>CAWUFW010001218.1:0-2400000 GCA_963921515.1 Calotriton arnoldi
GAGGCTGTGTGCTTATTTTTCTGCTTTGCTTGATAATGCCGCGAGAGCCCTCCCGAGCTGTCTAAGAGCGGTTGCGGCTGTGGCCGTCTCTATCCGACAATCGGCGGGGCTCATCCTTGATACTGATCTCACTGTTATGGTACCTCATGCTGTGGACACACTTTTGAACAAAATGAAGACACAGCACCTCACCAGTGCACGTCTGACCGGCTATGAACTGACCCTCTTTGCTCCACATGTTACGATTAAAAGATGTGCCACTCTGAACCCAGCCATGTTACTACCCCTCCCTTCTGAAAGTGAGGACCGAGATATACATGATTGTATTTTCAGAACGGAAGAAGAGACGAAGGGACGGGTAGACCTGACTGATGTTCCCTTATCTGACCCACAAGGGGAACTATATGTCGATGGCTCTTGCTTTAAACTACCAGATGGCACCACCACTGCAGCGTAAGCTATTACTACGCTGCGCACTGTAGTTGAGACATCACGTGTTCCTTAATAATCGGCCCAAGCTGCAGAACTAGTTGCTCTCCTTCCAGCTTGTGAGTTGAGTGACGGACTGACTGTCAATATTATATAGGGTGGCCTATAATTTTGGGCGGCTCTGGGCGGAAAGGGGATTCTTGACTTCACATGGGTTAAAAATCCAGAATGGCCCACTCATGCCCACTCATGCATAGGCTTTTGAAAGCTCTGACACTTCCCAAAAAGCTATCAATACAGAAGTGCAGTGCCCACAAGGCAATTACTGATTATGTGGGGAGGGGAAATGCGTTTGCAGATCAGATATCTAAGGAGACAGCCCGATCTAAAATGAAAAGAATGTTTGTGGCAGGTCCTGCTAGATGGGTACCCGACGGTGCGATGTTTGAAGATACATTGGAGAATGTTAAAGATATTCAAAATGAGGCAACAATTGAGGAGTTAGCAATATGGCAGGAGAGAACAGGACGTTTAGACGAAGAAGGGTGCTGGACGGATAAGTCAGAGAAGCAGAGATGGATGTTGCCAGATGCATATGTACTCCCTGTAGTCACAATGGCGCACGGGCCAGCTCACATTAGTGCAAAGGGAATATGTAAGCTGTTAGATCCTGTATGGCAGAACGATAACATCCCTAAGGTAGCTGCTCATCTGGTGAAGTACTGCATGGTCCGCATGATGCATAATCCTGGAAGAGGCACCCCTACACCCTCTGGTAACTTTGCACAACCTTCCTTCCCTTTCGAGGTTCTCCAGATGGATTTCATCGAAATGGAACGAGTCAACAATTTGAAATATGTGTTAGTGGTTGTTTGTGCGTTCAGTAAATGGATTGAAGCTTACCCCACTAAAGAGAACACAGCCATGGCGACGGCGAAGGCACTCTTAAAAGAGTACTTCCCGCGTTTCGGCTTGCCCCGTTTGATTTGGAGTGACAACGGAAGTCACTTCAACTCAAAAGTTATCCAGCTGGTGTGCGATAATTTGCACATTAAGCAGAAATTCCACGCAGCAAACCATCCCCAGTCGGCAGGTTTGGTTGAGAAGTACAATGGTACTCTCAAGCTGAAGTTGGCAAAAATCAAAGAAAGCACAGGACTGCAGTGGCCAGATGCGTTACCCCTAGCCTTGTTGACAACAAGAGCGACAGCCCACTCTAGAACAGGATTGTCACCATCCGAGGTCGTTTTCGGCCGCCCGTCAAACGTCTGGGGCGTTCCCGTAGTTTTTCCGAGATAGAATACCCTTTGCTTGTGGACTACTTGTGTGAGTTGACTAAAAATTTGCGTTCTATTCACCAACAGATTCACGAGGCTCTACCGCCAATACCTGAGGGGCCAGGTCACGATATTTGACCCAGAGATTACATCCTGGTGAAGAACTACCAGAGGAAGGGGAGTTTGGAGCCATGCTGGAAAGGACCTCTGCAGGTCCTCCTGGCCACCCGGACGGCAGTGAAGGTGGACGGCCAGAGGCACTGGATCCATTCATCTCACTGCCAGAGAGTCCCATTACCCCTCCCCTACGACCAGTGGGTCCTGGACGGCGTGGGGGATCACGAGACAGAGAAGGTGCCACGCTTTGTCCCCTTTTGGGACGCTCGACTGACATGGGCGCAAACGGAGGAGGAGAACGACGCTGTCTTGAATGAGGCGGCCCCCCCAGAAGTAAGGGCTGCCCAGGATCCTCCTCCATCTGGCCCACAGGAACTTGAGTCTCAGTCCCTTGGCCCCTCTAAATTTAAGATCCTTTTCCGTGATGACACAGTGCCCCCGACGGAGGGACAGTGCACCAAAGGAAAAGTCAGATTAGTAGGGATGGACTGCATGGATGAAGAATAGGGTGCATGTACCCTGTCTGCGGTACCAACGATAGATTAGGGACAGGGAGATTGGTGCATTGTCCGAGACACTGGACAGGATAAGTTAAGGGTGTCTTCCCAGGAGGGAGGGTGCCCTATCCTGAGCGACGTGGACTTCTTCAGAAAGGGCTGCGATCACGCAGCTCCACCGAGAAGTGCTCAATAGCACCACCGTAGATGAACAATAGGAGTCTGCCAGCGAGGCTCTGAAGGACGCTGGGTTTTGTGCCTCTCTTCTTTGTTTTATAATCATTGGCTCCATTGTATGACCTTTCCTCTGGTGGTCTCTGGTAGTCTGATTTAAAAAAAAAAAGAAGAATGTATCCATTTGGCCGCCTAATTATGGAAGAAGAACAGCCCTTGGCAGCCCCACGTTTTGAGCAAAGTGGTCCTGGTTGGTCTAGCTGGTCTACTAAAAGCAAGATAGTCTTTGTAGGAATTGTTCTGATCTTCTTAATAACTGCATTCGGAATTATGTGGTTCCTTGAAGAGAAATATCCTGTGCACTCTTTGATTGGTACTACTCCTGTTCCCCCTGAGCATGTATTTGTCACTTTGGCCCCTCATAAGGAGAGACACAGACAAACGTACGTTGACAATGTTTTCTTACAGATGCTCCATCAGGCGCACCATACCTCTAATGTTACTGATTGCTGGGTTTGCGGCTTGCTCCCTTCTGTAATGCATAAAAATTATTTATTGATGTTCCTACCCTTCTCTTATTTAGGGAGCTGTGAGGCATGGTTTCAACTGTTTACCATGGTGTATATCCATTACCATACTGATGCAATGAATATGGCGTATGCCGATTATGAGACTGTGTTAGAATATATCCGTGTACACCAGGGGTTTACTCCAGGAGAACAAGGGGCCCCTGATACTTTGCATCCAAATGCCTGTATGAATATTTACAAAGTCAAAAAGAATGTAACGTGGCTCCAAAATGAAATGATGGATTTTCAAGATTTTAATGTCACTGAATACTTCAGGTCCTTTCAGATGCGTAATATTACTCAGGACGAGGCAATGCCAGTGCCAATAGTTAACACGACAGCTAGTTTCTGTGTCCAAGGTTTTGGGAATGTTAAAGTGGGGAGGAGTATTTGCAATTATACTTATGACTTGAGCACGACCAATAGTCCACCTTTACCACCGCCCCATAATGTGTATTTTGTTTGTGGGTCCCAGGCTTATGTATGGCTTCCCAGGGGGTGGTCTGGTGTATGTTACGTCTCTTTCCTCCTACCCCCAGTATATATAGCACCGTCCAAATACCATAGGGACCACCGATTACAGCGTAGAGGAGTCAGTCTATCCTGTATCAGAAGGGTTATCAATACCGAGGACATTGATCAAACAGACACCACATTGCAGCAGTTCCCTATTGTACCTTTCTGGGGTACTATGTCCAATAGCCTTAACATTCACAGACTCACAAGGGTTGTGTAGGGAGTTATTAACACCACAGCAGGAATACTGACCAACATTACAGCTGAGTTTCAGGCTACGAGACTTGTTGCCCTTCAAAACCGGATGGTGTTAGATGTCATCCTTGCTGATTGGGGTGGGGCCTGTCGCGTCATCAGTAGTAGTTGCTGTGTGTACATACCGGACCATGCTCCGAATATCTATGCAGCAATACAGACGTTGCACCGACTTGCATCAGATATTCACCAAGAGAATGGCACCTGGTCCCTTTCTGGTTGGTTCTGGGGTTTGATAGCATCCTGGGGTTGGAAAATCCTCCTTTTCCTAGTAGCCATTGCAGGTGTCATTTTCAGTTGTTGCCTGTTTATTAATTGTCTTCCTGCCTGCTGTACATATTGTGTTAGCAAGTTAACACCTGCACCCAAGGCCCCAGGGCATGATACTAAGCCCTCAGCTATGATGATGCAAAATGTCCATGATTTAATGAATATAGATGAGGGTATTTTTTAATATTAGCAGTATGTGTATTGCCCTGCATTATTGATTTCCTTATTATGCTAGCATAGACAAAATTGTTAGCAAATCCTAAAAGGAGGGTCTGTTGGACTGCAAATGCGTTTGACCGACTCCTTCTAGCATTGAGCGAGTTAAGTTAGCATTTGCGGCACCATTTTGTCTTTAGCCGCCATTTTATTGTATGATCAAAAGTAAGCTATTGTCTCATCTAACTGTCTGCCTCAGCGAAAAGCTGCTTCGAGTTACTTCTGTTTATCGTATTCAAGGTTGAATCCGAACGTACTAATGAATAGCTTATTCTGCCCTCGCATGCCTTTCCTCTCCTGTAGCCCTGCTCCCACACTAGAGAGCATTGAGCTTGAACGAGACAACCTTGAAAATGTGATAACATGTACCCGTTCTGCAGGTGGTAGCTCATCCTTCTGTACCTCCTTTGTTCATCAGAGCCCGAGCTGGAAAATTCCAGTCTGGGCGGGTCTTTAGGGGTGTTTGAAATGCATATTATGTTTTACCAAGTGTTCAGAAGTCAGTCCCCTCGGTAGCACCTAAGGAGGCTAGTCTGACTGGACTCCGCTCGAGCGTAATTGCTAATAAATAACTTGGTTTGTATTCTCTACTGTCTCATCGACTCTTCATTTCTTGGAAGGCCGAGAGGTGGTCGCGAGTGACCCGGGTGGCCCTAATCGGGTCACTTCCTTCAGTTCGAGCCCCCGAGCACCTGCTCCTACCACCAGCCAAGATGTAAATTTGCATAGCTGGGGGGCGAAGCAGGTGCCCCTAGCCGTTCCTTGTTCTTGTTGGGACAGCTCGTTCCCAAACAGGAAGATGTTTTTTGTCAGGCACCATTCCATCATTTCTAGCAGCATCCGATTATGTTCAGCGAATCTCATGGGCTTCATTCTTAGAAAGTGTTCTGTTGCTCTTAATCCATCTCCATGTCTGATGCTTGTATATAGTGTAGATATGTCTAGAGTCATGAGCACCATGCTCTGTTCCTATTTAACATCATTTATACGTTTAAGGAAATCTGCTGAATCTTTTAAGTATGATGGAAGTGTTTTAACAATTGGATTTAAAAAGAAATCAATGTACTAGGAGACATTTTCAAAGAGTCTTTCTTGAGCCAATATATTTGGCCTTTGTCTTTGTGGACTTTGGGGATCATATAGAAAACAGGAATGACTGGATGTTCCAAAAACCGATATTCATTCCAGCTTAACAATTCCTTTCCCTCCATGTACTCAATCTTGCAAAGAATTTTTCTTTCACTCCCTCGTAATCCATCAGTGTAATCCTTTTATAACAACCTTTATCATTGAGTTGATTCAACGCCTCTTTTTTGTAAAGATCTTTTCCCCATAGCACAACATTTCCTCCCTTGTCTGAGGGTTTCACAATTATTTCTGATTTCTTCATAATTTTGTTGATTGTTCGGAAAATGTTCAATTCTTTTGGGTCTTTATGACTCTTGTGACCTCTTATCTCCAGGTATAATTGTCTCAAGTCTCTCGTGACACTTTCTGAAAAGATGTCCAAATTGTCCCTTGCTATTTGTGGTATGTATCTTGATCGAGGGCGAAAGGGTGTGAAATCCTCTGCTTGCAAGGCTAGATTTGTAGAGCCCATTGTAAGGTCACTAAATACTTCTTCTTCGCCCCATTGGTCCTCATTTTCATTTTGTAGAGACTGCATATCTTCCAGGACTGGTAGATCTGACACTGTAAGGTTAGTTGGGACTGATGGAAATGGTATTCCTTCTTTTTCTTGAGTATTACTGGTTGTATCCTTAATTTTGTGTAATTTCATCAATTTTAATTTTCTCACGAATCTATACAGATCCATCCTGCTGCTCGCATAATTAAATTCATTTTTGTGACAGTATGATAGACCTAATTCCAGGGTCGCCCTATCTTCACTGATTAGATCTATTGAGCTTAAATTGATGATCGCATTACTTTCTTTTACTGTTTGGCCTTCTGTTTTGAGTTGGAACGCATTGATCTCGCTGATGTTTCTCTTTGTATTCCTTCTGCGTCCTTGACCCCTCTCCTCTGTTTCCTTTTCCTCTTCGTCTCCCCGTCCCCACGTTATTTGGTGGTCTGTTATTTGATCCAATTGTAAAAAACGCAATTCATCTGCAACCGTAAGCTTTGTTGTAACAGCTCCTTTTCTTGTAATCTGCTCTTGTTCTTATTCTGAGCCAGTATGTGAGCTTATTTTGCTTTGCGAATTTTCTTGTTGGGTTGCATTGCTGTTTTGAACTCTTTGTCTCCTTATTGTGTCAAATCGTTTTGGGAATGTATATATTTGTGAATTTTCATAATATATGAACTATATATAGTTCCCAATCTGTCCACAAACTGAAGCTGCACTCTTCGTGAGGATTAAAATCCAGCAAGGACAAAAACATTTCTTATGGAATTCATGCCTTTATTGCCTTACGCGTTTCGGACTCTCACAAATCCTTGCTCACAGGCTGCATGTGACCTCAGCAACTATCGGTAACCACCAGTTCGACTTTTAAATTACACATTTATCCCCTCAAGTGGGCCTCACAGGTGAGTTAGTATTTCAATTGCATTCTGGTACTGGTGGTTCGAGTTTTTATTTTCCCTTCAGTGGGTGTTGCAGATGCCAGCATTTTCAAACTTTCCATCACCCTCCAGTAGATTGTCATTTTTGTCCATAATAAATAAATATTTGATGCCTCTTATGTTCTTTTTGTAGCCGACTCTGCCCGGTCAGAATCAAACGGTCCGCATTCCTTTCAACGGTGGTGCAAGCTTCATGGCAGGACTGCAGTCACACTTAGGGGCTCATTACGATGGTGGGCGGAAGCACAACCGCCGTGCTGGCGGATGCAAAAACCACCAGTTACCGCCGGCACGCAGCAGTCCACACGCCCGCCCAATTACGATGCGAAAAGTAGGCCAAACACCGCCGGCAAGCCAGCAACACCGTCCGCCATCAAAGTGCGCCCGTACACGTAGCGGCGCAGCACAACTGACACACACCGTCCGACGAAACACGTCCCGCCCGGCGCATAAATTACGATGCCGCAAACAAACGGCTCCCACGGCCAAGAGATACCGTACGACAAACCGAAGCGGTAACACGGACGCCGAGCACGGACAACGAAGAAGCGGCTCCCCGAGCATGAATCCAGCACTGCAGGCCCTCCCCATGCTCCTGCTGATGCACCACCAAGGACGCAACGTACCGCGGAGACGCAGGTAGGCACACACACAACAAGTGCACGCAAACAGCGCACACAGTGCAAGGGCGGAAAAAGCGGACAACCCCCCACCAGCGCGTGTACACTACACATCCACCATTGCATCCACATATGACACACAGGCCAAATCGTAACATCGCGTAACACATGTGTACACACCACCTGGGACTAGGAACCAACCACCCCGTCACGGCCCCAAAGCGCCGATGACGCCGCCACACATGCGCACAACGCAGAGGCCAACCGCAGCGCCATGCATGCGTCGCACACAGACACAGGGACACAACCAAGCAGCACACACATCAGCCCCACCCCGAACGCACATGACACGTGACAGGCCTGCCACAGACATGTCCCCAACGCCCAATTCACGGACAACACCCAACGCCACACAACCGACGCACACATGTCAGTGAAGACACGCAACAGCAGGACACACCCCAGTGTAACAAACATGGCGTAGCACACAGCGGCGGCAACACCAACTAGGAGAAGCAGGGCTCCTTCGGGAAGAGGAACGCCAGTATCACACTGAAACACCCATACCACCCTGCACATATGAACAAGACATATAAAACGGAACACCAAAGAGCCCGGGGACCGACAACAGGTGGCCCAAGAACAACATTCACACACAAGGCCCAACGCAGAGCGGAAAGGCAGCCTGCCGCCCACACAAGGGAGAGCAGACAGCACTGAATGACCTTCCATTCCAACTCCGAAACCACAGCCCTACGACAGAAGCCGGTGAATACAGCCATTGTCCAAGAATAGACCAACACAGGCATGCCGAGGAGACCGACCACAGGGCAGATAGCGCATATCACAGAAGCACACAACGGACGGGGAAGAAAGAAGAAAACACTCCCCCATGTCGGCCACATGCAAGTTAATTGGAAGGAGTCACACATCACTGACCTTGAACTGTCTGAGAAGCATGTGGGAAGAGGGCCCGTGTCCTCCAAACAAGCCAACAGAACACAAGTCCTGTCTCCCTACGACTACACAGAGCTCACAGCAACCTCGGAGCGTGCACATTGCAGACTGCACACACAGCCGGAGCACGCCACCACAACGCACCGCTGCGAAATGGCAACCGCAACACACCTACCCAACTACGCCGAACAGCTCAAGCTGTACAAAACCAACCTGTTTCATACATTGGGATGCGATCTCCTGTCCCTGCTGAACGTAAGTTACCGACTGACTTACCGCATCACATTGTTCAGCTGCGTCATGCCCGTCTTCTACTGTCGGAGGTGTCCCTACCAGCATCCCGTGGAGATATGCCTCTCCAACCCGGCATGTCTGAAGGCGGACCTGCTACCACTACTCCTCCCTCTGGACGCACACGACAGGGCCTGCTCTGCCTATGGGGGCATGGCGTATGTGGCCAACATCGCACCCGCACTGAAATGGGACCACTGTGCCTCCACACGACGGATCATCGAGAACAGCTACATCGAATGTTACCCAGCATGCCCCATCATGGTCCTCCAAGGGACAACTTACGAACAACACCTTGACAGCCACCATCCGCTACATTGGCTGGCAAACATGTACACCACCAATGACATGGAAGCCCTGCTGGACGGCATCGCATACCTGACAACCTGTAAATTCGTCGGACCACAACGCAGGTTCCCCGATTGACCTATGATGTCCAACCCCGCACCCATGCTTAGCTTCCGCACGGACTGGCCAGTCACCACCACAACAGCCATACCAAACGACCGGCAACTGTAACCACACCATCAACGACATCGCCATGACATCGGATATGACCGGGACATGCACACTGTTCCCCATCACATCCAGGAACACCGCATGCATCGTGGGAGGCAGTGGCATGGGCTCTGTGTATCGCACCCACATGGACGGAACTGCACGAACAACCAGGACACGACATGGATCCAGCGCCCATGGACACACACACCGCTCAGTGGACATGAATAGGTCGCCTGGAGTCTGTGGGTGCTGCACCCCTCCCACCCCCGCCCCGGGAATCCCATACCAGGACCTTTGCATGGACGACAAGTGCATACAACAACAACACGACCCCAGTGACTGTGACATGTCCAGTAACCACCACAGTGCAACAACAAGTGGCACGCCGCTGCATGCATGCAAGCACATGCCCTGATGTCATCTCACATGCACGCGTGCATGAGGAACAACCGCAGCAAACCTGTCACATGGAACTGAGATGGACTGTGCCCATGATGCCAAGCGGTCTGGTAGGCTACATGTATACCGTCTGTGTCAAAGTCCGCAGCTCCGCAGCTATACGTAAATGTACATTAGCACAGCCTTGGCCAAGCAGATGTCACTCTGAAGCCCACATCCCACATGCAACAGCCAATCACATGTAACCCCACACCCTATCCCATTTGCAATCATGCTCAGTATATCCTCAACATGTATTCCGCTGCCAGTAGTGTCCACTATACTGCATCACAGAGGACAGAAGACTCAATATAATGTTTGAAACCAAAACTGTCTCCGCTGACTCATTTCACAAGTACGAATGAGAGAGGATGAGAGTATGTGAAGTACACGGCAGTCGTGACATGACCATGTAGTCCACTGGTATTGGATGTCAACGCAAATGAGTAGCACTACTGTGGAAGACACACATGTGTCATGTGAAGTCGTATGGACGCAGTGCTCAGGTGGGTGGGTGTGACGGGTAGATGCGCACATGCCAAGTTGGAGCACGCCGTGTTGGGAGGGGTCATGAACAGTACACCACCGCTTCCCTGGGCATTGTGAGAGGACACCTGTCGGGGGGAGTGAACATGTGTGTGCACAGCAGCCGGGCACACGTACAAAGCGGTACCAGGCGCACCTCAGCCCACCCTCTGTGGACAAGCTGGATCCTGTTGTGCGCCCACCATGCCCCTTGACAAGGCACACACAGCCCCAGTCGACCAGGTGTAACCCCAACATAGTCAATCCGCACAGGCGATACAGGGCACGGGATGGCAGTGGAGCATGGTGTGTGAGAGGTCTCCTCGCGCTCCTCCTGGTCATATCACGCAGGCAATAGAACCTCAACGTCTAGCATGGCACAAGTCAAATGGAAGTGTAGTGGGGACGCACCACAGCACGAGCAGCACTGACGTCACGGGAGGTGGCTCGCACCATCCCATCCATTGCCCATCATACCAACCACGCCACATGCCATTGCGACTAAGTGCAAGCGCGTGCGCCACCACCCCCAAGCCCTCCCCAGAGAGGCCAAAGAGTGAATGTGTGGGCCATCAGCCACAGACGGACGCGGCCTGGCCGCAAGGGCAGCCACAGCCACTGGGTGTCGCAGGTGGCGGATCCGGAAGGCGAAGACTGTGATGCATAGTCCATGCAGGCCGGGTCTCCATTTGGGGCACCACGCAGGTGGACGGCGTCCCGCCACACATCATACCCTGAGACAGCCCACTCGTGCAACTGGACCCACACATACACTCCTTGCCCTCTCTGGTGCGAGCTTGGGGCTGCCTGTGCAGGCGCTAGCCTCGCAGGTGAGCATGCATATTGGGGGAGCGAGGGGAGGACATGAAGGCTGGGGCGAAGATGACTGTATCACTGTCAGTAAGTACAAGGGATGACCCAGATGTGGAAAGGAAGAGACGTGTCCCGTGTGTACTGCAACTAGTCGCCAATCCAACTACCCCCCATGTCCGGAATGTAAGCCCGCACCTAGGCCCGCCCATCCGCCACATCGAACATACCACCAGCACGACAACCTTCCCATTCGAAACACTGACTGGGGGTGGCGACCAGTGTACAATCATGTGTAGCCTACCCACGCGTACATGTGGGCCCTCCATGATCCATGTCACCTGCGGCAAAGTCATGACATGCGCAATGAGGGAAGTGAGGAGAGCTGTCCGCCCCACGCGCAGATGGTGCATCAGCTCCACAGACCCAGCAGCGAGTCCAGCAGGGGTCACATGTGCAGGGGCAGCTGTGCCTGGTGTGAAGGCACATGCATATAGACAGCACATCGACCAATGTGTAGTCTGCCCACATCTACAGTCCATCATCATGTGGACATAGGATTTGAACACAGGGCAACACATCTTCAGTTGGTGCACCCACAGTGACCAACAATGCGCAATCATCGACGTACCCGCCCTGTGCATGGCCCCCCACCCAACGGAGGCACATCCAGTGCCACCATCCCACACACACAAGCCTTCCACGGAACATGCTGTGTCCAATGGTCAGTACAGAGTCAGCGCCCATCTGGTGGATCCTGAACAGGAGACACATGCACACACATGCCAGCTCCCACTATGTACGTCTGCCACCTGGCACGTGCAATGTAACCTCTCACCTGTGACGTGTGACTGCAAGCACACAGCCGTCTTGGCATGGGGCTGTCAATGTGGACACCTGTCAATGTTTCGGGAGGTGTGATCCGTACAGTGCTGTACATAGGGTGCAGTGCTGACACCTACTACTGTCTCATATCCCCTCGTGCCACAGGTCCCACTTGTTTTGGCCGCTCAGCCTGTGCCCACATCGTCGTCGTCGTGTGCCATACTCATCCAGCCGCGGAAGCAGTTCCATGCTCAGCAGACATTCATGTTGCCGTGGCGTTGCCGCTTGACGGATATGCAGTCAGTCCCCATCAGCACGCCCACAAGTCATTGGGGCCTAGATCCCCATGTGCATGCACATGGCAGTGGTTTGTATCACTAGCCATTGCCATTGTTGGGAGACCTGTGTAAGTGTATTGTGGCCGTGCCGTCCCAGCTTGACAGCTGGGCTGTGGCTCATGTGCTTGCTCAGTCATGTCAGTGATGTGTATGCGAAATTGCTATGTGTCGTGTTGCTTTGACATGTGTCCTCTGCCATTGTCCCTAGGCGGAGACCGAACATTGACCGCCCATACCAATTGCTGGCGGACATGGACGATACAGAGGTTATTAGGAAGTTTCGGCTGGACAGGCCAACCCTGCATCGACTGTGTGCCATGTTAGAACCCCATCTCCGTCCCCGCAGGGTGTATCCGACTGCTGTCACCCCCACGGCTAAGGTGATGGCCGCCATGCATTTCTTCGCCACTGGGTCATTCCAGCACACAGTGGGCATTGGAGGAGGGATGTCCCAGCCCATGTTCAGCAAGGTGCTGAGGGATGTACTGGCAGCCATGATGCTGTACCGAAACAGGTACATCCGCTTCCCCAGGGCTCGTGAATTGGCGGCAGTGAAGGGTGCATTCTATGCCCTTGGCAGAATCCCACACGTCGTTGGAGCCATTGACTGCACACATGTCGGCCTTGTTCCACCACAGGCCACTGAGCACCTGTACCGCAACAGGAAGCACACGCACTCCCTGAATGTGCAAGTGGTGTGCCTTGCGGACATGGTGATCACCCACGTGTGTGCAAAGTTCCCAGGCTCGGCCCATGACGCACACATAATGCGCAACAGCATCTTGCCACGACTGATGTCCAATATGCAACAGGATCGTGCCTGTATTGTCGGTGAGTATGTGGAGTGGTGTAGCGTGCTGGTTGTGCGATGCTGTCCCCTGTCCAGTTGGAATTGCAACGGTTCTCTGTGTCCCTCACACCCAGGTGACTCTGCGTACCCGAATGGGGCATGGCTGCTCAGTCCATTGAGGAATCCTCGCACCCCAGCAGACGATCGCTACAATGAGGCACATGGGAGGACCAGACGTGTGGTCGAGCGTACCTTTGGCCTCCTCAAGTCCAGGTTCAGGTGCCTGGACCGCACCGGGGGTGCGCTGGCGTACTCCCCACAGAAGGTGTGCCGGATAGTGGTGGCGTGCTGCATGCTGCACAATCTGGCCATTCGGAAGCAGATCCCCCTCATCGTGGATGACGGAGATCAACCAGGGCCCCAGCCCGCAGACCAGGACAGCTCGAGTGAGGAGGACAGCGGAGAGGAGGAAGCTGGTAATGTGCGGCAGCAGCTCATCGCCCGCTACTTCACTTGACGGTGAGTGTCCATGTACGACGGCTGATGTGGCTGTATCTGTGCAGGTGTGTGTGTGCTGTGTCAGGGTGGCCGCTTGTTCACTGCGTGCTGTGTGTCAACGCTCCATGGCCAGGGGTAGTATGCCACTGTTGGTGGCTGTGGCATTGTGCCCTATTGCTCTGTGCGATGTGTGTACATTGCTTGTAGTTGTTGACATGTACTGTGTGATGGGTGTGTGACACACTCATTGAATGTGCTCCTGTTCTGTCTCCCACCCCTAGGTCCCTACAGGCCCTCCGGATTCAATTGCCATGCCACGCATCAGGTGCCTTTCCGCCCAAGGTGGCCGTTGTATTCCGTACAAATAAAACACAGGGCACAAACAGCAGTTAGTGTAAAAGGTGCATTTATTACAAACTGTGACATGTGATTGTGTGTAAGGTGATGACAAAAGTGGTGCGTGCAGTGACAATGAGCTGTCGGTCATGGCTGCGTGATGCTCAGGGTGTACCCACTGGTTCTATGTCCATAGTCCAACACACACATGCCATCCAGATGGCTGTGTGGAGTGGGATCGTAGTCCAAGTCAATGCAGTGGCTGGTCAAGGAAGGCTGGCGGAAGGCTGGCTGCCTCACTTGCGTTTGGAGCGTGCGAAGTCCTCCCGGGAGATCTGTTTCCACTTCGGACGGCCCCTTCCACGCTTGCGAGGGGGTGCCTGCTTGCGACATGCTGGTGGTTGAGGTGTGCTCACTGGCTGTGGACGCAGGGGAACTGGACACTGCTGCTCCACCCTGCGCCCCGGCAGGTGGTGGCGGAGGGGGAGCTGCTGTCCCTGGCTGTGACCTCACCGCCACCACCAGCTGGCCCATGAGGTCCACGATTTGGCCCATACGGGCGTCCATGGACCTCAGCACCCCCAGCACCTCACGCGTGTCTGAAGCAGACCGGACCCATTGTCCTTGGGCCTCTTCATAGGCCCCAAGGACTCTGGCCATTTGAGGCAGGGCATGGCTCCCAGGGGAGGCTGGCGTTTCCCTGACCCTGCTCCTCCTACCAGTCCTGCTGCCACCGGCCTGCCCACTAGCCACATTGCTCACCACGGTCCTCGCTGTGGCTCCCAGGGTGGATCCAGTCGGCCGGGCCACCACCTGCGCTGGGGCTGGTGCCAGCGAAGACGTGGTGGTGGTGGCGGCGGTGGTGGTCGGTGCGGCGATGGTGGCGGTTGCGGCAGTGGTAGTGGCCACAATGACCGTGGGTGTGGCCGCAACGACAGTGGCAGCAGGGGGCTGGGAATGTTCAGCAGCCCTGGATGATGGGTTGGTGGGTAGGAGGGGTCCTGGGAGCGGCTGGGCCCTGCCACACCAGATGGGCCTGCTTGGTGGTCCGTGTCCGAAGAGGAGGACAGATCCTCCAGATCCGTGTGTCCTCGTTGGGGGCTTGTAGGCTGGCTGTGCTGGCTGCTGGCTCCATCCCCAGCATCCAGCAGTTCGTCACCTGTGGAGAGAATGAGATTTGTTATTGTGTTGCACCTGGCGAAGTATGTATTTGTCGTCTGACATTAACAGTTCGTGCAATCTCGTACATGGGTTTCCCGGAGGCGTGTGTGTGGCTGTAGCATCTGTAGTTGTGTGTGCTTGGCAATGGGACTGTGTGCTGTGCACATGTGGCATGGGACGGATTGGCCATGCCGATGGGTGTGTTGCTGTGCCCCTACTTATTGTGACTCTGGTGTATGCGGGCTCCTGGCCCATCCTGGGTCTGGTTTGTACTTTGCTTTTGGTGTTCAGATGGGACGCTTAGGAACGCATATGGCAACATGGGGGCCATGCCCCAGATTCGCATTTGGGAGGGGATATGCTTTTGGGGTTCAAATGGAACGCTTAGGAACGCATATGGCAACATGGGGGCCATGCCCCAGATTCGCATTTGGGAGGGAATATGCTTTTGGGGTTCAAATGGAACGCTTAGGAACGCATATGGCAACATGGGGGCCATGCCCCAGATTCGCATTTGGGAGGGAATATGCTTTTGGGGTTCAAATGGAACGCTTAGGAACGCATATGGCAACATGGGGGCCATGCCCCAGATTCGCATTTGGGAGGGGATATGCTTTTGGGGTACATGCTGTGAGCCATGGGTGCCGAACGTGACATGTGTTGTGGCAGCATGACAGTGCATGGTTTGAGGTGTGTGCATGCTTGACATGGCCTGCATATTTGCTGTCTGTTGTGATTACTGGACATGGCATTGGACGCATCGTTATGAGTGAGTGATGGTTGTGTGCCAGCCAACGTATTGCAGTTGTCCCATCTCCTTGGTGTGCGTGCTGCCCTGTGCCATGTGCATCACTGCAGTGCTCGGGGGGTGTGGCCCATGTTGTGTGTTGTTGCTCACAGTGTGTCGTGCGCTTCATTGACTTCTGGCACATGGTTGGTCATGGGCATGTATCTTAGCGTGACTGCTGTATGTGTGGCAGCTGTGCGGATGACATGCCTTTCATGAGACTGGGGCTGACGGATGGGATGGATGGTATGTTGTATGTGCATGGTGTGTCTGTGTGTTTGATGGGTTCAGTGGTGTTCGTGTGCATTTATGTTGTTCCGCTCTGTTGCGTCTAGTGTTGTTTGTCTTACATAGGCGTAGTTGTGGGGTGTGTGGTTGACAGGCAGTAGGGGCTACATGGACAGGACTTCAATGGTGTTTCGGTTGTGTGTGATGAGTTGCACAGTGGCTGCCGTGTGGTACTATATTCAGTGTGGCTTGTGCATGCAGACGTGGCTCCTTGGGTGTTGCTATGTCTGTGATGGGTCATGTGGGGTGTGAGTCTGTTGTTCATGTCCGTGTGCACATTGTTCACTTGTTCGTGACGGTGGGCGGTGCTGCGTGTTCGTCTGCTACGTGACATGTCCCATGTGTTGGTCGTGTTATGGTCCTCATGCCTCCAGTAATCCAGCCCTGTCCAGTTTCCCACCTGCAAGTTGTTCGTGCGTGCACTGTACTGGATGCCACATGGCTCTAAGCGGGGGGTGCTCCATGTTGCAGGTCTGTGGGGGTGGGGGGTGTTGTGGGTCGTGGGGTGGCTGGACACCCACTGACACCGATTGCTGTGGACCGTGATGTCTGCCTTTCGGCTGTCGTTGTGCACTGCGGTGGCTGACACGTGGCTGTGGGGTGTGGGGGATGCTCCTCCTTGCTGTGCTGTGGGACTAGGGGCCTGGTGTGTGTTGTACTTGGGCTGTCCACCGTCCCACCCACTGTACTTTGTGTTCCTGCCACTTACCTGTTACTTGTCGGTTAGTGCAGCTGTGGCGGACACATGGGTGTGGTGGGTGCTCGTTGTGGCGCTTCTGGCATATTTGGGGACCTGTTGGTGGTTACGTGGCTGGCTGAGTGTACACATGTCCCCACGTATGTTACAGTTGTTCGGTTTGGGCTGTGTGTGGTGGTGTCTGTTGCATGTGTGTGTGATGTGTTGTGTATTGTGTGCTGGACAGGGGGTGTTTGTCCCTGGGAGCTGTGGCATGGTGGTAGTGTATGTGAGTACATAGCGGTGTGCTGGTATACATTAGTTTGTACTTACCAGCCTCCACTCCCCTGCTAATCCGGCGAGGATCTCCGGATGTATTATGACTCGCACCTTCTCCTCCCACGCTTTGAAGGTCTTGAAGAGCGCGGGATTCCCTCCGCCAGTGACGGCAGCCAGCTCTCTGTTTTTGCCCTCCTTCTTCTTGACCAGGCTCTTTACGTCATTCCAACGTTTGTTTATTTCTCCTCTGTTCCTGGGCAGGGTCCCGACTGCATTGACCTGGTCTACGATCCGGTTCCACATTCTGTTTCTGGTGGCTAGTGGTGTGTGCTGGACCATGTTCCCATAGATTTGTGGGTACACCTTGATGATCTCAGTCGACCATGACCGTCAGCTCAATGGGCGTGTACTTGGGCATTCTTTGTGGTGCCATGGTGTTTGTGGTGCTGGTGCGGTGTGTGTTGTGTAATGTGCAGGGGGTTTGTGGTGCAGGTGTTTGGTGGTGGTGGTGGTGGTTGTGATGTGTGCGTTTCTGTGGTGTGCTGCTGTCCTTGCTGTGTCACTGTGTCCTCTCCTCTCCTCTCTGGTTTGCAATGTAGCAAGGGGTTGTGGTCTGTGGGAGTGCTGCTTTTGTACTCACCTATGTGGGTGTGTCCTCATGGTCTGTTGTTTTCAGGTGTGTTGTGTCTGGGGTTCTGGCCTTTGTATTTTTTGTTTGTCCGGGGGTGTTTTCGGGATGTGTACTGTGCTTGTGTATTTGTGCGTGCCTTGCTGTGTGGACTTGTTGGCCATGTTGTGTGCTATTGGTTTTGTGAGCGGATGGTTTCTGTGCAGGTACGTGGGCGCCATGGCTTCTGCCGTGTCGATTCTCATCGGCGTTGTTTGCGCTGGCGGGCGGTATATTTGTGGTTTTCCCGCGCTCATGGCGGTGCGATCGTAATTTCACGTGCGGTGTGTCGGCCGTGAGGGCGGGCGGTTTTGTGTTGTCGTGCGTGTTTCCGTCCGTGGCGGGCGGTTTGACTCCGACTCGGACGTTGGCGGGCGGTATTTTGTGTGGATTTTTCGCCGATGGCGGTTTTCGGTTTGTGTAATCGTAATGGCGTGGTCGGTGTTCAGACGGTGTGTGCGGGCGGATTTTTGCCGCTTCCATGCCTGGCGGATTTTTTTACGCCGGGTATCGTAATGGGCCCCTTAGTTCCCAATCTGTCCACAAACTGACGCTGCCCTCTTCGTAAGGGTTAAAATACAGTAAGGACAAAAATATATACAGGCTAATTCACAAAGGCATTTATGCGTCTGTAAAGTAGTACCACAGGAATTCTCTTTCAGGTACTGACAAATGCCTTTGTGATTCAGGTTTGAAACGTCCAAGTGCAAAGGAGGCATAGTACTTTCTATTTATGCTAACTGTATTAGAATAATCCCTAACTATCTACATTTTAGGTATTTTGGCGTCCAAATCACAAAAGCCTTTAAGAGGATTTGAAATAGTAGGACAGAAGTAGTACACCCGAACAATGCACCTCCCCTGTCCCTAAGACAGTGGTCAAGAACCTGGGCATACGCCTGGACCAGAAACTAACGATGAAAGATCAGGTGTCAGCTACCGTAGGTTCCTGCTTCCATATGCTAAGCCTCCTGTGCAAAGTATTTCCTTTTCTTCCCCTCACCGTACGTAAAACACTTGTTCAGACACTGGTGATAAGCCGCCTGGACTACTGCAATGCCCTCCTGATTGCAGTGTGTGAGTCTTCACTTAACAGACTCCAGGTAGTTCAATATACAGCGGCCCGTTTCGTTATGAACCTACCAGCCGGAACAGCCTCCCTCCCCCTTTTACGATATCTGCATTGGCTACCGATACGTAAGCGGGCTAGAGCTAAGATATGTTGCGTTGTGCACAAAGCGTTAAACGCTAAAGGACCCGGTTATCTAGCTGAAAAACTCATCCAATATCAGTCGAATAGATGCATTTGATCAGGGGAAAAATCTCTGCTCCTCATTCCCCGTTTCAAGAAATCTCGCATGGGTGGGTAAGCTTTCTTCCACTTAGCCCCCTACTACTGGAATCAACTCCTGATTCATCTCCGTAAGTGCCCAGAATATTTTTCATTTAGAAAACTTCTTAAGACCGAGCTCTTCTAAATTGTCCGCTCCTGATCTGTTCTGACAGCTGTCCTTCCTACAGCGCGGAGATACCCCTTAGGGGGTGACTCGGGTGCTCTATAAGTAAATAAAATAAATAAATAAATAAAATACACATACTCATGAAAGCCTTTGTGAATTGACCAGTTGTATTTACTGAACAATGTTGTAATCAAAGCTGTAGCAGTTTCAACATACATTAAAAATTACTTTAATTTTACGCCTACATTCATACTCCGGGACGTAACCAGGCCATTGCAGCCTCTACCCTTCCAGGTGGGGGGCACATAATTTTGCATTATGCCACTGTTCATACTTCATCGTTTTTTTCTGATTTCGCCTACAAATATAATTAAGTAGGCTTTCGAGCTAAATGTTCATGATGTCCTGTGTAATGCCACTGAACCCAAATACATTTGACAGTGGAGGAGAATGTACTGCACATCATTTGGTGAATGGTGCGGGGGGGGGGGGGGTGTTCAAGACCTTAAAGCTAGAGTAAAGGGCTTCCAAGTGCTATTGGGAAATGTTCCACATTACTGGTGGCTAGTAATATTTAAATCTCTGTGTATCAAGCTGGAAACTGCCCGAAGAGTTGTCATTTTCCTACAAGTAATCGATTAATGCTCTGATGTACTTCTGACATGCCAAGCTCTTCTGCAAAGGTTTATGAGCAGTTGGGTCTGAGACGCTCCTTGGACATTTATCAGCACAAGTGTAGACATTGTCGATGCAATGGGCTTTAAACGGTCATCAATATTTAATATAAAGTGGAGAATAATGTATCTTTCGAGCGAGGTTCGTGAAGGCAACAGTGTTTATTCATTGCTTGTTTACTGGAACACAAGTATATAAATCTAGCGTTTCAAGGAGCTTAGGGTGTGAGTGCTGAGGTTTGCCAAACGTTTAACACGGGCTGTATTGTATGAGTCATTACACAAATATCGGCGTTGTTGGTTTTATCCTGTGTACTTCTAAACAGAAGCTTTGAAAAGTAAATCTAAGACGGCTTTTGAAAGTTTCCGCCACGCTTCTGGCACCAGTTTAATTCCACAATCTCCTAGCAACCACATTACTGTTTTTACTTGTCAAATACATTTTTCGCACTCACTCTCAGGTATGAAATGTCACATATTCGCTATTAATGGGCTAAATCTCAAAATGAACTGCAACTCGCAACTGTATCCCGTTGAAACGTGCAAACATACTTAAATGACCGACCTCTTTTTACCATGCATATCCCGTGATGCAAATGCGGGCACAGACGCAAATGTTGTGGCCGATTCGCAATACGTTCTTTTTTTCAATAAGTGACGCTGCCCAATTGCACTATTTTCTTAAAACCCATACATTTGAGGGCACTTGGCGTCCCTACAGCTATGGCTCGGAGAAGAATCGATCTTCTCCGCTGTGCGTTGATACAAGCCAACACTATCCTCTGCTCTTGTTCAGCCTTAGCAGAGCTTAACTTAATGCACAATTTCAAACCAGAAAACAGTATAAATTAGACGAGGAAAAATCATTTGGAATAAGGAGCAAGGGTTCTTTAAGGACCGGCTCGTTTCGGCCTCTTCAGAGGAGGATCCTGGCTGCAGCAGGCCACTATAACACCTCTGCGCCCACATCTTGCATATTCAATGCAACCACCAGCCAGAAGTGCAACCCCATGCATAGTACTCCCAGCATTCCTCTATTGCTCTGGTATACAACAAGAATCATGAGACTCGCCCTTATGCGTTTGCACATTTATAAACAATATTTTTGTGTTTTTTTACAGTGACCTTTTCTGAGAGCAATGACCAGCAAGAGGAATGTTCCTCCCACGCCATAAAAAGTAGTAAATGTATTCATTTGCGAAAAATGCACTTTAAACTGTTCCCATTCAGAAACAGTCTACAACATTGTGCCATGAGCCCTAATTGCAAAACACACAAGATGATGGACGGAATGTTGCACATTGGCAAACATTCACCCCCAGTCACAGATCTGGGTTTAATCCATCGTTATTTTGCTTCACCACGCCACCCCAGTTCAGACATAGCCATATGCAAATCAGTCTTGACCCTGTGCCTCATGGGAACAGTCCAGACCGAACTGCCAAGCCATGTCTTCCTTGGACCGGAATCAAGCATCCTAGGACCGGTTTCGGGCTTTCAGCCCTCATCAGCCCTAATACAAGCAAAATAAATTGGGGCCCCCTCCTCTAGTTTGACAGAAAATAAACAACCACTAATTATAGAGTGAAATGGGCTGTTCAATCCCCTAGGCCCCGTTTCCTCTGCATCATTTATAGGTACCCCCCTGTTGTTAACAAATGTCTCCAAATCCGAGAATTCCTATGTCTTTGCAAATACTCGGCAGCCGATTCACAAACAGCATTTTGTAGTGTCTATAGGAGTACTACAGTATTCCTTTTCAGGTACTATAAAATGCTATTCAGAAACCTATGACTGGAGACCACTACCTCTGCCTCGCCTATCTTCTCTGTACAGTTCTTCACCTCCGTTACGGAGATCTCACATGTAGGTATATGTTTTGGTGGTGTACGTTTTCGGGGTAGATATGGGGAAGCGGCTGACAAATGGGGAATACATACTATTAAATGGGATGGGTTTAGGTAAATTTAAGGAGGGGTTTAAGGAAGGGCATGCCAAGACAAACACACACCCACACACCCACAAAACAATAAGACAATTGCTATTCACAAGCTACACTTTTAAAGGTACTACAGCCCTTAAGGTCTCAAAACAGGTGTAAATGCACTCCAGTATCTGAGGAAGTCAAGCACCATACCTACTCCAAAACACCCCCATAGAAAACAATTAAAGCATTAAAATAAAATAACACCCCACAGGAACTAATGTTAAATTAATTCAATTATTTCAACATTTAAATTAATTTCCTCTTTATCAAAGCATTTAAAATAATTTAACATTAATTAAACACATACCTTTTAACAAACATTTGTGAATTTTAAATAAAAATAAAATGTTTACTAAGGTGGGATTTTTTTCTTATTTTTTAATAATTCTTATTTATAAGTTTAGTTAACATATTAAATTAATTATTCAATACACATCTAATTTGATGAGTTTATGAACTGTAACATTTTATTAGTTCTGATGTAACAATGCATAGTTTAAATTAATTTAAATTTATATTACACATTTACATATTTTAAAACATTTTGTAATTATTAAAGAATAATAAAATGTAATTATTTTCCCTTTACTTTCCAATAGGGAAATCTCCACGTCAGTGGTGGAGAGATATATCTATATGTACAAATTAATTAGCAGTAACTGTACACTCTAACTCTACTCTAATTTGAGGAGGTAGAGACAAGTCTACACGTAGGTGTAAATCCACACTCAGAAATGATGAACAGCAAAAAATGGGTGTTAGACCTAGATATAGTAGTATTTTCAAAGTTTATTGATAGATCGAAAAACACATTTTCATCATCAAGAAATATAAAAATCAATAAAATCGGTATAAATTCATCATCCAAAAAATAGAATAGAATAAAAGCCAAACAATGTCTCCTAAAATAGCAATTAATAATTTGCTTGGTGGTAAAAATAATAAAATCTAATACTTGCGTGAATAAAACAGTGCTATACACCACAAGACCAAAATTTATATTTCAGTTTGCTGCAGTTGTGATAACAGTTTTTGCCTGATCTTCCATGCCGCATATAGGAATTTGGAGACAGCCACCACAACCACAGAAGAGGAGTCACTCTCACAGATCCTTAGGGCGTTTACTCGGTACGTAACTAATAAATATCAACATAGGGGAACAAGCCACCTATGCCTCGGGTATATATTTATTTATTTATTTGAAAGTTTTATATAGCGCGAACAAGACCCTTGCGGGTATCAGAGCGCTTTACAAGGTAAATGTCTTAGATAAATAGGTACATGGTAAATAACATAAAGTTCCATGACAGTCAATGATAGTGTAATCACCCTATCGTAGATACATAGGTATATGGTGCATAACAAAACGTTCCATGTATATCAAGCATAATATAGATATAATATCTAGGATACATAGATGGACAGTAGATAATATATAGTTCCATGTAGATCAAATGTTGAGTCGCATAATAACAGTAGCCCATGCTCAAGTGAACTTAGCCATGAGAAGAGATTTCACTTCTTTTTGAAAGATGCAGTAGAGGGATTAAGTCTAGTTTCTGGGGGCAGAGCATTCCAAATTCTGGGCGCCATCCCTGAAAAGGTTCGGTTGTATGTTTTCTTCTTGTTGAATCTTTGCGGTTTCAGTAAGAGGTTTTTGGCACTTCTTGAAGATCTGATCCCACATGAGGGCGCCAGTTTCTGTGCCAGATAGCTGGGTGCGTTGTGATGAATGGCTTTATGTGTCATACATGCTATTTTTAGATGAATTCTGGCTTCAAAAGGTAGCCAATTAAGGGATTTTAGGTCCGGGGATATGTGGGAGCTTCTTTTGGAGCCAGTGATAAGTCTCGCTGCAGCGTTGATTGAGGCTCTTAGAGGGGCCGTTGAAGATCTGGGCAGGCCGCAGAGAGAGACACTCCCGTATTCCACTCTTGGGATGACTAGAGCTTGTACTGCCAGCTTGAAGTCCTTTTCAGGCAGGAAAGGTTTCAGTTTTCTCAAGGTATTTATCTGAAAGTTTGCTCCTTTTGTTGCGTTGCTGATGTGTTTCTGCATATTGAGGTTTCTGTCTAGCGTTATTCCCAGCGATTTCGCTGAGTCAACGATAAGAGGTTGACAGTTGAGTGCTGTTAGGTGTTTGATCCAGTCTTGCATTATGGGTACTTGGGCGGGAGGAGCGATTAGGAGGAATTCGGTTTTGAGGGCATTCAGTTTTAGATGGTTTTCTGCCAGCCAGGTCTGAGTTTTTCCGAGAGTTGTGTTGAGCGATTTGATGTCTTCTAGAGTATGGATCTTAAGGTATAGTTGTGTGTCGTCAGCGTACATGTGATATTGTATGTTAGACGAGTAGAGAATTTCAGTGAGTGGTTCCATGAATAGATTGAACAGTGTCGGAGATAGTGAAGATCCTTGTGGGACTCCTAACGTGACTGGGACGGGTTTGGACAGGGAGTGGTTGACCTTGAATCGTTGCGATCTGTTTTGGAGGTACGAAGTGAACCAGTTTAGAACTGATCCAGATAATCCCATTCTGTGTTGCAGAAGGTCTAGCAGGTTATCGTGTTTGACGGTATCAAAGGCCGAGGAAAGGTCTAGCAAGATGAGTAAGCAGGCTCCGTTCTGGTCTAAGATTTGTAGAGCATCGTCAATTGTATGGGTCATGGCTGATTCAGTGCTGTGACCTGCACGGAAACCTGATTGGTATTTGTTGAGTAGGTTGAAATGGTCTATATGTCTTACAAGCTGGAGGTGTACACATTTTTCTAAGAGTTTGGCCAGGGTAGGGATGTTGGATATAGGGCGATAATTGTTTAAGTCCGCCGGGTCAGCCGTAGGTTTCTTTAGAATGGGGGATACCTGCCCGGCTTTGAGGATGTCAGGGATGCATCCTTGGCGTAAAGAGTTATTTATGATCTTGGTCCAGAGAGGCAGCAGCAACAGGGTGAAGTCTTTTATGAAGTTTGCTGGGAGAGGGTCAGTGAAGTGATTGGCAGGGTTCAGGGCAATAAGCATTTTGTGAATAGATTCATTATTTTTTAGGTCGAACTTTGATGGATTTCGATGTGGGGCATCTAGAAGGGATGGTGAGGGGATCGTATGTGTGACAGTATGTGTGATTAGATCGTTGAGAAGGTCCTTCTTTATGTTATCGGTCTTCAGAGTGAAGAAGGAAGCAAATTCTTCACAATTGGGTCGTGGGCCTAAGTTATCTTGGGGGCGGTGAGATGCATCCTTAGATTGAGTTTTGATTAGCTCGAAAAGTTTTTGGGGACGATTTCTGGCCTGGTCTAATTGGTGACTGAAAAAGTCTGCTTTAGTGCGCTTGATCTTTCTGTAGTATGCGTTTCTCTTCTTTCTTAGTATCTTGAGGTGATTGGCGGATGGAGCTGATCTCCATCTGCGTTCAGTTATTCTTAAGGATCGTCTGTCCTCGTTGAGTCTTCCATTGTACCAAGGCTTAGAGTCTTTTGTGGAGACTCTCTTTAGTTGAAGGGGGGCTACCTCCTTTAATATCATGTTCATGGAATTGAAGTAGTGGTTGGTGAGATCATGAACATCGGATATCCCTTCAGGGGGAAGAAGTAAGTTGGAGCTGGAGGTTGTGATTATGTTAGGATCAATGTTTTTCAGATCCCTCTTCCATACTTTAGGTCTTGTGGGTTGAGCCGAATTAAGTTTCACTGTTTCATTGATGAAGAAGGTGATGATATGATGATCAGACCAATCACATGGATGGATCGTATCTAGCTGGATGGAATCAACTTTAGAGATGACTAAATCAAGGATTGCTCATTTATCATGTGTAGAGCTGTTGCAAATTTTGGTGAGGTCGAGGTCAGAGAGGAAGTTTTTGAGACTATTGACCACTGCATCATTGGGGTCATTCCAGTGGAGATTGAGGTCTCCGAGAAATATTTGGGTATTTTGATGTCCGGCATTAGTAGAGACTATGTCCATGAAATGTTCGGTAAAGGTGAGGTTATCACCTGGTGGATGATAGATGGTGTGTAGAAAGCATACTGGTTTGCCATTGCTAGTGATGTCGAGGCAGATGTATTCACAAGACGGGAATACAGGAGATTGGGATCTGTTTACTGAGAGATTATTCCGGTATATGCAAGCGATACCACCCCCTGTCTTAACAATTCTATCCAGTCTGATGATGTCATAGTTTGGAGGTACAAGTATGTCAATGATGGGTGTAGAGGATTCCTTTAACCAAGTTTCGGTCAAAATTAGCAAATCCGGTTCTTGTGTAAGAATGAGGTCAGCTATGTCGGCTGCATGTCTTGAGGCCGATCTACAATTTAGTAGTATACATTTAAGACGGGCGTGATGTGGGATGTATTGGGTTCCTGAATGAGGGGAACTTGTCTGAGGTTGTTTTCGATGATGCCTCTAGGATTGTGTTTAGTGGGCCTGTGAGTGTTGGGAGGAATAGTTGGGATTAGAGCCATTTTGGGCGGGTTATCTGGAGGCATAATGTTGTGATTCGGATGTGGGGGCTCATAGGAATGGAGTAGAGAGAGTAAGTCTTTCTCCGATAGCGGATTAGTCCTGCGGATTGGGCGGGTTGAAGTATTGTGAAAAGGAACTGATTTCCACCTAGGGGTCGAACATTTCGAGGTGACTACTGAGTGGGTCAAGTGGAAGTTTGATTTGGTCTGTCGTGCCAATCTAGTGTTCCAAGGTTGGCGCAGAAGAACCTCAGCTAAAGCTTGTAGTTTTTCTTTGATTTGCCGTAACGATAATATAATCTCGTCAAGTCTAGGGTCTGGTGAAGGTGGTAGCAAGATTGGTGGATGTATTATGAGTGTGGGAGGTGTGCTTACGTCCCGTGGGTGGTAAGAGGGAGGCACGTCTTCTAGGTTGTTGTGAGGCATCCTATCTGGTTCCCTATCCAGATCGGGGGGGGTGGACTGGAATGGGGAGTGGAATTAGGAGGCGTTGAGGTGTGCGGTGGGGATGTGGTCGTGGATATGATGGTTTTGCAGGAGGTAGTGCATGGTGAATGTATTAAGGGCGTGGGAGGTGTGCTTACGCCCCGTTGGCGGTAAGAAGGAGGCACGTATTCTAGGTTGTTGTGAGGCGTTCTATCTGGTTCCCTCTCCAGATTGGGGGGGTGGACTGGAGTGGGGAGTCGATGTAGGAGGCGTAGAGGTGTGTGGTGGGGATGTGGTCGTGGAAGTGATGGTTTTGCAGGAGGTAGTGTTGACAATGGGGGGAAATATGTTCATTCCAGGGGAGGATGCTGAGTCTGTGATGGGTGTAAATGCTGGTGCAGTAGTAAGGGGGGAATGTCTTATGGGGGAGTCGAGCGGGGAGGGGCGGTGGCACTGAGCTCAAGTGTAGATATTGGTTGTGATATCAGTGTGGTGTGCGGTGGGGATGTGGTCGTGGGAGTGACGGTTTTGCAGGAGGTAGTGTTGACAATGGGGGGAAATATGTTCGTTCCAGGGGAGGATGCTGAGCCTGTGATGGGTGTAAATGCTGGTGCAGTAGTAAGGGGGGAGTGTCTTATGGCGGAGTCGAGTGGGGAGGGGGTAGCATAGAGCTCAGGTGTAAATATTGGTCGTGATATCAGTGGAGTGTGGCTAGAGGTAGAGTTTGGCGGTGTGATAGGCTGTGTGCTGGTGGTGGGAGCCGCTTGGGGGGAGGGTTGGGGTTTTATAACTTGTTCTCTGATAATGGGAAAGATGTTATCCAGCAGGTTTAAGCTGCGGTCTGTTGATTGCATGAGAATGATTCCGTTATGATAGATGGTGATGATTGAAGCTGAGAAGTATTTTAATGCAATAGAAGAGGTCGCATGAGCTGGTCATGAAGAGAACACCAGTAAGCCACCTACCTATTTCTCTCTTTCAACCCTATCCCTTTCCCCAGTATGCACAGATTTTGAATGAGGTGTTGTATGAAAGACATTCATTCTGATCTGCGTAAATGAGTGAAGGAGGTAGTTCATTACTCCAGCTGGGTTAGTGAAGGAAGTAACCCGATTAGGGCCACCCGGGTCACTAACGACCACCTCTCAGCCTTCTGTACTAAATGAAGAGTCGGTCAGACAGTAGAGAATACAAACCAATAACTGTTTATTCATATACACTCAAAGCAGAGCCCCATCTGCCCAGTCGCTGACAGTGCTGCAGAGGGAACTGAAATAAACAAGCATAAAGATACATTATGTACATTTCGTAACTGGGCGAAAACACACCCACAGTGGAATTTTCCAGGCAGGTGCAGTCAAACAGTGTAATACAGGAAGAACGGTTTCAGCACTCCTATCTTACACAAAGTATCGTAGTCCAAGGTCGTTCCATCTGGAGCCCGCCACCAGACAAGGTGGAGAAGGCCTCTATCTAGTGAGAAAGCTATGTGCTAACAAGAACGGTATGCTTATTACTAAAACAGGACACAGAGAAAGAATCGAAACTTGCAGGGGAGCATTTCTCGGAATTGAACTGGTTCAGTTTCGAACAGCCTAAAATGGCGCCCAAATAGAAAATGGCGCAGCGAATGCTAACTTACATAGAGCACTGCGCAAGCGTAAACGATTTCTATTCTAACAGACCCTCCTTTTAGCATGAGCTAAAACATTTTCTAACAGCAACAAGAAGAAACAAAACTTCAAACAGTAATAAAAATCGCATTGATAAACAATTATGAGCACTCCAGATTATCAACATCAGGAAGTGGAACAGTAAGGAGGGAAGAATTCTCGAAAATTCCCTCATCGATGTTCATCATATCCTCAATATCCTTTTGAATCATTATGGCAGCATTGGTGTCATGAATCGATATCTTCTTTTAGGGGTGAGAATAGTGGTACAATAGGAGCAGCAGAAGGGAAGGCACCGAATAAGAGCATAGCAGAGCACCAATATCACAATCAGGTAAATCACTTTTTCAAGAATCCAGCCCCAGCTGCCAAAGAGAGACCAACTCCAATTCCCACTTTCCATTCCTTTTACATTTTCAAGAATATCTAAAATGTGTTTGGTAATATTCTTTTCCATATTCTTGATCCCGACCACACACCGATCGCCCACTACCGTGCATACACCACCACCGCTCTTAGCAAGAATAAAATCAACTGCATATCGGGTCTGTTCCGAATAAATTCGCATACTCTCCAAATGAGTGGTGATGTCAAGTAAGGCTGCTACTGTAGTGTTAGACAAAATTTGCAGCTTGCATCCGAAATATTCTCTAGCTTTTTCACCCCTGGCCATAGAGGTACCACCCAATGTGAAAATAGATGAAAGAATATACCCAAACGTAATCCCATTACTATAATTATTGACCTTTATATCAGTCACTCCTTCACAGAATTCTTATGTTAGAGTCCTTTTAGCCCATCGTATATTAGGCTTAGCATATTTACAAGGTACACCCAAAGGCACCACCATTCCAAGAGCTACATAATCCATTCCATTGTGGACATTGGAATATGTTGCATTGGACAAAAAGTAAAACCCTGGGTGTGCATAGATCGGACCTTCATAATCTACCGCTGCATACCTGGAATTAATTCCAAAAGTACTTGGATCTTCGTCATTCACCAAAGGGATTGTATTTTTATACAGCACTATTCCTGAACAATGTATATACAGTGAAGTGTCTGTACTATTCACGATGGGGCAACAAGCAGTATAATAACCAGCCTCCCGGGTAACTATCAATTCCTTGTAATGCCAACCCACCAATGTAACATTTTGCATTTCCATATAGAAATTGTCACAATATGTATTGTTATCACAACCCGGATAACCCATTTCTAGTGGGTTTCTATGGTATAAACATGGTCCCGGGTAACCAAAACCAAATACTCCTTTCACTTCCGTAAATTGGGGTGGCCGAGTACAAGTATAATTCACAAATGACAATGGATATGCAGTCCACAGACTAGTAACAGATTGAGTGGGGTAACAAGCTGTCCCTTCACCAAAAAATCTCTTATGTTTCTCCAAAAATACATTACTCAGGGATGTTCGTTTGTTTCTTTTCTGAGAGATAATCTTACCTTTACTTTGTGAAGTTACATTTTGAACATTTTCCAAAACCTATGACACCCCACACAATATTAGTATCAATAAAACTCAAAGAACAACACATCATTTTGTTTTTCCGTGTCCACGTCATATTATGCTGTGCAACAAGAACCATTGGCTGCTCTTCGTCAGCAACCTTCCTACCAAAGGGATGCATAATGGATTTGCAAAGAGGTAAGAATGCAAAGAAAATATACAAGTTCCCAGTTTCCTACAGAGCCTCACTGGTACAGGCTCCTATTGTCCATCAAAAGGTTGGCACTCTTGAGCACTGGCGGTGGAGCTTGCGCTGTCCTAAGCTCTTTTACTCTATCCCACGCTGATAAAGATGGTATACCTGAAGGGTATACTTCTAGTCTCCCTAGCTAATGTTCAGAGAATAAAAGCTAAGTGAGTACAAAATCCTCCACTAATTTTCAATTAATTCCGTTGGTACTATGACTCAGTACTACCTATCTTATACAGTCCATCCCTAATCTTTCTTCTCCTTGGACTCAGCATCCCTCAGCCGAGGGTGCAAATTGTACCTGGTAGCCCCAGGCACCGTGTGATCAATGAACAAAGGCTCCTGAATAATTCAAATCTCTGGGGGAACAGCCTCATTCAAAACATCATCATTCTCCTTATCGGTCTGGGTCCAGATCAGCTGGGCATCGCTGAAGGGAACAAACCTGGGCACCTGTTCACACTCTGAGTCGCCCACGCACACCTTGACCCACTGATCTTATGCTAACGGCAAAGGAATCTTCCTGCAATGGGTGGCATGCACCCAGTTCTTTTGACCTGCAACCTTTACAGCCGTCCGCGTCACCAACAGAACCTGCTCAGGACCCTTCCAGCGCGGCTCCAAACATTTCTTTCACTGGACATTCCGGAGGCAAATGTAATCACCGGGCTGTATGTCGTGGCTGGGTCCCTCTGGTATAGGAGGTAGGGACTCCCGCACCTGTTGGTGAATAGAACGTAAACTTTTGGTTAACTGGCCAAGATAATCAAGCAACACAGGATATTCAATATCGGAATATTTACGAGGGCGTGGGACGCCCCAGACATTGGCCAGGCAGCCAAACATGACCTCATAAGGTGACAATCCTGTTCTAGAATGGGCTGTCGTTCTTGTTGACAAGAGAGCTAACGGTAAAGCATCTGGCCATTTTAATCCTGTTGTCTCTTGAATTTTTGCCAATTTCAGCTTGAGAGTACCATTGTACTTCTCAACAAGACCAGCTGACTGGGGGTGATTGGCAGCGTGAAATTTCTGCTGAACATGCAACTCTTCACAAATCAATTTAATCACTTTCCCATTAAAATGACTTCCATTGTCACTCCAAATAACTCGGAGCAAGCCGAAACGAGGAAAGAACTCTTTAAGGAGTACTTTCGCAGTCGTAATGGCCGTATTATCTTTAGTGGGGTAGGCCTCAACCCATTTGCTGAACGCACAAACAATCACCAAAACGTACTTAAGATTATTGCATCTCTCTAATTCGATGTAGTCCATTTGAAGGATTTTAAAAGGAAAAGTGGTTGGTGCAAAATTACCAGGTGGTGTAGGGGTACCCTTCCCTGGATTATGCATCATACAGACCATACAATATTTCACCAAATGCGCAGCTGTCTTAGAAATATTATCATTATGCCACACAGGGGCTAACAATTTACAAATGCCTTTTGAACTAATATGAGCTGGACCATGTGCCATACTAACCACAGGAAGTACATATGCATTGGGCAGCATCCATTTCTGTTGCCCCGATTTATCAATCTAACACCCTTCCTCATTCAACTGTGCTGTACTCTCCTGCCATTGCGCCAATTCCTCTATCGTGGCTTCACTCTGTATCTCCTTTACACTCTCAAGGGTATTTTCAAACATGACAACTTCAGGAACCCACCTAGCTGGACCTGCAACGAACATGTGTTTTATCCTACTTCGGGCCGTTTCCTTAGCTACCTGATCTGCAAAAGCATTTCCTCTACCCACATCATCTGTGACTTTTTTATGGGCACTGCACTTAATGACTGTCAATTTCTTGGGGAGCGTTAAAGCAGACAAAAGCCGCAAAATAAGGTGCCCATGCTGAATCTTGGTACCATGGGAGGTAAAAAACCCTCTCTCTGCCCAAAGCCGCCCAAAATTATGCGCAACCCAGAATGCGTACTGGCTGTCAGTATAAATATTGACAATCAGCCCTTCACTCAATTCGCAAGCTCGAATAAGGGCAGCAAGCTCAGCAGCTTGAGCCGACTGATAGGGAACCCGTGATGTATCTACCACTGTCCGCAACGTAGTGAAAGCATAAGCTGCAGTGGTGGTGCCATCTGGTAATTTAAAACAAGAGCCATCGACATATAGTTCTCCTTGAGGGTCAGATAAGGGAACATCAGTCAGGTCTACCCGTCCTTTCGTTTCTTCCTCTGTCCGGAAAATACAGTCATGTTTATCGACTGCATCATTCTCAGAAGGGAGGGGTAGTAGCGTGGCTGGATTCAGAGTGGCACATCTTTTGATTGTAATATGCTTAGCAAACAATGTCAATTCATAGCCAGTAAGACGTGCACTAGTGAGGTGCTGTGTCTTCGTCTTATTCAAAAGCGTATCCACAGCTTGGGGTACCATAACTGTGAGGTCTGTATCAAGTACGAGTCCAGCCTGATTGAAGTGGCCACAGCCGCGACCACTCTCAGGCAACTCGGGAGGGCCCTAGCAACAGGGTCAAGCACAGCAGAAAAATAAGCACAAGGCCTCTGTTTATCCCCAAATTTTTGCGTTAGGACAGAAAGTGCACAGCCAGCCATCTCATGGACATAGAGCACAAATGGTTTGTTATAATTGGGTGTGCCAAGTACCGGAGCCGAACAAAGCGCAGTCTTTAATTGCTCAAAAGACTGCTGGCATTCGGGCGTCCAAGGCAAAGGCTCATGTACTGCTTTCGTTGTTAATGCAAGCAAAGGTTTTATTAGTAGCGAGTAATTTGGGATCCACTGGCGACAGTAGGAAGTAATACCTATAAACGCAAGTACGTCTTTCTGAGTTTGTGGAATGGGCATTTTAACAATGGTATTGATACGCTCAGGCGTCAATCTCCTACACTCCTTCGACAGTAGGTGACCTAAGTAGGTGACCTCCTGTCGACAATACTGAAATTTGGAAAGAGAAACCTTATGACCATGATGTGCCAAATGCAAAAGCAATTGCACCGTACTGTCTTTGCAACCCTGTTCAGTATCAGAAGCAATCAATAAGTCATCGACATATTGCACAAACACATTACCTGGAGGAAGCGACAGTGAATCCAATTGACTTTTTAATGTCTGACTATAGATACTAGGACTCTCCGTATAGCCTTGAGGAGCACAACAGAATCTGAAGCTTCTGCCGGCCAGTGTAAATCCAAATAAATACCTACTGTCTGGGTGAATAGGAATACTAAAAATTGCATTTTTCAAATCAATAACAGAAAAGAATTTAGCAGTGGATGGAATCATAGTTAAGAGCGTAGTGATATCAGGAACCACCGGAAACTGTGGAACTACAATTTTATTAACCTCTCGCAAATCAATCACAAAGCGATAAACATCATCAAGAACATCAGGAGAACCCGAAGGTGTCCTCTAAAGAACCGGAAGAATAGGGCTATTACAAATATTGGCAGACGTTTCCTCAACCACTCCCTTTCGTATCAAATCCTGAATAATTTAAAGAAGAGCCCGTTCACCTGCCTGCGGTATTTTATATTGAGGAATGCGGGGTAGAATAGCATTATCCTTAACTTGTATAGAAACCGGTGGTATATGTAACAAACCCACGTCTGTACCACCTTTATCTGAGCAAATTCAGGTGGAAGGAGCGCATCCTGAGATAAACACTACTTAATACTCACATCCGGACCCATAGTAATATAGACATCAGCAGGGGAACAATAAATAGTAGCATGTAATTTCTTCAACAGATCCAAACCCATCAAATTTTCACCACAATTAGATGGTAACAAAAACGGAGATTCCACAGTAAAAGGACCAACAGTCAATGCAAGGGGGCGTGAAATGGGGCTTACAACCGGTACACCTGAAAAACCTACTGAAACATTATTGTGGCCAGACAGAGCCGCCCCGGGGACCATATGTCGAGAAACAGAACTCTTTGTTGCACCTGTATCCACCAAAAATTCCTTAGTCGAGCCTTGCAAATCCGCTGTGACATAAGGACACGCTGATCCACAGGTATCTGAACTGGTCCCTCACTCTGTCCCTGGCTGTCTTAACTATAAGACATACCCGTCACATCATCCATGTCATAATCATCATGATAATACTGTCCATCTCTTTGGTCATCAAAATAATTATTGTCAGATCGGCCCACAGAAGTCGCAGTATTCTGATTTCTGTCAGTCCCACGGCCTCTACCACCAGAACCTCGTCCTCTGGGGGACGCAGCCTTCTGTAAAAGCACCGTACACTGGCTGCGCCAAGGTCCTTCCTCCTTACAATACGCACACTGATTCTGCCCCAAAGGTGTAGTTGAAGGCTGCCTAGTACGCGGACGTTGTCTAGAGGGACCACCTCGTACCCTACTATTACCCCTAAATGCTTGCTGCAGCAACACCTTCGTCTTTAAATCCCTATGCTTCTTATCCATTTTATCTTTTCCCTCCTGATCTCGATGTTCATAATATTGGGCCATATTCAAAATAACAGAGGGAGAAGACGTAGACCAAGTACTCTCAGACGCCTGCAAACGAGTCATTATTTCAGGAAGAAGGTTAGCAACAAAACTGTCTACAAACAATCGAACTCCTCCCTCAGTGGACATATCCTGCCCACTATAATCCAAGAACGTGTCCTCAAACCGAGTAAAGAAATCAGACACACTCTCATCCTTCTTCTGTCGACAAGCTGTCAATCGATCCCAACTTACCTTCTTAAGTGGAATAAGAGTGTGCATATACGTAATAATACGACCAGGCAAAGCAAGTCTCTCAGCGCGGGGTTTATAACCTGGCTTCCTGTCCTGATCCCATCCTTTAATCACATCCCATGTACCGCCCAATTCTGCAACATGATCTTGAGTATGAACCTGTCTCCAAATATCAACCGGAACAAGAAGACCCACAAATATTTCAATATCAGCAAGAGTCATAACAGTAGAAGAGGCAGCCTCCGTTAATTCTTTATAATAAGCTGTAGGATTCTTCCTAGGATCAGGCATCGTAGCCTTAAGGGCTAAAACCTCACTTCTTTTCCACGGAGTATGAACCCATTGCTCCTCAAAACAGGCAGCTACAGCTGGTCTAGTGACGTTACCGAGCTGGTCCGTTAACTCAGGTATCTCTGGATGATATATTGGATGGACCTCACGCATAGGGAACTGAGTAATTTTAGTGGGACTCTTTTCATACAGCCGGACTCTGTAAGAAACTATAGTATGAATATTTGCGAGCACCTGTCCTGCGGCCAAATCAGCTACATAAACATGGTCCTTAATATCAAATAACACTTGTGGAGCCTCTATTTTAATGTGTGTGCACCAAAGGTCAATCAATGTAGCGGACATATGCTGAAGAACATGCTGCTGTAAAAAGGGCTCAAACTCATGCACAGCCTGCCAAATGTCCTCAGCGCCATAAACCGGATTACTAGCCCACTTCATAGCCTGTCTTGCTAACACCTCCTTCTCATCTTCTCCTACTCCAGAGCGCACCAACGGACCCATCCGTTCCCTGAATTTCACCCAATCCCTGTCATCAAACCCTCGTACTGGCGTCTCAGCAGGCGAAAGTGTCGGAGGATAAAAAACCAGAGAAGGAGAAGCAACAGAAGTAGCAGGTACAATCATAGTTAGCGTTTGCACCGGAGGAGAAAGAACGGAGGACACAAGAGTTGAAACAGTAGATGTACTAGAGGTCACAGTCAGCAAAGATGGCGAAGACAAAGAAGGAGCATGGGGTGCGGTAGCCGAAGCCATCGAAGTAACAGCCGTAGATACAGAAACGGCCACAGCAGATGAAACAGGCTGCTGTGACTGTAAAGGAACAGTGGGATATATCCTCTGCGGGGCATAAGGAGGCGGGAGTCGAGTATCTAACAACTCCTCTACAAAAGTATCATTTTCTTCTTGGCCAAATAAGACTTGTCAATATGCAACCGAAATCTCCTATCTTCACATTCAATTCCTGACTCCTGTTTTTCTCTTTCATATGCCACAGCTTTCAGTGTCAATGTTTGCATGTTCCCTTTCCGTGCGTCCCTCTCCATCTTTAACTGCCTCTGTCTGGCCTCCTTCTGCCAAGTCCTGAGGGAGTCAAACATCGACTGCCTACTTCGTCTCTTAAATAACTGTTCCTGGAAAAACGCAGTCTTTTGTTCATCAAAGGTGCCCGTCAAAGGCCACTGCAACTCTGCATTGTCCCTCGTATATTTGTGCCATATTATATAGGGCCAAGACCATGTTTCACATACATATCAAAATTAGGGCTGCCTTCAGGAGGCGCAAGCTGAGCTTCTTCCAATCGAGCATCTGCAGAACAACAACGACAACACAAATTCCAAAGTTTGCTTAGGCCAGGCATTTTGAAAGAAAAACGAAATCGTTAGTTTTACCAAGCAAAATATTTGCAAATACTTTTTATCAAGACAGTCCTTAGACTGTACCAAACGCAAACCCAAACGGTACCATATCCACAAAGAACCAAAACAAACTCACCTGATATCAGTAATTCAACGAACCAGTTCTCCACTGCCGACTCTTCAGACCAAACAGTCAGATCCAAGGGTTTCGCCATTCAGGACTCTAGTCCGGATGACCACTGGGCGAGGCACCGCCCAGAGGAACGGAAGGAGCAGCTGCAAGTGACAAACACTCTGTGCAGGGATCCCTGAGCCGTCAGTCCGACCCGACGATGTCCTCGGCCTCCCCCCGTCTACGGAAAGGGGATGGATCAATCACCCGAAGGAGTCCCTGTTCAAGCGCCAACTGAAGGAAGTAACCCGTTTAGGGCCACCCGGGTCACTAACGACCACCTCTCAGCCTTCCGTACTAAATGAAGAGTCAGTCAGACAGTAGAGAATACAAACCAATAACTGTTTATTCATATACACTCAGAGTGGAGACCCATCTGCCCAGTCGCTGAGAGTGCTGCAGAGGGAACTGAAATCAACAAGCATAACAATACATTATGTACATTTCGTAACTGGGTGGAAACACCCCCACAGTGGAATTTTCCAGGCAGGTGCAGTTAAACAGTGTAATACAGAAAGACTGGTTTCAGCGCTCCTATATTACACAAAGTATCGGAGTCCAAGGTCATTCCATCCGGAGCCCGCCACCAGACAAGGGGGAGAAGGCCTCTCTCTAGTGAGAAAGCACACAAGGCCCTCCACGGCACCGGACCAGCATACCTGAACAGCCGACTCAAATTCCACGCACCCCAAAGGACCCTACGATCAGCCCAGCTCTCCTACGCCATGGTCCCCCGCACCAGAAAGACCAGATCGGGAGGCCGCTCCTTCTCCTTCCTCGCGGCCAAAGCATGGAACGTCCTTCCGCTCCACCTCAGACAGACAACATCGCTCCCCATCTTCGCAAGAAACCTCAAAACCTGGCTCTTCGACAGACCCCCTCCTTGATGGAATGGAACCTGCACCCCCCCACCCCTAGCGCCTTGAGACCCTTACGGGTGAGTAGTCGCGCTTTAACAAACCCCTGATTGATTGATTGAAAGCTATGTGCTAACATGAACGGTATGCTTATTACTAACACAGGACACAGAGGAAGATTCAAAACTTACAGGGGAACATTTCTCGGAGTTGAACTGGATCAGTTTCGAACAGCCTAAAATGGCACCCAAACAGAAAATGGCGCAGCGAATGCTAACGTAATGCTACATAGAGCACTGTGTAAGCGTAAACGATTTCTATTCTAACAGTCAGCATTACACAGGTTATGCTTCTAGAGAACTTTTTGAACAATTTACTTACCTTTGGTAACGCCTTATCTGATAGAGGCATATCTAGCCACAGATTCCCCACCCCTGAACCTCCACAGGCACCAGACTGTATCCGGAAGATTCCTCGCGAGCAGCACCCATGCACGCCGGTAAGTGGCAAACACCGGGTCCCCAAAGCGCCGTCCGCACTGGAAGTGACGTCCGCGCCAACCAATAGGCACCACCACGGCACGTCGACGTCATTTACCTTTCACGACTTTCCAGGCCAGAAGCGCAGAGCCATGAATTGCACTGGCACTGGGATGTTCAAACTAGGGCCCTGAAAGGGATCTTCCCTGATCCTAGAAATCTGTCTACAAAACGGGGAGGATAGGTAAAATGATATTGTCTCTACCAGATAAGGTGCTACCAAAGGTAAGTAACTTGTTAATCTGATAGAGACTTCTAGCCGCAGATTCCTTACCTTTGAATAGTTACCCAAGCAATACCATCCTCGGTGGTGGGTCTGTAGACAAATTTAAACTAGGAAGTCCTGCAGGACCGAACAGGCGAAATGCCCGTCCCTGCGGACCTGACTGTCCAGGCAGTAATGCTTGGTAAACATATGCAGGGAAGCTCACATTGCTGCCTGGCAGATGTCCAGGACTGGGATTCCATGTGCTAACGCAGTGGTCGCAGGTGCGGCTCCTCCATTATGGTGGAGGAGTGTCGCCCCACTGCTGGAAGCAGCATGTGAAAACGTAAAATAAAATGACAATAAAGCAATTATTAAAACTGCTTTATCATTTTATTTTACCTGTAGGATCCGGTGAGAATACCGCAGCCGCCATCCCCGTGCTGAGGGAGGGGCCATCAGCAGCAGTAGCGGTGGGCACTGGGCACTGCTGTGAGTGCGCAAGTTGGTTTGGCCGGCCTCTCAGGTCGGCCAAACTGACATGCGCACTGACATCTCCCCAACCTGAGCTGCATTGCCGATGGAGAGAACAGCAGGCGCAGGCTGCCAGTCCCCTTTGGAGCGGAAAACAAGTTTGCTCAGGCCAATCCCAGCGCTTCTCGAGAAGCGCTGGGATTGGCCGTAGGGAAGTCTGGGAGTCTGTGCTCATGGGAACTGCAGTTTGCAGTTCCTGGAGCAGAAGAGCACTGAGGTGAGGAGAGGGAGAAGAAGATCGTAGAGGCGGCGGCCAGCAGCTGTAAGGTAAGTGCACTTTTTTCTCTTTATTTTTATTGTTTTCCCCTTGCTGCCCCCACTCTGCCCCCCCCCCCCTTTGTGTTGGCAGCAGCCGCCTCTGAGCGGACACAGCCTTAGTTCTGGTGGAATGAATCAACAGCAGTTGGCAGGATCCCATATCTAAACTGCAGGAGCAATGTGCGAGCTCACACTGGGCAGATGCAATTGAGAAATTCCTCAACTTTAGGCACCGACTTATACATTTAAAAGCACCTTGAAAGACTCCCTCTGTGGGTTGACTGTTCGTTTTGGGTACCTATCTTCTCCCAATACCTATATTTACCAATTTTGGCTGTGTTAGTCAGAATGGACGAGGGGTCCTCCCAAAACTTCCGTACACCCAGCTCAGTTCATTATTATTATTATTTAGCATTTCTAGAGCGCGTAGTTACCCGGAGGCATCCCAGCGCTGGCGGAATAGAAGTAAAAATGGAGGGGGGGTCTACAGGCTCATGTTTTGAAATAGCCATGTTTTCAGGTGTTTCCGAAAGGGGAGGAGATGAGTCTCTGAGCGTAGCTTCAGGGGTAAGGCGTTCCATAACCTGGCTATGCTATAAGCGAAGGAGATGCCCCCGCTACGAATTCTCTGTATTTTTGGCACTACATGCTCTTTTCATGCATCCTAGCCACTTAATCTTCGAAGCGGATGACTGAAGCATCATGATATCAATAAGGCCCAATCTATAGTCTTGGAGATCGCTAGTGGTCCAGATACAGACCCAATATAAAAGTGGTTTTAGGGCCGCCAAAACTGAAACAAAATGAATCCCAAGATCCAGTGTTAGGGGCAACAAGTGAGTTCCCTTTCCCAACCCAGTAATAGCTCTAAAAAGTTGTTCTCTTTAACACTCATGGAACACAGGTTACAGTAACCTCATAATCTCGCCCCATAAAGTGCTGCTCCTTGTGCCTACATTTTGTATATTTCTATTGTAGGAACAATGGGAAACCACTGAGCCTTTTTTGCCATACTAATGATGGCCCCTGCTCCATGGCTTACAGCATGGGAACTTTTTGTAATATGTGGTGCCCAGGATCTAGAATTGGCTAATCTAACCCCTAAATAGTCAAATTCGGATATAGTAGTAAATATACATGTGAGTAAATATACCTATGTATATTTACCTTTTTAAATAGGCTCCTCTGCAATGTACCTTATACAATCACATGATCACCTCTTAATTGACCGATCTGGCATGTGATATTGGATCAGTGAGGAGGACGAGGAAGTCTGATGTGGATTATGAAAAAGTTGTCAGAGGAAAGGTATAAACAGTTAGTAGAACACCAAGGCTCAATGATTAGGGAATATCTTGGAAGTCACAAAGTCCTAAATTCATCACACATATCTTTACTAACAAACAATCAACCGGAAAGATGATGTATCCTGATTAATGGCTAAAAATCTATTGCATTATTATTTTAATGTGATGTCCATATGGAGTTTGTCTAGTCCTAGTTAATTGGATTTAATGGTTGGTGTAATTACATCTAAAATAATCTGGGTATTTCCGCATTGATTTTCTTAGGAAACAAGAGGATCATGTGCTGTATTTATCAAGATAAATTACTTGGGAAATCAATAAATCTGGTCCCAAATTCAGTGGTAATTCCTCATTTTTTCATGATATTTCACCAGGAGATTCCACCTGCCATCGGCAGGGTGAAACACTACAGATCTGTGAAGATACCTCTGCTCTTGTAATCCTGATGCACCTGATAACTCCTGTTAGTGGCTGAATCATGATTAAGGCGCCCTGTTTTCCGTTTTTCTGATTTTTACAGATAAATACAGACAGAAAACATTTATTTTCTTGTCTGTATTTATTTTTAAATATGGTTAAAAACGGAAATTGGGTTGCTTTTTGAGTAATTCTAGATACTGTCTGCCATGACTGCCAGACCAATAGCTTTGTGGATTGATAGTTAAGGGGTTAAAAAAGAAAGGAATTTTAGTCAAGAGGCTTTAACAGCAGCAGATATGCACAAGGTTGATACAGAAATTTGCATATTTTTATATAAGTGCACTGATTTATCTTCTGCGGGTGTTCACAGCACTGAAACCTGGCAGACATATAAGCATGAGTGCATATTTATCGGTTAAATAAAGGTGGAAATATACTAATTTCAGCTTCATTTTTCTACAAAACCCAAAATAAATATGGATAAATACAGATACAATTCTCAAAAAATAAATATGGATAAATACAGCCAGAAATGTCCAAAAAATAAATACCATAAAACCGGGAGCCCTAATCATGATAAATGGGGACCTCAGTATGAGGTCCTTGAATTTTCAAGGTGAAAAGTGAACATGCCATTGTAAAGCCCTGTGGAAAAATGAATAACAAATAAGTATTCTTATTAAGAAAATAAAGAAAATGGATTTGACCACGAAAGCCACATTACGGGAAAAGTAGAGGAATGAAACCTGACCTGATAATTGACCATCAGATCTGAGCAAACTATAAGACTTTTGCAAAGTTTATGTACATTTTTCAGCTTCCATGTATATGAATCTTTCCCATCAAGATGCATTTGCAAGGAAAGTCTCTAGCTAACTGTAGGTTTTGCAAATGTCGTGAAATTCACAAGTGACTAAGGACCTAATTATGACTACGGCAGTATGATGGACTGCCGTAGCCACGGTAGAGATGTTGGCACCACCGCACCAGCGGTCCGACCGCCCTATTACAAGTTGGGCGTTTGGACCGCCATAGGATTGCCATTTGACCGCCATGGTACCGCCGCAACTGCCACGGATCAGAGTTTCCTGGTGGTGTTGCAGCAGTCTTGAGGCCACAATATGCTTGGCGGTGCCGCTGCAGCACCGCCAAGCATGTTACGAGTTTCCTCTCCGCCACGGTTTTCATGGCAGTGAGCCCGCCATGAAAACTGTGGTGGAGAGGAAACAAAGGGGCCCTGCAGGGCCACCTGTTGCTTCAGGGCCATGGTGTGCATGCAGGGGGGCACATGTTGTGCCTTCTGTGTGCATGAACCACCAGTTCCTGCACGGCATGGACTTTACAGTCCATGCTGTGCAGGAATGGGGTTTGGCAATCCCATTGCAGTGCCTTTTTAATAGGTACCACCGTGGGAACGTCAAACGACTGCCAGCCAGACCACGAGATTACTCTTAATTTGGCGGTCCGCGGGTGGGCCAGTTTGGCTGTCCTGGAGCACAGCGCTGGCGTGGCGACCTGCTCAATGACCGCCAAACTCGTAATCAGGCCCAAAGTGACATAGGCATAGCCTCACACTTCCAAGAACGTAACTATTTACCACAAACCTTACTGGTTCTATTGGCAATTCTCTAGTATATGTTGGAGGACACTGGCAGAACCCTAGGCTTAGATTATAAGAACTAGCAGGAGGCAATAGAACCTGTTTAGAGGGAGAGCGCTGTTAGTTCGCTGCAAAAGCAGGATCTAAATTTCTTATAACTAAACTAAAGCGTTCAGAACTCTCAATTAAACGACATGTGGTCTATAAATTCTGATACTGAATAACCTTTAATTATCTTATTTTTGCGTCTTGATCCACAACAGCTGATTATCAAAGTCTATCAATAGAAAGATCTGGTAAACGGAGTTTGATCCAAGCACTTTTTTTTATCAAGCGCCTTCAAGTTCAAGATAAAGTTATTCAAGAAGACTTTTGGAGATCAACAGGTGACCCTGAACTTCAAAGGTTAGGGTTTATAGTAATATTTTTATTATTGTACCAGTCTACACAGAAAGTGTCCCTTCTGTAGTAGAACCCACCTTGCAGTTTTTGCAATTGCCCTGTTTTTCCTTTAAGGTTTGTTTGAAGCTCTGTCATTTTTTTGTGTTTGTTTTTTGTTAATGAAGTCGAAACTAAATGGTTCCATGCATATATGATCCTCAGCGGCATGTATTGTCTTTACCGTTTTATATATTATGCCTGATAGTGTCACTAACACAATTTCACTGAGAACTGGTACATCAATTTGTTTTAAAGATTAAGGCTATAATTTGGCTATTCTAAATTGTTTCATCCCTCTACCAACTGCTATTATTTCTTCAGCGGTCATATGCCTTGTTACTATGAATAAGCATTATACCATTTCAGTGCCTAATCAGTTCACCTGGCTTCTGGGTGGCTACTGGACTTGTTTCTCTGCAACTATACTTCCTTCCCAATCAGGGTATTGTTCACTACAGTTGGTTTCATGTGGTTTTCTTAACAGAAGACTTCTGTTAGACTTGCAGACTCAAACACCTGATTGGCATCTATAAATTATTAGTTTTGGAAAGATTTCCAAGGTTTGCCTGGTTTGGGCTAACAACCTTTTCACCTCATACCAGTAACCTTATCCCTTTTCCTAACTTGACCTCCTTCCTTCTTCAGATAGGATAGGGACTCAATATTCCTGAACCTTTTCTCCCACGGTCCCCATAGAAGGGCTAGGGCAGGGATTTGAGGAACAGGTGGATTTGTTTTGGGATTTCTATATAGTCATCTTGAGGCAAGGGTTCCTCCTGCTGATTTTATCTCTTTAGCTCTGGGGATACAAACATCCCCCAAGGAATGAGCTGTTCTTCCCACTTTCTAGATGTTACTCCTGAGAAGATATACCATCACATTTGCAGCAGTTCTGATGCAGTTTTTTCGTCTTGTGGCCCAAATTATTCTTCTCATGATTAGCATGTAAATCTTAGATATACTGCCAGAGCTGGACCAAGGACATAGAGGTGCAATAAGCTTATCTCTTTCCACATGAATTGTCTTTACTGAAGGGTTGTTACAATGTGCCAGGGCGAAGAGTCTTTTCTGGTTTGCAGAAATCATTAGCACCAAATAGAGAGCAACATTTTTTACTCCTGATGTGTAGCTCTGGTCATGTTATGTTTTTCCTTGCTTATAGACCTGTATGTGTTTTCAATATGTTCCTTTCATCCGGGCACTGTTTTAGAAGCACTTTTATTCTGGTCTTGCCTCCGTTATGGATTGCAGAGTGGCAGTGCTTAAGTTGAGCAGGTAGTTTTCAGTGCTCGGCACCAGCCCTTAATTCTTTGCACAAGCGCTTGTGCCAGTCTCCCACATGGTGACACTTTCTGCCAAATTTGGGTATGAGCACAACAACAGCTGTTTATTAACTTAATATACATTAACAATCACTAATACGCACCACCCAAGTCATTCTTATAGCTTTGGGGGCCTTGAATAGTATGAATTGTCACACTTGAAGGAGTGTGATGGTTAGCAGTTGTGTTGGTACTGTAATTGGCAGTGCTGGCAGGGGCAGTGGATGGTGCAAGCTGCTTTGTCCTCCTGACGAGAGCCCTGGCACTAATTGTTTTGCAAATTCACCACTGCGGAGCGAACTAGGATTTCTTTTAAATCTAAATGGCCAAACCCCTTCTCCAGCTGTTTTATATACCCGGAGCTTGTGGGAGAAAAGTGAGTTTCCTTACATGCATTACCAACAGCATGATCTGTCACACTGTATTTCCTCCTTACCACATAGAATAGTGCTTTGCAGGCTCTTTCCTGTATTGGAGAATAACCCAACTCAGTCGCTAAGGAACATGTGGCAGTAGATTGCTAAAGCCCAAACACTTTATTCCAAAAACATTGCTCAGGCCTTCCGAATGATGTAGTGCTTATCCATTGACCCTAGATCTCATTTCTGTTGCAAACAGCACTTTATACTTTAGGCTGGAAGATGTGGTTTAAGTTGGCATGAACTGGATTTCCACATTGAAATGTGAAGTGAAGAATGGCCTTGACCCAGCCTCTGCTTTGTTGGGGACCGCCTCCACATGTGGTTTCCAGCGGAGGCTATCAGAGGTGGTTACACCCAGACATTTGAAGATGCTTGTTTTCTTATCTGGTTGCAGTCCAAGGAGGAAAAGCTTTTTTAGGTGTGTCTTTTGCTTTGAGCCCCATACCATATTTGATTATTTGGGTTGATTTTGATTCATTTTAGCTTGTTAATTTTGTGATACTGTTCCAAAGTTCTCAGGTGTGTTAGAAAGGTGTTCTGTTCTGTGTCTGGAATAATAGAACTGTATCATCAGCATAAAAGAGTAATGGTACTTTTATTCCTCTGATTTGGGGTACATCTTTTGTGGCTGTTTGTTTCGCAGCAAGCTTCACCAGTGATAGGGATTGAAACTTTCAGTAAAGGTGAAATTGGAAAATTCATGCTGCTTCACATTTCAATCACAATATTCACCCTGGGGAAGTCTGACCACATTAGGCCCTTGCAATAAGACCATTGCACTACAATTATGCACAGACAAGAAAGGCCATCTACTATGTGAATGAAAATGTATGAATCCCAAGTAATATTTTACTACACTACAGAAATTAGGGTCAACTTTGCAGTCTCTTTACAATAATTGGCAGTAATATGACTTTTGTGCCTAAATCATTACTGCTCTAGTAATTAAGAGTTGGTAAAACCAATAACTTGGCTCTGGTGCTTTTTCTTCTGAAGTCACAAGATCCCTCGTCAGTTCTACATTCCTGTCACTTCTCAGGTGTAAACTGTAAATATCCTTTTAATATCTTCCTTATTCTGAATTTTGAATTGAAGTGTAGCTCAGATTATTATAACCCATAATTGCTCAATAGGATAGTTCCTCAAAGTCAGAGAGTAGCTGGAGATTGCTATTTGGTCATGCTTATCAAAATGCAGACTTCCTGACTTGTTTTTGTAGGTCAGTCTAACTTTTTCTCATAAGGCAGGCTTTAGTAGTCCTATGATATCTCATCAGCTGGTGATCCTTTGACCTATTTCTGTGGAATCTATTCAATAACCCTTGAAGACCACTGTGTTCCTTAGTTCTGCGCCATAATATTAGGTAAATATTTTCCTCTCTCTGGTATACACAATTAAGTATAAGAAAAGTTTCCTCTAGGACATCTGCTCATTTATTTCCGTTCATTGTTCTCCAGAAATGTGCTTGTGCATAATGACCAATGTGTCATGGTCAATTCTTTATTTTTCTTCACTCACCACCAACTTTGGCAAAATTTGGAGGCCATAGCTTTACACACGGGAGCCATAATCGACAAACCTAATCGCTAACAATAACATGTTAAAATAAAATATACTTTTTCTTATTCCTAGTTTTGCCACAAATTGCAAAACTAACTTTGTATTGAGAAATTTCTGTCGCTAAAATGTATTTTACATCTTAGATTGTGTGGCACTGGTTCTACATAAATACATGTAACCTTTAAACCAAGCCTCAGAATTACTGTAAACTACATTTTACTTCGTAGTTCTTAAAGAAAACATTTGTAGTTGGATTTTATTAAATGACATAATTAGAACTGTTAGAACAATGCATCTTGAATTCTACCTTGTGAAGGTGCGCAAGAATTAAAGCCTCTCATCTCTAGAAATCCAGTGGGACCCAAAATGAACAACACTCTGCTCACTAAAACATGGCAGACTTAGATTAAAATATCTAATTAAAATCATGAACCCTTTAGAAAGATGTAGGCAAATAGTTTGATAATGTCACATACATGTCAGTGCTATATATGGTAAACTGCAATTTAATAAACACTGGCACGCACTTATGTACATAAGAGAAGTGAGCCATTTGTTTCAAAAGAGAACTCCAATACTACCATAACATCTATTGCAAAGTCGGTTGCCTCTTTGAGTCTGCTGGAAATCTCTACCACAAGCTGTATAAAAAGGTATAGTAAAGAATTAAGTAACGTAAGATTAGGGGTTGAGAAAAATTCAACACTATATTTAGAAGATCGCAGAAAAGGAGGTTATTCAGACTTTGGTGATCCAGCTGCCAAGCAACTCAGGTTGCAGAGGCCCAACTCTGCTGGCTCAACCGAGTTCGATCTGCCATATTCAAAGATCCCCCAGTACTGTGTTAGGGAATTTTTGCTGAAAGTGATCTTGTTGACCCAATGGGAGTACTTTTGGTGAAAATGCTGTGCTGGCTGGACCAACACCTCATCGTGGCCCAGTCGACATTTCTGTGGTTTATTTGTTTGTATTTCTTTTTGTCTTCCTTGTTATGTTAGGTTATATTATGCTTATTTGTATGGCATGCATATCACCCAGAAGGGTATCCTGGCACCTAAGAAGGGTGGTGAAGTACTGATTGAAGCCAATTGGAAGAGCCAGGTTTCAATTTCTTGAGGGGTTCTAAGATGGAGCTAGCAGCTCTGTTATATAAGGGGAGGTTGTTCAGGACTTTGGGAGCCAGGTGGGAAAAGGCATGGCTCCCAGCTCTGGCTCAGCACATGCAGGGGACGTGTGTTAGGAGATGTGTCTTGTTGGTGTGTGGAACTGTAAGTGGCTATTGAGTTATGCTGAGCCTTGATTGTGTAGTGCTTTGTAAGTGTGTGAGAGGAGCATAAAGAGGGTACATTTGTGCATGGGGAGTCAGTGGAGATCCTTTAGGTGTTTGGATATGTGAGTGCTGAGAGGTAGTTTTAGGGTGAGTCTAGCTGCTGCGTTTTGTATCACTTGAGGTCTCTTGGTGAGTTTAGAGAAGATGCCGACATAGAGGGTGTTGTCATAGTCCAGTCTGTTGGTTATCAGGGCTTGAGTGATGTACTTTTGGGTGTCCAGTGGGAGCCATGTGAAGAATTTATTGAGGAGCCTGAGGGTATGAAAGCAGATGGATGCGACTGTACTGACTTGGTTGGACATCAAGATTTGATTGGCGATCAAGAACCCTAAGTTACTGGTGAGTTGGACTAGCTATGCGTTGGCCCTAGCTCTGAGGTCACCAGGCAGATGATAAGAGAAAGGTATCTTTTGCAAATATGAGCACTTCTGTTTTGTCGGTGTTGAGTTTAAGCAGTTGGTTTTCATTCAGTTCGCAACCTCAGACACTCAGCTTACGAAGTTCTCTTGGGTACTTGAGGTGTCTTCTGAGATAGAGAGGATGAGTGAGTGTCATCACCATAAGAGATGATGCTGAGCCCATGGGCGTGGATGATCTCATAATCTTACTACATAGATTAGTAGTCCCTAGCACCATTGGGAAAGCGTTTGATAGAGCTAGTTGTTTCTCAACGACTGCCTTCAGGTGGTGGTGCTTTCTCCGTTTAATTAGTGCCAAAGTGAGTCTACATGTGGCATTCAAAATAGGTGCATCTTGCTGTCAATATTCAATCCACGCTCCAACCCACTTCACCAAATTTGCAAGTTCATAATCATTTTGGATTTGTGTTGTCCAGCAAACCTTAATCAGGGCATTGACTAAAAGTGCTTTTGCTGTGGCCTATGCATTTACTGTTCATGCCACTTTAACCAATGTAATTCTTAGATCTTTATGGACATCACATGGAATGTAATGTATCCTGGACAACGAGAAGGCAGTTGCTAGAAGGTTGGTCCAGTGGTGGCTGTGCTGTACATGGTGGATGTAATAAAGAGAGATTGACTTAATTTCATGATGTGGTGGACTCGATTAACATTGGTGACGAGTTTAAACATCCACCAATGAACCTTGTGTGCAGATTTATGGAAGCCTATGCTGTCTAGTGTTTGTACAGTGCTGATGGGGCACCTCGAACATCAGAGGCTGTGAGTGAGATGCTGGGAAAGTCTAAGGAATTCTAGTTTTCTTCTATGTGCCAAAATTAGTTTGTTGGGGACTTTTAGGTCTTAGCAGCAGTTTAAAAGGGCCGGGCCGGCCAAAGCTGTGCGTGAGCGTGTTCCTCGCAAGAGTGCCTGACAATCCTGTGATGGCCAGGTCATGTTCTTAAGCGCGTGTGCCATTTTTTCGGGGAAGGCCCAGGCGCAAGTCTCCTGCGCATGTGCCTGTTGTCGTTTGGAGGTCTTAACACAAAGGAAGGCAGGTAGAGGAACGCGTGTCCAATTGATGGAGTGATGGAACTAAGCAACGGGATGGAGTGACATCACAGCAGGAAGGCTAGATCAACAGCTAGCCTATGTGTCGATTGGAGGAAAGAAGACCAGGGAGTACGATGCGCGCCAGCATTGTACCCTTGAGGATTTAATGCGTGTGATTTCATATTTGTGAGATTACTGGTTAATCGCCGAAGGTGCAGACAAGTCTGAAGTCGAGTCTTGTGAGAAGTCTTGTGAAGGAAGCATACTGCGGAGATTTGAAGGAGCTGAGTGGTAATTTTAAGTGTTGAAACCAACATTTATTGTTGAATCTCGAGACTGTGGGGGAAGGTGCCCATACACAATTGATTTAAGCACAGCCAACCAAAATTAATATTGTAAAGACAATGGAAACCTAACAAGTGACACTTGGAGAATTGTTATTATAACTCTTTATGCTACCTTGCTGGGTTAGTTTATTATTTCAATTGATTGTTTTAGATTGTTATATTAGTTAGTTTTTTTTGGTGACAGTTTATCACTGAAACATGGCAGTGGGAAGTTATGTTATGTTATGTTATGTTATTATAACTTGTATAGCGCGCGTATACCCTTAGGTGTCTTGGCGCTTCCGGTCTTCAAATTACATTACAACCACTGATCCTAAAAGAGCCATGTCTTTGGCTGCTTTCTGAACTCCAGGAGGGAGGGAATCTTCCTAAGATAAAGTGGGAGAGAGTTCCATTCCTTTAATTCTTCCACTTCCACAATTCCTCTCGGAAGCAAGTGACCCCATATTGCCATGGAAGAAATAGAGAAAACTCTTAGACTCTTATTTAATCGCAGTTGGGAGGGGCGGATTTTCCCCGGCAAGAAAACATGGTGTTTTATTGCATAATCTTGGAATTGAAGGTCACAATATCTTTGAAAGTTTGGATGAGTTACCCGTAGGGAATGCTGAGGGAGATTTCAGAGATGTGTATAAAATGTCCATGGCCATGTTTAAGAAACAGTTTGGACCAAGAATCAACATAGTCATGGAAAGACATAAGTGTTTCCCGAGAATTCAAAGTAAGACTGAGAAATTTGATACTTACATAGCGTCATTAAAGAGTTTGGCACACACCTGTGAGTTCGGGGACCTGACAGTCATTAACAAGAGACCAACTAGTGAATTGGACAAACAATCCCAGAGTACAGGAAAAACTACTTATAAAGAATCCATCATTAAAGGACGCTGTAGATATAGTTGAGTGGATGGAGCACACAACAGGGTGGCTCAAAGACATGCAAGAGAAACCTGCCAGCACTATGGAAAGAGTGGCCCACCTTAGCGTAAACAGTGAGGAAGATGATGAATGGAACACATCAGTATACAAAGTGGGTCAGGCCAACTCCAAGGGAAACCAGTGCCAAAAGCAGGGGTAATACTAGTAAAGATGCCAAAGACGTTGGTGAGATAAAGTGCTACAGATGTGGAAATCCCAACCACCTTTCCGACAGCCCCAATTGTTTTGTGAGAAACTTGACTTGCAGGGGTTGCAGGGGTTGTGGTAAAAAGGGCACCTAGCACGAGTGTGGAAAAATATTAAAGTGCAGACCATAGATGAGCAACCTGATGTGCACCAACATGCCATTATCTGTGTATCGCAGACGGAAGAATCGGGGTGAATCTAACTGATGGTGAAGTGGATGCTGGACGAGTGACAATGCCTGGGTGCCAAATATTGGTGGATGGTAAAGAGGTAATGGTTTTAGCAGATTCAGGTTCACCATTCACGCTAATAGGTGATAACAATTGGGAGACCATCTTTGGCAAAGACAACATAGAACTGAGGGCCCCTGATATTTCTCCTGGTGGGTATGGTAGTACAAAGATAGATCTGATTGGTTACACCATAATATATTAACTTTAAAGGTCATGAAACTGTAGTAAAGGTCTCTATGGCTAGATGGGGAGATAACCATCTAGGCTGGTGCCACCAAAAGAATTTAGGATTCACACTCAGTCCTAATGCCACTGACCAGGTCATGCTTATAGAGAATATTAGTGAGGATGAAGAAGTGGTCACCAAATTTCCTGAGGGAGGGTTTGGGTTTGCTGAAGGGATTTGAACTCAAGATTGTCCTCAAGCATATCGCCAAACCAGTTGTCCATAAGGTACGGAAAGTTCCCAATCTCATGATGGGCCCCTTGAGCTAGGAGTTGGACAGGCTCAAAAGGTTGGATGTGGTGTAATAGATCGAATCGTCAGAATGGTTGGCCCTGGTGGTCCTTGCACCCAAAGACAATGGGTCCAAATTGAGAATGTGTGTGGACCTCAGGGATCTCAACCAATGTATTTAGGTGGACTGCCAGCCTCTTTCGAACATAGCTGAGATGTTGTCCATTGTAAATGGGACTAATGTGTTCAGCGTAATGGACCTTTCTGCAGCCTATCACCAGGTGATGTTGCACAAAGATTCCCGTCACCTCACCTCGTTCGTGATGCCACTAGGATCCTACAGGTGCAAGAGGATGCCATATTCTTAGCTTCGGTGGCTGCATGCTTCCGGGGATTAATGAAAGGTGTGCTTGTGGAATCAATAATGTACTATTCTTCCAAGCTGATATTCTTGTGTATGGGAAGGACAGAGCAGCCCATGATGACAGCTTGAGACACGTTCTAAGGAAGTTGAAAGACAGTGGACTCACATTGAAGCGTGAGAAGTGCAAATTTAGAGTGGGCACATTGTCTTACTTAGGATATACCATTTCAGGGGAAGGCATAAGACCTAAGTTAAATCTTACTGAGTCAATTACTAAAGCTCTGGCTCCTGTGGACAAAGATGGCATTCGTCATTCCTAGGATTGGCCAACTATTATTCAAATTTTGTTCAGGGCTTTGCCAGCATTTCAGTGCCATTGAGGGCAATGCTGAAGAAAAGAGCCAAATTTGAATGGTCAGTTGATTATGAGGTGGCTTTTTCAAAGATCAAAAAAGTTATTGGAGACATGCCTAACTTAGGAAATTTTCATGTAACTAAAAGAACAATATTGACCACCGAGGCTAGTCTCAAGGGGTTGGGAGCAGTTTTGGCTCAAATTGTGGATGGTGACGAAAAGGTCATAGCATTTGTCGCACGCTCTCTCAAGGGGGCAGAAGAGAGATACTCTGACATTCGAGCGTGAGGCACTTGCATGTGTGTGAGCCATCCACCATTTCACATTTTTCTCTGGGGTTTTCCCTTCACTTTGAGATCCAACCACAAACCATTGATTCTGGTGTTTTACATGTAAAGGTACGGAAAGGACAACCCTCCAGATCAAGAGATGGGTGGAAAGTGTGCTTGAATTCAATTTCAAGGTAGAATATCTCCCGGGATTGCGCAATGCTGCAGCCGAGATGGCTCTGAAATTGGGAGCCTTGGGGGAATCTGCAAGCCATTGACTTGACCAGGCCCAGTACCAGGTCGTCCAACCTGGGAGTGGACCCAAGTTTCTAGTCATTCATCCTGGAGAGGACGCACTTCCATCCTTAGGCCGCCACACCAGTGGTGAGGTCAATCATCTTTTCAACTATGCCAGACTTGGCAACCCAATGGCTTCACAGGGCTGCTTACCGGGCAGCACCTGTTGAACCCTCTCACTCCTCACAGACTTGTTTCCACTAACTCCCTGAAAATGCTCACAATTTAATATTCACTTTGCTACAGAGTTTCTCCATTATATCACAGCAGTCCCTGACAATTGTCTTGCAATTGGTTACAAGATTGACAGTTTACATTTCAATTCCTTCCAGCAGTAGATACATTGTTGAGCTTCCTCCTGGGATTACCAATCATGGTTTGTCCTGGTCGCCTCTTAACATTTCACCAGCGTACAAAAACTATAGATAATGTGGTCCAACACATTCAATGGCAAATTTACAATGATTTAGAACTTGGGTTATCAGTAAGGTCAAACACACGTCTTAACATAGCACAAATGTGCTAACTTGACTTAGCATAGCACATCTTTTTTAGACCTCCCTTTCTCTCCCCTGACTAATTAGAAATGACTACAGAAAAAGTAACATGAGATTTCAAGCACTGCACAGCAATGAAACCCACATTTCATCCTGGAAATGTTGTTTAAATGAAATGCATCCAAAGTATCTGTTACTGACGCATTCTGAGAGACAAAAATTAATTGAAACTGCATTCCAAAAGATGGTTGCATGGTAGCCTCCCTTGCCACTTATGCACATGTGTCAACGACAAACGTGAAACAATCGCAATAAAGTGCTATAATGCTTTGTTTTATTCCACACCAAAAACGAGGCAACACAAACTCTGGCATCACACTGCTGAAATGGATGATCCTTGAAATATAACACTATTCTAGATACCTCCTTGCTTGTGGAGCAGCATAATTTAGATCTCACCCTAAGCTACTGTAGATGTACATGATAATCGTGTAGTCAGTACTCAAATATATTCTGTGTGGTTAATGTTACTAAGAATGGATGGGTATTGCATATTTAAAGTACTCCAAGTAAAACCAAATGAGATTTACAAAATACGTGCATAGAACTGTAATCAATAGAGACTTTTGCAGCACTTACATATTAATATGTTACGAGAAACGTTTATAAATGTGCTTCGTGTGAAATTAATGTAATAATGTTCCTAAGCAGATAAACGTTTAGAGGTTTATAAACTGTAGCAAGAGAATATAGTTATACTAATGTGTTGTGACATGATTCGTTAACATCTTTTACTTTATAATTGCAATTTATTCATGCATTAAGAAACTCCATTTGCTATATGTTTAAAAGTGTGCACGCATTCGTAACCCTGTGCACCACTGAGTTGACGTGGCTTTAGGCCTCGAGAATTGTTTCAGTACAAGCTCATGTTTAAAGTTGTTAGAATAAAAATGTCTTATCCGTTTTGTTTATATATTGTTCTGCATAAGTTAGCATTCGCTGCACCATTTTATGTTTGGCCGCCATTTTGACCCATGAGCGAAACTAATCTCTCTCTCTCTCTCTGCGAGAAGCAGCTTTGGTAATTTTCCTTTTCTCCAAGGTTGGGCCCTGCTGTACTAATGAATACACTGTTCTTATTAGCGCATACCTTTCCCACTAGATAGAGGCCTGCTCCCACTACTCCAGCGATGGGCACAGGCAGAACGACCTTGGCATAGAGATAGTGTGTGCCCGGTCTCAGGATCGAAACTTATCCTTCTGTACCTCCTTTGTGTAGCTGCCTCCATCTGGAAATTTCCAGTCTGGGCGTGCCTTCTTTGGTTCTGAATCGTACATAATGTATCACCATGTTTTCTGATGTCAGTCCCTCTGCAGCAATCCACAGAGACTGGGCAGACTGGGCTCCACTCGAGTGTACCTGAATAAATACTTGGTTTGTATTCTCTACTGTCTGACCGACTCTTCATTTGTATGGAAGGCTGAGAGGTGGTCGCGAGTGACCCGGGTGGCCCTAATCGGGTCACTTCCTTCATTTGGCGCCCGAACAGGGACTCCATCAGGTGACCCATCCCCTCCCGCGGACGCATGGGGAGGTCGGGCCATCGTCTGGTCGGACGGACGGATCAGGGATCCCTGTACGAGGAGCAATGTTTGCTCGCAGCTGCCCCTTCTGTCCTGCCAGACGGTGCCTCGCCCAGCGGTCATTCCAACTGGGGTCCTGAACGGCAAAACCCTTGGATCTGACCATTTGGTCCGAAGAGTCGGCAGTGGAGAATACATTTGTTTGACCTGTGTGCACCAGGTGAGTTTGTTTTGGTTCTTTGTGGATATGGTACCATTTTGGTTTGTATTTGGTATGGTCTGAGGACCGATTTTGGTACAAAGTGTTTGTGAACACTTTGCCAGGCAACATAACGAATTTGGCTTACGTTTGAAAATGCCTTGATTGAGCAGATTCTTGGGTTCTTGTTGTCGTTGTTGCTCTGCAGATGCTCGATTGGAAGAAGCTCAGCCGGCGCCTCCGGAAGGCACTCCGAACTTTGATATGTATGTGAAGAATGGCCTTGGCCCTATTATGTTTAGTATGCTATGGCACAAATATACGAGGGACAATGCCGAGTTGCAGTGGCCTTTGACGGGCACTTTTGATTAACAAAAAATTGGGTTTTTACAGCAGAAGTTGTTTGCAAGAAGAAGTAGACAGTCTATGTTTGATTCTCTTCGAACGTGGCAAAAGGAGGCTAAACAGAGGCGAATGAAAGCAGAGAAAGAGGCCCGGAAGGGGAGAATGCAAACATTGACTCAGAAAGCCACTGCACTTGCTGTACTCACAGCTAGGCTATCTGTTATCTGAATTAGTGAATTAATTGCAGCTCACCAGCACAGTGGCGCTGAGCACTGGATGCCTCTACAGTAGGAGGCTCCCCAGAAGCAAATCAGCAGGCAGTGCGTTGGCTCTCTAGGTCCTGGTGCAGTTACTCGGAGACCCTGATGGGACAGAAGTTAGAGGTCTTAACACAGCATCTCTGCTGAGGCGGAAGCAGCAAGGTTGGCTGTCCCTCTGACCAGGATGACCACTAATCGAAAGACTTATGGAAAAGCTACCCTTGTGAATGCACAGTGTGCATGTGTGCAGTCCATGACGGACATCTCAGAGAGAAGGGTCAGGGAAGTTGCGGGGATTCTGCACCTACACAGAACTATGCGCAGGAAAACAGGACCTCGGTGTATAGGGGTGTACCAACCTACCACCTTAGTACCCAAAATCCCCAAACCGACTAGCTATAGTGTCTCATTCATACACCTCCAAAATCACGAAGCTACAAATGATTTGACAACGTAGAACACAACACTCCCGACTCTCTCAGCAATCGCAGTAGCAAGACATACCCTTTCGCTCACTCACTCGTACTTGTCCACAATAAGAATGGTCAGAGTCACTGTTATAGTTCAAAATGTTTATTTTAACTACCGTGCTCTATAATGCAGTATCCGACCCACTACCCGCAGCGAAATGCATAAACCTAAAACAATTAGCATTGTTACAATTCCATAGAATAAAAAGGGGGATGTCATCATATACAGACAGTGGAAAAAGGACTATAAGGCCTAACCACCTTCCCCTTGGTAAAGTGATATTTATTATATAAAGGAATATCTCTGGGCTTTGTCAGCAGACCCCATACCTTAGTGCCTAGATGGAAGCTTTACATCATAGGAACTGCATAGCTCTTCTCCCTGGAAAGGACCCTCTCCAAATGTGTGTCAGAACAACATGCATCCCCGTAATATCAAAAGCACGAGTTTCCAGTAGCGCAGCTGTGTGAGCATGTTTGTCTAGATGCTAGGGACGGACCAGAACAGAATAACAAGGGGCATTGTTTATCGACCTTGAGCATCGTGTTCACACTAAACTCCAGGAACAGGCAGAGAACGTAGAAAGCCGACAGTTCTCATGTGAAAGGTACAAACAGAGTCTTGCAAAACAAAGTCATGTGGTAACGTGCGCAAAAGCAGCATCATGGCAGCCGTGCTCATGCTAACTTAGCATTGTCGACAATGACCCTAACGGCCACATAACAAAGGGTCAGGGAAGTTTACTACGAATGAAAGGCAGGCATTTATAGGGGGGCTGAAGCTTTGCTTCCTTCATCCAGGTTGTGGTCATAGGGGTTGGCTGCTTGCAGCTAAGGGGTAGCATACTTTTTCTTTGAATGACAAAGAATGTAAAATTATTAAAGAGCAGTTGATAGCTGAACTTAGCTGATTAGCATGATTGATCTCCACCAGTGCTGGAATATGAGAACTTCTTGGAATATGCGTTACTGTAACTCAAGATGCGTGGCACTTGGTAGAGCTGAATCTAAAATTTGTGAGGGCTTGTCTCCACCCCTGCTTTATGATTCAATACCTTTTCTGTCTATCTCAGTTCCCTGCCCTTACTCATAGCTTCCTCGTGATTCGTGTGTTTATTCCACCCAATGGCCTTTTTCTTTTTCACAGCATTTCGCTGGATGAGTTGTAACCTTTCAATGATTAAGCCAGATATTTCATTGCAGAAGTGAGACCTTGCATTGCAAATCACTCTTTCCCTCTTTCTCTCTCTGTCTCTCTCTCTCTCTTTTCCCGCTCCCCCTCCTTTTTGCTCCCTGTTTTCTTTATCAAAAATAAAAAATAAGCACCCCCACCTCCTGCTTTTTGCTTCCTAGCATCTTTGCTCCGCTGCTGTGTCAACAGGCAGTCATCCTTAAATGTTTTCAGCATGTCTGTCCCTGTGTAACTACGTGTGTACATGTTTGAGGGCCATTTTGGAGTGTTTTTCTTATGCTTTGACAAAAATGATTCCAAAATTGCCACAGTGCAGATACATGCATTCATGGTAGAAAGCATGGAATGATTTTTTTTAAGAAGAAAAACCATGCCAAAACAGCAATTGTGAGTGCAACTGTATGCAAAGCAACCATTTTGCAGTTATTTTTCCTATGCTTTAAGAAAAATGATCCCAGGGCAGTGACTTCCCATACGTGTTCATGCATGGTGGTTATCTGGGGGGGGAAACAAGCACTGGCAAAGCCAACCGGGTTGCGCCCCTGTGTATTAAGCGAGGCCTGTTACATAGCCAAAACTTGTTTTCTTTTACCTTGTCAATAGTATATTGAAGTGGGTAGAATGTAGTGGTTAAGCTCTGGACACAGGAGATGAGCAGACAATAAATGTTCCTGTCATCCCGTAGAAGTCCCACACTTTGTCCAAAATGTATAGTTTAGCATGCTACCCACGCATCGAAAGCCCATTGGCAACTCATGGAGATAGGAGGAGCTATATAAATGCAGAGGAAAACACTGTCTTCTTTAAGTTGTAAAATGAACTAGTTACACATAGATAACATAAATATTCACAAAAGCAACATCAGGCGCACAGATACTTGTGCTGCTTGATACTGTAATATAGTATCCTTTCAACTGTCAAATAGAGGACACCGTCACAAAAAACCTTATGACCTCACAGCTTGACTAACATCACCAGACCAGGGCACAGCAGACTCATTCACTCAGATACATCAAAAGGCACATCAGGAATCAAAAACATTCAATGTCATCTATACACATTTTTTATGCTCTTGTTGCAAATGGCTACAAGTGAAAACTTGGGGAACAATGTGTATAGTGTTTCTCCGAAGACTGCCAGCTCTTTGAATCACAAAGTGGCATGCTTTGTGACAGTAAAATCCAAAGTCTCAATGTACTATAGCCTTATAGCCCGCTGTAGCGGGCTATACCGGCTATTAAAGGCCCGCTCCAGCATTAAAGGCCCGAGCCGAAGGCGAGGGCCTTTAACAAGGGAGCGGGACTTTAATAGCCGGTATAGCCCTGCTACGAAGGGCTATAAGGCTATTAGAACATTCTGCCACAAGAGGGCAGAATGTTCTAACAAATAAAACAAAGACTTCAGGGAGCGCGAGGGGATTGAAATCCCCTCAGGCTTCCTGAAGCCTTTGTTCACAGCCACAGATGTGAACAAAGAAACATTGGAATGTTGGAGCTCCGGGCTTATACCAGCCATTATAAGCTCGGAGCTACTCCATTGTTTTCAATGGAGCTCCCAACATTCCAATGTTCTAATATAGGTATATTGCAAGATGTCTTACAATAAAATGCATCCATCAGTGGCCAAGTCGAGTCAACCTTTATTGAATTATTCATGAGAAAACATTTCAATTAATAAAAAATTAGATACCATACATAAAACCTACATGTTAAAATTAAGTAAATACTGGAAATCACATTCAAGCAAACATTTAAAGTGCCTTTAAATACAAATAACCTTCTTAAATATGACCTATTACGACAAAAACATATATTTTGATGCATGTAATTCATTATGAGTTCTGCCTACTAATGTAAATCATATAAAATCAGGTCTGTGCTTCATGGTCCCACCGTGGTTCAGAGTACTGGATTCTATTCCCAACTAATTCTTATTCCTTATAACAAACTCAAAATCCAGTTAACAATCAGATATTATCAGTAAGATTCTGTAAAAGATTTAATATAGCCTTATAGCCCGCCGTAGCGGGCTATACCGGCTATTAAAGGCCCGCTCCCGCGTTAAAGGCCCGAGCCGAAGGCGAGGGACTTTAACAAGGGACCGGGACTTTAATAGCCGGTATAGCCCTGCTACGAAGGGCTATAAGGCTATTAGAACATTCTGCCACTAGAGGGCAGAATGTTCTAACAAATAAAACAAAGGCTTCTCGAAGCTCGAGGGGATTTAAATCCCCTCGAGCTCCGAGAGGCCTTTGTAAAACATTGGAATGTTGCTCTGCGGGCCTTTACCAGCCCGTAGAAGCAGGGAGCACTCCATTATCTTCAATGGAGCTCCCAACATTCCAATGTTCTAATTTGTTTTAGCAGGAACCCTTGCACTGTCATTACGTATTCTGTGAAGTGTGAAGATTCTAGGTCATTGCCCACTTAGAGCATACATTACTGCTTCCGTGCATTACTTACTGGTTTTTGGACAGACATCAGTCTCAACTAGTGTTTCCTCTCTGGCAGCAATTCAGGCATGAGAGGGCTATTTGATACAAATGTCCCTCTCAAAAACAATATAATCAGCCTCTCCCCATTCATGCTGCCTCTGAAGCCCATGATGTTTGAAACTCATGTTTGAATTAATATAAATTAGGACCTGAAATAAATCTACACAAATCCATTTTCAATCAATCAAATAATCTTTATTCGGTTTCATGTAATAAAACCATAAAAGCACACATTGAGATTAAATAAGACATTTCACAGTGGACCATGGCCAAAATCTATTTAAGAGTCAAGGAAGTAATACTACGGATATACTCTTTTACGTACTTTATACCTTTGTGAAGGAGCCTGCAATTTCCAAACGCCTACTATTAAAAGTCAAATAGGGCACAGTCTTTTTTATTTGTACTAATTGTACATGAATATTTCCTCAACATTCCCATTGTATTTCACCCTTGCATGTTTTAGGGTCAATTCACAAAAGCATGTAAAGGTACATAATAGAGTACTACAGGAGTCCTACTTTTCACACTCCAAAATGCCTTTGTGAATTGGCCCTCTAAAGTACTGTTACTTTCTGACTCACCTCTAGCAATGTGACACTCAGTAGCGTAGCAAGGATGCCATGTGCCCTGGAGGGAGCAAGCAAGGAAAATGTTCCCTTTGGCTGTCGCTGGGAGTAGTAAAATGCAACATTGTCAGGGTTCAATGGACCCCTCAAGGTTCTGGACCCCGGTGCCTCTGCACCTGCTGCATCAATGAAAAGTACGCCCCCTAGTGGAACCAGGCTAGCATGGCTACATTCTACTAACTATGCCTTAAAATTGGAGCATACACATCAATATAAAATTAGAGCTAGGTGTGAATAAAGTAGCTGGTTATTAAAATATTTTAGATTTAAAAATGTCAAAATGAATTATTTCATTTTGACATTATTTCCTAAGGGGTTCTATTTGAGGGCCGCGCCTCCATTATTTTCTATCGGAGAGTGTTGCAGTAGCCATGCATGGTGCTGGACTTACTCCAGGTCTGGATTACAGTTACTACTGTTTTGGGTCCATTTTGGCTGTTGTAGCTTTAGAAGTGCAATTTGTAAATAGCCATGGGCTTACTCTTTTGTGGGTGGGTGTCTGTTCCTCCCTAAACCCCTTCTGTTTAGCAGTATGCATGCCCCATTTTTCGGCCGTTCCTCTGTCCCTTCCACATTTACTACTAAGCAGTAAACTTAAAAGCATGGCGATTTTCCCATAGAAAAGAAAGGACAAGTGGAGGTGGAGTTGCACTCGTGGTTTTGTGAATTGTATTTTGTAGTCAGTAAGTAGAACTAATGCAGTACTACAAAATGCAGTTTGTGAATCAGGCCCTTTGAGTGTTCACCTTAAAAACACATTTCCTCTGTTTCTCGGTGCTAGTCACTTGGCTTTGTTTCTAAGTTCACCATTCTTCTATGTTCTTAGTAATTTGTACTTTTTGTTTCTAGCTTTGTACAGAGCTTTAGTGAAGGTGCTCTGAATAAGCAATGAAATTAAACCATTAGGCAAAAACTGGGGCATAGTGTGACAAGTGTTACGCGGAATATGCCTTTGCCCCCGATCATACTTGTGTGAAGTCTTCCCATTGTAGAAAATCTGTATGTAAAGGTTGAAGAAAGTACTTATTTATCACAAATATGTTTTTCTTTTTTCTTCTCATGGGGGCATCAAGGGATTGTCAGGGTGGAGGTAGATGGGGCTCTTTTAAGGACCCTTCACACCATCAGCAACATATCTTTATAGAATTTTATTGAAAGCAAGCCTGGCGTCTTCATTAATAATGAGGCCGCTTGGGTACTACAAAACTAAATGTAAGCAAGCATCACATTTTCTCTTTCCCAGCAGTGCATTTCTCCATACTTAGAAAAAAGGTGCTGCTTATCGTTCCTGCCCAGATTTTTCAAGGGTCTGCATTACGTTTTATACCCAGGCTTCACATTAACTGACGACGAGCCTGCACATGGAAAATGTTTTATCTTAGAATCCACTTAATTCACCTGCAAACCATGAAGTCTAGGACTGGCAAACCCAGTAGGTTTCGCCTATGAGTCCTATTGGCTGAAACAATGTTTTTAGCTATGCTGTACAGCATGGCTAAAAAAGAAAAAGAAAGAGGGGCTTGATTTTCCTTCATTTTGTAGGCGAGTGTGATGGCGCAAGGTCTCGTAAGAAAGAGACTTGCTCGGAGGCAATCCTCTCGTTTAACTCATTAACAAAGTTACTAACCATGTTTTGTGAATAATTAATACGCACCACATGAACACGCGGGTTAGCCAAGCTTGCTTATGTGTGTACTAATGCGGATAACAATGAAGACGGACTAATACCGCTTTAAACGGGAAAAACTGTTGTGCGCATGCGTCAACTGCATCTAGACAATGCTTGAAGGGAAATTCTAGCGCATGAGCAGAAGATATTAAAATGGAGTCTTGAAGACTCGCGTCCATGGCATCTGTTTAGCTGAAACTAAAACAGGCTATTTTACTAATGCTAATGCGGGGAAAGTATTAATAAGAAAAGGGAAATAGAGTAGAGGTGGGTGGTATACAGTGAGACCATTTATTTTGTGAAAGTAACATTTGTCTTTTGACTTTATTATTAGTGTGCATTTGGGCCTCTCTTGTATAACCAGGCTGGATGAAATGACGCAATGCCTGAGCATGCCCACTGAATGAAGCCATGAAGGTCAATGATAGAACACTTGAACGGAAGCCAAATTGGAGTGCCATATCCTGGGAACGGATGGTGAAAAGTTCAGCAATGAGCTGTTCTATTCTTCGTAGTGTTATTAATGTTTCAAATAGATACATGTGGTGGATGGGAATAAAGTTTTGAATAAAAATTAAGGGGATGGGTTTGCGAACAATGGTTTAACAGAATAAAGTGACATGTAAGCATGGTGTGATGATCATCCCCCCCTTGCCTGACCAATTAGATTTCGTATTTTTATGATATTGAAACTTTAGTGGGTGGAACATGAAGAAACGAAGGTATAATTAAGGTAGCTTTAGTTAGATAGAGAGAGAAGTCGGGGAGTTTGTGATGCTGTTGCTGGGAGAGATGCTGTGAGATGCTGATGAAGAATCGAATGCAGAACCTGAAGCAGAACTTTCTATCCTAACTTAATTGGGTTAGATCAGAAGATCACAGAAGAATCTCGAGGAGGAAGAGAGTGTCAGAGAGGGGTGCGGCGCAATCGTCGGTATTCTAGAGAGGTCAACTATCCTGTCCTGAATCCTGTCCTGAAGTCTTTGTCTCCTGACCTATCCCGGGGGACCCTTACCAGCCCTTTGGCCAGGGGGTTGGTCTTTCACACCATTCTTGGTAAATATATTTTCATGTATTTTGTAGATGTTCTTTTCTCTCTGTCCTCTCTCTTTCTGAGCATTTGTTATTGCATGAGTCCGAAGTATATGCTTGATGTTTAATCAATTGAATTTTCTCTCCTGAGAATGAGGGTGACAACACTGTAATTTTGAGATGCGTCACATGCATTTAATTTAGATAAAGATTTTAAAACTTCCTGAGTCTGTGATTATTTACTTCAAAATAAAAGAATAGTTAAGGGTTAAGTTAATTATCACCATCAACTCGTTCAACTAATGGTCCGTCGACCAGAGGAAATAACTTTTTGATCAGTGAAAGGTTAGTTAGGAAAGTTAAATAACTAATCCTGAAAAATATAAAACTTTGACAAACTCCAGCGGTTTACTCAATTTGTGTGTGTTTTATGGGCCCAGGTGAGTATATGGTAGTGGAGTATCTGTTGTTGGTATACAGCTGGATCAGTTTTTCTGGTAGCAGAGTTATGGTTATTATTGACTAGTTTGGTGATAAATATTGATTATTGATTATTGATTTTTGTTTAACAAAAAGAGTTAGCGTTTTGTTTTATGTTGTCCAGAAATCCCGGGAAAATGAATAGCGGGTGGTGACAGAAGCCATACTGCAGTGAGGTTACTCGTCTGTTGGAATAATACTGAGAAGCTACGTAGGGCTGGCAGTGTTAAACTAGGGACAATTTCGTATAAAAGTAGAGTGTGAACGATAGCAAAAGGGGTTCGCTGGTGAAACTTTGGTCTCATTTCCCAATACGGGTGACACTGGGGAAGTAACAGGTTCTCCTGAGCTTGAATGAAGAGTAAACAGGGGTTTTACTCGCAGTAGAAGCAGAGTAATTTCTGAAACTCAAGAATAAGTTGAAATCTATCCTTTTGTTTAGTGGAACAGACAGAGTAGCGAATGTTTTTATGTTGTTACTAACGGTTTTTATTTTTAGAAAAGCAAAAAAAATAAGTTTTCGTATTACCTTGTGAAGGAAGGGTCAGTCGCCGGAGTTGCACTGACGTCACAGAGAGCCGCGCTGGGATTGGTTAAAACAACGGGCGTGTGACAGAAGCATATTGTAAAGGAGGGGTCAGTAGTGAGGAGTAATACTGACGTCACAAAAGGCAGCGCTGGCATTGGTCAGACCACGAGCGTGTGCCTGAGTCTGATTGGTTGATAGATAGAAGTTACGCTAGGATTGGTCGAAAAGGAATTGTATGTTGAGTCCGGATTTGACTGCGGGTGTGTCGTGCTGACATAGGACGTGATGTAGGTAATAGAGCTAGAAGATATATGGAAGACTCTTTCCTATATCGACCGACTGAAATGTTCCGAAGACCAAAGAAAATGACGTTAATGAAGAAAATAAAAAATTTCTTTAAGAAAGACAAGCCTGTAATGACTAGAGAGGGAATCCCTATTCCGCCACCCAAAACACCTGCTTCCTTTATGATGATGGAGAAAGGATATCACTCGTGTGTATGGTTGGAAAATTGGATAGAGTATACTAAAGGTGATGGAGTTTTAGCTTTTCCGGAGCATGGTACTTTTAATTTGAAGATACTTCAGAATTTGAGAGATCAAATGAATATGCTAGAACCGAGTCCTAGAATGACACAGTATTGGAAGAATGGGAAATTGAGGCATTTGATTGTGAAAAATATAGAAGTGGTCGGAGATTTAGAGGATTTTTGCCTAGATATCCGTATGAGCCAAGTGGAGATCAAATGAAGCTTTGGAGAAGAGCTGTGGTGACCGAGGGTTTATATCCAGTATTAATGGCTGAAGAACAGTTAGGAGGAAAGTGTAAGGAAAAAACGAAACACATGAATACGATAGGATATGGCGAATCAGATGATGAGCTATTAGAGGATATTTTGATTAAAAACCCTCCACCATACCAAGAAGCACCTAGTAAGGTTACCCCGAGTGCACCAGTGATAGGAATGCCTTTAACCCCACAAATTTTGCATGATGCGTCACTTAATAGGGTATTGCAGGATAATGAGAGAGAAGCTTTAAATAAAACTAGAGAAGAATTAGTTCAGAAAGTAAACCAATTGAATTTAAATGCTGAAGCTTTGACAGTACCAGTGACTATTGGTCCTGTAATCCCATTATATGGAGATAAAAAGACTTGTCAGAAACCTCAAACGGTGACAGTTCCGTTAACTAGTCCCAGAAAAGAAGTAATAATTATGGATGATCAGGCCAGTGAAAATGAATCAATTATTTCATTAATGGATCACCCGAATGTAGAACCTTTAACTGAAACTCCGAAAAGAATTATACCTGCAAATTTGAGAGAAAAGAGATCTTTGGTTTCCATAGGAACTGGAGGTTCAACAGTAGTTACCCCTGAAGATATAGAGAGATGAGCACAGGAAATAGACAATCGAAACCCACAACCAAAAATTCTAGATATCAGTAGATTGAAAGTAGAGTTGGAAGAAATGATAACTGGCAATGTGAGCATAGAAAGACTGAGCGTTTATAATGATGAGGAATTGTTCTTTTTATGTAAGAGTATAACCAGAAGAGCAAGAGTATTTCATGAGAAATTAACAGAAGTTGCTTCAGAAATTGGAATAGATATAGGGAAATCGAAATTATTGCAGAAACCATATCGAGTGGATTTTACTGACAAGGATTTAGAAAGTGTAAATGCTTCTGGTAAGAGACTACAGATAAAAGAGTTAATGAATATATTGCGAAAATGGGGAGACATTGACAAATGGAGAATTAGGTGGATAAGAAAGAAAGAGGAGGTACAAGCAAGAGAAGCATCAGCTGCATTTCCAGTGAGAAAATCAGATAAGGTTGAGAAAATGTGTCCAATGAGAGAAGTTCCTGGTGGTGGATATGTTCATGTCCCTTGGAGTAGACAGGATATTTTGTCATTTACGAATGATTTTCCCAAATTGAGAGAAAAACCAGTTGAATGGTATAAACAGGTGGAAAGATTTGCGAAGGTTTCAAAGGATTTATTGAAAGATCTAGATGGTTTATTTGACATTGTGGTACCTGCTGATTTATGGACAGAGTGTAAGATCACAATTGATTGGCCAAGTGAGGAGTATGCCAGAGACTCGAAGACAGGAGCACCCTCAGAGGAGGTGATGAAGAAATATCATCAAGTAATTACTTTCCTGAAAGGAAAAATCCCTCCTAAAGAGACAGATTGGGTAAAGATAGACAGAACGACTCAAGAGCCAAATGAATCCGTACATGCATATTATGAGCGGTTGTTACAGGTGTTGAAACAGTATAGTGGTTTTGAGAACATTTGTGATAAGGATATGGGACATTTTGTATATCGGTTTGTGTATGGTCTGAAACCGGAGATTAGTCAGATGATTCAGCAGCACATTTTGTGCTGGCAGAGCAAAACAGTTGATGTGATTTTGAAATATGCTAAATATTGTGGAGACGACATAGAAGCAAGGCGTAGAAAACTAAAAGAGAAAATGATGTGGGCACAAGTAAAATTAGCGAACAACAGGAGAATAAATCAAATATGCAGACTGATAATCAGGTGAAAGAGCAGAGTCAGAATGATCAAGTGGCGAATGGTGGTAAAGTAAGAGGACGGATGAATAGAGAGGAAGTGAAGAAGAAGTTTCCTTGTCATGCGTGCGGAAAGATTGGACATTGGAAAAACGAGTGTAAGAGTATTCAGAATAATAATGGGCCAAACCAAAATTTAATTCCACAGATGCAGAATGAAGTACTTAAGAGTCAGCCGCTGCAGGTAGTTACTCCACAGTATCAGGTGCCACCAGCTCCTATGCCAAACGTTGTGAACTCACAAAAATACAGTGCGAACACCGGATTTCACGGAGAAAGTGGTAAGAATAACAGAGTGGTTACACAATATTTTTTGCAGAATGATGAAGAAAATTCGGACAATGTGCAATGACGGTGCCTGAGGGGGGAGGAAGAGGAGTGCGTGCTTGGTGCATCCTTGCCGGTAGATCAGTCAGGTCCATTTATTGATGGGAAAGTTGAAGGTAATGACATCACTTTTCTATTGGATACTGGTGCTACCCGGTCTACTGTGAGAACAGCAGACATCCCAAACCTACACCTCTCGGGAGAATCTATCCAAGTTGTAGGAGTGTCAAATCAACAGAGTAGAACCCCAATTACAAAACCAATGGAGGTACATATCGGAAATTTTAAAGAAATGCATCAGTTTGTAGTTTGTGATTCCAGTCCAGTAAATCTGTTGGGAAGAGATCTATTGTGCAAGATGAATTGCACAATCTATTGTACACCAGATGGTGTCGCTTTCCAAACCCCTGATGAAGACGTAATATATAAAATGATGCTAGCTAAGCAAGGTACAGAAGTAGATGAGATGTTTCCATCAATGACTGAAAGTGAATTGCCAGAAGAATTGAGAACCACAGTGAATCCAGAAGTGTGGGATTTTACAGGAAAGGACATTGGGCTGATGTCAGATGTAGATCCAGTTAAAGTGACGGTGAAAGAAGGTGCAGTTTATCCAAACACACAACAGTACAAAATGAGTCCAGAAGTGAAAGCAGGAATTGCCCCAGAAATTGACCGAATGATTAAGCAAGGCATTTTAAAAGAAATAATGGGTAGTCCTTGTAATTCGCCAATAATGGGACTCAAAAAGCCTTGCAGAAAATACAGGATAGTACAAGATTTGAGAAAGATTAACAAAATTGTAGTGCCTTGTTGCCCAGTAGTGCCAAATCCAGCAGTGCTCCTTTATCAAATACCCTGGAATGCAGGTTGGTTTACAGTAATTGATTTGTGCCAAGCATTCTTTTCTATTCCTTTGCACCCAGACAGCCAGTATCTTTTCGCCTTCCGGTTTGAGGATCGTATTTTGGCATGGTGCCGAGTTCCTCAAGGGTACACAGAGAGTCCCTCAATTTTCAATCAACTACTGAAAAAGTGTCTGGAGTCATTAGTTATGCCCGGGAAATCAGTTCTGGTTCAGTACATTGATGACCTATTGGTGGCATCAAAAACACGAGAAGATTGTGTCACCGATACAATTGCATTACTGAACCACTTGGCCGAAGGAGGACACAAAGTGTCTCCAGAAAAATTGCAGTTCTGCCAACAAGAAGTTAGATAGTTAGGGCATAAAATAGAAAGAGGAGTTAGAAAAGTGACACCTGAAAGAATAAAAATAATCAAAGAAATGCAGCTACCTCAGACACAAAAGGAGATGAGAATGTTTCTGGGAGTGGTTGGGTACTGTAGGCAGTGGATTAATAGCTTCTCCATGCTAGCAAAGCCATTGATATAATTAACTCGGAAAAGAGCAAAAGATCCGATCGATTGGAATGATGAATGTTTGGAAGCCTTTGTGAAATTACGAAATTGTTTATGTGAGGCCCCTGCCTTGGGCATGCCTGATTATTCAAAAGAATTTGCGTTGTTTTGTTGTGAGAGGGAAAATTGTGCACTTTCAGTTTTAACACAGAGACATGGACTGAGTCGACGTCCAGTGGCGTATTTCTCTGCCACCTTGGATCCAGTTGCTTCAGCCTTACCTGGCTGCTTAAAAGCAGTAGCTGCTACTTGTATGAGTCTGGAGCAAAGTGAGTCCATAGTGATGGGACATCCTGTAAAGGTTTACGTTCCACACTCAGTTGAAATTCTTTTGACAAGAACGAGAACACAACATCTTACTCCTAGTCGGCTGACTAAGTATGAAAGGGTGATTCTGGGAGCAGAAAATGTGACAGTGATAAGATGTACGATAATGAATCCTGCCACATTATTGCCAGATCCATGTTGTGAAGAAGTGAAAGATGAGATTGATCATGATTGTCTGGATGTGACTGAATTATGTACTAAGCCCTGCCCAGACATAAAAGAAACACCATTGAAGGAAGCTGATCATGAATTGTTTGTGGATGGGTCTTGTCTGAGAACTGAAGGAGGAGGATTAAGTGCTGCATATGCTGTATGTAAAATAACGGGGGTGGTTGAAGCATCCTGTTTACCAGGAGTCAAGTCTGCACAAGTAGCCGAATTGGTGGCCTTAACAAAGGCATGCAAAAAGGGGAAAAATTGGAGAATAACCATATTTACGGACAGTCAATATGGTTTCGGGATTGTGCATGACTTTGGCCAACTCTGGATGCAGAGGGGATTTCTGACTTCTTCAGGATCTCCTAACAGAAACAGTAAAAATGTAAAGGATTTGTTGGAAGCATTACAATTGCCAAAAGAAGTAGCAGTTGTTAAATGCACTGCACATCAGTCAGGAAATGACTATGTGACGGCTGGAAATAGATATGCAGACCAAATTGCTCGATACTGTGCAAGAAATACAATGTCAATTAACAGAAAAATTGAAACTGGTAAAACCAGCTGCCAACTTATGTTTTTCTCAGTTCCAGAAACATGGGATGAGGTCAGACCATTGCAGGAAGAAGTTGAGGAAAAAGAAAAGGAAATCTGGATAAAATCAAGTTGTACAAAAAGAAGAGAAGATGCAGTATGGGTGTACTTAGATGGCAGACCAGTCATGCCAGATTGTCTGCTCTCACAAATGGCAAGAGTATACCATGGGACAACTCACATTGGTAGGGATTCGATGATCAGATTATTCAGACAGAGTTGGTACAATCCAAAGTTTAGGGTAGTCGCAGAGAGCCTTTACCAAAGATGCTTAATCTGTCAGCAGCAAAACCCAGGTAGGAAGACAGTGGTCAGTTGGAGAAAGATTGGAAAGGCAGAAGGACCCTTCACCAGATTGCAGTTAGACTTCATTGAGTTGCCTCCTTGCAACGGATTGAAGTACGTACTTGTCATAGTGTGCCTGTTCTCGAGATGGGTAGAGGCATATCCCACTAGAAGAAACGACAGTCTTACAGTTGCTAAACTACTGTTGAGGGAGTTGATACCTCGCTTCGGTTTTCCAGTCACTTTGGAATCAGATAGAGGACCTCATTTTGAACAATGAGATAATTCGATTAATCTGTGCTGCATTTAATATTGAACAAAAACTGCACTGTGCTTATCGTCCAAGGCTTCTGGAATAGTTAAACAGCTAAATGGCACAATCAAATCAAGATTAGGGAAGGTGTGTGCATCCACAATGTTGAAATGGCCAGATGCATCGCCTCTTGTACTGATGGGTCTCAGAAGTATTCCAGACAGAAAAACAGGATTGAGTCCACATGAGGTACTCATGGGAAGGGCAATGAGACAAGCATTTATTCCTGGAAATAAATTAATGAATATAACTGATGATCTGGTATTGGACTATTGCAAAGGATTGGCTGAAATGGTGCGTTCTGTCTCTCACCAGGTTGGAGAAGACGCAGTTGAAAGACAGCCAGACCAAGCACATGATTTGAATCCTGGAGATTGGATGTTAGTGAAGAAACACGCAAGGAAGTCATGCCAAGCGCCCAGGTGGGATAAACCACGTCAAGTCATACTAGTCACTACCACAGCAGTGAAGTGTGCAGGTTTACCCAATTGGATTCATGCTAGTCATACCAGAAGAGTTCCGAGCCCATCTGAACAACAAGAGCAGCCACTGACTGAACAAGCTGAAACGTCAGAAGGTGAAAGCTGTGAAGCTAAAGAATCTAGAGTGATAGATTCTGAAAGACAGCTATATGACGAACAGCCAAGTACAAGTCAGGAAGAGTGCATACCAGTAATTGAAATACCCGATGCTGCTGTCGAAACAAGAAGAACAACTAAATTGAAGAGACAGGAAGGAAGAGAGGAGAAAACAGGAAAAGAAGAACACACTCAGGTAAAAACAAACAAAGACATTCAGAAACCTGAGCAGGGAGAGATAGATCTAGAAGAACAAGTTCAGGCAGAAGAAGAACAAATTGAAATAAGACCTGAACAGGAACAGATAGATCTAGAAGAACAAGTTCAGGCAGAAGAAGAACAAACTGTAGTAAGACCTGAACAGGAACAAGTAGAAGAAGATGCGAATACAGAAAATACAGAACAAAGACAATTAGAAAGGGAAGTAGAACAAGAACAGATTGTGCCCAAATTAAGTGAAAATAAAAGAACCTTAAAAGAAGACAGAGAAGTGAAAGTGCAGTTCAGGTCAAAAGAGTTAGAAAAGGAGATAATTGGCCAGAAGGAGTAAAGAAACTAAAATATTATCTAAGAAAATCAGAAAATAAACCAGAGCAAGTAAATGAAGTCACAAGTCAGACGCAATCCAAACAAACCTTAGTAAAGCTTACACGAAGAAGCCCAAGATTGAGAATTCTGAACAGAAAATACAAGGCCCCAGAGTGGACCTATGTGATACTAGAAGAATTTGAAAACTTAGATTTACGTGAAGAATCAGAAAGAGTTCATGTTGCACAGATTGATGAAAGCAAATTAAAACCTCCTTAAAATAAAAGAAATTTAGACAGACAAAGAAAGAAAAAGAGAAAAGAAATTTTCTGTGATTAAGATGGCAGAAGTTGAAAACACTGAAAGACCGAAACGAAGTTTAAAAAGAAAATGTTTAAGATTTTGCTTATGTAGTATTTTATTAGTAGTATTAGTATGGTTATTTTTAACAATAGGAGTACCTTTATTGATGGAAACAAGTAACAAGAATAGTACAATTATTAATGAGAAGGTAGATAGAATAAAGGGAACTAAAATAGAAATAGGGGTAGAAGATGAGATAAACTATCATAATGAATCAGAAAATGATTCGTCTTTAAATGTGTTTACTAAATTGTTATTTCAGTACGTTAATACAATGGAGATTAGTAATTGCTATGTTTGTATGAAGTTACCCTCATCAGTATCAGAAGGGGTGACGTATCACCATATACCTTTAACATATGGTGTATCATGTAGTGTTTTATCAAGTTTATTTTACATAACAGGGAAACTTCAGTATTTTTATTCAAACTTAGATGTAGTATTTTCAGAAGTGCCTATTAGAAAGAATATGAATCCAGTGATTAGTAGTAGAAATGCACAGTTCATGGGTGAATTCTTTTTAACAATGAGTTCAATAGATATAGTTAAAGCACACGAGGATAATTTAACATGTATATTACGTGAAGAAGAAAAAGTATTTTTGAATTTAGTAGAAGAAAGGAGACAGGATTTAACAAAGAAAGCTGCTGAACAGAAATCCCATGTACCTCCATGGGGTGAGAAAGAGGGAATTTATGCAAAGGGCGAAGCTCATGCTGCGATGTCCCTAGACTTTGTGAAAAAGGGAAAATTCTGCCTCCAGAGGTTAAAGACAGATTATAATAACAATTTCATTGGTTCCAGTGAGTGTGAACACAACTTCCTAATTCTAGGAGGGTGGGGACTAAAAGGGAGAAATGATCCTGTATTTCCAGAAATTTATTATATATGCGGGAATAATGCCTATTATAGGTTACCTGCAAGATGGTACGGGAGCTGTTATTTTGGAATAGTTTTTCCAAAAAATCTATCATGTGGACCGAATCAATGGAAAATCTAATGGACTAACACGGAGAAGAAGAGCTAGTTTTTCTGAAATAGTAGGTGATATATTTAGTGCATTGATACCCTCAGTTGGAGTCATTCTAAATTTGCGTAAAATTTGCAAATTATCAACCATAGTTGATCGTCTTTCTACAGATACTGCAGGAGGATTCTTAATGATTAACACAGAGATGGTTGCAATAAGGTCTATGGTTTTACAAAATCGTCTTGCTCTTGATATTTTATTGGCAAAAGAGGGCGGAGTCTGCGGTATGTTGAAAATTAAACATTGCTGCACTTATATTCCGGACAAAAGTAAGGAAATTAAAGGGTACATTAGAAATATTACAAGAATGCATAATGACTTGACCCAACTGGAGGTTGACAGTGTATGGGGAAGATTAACAAAGAGTATAACATCAATAGGGAATTGGTTTACTAATTTTGGAAAAGGTTTTCTAGGTCAAATAATCTTACCAGTAGTTGTGATAATGACAATAGTTATGATAGGAATGATCACATGCAAATGTTGCAGAAGCAAGGGAAAGAGAAGGATACATGTAGAAAGGGAAGGAAAGGGAAAGAAACGAAAGAGAGAATATGAAGAAATTCAGCTAGAAGAGATGAAAGGAAAGCTATACAAATAGATGAAAGATTTAGAAGGAAAAGAAGTAACTGACGAACTGATGAAAGAGAAAAGAGAAAACTGAGATGTGCTAAAGTTGGCATCTGGGAAGGGATGGGTAATTTTGTGATGGCTCAAAATGCCATCAGAGAGGGATTGATGGAGCAAGGTCTCGTAAGAAAGAGACTTGCTCGGAGGCAATCCTCTCGTTTAACTCATTAACAAAGTTACTAACCATGTTTTGTGAATAATTAATACGCACCACATGACCACGCGGGTTAGCGAAGCTTGCTTATGTGTGTACTAATGCGGATAACAATGAAGACAGACTAATACCGCTTTAAACGGGAAAAACTGTTGTGCGCATGCGTCAACTGCATCTACGCAGTATGACGAGACAATGCTTGGAGGGAAATTCTAGCGCATGAGCAGAAGATATTAAAATGGAGTCTTGAAGACTCGCGTGCATGGCATCTGTTTAGCTGAAACTAAAACAGGCTATTTTACTAATGCTAATGCGGGGAAAGTATTAATAAGAAAAGGGAAATAGAGTAGAGGTGGGTGGTATACAGTGAGACCATTTATTTTGTGAAAGTAACATTTGTCTTTTGACTTTATTATTAGTGCGCATTTGGGCCTCTCGTGTATAACCGGACTGGATGAAATGACGCAATGCCTGCGCATGCCCACTGAATGAAGCCATGAAGGTCAATGACAGAACACTTGAACGGAAGCCAAATTGGAGTGCCATATCCTGGGAAGGGATGGTGAAAAGTTCAGCAATGAGATGTTCTATTCTTCATAGTGTTATTAATGTTTCAAATAGATACATGTGGTGGAGGGGAATACATTTTTGAATAAAAATTAAGGGGATGGGTTTGCTAACAATGGTTTAACAGAATAAAGTGACATGTAAGCATGGTGTGATGATCATCCCCCCCTTGCCTGACCAATTAGATTTCGTATTTTTACGATATTGAAACTTTAGTGGGTGGAACATGAAGAAGCGAAGGTATAATTAAGGTAGCTTTAGTTAGTTAGAGAGAGAAGTCGGGGAGTTTGTGATGCTGTTGCTGGGAGAGATGCTGTGAGATGCTGATGAAGAATCGAATGCAGAACCTGAAGCAGAACTTTCTATCCTAACTTAATTGGGTTAGATCAGAAGATCGCGGAAGAATCTCGAGGAGGAAGAGAGTGTCAGAGAGGGGTGCGGCGCAATCGTCGGTATTCTAGAGAGGTCAACTATCCTGTCCTGAATCCTGTCCTGAAGTCTTTGTCTCCTGACCTATCCCGGGGACCCTTACCAGCCCTCTGGCCAGGGGGTTGGTCTTTCACACCATTCTTGGTAAATATATTTTCATGTATTTTGTAGATGTTCTTTTCTCTCTGTCCTCTCTCTTTCTGAGCATTTGTTATTGCATGAGTCCGAAGTATATGCTTGATGTTTAATCAATTGAATTTTCTCTCCTGAGAATGAGGGTGACTACACTGTAATTTTGAGATGGTTCACATGCATTTAATTTAGATAAAGATTTTAAAACTTCCTGAGTCTGTGATTATTTACTTCAAAATAAAAGAATAGTTAAGGGTTAAGTTAATTATCACCATCAACTAGTTCAACTAATGGTCCGTCGACCAGAGGAAATAACTTTTTGATCAGTGAAAGGTTAGTTAGGAAAGTTAAATAACTAATCCTGAAAAATATAAAACTTTGACAAACTCCAGCGGTTTACTCAATTTGTGTGTGTTTAATGGGCCCAGGTGAGTATATGGTAGTGGAGTATCTGTTGTTGGTATATCGCTGGATCACGTGCATGCGTTCAACATAGTGGGGTAAGACGCAACATGACGAGCAGGTGAAGAAGCATTGTGATGGAGAGACCATGGGGGCAAAGAGAGAAACAAACAGGTGAAAGAACAATGTGGAGCACGCCTTCGGGGAGAAGCACACTGGCCAGACAGAGCAACAGGAGAGTGGGTGGGGGCTTGATCACCCTTCATTTAGTAGGCATGTGCATGCGTTCAACAGGGCGGGGTGAGAAGAAACATGGAGGCTAGGTGGAGAAGCAATGGAGAGAACATGGAGGCAAAGAAAGAAACACACAAGCGAAAGAGCAACGTGGAACATGCCTTGGGTGGAGAAGCACACATGCAAGGGAGAGCAACAGAAGAGTAGGTAGGGGAGAAGCACAAGTGTGAGAGAGCAACAAGGAGGGAGGGGAGAAAAGCATGAGGGAGACAGCTGGAAAACACATGCACTGTCATGAAGTGCTTAAAGAAAAGAACAAATAAGTTCCCTAAAAGCGGGCAAAGGAAGCCAGCAAGTCGAAAAAATAATAGAGAGGCCATGTTCAATGACAGGGACAAACACAAGATGGGCAGGCTGAAACAAGGAAAGCCATTGAATAGAAAAGCAAACTAGTAAGCGTGACAGTAAAGACAACCATTGGTAAGCAAAGGCTGCGCTCAGCCCTTAATTTGAGCGGATAGTTGCCACTGGTACTCATATGTGGGGACAGGCACTAATCTTTCCTGATAAGGCATTTCCTGAGCGCAAGAGAGGGAAAAACTTACAAAGGGGAAAGTATGAGGAAGAAAAAGACGGAAAAACCATCACAAATGCCGAAAGGAGAAACCTGCAAAAGTGAGATAAAGGAGAAGGGGATGTCTGGTAGTGGATTTTAAGAAAAGCCTGAGGAGGATTGAAGATTACGTATCCTTGGCATGAGGTGCACTAACATCTAATAGTGCCGGCAGCAGGTTTCTGATAACAGTTTTGGACAACAACACTCATGTTTTTGCAAACTAAGCACTGGGTGCACTGTAAGCTCCTGTATGTTCTTGGTAAGCCCACAATATGTTCATTGCAACCAGACATCTTGCGCTGTCTGGTTGGCTCGACCTACAAATCAGGACATTTCTAAGTACTTCCCAACACTCTTTTCTCCACTTTAGTGTGGCCATTCTGTTGTAAGTTTAGAAGGGTGGATAAGTGTGACATGGCTTTGCAAGTCTATGAATGCCTGTAAATTCACGACTTTGCTGGTGTTCACTTTATTTATATAAATTTTTCTAATCATACGCCAGCATTACTGTAGTAATTCCTTTTAGATGTCACGACTGCTGGAATATATGCACTCTTGACAAGTCCACAATCCTGTCTTTCTAAATCCGAATACTATTTTGCGTGCATGTTCTGAAACATTTTCTGTGCATTAGTCTGATTTATCCGTGGAAAAATCTGTGCACGATACAAGCCTGAACTATAGATAATGCTTTCAAAGATAGAAGTCTGACCTATTGAAATGCAACATTATATATTGAAAACCAATTTGAAGGAAAACATTAGAAGTAAGCCAGTTAATCTCCACGTTGGGAGGGTGCTTAGCGATTGAGCTACAAACACTTATTCTGTAGAACATAGTGCCTTACGTATATGGAAGCTTCAGTCCTAACCTAATGAGGCAAAACAGTTGAAAAACAAAGATGGCATTAGCTTCTGAATTTCTTTGCTGTTAAATTACGCTTTGCAACCATATCATGCCTTTCCCAGCGCTCGCCTTCTTACGGGTGCTTGTTTTCTGTTAATTAAGATATTATCATTGAAGGATAAACAAAGCAAAAGTAATTCGAGTGGATCTGTTAGAGTGGCATCCCATTTATATTTTCAAGAAGCTCTCACTGCAGCTTAGCTTACACCTATTCACATTTTCTATAAAGCCTGTCACTTCAGCCACTTTGTTAAAATATCACACAGTTTGCATTAACTAAAATCAGGAGTACTTCACAGTGTAACCAAATCAGCTGTGATTTGTCTTCGAAAAACCAACCCAGAAAAGAATTGGGCAGTACGGTTTATCAAGCTGGTAGGAATAAGTTGACCAATACTGTTCAGGAAGTGTAGGGAAGTGGAATATTATCTGGTGTGGCTGGGTAGCCTTACCATGTATTATCCCAATACCTCAAAGATAGTCCTTGGAATCACACTAACAAATCCTTATCTCAGTACTGGTAGACTAGCAAAGAGCAGTCAGTCTTTACTAGAGGAACATGTGTTAAGCATTTCAGAGTACCAACATGGACGATAAGTAATTGACACGACTCAAGAAAAATTCGATACCAATTTATAAGAACAGAAAGTATTTTTATCTGTATTTAGACACCAAAACGAACGGAATAGCATACATATAACCGGAGTTATAGACTTTTGAAGCAATATTAAATCAGTGCAGTAAAATACATAGACATAATAACATTGCGGTCGGTGGCAAAATCCACAAGTGACAATCGGTCCCCTTATAGGAGTAAGGTCGTGCGGGCCCCAGGACCAGGCCACAGCAGTCAAATCAATTCTACCTAGCCGGGGAGTCTGGGTGCAGAGTTGTTCTGGCTATCCTTGGTGCTGAACGGGAGCCGCAGGTGGTGCTGTTTTTACTGCTTGCACGGTGCTGCAAGAAACAAAATGCAAAAACACAACAGGTACACAGCTGCTGATGTCAGATGATGGTTGCACAGTGTTCTCTGTAGATGCAGCGTCGAGTGTGAGGGCCGGTTACTGGATTGGTGACCAACAAGCCTCGGCAGCGGTAAGCGCAATGAAAAGCTTTGGATACTTCACTGGGTCCGGGGGAGTAACGTAGTGGCCTGAAACTTCAAGGCTGGCGAGACTACAACTCCCACAAAGCACTGGACCACCTGGATTCGGGCGATCCCTCGGAGGGCCTGATGGCCAGCGATTCCTAAGATCCCGTGAGTGTTTTTACCTACAGTTACAGGGGACTAGTGTCACTAGCCGAGGGGGGAGTGAGAGTGCTTCTGGCTTCTACGAGAGTCCCTCTCTTTGGGAGTGTCAAGTTTTGGCCAAGGAAGAGGGTTGTTCACTCAGTTCTAACTCTGTTGCCTCAGGGACAAAACATCCCTCTTTTACTTTGTGCTAGTGGGCAAAGTCCAGTTGTCGGCGACATGGGTCTCCTCTTGGTCCTTCTTTAAAGTAGGTTGTTCAGATCAGAGGGGTCCCTTAAATCCTAGATTTAGGGGAGTTATAGGTGTGGGAGCTAGTAGCCAATAAACAACTAGTCCCTGCAGCTAGTCCGCCCCTGAGGGACCACATCTGGTGGTATAGGTTACCTTTTCCACCAAGAACCCACTATTTCTGTCCTCCTAAAGATGGCAGAATGCAATTGTAGGTGTACAGACCAGGTTGCCCACCATAGAGGTGTGGCCAGCCTTTCTGGGGATGGACACTGTGACAGGGCGCCCTCGGAGGAGGACTACTAGTGCCCCGGGGGTACCACAGAGGTGTGTTTTGCGTCCACGGAGGGGCGGAGCCCTGGCCTTCAGCCAGACCCCAAAGTGGCTTCAAGTACGCTAGCAGAGGAGAAGGTGTTGCAGGTGGCAGCGCAATTGTGGAAACAGATTCGACATACAACAAACGTACCATATTATAGTAAGTATGCCCCACTGTGTGATTCTCCGGGCTCCCCAGAGTTTTTGAAAGACAGGTTGCCAGTGAGTCTAAGAGAAGCTGGCATTACTGAATGGGGCTAGGTCTTTCAAGAGGGTCAATTATGTTCTTGGGATCTGTTCCAAAAAATTACCAAGATGACGGTGTCCAAGTTTAAATTTCTACAACTACAGAGTTGGGCCCAATCGGTGGGAGAGTATAAAGGTGGAACAAATAAACTGGAAGAGCACATGATTACAAGCAAGCAACAAAAGAAGGAGGTGGCAACCTGCTATAAGCTGATTATGGATATTCAAGATAATGGGAGAAGTTTACAAACTGAGCTATGGGGTGAAATAATTTTGTCTACAAACACCGAGCATTTGTGGCAAGTATCTTTTTAACTATTATATAAGTTAGTCGAAGCAGCATATCTAAGGCAAAATCATTTATTTTCTCTTCATAGAGGTTACAGGTCACCGAAAAGACTAGTGAAACTAAAAGGAGCGAGAGAGGTGTATTGTAAGAAGTGCGGTCTAATGAACGCTGTTGATACCCACATGTTCGTCAGCTGCCCCCCATCTAGAACTTTTGGAAGGATGTATGTAAGTTCATGGCAGACCTCTTCCACACGCAATTTGAGGTAAGTCTTGAACTAATTATTTTTGCGTTACCACCAGAGGCGGGAGCTAAACTGGATTTTGGTAATAAGTTGATATTTTATCTAATACTACTGGGAGGAAGGTTGATTTGTAAACATTAGATTCACGCGACACTACCGTCAAAATCAGAATGGCTTGAGTCAGTCCTTTATGTATATGGGATGGAGATAAATCGCTCTTCATCAAAAAGAGTGACCAAGTTATGGAAGCCTTTGACATGCTGGCTGAAAAGAAGGGGCGATGGCACCTGAGAATTAGACTAGGAAGATACTATAAGTTTTGATATAGTCCGATGATTGTGGCCACATGGGGAAATGATGTGGTAGTCAATAACCCCTTCGCTTTGACCATAATGCTGTTATCTCCGATTTTTCCTAATACGGCTGGATGCTGTTTAATAAGGGGGAATCGCGGAGGTTTCAGTTGGAAACAAGGAAGGCATATGAGGACAAAAACAAAAAAACAAAAAAAAATGACAATAAAAACTGATTTAGTGAAAAAGATAAAAACAGATTACTTTATGTTCACAATGCACATGTGACATAAATAACTGAATGCAAAATTCAAACAGCCAAAAGCATGAAGTGAGAGACTAATACTCCTTTCGGACAGAGACAACGTCCACTTTCTGTGTAGTATGAAGTATTGATAAAACAATAGGTAGACATCCACCTGCTCTGTCAAGCCAGAAATAAAAAAGGTACATTTTCATCCTTTCATATTTCTGCAAGAAATTTCGCCCAGCGAAATATTCCAGCCTGGTATAACCCATATGTTAGGCAACCATTACAAAAAAACATTTAAAGTACAGCTAGAAATATAACATTTCCAATGATAATGACAGTCTGTTTCATATGATGATAGTTCTTAAAATACCAGCCACATATAATCAATAGGTTAAAACATTTCCTTCTTTGCGCCCAAGACCCTCAAAGATATTCAGGTATTGTACCTTGGTCAACCCTAATCTCAAAATAAAGGATCACTAAAAGGGGCACTTTTTACAGTCTTGCACTTTTCTGTGGTAGTGATAGGCTCAAGACACTGTTTTTGGAACTGAAGAATCCGAGGGACAAAACAAAAAACATATTTATTTATTTCTGCCTTTTATACAGCACTGTTCAACCCATTCACTGTGTGTTAACAGCTATGGAGAACGAGTTCTCTTTACAGTATAAACATTCAAACTATTTCAAAACGAGGAGGATAAGTAGGAAAGACGAAACAATTGTCTGAGATTATCATTTGAGGTGGTAAGATGTGCGTTGGGTGAAATAAAGAGCAGAAGGTGTTGGAATGGTGTTGGGAAGGAGTATTAAGAGAGGGGTGAAAGGTGTTTTTAGTTTATTTCCTGAAAAAGAGAGGTTCAGGAAGAGGAAGCTGCCCTTAGAACAACTGTATGGCTGCCAGGTGAGAGTTGATTTTTCCCTGGTCTTAAATCGTCTTTATTCGTTTTTTAAAGATGAGACAAGGTTTGGGGAGGTTAAATGCGAAGCTCCTTGATGATGAGGGAGATAATGAGGAAGGCTGCATTACATGTAATACTTGGTTCAATTGAAAGCCAATCAAGCTCTTCCAGTCCAGGAGTTATGTACTCAAGCTTGTTCTTTCTTGACAGCAGTCTAGTTACAGTGTGACAGCGCTTTGACAGACATTTTGGGAGGGCTGTTCATATCACAAGTGAGAGATCATTAACAGTTAAACCACGGACTAGAAGACTCCTGAGTTTACGACTTACGTGTTGTTAAGGTTGGAGCGAGGCTCTAGTATCAAGCCAACCGGTTTGGTGCCTGCAGCATGCACGCAGAGGTTAACAAAATACAGAACTCATACATTATTGAGTTTGCATATTGGTACATAGACCAACACTCCTACTGATACCCATTTTCACAAAGTCCAACAAATATACATGCACTAATGTTCAAAGAAGAACAAGCACACAGGCATCAATGCGTGCAGAACAACGGTCATTCACAACTGTGTGTAGTGTGATGTATAATAGAGAAGCACAATGTGATGTACATAAAGGGACCACTAGTGCTTCACCTCAGGGGAGCACTGGGTGATGTGCCTCAGGAGAGCATTGGGCGCTGTACATCAGTGGAGCATTGGGCTCTGTACATCAGTGGAGCATTGGGCGCTGTACATCAGTGGAGCATTGGACATTTTGCTTGAGATGTGCCATATCAATCAATTAATCAATCAAGCATTTGTAAAGCGCACTACTTACCCGTGAGGGTCTCAAGGCGCTAAATGGTGGGGGAATGCTGCTACTGTTCGAAGAGCCAGGTCTTGAGGAGTCTTCTGAAGGTCAGTAGGTCTTGGGTCTGCCGTAGGCGGAGGGTGTTCCATGTCTTGGCGGCGAGGTGGGAGAATGATCTGCCGCCGGTGGTCACTCTTCGGATGCGGGGGACAGTGGCGAGGGCGTGGTCGGCGGAGCGGAGCTGACGGGTGGGGGTGTAGAAGCTGAGTCGGCTGTTGAGGTACGCTGGTCCGGTGTTGTGGAGTGCTTTGTGTGCGTGGGTGAGGAGCTTGAAGGTTATCCTCTTGTTGACAGGGAGCCAGTGCAGGTCTTTCAGGTGGGGTGTGATGTGGCTGCGGCGAGGTACATCGAGGATCAGGCGTGCGGAGGCGTTCTGGATGCGTTGGAGCCATTTCAGGAGTTTGGCCGAGGCTCCTGCGTAGAGGGCATTTCCATAGTCCAGTCTGCTGCTGACGAGGGCCTGGGTGACCGTCCTTCTAGTTTCGGTGGGGATCCACTTGTAGATCCTGCGGAGCATACGGAGGGTGTTGAAGCAGGAGGAGGAGACGGCGTTGACCTGCTTCGTCAAGGAGAGGGTGGAGTCGAGGATGACCCCTAGGTTGCGTGCGTGGTCGGTGGGCGTAGGAGCTGTTCCTAGTGTGGTTGGCCACCATGAGTCGTCCCAGGCCGAGGGGGTGGATCCGAGGATGAGGACCTCCGTCTTGTCCGAGTTCAGCTTCAGCCGGCTGTTTCTCATCCAATCGGCGACGGCCTTCATTCCCTCGTGGAGGTTGGTTATGGCGGTGTGGGGGTCTTTGGTGAGGGAGAGGATCAGCTGGGTGTCATCGGCGTAAGAGATGATGTTGAGGTCGTGCAGTCGGGCGACGTAGGCGAGCGGTGCCATGTAGATGTTGAACAGCGTTGGGCTGAGGGATGAGCCCTGGGGTACGCCGCAGATGATCTCGGTGGCTTCGGAGCGGAAGGGGGGAGGCGGACGCTCTGTGTTCTGCCGGAGAGGAAGGAGGTGGTCCAGTCCATGGCCTTCTCTTGGATCCTGGCATCGTGGAGGCGTGTTCGTAGTGTGCGGTGGCAGACTGTGTCGAAGGCGGCTGACAGGTCCAGGAGGATGAGGGCCGCGGTTTCTCCGTTGTCTAGCAGGGTCCTGATGTCGTCGGTGGCGGCGATGAGGGCAGTTTCGGTGCAGTGGTTGCGGCGGAACCTGGACTGCGATGGGTCCAGGATGCTGTTCTCCTCGAGGAATCTGGTCAGTTGTTTGTTGACGGCCTTCTCGATGACCTTTGCCGGGAACGGGAGCAGGGAGATGGGTCGGAAGTTCTTGAAGTCCTTGGGGTCCGCCTTGGGTTTCTTGAGTAAGGCGTTGATCTCGGCGTGCTTCCAGCTTTCTGGGAAGGTTGCTGTCTTGAAGGAGATGTTGATGGCTTTCCGGAGGTGGGGTGCGATGGTGGTGCTGGCTTTATTGAAGATGTGGTGTGGGCACGGGTCTGCCGGGGATCCGCAGTGGACGGAGTTCATGATCGCGATGGTGTCATCGTTGTTGATGTTGGTCCAGGAGGTCAGGTGGTTGGTGCGGGTGGTGGTCCTGGGGGTGGAGGTGGAGGTCTCGGTGGTTGCAGGGGCGGTCGTGGTGTTGAAGCTGTCGTGGATGTCTGCGATCTTGTGGTGGAAGAAGGTGGCTAGCGAGTCGCACAGGTCTTGCGAAGGTGGGATGTCGTTGGAGCTGGAGCTAGGGTTGGAGAGTTCCTTCACGATGTTGAAGAGCTCTTTGCTGTTGTGTGCGTTGTTGTCTAGGCGGTCTTTGAAGGAGGCTCTTTTGGCGGATCTGATGAGGTGGTGGTGTCTGCGGGTGGCGTTCTTGTGGGCTGCGTAGCTTTCCGGTGTTCGTTTACGGATCCAGTTCTTCTCTAGCTTTCGGCAGGTTTGCTTGGAGGCCTGGAGGTCTTCGGAGAACCAGCTCACTTTCTTTCTGGTGTGGCTGTTGGAGGGTTTCTTGAGCGGGGCAAGGGTGTTGGCGCAGTCGTCGATCCACTGTCTGAAGTTGTGGGCTGCGGCGTCGGGGTCGGTCGGGTCTGCGGGTGGGCTTCGGGCGAGGGTGGTGGTTAGCTGGTCTTCGGTGACTTTGCTCCAGCAGCGGCGAGGTCTCTGCTGGGTGCGGTGGTGTGTGGTGGGTTTCCGGAAGGTGAAGTGGATGCAACGGTGGTCGGTCCAGTGGAGTTCGGTGGTGTGGTTGAAGAAGACGTGGGAGCTTGCTGAGAAGATGGGGTCAAGCGTGTGGCCGGCGGAGTGGGTGGGTGTTGTGACGAGTTGTCTGAGTCCGAGGTTGGCGAGGTTGTCGATCAGGGTGGAAGAGTTGGAGTCGTTGTTGTTCTCGAGGTGGAAGTTCAAGTCCCCGAGGAGGATGTAGTCCGTGGAGACGAGGGCGTGAGTGCTGACGAAGTCGGTGATGGAGTCGCTGAACTGTGGTCGGGGTCCGGGGGGTCTGTAGACGAGTGTTCCTCTGAGGGTGGTGTTGGGGTCGGTGTGGATCTGGAAGTGCAGGTGTTCGGCGGTGCTGAGGGTGTCATCGGTGTTTGTCGAGATTTTGAGAGTGTTCCTGTGGACGATGGCAATTCCTCCTCCTACTCCGCTGGTGCGGTCCTTGCGGGTGATCTTGTAGCCTTCCGGGATGGCTATGGCGATGTCGGGTGCCGAGGAGGAGTTCAGCCAGGTCTCCGTCAGGAAGGCGACGTCTGGGGTGTTGGTGTCGAGTAGGTCCCAGAGTTCAACGGCGTGTTTGCGGGCGGAGCGGGTGTTGAGAAGGATGCATCTGAGGTAGTTGGCTTCTTTGGTGGGTGGGTTGGCGGGCCGGATGCTGGTGTAGCTGCAGTTCCGGCAGGAGAAGGGACCTTGGGTGCGCTTCGGGGCGGCCAGGCAGCAGGTGCGTGATCGTCCGGTGTTGAGTGCGTGGAGGGTGCTGGCAGCATAGCGGAGACGGGTGTCGTGGCGGTCGCGGGGGCCAGGGGTTCTGGCGCTGGGCGTGGTCCAGGCGCGGACGGGGGCAGACGGGCTTGCCTTAGGCACGCCAGCAGCGCACCCGCTGCGCGCGTCCGCTGCGCGGCCTCCATATGAGGGGAGGTGGGAGGGAGGAGCAGCTGGGAGGCGGGAGCGGGGTGGCGAATGGGAGAGCAGGGGGGCGGGGCCGCAGGGATGCAGCGGCGGGAAAGAACGGGGGAGGGACGGCGGGGGAAGCGAGGGAGAACCAGGCACGGAAGACAAAAAATAAATAATGCACAAAAACGGGAGGGAAGCAAGGTTAGGCACACAGTGAGTGTGAAAAAAAATACAAATCAGAACAGGCAGCAGTCAAAGTCTGGCAGAGCCGTGCAGCAGCGTGGGGGGCGACCTGCCTGCGAGCAGGGTCAGAGGTCGCTCCTTTCACCGGTGCGCGGCCTCCATATGAGGGGAGGTGGGAGGGAGGAGCAGCTGGGAGGCGGGAGCGGGGTGGCGAATGGGAGAGCAGGGGGGCGGGGCCGCACGAATGCAGCGGCGGGAAAGAACGGGTGAGGGACGGCGGGGGAAGCGAGGGAGAACCGGGCACAGAAGACAAAAAAGAAATAATGCACAAAAACGGGAGGGAAGCAAGGTTAGGCACACAGTGAGTGTGAAAGAAAATACAAATCAGAACAGGCAGCAGTCAAAGTCTGGCAGAGCCGTGCAGCAGTGTGGGGGGCAACCTGCCTGCGAGCAGGGTCAGAGGTCGCTCCTTTCACAGCTGCGCGGCCTCCATATGAGGGGAGATGGGAGGGAGGAGCAGCTGGGAGGCGGGAGCAGGGTGGCGAATGGGAGAGCAGGGGGGCGGGGCCGCAGGGATGCAGCGGCGGGAAAGAACGGGTGAGGGAAGGCGGGGGAAGCGAGGGAGAACAGGGCACAGAAGACAAAAAAGAAATAATGCACAAAAACGGGAGGGAAGCAAGGTTAGGCACACAGTGAGTGTGAAAGAAAATACAAATCAGAACAGGCAGCAGTCAAAGTCTGGCAGAGCCGTGCAGCAGCGTGGGGGCGACCTGCCTGCGAGCAGGGTCAGAGGTCGCTCCTTTCACCGCTGCGCGGCCTCCATATGAGGGGAGGTGGGAGGGAGGAGCAGCTGGGAGGCGGGAGCGGGGTGGTGAATGGGAGAGCAGGGGGGTGGGGCCGCAGGGATGCAGCGGCGGGAAAGAACGGGTGAGGGACGGCGGGGGAAGCGAGGGAGAACCGGGCACAGAAGACAAAAAAGAAATAATGCACAAAAACGGGAGGGAAGCAAGGTTAGGCACACAGTGAGTGTGAAAGAAAATACAAATCAGAACAGGCAGCAGTCAAAGTCTGGCAGAGCCGTGCAGCAGCGTGGGGGGCGACCTGCCTGCGAGCAGGGTCAGAGGTCACTCCTTTCACCGCTGCGCGGCCTCCATATGAGGGGAGGTGGGAGGGAGGAGCAGCTGGGAGGCGGGAGCGGGGTGGCGAATGGGAGAGCAGGGGGGCGGGGCCGCAGGGATGCAGTGGCGGGAAAGAACGGGTGAGGGATGGCGGGGGAAGCGAGGGAGAACCGGGCACAGAAGACAAAAAAGAAATAATGCACAAAAACGGGAGGGAAGCAAGATTAGGCACACAGTGAGTGTGAAAGAAAATACAAATCAGAACAGGCAGCAGTCAAAGTCTGGCAGAGCCGTGCAGCAGCGTGGGGGGTGACCTGCCTGCGAGCAGGGTCAGAGGTCGCTCCTTTCACCGCTGCGCGGCCTCCATATGAGGGGAGGTGGGAGGGAAGAGCAGCTGGGAGGCGGGAGCGGGGTAACGAATGGGAGAGCAGGGGGGTGGGGCCGCAGGGATGCAGCGGCGGGAAAGAACGGGTGTGGGACGGCGGGGGAAGCGAGGGAGAACCGGGCACAGAAGACAAAAAAGAAATAATGCACAAAAACGGGAGGGAAGCAAGGTTAGGCACACAGTGAGTATGAAAGAAAATACAAATCAGAACAGGCAGCAGTCAAAGTCTGGCAAAGTCTGGCAGAGCCGTGCAGCAGCGTGGGGGGCGACCTGCCTACGAGCAGGTCCATAGGCGTTCTGCATCCCAAAACACTAGGATATGATCAGTTATGGGGAAGAGGGGTGGTTTACTCTGGTGTCACAGGATGATGCGCAGCAGGCAGCAGAGAGAGATGTGTAGTGGGCACACATGAGAATGTACAAGAGGGAGAAAATGTTGATATGCCCTCGTCACGTGTGATTAGCTTAGCAAGTTATTTTTTTCTTTTTTTGGAGCTACAGAATTTTGTATGCTGGGGTTTTTAAGCCTATTTGTGTAATGGTAAACTAAAACTACAAGTCTAATAATGCAGGGTTCTATTGCCTAAAAAGCAGAACTCTATGAGGGTGCCAGATGATGTGAGCCATTTGGCAGCTGACATGGGAGGATAAATGTTAAATTAATACAGAAGAAAGAAATATGTTTCTTTAAGATATTAAGGTAGGTGGAGGCCAATGACCTTCCCTTCTCTTGTCTTACACATGTGCAGATAGCTAAATTCCATTCCAGTTTCATGGTAGTCAGTGGTGAAACTTAGCCTACGTTAATCAGTATTCTCAAAATCTGGTTCACTGCATGAGGTAATCTTACGTGATTTGAGTAGCCTTACGACCCACCACTATACAAGGCTCCTGCACCATCCAGTTTGAGAAGTTTCAAGAGGAACTGACACTAAAGCACAGTACCCACTGAGCTTTGGGAGCTAAATTCACTTTTTTTATCAGCTAGAGGAACCCAATTGCCATAATTACAAAATGTCAGTCCTAGAAAATCTAAATGAGCATTGTAACAACTCCCCATCTCAGGTCCCTATTAGAAATGTTTCTCCTTGTATGGCTTTTTTTTTTTTGACAATATATTTTATTGCAATTTTACATCCAACAGGGTGAGCCCCCAACAGACAATATTTATATAAAGCATGGATCAATGATATTTGAGTCGCTGAAGAGGGTGTCACTTGAGGATATATAAAACAGTTAAACCAAACCCCCCCACCCTCCTCCTCCCCCCTCCCCCGCACCGCACTCCCCACTAGAAAGATTATACAAGTGTTAAAACATATAGGCATAATTCCGCACCAGCTAGGCTTCAATGGAGATTGGGAGTCGTTATATGTTAAGCCTGTCTATAAGGTCCTGATTCGTGGACGTGGGAAAGATAGAAAAGTCAATGCCACGGTATTTAGCCCATGCAGCCCAAATCTTCCCATGTTTCTGTGGGCAACCTCGAGCCTAAAACACCGCCACCTCAGCGGACATACATTTATCTAGCGCGGACTTCCAGGCCGCCACCCCAGGGGGAGAAGAGGACTTCCACTGTTGGGCTATGTCGCGTTTGGCCAAGGTGAGTCCCAGGAAGAGCAGGTGTCTTTTATATATGTTCCCCCCTATATCGTCTGTGCTGTGGAGAAAGACTAGGCGGGGATCGGCTGGGAGCTCCCACCCCAGGACAAGCCCCAGGCAGGACAACACACCCGACCAGAAATGCCACAGCGTTGTGCAGCCCCAGACCGTGTGCAGGAAGGAGCCATCTTCCGACTTACATCTGAGGCAGGTGGGGGATGGAATGACCCCCATCCTCCACAGACGGAGGCGGGTGTAGTACACCCGGTGAAGATACTTAAACTGGATCAGTCGGTATCTAGTGGACACCGCGGAGCCCCTGGGGCTGGCCAGGGCCTCAGTCCAGTCGTCATCAGAGAGGGCCGGTACATCCGCTTCCCATGCCGCCCTTGTCCGGTCCAGATTCGTCTTGGCATGTGTGGTCAATGTCTGATAGAGCTGACGGATTTTATGTCCCCCGAGATCCCCCATCAGTAGTCTACCCTCTAGTGGATGGCATTCTGGCAACGTCGTAAGGGTTTTAATCAGGGGAGACAAGGCGTGACGAAGCTGGAGATATTTATGAAATTGGGACTTATGCAGATCAAACTCTTCCTGTAGCATTAGAAAGGTTTTAAGTGTAGGTCCGCGCATCACATCCCCCAATGTCGAGATCCCTATGGTGTCCCAACGATGGAAACCGGGCAGAGCCGAGACCGGTCGGAGGTACGTGCCCTGCCAGAGGGGCGTCGCACATGTCAGTGTGCCCCACCACCCCATGGACCTCAAAACGCGTCTCCATATCTGAATCACCGTACGACTGGCCGGCGGGAGGGCCTCCAGCGCCGAGTTACTATATAGGAGATCCAGTAGCGGATATACCTCCAAGAAGAGTCGTTCTATCGCGTAAGCCGGGTCGTCTTGCCGGCTGTACCACCAGTCATTGATGACCAGCAACTTGGACGCCCAGTAATAGGACCGCACATCCGCCGCAGCGATGCCCCCACAGTAGGTAGATTGAACACATGTCGCCAAGGCCACCCGAACCGCCCCGCCACCCCACAGAAAACCGTTCAGAAGAGTGTTCACCTGGCGAAACCAGGACGGCGGGATGTGGTATGGGTAATTCAGTAATTTGTAAAGCAAGCGGGGCAGAGACACCATTTTAAAAATAGCAGACCGGCCGTACAAGGACAGGGGGAGATGGGACCAAACCGTTGTCTCCTCCCGGACCTTAGGAAGCAACGGGGCAATATTAAGCGACCACGCCGCGGCGGGGTCTCTGGTAACGTGGACCCCAAGGTATTTGAATCCGACTTGTGCCTTGATCAGCTGCGATGCCCAGTCCATGCTCCCTTGATCACCACAAATCGGGAAGAGCGTCGATTTGGACGGGTTAGCATGGAGCCCTGTAGTTTCGCCGAACACCCGCAGGATTTGCAGCACCCTCGGTCCGGTAACCCAGGGGTCTGAAAAAAAGAATAATGCGTCATCCGCATAGAGTGCTATTTTATCTGAGTAGTCGGGGGACCAAACCAGGCCCCTGTATACCGCGTCCCGGCGCACCCAAGCTGCCAAGTGTTCAATTGCCAAGGCGAACAGAAGCGGGGAAAGAGGGCATCCCTGTCTCGTACCCCTCTGGATACGGAAGGGGTCTGAGCGAAACCCGGCCACCCGAACAGAAGCCGTGAGGTCCGTGTATAAAAGTTTGACGTATGCGCGGAAGCGAGGCCCTAGGTTGACCGCCTCCAGTAATTTGAAAAGATATGTCCAGCCTAGAGAATCGAAGGCCTTATCAATGTCGGCCAGTAGGACCGCCGCTGGGCGTCCCAGATGATGGGCCCCGGCGATGGCGTTATATATGCGTCGTATGTTATGCCTCGTGGAGCGGTGTGGCATGAAGCCGGACTGGTCCGGGTGGACAAGGTCGAGGATACAGGAACGGAGGCGATCAGCCAACACCTTCCCCAGCAATTTCGGCTCAAAATTTAGCAAATATATGGGGCGATATGAACCCGGGTCTTCCAGCGGTCGGCCCGGCTTAAGAAAAACAACGATTTTGGCGTGGCGCCAGTCCGGGGGTAAGATCTCTTGCTCGAGCGCCTGATGTAATGCGCCTAGGAGATGGGGCCCAGCGGTCCCCACGTGGGAACGCAGGAAGTCGCTGGGGAACCCGTTAGGGCCTGGTGCACGACCCGGGTGCAGATTGGTAAGAGCGGCTTGTAGTTCATCTAGCGAGATAGGTTTGTCGAGGTCGTCTCGCTGTTCGTCGGACAGGCGCTTCGGGGGATATCTGCGAGGAAGGCATCTATGGGCGAATCGGCGAGTTCCTCGCGGGCACTGTAGAGCGCGGTATAGAACTCCGCGAACGTCTGAACAACTGCCCCCGGGGAGGAGCACAAGGCACCCGCAGAGGAACGGAGTACCGGGACTTGTGTCGGCGAGGACCTAGCTTGGCAAAGTCTATGGAGCATCTGGCTGGACTTGTCGCCCCACTAATATATCCTATATTGAGTCGCCAGCCAGGCATCCTTGGCCGTGTTCGTAAGCAACTGATGCAGCTGCTGTTGAACCTGAAGCAGATTGCGGCGGGCACCCCCGTCAGAACCCTCCACCACCACGTCCTGGAGAGCGCGTTGTCGCTCTTCCAGGTCCCTCACCTGCGCCAGGCGACGTTTCTTTTCTCCCGTACGGTAACTGATATCTATCCCACGAATCGTGGGCTTGAAGGCTTCCCACAATGATACCTTGGAGGAAACGGACCCGACGTTGGCGACAAAGTAATCCTCCGTAGCGCGGTGAAGTACCTCCCGATACTCGGGGTCCCAAAGGAGCCACGGCGACATGCGCCAGCGATAGGAGGGGCGACTAGTATGTAGACTGAGCGAGAGTTGAGTGGGCGAGTGGTCCGACAGGCCACGCAGGAGGATGGAAGCGGTCACAACCCTATGTGTATAGCTACGTGGGAGGAACAAATAGTCCAAACGGGAGAGTGTAGGGTGTACTGACGACATATATGTGTATCCCGCCTCGGAAGGATGAAGGGCCCGCCAGGAGTCCGTCCAGCCCAGGGTGTGCGCAAGGGTATTGAGTTTAGTTCTGGAGGGGGGAACGGTCGGGGGCCGCGCCCTCCATCTGTCCAGAGGGGCCATAATGTCATTCCAGTCTCCCCCAAGTATAATCAAACCGTCAGGAAATTCTCCCCAGAGCTGCGTCAGTCTGTCCACAAACGTCTGACTAAGGGGGGGTGGGGCGTATATGCTACCTAGTGTGATCTGCTCTCCCGCCATGGTACCAGAGATGACTGTAAACCGGCCTCCAGGGTCTAGCCACTGTCTCGTAACCTGAAAGGGAACCCTACGGTGCATGAGTATGGCCGTTCCCCGGGCGCCCCTGGAGAATCCCGAGTGGTACACTACATTGTAGCCGAACCTGGACAGGCACGGAGCCTTGTTGCCGAGCAGGTGGGTCTCCTGTAGAAGCAGAACATCAGCGGAATACCGCTTGGCTTGGGTCAGCACTGCCCCCCGCTTGACCCTATTCAACAGGCCCCGAACATTCCAGGACACCACATTGAGGTCCCCATGTGGAGCGGTCCTAGCTGCGTGAGCCATAAGCCATGGGTGGAACGAGACGCGGATGCCTACCTACGTATGCGGGGCAGTGCGGTGCAGACAACATACAACATATCAACCAAACAACTTGCCCAACCCCCCCCCTCCCACCACCCCCCACCCCCCCATACTTCCTGAAACGCGGAGTATCTGTCGCGGCAGAATCTCGACCAGGCCCTCCAACGGGAAGACCACAGCGGACCCTCCAAAGGATCCCTCCCTCCCACCCCTACCCATAAACTGAGAACAAAGAGGCGAGTTTGGTCCATCCTAGCCAGCCTTAGCGGACTGTGTCCCACCGATATAGTGTCTGAGGTCATGGTGTGACGCCGCAGCCGGCCCAGTGAAGAATAGAGCATCCAAGGTATTAACAACCCCACAGTACCTCACTCTGCTGCGTCAGACTTGTTCTGGGAACGCCAGTTGGATCGGGAGCGATGTCGCCGGTGCGATGTGTCCCCACCCTGGCGGCCACTCATTCGTGAGCTCTGAGAGGAGTCTGAATCCGGGGGTGGCGGGGTGTGTGGTTTGAGGTGCCGGTGCTCGTCTGTCCATGCACAGACCTCCTCAGGGGTGTCGAAGAAGTAGGATTTGGATTGGAAGAGTACTTTCATGCGGGCTGGAAACATAAGAGCGTAGGAAAGGCTCAGGTCGCGTAATCGTCGCTTCGCCGCCACAAAGGACTGTCGCTGCTGCTGGACGATCCGGGTGTAGTCCGGGAAAACCATAATGGGGTGGGATTCATAGACCATTCTCTCCTTGTGCATGCGGGCAAAGCGCAGTATGGCATCGCGGTCCGCGTAATTGAGGAGGCGGGCAATGACCGGACGCGGGCGCTCGCCCGGCGGCGGCCGCTTCGTCAGGGCACGGTGTGCTCTTTCGATCAGGAAACAGGGCGAGATATCTTCTGCGGGTAGCAGCGCCCTGAGCCAGGTTGACAGGAAAGTGTCCATCGAGGACCCCTCGCATCCCTCCGGAAAGCCCACCAGGCGGATATTGTTGCGGCGGGCCCTCCCCTCTGCGTCCTCGGCCCTCGCTGCAAGCTCCTTGGAGACCATGGCCAGTTTGTCAACCTTTTTCTGGAGGGCAGACACAGTATCCTCCACCGTGGAGACCCTCGTCTCGGCCTCCGTGATTCGGTCAACTGCCTTCCGGAGGTCCTGACGGAGGAACGATACCTCGGACCCCACTGCACCGATCTGGGCCTCAAGGGCCGTACGGGACTGCGTGATGGCCTCCAGAAGCATCGCCGTGTCCGAGGAGACGCCCCCAGCGGCCTCCCTCCCGGCCGGGGCGGCCGTGGTGTACTGGTCCATGGTAGGTTGTTTAGGCGCCGCTGTGCTAGGGTTGTTCTTCCCCATGATGGTGTGCGGGGCCACTCTCCAGCAGACCAGGACACAGTAAAACGCAGGGTCCAGGAGCAGGGTGGGAAGGACAGGCACCGCAGCACAGCCGGTAGGGCAGCTCCGGCTATACCGCTATGCAGGCCCGGCCCCCGTACGGACCGCAAGATTTCCCAGCGAGGAGTAGGCCCGCCCCACAGCCACCACCAGGGGACTTCTTCAGCCGCCGCAGGGGAGGGGCGGCACCACGATGGCAGCGCAGTCGTCTTCGGGGGTCAGCCCGGGTCTACCCCGGCGGCCCTCAGCACCGGCAGGTCTCGTGGGTCCGGTTCCCTCGCAGACCCCGACCAGGCTCCAGGTACCACCAGGGGCCCACAGCCCGCACCGACGTAGGCCTCACTGCTTCCCGGGCCCGACCCCCATCCCGGGGGGCTCCTCGGTCTCGAAGAGGGCCAGGCAGCCGATTTCTCCCCAGAGAGGGCTCCGCGGCGGCGACACAGGACCCACCTCTCGCCAGAATCCACTGACCGTGGCCCCCGGCGGGGACCAGTGGTGTCCAGGCCCCGGCACAGGCCCACCTCCTCAATGCGTGGTGCGGCCCGTTGGGTCCCCGGGTGGGCCGGGGGGGGGGTCCCACTGCTGCCACTCACTCTGCCTCAGGAGCAGGCCCGCTCCAGTGATGCGCGCCCTCCAGGCCTTCTCGTCCGGCCAGCACTCCGCAGCCTAGGCCTCGCCGGCCGACCACTACAGTCAGTACAGGGGGGGAGGGGCGCCATGACGACCACACGGCAGCCCTGGCCACAGAATGGACACCCGGCGCGTCCCGAGCGGGCCGCCCGCACCGGGCAACGGCCCCTCCGGCTTGCCTCGTCAGGGGACCCGGCCTCCGAGTCCAATCGGCGTCCCCGCGCTCACAGGCGCCGCGTCACCCGCCCGCCGGCGGGGACCGGCCCTGCAGCCGAAGCGGGCCCCCGCAGATCTCAGGGGCTCACCGCTAAATGCCCGGCGCGGCCCCCTCCAAGGCGCGCCACAGAGTTGGTCGGATGGGACAAGGATATATGGCGGATGATGGTGCTGGCAAGGGCGGACGGCGGAGCTCTAGCGAGACGCGTCCGCCATGTTCGGCTTCCAAGCCACGCCCCCCCTTGTATGGCTTTTTGAGTGTAAATTCAACTACACACTTGCAATTGTCTTTCTTATACTGATTTAATTTTAAGGTCGGATTTGCCTGCGTACTTTGGACGAAAATTCCGCAGTTTCAATCCTGCCAAAGAATCTTAGATGGAATGTGCTTAATGCTCTTTTTGCTATCATCAACTGAGAAAACCTCTAGAGAAAATGAATATGTCTCTGAACTTAGGAGTGAGGAGACGTAAGCATCTTTCTTCCTGTCCAGTGCAACTTGGTATCCAGAAGGAAGAGATGAGGCTCTTAAGGCTACAGCATATGAGTAATAAATGAATGTGACAGTGGGATCACAGGGAAGTAAAAGGTAAAGATTGGATTCTGCTAAATAGGAACTTTGGGATGGCCAGATCCCCTGTCTGGAAGGATGTGTCTGAACGCACATTCATATCAAACAACATCCCCCATGTGTTCTGCCCTGTTATATAATAGTTTACTGTTTGGCTGCATAGAGCTTTGTCTCTTGAGGTTGTAGTATAGCTGAACTACAGTATTGAATGTGCAGAGAGATGTTTTCCACCATTACAGGCTAAGGGCCCGATTCACAAAGGTAAACTTAGACGTTTGGTCTAAACTTAGACCAAATATCTAAGTTTACGGCTTTGGGAATTCACAAAGAAGCATTTACTGAGTACTATATTTATGTCCACACTCGTGGCGGAGAACCACCCCAAGTGTGGACATAAAGTTAGTACTCGTAAATGATCTTGTGAATTCCTAATGTCATAAACTTAGACATTTGGTCTAAGTTTAGACCAAACGTCTAAGTTTACCTGTGTGAATTGGGCCCCAAGATGTTTCATTAATCACACACAGACAACCAGGTTTGATTTTGTGGTGTGGTTGTTCCTATGAGTAGAATCCAAAAGATTTTGGAGTAGACTCTTCACCCACAACTTATCGTAGAATGCTTCATCACAGGCATCTATCCACACTATGGTAGGTGAGTACCATCATGGCGGACTCAGCCGTGTATGGGAGTTCTTAGATAGATCGATTAGTGGCAGGGATCCAGAGAAATAAAAATGCCTTGACGTATAGCCAAGGAAACATCCTTTTTATTGAGTGAGTACCATAAGCATGATTAAAAATAAACACATTTGTCAAGGTGGCAATGCCTTCTGTTGAACCAATGCTCGCCCCTGCCTGCCTGCCACCTTGAGAAATGTGTTAATACAGGGGCGTGCCTCCCAAATCTACGCGCATGCCTCCTGAACCACACCAAAATAAGGGGTTTTCTCCAAAAAGAGACTTCCAGTAGGTAGAACCTTACACCTCATTTTCTATGCATGGTACGAATGCGTAGCTAGGCAGGGATGCTAACAGCCCTGACTCAGACCTGATCGGGCTTTAAAAGATGGCCGAAACATGTTGGCAGTTTAATAAGAGTAGGTGAGCCATCGTTTTAGATCTGTCATCCTTAGGGTGGTCTTGCCCCAAACATTTGGACTTTGACCTCCCCATTTTGCTGAATCTTTTTGTTGGCCTTCAGACTCCGAGAACTTTACCACTGCTGACCAATGCAAAAGTTCATGTGCTTCTTACCTAAACATGTGTGCAATTGGTGTATACATGATTGGCATATTTAATTTATTTATAAGCCCCTTGCAAAGTGGTATACTATATACCCTGAGCCTGTAAATTAAATGCTACTAGTGGGCCTGCAGCACTGATTGTGCCTCCCACATAAGTAGCCTTTCAAATCTGTCTAAGGCCTGCCATTGCAGGGCCTGTGTGTGCAGTATACTGCCACTTCAACATGCCATTTAAAAACCACTTGCCAAGCCTTAAACTCCCCTTTTATTACACATAAGTCACCCCTAAGGTAGGCAGGCAGGTCCCAAGTAGCTCTAATGGCAGGGTGCTCTGTGGGTAAAAGGAAGGAAATGTACTTTTATGTTTTGAATGTCCTGGTAGAGACAAAAAGCTACATTTGTTTTCCACTACTGTGAGGCCGACTCCTCTTATAGGTTAGAATTGGGAATTCCCTTATACACTTCTAAGTGGTAACTCTTGATCAGAAAGGAGTAGCTATTTCATGTTTTATATCTTTGGAATGGTAATGATAAATCTTCCTTACTGGTGAAGTTGAATTTAACATTACTGTTTTAGAAATGCTACTTTTATAAAGTGGACATTTCTCTGCACTTACTGTTCTGTGTGCCTTGCAGCCTGTCTCCAATACACATCTGGGGTGGGTGACAGCTACACTTTGTGCATTCCCTCTAGACAGCCACAAACAGAGGAAGGATAGGTGTGTCTGCATACCCATCTACATATATCTGGATTCTGATGGCCCTGCCTGGGCAGAATGGAAAGGAGGGGCTAACACTTCACTGAATAGGTAGTGTCCTGTCCCCACACAAAGGGTTGATTTACCCCCCTAGATAGCCTGGCAGACAGGGCTGGATTGAAAGGAGGACCTGTGCACTTCAAGGAGCTGCTTTGAAGTCACCCCGACATCAAATGCACTTTTGGGTATAACTACTGGGTCTCTGACCCCCTAAAATTAGACACTACTGGACTTGCAACTGACGCTCTGTCAGAAAAACTGCTGTGCTGCTGAAAGGACTCAACTGGACTGTTGATCTGTAAGGCCTGCTTCTTTGCTTGTTGCCCTGCTGCCTGCTGCTCTCTGACTTTGCTGAAGAAGAGCTGGACTCTGCCTTCACTCTAAGTGTACTCCAAGGGCTTGTTGGTTTATCTCCTGTTGTTTGAGACTCATAACATGTGTATTTGTAAAGCACACATTCACCACAAAGGGTATCTTGGCGCTGAATAACAGATGTTTATTGTTACCCAACTCAATGGTACTCATTTTATTGACCTCAGAAGGATGAAAAGCTGAGTGGACCTGCTGGGATTTGAACCTGTTACCATGAGGTCAAATACAGGCCCCTACAGTGGATGCATTAGTCCACCATGTCACCAGACCCGGCTTATTAGGGATACTCAGGGATATCAAAGTCTGTACTCCTGCTCCTGTACCTGGCTCACTGGAAGTGGCCCAGATAATTGCAACCCGAACTTAGACCCATCTCCTGTCTCCGTGTAGCAGAACCGGTGCATCAACACAGTTGCGAGAGTCAAATCGGCACATTGCATCGGATTGGATGCGTAGTGCGTATCGCTGCTGCTTGGAGAGATCGAATTATCCCCTCGACTGCGTGGAGAAACCCAGCGCATTGCTCGATGCCTCGTGACTCCGGCACCCGTCTACCAAACCAACGCATTGCCATCAGTGCGTGGAAAAAATCAACACATACTCCACTTGCTGGATCTGCATCGACGCAGCTCACAACACATCTCGCTGATGCGACCAGGAAAGGTACTTTGTTCACAGGGCCTGCATGGGTCCTGTAGCCGGCTGGCGCTCCATCGCGGTCCACCCAAACTTTGCATTTGTCCCAGTCCAGCATGACCTCAAGTAACCCCTAAAGCGCTATTTGCTTCTAGGTGCTATTTTTCACCTTTTCTTTTGCAGTTCAATATCTCAACTTCTATACATTAGATGTTTGTCGTTTTGGTCTTGTTTTGTTCAGAATATAATAATCTATTTTGTCTAAACCTGTGTGGAGTCTTTTTGCAGTGTATTCATTGTGTTACTGTGTGAGTGTGTTGCACAAATACTTTACACATTGTCTTTTTAAATAAGCCTGACTGCTCTGTGCCAAGCTACCAGAGGGTGAGCACAGGCTATCTTTTAGTGTGCACTTAGCTTACCCTGACTAGAGTTATTCCTGCCTGGCCTGGGTGCATACCTTAGCCAACCAGGAATTTCATTTCTAACATTGGTGGTAACGGTGGGATAGGACTTTTGTTTGTGCAATACCATATAGTAACTCATTGTTCACTACAAGTCTAGACTAAGACCAATTTGAGTTTTTTTTTCAATTCTCACTAATTGGTCTCTTGATTTTTTTCTGCTAAATTATGTCTCAATCTAGAGAAGCAGCACCTGCACCTGAAGTTGTGGAGTTTAATCTGGCCCGGTTAGACTCTTATATTGTGGCTCAGATGAACATCTTTTGCAATGAGTTTCAGGTCTCTATAAGAGGCTTCACAAGGAAGGTGGAGCTGCAGAAAGTCTTAAGGGCCTAGGGCGGAGACCCAGGTTGCAGGGGATGATGACCTAGATGAGGAGCAGGAAATTCCTGAGGAGAAGGATGACCTGATTTTGGAGCTTGAGGTGGCTCTGGAACTGCCTCTAGAGAGCCTAGCAACTTGCTAGAAGCATTGGTGGTTCCCAGAGTAGGGAGCAGTGCCTTCTCCAGGAGCCTGTCCACAGAGGAGCTGACAGACAGGAGGGAGGAAAGAAAGCTGAAGTTGGAGCTTACTAAGCTAGAGAAAGAGCAGGCTCTAGTTGAGAGGAGTATAGCTCTGGAGGAGAAGAAGCTCTCTCATAAGTTGAGCCTCAGAGAGCTGAATGTAAGACCCCTGAAAGTAGGGTTCAGCAACAGTAATGGTAGAAGCATACCTCCAGTGTCTTCACATGAGTCAAGATTCAGAATACCCAAAGATTTGGTGCCCAGTTATGTTGTGAGGGATGACATGGACAAGTGGTTTTCAGCCTATGAAGTGGCTCTAAGAGTGCACAAGGTCCCAGAGAAATTATGGGATGGTAATCTATGGAGGTGCATGTCCACAGTGGCGAGGGACACTCTTCTTGCACGACAGCTTCAACACCACGACCGCCCCGGCAACCACCGAGACCACTGCCCCCACAACCACCAACCGTCTGCTCTCCTGGACCAACATCAACGACGAGGACACCAGCGAGATCATGAACACCATCCACTCCGGTTCACCGCTAGACCCGTGCCCTCACCACATCTTCAACAAAGCCAGTACAGCCATCGCGCCCCATCTCCGGAAAATAATCAACATCTCCTTCGAGACAGCAACCTTCCCGGAAAGCTGGAAGCACGCCGAGATCACCGCCTTACTCAAGAAACCCAAGGCAGACCCCAAGGACCTCAAGAACTTCCGACCCATCTCTCTGCTCCCGTTCCCCGCGAAGGTCACTGAGAAAATCGTCAACAAACAACTGACCCGCTACCTCGAGGAGAACAACATCCTGGACCCTTCCCAGTCCGGCTTCCGCAGCAACCACAGCACCGAAACCGCCCTCATCGCCGCCACCGATGACATCAGGACCCTGCTAGACAACGGAGAAACAGCAGCCCTCATCCTCCTGGACCTATCAGCCGCCTTCGACACGGTCTGCCACCACACACTACGAACACGCCTTCACGACGCCGGGATCCAAGAGAAGGCCCTGGACTGGACCACATCCTTCCTTTCCGGCAGAACACAAAGCGTCCGCCTCGCCCCTTCCGATCCAAGGCCACCAAGATCATCTGCGGCGTACCCCAAGGCTCCTCCCTCAGCCCAACGCTGTTCAACATCTACATGGCACCCCTCGCCCACGTCGCCCGACAGCACAACCTCAACATCATCTCCTACGCCGACGACACCCAGCTGATCCTCTCCCTCACCAAAGACCCTCACACCGCCAAAGCCCACCTCCACGAAGGAATGAAGGCCGTCGCCGAATGGATGAGGACCAGCCGCCTGAAGCTGAACTCGGACAAGACAGAGGTCCTCATCCTTGGTTCCAACCCTTCAGCCTGGGACGACTCCTGGTGGCCAACATCACTGGGAACAGCCCCGCCACCCACCGACCACGTACGCAACCTAGGGGTCATCCTCGACCCCACCCTCTCCATGACTAAGCAGGTCAACGCCGTTTCCTCATCCTGCTTCAACATCCTCCGAATGCTCCGCAGGATCTTCAAGTGGATCCCCACCGAAACAAGAAAAACAGTCACCCAGGCCCTCGTCACCAGCAGGCTGGACTACGGAAACGCCCTCTACGCAGGAACGACGGCTAAGCTCCTGAGACGGCTGCAATGCATCCAGAACGCCTCTGCACGTCTTATCCTCGCCATCCCCCGACGCAGCCACATCACACCCCACCTGAGAGACCTGCACTGGCTCCCTGTCAACAAGAGGATAACCTTCAAGCTCCTCACCCACGCACACAAAGCACTCCACAACTCCGGACCAGCCTACCTCAACAGACGACTCAGCTTCTACACCCCCACCCGCCAGCTCCGCTCGACCAGCCTCGCCCTCGCCACAGTCCCCCGCATCCGGAAAACGACCGCCGGCGGCAGATCCTTCTCCCACCTCGCCGCCAAGACCTGGAACACCCTCCCCACCAACCTCCGACAGACCCAAGACCTACTGGCCTTCAGAAGACTCCTCAAGACCTGGCTCTTCGATCAGTAGCAGCACCACCCCCCTCTTCCCCCAGCGCCTTGAGACCCTCGCGGGTATGTAGTGCGCTTTATAAGTGACATGATTGATTGATTGATTGAGGTGGGGGACCAGACATGCTACACTGCAATAAAGGCCATCTTGACCAGTAAGTTTGGAATGACGCCTGAAAAGTATAGACAACGATCTAGGGCCAGCCACAAGCTATCCACACAGAGCTGGGTTGATTGCTTAGACTATGCTGGTAAGGCACTGAAGGGCTGGGTGAGGGGCAGCAAAGTAGATGATTATTCAGGGCTGTACAACTTAATTTTAAAGAAGCACAGGCTTGATATTTGTTTTACAGAGCTGCCCCGAAACCTACTGGATTGTAAGCTTTCTAACCCCAGGAAGCTTGCTGAGGAAGGCGGACATCTGGTTCAGCATAAGAGTGTCCTAGAAAGCATTTTGGGGGACTCCAAAAAGGGTGGTCAGGGTTCTCACCATAAGAAGGAGGGGGGAGATAAAAAGAGAGAGTTTTCTTAAGGCCCCCAAAACAACTCCCTGGGGAAAGGGTCTGGTTCTCATTCCCAATCTGGTCACCAGACAAAAAACTACCCTGACAAAAGTCAGCAGCCCAAGCCCATTAAGTGCTATGAGTGCTACGAGAATGGACACTACAAGGGGGGATCCCAAGCGAAAAGAGCAAAACCTCCCACTAAAGGAAAAGTTCCAGGGGTGACTAATAGACTAATATAGTCCTGGGAGAGTGTTTGTCCCCGTTAATTGGGGGGGGGGGTAGTGGGGTACCCTAGTGTCCCTGGGTGACAGTGAGATGGTTTATAAGATCCATGTGCCATCACATACTACAAAGTGTAGGCAATTGGTTACCATCAATGGGCGAGGTGTGGAGGCTCTGAGGAATACAGGAGCCAGTATGACTATGGTCAGCTGGTTTCCCCAGAGCAGGTAATTCCCAATGCATTCCACCAAGTTGTAGTGGTTGTCAACAGAGAGGGCCACCATCCAGTGGGCCTTCTTCCATTTGAGTGGGGGGGGGGGGGTTCAGGTCTTCTGAAAGTTGCAGTGAGCCCTGCCATGCCTGTGGACTGTTTGTTGGGTAATGACCTTGAGCACACTACCTGGAAGGGAGTGGAACTCAAGGCTCATGTGGGGATGTTAGGGTTACCCGATTGGATCTGTACTACAACAAGGTCCATGGCTGCCCAGGAATGGGAGTCAAAAAGGGCTGGAGGCTGGAATAATGACTCCGCTATCTGCTAATAAGGGGAAGGCAGGGTGTGTGGGAAACCAACTCCTGAATGTACTCACAGTGGGGTGGATGGGGTGCCTGCGGTGGCTGCCCCAGAGCCCACTGATGAGGGCATTGCTCCCCTTGGTGAGCTTTCTGTCATTGCTGGATGGCATGTAAAAGGAGGACCCACCAAGTAGGAGGTATGTAGGGCTCAGAGGGAGTGTCTAGCTCTTGAAGGCATGAGGCAACTGGCTGAAGCCCAAGCAGCAGGTGATGCCTCTGGAAGTCACCACAATTAACGGGAGGGCAGCCTTGTTTACAGTGAGCCTAAAGTTTCTGTACATGGGAAAACAGGGGCCCTGGTGGTCCCCCAAAACTACAGTGCCTTTGCAAGGCTTGTCCCACACTTTTATTGGCCTCAGATACATTCTGTAGAACTTGTGTAATCTGCCAGGCTAGTGGGAAGGCAGGGCAGAGGCTTAAAGCTCCCCTTAACCCACTGCCTGTCATTGGCACACACTTTGAGAGGGTGGGCATCAACATTGCAGGGCCTATGGATCCCCAGACTGCTTCAGGCAACAGGTTCATCCTGGTTCTGGTAGATCATGCCACTAGGTATCCAGAGGCAATCACTTTGAGAACCATGACTGCACCTGCAGTGGCAAAGGCCCTAATTGAGTTTTTTTACCCGAGTGGGATTCCCCAAGGAGGTTGTGTCTAACAGGGGCACAAACTTAATATCTACATACATGCAGTCAATGTGGAAGGAGTGTAGGGTAACTTACAAGTTCTCCACCCCTTACCATCCACAAACCAATGGTCTTGTTGAGAGATTCAACAAGGCCCTTAAAGGCATGATTAGAGGCCTACCTGAGGTCGTGAGGAATAAGTGCCATGTCTGTTGTTTGCCTACAGTGAGGTACCACAGAAGGGAGTGGGCTTCAGCCCCCCTTCAAGCTTCTGTTTGGGCACCCTGTTAGGGGACTTCTGAGTTAGGTCAAGGAAGGCTGGGAGCAAGCTCCCAGAAAAACTTGCCATGAAGTAGTGAGCTACATGCTGGCCTCCGGGAGCCAAATGGCTAAGTTATGGAAGCAAGCTTCCAGTACATTAGAAGCCAGCCAGGCTGTCAAGAAAGAGTAGTATGACAAAAATTCTACTACTGTGGCTTTGCAGCCTGGTCAGAAAGTTGTGGGTGATGGAGCGTGTGAAGCCCAGGTCTATCCAGGACCGCTGGACCTACCTACTTGATGGATTTCAAGACCACTAGGTAACCCCACCGGATGCTACATGTTTATCGCCTCAAACTCTACTTTGAGAGGACTGAGGCCACCATGCTGCTGGTGACAGATGGAGATGGGGAAGAGGAGAGTGAACCCCCTGCGAAGAGAAAGAGGGGTCTGTGGAGGGAGTAACCCTTTCTCCCACTCTAACTCCTGAACAACAGAGAGACTGCCAACAAGTGTTCAGACAGTACTCCTCTCTGCTCTCCCTTATCCCAGGGACTACCCTCCTGTGTACCCATAATGTGGACACATGAGACAACCTCCCTGTTAAGAATAAGTCTTACAGATTGTCAGATAAAGTGAGGTCCAGCATCAAGGCTGAGGTGTCCAAAATGCTGGAGTTGGGGTGGTAGAACCATCTAGTAGCCCCTGGTCCAGTCCTGTGGTTCTGGTACTAAAAGTTGCCCCAGCAGGTACCACTCCTGAACTGAGGTTCTGTGTGGATTATAGAGGGCTAAACTCAGTGATAAAAACAGATGCTCACCCCATCCCCCAGGCTGATGAGCTGATTGACCGGTTAGGGGCTGCCCTATATCTCAGTACCACTGATCTCACATCAGGGTACTGGCAGATCGTGCTAACAGAGGGAGCAAAGGAAAGGTCAGCCTTCTGCACTCCAGGGCGCCACTCTCTGCCTGTGCCCAGTTGGTGAATGACTGCCTCCAGGCTATGAGGTTTGGGGGATCAGGAGATTTCCATCTGCTATTAGGCCCAGATCTATGAAGCAGGACGTGACTTTGTGCTTCTTGCTCCTACAATACAGTACGAGCACACACACCTCCCATGTGTTAGAGAGAGCTCTATCAGTGCAATGCACTAAGCGGCTCATGACTCCTCGCCAATAACACTGCAAGTGTGGGCAAGCCCAGAGCCTATGTATGATATCCGCATTTACGAATCCACATTGTGGGCAGGCGGCATTTGTGCAGTGAAAATATCTATTGATGTTGGCAGGAGTGAGGTAGGCCCTGTGCACAATTTATAGCTGAATCAAAAGAAAACAGGCATTGCGAGGTTTGTGAGTAGGACCCTCCAACAGGGTTGACCATTCCTTGTCCGTGCAGGGGCGAGTGAGGTCAGCCTCCCATCGTGCGGAGAGAGATGCAAGTGTTGGAGCTGTGTGCGAGCGCATAGATTTAGCCAGCCAGAGCACCAAGTTCCTACACTGACCCATAACATGCAGGTACTGTACAGTTAGGTGCATAGGGGGTTCTCGAAGTCATGTCTCCCCAGCTTCGCCACAGTGTCCCTATTAAAGACGTGTAGGAGAAATTGACCAGGAGGGAGACCATCTTCTTCCACCAGCAACTCATAGGATAAAAGCTCACTGTCTCTATAGAGATCGCCTATTGACTTGACTCCTGCCTCAGTCCGAGTGCTCAGTTCTGCTGTGGTGGTGTAGCGATGTCCGCACAGCGTGCCCAAGAATGCTAGAGCTGGCACGTAAGGTGTAGTCTGCCTCGTGATGGAGAGGCTGCGTCTTAAGCAGCAATGCGCAGTCTTGGGCAATAGTGGCCAGGCACAGGAGTGGAACAACTGAAAGATTCTGGCCAAGGTCCAGGCTGGCAACATCATGGCAGTGTACGCTAGCTGCAAAGTAGCGAGCCACCATGCCACTCACTGAAGTTGGGAAGCCAAGTAATATTGTTCAAAGTTGGGGACTGCCAACCCCCACAGTTTGTAGGCTGATACAGCTTATGTAGCGCTACACAACACCTGGAAGTGTTCCAGATGAAGTTCCTGATCACTCCTTCAAAGGAGCAGAAAAAGGAGGCACGGATATATATAAGGGCAGGTTGACAAAATAGTAGAGAAGTTGGGGGAGTACGACCATCTTGAGCAGAGCCACTCTGCCTGCGACGGACAGGGGGCAAGGTCTTCCAGTATGTCATCTGGGTACGCAGTGAGGTGACAGCATATGTCAAATTGCCGTCAAGTAAATCTGTTGGTGAATGATAGTCAGTTGACTTTTAGACCAGAAAGTTCAGCAAATTGGCGGAGAGTACTGGTGATCGCATCGGGGACAGAAGAAATGTCCCTCAAGATCATCAGCATAGAGGGAGACCGAGTAAACACTATCTCCTAGAGGTATGTCCTACGCACGCAGGTGAGCTGCAAATGGTTCCACCACTAGCGAGAAGAGAAGTGGAGAGAGCGGACACCCCTGGTGGGTGCCTCTGCCTATGAGGATGGGATCGGAAATGAGAGAGCCAGTCTTCACCTGGGTCAATGGTAGTGTGTATAGTAAGCGAATGAGTCTCAGCAATTTGTCTCCAAAACCATATTGGAGCATCATCGTAATTAAAAAAAGTCATTCTAAAGAATCAAAGGCCTTTTCCATATCAAGGACCAAACAGCCTGCATGAGGCCATTCGATAGGGGCATGTTCCATAATATGGAAAAACTGCCTCAGATTAAGTGAGGTTGTGTGGGCTGGAATAAACCAGTTTTGATTTGTGTGTACTAACTTCAGAACCAATTGTGCCAATCAATCTGACAGAATTTTCACCAGAATCATGTAGTCCGTATTCAGCAGTGCTAGCGGCCTGTATGAACCCAAGGCCTCAGGATCTTTGCCCGGCTTAGGCAGAGAAATGAGGAGCACCTCGCAGAGAGAGGCTGGGAGGCAGGAGGTTTCCAATGCTTCCACATACAGCGACTGTAGGTGGGGATTCAACAGTGAATTGTAGGCCTTATAGAATTCCACTGGCAAGCCGTCAGGACCAGGGGTCTTGCCAGTCGCCAATGCCCGTATTACCTCTCGCATTTCAAACGGCGTGATGGGGACGTCCAATTTTGCCCTCTGGTCTGGTGTAATTCTGGGGAGGGGCACAGCATCACGAAAGAGGTAATATCATCTGGAGTAGCCGGGGTGACCGTTTGATAAAGGGATGTGTAACGATGCACTAACTCACCATGGATTCCTCACTGGGAATAGAGCATTTGGCCAACAGCAGAGCGCAGTGCCACGATAGGGCCGCCAGGCCGATTCTGACGTATTAGCCATGTTAGGAGTGATCTGGCCCTGTCAGTTGTAGCATGGGACTTGGCTGAGTAGACGGCATTGTTATGTCACCGCAAGCATTCTAAGAGAGCCACGCGATCACGTTGTACTTCCGCCAGTCTGCGGCTGCCAGCCAGCTTTGCCACAGTTGTGCCCTCAAGGCGTAGGAGGTGGCGCTCTATGCACAGTATGTCAGTGTCTAGTTGCCGGCGAATGTTCCAACGCAATCCCCTACAGTGTCCCCGCAAAGTCACCTTAAAGGCATCCCTCTCAGTGGGTCTTGCGGTTGTAGAATCTGCATTTAGATCAAAATAGCCTTCAATGGCCGCAGCGACAGAGGAGCGAAAAGGCGGGTTCTACAGCATCGCTGGCTGTAGGCACCATGTGGGGATTGGGAGGGCACCAGTATCCCACTCAAACTGTAAATATTGGGTGTTGGGATCGGAGTGGGTGTAGCCCAGGTAGTTGATGCGGGTGACACAAGGGACGAGTTCCAATGTACCAACCAGCCTGTTAATCCTCATGTGTAAAGAGTGAGGTGCAGAGTAAAAGGAGTACACTCTGGCAGCCTCAATGTGACTGCACCAGGGGTCGGCTAGACCCCAATTATGTAACCAGTTCCTAAGCACCTGGGCATTTGAGGAGGCAGCCGTGCAAGGCAGCGGAAGGTACAAACAATCTAGAGTGGTGTCCAGCACGCTATTAAAATCGCCTCCAAGCAGCCACTGGACTCCACTCCAGTGTGACAGAACACCGGAGAGTGAGTGCAAGAATGTTGCCTGGTCGGTGTTGGGGGCATATATGCTGCCTAGCATGATGGGCTGCCATCCAGTCTACCCTTCGCAAGGACATATCTGCCCTCTGGGTCTGTGACCACCTTGTCTGGCCTGAACAGTGTCCCTGGCCGCACCTAGATCAACGTTCCACGGGCATAAGAGGAGAAATCAGTGGCGAATATTTGCCCACCCCAGTGCCGCTGCAGTTTAATTACTTCAGGGCACATCAAATGGGACTCCTGCAACAGAGTAACATGAACAGAGTGGCCTCTAAGGTAAGAGTAGATGGCATATCTGCGTGCAGGAGTATGGATGAGGCGGACATTCCAGGTTAACACTTTAACGGATGTCATATTTGCTAGTGTAAGTGAAGGAGGGACAAGTCACAAGTAGTGGGGTAATCTGGCGTGCTTGGGCGATGGTGATGTCTTGCCAATGGCAGGAGTGGGAGCGTGTAGACTATGTAGCATGTGTAAACAGAAATGAGAGAGTATAACGATGAAAATAGGAACAAGAAATACCATACGAGCAGTGCACCAAAAGAGCACCCACCCAAACCAATCTGTAACTAACATTTAGGAGATGATCAAAATCTGTGTGAGGGGGGTAGCATAGACACAGGAGGCGGCTAATCCCTAAAATGCAAGCAATAGTAAATGCTGGTACAGAAAAATAAGCAAACATAATGAAATCCATCAGAGCCGACTTCTCCTGTGGGTCAAAAGCATCAATACATGTCATTGAGATAAGGGACACAGCGGTCCAGATCACAGGTCACCCACAGGGTAAAAGAAACCGAGGTTAAAAATGTGCTAGTAATACATTGCATTGTATGCAATAGTGGGAGAAGGGACAGGATGGATAGCAGGTCAAATAATATCATCGGCCTTTTGCGGAGTCACATCTGGAGGGGTTCCTGAGTCCACTCAGGAGGGCCAGGTTGCAGGGGAGCTCTCATCACTGGAGAATCGGAGCAAGTCTTCTTCAGGGCTTGAGTGTTGTGTTTCATCTGTAGGGGCAGCAGCATGTTGCAGTGCATGGCAACGTTCTGTAATGATTTGCTCCAAGTCAGGGGCAGACTTGGCGGCCGGGGGACTGACATAGTCCAGGGTGGCGACGGCGATGGCCACCGGTCTGTGCCTGACCCACCGAAGCGCCGGGCCGCAACGCGCTAGTAGCATGGGGGCCATAGGTTTTCAGCCAGCACCAAGCAATGTCTGATAAGTCAAAGAAGTGCGTGGTTAAATTTACGACCACATGGAGGGACACCGGGAAATGCAGCGAGTACTTCAGGTCTAATTCACGGAGGTGCTGCTTCACCGCCAGGAAGGTGCTTCTTTGCCTCTGGACCCCAACCGCGTAATCTGAAAAGAACATAACGTGAGCGTTGTTCGCCTTGATTTCAGTAAGTATTCTGGCTTCATGGAGAATCGAGTCGTGGTAGTGGAAATGCAGCAATTGAAACAATAACGGGCGAGGGCTGGATCCAGGGGGGGGGTTCTTTGCAGGGACGCGATACTCCCATTTGATAGAGAAGTATAGCGAGAAATAAGTGAGGGAAGTAATTCTCGCAGCCACTGTTCCACATATTGTGCAGTGTCGCAACCCTCCGCTTCCTCCGGGAGACCCATGATACGAATGTTGTTTCCCCTCGATCTTCCCTCCGTATTGTCGGCTCTCCGTTCCAGTATGCTGACACGCTCCAATACTGTCTGCACAGAAGAGTGCATGCGCTAAGCTTTCAGCTGTAGGTCTGTGAGGGTGTGCTCTACCGACTCTACCCTGTAAACTAGTTTGCGATGGTCTGCATGTGACAGTGTGAGGTTCATAGCTACGTTATCTATTTTGGCCTCCAGTGACATTTGAGAACGCTCAATGGCCACCAGAACCATGTCCAATTTGTCCTCCAACGACGCAGAGCAGTCAAAAGGCTCTGACAGTATGGCATCCTTGACAGACACAACGGGGGCCATCGTCGAGCGCAACTGCGTGCCCTGGGTGGTAGATCGGAGGCGGCCCACTGCTGGAGAGTGTGCCCAGAAATCGGCAGTTCGGTAGACCAACGTATTGCCGCACAAGAGAGCTTCGGGACTGGGAGGACAAGACACGCTCAACCATCATCAGAGAGGAATCAGCCCTATGGTGAGCAGCACAGCGACACAGCCAGGCTATGAGGATAAGAAGAGGCTAGCTCCAACTCCGGACAGTCACGTCTCATGGAGGCTAGGGCCACTATGCTCACTAGGGGCCCCTGCAGCAACTCAGGGGGGGCAAGAGCAACAGGCAGCGACCCAGCCCAGAGGCAGTCCTGCAGATAGTGCTTAGAGCGGATATGAGGGCCCAGAATGCATCAATTGCACCAGAAGCATAGGTGGGGGGACCAGGACCCACACCAACAAAGGGTGTATGTAAGTGGCCCCAAGCACACCCAACTTGAACTAGGAGGCATGTTGGCATGGAGAAGCAAGGTTAGTCAGGGCTCTCAGGGCCAGATGAGCAGGAGGGGCACATCAGGGCCTCAGCTAACTTCTGAGTCCAATCAACTCCCCAGGTAGCCAGGTCACTCAGCACCCCCAGATGTTGGCTGCAGTGGTAGTGGGTCCACAAGCAAGGCAGACACAGGAGACCGACACTGCTCTTAGGCCCAGGGCAGCTATGAGCAGTCCCTTGTAAGGTTGAAAGATGATGGAGGGGACTAGATCCAAATCGACCCCAGGTCATCCCACCCCATTCACTAACATCAGAAAGGACAAAAAGGGCCCCAGAGCAGCGCAGGGAGATCCAGGGGTGGTGAGCCCAGAAGCGATGTTGCATGTGAGGCCCGAACCAACCCCCGTGCCACCACCACTAAGCAAAACACTTGGCAGTGGCCCCACCGATGGTCAGAGGTGGAGCCCCAACTTGGAGCGCAGGTGAGGCAGTGTGTGAGGGAACCAGGCCAAGGGTCCAGGTGCCACACGCTGCTGTGTACTCCACCCCCGGCAGCTCCAGTATCTTAGCTGTCACCGCTTCCGGGCGAGGGAAAGCAGGATCACTGCCAACGGTTGAGGCCTGGGCAGGAACCAACCCGTGTGACCCCACTCGTAGGTGTAACTTTGGTACCTGAAGGCAAGTGGCCTCAACGGGAAGCATAAGGGAGGCAGCGAGCAGGGGAGCCAGGCTTGGAGCAGATGTGCTGCGTGATGTCGACCATTCCACCTCCCATGGCTGAGCCTCGGTCCGACACGTCCTCCGGGCTCTCAGCAGTCGCCACAACTGGGGGGGAGGGGGCAGTCAGTAGAACAATGGCCTGTAACTCCTTGGCTCACCTTAGACGCAACCATAGCGCTCTCGCTCTCCAGCCGGGCCCACAACAATGTCAGAATCAAGCCGGTTGACACACTGCACCAACACCACCGGCCTCAGCAAATGTACGATTGGTCGCCCCCACAGACTCTCCACCAGGCAAGCGGAAAAGGACCAAGAGCACCAGTCAGCACACCTTAGTGCCACTGGGAGCTCCTGCTATTGCGGCCACCATCGGCCCACCTCCATGCAGGTGTAGGTTGCAGCTGGACTCACATCGAAAAGGCAGCTCCTAGGCAGCATACTGCACAGGACGTGCCATTATGGGATGACAGTGGGAAGTAAATGGGGCAGATCAAGGCATCAGATGTCTGCGTTGGGCCAGGATTTTGAGCGAATAGCAGGGAAAATACGTGGAGCCTCTTTAGATTGTGTCCACCATCTTGGCTATGCTAGCCACGCCCCCCCCTTCTCCAAGGAGTTTATTGTTCAAGCAGATGCATAGGGGCAGTACTATCTCAACTTTATGAGGAGGGCCTAGATCAACCTGTAGCCTTCATCTCCAAGAGTTGCTCACCAGGGAATAAAGGTGGAGTGCTATTGAGAGAGAAGCGTTTGCTGTGGTCTGGGCACTGAAGAAGCTGAGGCCATTCTTGTTTGGCACTCACTTCCTGATTCAGACTGACCACAGGCCGCTCAGGCAGCTCATGCAAATGAGGGTTGAAAATCGAAAACTGTTGAGGTGGTCCATTTCCCTACAGGGTATGGACTTCAGGGAGGAACACAGACCAGGGGTAGACCACTCCAGTCCTGAGGGTCTATCCAGGTTTTTTCACCTTAGTAGCTGGGTAGTTTACCCCATATTCAGCTAGTGGGACATGTGTTAGACCTGTCATCCTTAGGGTAGTCTTCCCTAAACCTTTCCTTTTGACCACCCCGTTTTGCTGGATCTTTTTGTTGGCCTTAGGACTATGAGCACTTTACCACCGCTGACTAGTGCTAAAGTGCACGTGCTTCTTCCCGAAACGTGTGTGTAATTGGTGTATATATGATTGACATATTTAATTTACCTATAGGTCCCTTGTAAAGTGGTATAACATATACCCAGGGCCTTTAAATTATATGCTACTAGTGGGCCTTCAGCACTGATGATGCCTCCCACATAAGTAGCCTTTCAAACCTGTCTCAGGCCTGCCATTGCAGGGCCTTTGTGTGCAGTTTACTGCCACTTTGACTTGGCATTTAAAACCACTTGCCAAGCATTAACTCACCTTTTATTACACTTAAGTCACCCGTAAAGTAGGCCCCAGATAGCCTTAAGGACAGAGTGCTATGTAAGTATAAGGGAGAATATGTACTTTTATGTTTTGCTTGTCCTGGTAGTGACAAACAGCTAAATTTGTTTTTCACTACTGTGAGGCCTACTCCTCTCATAGGATAGCATTGGGAATTTCCTTATACACTTTTAAGTAGTAATTCCTGATCAGAAAGGGGTGGCTACTTAATGGTTTATATCTTTGGAATGGTAATGTTAAATCCTCCTAACTGGTGAAGTTGTATTTAACGTTACTGTTTTAGAAATGCCACTTTTAGTTGTTGTGCTCAGAAGGTCGTCCCCCAAGTTGGGTGACGCTTTCACGTACTTTTAGAAAGTGGACACTTCTCTGCACTTACTGCTCTGTGTGCCTGCTGCCTGTCTCCAATACACGTCTGGGGTGGGTGACAGCTATACATTGTGCATTTCCTCTAGACAGCCACAAACACAGGAAGGATAGGCATGCCTGAGTACCCATCTACATTCATCTGCATTTTGATGGCCCTGCCTGGGCAGGATGGTAGGGAGGAGCTAACACTTCACTGAAGAGGTAGTGTCCTGTTCCCACACAAAGGGCTGATTTACCCCCATTAGATAGCCTGGCAGACAAGGCTGGATTAAAAGGAGGACCTGTGCACCCCCACATCAAAGGCAGTTTTTTTTGTATTTAACTTTTACAGCTAGGTGCAGTAGTACATTACAAAATGTTGTTTTATACAAATAGCCCATGCCCAAATATAGGAAAGGAAAATTGCAATAGTTATACTGATCAGGTTGTTGTAAACAGTAATTCCATAATAAATGCTTAATATACATTCATCCCTCACAATAAATTGTGGTGTTTCATTGACGCATGTCAGCAGGTTTTTTAAGTATTCAATCGGCATGTGCAGGTATGCCATATAAGGGTAGAAGTATAGGGTCTAGTTCATAGTCACTCTCTGCATATCTAGGTTTTTATGTGTCTCCACAGGGTGTTACTCTCCTTCCCAGCCACGCTACGGCTCCTCATCCACCCTTCTTGTCAAATATGTGAGCATTATTTAACTATTCACCCCTTAGGTATGTCAGCAGAGGGTCCGAGATGTCTTGTGGCCTGGAGGCTAGTAGAAGATCGACATAGGTGGCTAACTGTTCCCTGCAGTGTGTTAGGTCCTCTAGCCATTGTTTAAATTTTGGAGCTTGTCCTCTACCCCATAGGCATGCCACTCTGCGTTTCGCCAAGAGTAGTCCCAGTGACACGAACTTCCTGTGTGTAGCCGGCAATCCTTCCGTGTAACCTAGTAGTGCCACAAGCGGTGTAAGTTGAACCGGGGCTATCACCATCCGGGATATTGCTGTTCTCACCTCCATCCAGTACTCGTGTACCCTTTCACATTGCAAAGCTAGGTGTAAAAAGTCCGCCCCCTCCTGTCCGCGTCTGTCACATCGGTCATCCAGTCGCAATTTATATCTATATGGCCTCGCTGGTGTGTAGTACACCCTGTGCAGAAATTTGAAGTGTATGATGCGTAGTCTGCTGCTAGCAGTTATCATGCCTGTCTGTTTGCAGCAGCAGGCCCATTGGTTGTCAGATATTGGTATATCTAATTCTAAATCCCAATTTGCTTGCGCGCCAGATTGTGGCGCTAAAGTCCGTAATGGCAGCGCTGTAAAGTCTAGAGACAGCATGAGCCGATTCTGGCGTCTTTAGTAGACAGTGTAGTTTATCTAACGTGGGAGGTTCATGAGGGAATGTGGGAGTGGCTTTCCGGCCGTCCTGTCTCATCCTGATGTACTAAAAAATATCTAGTGTTGTACCGGTTCCTTCTCCAAGCAATTTGTCGCGATCTTTGAATATGCCCTCCTGGTACAAATCTCCCCAAACTGTGATTCCCTTCTTTCTCAGCATATTTCAGCATGTAGCCTTGTGTGTGACTGTAGCTAGCCGTCTCCAGGCAGAGTTAGTGCAGGCCATGGTAGAGTGGGTAATATTTGTGCCCGGAACCGAGCTCCCAAGAACGGGGAAAGAGGCAGCGGGTCCATGTATCCTTGCTCCACCGCCAGGTGTGGCATGTAGGGAAGTGGGTTTAGCCAGTAGGTTGCATAGTGGGCTTGCGCACATAGATAGTAGAGTACCATTTCCGGTGCCTCAACTCCTCCCCTCGCAAAGGGCAAAGTTAGCGTATTCCATCTTACCCTTGGTTGTTTACCTCCCCATGCTAATCTAATCAATTGGGTTTGGAGTGTCTGGAAAAAAGCTTGACCAGTGGGGTAGGGTATGTTGGGTAGGGTATGTTAAGGAATAGATATAGCATCTTGGGTAATATTACCATTTAGATTAGGGAGATTCGTCCCGCTAGTGATAGAGGTAATTGTATCTAGTGGGATATCAGAGCTGTGATTGTGGTTATGGCTGTGCCATAGTTCGCTCTTAGTGTTTCCTCCCGGTCCCTAACTATGGTCACTCCTAGATATTTAACCTCTGATTCGCACCATGTCAGTGGATACTCCATGGCGATGCTTGGGGTTTTGGGCATGAGGGGGAATATCTGCGATTTAGTCCAATTTATATTTATCCCAGACAGTCCTCCAGAATGGATAAGTTCCCTCAGGATTGGGTTTAAACCATCTTTTGGGTCTCAGAAGTATATTGTCATGTCATCCGCATAAAGTGATATTAGTATGCCAAGTGGGGTATCTTATTGCATGCTCTCTCTGGTGTTGTTGGAGTTTGGCCGCAAGTGGTTCTATCGCCAATGCGAAGAGGAGAGGTGACAAAGGGCATCCTTGCCTGCTGCCTCGCAATATGGGGAAAGTGTGCGACCTACCCCCATTTATCTGAACAGTGGCTCTGGGGTCGCTATAGAGCAGCATGAGTCAGGCTAAAAAGGGAGGGGGGATACTCATTCTTCTCGGCACTGCAATCATATAGTTCCATTCAAGCGAATCGAAGGCCTTGGTGGCGTCAAGGACTATTGCCACTGCAGCCAGTTCCGGATCTATATCTTGAATTCATGAGAATAGTGTACGTAAATTGTGAGACGTAGCTCGTCCTGGTATAAATCCCGCTTGCTCCAGCAGGACCAAGCCGCCCATAAGTAAGCTCAACCTGTTGGTCAGTACCTTAGCCAGTATTTTGGCATAGCAATTAATTAGGGATAAAGGTCTATAGGCCTCACATGTAGTTGCACCTTTCCCAGGCTTCAGTAAGGCTATTATCGATGCTTCCCGCATATTCAGAGGGAGGGTGCCCACTTCTTTGGCCTCTTCGTATACTAGTTTTAGGATGGAAACTAGTGTATCTGCATAGCATTTATAGAAATCAGCCGGGAGTCCATCCGGCCCCGGCGCTTTACCAGAGAGCATTTGCATTATGGCTGTGCGTATTTCCTCCTCTTCAATGTCGGCAGAGAGGAATTCCCTGTGGGCGTCGCTGAGCCACCCAAGAGCAATGTCCTCAAAATAGTTGGTTATATCAGTGTGTGTGATCCTGCGCATAGAGTAAAGAGAGGAGTAGTAGGCCGCAAAGGCCTCAAGGATATGTACATTAACTCCTTGTAGGGTTCTGTTCGCATCTTCAATCGCCAGTATGTAGTTGGAGAATTTAGGAGTTCGGGTCATCTCAGCTAGCACCCTGCCTGGTCGCTCTCCCTCCCCATATACGCGAGCGTGTTGATATTTAGACCTAAATAGGTTTTCTCATTCTGCTGTGGCCTGGTATTCCATGGTGAGCTCTCTAATTCGAGCTTGTTTCTGTCTGTCAGGTGTAGTTGTCAGTTGAGTCTCTATTGTTTTAATGTCCTTCTCTAATTTCTTAAGTGTTTTACGGATCTTTTGTAGGATCCCACCTCCCTTCGCAATGGAAAAACCGCGTATGGTGACCTTAAAGGCCTCCCAGACACATGCTATTGTCGGGACTGTGTCAAGATTTCTGGGGAAGAAATCTTTAATTTCCTGTCCAAATTCCGTGCCAAAGCTGTCATCCAAAAGTGCAGTGCTTTGGCGCCTTCACAAGAGGTAGGGGAGAGTGTCGGATCTGTAATAGAACTGGGGAATTATCCGAATATGTCCTGGTGAGATGTTCAGTGTTTGTTAACCATGTACTCAGTCCCCGTGATAATAGCCAATAGTCATGCAGGACCAGCTGGAATGTACACTTGAGTAAAAGGTGCCTTCTCGTCGCATGGGGTAAATAGTCCGCCAAGCGTCCAATAGATAATGGTCCGTTATAATGTCCGCTAGTCGCTTTCCAGCCCTAGCATTGGGGCTGATTGTCCCGCAGGATCGGTCTCTACTGGGGTCTGTTGTAGTATTGAAGTCCCCTCCCCATATTAAGTGTGTCGAGTCAATACGGAGAACGTGTCAGAATCTATACTCACGTTTCCGCAGGAACGCTATGCAAAAGATGAAAGGTCCCAACCTCTCCTGATCACGTATTGCACTCAACAATGTCAAAGTGTCAACAGAGACCTGGGGAAGAAGGGAAAAAATAGGGAGAGAAGATATGTCCCACGACGTACCCCATTCTAGGACAGAACCAAGCTGCCAGGAAAAATATCTGTTGAGTAAAAGATAGAGAATGTAAGTATATAGGGAAATACTAGTCCTATAAGCCCATACAGGAACATGTGTGGAATTCTAACTTCCTGGAAAGTTCCCTTCTTCCGTTAATACTGATAAATTGTTCGAGTGGGGGTGCCCTTGTGGTCTGAAAAGCAAAGAAAAAGAAAAGAGCGTAAATAAAGAATTCGGAAAACAGAAAAAAAAACAGAAGAAGGGAGCACTGAAACCCACAAATGGACGTACGATGACTGGGTTTGTAACTCCAAACACTATATTCGAATGTAAAGTTAACATAAGGTAGATGTAAAACTAATAAGACTAAATAAAATCCTCCTTAGCCTCAGGTATATCTAATAGAAATTCCTTCGCTTTCAGGACTATTCTTTGCGTATTCAAAAGGCAGGAAAAAGACAGACCTCCAAGGACACGGGTTCCACATCAGATAAGTATTAATGTAAATAAAACATAATTAGTATGTTCAGCGCTAAAAGCGCTGTTACCGCAAAGAATTAACGCAGCTTTCTTGTTTTCTTATTTCTTTATAGAAGTATCAAGAGATATGCAGTCACATAGGAGCCAGGAAAGCCAAACCGGAGAGCAGGACGTCGCAAGCAGGAGAAGCGGCCAAGAGACCCAGGAAGATGAGGAGGACGCTGTGGACTTGATATTCGAGGAGGCAGGACGCTGAAGCTGGAGACAACGATGACGGAAACAGGACACCGGAGCTGGAGACAACGACAAAAGAAGCAGGAAGCCGGAGACCCGACGAGGGATTCGGCAAACTGGAGACCCAGAAGGCAAGGTAAGGAGCCGGAAAAGGAATGCTCTGAAATCCGAAGCTGGAACGCGAAGCGTCTCAGCTCGGGGTCAGAGAGATTTTAAGATCTGTTGCCGGTTCCCGTGCATGCGCGGAAGCGGGACCGGCCATCTTTGTAGTTCACCGGGATCGGAGCCGGCAAGCATGACAGGACACCCCCCATGGATCCCCTACCGTCTTAGGTTTCTCAGGGTAACGTCTATGGAACAGACGCAATAGGGGAGGGGCGTGCACATGGCTTGCTGGTTCCCAAGTGCGATCCTCAACACCATATCCTTTCCAGTGTATGAGATATTGTAACCTGCGTCTCACCCTTCTTGAGTCAATGATAGCCCCGACTTCATTTTCAGGTTCATTGTCAATGATCACTGGAGCTGGATGTGTGGGAATATGCGTGCCAGACTCTACAGGTTTCAGTAAGGAGAGAGATGGAAAACCAGGTGTATTTTCAGTGTAGCAGGGAGGTCAAGCTTCATGGCGACAGGGTTTATAATCTTACATATTCTGTAGGGACCAATAAACTGGGGTTTGAACTTACAAGACCCCTTCAAGGTAAGGTTTCTGGTGGATAACCATACTTTGTCTCCTATGGCATATGCAGGCTCTGTACGTAGATGGAGATCTGCCTTTTCCTTATGTACTGTTTTAGCCTTTTCTAAGTTGTCTGTGGCTAACTTCTGGATATCATGCAATTTCTTCACAAAGTCAAGAGCCGGCAGGAGCAGGGTGAGAAAGAGGAAGCGGTTATAGTATGGTTCGGGGTGAAAACCATAATTGCAATAATAAGGAGAACACTTAGTAGAAGAGTGACAATTGTTATTGTACGAAAATTCAGCCACCCATATAAATGTGCCCCAATCTGCTGTGGAATGTAGAAGCTGGCACCTTATGTACTGTTCAAAACATTGATTCACTCTTTCAGTCTGACCGTCTGTCTGAGGATGATGGCTAGAGGAAAATCTTACGTCTATCTGCAGTAAGGCACCCATCCCCTTCCAGAAGTTAGAAATTAATTGAGAACCCCGATCAGACACTATAACAGAGGGAAGACCATGTATGCGTACAATGTGCTGTACAAACAGAGAAGCCAATAATTTATATGTAGGAATTGCCTTCAAAGGGATAAAATGGGCCATTTTAGTCAGTATATCGACCACAACAAGGAGAGTCGTGTTACCTTGAGCGGTCTTTGGCAAATCCACAATGAAGTCCATAGACACCTTGTGCCATGGGCTAGGTGGAGTGGGTAATGGGTTCAATAATCCCACTGTAGCTTGGTGAGATGCTTTTCCTTGTGCACACACATGGCAGGTTTGAATGAACTCTTTGACGTCATTCATCATATTGGGCCACCAGAAATGTCGTTTAAGTAGTTCTATATTTTGTTTTATACCCAGGATGGCCAGAGAAAGGATGAGTATGACACCACTCTAATGCTTGTTGTTGGAGGCTACGGGTAGGAAGTATTAATCCCCCTTGAATGTACAACAGGTCTTGGATTTTAGTAACATCATGAGTTTGACATAACTCCTCTATTCCTGCAGACCCCTGTGCCTCCTCAACTGCTTTCAGGAACTCTTCTTCAGAGCAAATAGCACTTAATAGGCGTTCCTTGGCTATTATAAGGGGGTCACACTGAGGTTCTTCCATTTCATACCCTAAATGGGACAGGGCATCTGCCTTTCCATTTTTCTTCCCTCCCTGAAATTGAATAATGAAATCGTAGTCGCTGAAGAACTGAGTCCAACGCAGTTGTCTCATGGATAAGACTCTAACTGATTTTGAAAACTGTAAATTTCGGTGGTCAGTAAGAACTGTTACTTTGTGATTTGCACTAATAGATATTGCCGCCATTCTTCAAAGGCCCTCTTAATGGCTAACAGTTCTTTGTCTCCAATGGCATAGTTTAACTCGGCAGGTGTTAATTTATGCGAGTAGTATGCAACTGGATGAAGACATCCTGTGCTTGGATCTGTTTGAGAAAGAACACCCCCTACTGCTATTTGTGACGTATCTGCCTCAACCACAAAGGGACGAGAAGGATCTGGATGTCTCAATATTGGTGCTTGAGTAAATGCTTTCTTCAGATTACCAAAGCCTCTTCCGCTGCTGGGGTCCATATAAACTTAACTCCCCTTTTCAATGGTTTGGTAATGGGGAGGCTAAGTCAGAAAAGTTGTCAATGAAACGTCTATAAAAATTGGCAAAGCCAAGAAAACTCTGTATCTCTCTTATATTCTTTGGAGATTGCCAACGTGTTATGGCCTCCACTTTCTGGGGATCCATGCTGATTCCCTGGGGGAAACTATGAATCCAAGGAAACATACTTGAAAAGTATGGAATTGACATTTATTTAATTTTCAGTATAGATGATTGTCCCGTAATCGTTCGAACACCTTTCTAACATGGGCCTCATGCTCCTGTACTGAAGAAGAATAAATCAAGATATCATCAATATATGCAGTAGCAAAAAGGTCCAACATATCTTTAAGTACCTCATTAATGAAGAACTGGAAAGCAGATGGGGCATTGCACAAACCAAATGGCATTACTAGATATTCGTAGAGGCCAAACTTGGTACAAAAGGCTGTTTTCAACTCGTCCCCTCCTTAATTCTTACAAGATGGTAAGCTCCACGTAGATCTAACTTGGTGAAGACTATGGCGTTTTTATTTGATCAAGGAGGGAAGAAATCAATGGCAAAGGATACCGGCTCTTGATTGTTACATCGTTGAGAGCTCGGTAATCGATGCCGCACCTAAGACCCCCTTCTCGTTTTGGTATAAAGAAGAGAGATGAGGAGGCAGGTGAACGAGAAGGTCGAATAAAACCGATTATAAGCATCTCATCTAAGTAGTCACGTAGGTATAAATTCTCCTTTCCCGTTAACGCATAAACTCGGCTGCATGGATTTGCGGGCTCCAGGTACTAAATAAATCCTACAGTCATAGGATCTGTGAGGTGGTAGAGTAGTGGCATTTTCCTTGTCAAAAACCTCCCTCAGATCGTGATAGGAGGGGGAATTCAGGAGCTTCAGGGTTTATGATTACTGCTACCTCCCTTTGGTCATTCCTTTTATTGAGTAAATGTTCTTTGAAGATATCGGAACTAAAGATTAATGACAACTCTTTCCAATTGATAAGAGATTATGATGGCAAAGCCATGGAAGACCCAGTATGGCAGGAAACTGGGGAGACTGAATAAGATCAAACACAATATTCTCACGGTGTTTTTCCTGAATTACAAGTGTTATTTCAATGGTAGCGTGTGTAATAGGCCCTGATTTAAGGTTACTGCCATCTAGGGTCTTGACTTCTTCCCAAGAGGTCTTGGTAAGTAAAGGAACATTCTTACTGTGTGCCCAACACAAATCCATAAAATTGCCTGTAGCACAAGAATCTACCATTATCTGAACGTCCAGAACCTGTTGTCCCCATTCCAACTGGGAGGAAAGGAAAAATGGTGAGGGGAAGACAAGAAAGAATCTGACTGAGCAAACTGTGGCGAGACAAGTAACCCTGACCTACCCGAAATCTTTGTCTCATCAGACTTCGGGCTTGTTAGTTTTCCGAATTGTTTCTTTTCTTGGGCTTCACAGGGCATTCTCTAAGAAAATGACCCTGTTTTCCGCAGTATAAACATAAATTTTTATCGCACCTTCTCTGTCTTTCCTCTTCACTAAGGGGGCCCCGTATGCTTCCTATCTGCATTGGTTCCAGTTCTTCTACTGCTTTTTCTAAGTCTGATTTTTTCTCTTTGTAGGTTATGACACGACCTTCTGAATGCCCCTTTTCTCTTTTCCTCTCATTAATTGTATGATCTAACTTTACTACCAAGTCTATAAAGCCGTTACAGGACTCGGGGGGATCAACCACTTGTGCAAATAGATCTTTTAGCTCATCTCTCAAGCCTCTATAAAAGAAGGCGCTACGTTTTGCCTCAGGACATCCAGCTTCGGCTACCAATCTGTTAAACGTAGAAATGTAAGTTGTTAACTCCTTAGATCCCTGTTTCAGGTTTAACAGTTCTGTATCCACTGACTGCATGAAGGAGTGCCTATCGAACAGCTTCCTTAACTCTTCCTTTAAGGCTACGTAATCACGCAGTAAGGGGTCATTTCTTTCTATGAGGGGTATAGACCAGTTGGCTGCTGTTCCTCCCAAATAGGAAATGACAAATGCTACTTTGGCTTGATCATTTGGAAAACAGGAAGCCTTGCACATAAAATGGAGCTGACACTGGCTAATAAAGGCAGCAAACTTAGCAGAGTCCCCCATGAACCACTCTGGAGGGGCTACGGGAATAGACTGAGGTGTAGTTACTTGTATAACTGGGACATTTGTACTGGGAGACTGGGAAGAAGATGGAAACTGAACCCCTGCACCTCCTGCCATGTTTCCTAAGCCAGGCTCAGGCCTCATACCCCTCTGGATGGAATCTACCTGTGCAGCTAAGGCTTAGGTTTCCTTCTGAAGGTTACCCAGCATGTGGGTTAAATCCGTGAGTGTCACCTGACTCATTTGCATAACGTTCAGGCAGAAATTAAACCTTGGGCTTCGCATTCTGTCAGAATCTGTACTCACGTTTCCGCAAGAACGCTATGCAAAAGATGAAAGGTCCCAACCTCTCCTGATCACGTATCGCACCCAACAATGTCAAAGTGTCAACAGAGACCAGGGGAAGACGGGAAAAAATAGCGAGAGAAGATATGTCCCATGACGTACCCCACTCTAGGACAGAACCAAGCAGCCAGGAAAAATATCTGTTGAGTAAAAGATAGAGAATGTAAGTATATAGGGAAATACTAGTCCTATAAGCCTATACAGGAACATGTGTGGAATTCTAACTACCTGGAAAGTTCCCTTCTTCCATTAATACTGATAAATTGTTCGAGTGGGGGTGCCCTTGTGGTCTGAAAAGCAAAGAAAAAGAAAAGAGCATAAATAAAGAATTCGGAAAACCGAAAAAAAGAAACAGAAGAAGAGAGCACTGAAACCCACCTATGGACCTACCATGACTGGGTTTGTAACTCCAAACACTATATTCAAATGTAAAGTTAACATAAGGTAGATGTAAAACCAATAAGACTAAATAAAATCCACCTTACCGTCAGATATATCTAATAGAAATTCCTTTGCTTTCAGGAATATTCTTTGCGTAATCAAAAGGCAGAAAAAAGACAGACCTCCAAGGACACGGGTTCCACATCAGATAAGTATTAATGTAAATAAAACATAATCAGTATGTTCAGTGCTAAAAGCGCTGTTACCATAAAGAATTAATGCAGCTTTCTTGTTTTCTTATTTATTTATAGGAGTATCAAGAGATATTTAGTCACATAGGAGCCAGGAGAGCCAAAACGGAGAGCAGGGCGTCGCGAGCAGGAGAAGCGGCCAAGAGACCCAGGAAGATGAGGAGGACGCTGTGGACTGGATATTGGAGGAGGCAGGATGCCAGAGCTGAAGACAACGACAAAGGAAACGGGATGCCGGAGCTGGAGACAACGACGAAGGAAGCAGGACGCAGGAGACCCGACGAGGGATTCGGCAAACTGGAGACCCGGAAGGCAAGGTAAGGAGCCGGAAAAGGAATGCTCTGAATCCCAAAGCTGGAAAGCGACGCGTCTCAGCTCAGGGTCAGAGAGATTTTAAGCTCTGTTGCCAGTTGCCATCTTTGTAGTTTGCCGGGATCGGAGCCGGCAAACATTACAAAATGGGTCCCCACAGCTTACTGAAGAAATCTGCATCGTCAATATTCGGTCCGTGATAGACTGCGTAACTATGTGTCCCCACATTATGCAGTATCTACCTTGTTGGTCTGATAGTGTACCAGATGGGACATATTGTACAGTGGGTCTAATCAGTATAGCTGTCCCTCGAGGGTAAGTGGAGTAAGAAGCAAGGCATCTGTGCGCTGCCCACTTTGTTGTGAATATGGCCACGCTAATGGGGTCTAAATGTGTCTCCTGTAGCATTGCTATCTGAATATTGTGTCTATCTAGATATCCAAGTATATGTCTGCGTTTGCGAGGGTCTCTCAGCCCGTGCACATTCCAAGTCAGTAAGTTTATCTCAGGGGATCTGATCGTGCCTGCTTCAGGATTTGGTCCCTGGTGTTGGCTATGCGCGCCTAGTAATTGTGAGGGTCTGTATGGCGTGTAACAACAGTAATGAAGATACATTCACGCATGAATAAAACTGCAGTACTCTACAGCATCTAGCTTTGTTCACTCCCTCCCTCCCACACCAGCGGCCCAATCCCGCTGGTGAATCTGCACCCACCCAAATGTCCTATAAGAGAGAAAGAATTCGGACATCTCTTTGACGGAGGGTGAAGGTAACATCTCCACAGGTAGATATCGGTGGATACGCCCATTGGATTAGCATGTAAAAGGAGTCGGAAGCCGAAGATCCGAGAGATTCATCATGCGTCCCTTTAGCTTATGTCTGTGGGAGGGTAAACAACCTGACCACGAAACCGTCACTCCGCATGTTGTTACAACGCGGTCGTTACAACGACCGCGTTGTAACAACGCATAGCATTACCACGCAAGTCATAACCACGACTTGCGGAGGCGGGAGAAGGTGTTGGATTTAAAATCCAACACCTTCCCTACTGTCCGCACAGACTGAAGTTGGAATAGTAAATTATACTATTCCAACATCCAGCGCCCCTCTCCGCAAGTCGTGGTTACGACTTGTGTGGTAATGCATGCGTTAGTTACAACGCGGTCGTTGTAACGACCGCGTTGTAACAACATGCGGGGTGACGGGCAGCGGAAATCGCGCAATAAACAGACCACGCTGATGTCTTTAAGCGTAAAAGGCCATTTATTAGGACCAGGCTGCACAATAATGAACAATAACCAATAACTTCAACATTAATAACAAAACCCCCACATCAACTCTTGTATCCCTCCACTCTCTTCGCCCACTCTGACTCACATCTCCAATCACTCCATGCCCATTCCGTTCCTCAACCATTTTCCCAAATCTCCTAGCATTCTCCCCGGTATCACCTGGCATGCCAGTCCTGCCTCAGCTCCCCCCATCATCCAATCTCCCCCCCCGAGGGATGGGTTCGCCCGCTATTGACTCCCCCACCCCTCCAAAGTATCGCCTACCCTGCAGCCCGTCCTAAACTGGCACGCCATGCCAACCCTACCTCTAAAACCCTAGTAACTGTAGGGCGGGTGGGTGGCCTTCGAAACTTCCCTCCCGATAGTGCCGAGCGCAGGAAGAGGAAGTTCCCTTCCTCCCCGCGCTCTTATACCCACCCCCTAACTCCACCCCTTGACCCTGCCTGGTCCTCCCCTGCGCGAAAGACCCCGGGGGAAGACTAGTCTGCAACTCTGCTTCCCCCGGGGCCCAGCATCGCGCAATAAACAGACCACGCTGATGTCTTTAAGCGTAAAAGGCCATTTATTAGGACCAGGCTGCACAATAATGAACAATAACCAATAACTTCAACATTAATAACAAAACCCCCACATCAACTCTTGTATCCCTCCACTCTCTTCGCCCACTCTGACTCACATCTCCAATCACTCCATGCCCATTCCGTTCCTCAACCATTTTCCCAAATCTCCTAGCATTCTCCCCGGTATCACCTGGCATTCCAGTCCTGCCTCAGCTCCCCCATCATCCAATCTCCCTCCCCGAGGGATGGGTTCGCCCGCTATTGACTCCCCCACCCCTCCAAAGTATCGCCAACCAGGAACCCCCTTTAGGGCGGTTACCTGCCCCCCCCGGGCCCACGCAGTGCACCTGTCGACCATCTCAATTCACACATTCCTACGACACCAAATTGACTCGTTCCACAGCTTACTAACCACATCTCTCATCTCCATCATATAATAAGCATTCCCCATCAATGACAGATGCACCCCGTCATCCCTAAAAAGTAGCGGTTCCTCCAGTCTCAGTCCAGCATGAGCGATAACCTTAATGTCCTTGTCCCCGCAAAAAAGTCTCATTGCTCTGTTGAGCTTTCGTCGTGCCTTTTCCACAGCCCCATGCTTTTTTTAAATTGCTTTTTATTTCATTTTCATAACAAAAACAATACAAAAAGTGAAAATCAACATACATTGCAGTGCTATACTGTAATAGTTTGATCCGACATATCCACCAGTCACACGAGTCCACCACTGGAAAGCCTGTCAAATGTTGTCTACCATCTAGAGCATCATGGCTTACACTTTCGCAACGGAGCATCTCAACCCCGCTCCCCACAACAAATTCATATTTTGCAATCCCAGACATGGCGCAGCGGTGGCACATAACAAGGAGTCCATACTTTAATCGTCCGTCATTCTAGCATTTAACCAAGTGACAAACGGTTCCCAGATGTCTGTAGGTCGGGACCTGGTCGGCTGGAGTTCCCAATAGGTGGCCAGCTGTGTCTTACAATATGTGACCTGTGTGATCCAGTCTTTCGTAAGCGGGGGCCTAGTTGCCCCCCAGTGTAAAGCTATCTGACGTTTGGCCATCAGGAGGAGCATTGCTGGTAGTTTACGTGATTTAGGGGGCACCGTCTCCAGCACCCCCAGTAGAGCCGCAAGGGGCGTAAGTGGAAGATCCAAGCCGACAATATCTTTAATATGCTTATAGACTTCAAGCCAGAAGTTGGCTATGGGTCTGCAGCTCCAGGCTAAGTGCAGGAAGGTGGCGAGTGGGGTGCCGCATTTCCAGCAGCAATCATCTTCCCTTAGTCCCATTTTATGCAGGTGTATGGGGGTGCGATAAAATCGATGCAAGTATTTGAAGTGGATGAGCCTGAGGCGGTAATTGGGCGAAAGGCGCCTCAACTGTTGACAGCCGAGCCGCCACTGTTCATCCGTGAGAGGCGTACCCAGCTCCACGTCCCAAGCCGCACGGGAGGGGGGATTATGATTGGAGAGGTCTTTTGAGTGTGTCTGTAGATGCGTGATATGAGTTTATGTCCCGATTCCACCGTCAGTAGATTCTCAAGCGCCGGCAGGGAAGGCGGAGGCCCCGGAAAGGTGGGGAATTTATGCTTGCAGGATGCGCGGAGTTGATAGTACAGCAACATGTCAAGTGCTGAGGGCTCTGCAGGGTAACACATATGTTGAAGTGTAAGAAAAGTGTCTTCTGGGAACAGATCCCCGCTCACTGTTATGTTATGTACGTTTGCGCGTTCCTGTGCTTTGCGTTCCATGAGAGGGGGAAACATAGGATTATTGAAAAGGGCCACAGACGGAGCATATAGTATCTCCAAGTGTGCTCTTTTACGAATACCTTCCCAGGCCCATCTCAGAACCTGTACAGTATCTATTTCTCCGCACGGGCGCTTATATGGCTGATACAGGGCTGTCGATATTGGTAGGGGAGCGGCGCGGTCTATTTCTATGGCCACGTGTGGTTGGTATAGCGTGGGGTGGATCCAAAAGTGTAAAAATTGCGCCTGAGCGCTATAGGCGTACAGCGCAAAATCCGGGGCCGCCATTCCTCCCTGCTCCTGAGGCAATGTCAAAATTTCCCAGGCTATTCGTGGTTGACCCCCAGCCCACACCAGCTCGATCATGAGCGATTTTAGGCGTTTAAAAAAATGCAGCGGGAGCGGTACATTCACAAACAGGTAAAGCAGTTTGGGCAATATTATCATTTTAGCTATTGCTATACGGCCCGCCAGCGAAAGAGGAAGCGTCTTCCACCTCCGGACCCTTTCCTCAATCCATGTCACTACCCTTCCATAATTGGCCCTCCATATTTCATGCAGGTCATTGGTGAGCCACACCCCCAGATATCGGATGGGTTCAGAGGCCCATGTTAACGGATATTCAGTGTCAAATTTCTGCGTATCAGATGTAAGGGGGAGGATCACAGATTTACTCCAGTTGATATTTACTCCGGAGAGCCCACCAAAGCGGATCACCTCCCTAGTCATGGGGGCCAGGTTGTCTTTAGGATGTACCATGTACAGCGTGATGTCGTCTGCATACATGGACACCGTGAGTGCTCTGGTGGTAAGGCCAATCCCTCTGTTCACATGGTGTTGGCGCAGCCGCGCAGCTAGGGGTTCTGTCGCTATCGCAAACAGGAGCGGCGACAGGGGGCACCCCTGTCTAGTGCCTCGGGTTATGTGTATCGGCTCTGATATCAGCCCGTTCACCCTTAATCGCGCCGTTGGTTGTGTGTAAAGGAGTTGAATGTGCTTCAGGAAGCCTGGGCTTAGTCCTATCCTTTGGAGCAGAGGAAAGAGAAATCCCCATTCCAGTGAGTCAAATGCCTTTGAGGCATCCAATAACACTGCAGCCGAGGGTAGGGTTGGTGTTAGGTAATGCAGGAGCCCGAATAGGGTTCTGATGTTATGTGAGGTCGCCCTGCCCGGTATAAAGCCTGATTGGTCCGGTAGGACTATCTTCGGGAGCAGTGGTTGGAGTCTGGTAGCCAAAAGCTTTGCAAAGATTTTGGCGTCTAGGTTAATCAGTGAGAGTGGGCGGTAAGACTCGCTCTTCTGTGGGTCCTTGTCTGGCTTGAGGAGAGTGATAATAATCGCCTCTCTCATCGAATCTGGTAGGATTTCCTTTTGAAGCGCCTCTTGGTAGACAGCCAGGAGACGGGGGCGAGGTCCTCGGAAAATTCTTTATAAAATTGCGCGGTGAGGCCATCTGGTCCGGGAGCCCTGTCTGCCCTCATACCGCCTATGACCCGGCGCACATCGTCGGTTGTGAATGGTATGTCCAAATATTCACGGTGGGCATTAGTGAACCACACAAGTGCTATGGAGTCCAAATATTCCTGTAGCATCGGGGTTGCGGGTGTAATCTGGGACGTGTAGAGCTGTGAGTAGAAGTCGTGCATGGTGGCTAAGATGTCTGGGGGGAGCGTACCAGTTCGTTCGTGGTGGTGGTGAGTGCGGTAATAAGTGCGGCCCCCCTAGGTGGTTTCAATAGGTTCGCCAGTGTCTTCCCGGGCCTGTCCCCTTCCCCATATTTCCGTGCGATAGCGTATTTGTGAAGGAACTTTACCTCTCTTTCTGCCTCCTCCTGGTAGGCCGTCAGTTTACCACGAATGTGCCCCAGCGTCTCAGCTGCTGGTGTAATGTAGTATTGTTGTTCTAGTGTGTGCAGCTCCGCCTCTAGACGCCCAAGGCGGTCCCTAATGTCCCTTAGTACCCTGTTTTGCCCCGCGATGCAGTGTCCACGAACAACCACCTTAAACGCCTCCCACAGAGTCCCGATCGAATCCACAGATCCCGTGTTTTTATCAAAGTATTCTGTTATATGTGTATGTAGTTCTTCCTTAAATACCGGATCCAGCAGTGCATTAGGTGGCAGGCGCCATGTGAAGGGCTGGCGATACGGTAGGAGTATGTGTAGGGACAGGGTAACTGGGGAATGATCTGAGAGTGTGCGAGCGTGGTGGGATGCGTCCGATACCCAGGAGTGCAAGTCAGGAGAAATGAGCCAAAAGTCCAGTCGCGACCATGCGTTATGTTGCTGTGAAATGCAGGTGCCTTCGCGGTCGTGTGGGTGAAGGCTTCGCCAGGTATCTACAAGACCGTAGTCCTCCATTAGTTGTTTTAATACAGCGGCGGCTTGTGGGTGATGTGTGCGGGAGGCTCCCACTCTATCAGTCCCCAGGGACATTACTGTGTTAAAATCGCCCCCCCATAGCAATGCCGCATCGCCCATTGATTGTATGGTGTGCCACAGTTTCTGGAAGAAGGAGGGGTCGTCCACATTAGGCCCATAGACATTAGCAATTAGAACCTTCTGGTGAAATAGTATTCCCAGAGCCAGTACGTACCGCCCCTCCGTATCACTAACCACCTTCAAGGTCCTCCAGGGGGTGCCTTTTTTAATTAATGTGGCCACTCCGCGGGAGTAATTGGAGTAACAGGAGGTGAATACTTCGCCCCATCTGTTGGATTTCAGCCTGTCGCAGGCTATGCTCCTGAGATGGGTCTCCTGAAGGAGACATATCGCAGCCGAATGTCTAGTTAGTTGGGAAAGAATTAGGCGCGTTTTTCTGTGGTCGTTCAGACCACGCACGTTCCATGTGAGACATGTTAAATTAGACATGTGGCCGCTGGAGGGTGTCTGTATCCTATGATTGTCGATTTCTCTATCAGACCTGTCTTTGGTTGTGCAGTATGGGTACCCTGCAGTGTGTAATGGCACTATTAGGGTAATGTGTGATATGTCCAGTGGAAGTCTGATCGTGTGAAGAATATAGAGCACTTGCCAATGAGCAGCAAACTGTTAAATACAATAACACAAAAAATCTACGATACCCTACCCTCCCCCTCCCACACCAACCCCCAATTAGGTCGTGTATCCCTGTCAAAACCCCACCCTTTAACCAATAAGCTACCTAAGAAGGAACTGTAGGGAATCATCCCAGCGGGGGCAAGGCGTTGCCGGCGTACTGCCCTGTCGTGAAGACAACAGGGTGGCCGAGCATTATAAATGCCTATACATCCATGCGAGCTCCAATTACCACATTAGGTGGGTCAAGCATTTTCAGAAAAATGGCATGGAGGAACAGCTACCACGGACATCGCAGCACAGTCAAACAGCCATACATTACTCAATGTCACTGGTTTGCTCCTGCGAGGAAGATTCTTTATCCCTTGGTTTGTCTTGCAGCTTTCTGGCATTTTGTTTTGCAAATTTTAGTGCGTCCTTTGCGGCTGTAAAGAACACCGGTTTGCCTTCCGTTTGCACGCGCAGTTTAGCCGGGTACAGCATAGCATATTTCGTGCCTATTTGTTGAAAGATCTTTTTGCGGGGATGAATTCCCTGCGGGCTGCCTGGACCAGTTGTGTGAAATCGGGGTAGAACGCTATTGTATTATTTTGATACTGGAGCGTGCCTCTTTCTCGTGCTAGCCTCAGAATAGTGTCCCTGTCTCTGTAATTTAATATTTTTGCCAATATGGTTCTGGGGGTGGTACCCGGCTGTGGCCTCGGGCCGAGCGTGCGGTGGGCGCGCTCTACAAGGAACATGGGCGACAGTTCTGCCCCGAACAATTCCTTTAGGAGTCCCTCGACATATTTTTCCATGTTTGTGATGTTCGTCGATTCGGGTATGCCCGTAAGGCGCACATTGTTGCGCCGGGATCTCGCTTCTAAATCCTCATTGCGTAGTTTGATCACTTCCAGCACTTTGTCCATACGCAGCATCTGTTCGCGAGTTTCCGTTTGGGTATCTTCGTGATCCGATACTCGCGTCTCCAGTGTGTCCAATCTATTTTCATGTTTCTCCACCTTACGTGAAACCTGGTCCATGCGTGCCGCGAGGGAGTCGAGTTTTGAGTCGATATCTTTCAGGCATGCTTTTACGTCTTTGAACATTGTTTTTATGTCGTCCTCTTGTTCTGTTTCCAGTTGCGTCTCTGGGACAGTTGTTTGCGACGCCGGGTCACTTTCACCATATCTCGTGCTGCGCTTCTCAAATGTCAGTTTTGGCTGTTTGTTATCTGGCTTGCCCATGGCTGCGCGAGTACGAGCAACAGTTCCTGGGAGGGATATTGAGTGAAGCTGCAGTGCTTGCACCGGGGTTATTTTGCCGGCGTCTGCGCTGCGTGCGTTCTTCAGCACTGTTATTCCTTTCTGTCTGCTCGCGTTTGCACTTGTGCGTCTATAAATGCCAATTCGAGTGCAGGCCCTGAGGGCAGGAGATATCCCCTACAGCCGGTCGTTATAGTGCCAGGTCAGCGCACCGGAGAGCCGCCACCGAACCCAGCGCCGAATATCACTCTTGTAGTCAACCCAGTTTCCCAGCTGGTTGTTCGCCTCGTTTTTGGGCGCCGATCGCGCCTCTTGCAGTGCGGCTGCACACGATCTTCTGCCGGGGTACCGGGCCCACTCGTCAGCAGGGCGGCCGTGCAGTCCTATTGATGCGCCGTTTGTTGTTGTACCGCTATAGTCCACTGGGGTTGGGCCCCTGCGATTTGCAGTGCGAGTCCTGGGCGCGTAGTCAGCGCTCCGCTCGTAGGCCTCTGTGACATAGACTGGGGGCCCTCAGCAGTTCTCCGTGTCCCATTGACTGTGCCGGCAGTCAGCCGTGAGCTCTATCCCCCCAGCTCTATGAGGCAGAGCGGACGCCTCGCGCACTACAGGACACTGCGTTCCGAACTCCCCGGCACACCAATCCGGCCCCGCTGATGGTCCGCATCGGCCACTTCACCTTCCAAGCGGGCCCCTCGCCCTCCCTACGCATGTAGGTTACTCTTCGTTTTGTGCACGTCGTGTGCTCTTACCTCCGCGTTGGGGACCTTTAGGGTTTCTCAGCTGCCTCCCGCCGTTCCTTACTTGCGTGGTATATCGCGACAGTCGCCGACTTTCGGAAATCGTCTCGAGGATCAGCTCTGCGCTTGGTGTGTGCGCGTCTCTTCTGTGGTTCCACCGCTGCGCTCCAGTGCCCCTCTCCCGATGTCACCATCCAGGTCACCAGGCACAGGCAATGAGGCGCCCACTCGGCCAGGCCCGCCTCCGCCCGTCTGCAACGTCCCGGACCGGACACGGCCGCAGTGACGCCGATTCTCGTTAGGGCCGTTCCGCGCTCTCCCTCTAGTCGCGGAAGGTCGCAAATTGATCAGCGGCACCTCCGATTTCGAAATGTGCGGTGGAATCTTGCAGTTTAGGCAATTTTGTGCGGATTTCTGGCGGATGTTGTGCTCGGCCGGCAGAGCCGACAGATTAGGCGGCCATCTTGCTGCTCGGCTCGGCCACGCCCCACAGCCCCATGCTTAATGGCACCCCTCCAAACTTTCCTTGGGACAAATTCCGTCCAGGCAATGCAAGTCCCTGCCAGCCTGTGTTTCAACACTTCCAAATCCCTCTGCATCAGCTGTAAGAGCGCCAGACCCGACAGCCGAACCAAATCATTCTCCCCCAGGTGTATGATCAGCAGATCCGGACAACCCTTCTGGGGGACCATCTTCGCGAGCCAGGGCAGTAGTGCCCCCCATCGCATCCCCCTTTACCCCACCAATGCACCTCGTGATGTTGTCCTTTGAGACCCAGGTTACGGCCGTACACCTGTTGCTCTGCATACTTGGAGGCCCAATGCACGAAGGAATGCCCCACGATCCAAGTGACCATCTTGGCCCCCGGTCCACCCACGCAACCTATGAAAGAAAAACATATTAGCAAGAAAAACGGGCACACATAACACCACTTCCCCAGCAACACCTCCTGCTCCCCCCGCTCCTCACTTGCGAACATACCGTTCACAACACCTAGACTTCCACCTCCCAATCTGCCGAATCCTGTCCCAAGACCACCCCAACCGGGCCGCCGCTGTGGCCGCTCCAATACGAAAGGAGTGAGTCCCAAAACCAGCCGGATCAAAACCCAATCGCCGTAAGGCCATGCGCAGCACCCCCAACAACTGTCCGGACGTCACCCTCGCCCCAGACCTGTGGCAAAAAATCTCTCCACTCGCAACCCGCGTGGACAGCACAAACACCCTCCATTCCTCCACCGGGCACACACCCCCACAACCAGCCTTGCACAACCAAACCCACTTACCCCGACCCAACTGATCCGTTTTCGAGTGCCCCAGCCAAATCCCCAGGCGCCCGCCATCCAGCCGTATCTCCTCATACCGCCTGCCACCCACGGACCGCGTGCCCAACAACTCAGACACCCGGAAAGCCCCAAAAAACATCCAAATCATCGCCAAACGAAACACGCGCACTTCAAACACATCATAACAACAAAGCGACAAAACCGCGACCAACTGCACCAACAATTCAAACGTGATCGCCTCTCGCAACACCCCACCCCCTCCTCTCCCTTCCCCAACCTCGGAGTACCCGACTCAGTATCACATCTTTCGTCGGATCAAAACCAAAAAACAAACCGCAATAAAATGCTACCCCTGCCAGTTTCCCTGATATAGTCGCAGCCGTCAGCCCCTTATCAATGCAACGCAATACAAACTGCAGCACTCCTTGCTCCATCGCTGAGCTATCTTCAACAGCAGAATCCCCACTCCATCCCATAAAGGATCCAAACTCCGCCCATGCCAGACGATATGCACGTCGCGTGGTCTCAGCAATAGAATTCTCCACCAGGCCTATCACCCTCACTCCCCCAAGGCCCAGATGCCGTCCGGCAGCTTGGTCTTGCACTGATCCGCTCCTGGTGCCAATCGCCGGAACCGCTGCCACTGCGAACGAGACAAAGCATCCGCGATGTCATTATTCGCTCCAGGGACATGCTTGGCTCTAAAAACCACATTCAATCTTAAACATTTCAACATGAAACTTCTCAGCAATCTCAGCACTCTCAGGTCCCGTGCCCTCTGCCTGTTAACCAGCTCGACCACCGTCATGTTATCCACGTGGAACAACACAGACCTGTTCCGAAACTCAAGACCCCACACTTCCAGTGCCACCAACAAGGGAAAGAACTCCAGAAACGCAATGCTCCTCCCCTGCTGCACCCAATGAGCTGGCCAGTCCTCCGCACACCACCTGCCATCCCAGAAGATCCCAAAGCCAGCTGCCCCAGCTGCATCCGAGTAAATTTGACATTGCCAAACCATCCTGTCGTCTGCAAAGTCCAGGGACACCCCGTTGAAATCCGTCAAGAAAGTCAACCATGTCCTCAGGTCTGCCCGAACCCCCATAGAGATCCGGATCCTGTGGTGCGGAAGAACAGCCCCCGACATGGCCATGCCGAGCCGCCTGCAGAACGTCCGTCCCGCCCGAACCACCCTGCACGCAAAGTTCAAGAAACCCAACAGTTGCTGGACCGCCCTCAACGCGATCCTCTTCTCCCCGATCGCCCGCCATAGGCACGCCTGAATCTCCGTCACTTTAGCAGCAGGGAGTCGAGCTATCCACTGAAGGGAATCCAGCTCAATGCCCAGGAATGTCAAAGTGCAGGATGGACCTGCCGTCTTTTCCGGGGCCAAGGGAACCCCAAAGTGCCGCGACATCTCCTGGAACCGTGACAGGGCCCTGCCACAATCCCCGGAGTGAGCTCTTCCCAGAAAGAGAAAATCGTCCAGGTAGTGAGTAACATCCCGATGCCCGCTAATCTGTGTAAAAGCCCACTGCAAGAAGGTGCTAAACAGTTCAAACAGCACACAAGAAATAGCGCATCCCATGGGCAAAACTTTGTCCATGTAAATGGCCCCCTCGAACTGCATCCCTAGCAGCGAGAAATCCGCGGGATGTATGGGCAGCAGGCGGAAGGCAGACTTGACATCACATTTTGCTAATTCCGCCCCCGGCCCACACACCCTCACAAGGCGGATCGCGTCGTCCACTGATGCGTAAAGCACCCTAGAGTCCTCTTCCACGATGAAATCATTCACAGACTGTCCTTCAGGCCACGAGAGGTGATGTATCATACGAAACTCACCCTCCTCTTTCTTGGGCACCACCCCCAGCGGAGAGATGATTAGGTCATCCGCTGGCCAGTCGCTGAACGGGCCAGCTAATCTCCCCTCCTCCACCTCTTTCTGTAACTTGGCAGCTACCACTCCCGGCAAGGATGTGGCGGATTTCAAATTGTCTGCCCATCTCCGCACCCTGGGACCTTGATAGCCCACCCGAAAGCCCTCCGTGAAACCCCACTGAATCCTCGCCGCCGCTTCCCATATCGGGGTACCCCGCGAGCCACGGGGCCATCGCCTCCACCTTAACCGGTGTAGGCGCCCTTTGGTCCAGGCTGTCCCCTCCCCTTCGCGTTTCGCCATTGCTCCGATGGCGTGACCAGTGTAAAGCATTGTTCGAGTGGGGGGTGCCCTTGTGGTCTGAAAAGCAAAGAAAAAGAAAAGAGCGTAAATAAAGAATTCGGAAAACAGAAAAAAAAACAGAAGAAGGGAGCACTGAAACCCACAAATGGACGTACGATGACTGGGTTTGTAACTCCAAACACTATATTCGAATGTAAAGTTAACATAAGGTAGATGTAAAACTAATAAGACTAAATAAAATCCTCCTTAGCCTCAGGTATATCTAATAGAAATTCCTTCGCTTTCAGGAATATTCTTTGCGTATTCAAAAGGCAGGAAAAAGACAGACCTCCAAGGACACGGGTTCCACATCAGATAAGTATTAATGTAAATAAAACATCATTAGTATGTTCAGCGCTAAAAGCGCTGTTACTGCAAAGAATTAACGCAGCTTTCTTGTTTTCTTATTTCTTTATAGAAGTATCAAGAGATATGCAGTCACATAGGAGCCAGGAAAGCCAAACCGGAGAGCAGGACGTCGCAAGCAGGAGAAGCGGCCAAGAGACCCAGGAAGATGAGGAGGACGCTGTGGACTTGATATTCGAGGAGGCAGGACGCTGAAGCTGGAGACAACGATGACGGAAACAGGACACCGGAGCTGGAGACAACGACAAAAGAAGCAGGAAGCCGGAGACCCGACGAGGGATTCGGCAAACTAGAGACCCAGAAGGCAAGGTAAGGAGCCGGAAAAGGAATGCTCTGAAATCCGAAGCTGGAACGCGAAGCGTCTCAGCTCGGGGTCAGAGAGATTTTAAGATCTGTTGCCGGTTCCCGTGCATGCGCGGAAGCGGGACCGGCCATCTTTGTAGTTCACCGGGATCGGAGCCGGCAAGCATGACAGGACACCCCCCCATGGATCCCCTACCGTCTTAGGTTTCTCAGGGTAACGTCTATGGAACAGACGCAATAGGGGAGGGGCGTGCACATGGCTTGCTGGTTCCCAAGTGCGATCCTCAACACCATATCCTTTCCAGTGTATGAGATATTGTAACCTGCGTCTCACCCTTCTTGAGTCAATGATAGCCCCGACTTCATTTTCAGGTTCATTGTCAATGATCACTGGAGCTGGATGTGTGGGAATATGCGTGCCAGACTCTACAGGTTTCAGTAAGGAGAGATGGAAAACCAGGTGTATTTTCAGTGTAGCAGGGAGGTCAAGCTTCATGGCGACAGGGTTTATAATCTTACATATTCTGTAGGGACCAATAAACTGGGGTTTGAACTTACAAGACCCCTTCAAGGTAAGGTTTCTGGTGGATAACCATACTTTGTCTCCTATGGCATATGCAGGCTCTGTACGTAGATGGAGATCTGCCTTTTCCTTATGTACTGTTTTAGCCTTTTCTAAGTTGTCTGTGGCTAACTTCTGGATATCATGCAATTTCTTCACAAAGTCAAGAGCCGGCAGGAGCAGGGTGAGAAAGAGGAAGCGGTTATAGTATGGTTCGGGGTGAAAACCATAATTGCAATAATAAGGAGAACACTTAGTAGAAGAGTGACAATTGTTATTGTACGAAAATTCAGCCACCCATATAAATGTGCCCCAATCTGCTGTGGAATGTAGAAGCTGGCACCTTATGTACTGTTCAAAACATTGATTCACTCTTTCAGTCTGACCGTCTGTCTGAGGATGATGGCTAGAGGAAAATCTTACGTCTATCTGCAGTAAGGCACCCATCCCCTTCCAGAAGTTAGAAATTAATTGAGAACCCCGATCAGACACTATAACAGAGGGAAGACCATGTATGCGTACAATGTGCTGTACAAACAGAGAAGCCAATAATTTATATGTAGGAATTGCCTTCAAAGGGATAAAATGGGCCATTTTAGTCAGTATATCGACCACAACAAGGAGAGTCGTGTTACCTTGAGCGGTCTTTGGCAAATCCACAATGAAGTCCATAGACACCTTGTGCCATGGGCTAGGTGGAGTGGGTAATGGGTTCAATAATCCCACTGTAGCTTGGTGAGATGCTTTTCCTTGTGCACACACATGGCAGGTTTGAATGAACTCTTTGACGTCATTCATCATATTGGGCCACCAGAAATGTCGTTTAAGTAGTTCTATATTTTGTTTTATACCCAGGATGGCCAGAGAAAGGATGAGTATGACACCACTCTAATGCTTGTTGTTGGAGGCTACGGGTAGGAAGTATTAATCCCCCTTGAATGTACAACAGGTCTTGGATTTTAGTAACATCATGAGTTTGACATAACTCCTCTATTCCTGCAGACCCCTGTGCCTCCTCAACTGCTTTCAGGAACTCTTCTTCAGAGCAAATAGCACTTAATAGGCGTTCCTTGGCTATTATAAGGGGGTCACACTGAGGTTCTTCCATTTCATACCCTAAATGGGACAGGGCATCTGCCTTTCCATTTTTCTTCCCTCCCTGAAATTGAATAATGAAATCGTAGTCGCTGAAGAACTGAGTCCAACGCAGTTGTCTCATGGATAAGACTCTAACTGATTTTGAAAACTGTAAATTTCGGTGGTCAGTAAGAACTGTTACTTTGTGATTTGCACTAATAGATATTGCCGCCATTCTTCAAAGGCCCTCTTAATGGCTAACAGTTCTTTGTCTCCAATGGCATAGTTTAACTCGGCAGGTGTTAATTTATGCGAGTAGTATGCAACTGGATGAAGACATCCTGTGCTTGGATCTGTTTGAGAAAGAACACCCCCCTACTGCTATTTGTGACGTATCTGCCTCAACCACAAAGGGACGAGAAGGATCTGGATGTCTCAATATTGGTGCTTGAGTAAATGCTTTCTTCAGATTACCAAAGCCTCTTCCGCTGCTGGGGTCCATATAAACTTAACTCCCCTTTTCAATGGTTTGGTAATGGGGGAGGCTAAGTCAGAAAAGTTGTCAATGAAACGTCTATAAAAATTGGCAAAGCCAAGAAAACTCTGTATCTCTCTTATATTCTTTGGAGATTGCCAACGTGTTATGGCCTCCACTTTCTGGGGATCCATGCTGATTCTCTGGGGGGAAACTATGAATCCAAGGAAACATACTTGAAAAGTATGGAATTGACATTTATTTAATTTTCAGTATAGATGATTGTCCCGTAATCGTTCGAGCACCTTTCTAACATGGGCCTCATGCTCCTGTACTGAAGAAGAATAAATCAAGATATCATCAATATATGCAGTAGCAAAAAGGTCCAACATATCTTTAAGTACCTCATTAATGAAGAACTGGAAAGCAGATGGGGCATTGCACAAACCAAATGGCATTACTAGATATTCGTAGAGGCCAAACTTGGTACAAAAGGCTGTTTTCAACTCGTCCCCCTCCTTAATTCTTACAAGATGGTAAGCTCCACGTAGATCTAACTTGGTGAAGACTATGGCGTTTTTTATTTGATCAAGGAGGGAAGAAATCAATGGCAAAGGATACCGGCTCTTGATTGTTACATCGTTGAGAGCTCGGTAATCGATGCCGCACCTAAGACCCCCTTCTCGTTTTGGTATAAAGAAGAGAGATGAGGAGGCAGGTGAACGAGAAGGTCGAATAAAACCGATTATAAGCATCTCATCTAAGTAGTCACGTAGGTATAAATTCTCCTTTCCCGTTAACGCATAAACTCGGCTGCATGGATTTGCGGGCTCCAGGTACTAAATAAATCCTACAGTCATAGGATCTGTGAGGTGGTAGAGTAGTGGCATTTTCCTTGTCAAAAACCTCCCTCAGATCGTGATAGGAGGGGGGGAATTCAGGAGCTTCAGGGTTTATGATTACTGCTACCTCCCTTTGGTCATTCCTTTTATTGAGTAAATGTTCTTTGAAGATATCGGAACTAAAGATTAATGACAACTCTTTCCAATTGATAAGAGATTATGATGGCAAAGCCATGGAAGACCCAGTATGGCAGGAAACTGGGGAGACTGAATAAGATCAAACACAATATTCTCACGGTGTTTTTCCTGAATTACAAGTGTTATTTCAATGGTAGCGTGTGTAATAGGCCCTGATTTAAGGTTACTGCCATCTAGGGTCTTGACTTCTTCCCAAGAGGTCTTGGTAAGTAAAGGAACATTCTTACTGTGTGCCCAACACAAATCCATAAAATTGCCTGTAGCACAAGAATCTACCATTATCTGAACGTCCAGAACCTGTTGTCCCCATTCCAACTGGGAGGAAAGGAAAAAATGGTGAGGGGAAGACAAGAAAGAATCTGACTGAGCAAACTGTGGCGAGACAAGTAACCCTGACCTACCCGAAATCTTTGTCTCATCAGACTTCGGGCTTGTTAGTTTTCCGAATTGTTTCTTTTCTTGGGCTTCACAGGGCATTCTCTAAGAAAATGACCCTGTTTTCCGCAGTATAAACATAAATTTTTATCGCACCTTCTCTGTCTTTCCTCTTCACTAAGGGGGCCCCGTATGCTTCCTATCTGCATTGGTTCCAGTTCTTCTACTGCTTTTTCTAAGTCTGATTTTTTCTCTTTGTAGGTTATGACACGACCTTCTGAATGCCCCTTTTCTCTTTTCCTCTCATTAATTGTATGATCTAACTTTACTACCAAGTCTATAAAGCCGTTACAGGACTCGGGGGATCAACCACTTGTGCAAATAGATCTTTTAGCTCATCTCTCAAGCCTCTATAAAAGAAGGCGCTACGTTTTGCCTCAGGCCATCCAGCTTCGGCTACCAATCTGTTAAACGTAGAAATGTAAGTTGTTAACTCCTTGGATCCCTGTTTCAGGTTTAACAGTTCTGTATCCACTGACTGCATGAAGGAGTGCCTATCGAACAGCTTCCTTAACTCTTCCTTTAAGGCTACGTAATCACGCAGTAAGGGGTCATTTCTTTCTATGAGGGGTATAGACCAGTTGGCTGCTGTTCCTCCCAAATAGGAAATGACAAATGCTACTTTGGCTTGATCATTTGGAAAACAGGAAGCCTTGCACATAAAATGGAGCTGACACTGGCTAATAAAGGCAGCAAACTTAGCAGAGTCCCCCATGAACCACTCTGGAGGGGCTACGGGAATAGACTGAGGTGTAGTTACTTGTATAACTGGGACATTTGTACTGGGAGACTGGGAAGAAGATGGAAACTGAACCCCTGCACCTCCTGCCATGTTTCCTAAGCCAGGCTCAGGCCTCATACCCCTCTGGATGGAATCTACCTGTGCAGCTAAGGCTTAGGTTTCCTTCTGAAGGTTACCCAGCATGTGGGTTAAATCCGTGAGTGTCACCTGACTCATTTGCATAACGTTCAGGCAGAAATTAAACCTTGGGCTTCGCATTCTGTCAGAATCTGTACTCACGTTTCCGCAAGAACGCTATGCAAAAGATGAAAGGTCCCAACCTCTCCTGATCACGTATCGCACCCAACAATGTCAAAGTGTCAACAGAGACCAGGGGAAGACGGGAAAAAATAGCGAGAGAAGATATGTCCCATGACGTACCCCACTCTAGGACAGAACCAAGCAGCCAGGAAAAATATCTGTTGAGTAAAAGATAGAGAATGTAAGTATATAGGGAAATACTAGTCCTATAAGCCTATACAGGAACATGTGTGGAATTCTAACTACCTGGAAAGTTCCCTTCTTCCATTAATACTGATAAATTGTTCGAGTGGGGGTGCCCTTGTGGTCTGAAAAGCAAAGAAAAAGAAAAGAGCATAAATAAAGAATTCGGAAAACCGAAAAAAAAGAAACAGAAGAAGAGAGCACTGAAACCCACCTATGGACCTACCATGACTGGGTTTGTAACTCCAAACACTATATTCAAATGTAAAGTTAACATAAGGTAGATGTAAAACCAATAAGACTAAATAAAATCCACCTTACCGTCAGATATATCTAATAGAAATTCCTTTGCTTTCAGGAATATTCTTTGCGTAATCAAAAGGCAGAAAAAAGACAGACCTCCAAGGACACGGGTTCCACATCAGATAAGTATTAATGTAAATAAAACATAATCAGTATGTTCAGTGCTAAAAGCGCTGTTACCATAAAGAATTAATGCAGCTTTCTTGTTTTCTTATTTATTTATAGGAGTATCAAGAGATATTTAGTCACATAGGAGCCAGGAGAGCCAAAACGGAGAGCAGGGCGTCGCGAGCAGGAGAAGCGGCCAAGAGACCCAGGAAGATGAGGAGGACGCTGTGGACTGGATATTGGAGGAGGCAGGATGCCAGAGCTGAAGACAACGACAAAGGAAACGGGATGCCGGAGCTGGAGACAACGACGAAGGAAGCAGGACGCAGGAGACCCGACGAGGGATTCGGCAAACTGGAGACCCGGAAGGCAAGGTAAGGAGCCGGAAAAGGAATGCTCTGAATCCCAAAGCTGGAAAGCGACGCGTCTCAGCTCAGGGTCAGAGAGATTTTAAGCTCTGTTGCCAGTTGCCATCTTTGTAGTTTGCCGGGATCGGAGCCGGCAAACATTACAAAATGGGTCCCCACAGCTTACTGAAGAAATCTGCATCGTCAATATTCGGTCCGTGATAGACTGCGTAACTATGTGTCCCCACATTATGCAGTATCTACCTTGTTGGTCTGATAGTGTACCAGATGGGACATATTGTACAGTGGGTCTAATCAGTATAGCTGTCCCTCGAGGGTAAGTGGAGTAAGAAGCAAGGCATCTGTGCGCTGCCCACTTTGTTGTGAATATGGCCACGCTAATGGGGTCTAAATGTGTCTCCTGTAGCATTGCTATCTGAATATTGTGTCTATCTAGATATCCAAGTATATGTCTGCGTTTGCGAGGGTCTCTCAGCCCGTGCACATTCCAAGTCAGTAAGTTTATCTCAGGGGATCTGATCGTGCCTGCTTCAGGATTTGGTCCCTGGTGTTGGCTATGCGCGCCTAGTAATTGTGAGGGTCTGTATGGCGTGTAACAACAGTAATGAAGATACATTCACGCATGAATAAAACTGCAGTACTCTACAGCATCTAGCTTTGTTCACTCCCTCCCTCCCACACCAGCGGCCCAATCCCGCTGGTGAATCTGCACCCACCCAAATGTCCTATAAGAGAGAAAGAATTCGGACATCTCTTTGACGGAGGGTGAAGGTAACATCTCCACAGGTAGATATCGGTGGATACGCCCATTGGATTAGCATGTAAAAGGAGTCGGAAGCCGAAGATCCGAGAGATTCATCATGCGTCCCTTTAGCTTATGTCTGTGGGAGGGTAAACAACCCTGACCACGAAACCGTCACCCCGCATGTTGTTACAACGCGGTCGTTACAACGACCGCGTTGTAACAACGCATAGCATTACCACGCAAGTCATAACCACGACTTGCGGAGGCGGGAGAAGGTGTTGGATTTAAAATCCAACACCTTCCCTACTGTCCGCACAGACTGAAGTTGGAATAGTAAATTATACTATTCCAACATCCAGCGCCCCCCTCCGCAAGTCGTGGTTACGACTTGTGTGGTAATGTATGCGTTGTTACAACTCGGTCGTTGTAACGACCGCGTTGTAACAACATGCGGGGTGACGGGCAGCGGAAATCGCGCAATAAACAGACCACGCTGATGTCTTTAAGCGTAAAAGGCCATTTATTAGGACCAGGCTGCACAATAATGAACAATAACCAATAACTTCAACATTAATAACAAAACCCCCACATCAACTCTTGTATCCCTCCACTCTCTTCGCCCACTCTGACTCACATCTCCAATCACTCCATGCCCATTCCGTTCCTCAACCATTTTCCCAAATCTCCTAGCATTCTCCCCGGTATCACCTGGCATTCCAGTCCTGCCTCAGCTCCCCCATCATCCAATCTCCCCCCGAGGGATGGGTTCGCCCGCTATTGACTCCCCCACCCCTCCAAAGTATCGCCTACCCTGCAGCCCGTCCTAAACTGGCACGCCATGCCAACCCTACCTCCAAAAACCCTAGTAACTGTAGGGCGGGTGGGTGGCCTTCAAAACTTCCCTCCCGATAGTGCCGAGCGCAGGAAGAGGAAGTTGCCTTCCTCCCCGCGCTCTTATACCCACCCCCTAACTCCACCCCTTGACCCTGCCTGGTCCTCCCCTGCGCGAAAGACCCCGGGGGAAGACTAGTCTGCAACTCTGCTTCCCCGGGGCCCAGCATCGCGCAATAAACAGACCACGCTGATGTCTTTAAGCGTAAAAGGCCATTTATTAGGACCAGGCTGCACAATAATGAACAATAACCAATAACTTCAACATTAATAACAAAACCCCCACATCAACTCTTGTATCCCTCCACTCTCTTCGCCCACTCTGACTCACATCTCCAATCACTCCATGCCCATTCCGTTCCTCAACCATTTTCCCAAATCTCCTAGCATTCTCCCCGGTATCACCTGGCATTCCAGTCCTGCCTCAGCTCCCCCCATCATCCAATCTCCCTCCCCGAGGGATGGGTTCGCCCGCTATTGACTCCCCCACCCCTCCAAAGTATCGCCAACCAGGGAACCCCCTTTAGGGCGGTTACCTGCCCCCCCCCCGGGGCCCACGCAGTGCACCTGTCGACCATCTCAATTCACACATTCCTACGACACCAAATTGACTCGTTCCACAGCTTACTAACCACATCTCTCATCTCCATCATATAATAAGCATTCCCCATCAATGACAGATGCACCCCGTCATCCCTAAAAAGTAGCGGTTCCTCCAGTCTCAGTCCAGCATGAGCGATAACCTTAATGTCCTTGTCCCCGCAAAAAGTCTCATTGCTCTGTTGAGCTTTCGTCGTGCCTTTTCCACAGCCCCATGCTTAATGGCACCCCTCCAAACTTTCCTTGGGACAAATTCCGTCCAGGCAATGCAAGTCCCTGCCAGCCTGTGTTTCAACACTTCCAAATCCCTCTGCATCAGCTGTAAGAGCGCCAGACCCGACAGCCGAACCAAATCATTCTCCCCCAGGTGTATGATCAGCAGATCCGGACAACCCTTCTGGGGGACCATCTTCGCGAGCCAGGGCAGTAGTGCCCCCATCGCATCCCCCTTTACCCCACCAATGCACCTCGTGATGTTGTCCTTTGAGACCCAGGTTACGGCCGTACACCTGTTGCTCTGCATACTTGGAGGCCCAATGCACGAAGGAATGCCCCACGATCCAAGTGACCATCTTGGCCCCCGGTCCACCCACGCAACCTATGAAAGAAAAACATATTAGCAAGAAAAACGGGCACACATAACACCACTTCCCCAGCAACACCTCCTGCTCCCCCGCTCCTCACTTGCGAACATACCGTTCACAACACCTAGACTTCCATCTCCCAATCTGCCGAATCCTGTCCCAAGACCACCCCAACCGGGCCGCCGCTGTGGCCGCTCCAATACGAAAGGAGTGAGTCCCAAAACCAGCCGGATCAAAACCCAATCGCCGTAAGGCCATGCGCAGCACCCCCAACAACTGTCCGGAAGTCACCCTCGCCCCAGACCTGTGGCAAAAAATCTCTCCACTCGCAACCCGCGTGGACAGCACAAACACCCTCCATTCCTCCACCGGGCACACACCCCCACAACCAGCCTTGCACAACCAAACCCACTTACCCCGACCCAACTGATCCGTTTTCGAGTGCCCCAGCCAAATCCCCAGGCGCCCGCCATCCAGCCGTATCTCCTCATACCGCCTGCCACCCACGGACCGCGTGCCCAACAACTCAGACACCCGGAAAGCCCCAAAAAACATCCAAATCATCGCCAAACGAAACACGCGCACTTCAAACACATCATAACAACAAAGCGACAAAACCGCGACCAACTGCACCAACAATTCAAACGTGATCGCCTCTCGCAACACCCCACCCCCCTCCTCTCCCTTCCCCAACCTCGGAGTACCCGACTCAGTATCACATCTTTCGTCGGATCAAAACCAAAAAACAAACCGCAATAAAATGCTACCCCTGCCAGTTTCCCTGATATAGTCGCAGCCGTCAGCCCCTTATCAATGCAACGCAATACAAACTGCAGCACTCCTTGCTCCATCGCTGAGCTATCTTCAACAGCAGAATCCCCACTCCATCCCATAAAGGATCCAAACTCCGCCCATGCCAGACGATATGCATGTCGCGTGGTCTCAGCAATAGAATTCTCCACCAGGCCTATCACCCTCACTCCCCCAAGGCCCAGATGCCGTCCGGCAGCTTGGTCTTGCACTGATCCGCTCCTGGTGCCAATCGCCGGAACCGCTGCCACTGCGAACGAGACAAAGCATCCGCGATGTCATTATTCGCTCCAGGGACATGCTTGGCTCTAAAACCACATTCAATCTTAAACATTTCAACATGAAACTTCTCAGCAATCTCAGCACTCTCAGGTCCCGTGCCCTCTGCCTGTTAACCAGCTCGACCACCGTCATGTTATCCACGTGGAACAACACAGACCTGTTCCGAAACTCAAGACCCCACACTTCCAGTGCCACCAACAAGGGAAAGAACTCCAGAAACGCAATGCTCCTCCCCTGCTGCACCCAATGAGCTGGCCAGTCCTCCGCACACCACCTGCCATCCCAGAAGATCCCAAAGCCAGCTGCCCCAGCTGCATCCGAGTAAATTTGACATTGCCAAACCATCCTGTCGTCTGCAAAGTCCAGGGACACCCCGTTGAAATCCGTCAAGAAAGTCAACCATGTCCTCAGGTCTGCCCGAACCCCCATAGAGATCCGGATCCTGTGGTGCGGAAGAACAGCCCCCGACATGGCCATGCCGAGCCGCCTGCAGAACGTCCGTCCCGCCCGAACCACCCTGCACGCAAAGTTCAAGAAACCCAACAGTTGCTGGACCGCCCTCAACGCGATCCTCTTCTCCCCGATCGCCCGCCATAGGCACGCCTGAATCTCCGTCACTTTAGCAGCAGGGAGTCGAGCTATCCACTGAAGGGAATCCAGCTCAATGCCCAGGAATGTCAAAGTGCAGGATGGACCTGCCGTCTTTTCCGGGGCCAAGGGAACCCCAAAGTGCCGCGACATCTCCTGGAACCGTGACAGGGCCCTGCCACAATCCCCGGAGTGAGCTCTTCCCAGAAAGAGAAAATCGTCCAGGTAGTGAGTAACATCCCGATGCCCGCTAATCTGTGTAAAAGCCCACTGCAAGAAGGTGCTAAACAGTTCAAACAGCACACAAGAAATAGCGCATCCCATGGGCAAAACTTTGTCCACGTAAATGGCCCCCTCGAACTGCATCCCTAGCAGCGAGAAATCCGCGGGATGTATGGGCAGCAGGCGGAAGGCAGACTTGACATCACATTTTGCTAAATCCGCCCCCGGCCCACACACCCTCACAAGGCGGATCGCGTCGTCCACTGATGCGTAAAGCACCCTAGAGTCCTCTTCCGCGATGAAATCATTCACAGACTGTCCTTCAGGCCACGAGAGGTGATGTATCATACGAAACTCACCCTCCTCTTTCTTGGGCACCACCCCCAGCGGAGAGATGATTAGGTCATCCGCTGGCCAGTCAGTCGCTGAACGGGCCAGCTAATCTCCCCTCCTCCACCTCTTTCTGTAACTTGGCAGCTACCACTCCCGGCAAGGATGTGGCGGATTTCAAATTGTCTGCCCATCTCCGCACCCTGGGACCTTGATAGCCCACACGAAAGCCCTCCGTGAAACCCCACTGAATCCTCGCCGCCGCTTCCCATATCGGGGTACCCCGCGAGCCACGGGGCCATCGCCTCCACCTTAACCGGTGTAGGCGCCCTTTGGTCCAGGCTGTCCCCTCCCCTTCGCGTTTCGCCATTGCTCCGATGGCGTGACCAGTGTAAAGCATTGGGTAAGGGCGTGCTTCCCTCCGCACTTTGAGCACTCATGCTTGAACTTGCATGGGTAGCGGGAACAATAGCCCCGGTTATAGCTCCAACATGCCCCAGTGTTAGCCCCGCCTGGCTTAGTGGCCTGGCCGGCGCTACTGGCCCCAGCGGTGTTCCCCCCCGCCCCGCTTTGGGCGGGACGCGGCAGAAAAGACCGGTAAGTAACCGGCAACCCGCTGGCCGTGTGCGTGGAAGCCGAGGAATGCGTGGACGCCATCCACTGCATCCATAATTCCTGATCCACCTCCCCCCATTGCTTGTCCGGGTTGGCGCTGACCCTGGCCCTGAACTCCTCATCGTAACTAAGCCAGGCAAACCCCCCAAACTGCATCTGGGCCTTCCTAATGATGTCCATGTATTTCAGTAACGCTATGGCCCTATCCTGGTGCTTAACGCAATAAATACTGGCATAGATGAGGAACGCCGAGGTCCAATTTTCCATCGTCACCGGAACCCTAGGCCGCCTAGTCAATTCCCACTCTTCTTCTTTGGAACCCTCCTTCGCCTGCACCTCCCTGTGCAGCAATTTAAACACGTCCACATACTCGTGTTTCCATATCCGTCCCTTAATCTTGTCAGACAGATGAGACCCCAGGGGCATAGCCAGCCCCATGTAGGGGAGCTTCTTCTGGTGTTTGTCCTCAGACTTGTCCCCTTTCTCGTCCTTTCCGTCCGCCTTGTCCGTCTGAACCCCCGCCGTAGCTACCAATTTTCCTCCCACCTGCTTGACCACCCTTGACGGCTTGTCCGCCGGCACCTCTCCGGTCACCCGCACCGACCCTTCCCCCACCCCCACCGACCTACAAGCTTTCTTCCTACCGCCCTGTGGCCCACCATCCCAAGCCGACCACCAAGACCCCTCACCTGACAGCGCCGAGTGCGTCTCGCCGGGCCGTCCTCTGGATGTGGCAGCCTTGGAAGTCTCCGCCTTTGCTTTGCCCGTCGTCGTCTTCTGGGCCTGGAAAACACCAAATCCACTGTTGCTCTGCACCCCCCCCGTCCTGTCGTCGTCATCCCGCACTTCCCCTTCCTCAAGCTCATCACTCTCCTCAGCATAATCCAACTCCACTTCCGGCTCCACTTCCACAGGCACCCACAAAACCTCTCTCACCGCACGTTTCACACCCTTACTTTTACCAGCACCCACACCCCGGCCCCCTGCCATACACGCCGCCGTTGCCCGCTCCCGCGTTGGAGGGACGGCCGCCGCGGACCGCCCTGCCACTTCATGCCGGCGTCCAGAGGCCGTCTTGCGCCCCGCCGGGCCGCCCCGCACTCTGCCGACAGCCGCCGGCTTGGATCCCCCCCTACCCCCCAGGCCGCTACAACCTGGGTGGGCCCCGGCACCATCGGGCCTCAAAGCCGTCCTGGCCGTCCCTACCGGGCCCGCCGGCCCCTTGCCACCTCTAGCTCCACCCGGCCCAACCCTGCCCAAATCCTCTTCCTCCGCCCACCTCTCCTCCTCCGACGTGGGGGTCGGGGGCCCCTCCGTCTCTGTGTTCCAAACTGCTCCAACCCTCGGCACCTGCTGCTCCGCCCATCTCGCCTCATTCAGCTGCACCAAAAGGCGCTGCTCCCTGATCCTGTCTTCCCAGGCCAGTGACTCCCAGCGGGGGAGGGAGGGGGGTGGGCAGTAGCCCTGAAACCCCCCTCCCGGCTGCCAAAGTGCCGGCCGAGAGGACGACCCCTGGGCCCCCGCCACAACGCCCCCTGCCCCCCGGGCCGTCCGCCCCCCGCCACCTGCACACTCTCCGGACCCGGCCGAACTACCCTGGCCCCTGCCGAGAGGTCAATGGGAGCGTCCCCCCAATGCCCCGTGCTTGCCCCCATACCTGCTGTGGCCCCCCCAGGCTCCAAAGGCGAGGCGCTGCGCCCCCCGTCCCCCCCCCCCCTTCAGCTCGCTCCGGCGTCTCCCCCAAAACCGACTGCTCTTGCTGGGGCCCCACGCCCCCTCCCCCCTCCCTCCTCCCCTCGCAGGCAAGCCGGAGTGTAGAGCAGCCCCCAGCGGGGCCCAGCCCCACTGCGGGTCCCGCCGGTCCTGGGGACACAAAGTCCAGTTGTGGGAATGACAGGCGCGGAGGCAGGCTCTTCCTACGGCCTCCGCGCACCGGCTCCTTTCTTGGCCCGCCCCGCCCCCTCCCGGCCGCGCCCCCCACCTGCCCTAAGGGATCGTCCTGGCACGCTAATACAGCGGCCGCCACCCCCGCTGACGCCGCCCTCGGGGCCCGCGCGAACCCCACCCACGCTTCCCCCAGCACACCGGGCCGGAGGAGATCCTCCCGCCCGGCGCGTCCGAGCACCCGCAAAGCCTCTCTCACGTCCTCAGCTGACATGGTCTCCACGTCGCGATCTCACGCTGGAGCCCCGAACCACCGACCAGTGGCTCCCGCACACGCAGACAGAAACCCGACACGTCCGCCACTCCGCGCGGTCCTCGGCCTACACTGCCAACTATCCCTGCAAAATCCTTCAAAACTTCCCTCCCGATAGTGCCGAGCGCAGGAAGAGGAAGTTGCCTTCCTCCCCCGCGCTCTTATACCCACCCCCTAACTCCACCCCTTGACCCTGCCTGGTCCTCCCCTGCGCGAAAGACCCCGGGGGAAGACTAGTCTGCAACTCTGCTTCCCCCGGGGCGCAGCAAAAGAGGCATATTCCTGTGGGAGTTAACGGAAGGACCGGACGGGACGAGTAGGGTATTTTTCAGTAATATTGCTTCATTTTCTTGTCTTTAATTGTCCTTGTGGTGTTTACAGGGGACTTCGCTCTCCTGGTTGGTCCGTTTTCTTTGAACGCGGGACTCTTGAGAAGAGGCCAATACCCCTCAAGGAAACAGAAGAGACCAAGGTAAGTGTTTCTGTCACACTACCTATCTCTTAATTGGGGAAGGGAAGTGAGGGATCACCTGAGCTAATGTAATCCACCACCATGGATTTTCTAATGAGAGCCTAAGGACCGTCTCACTGCTCTTTGATTGCCCTCTAGTGGCCAACAGGCATAACCACTGTCATGCAACACTGTTCAGGCAATCTACCTGTCAGAAATGCTGCGTGAGGAGCTCTGAAACGCGCTCCTGGGGCCCACTAATGAAGGCAAAAAAACGTTAAAGCAATTTAAATTGAGGCAAATAAAGCAATCACAAAAATAAACCACACAATAGCAGTACAGTAATACACCATAAGCAGACAAGGGAAAAGCACTTTAAACATTGCTGCTGAGCAACGAAGAAAGAGGGGGCATAAACAGTGTTGATGGACTATATTGAGCGGACTTTTTATTCATTGGTTGTTGATTTGTTCTTCCCCTTGAGGTTCTTGGGAACGGTAGTTTCTTTATTAATAAGGCTGCTGCTCAAATAAAAGTGAAGAAAGATGAGCATAATCCGAACCTCCGCTCCTGACGTAGAATTGAAGTTACCTACAACACAACCGACACTAAACCAAATTTAATAAAAGTCAAGGTGATGCCAGATAAAACTTATCACTGATAGACACTACATGTAAGCTGATGGGCAGGGTTCTACTTGACCGCCTTGAAATTTGGATAGCGAAAAAAGGGAAATATTCAGATATTCAATATGGTTTTAGAAGGGGATTGGGCACGGTGGAGCAATGCCTTACTCTCCATCTGGTAATTAGTAAATATACTCTGGCAAAAAACACTAATCTATATCTGGGCTTTATGGACCTTTGATTGTGTGATGAGAGGAAAATTATGGCAAAAGATGTTAGGTATGGGAATAGATGCTCCCCTGGTTAATTTTTTAGCGCAAATGCATCGGGATTTCTCGGGCAGAGTGAGATATGGGGTGGATGGAGAATTATCACCCCCGGTTAAAATGAACAGTGGTGTTCGACAGGGGTGTGTGTTAGCCCCTTTTCTGTTTTGTTTATATGTAAATGATTTGGAGAGCTTTTTGAATGAAGGGGCAATTGATGTGCCAATGGTGCGGCGGAGAAATCTCCCCGCATTATTATATGCAGACGATTGCGTATTAATTTCAAGAACAGGTGTGGGTCTGCAAACCCTTGTCAACAGATTTAATGAATTCATTAGTGAGTTGGGTCTAAAGACTAATATCGTCAAATCACATGTCATGATGGTGGGGAAAGTATATCACAAAATGAGACCTTGTTTCATCAATAATGGAAAATTATCTCAGGTTTCACATTTTTGCTATTTAGGTATCCCATTTGACCAAAAAGGCTCTTGGGCCCATCTCTTAGAGGTCAAGAAAAGGAGCTTTGATAGAACGCTTGAAGCCCTATTCAGGTTATCCAGGAAACTTGGCTGCAGCCCAACCAAGTCCCTTATTAACATCTATACTGCCAGATGCTGTGCTGTTATTCTGCACGGAGCTGGGGTGTGGGGTTTTTGTAAGTCATCTCTCTTACATACCACGGAAAATGTATTCCTCAGAAGATTACTGTGTGTCCTCCCCAGCTTGCCTTCTATCATATGCTATCGGGAACTGGGGTTAACGCCCTTGGCGGATCGAATACAAAGTGCCCCAATTACGTTATGGCGCTCGTTCTGGGTAAATGTAGAACCGGCCCTAAACCGAACAATAATATAAGATTGTTTAAACTGTGACCATGCACACAATATACTATGGCTCAGTTATGTGAAGACCCAGTTGGCTCGCATGGGGAGGCAGGATTTTTTTACAAACCCTTCTCTCATTACCTCTGTCATGAAACTCCAATTAAAAAGAGATTTTAAGTAACCACAGGTAGTCGACTATTTACCCCTGGTTACCACTGAAGGATTTGAGCCATATCTTTTGTACCCTTTTAGCCATTTTAAAATGTTTTATCTCACTAGATACAGATTTGGCATCGCTCATTTACTGTTGTCGTATCCTAGCCATACATATCACGATGCTCATTTAGATCCTTGCCCTTGTGACTGTAATTCAAGTCAGAACATGTTGCACTGTTTCTTTTTTGTGAGTTATACAAAAAACCACGCAGGGAATTCATTTTACCAATCCTGAGGGTTTTGAACATCAGAAAATGTAGGCCAGGTTTGTTCTATCTCCAACTACTTCAATCAGAATATGTTTGTGAAATTATACATAGATTTATTTCTGCTGCTATTCGCTTAAGGAGGTTAGTTGGAAAATAGTTGCCCTTCTTTCTTCAAGACCTTGTGTTGTCTTTTTCCCTCTGAGTATGTTTAAAACGATTGCCTGCAATTTGTTGAGGTTTTTATATTTTAAATTTGTTTTCTGGTTCTGTCAAAAAAGCACTGTGCACACTTTAATAATGATTGTTTACAAGATAGTATCTCTTGGTTGAAACCCAAATTTTATTTGAAAGTAAATGAAAACAGGATAATGGATTCTATTTTATTGAAACCTGCACACCACTTTGAGAAGTCACTATGCACTTTCCTGAATGTCTATATGCTTTGTTTAAATATTTCTGTTAATTAGGAAAGTTTTTGTATTAACAAAAGGCATTAGGCACTTTAAGAACGACCGTCTTACCTCTGGGGTCAAAAAAGCCCTATGCAATGACTATTTACAAAATAGTATGTTTTGGCTGAAACCCAAATTTTATTGAAAGTAAATGAAAATAGGATAATGGATTCCATTTGATTGAAACTTGCCCATGATTCTGAAAAACTACTATGCACTTTTTTGAATGTCAACATGCTTTGTTTAAGCATTTTTTGTTAATCAGGAAAGTATTGCATTAACAAAAGGCGTTATGCACTTTTAGGAATGATTGTCTTACCTGTGGGGGCTGGCGCTGTGCTTGAAAAAGAAAAATTGCCCTGTTGAGGGTGAAAACTGATAATGAACTTTTCTGACCTGACCTGAATGGTTATGACTGTTCTCTTTCATGAATCTTACCTGTGTTAAGCTGCTCTCTGTTAGTTTTATGCTTTTCATGTATTTTATGTTTTTGTTTCTTTAAGTCGGTGACTATTATGGTTTACCAAAAAACCGAATAAAGTTTTATGATGATGATGATGAGAAAAGTCAAGGTGATGTCAGATAAAACTTCAGCTGTGATTCACATGCAATTTAAAAAATGCAGAATCATTTTAATGGAGATTCTTTGCTTGTTTACTGCTGTTTGAAAGTGAACGTTTTTTTTTTTTTTTTTATTTCACCAGGTCATCAGTTGTCAGGTCCACTTCTGATACTTTTGAAGTTTAAAAATATAAAGCTTTAAATGTAGGTCTTTTTAGCAAGTTTTCATAGAGATAGTCATCATCCATTCAAATGACTCGACTTTAACAAGACCACAATGCTGAGGCCCTTTTAATTTAAAAGATTAGTATTTTGCCCTTGCTCCCAGTTACCAATTGCGTGACTTTTAAAATGCCTTATCCAATATACAAGAGTGTCTATGGCCTCACCTACTGCACTTCAGGGAAAACAATTCTGCCACAACCAGCACACTTTGAATTTGACAATTCAGGCCTCTTCTGTGTCACTAAAAGGCAATATTCATTGGAGAAGGGATCAGTGATTTTCAGTTTCTCAGCTCTAGCCTGTGGAATTCGCTTCCTCTTGATATCAGATTGAATCCGGGTCGTTTCTCTTTAGAAAAGCACTGAAAGCTTTCATCCTCTATGAATAAGTGTTGCTGTCTTGATTTGTCGCAGGGATTTAATGTTTTTCCCATGCACTCGATCTTGCTTTTTTATTTTGTTTCAATAAATATGATGTCTAGACGGTATTGGTATTCTAGTGCATGCCTTATAAACAGATAAATACATGTTTAAGACTAAAAAATGTATAATAACTGTAAAAGAAGGCGTGCAGGAGACAGGATGAGCTAAACAAGTAGTAGATCATGTACTGGAAAATGATTTACAAAATATTGGCTTTTCCAGTATCAGTGATGAGGGTCTTATAGGTTGACAGAGCCAGAAGAGTCATGTGTCATGTGTCATGCACTAGCATAACGAAACTTAAGGGACGGCCCTGCAAACTATATGGACTCAGCCAGGAGCTCCCAGGCCAGGGTACTGTGGTGAAGGGGATCCCTGCCGCTCGGGTCCCCCTGCACCGCGGGGCCTGCGGGGGCCTTTGTTACGCCACTGGTGTCATGATGTAAGAGATCACTTATTGGCCACTATCATGATGACATCATCCCAAAACGAAAATAGGAATAGTACAGACATGTGTCCTCGCAGGAAAATGAGCACAAAATACTCATTAAGTCAACAATTTTTTATAAACATTTAAATAAATATGGGCGAGATGAATGAACAATAGTAATAGCGATTATCAAATAGCAATTTTTTGCGAATTGCTTTTTAGTTATTGCTATTACTAATGTACAAAGGGGTTATTTAGTCATTCTCTAAATAGCGATTTATAGTGGGACGCAAATAGACCTACCTCATGAAAACTAATGAGGTAGGTCACAATTTGTGACCAACTATGTTACGCTGCCATCACAGGGATGGTGGCCTGCTGAGGTCAGCATGTCTGTGATTCCTTTTAAATAAAGCAATCAGTTTTTTTTTTTAAATGCAGGTGCGTTTAAAATTAAAAAATTAAAAGTTTAATTTTTATTTTTTAAGAGTAAGCAGAGGTCCGTGGTACCACTGCCTGAACTTAAAAACTATCTATTCAATTATTCTCAAAGAGAAAGGGGCCCCAGGGGGACCCTTTCCCATTTGCGGATGGTTTACCACCAGCTTTGAGTTGGTGGTAAAGTGCAAATGCTTTGCGACCGCATTTCAGCCGCAAAACATTTGTACATACCAATGCAAATCGGTATTTGGAAGGGCCTCCCCAAACACGCCCCTTCCAAATAATGTTTTGCAAACCCAAATTGCGATTTGGTAACAGGTTACCGAATCGCGATTTGGCCTTTGTACATCAGAAAAGGCATTTTTGCGTTCGCAAATGGCCAGGTTCTGTGAATCGGGCTGTTTACAAACACAAAAATGTTTTGTACATCTAGCCTCAAATGAGTGTTATTTTGTTGCAAATTAAGTTTACTCGTAATGGTAGAAATTAGCAGAAACATGGAAGTACAACCCCCTTGCGTCACATCCTCTGTAATTTAACTGATTTTTCACTTTTTGCACATTTTATGCTTAACTGCCCTGTACCTGTTTATGATATCCTGAAGGCCAGCATTAAATCATCTGGGATTGATACATCTGAGTGACAGCCCAAAATGGCGCTACTTACTTTAATTCATTAATGAATATGGACTCCATCTAAATAGGCTACTTAATGAAATTAAATGCCATGTTTCACTGACTTTGTAAAGCATTAGTTTGTCAATAATGAAATAAAAGTCAGTGCCACCAGAAATACACGAAGCAAGCAGATGTTCTTCATTGAGAACAGGTTTGTGTTTACCAATGATAAAAGAGAACCGGGAGCGCAGCTTTTCTATACTAAGAGTGACATGCAACCTGCAAATTGTAACAGTTATTGAAGTGCTGAAAAATGTTCCTGCATGATAGCCGAAATTACACCATGGCGCAATTGGCAAAAAGAATATGTAATAGTGTCAGTGCCTAAAAGGGTGCAAGTACCATCAGTTCAATTATTCAGAAGTAAAGTACCAGTGCATCACAGCATAGGTTAAATATTTCAGTAGCAAAAGGTCAGCACTAGTTAGGTGGAGGCTAGAGCTCTGTGACTCATATCTTCCAGTTTCAAGCTCTGGGTACTGCCCTGTCAGCGGCGTAGTCAGGAGGCCATTGAACCGCATACAAGCAGGGAAAACGCCCTACTTGTCTTTCCATTGGTTAGTAAAAGAGAGCCGTAGTTAGGGTGTTGTCGGCCCCTGACATCACTGGGACCGTAAGCTGCTGCTTGCGCTGCACTAATCACTGAACGGTATTATGTGCTAACAGTGGCGGCCGTCACCTCTCTAGGGTGGTAGGGTGGGCGAGGGGAAGGAGGGTTGTGGTTGTGTAATAATATAAAATAAAAGAAGACTTACCTGCTGCACCGCTCTCGCTGACGCTCCCGGACGTCTCTTTGCTTATCTCGTCTGGCATGGATGTGGATGGGCCTCAGGACACAGGCTCCTCCACCCAATCCAGACGCTGCTCTCATAGCATGAGAGCAGTGCCAGGATTAGTCTGAGCTGCCTCGTTTGCCGCTCAGACAGTGCCCTGGAGCCTGTGGCATTTCTCCAACCCAGCTGTGCAACACTGCTGGGTTGGATAAACATAAGTGCGCATGTTTATTTGGCCAGACATGCGCACTTATAAGTGCACAGTACTCCTCCTTCCTGCCATGCCCGGCCACATCCTCCACCATTACGGAGGAGCCGCCTCTGTGTGGTAACCAATTATTCCTGGGAACCTGGGTACATAATAATCAGAAGAACAAAGGTTCCCTCGAAGGAAGCTTTGAACCTATGCTTCCTTGGCATAAAGGATGTATCAACATATACATGTAAATAAACAGTTCTTTAATTACTACATATTGTCATCATATACAGAAAATCCATAAAATATGTGCTCCAAAAACAGCCTAGTGATGGGAACGATGGGAAACGGTGACAAAAGTGAACAATGGTGTGCTAGTGTTATTTGCAAGAATAATAAACCAACGCTGTCGACGGACTAGTACTTCGATTTGGAAAAAAGACTCAGGCTTAGGAACTAGGCGCTAAACATAGCTACATCCCTGCATACAAGTCAGACATACAACAGAGGATTTTAACACAATAGCAACTGTATGTCCATATCCTGCTAAAATGTCTGATTTAGGAAATGTCTCAATATGTGGTACAAAGCGACATCCACAAACACAGGCACTTAGGCCCAAAGAAAGTGACATTTTTACATTGAATATGTACCTCATTGTACTTGCAGAGAATGTCTCTTTTCAATCTATATGGGATCCCAATCAGTGGCCCACTCTTTTAACCCCAGTAGCTAAGGTATCCAGGCACCTAGAGCTTGGGGCGGGGGGGGGGGTCATGCTAGAGACAGCCATAGGTGGGGCAAATCGAACAGGGCAGCTGAGTTCCAGGGTTTAGGTTTGCGTATGATGATCTGTCTCTGAGCCAGGGCAGCTCTTATAAGCTGTAGGGTGGTGGTGATCCCCTTTCCGCATAAGCTCTTTAAGTGAAAGATGGGTTGACTAGGAGGGGGTGAAGGGGTGTGAAAAGCTATTTGTAAGGCAGGAAGAGGAATACTGCATCAACATTGTAGTTTGCAACCAGTTCGTATTTTGTCTTGAGACAAGACATTATTTATTCTTCCCCCTTTACACCGAGATTTGTAAAAAGTATAGATTTCAAATTTAGTCTTCACTTCAAACAAGCTTTATTCAACATATAGTCATAAAAGCACTTTACAAAATTATTTCCAATTTCTATGTCAAAATTTCATACATAATTAATAAAATAAGCCTGTTTCTAGAAATATAAATAGATATAGCAGCAACTTCCAATAAAAAAGACATTTTGTGATAAGAAAAAAAAAAAAACACTCCATATATACAGTTATCAATACACTTATACAGAGTTCGCAATCCAAGGAACACGGAGGCAAAAACTTCATTTTAGATAATTATACGTGAGGCTGGGCATGGGTATAGGTGAACTATAGTAAGTAAAACTATTTACATCACTAGATCAATAACCTATCTGTTTGTGGATGACATACACAATTCATGCAGATATTGATTTCGACCTTATTGCCCACATCCAACCAAGATATTTTGCAACACCAACAGAGATGGGTGATGAGGTGCTGGTACATATAATTCTTTCAGCTTCCGCACTCTTTCTAGTACCTAGCAATTTACATATGGGCTTTAGCCAAACCTGGCGCGGGGCAATGTAGGCTGGGCAGATAAATAGCATATGAGCAACCGTTTCGTTATGGGACAGGCAAATGGGGCACTTATTATCACATGAATTGGACCACCTGGATGTGCTGGATTTTAAGGGCAGCGAACCCGCCCTCAGCTGAAAATACAGTTTCCTATCCAGTGGCTTTGATATAATGTCCCAATATGGTTCTAGGCTCGGGTTATGTTTGAAATCCAAAAAGGTTCCTGTCAATGAGGATGATTCACTAGATCTCAAAGTATTATAAGTCACCATCTCCCAGTATTTTTCTTTTAGAATCTTTTTTGAAGGAAAACAGGCCGTGATTGGATCCTCCCAAAGCATTTTCATGCCAATGTCTACTAGGACATCCCTAATTCCACGTAACCAGCTTATTTTGTGGAAATTGTCCGATTTTATTACGTCCATGAAACCCTCGGCATATGGCCTCAATTCTGGTGTTGTCCACAGCCTGCGCCAATATAATACTGGGCGTAATTTTGCAATGTCAGATAAAGACTTTCTGCCAAGGTCATAAAGTAACGGGCACAGTGGCGTGCTTTGGGGGAGATTAGTAATACTACGTAGGAATCTATTTTCAGATATTCTAAGTTTAGCGGTGTTCTCAAACCCCCATATTTCTACACCATAGAGGGCTTAGCTAACCACTTTCATGTCGTAGACCTGTAGCACAGGTCTAATTGGTTTTGTGAGTGACTTTCTGTGCTCCACATATAATGCTCCCGACAATTGCCGGTGTTTAATTGTTTTAAGACAATCCCTACCAGGAATGTGAAATGCACAAACCTCGTGTACGGATTCCACTTACATCTCCCAACACCCCTGCATCTATTCAATTCAGTTCTCCATCTCTGCACATCTTCACATATCGTCAGTTCTTGCTCAGTCCACAGTTCCTATTTCTTACTGCCTCCTCTCTCCACAGCCTTGCATCTCTTTACTGCTTCCGCTATCCACATGCCCTGCCTCTCTTCACTTACTAATCTTACTACTTACATCTCTCAATAGCCTCTACTTTTGTTCTCCTTAGCTGGTATACCTCATCACTGCCACCTCTCCACACAGCCCCTATCTCTCTTCACTTACCCATCTTACCATTTCCAACATCTCTCAATAGTGAGGCAGTGTGGATGGGGTTTGCACCATGCAAATTATTGGTGAAAATTCAAGTACAAGCTTCACTCTGGTGGATGGACCTCTGTCTCAAAGTGAGGCTTGACATCAACTCATCAACAGTACACCAATGACCGTGAAGCACATTAGGCACCACAATAATGACAAAGAGGAGTACATTTGCAAACCATGAAGGTTTATTAGCAGATTAGCAAAGTTACAAACTCAAATCATTCAAATTAGTCATAAATCAATAATCACCTTATAAAAGCATTGTTCAGTATAGTCCAAAGTGAGTCATACAGCAAATACAAAGGCAAGCTATTCGAGGATTGTCATATGCAAATCGAATATGATTCAGTTTCCCCTTAAGTGAAATTCCCTAAAACTGAGCTGAGGATTCAAGTGAGGTCGGGCGAAGTTAAGCAATAGGTGTCAGCAAGTAAAGGCTCTAAAGTCAGAATCAAATAAAGATTCAGTCTGTAGACGATGAATAGATTTGCTCAGGAGCCTAACTCTTTGAGCTTGAGCAAATGCAACATGTAATCTCAAGAAAGTAGAAATGGGCATCTGCTCTCAACCAAGTGGGAAGTCATATCTGAATCTAACTAGCTCAGCAGTGCAAAATAAAGCATACAATTCTCTACATTGAAGGACAACTCCCTACTGTTCTCATAAAGAGAACCAATCAGAACCTAACATTTCATGATAAAACATTTGTAGACGTCTTCCCAGGCATTGCAGAAAGAAGGTTTGCAGGTGCACGGCTTTCAGGAGATATCTTGTGTAGGATGGTACTTTGCGGTTAGCCCATCCTCAGCACAGGTGTAGAAAACTAATTATTCAGCTTTCAGGGAAACTCACAAGATATACAATTCTCACAGAAACCAAAACATTTGCCACAATTTAGTTAGTTCAAGCCACTGCAGTTCGCCTCCTGAAATGAGAGAAAGAGTGAGAGAAAACAGCAGCTGAAAGTACATTCTCAATATTAGCATGAGTCATTTGAACTGTGCCCTACATTAACTGTGGCTAACTTAACATGCAATCACAAACTGTGGTCAACTTTTATGTAGAAATCACACTTTATATATATATATGAGTATATGATGTGCATTTATTATATGCTAGGCAAAATTAAAAATAGTAACATAGTGTCAGCAACTCCCCCTCTGCTGACTCAGAGAGTCATCACACAAAACATTCATAAGTCCCTTGTGACTGATTTTCAAATACCTGTTGTTGACTTCTGCTGCTTACTTCTAGACTCCTCTAAATCTTTTAGTTCATCATAAAGATGACGCTGCATCTTCTCAAGCACCACTTCTCTCTTTCGTTTTCTCCCATTGCCCTTTGGCACTGGTCCTCCTTCCTTACACTTCGATTCCTTTCTTCCAGTCATGGTTCCAGTCCACTTGATACAACGAAACAAGCCTAGAGTTAAGATAGCATTAATCAATATGGGAGTCACAATATTCCCCAATAGTTCACAACCAATTACACCAAGCCATCTACCAATTGCAGAAAAAACCTTTTCCAATTGCCTCCCAGGCACCTGTTGCTTCCAACTCCTTTAAATCGTTCAAAAGTCCAGTAATGTTATTAACAAACATATTCATTTCTTAGCTCTAGTCCAACGCGTAACATATAACAGACTCCTCTGTCTTTTGCGAGCAAGATATCTAAAGCAAGCCTATTCTGGAGAACTTACTCTAATAGCCACTAATTCTGTATTTATAGCAGCTAGCTATCTTTAGGTCATTCAAAACTACTCCTACAGTACGAATCATAGCACTAAAGATGTCACCTACTATTATCTCCCCTATGAGACACTACTCCCTTATCATCTAACTCATTTTCATGATACACCTTAGGAAACACTAAAGCTAGATAGCACCTGCCTACCCAATTTGCAGGAAGCTGAAAGTAAGCATTTTTACCACACACACAATGAACTCCAGGAATGACAGGTACCCTTCCACCAAACACCTGTTCCCCCTGAACTTCAAATCTCTACAGGCATTCACTATAACTGATCATCTGAGGATTACTAATCTTTTCTTTCTCCTCACAAAACAGGGTTTTCCATGCAGTTGCCAATCTAAACTCAAATGTGGACCTATCCCAGCATCCTTTGATTTTTCTTCTTTTTTCCCATTCACCCATATGCTCTTTCTTTCCCTTTAAGTCAAGTTCTAAGATTCTTTCTTGCAACTCCTAAATACATCTTTTATCAGGTTTTTTCTCTCTGTACATTTCATCTCTCCTTTCTGAGCACGAGAAACATCCATCTTTGTTGGAGACCTAAAGAAATGCCATACCATATCCATATACCCAGCATTATAATGAGGAGTGAAATGTTTGTACGTAGGCACCTGCTCAAGGACTAAGGGTCCGATTTATAATTTGGCAGACAGAGTACTCTCTGTTGGCCTGACAGAGGACTTAACTTCTGCTAGGCTGAGACTACTGTGCAGGCCAAATTTATAAATGACTGCCAACCTGGCGGTCATTTCTTAAGCATTGGCAGGAACCACCTTCACAGGAATTCCTGTCAATGCTTTTTGAAGTTTGGTGCACAGCTTTATCAACATGACGGAGGGATCCTACTTGCTGAAAAAGCGCTTTGACGCCTCATCAGGGGTAGTAAGCGCTATATAAATGCAATTACAATTACAATACCTGATGCCTCAGGCCTGTAGCTACAATGAAGTCTTTGGCCCACCTGCAGGGCTTCACACAGCATACGCATAAACTCATTATTAAAATTAGTCCTACAATCTGACTCCAAAGAAACCGGAAGGCTGAATCGAGGGAGCAACTGGCCACAGTGAGACTGACTTTCCTCCTAATCGGTACGCTTCCACTCAACTGGAAAAAATATATACCACTACTAAGATGTAACGGAGCCCATTGCACACAGGCATCTTGACAAAATGTAGTTGCATGCGATCGAAGGGACCACCTGATCTCCCTATATTACTCATAGTCACTACAGTTCTTCTGGCCGAATTCAACTTCAGGCAGGTGACACATCGGTGACACAGATTCTCGTCCATGACACGGAAACGGGTATTGAACTTGTGCATCATAAACAAGCGCACCATAACATCTCTCCCTATATGGGTCGGACCATGAAAATGTTTGACCATAGAGGACAACATGGCATCTAGCAAAACAGGTCTCACATCTGTTAAACACCCCAAATGTCATCTTGATTCTTCACACACCCTGCTCTGACCAACACCTCCTGTTCACTTTCTGGGACTTCCTCCTGTAGACACTTGACCTTTTCCCATGTATCAGCAACAGTCAACAAGAGGCTCATAGACACATAATTTTCTGACACATTAGAACAGTTTCCATTCCGTGTGCACAACCCAAGAGCACAGTATCTGACCATCTCATCCACAAAGCGGTTGCCAGCAGTCACAAAATTAAATCCACTCTTGTGTGCTGCACATTTCACTACCGATATTTCTGTGAGCAATTGTAAAGGGTTCAAACGATCCATAACCCAATTTGCATTCCTGATAGGGGAGCCACGTGAAGTCATGAAACCCCTCTGACACCAGAACTGTCCAAAATATTGGACAACACCAAACCCATATTGACTAACAGTGTAAATGGTGACTCTCAAATTGTTAGAGTTATAACAGGCTCTAGAAAGAGTAATCAGTTCATCCACCTGTGTGGAAGTTACATTGCACAAATAAAAAGCTTGCACATCACCTTCTAAGGTGCAGACAGCATAGGCTGCTTTCAGGTCACCTCATCCATCTCTTAAACAAGGACCGTCCACAAACAACATACAATCGGGCTCCTCCAGAGGGACATCTCAAATGTCGAGTCTTGGCTTGGTACACAATTCTGTAATGTCCAGCCTTCATGCTCAACCCTTTCATTATTGTCATCAGTCACAGGTAAAGGCAACAGTATGGCATGGTTGAGAAAGGAGCACCTTTGCAGGATGATGTTCACCACAACAAGGATAACCAGCTCATAGCGGGTCAAACTGCTATTGGTCATGTGTTGGGTTCAAGTGCAGGTGAGAAAGATCTCAACAGAATGGGGCACCATAATTGTAATGGTATGGCCCATAACTATACCCCCACAGTGCTAAATGCTGACACCAACAGTGGCCACTGCCTTTAGGCAACTCTGCAACGCTGCGGCTACTGGGTCAAGAGTGCCAGAAAAATAAGCAACTGGGTCCTTAGAATTGCCATGGTTCTGTGTAGCACAGATAGGGAGCACCCCTCCCTTTCATTGCAATATATAACAAAATAATTTTCATAGGCATTCTTAGAGCCGAGGCAGAGCAGAGACTTTCTGCCACTTTGAGGAAGGCACTAATGCATTTGTCGCCCCATGGGAACTGATCAGGCACATCTTTGTCTATAACCTCTGCAAAGGCTTTGCCACTAGGGAAAAGTTGGGAATCCGCTGACAACAGTAGCCCACCATTCCCAAAAATATCCTAACTTCTTTTTGCGTTGTGAGAGAGTTCATTCTCAGTATGGTAAAGATTTTCTTTTTAGACACCTTTCTTGCTCCTTTCTAAATATGGTGCCCTAGATCCAGGACTTCCTTCTGACAATACTGCAATTTAGTGGGGGACACCTTATGTCCATTCTCAGCCAAATGATTCAACAGGGCAGTAGTGTCTTGTCTGTATGCATCTTGCGTTGTTGGTGTCACCAATTGGTCATCGATAAATTGGACAAGGACTGAGTTGCATAGCAATGACAGGGTCTCCAAATTCTTTTCCAGAATCTGATTGAAGATCTAGGGGCATTCTGTATGCCCTTGAGGAACTCAGCACCATGCCACAACTTTATTTTGGAATCAGAATGCAAAGATTAGCTGACTGTCCTCATGCAAACGAATGGAAAACAATGCTTTGCACAGGTCAATGACTGTGAATCACTCAACATTGCAGGGTATTTGGAACAGTATCACAGCAGGATTCGGTACCACAGACCAACATGGGACAACAATTGTATTGACATTTCGAAGGTCCCGCACAAAACTCCAATTTTTATTTGGTTTCTGCAAGCCCATTATAGGAGAATTGCAAGAGCTCCCTAATATTTCTTTCAAGATGCCTTGCTCTAACATGGACTCAATTACAGTGGTAATTCCATCCACCGCCACTGGTGATAGGTAAATGCTGTGCATGCTGTTTTATTGCTATTTTCAGGGGTTCAACATCTTTGATCAGGCCAATTTCTTTACCAGAATGATCCCAAATGTCCTCCTTCATGGAGTCAGGAAGTAACCCTTCTTTTGTCAAACACTGGAATAATCCAACAGCTGACTTTTTTGTGCTCAGTGTAAAGTCTTCATCCTCGTTGTGTGTCTGAAGCTCAGTATAGGACACCATTTTATTTGCAGAGAAGATCCCTGTACAATAGATTGACTGGACTTGATTCACATATTATAAACTGATGGTCCTCTTCAATGAAACCTATTTTTACAAGGACTTTAGCTGAAACAGGGTTCATGATTTGCGGATTAGAAATGCCTATAACTTGGACTTGTTTTCCTGAGAGGCATAGGTATTGGACCTCTACTGCTCCTATAGTAGAGTGGGTAGCTCCAGAGTCGATAAGAAACTATATGGGGTGGCCATTCACCTCTCCATCCACATAGGGGGCACTGTGGTCACCTCAAAGACTGTGCAAAGCACACAATCTGCCTCCCCTCTCAGGCACCGTCATTGCGATTGATTAGAACCTAGATCTTCAAAACTTTCTAAGACCAGGAATTGATGGAGACTGTCAGGACTTGTGAAATGGTTTTGCTGAGCTCTGCCACTCACGTTTGCATTAAACCTTGGGCTGTTCATGTTGTGTTGTATTAATGGGGCTTGGGGCATGTTAGGGTTCTAGGGTCTTTGAGTTTGCATAGTTTGAATCAGCATCACATTCAGATTCAGCATCTTACCCTCAAATTGCATTTGATTTGGATCAAACCTTCATTCCCATTTCCATTGGCTCACCATTTTACAATAATGACATGACTATGTCCATCCCTGAATTCGTGTCTAGCGGCACCCCTCGTCCTCTACCCTATAAGACACCATTCTCATTCTGCATTATCTGACCACTGTCTAGATTGCCAACTCTCTGCATTCCAGTACTAACAACAGAACTAAAACTTAAATTAGTCACATTCAGGCCATTCTGAAATCCTTTCAGTGCTAATTTAATTTGTACCAACATGAATTTCTCCTTCATCTTCTTATGTCTCGATTCCAAATCATCACTGCAATACTTTGCGTATCGCAGGATTTCGTTCAAAGGTTTCGACTGACAACAAATCACCTTTTTCTGAATATGCAAGATAATCTCCGGGCGCAATCCAAGAACAAACTGAGACACACAATCACTGAGATTTCCTCGTTTGGCATTCTTGACGCTAGTATGCTGGCGAAAACTTGCATGAGCCTTTTGTAATAGACATGCACCAACTCTTTAGACTCTTGGGCAGTTCTTGATATTTTCAACCAATCAATCTCTTTCTGCAGAACCTTAGTCTTCAAAAAGTTAATCCCCATAACAACACTTTCCTGTTACACTAAGAGAAAATTCAAAGTCACTAATCACTCTAGAGCAAGAATGAGAAATAATGCCCTCCTGGTACTATCACACATGTGAAATGAAGTCTCAACCAGTGGAAGTCACCCTGACTAGTGTGGTCTATTTCTCTGTGCAAAAGGATTAACCAAACTTTAATCTCAGTTAATACATCCTCACAATAGATGTTTAGTAAGTTCTATCGATAGTGCTTCACAGTCCGACACCACAAACGTTAACCTTAACAGACAAGTTATAATTTTATATATTCATTACCTATCCGGGATCTTAGACTACAACCAGTCCGATAACCAAACTTCAACTGATTCCAGCAGGCGTGCTTCTCTGCATAAGCACCAGCAGTATACACGAAACAGCATTTCATATCTCAACATGAACACAGAGCTTCTTTGGACCCAAATGGACATCACACCACGAAACACACTAACTCATCAAAAGTGCAAACACCACAATGCTTGACAACACACAATCAAAGATGCATAATCCTACTTATACTCACACTCCTAGAATACTGCAACTGCTTCAGGAATGCCGGAACACTGCCAATTCTCTAAACTGGACCATGGAACCATGGGGATGTGAACTAGGTGGTGGGCAGATTCTAACTGTTTTAGTGGCAAATTCTAACTCTCTAAGCCTCAATGAGAACCATTCTCTGCTACCGGATTGAAGCAGTGCGCAATGGGGTTTTCACAATGCAAATCATTGGTGCAAATTCAAGTACAAGCTGCACTCAAGAGGATGAAACTTTGTCTCAAATTGAGGCTTAACATAACTCATCAATAGTCCATCAATAACCGTGAAGCTCCACAATAATGACAAAAAGGAGTACATTTGCAAACCATAAAGGTTTATTAGTAGATTAGCAAAGTTACAAACTTAAATCATGCCTAACAAAAATGACTGTGTCCATCTGTAATGAAACTGGTATTCATGTAAAGCACTCTGATACCTGATATCCTCTGTTTAAACAAACAAAGAGAACGAGCTCAGAGCTACGCTCTAAATAACCCAGTCATCAGGGTCATTAGAAAGGAGTCTCCCTTCCAAGGTACCAATTTGGTTTCTAGAAGAACCCTCACCCACCAACCTAGTTGGTGGCATGCTTCATCATTGGGTTCCCACCCAGGAAGCCGAGTGCCTCCTAGGTGTGCTTCGACACCTGATTACAGCGGAGCTGTTTTTTTGTGGTTATGTATTGTTTATGTGAGTAGTGGATACCGTGAAAGTGAAAGGTTAAAACTACCTCCAGGGTACCCAATTCTTTTTTATTATATGGTCCCTGGGGTAGGGTTAAAAAATAGTTATTTGGACGTGAATGAGAGGATTAATCTTGCACGTCTCTTCAAAGATATGTTAAAATAATAATCCCAGTGAAGTGGTCTAAATGTTTCAGCCAATGAGTTTCCAATTGATTGGCTTTCTTCAGGACCTGTGGTTCAGAGCAAACCCTGAACTCACGTGTACTATGCACACACGCTAAGGTGTGCATAGGTGTGTACGGTGCGTAACATACAGGTTTCACCATCAGATTTTGTAATTTCTGCTAAAAAGAAGAAAGAAGACACAGGGTAATTACGAACTATCATCAGGTCCCCCAAGGTCGGGACCCCTCATCCATACATATTCACAGGTAGCATCTTATCATATGCTGACAAGCAAGTCAGTGAGTGCAGTGGACGTGTCGTCAGACATGCAAAACTTAAATTATGATGTCACTAGTTCGTGCTATATAAAGCTCTAAAAAAAAAAAACAAAAAAAAAAAATTGTTCAAATTATTCATAAATTAATAATCACCTTTTAAAAGTTTTGTTTGGTATAATCCAAAGCGAGTCAAAATAGCAAATACAAAGACAAGCTATTTAAAGATTGTCATACACAAATCAAATAAGATTAAGTTTCCCCTGAAGGGAAATTCCCTAATGCTAAGCTGAGAATTCAAATGAAGTAGGGGAAGTTAAGCAGCATGTGTATGCCTCTAAAGGCAGAATCAAATATTCAGTCTGTGGCCAAAGAACAGATTTGCTAAGGAGTCTTAGAGCCTGATTTAGATCTTGGCAGACAGGTAACTCCATCATAACGGTGACGGATATCCCGTCCACCGAAATAATAATCCCATAGGATATAATGGGATTTATGTTTCGGCGGACGGGATATCCATCACCGTTGTGACGGAGTAACCCATCCGCCAAGATCTAAATCAGGCCCTAAGTCTTTGTGCAGCAGCAAAATAGGACATGTAATCTCAATAGAGTACAAAGGGGAATCTGCTCTCAAGCAAGTGGGAAAGCATATCTGAATCTAACGAGCTCAGCAATGCACAATTAAAACTTACAATTCTCTACAGTGAAGGACAACTCCCTACGGTTCCTATAAAGAGAACCAAGCAGGAATCTAACATATCATGATAAAACATTTGTAGACTTCTTCCCAAGCATTGCACAATGGAGGTTTAAAGCTGCATAGCCTTCAGGGGATATTTCGCAAAGGATGATACATTCTGGTCAGCTCATGCTCAGCACAGGTGTACAAAACGAATTAGTCTGCTTTCAGTGAAACTCATAAAGATCAACATTTCTCACAGAAACCAAAATGTTTGCAGCAATTTAGTTAATTCAAGCTACTGCAGCTCTGCTCCTGAAATGGGAGAAAGAGAGAGAGAACAGCAGCCAAAAGTACATTTTAGATATTACCCTGACTGATTTAAACTGAGGCCTACATTAACTATGGCTAACTTAACATGCAATCACTAACTATGGTCAACCTTTGCGTAGGAATCACACTTTTTTATATATGTGTAGATGATGTGCATTAGTACCTATGTTAAGCAAAACAAAAATAGTGGCAGTGTCACCAATTGTAAATGCATCTCTTCTGCACAGTTCTTCATCTCTTCATTGGCCCATCTCTCCAAAGCCACCTTGATTTCTACACAGCCTCTACATCTCTTCCCCACAACCCTTACATCTCTTCACTGTCACATCTCCCCACTGTCCACCATCTCTTCATAGCCCCCTTCATTTCTCCACAGTCCCTGCATCTCTTCAGTGCCTCCTCTTTTCACAGTCCAAGCATCACTCAGACAGCACCAGGGTCTCAATGCCACCTTAGTATGTTTATCAGTCCTTCCTAATGTCTATAGCTGCAGCTTTCGGTAAAAGCCCTAGGATCACTCTACAGACCTGTCATCTCTCTTACTTTTTTCCCAGCTCTGCCTTCTCCTCAGTCACAGCATCTCTCAACAACTCCAGCATGTCTAAACAAGTTATTCTTTGATACAGAAGCACTCTACCAAAGCGTATTTTACTTGGTATGGTGGCAGTGCAAGGGGGGCACATCGAGGTCTGGAATTTAATTTTAAAGCAAAATACAAGGTGAACAAGTATTCTTCAGAAGAAGTGAAATAGGTAATCGGCTGGGTAATCTGGTGAAGAAAGACCACCCTTTCATTTGTTGTGGAGAGAATTATTTGTTTATTTACACCTTTTAATTACTTGAGAAACTGCCTTGGGAGAGAGTGAAAGTGCTGGACTCTGCATATTGAGGGCTCCTGACAGGAGAGGATGTGGAGGCGCATGGGGCGAATGAACAGATGAGGAAATGAGGAAAACGGAGCCATCTGTCCCGAGGGTCCATCAAATCCAACCTTAATCTGCCTCTATTCTGAAATATGAGACATTTACGACTGTCACCACCGACATTAGCTTCTCCCTGACTCGGGACTGCTGCTTTGCACCCCTGGCTCGTTTTAGTTAATTCATTCCTATAAATGTAACACTTGTCTTGGGAGATAGTTTCAGTCAGTTGATATTCAATACAAATATAATCTCTAATGTTAAGACACTCTTTCCATCCAATTGTCTCATCTGAGAACTCCGGGTCTTTGGAGAAGCAGCTTCTTACATCTTTCTTGAATGCCTCATTGCGGTTGGCAACCTCGCTAGCTCGCGTGGCCATGCTCCACTTCATTCTGGCTTTTCCTGGGTTGCCTTTTCTGAGCTGCTTTTTAGGTCTCGGCCTGCACCAGCGCTTGCGCTGGTCTGGCCGAGAGTTTTAGTAAGCGGGTTTTGGAAGTGCAAACCCACTGGCTTTCGGCGGGCGACCAGCTTGCGTTCACGATTTCCTATCTCTTCCTCATTTCCTCGTCATGGCTCATTAACTCTCTGGACTCTGATGTTTCAATCGCAGCAGCAGCTCACATTACCAACTGACGGCCCTGGACTACAGTCACATGAAAAACAACAGCGAATCATTAGCATTGAAATGCAAGCTTTTTTTTGTCTAGTTAGAAATATTGCTTCGGTGGGTTGATTTCACCTTATATCGCTATTTGTTTTATATTGGGAGTCACAACCTAATTACCAGTATTTTTGTATCACTGTTTTTTTTAATATTTATTCGCGCAAAGCACAAAGCTATATTTAAGGTTACTTTTTCCACGTCACTTCTTCACTCTATTTAAACTCCACACCCCCCACTCTTATTGTCTCTCTCCTTCTCTCGATCTCCCCTCTCTAATTCTCTCTCTACTTAATTAACTCTCCCCTCTCTATCTTTTTTAGCCTTTCATTCTCTCTCACCCCTTTATCTGTTTCTCTTTCAAACTCCTTCATTCACTCTTTCTCCCCTTCTTTCTCTCTCTCTATCCCGCTCCACTCTTTATTCTATGTACACCCTTTCTCTCTTTCTCTCTCACCACCCTCTCTAATTGGGCATTATATCTTCACTCTATCTCTCACTCGGCAACACCACAGCATCACTCAGCATCACCACAGCATCACTCAGCGCAACCACAGCATCAATCAGAGCCAGCACAGCATCAATCAGAGCCAGCACAGCATCACTCAGCACCAACACAACATCTCTCAACGCCATCACAGCATCACTCAACGCCATCACAGCATCACTCAGTGCAACCACAGCATTACTCAGCACAACCACAGCATCACTTAGCGCCACAACAGCATCACTCAGCGCCACTACAGCATTACTCAGCAGCACCACAACATCACTCCGCGCCACCACAGCATCACTCAGCAACACCATAGCTTCACTCAGCGACACCACATCATCACTCAGGGCCACCACAGGATGACTCAGCACCATCACAGCATCGCTCAGCACCACCACAGCATCGCTCAGCACCACCACAGCATCGCTCAGCACCACCACAGCATCACTCAGCACCACCACAGCATCACTCAGCGCCACAACAGCATCACTCAGCGCCACCACAGCATCACTCAGCGCCACCACAGCATCACTCAGCGCCACCACAGCATCACTCAGGGCCACCACAGCATCACTCAGCGCAACCACAGCATCACTAGGCACCACAGCAATATCACTCGGCGCCACCACAGCAATATCACTCGGCGCCACCACAGCATCACTCGGCAACACCACAGCATCACTCGGTGCCACCACAGCATCACTCGGCGCCACCACAGCATCACTCGGCGCCACCACAGCATCACTCGGCGCCACCACAGCATCACTCGGCGCCACCACAGCATCACTCGGCGCCACCACAGCATCGCTCGGTGCCACCACAGCATCACTCAGCGCCTCCACAGCATCACTCAGCGCCCCCACAGCATCACTCAGGGCCACCACAGCATCACTCAGGGCCACCACAGCATCACTCAGGGCCACCACAGCATCACTAAGCGCCACCACAGCATCACTAGGCGCCACAGCAATATCACTCGGCGCCACCACAGCATCACTCGGCGTCAAGACAATATCACTCAGCATCACCACAGCATCACTCAGCGCCAAGACAATATCACTCAGCACCACCACAGCATCACTCAGCACCACAGCAGTATCACTCAGCAAGACCTGAGTATCATTCAGCATCACCTCAGCATCGTTTCCGCAACAGTCACCACCACCACCACTACCACCTCAGCATCACTCAGCACCACCTCAGCCTGCTCTCGGAATCTGGCATCTGTTGATTCCCCCCTAGCGTCTGGCCGCTGCTAGTGTTATAACACAGGTACTAGTTCCCAACCTTCACCCTCCGATTGTTTATGCCCCCTCAAAAAAAAAGCTTTAACAAACAACCATTGCAATAGGCAGAAACAAGTTGCCAGCCTTGCAAGAACAAAAGAAAACTGAGGAAATTTTTTATTGTAAATACTTTTTTTAATATGGTCGTTCACTTTTACATAATGCCTTCTTGGTCATATATAAAGTAACAAAAATGCTTCTGACACTTTTTTATTATAACTTTTCAGCATGCTGCACAGCAGCCACACTTCTCTACAGCACAGCTTGAAGACATTGGCAAAGTCAGTAGCTCTGGGTAAACACTTATAAGGCCCCAAAGGCGAGACCTATTGGCTATGCCAATGCTTGTTAATTGAATGAGGGACGTTAGAGTCATCCCGTTAAAAAGCAGAACACCTCATGACAATCAAGATTCCATCCTGGTGCACGCGCCAGCTGCTCCACTCCGTTAACTGCCTGGGCTTGTCTGTCTCACTCTCTCCCTTCTATGACCATGACATATGCCGCCCACTCCACTTAACAGTAAACACAGAACCAAGTCCTAGGAAGGCACTCTCAAAACACGAGGCCATCTGGCTTGTTAAATAACTGTAGTGGTGCATGGCAGTCTGGACCACCTTCCCTTCTAGGCCCAAGTGCCACTGCACAGGGTTGGATTGGGATAAAAATCGGCCTGGGCATGCTAAAATAAAGTGGCCCACTTTTGCATATTGCCTTCCCGCAAAGCACTGCTTCAGCGAAGTTTTATAAAAAGAGGGGTGGTCTCTGACAGAGGCATGATTTCTTAACTTTACTTAGATAAAAAAAAATGCACCGATTAGTTCACACTGGTGAAACACACCTGAAAACAAGTGAGGCCACTTCTGCTCAGGCCCCCTGCCCCGCTCAATATGCATACATAAAGAGAGAAAGGGAGTGACACCTCTGCCGTTGATAAAAGGGAGGTAATGGACGCGCATCTGCCTCCAGAAAGGCTACTCAGGCACCCACTGGGCCACTGGCAGCATCTGAACAACACAGACACCGCCCAAATCGCCCCCCCCAGGCTGCCCAAAAAAGCATCCCACAGCTGGAACTCGGATACCGGCCCCTCGGCCATTGCTCGAGTGCCCGCCTTACCAATCCGACCCTGCCACTGCAACACGCTGACCTTTGATGGCCACACCACTATGCTGAGTCATCCAAAGGAATGCTGTTTTACAATATGCAACTTAGAAGGAGAGCAGACTTATGACCTCATTATAAGTGTGCCGGGAATTTGCAGCATTAAGTCCACTCTCCAGAGTTATCAGTACTGGGCGTAATAGTAACTCCAAGGGATGCGTTGAGGGTATTACAAGGGAAAACATGAGGTTCCCTTGTGAAATAAGGAATTACTGGGCAAGCTGATTATTCTGGTCTTCAGAGATTTTGGCTCTTAGCAGCCAGATTCCTTGGGTGAAACTTACCTGGTTGGTAACAGGACTGGCCCTATGGTATTCAAGAGAGACCTCGTAATCGTGGAACAAAAATCATGTTATTCTTATTCCCATAATACGCAATGCCCTTTGACAAACATCTTCAATGGTGCTAGATTGCCCAAAAATAGCAAATATAAGTATTTGTGATAGGAAAACATTTTGTTGACTAGATTGGTACTTAGTGTACCTACTATGTACTCTGCCCCATCTTGTCTAAGAGACCTTCATTGGCTCCCAGTTAAGTAGCATTCAGCATTTAAAGCCCTTGACAAGGACCATAGAGACCTTAATAGTTCTGTCCCGATGTCTTTGAAGAAGAGAATTTAAGCATATTTACCTTCTCAAAACCTTCACTCTTCTTCATCCAATGTAGCATGCATACCCCATTTTAATTGGAGTTACATGTAGTTGATATCACACAGCAAAGCAGTGGAACTATCTGCCGACCCACTTCGGACAGTGCCCTGTCCAATCACCTTTAAAAAGAAACTGAAAACCTTTCTTTATGAGTAGTTCTTGACCAGTAACTGTTTTCTACTTTAACGCTAGGATGCCCTTGAGGGATTTTTTTTGCTCTACAAATCATTCAACATAACATAATAAAGCATAACATAAAGTTATATAATTACAGTGACTATAGGGAGAACTTCAACTTGATGAAGAAGGGAGGAGCAAGCTATAGCTTTAGTGAGATGTCTTAATCTAAGGGGAAGAAGGTCCCCAAAGCACAGGGACAGATAAAAATGTAAAATGAATTTAACAGTCTAGTACTGTTATGTGTTTCCGGGACGTCAACTATCATTACATCAAAACCCGTCTTCCCCATCACAGTCCATACTCTATGAGGCGCCCACCTCCCTGACAAAACGTTCCTTACTCTGTAAGTTTTTCTACTGGCTCTATGCCTGCAGATCTGGCTACCACCACAAATAGCCCCTCCTTCCCTCCCACTGTGCTTTTTTTGCTTCTGTCTTCTCAACAGTGTTAGATGTGATGGCATTGTATTGAACGCAAGGACTGGTGAGGTTAAGCACCGGGGAAGGTTTCTAAAGGAATGAGGTCTAGTGTGAACAGGGCTGGACTGGCCTTAGCGGGCATTGGGCGTTTCCCCAGGAGGCTGGAAGGGTGGGGGGCCGGTTTTCCAGCAGTTTGCTGACAATCTTCCACTTCATGATGTTCTAAAGAATATAGTTTTTAAAGAATGAAAGGACATCAACAAAACCAACTTTCCACTGTTTTTTTTATGTGCATGAGATATTCTTTGGAAAATTTTGCTAATGAGTTTCCACAAATGCCACACATCAATTCTATTTTGTCCAGTATGGATTCAACCTCCTCACACGCCTCTAATCCGACCCATGTGACAAAAGGTGTGGTATGCCCTTTAATGGGTTTATGCTGCATCTAATTTCGTCATAAAGACCAGTATATGCAGTGCAAACCTTTGTAAAAGGACCTTCAATCCTTATTTGACTGTCTCCTGGAAGGAAAGGCCCCCACGGCCGTCCTAGGAAATGTGGAATTGTTGGCTAAATTCTTGCGGGACGCAACTTTTGACTCATTATGCTCATCATCAATGGCAGCTGGGGCATCAGTGGCAGCCAGAACATTATTATGGCAAAAGATATGGATGTTGGATCCAGCTCAGAGATTGTTGATTCATCGACTCCTTTCATAGGTCAAAAACCTTTTGGTGCTGAGCTCAACAGTCTGATACAAAAGACAGCAGTGGAGAAGGAAATCCTTCAACCATTCGGAACTTTTACTGTAAGGAAGTAATTTTTGCAAAGGAAGCTGGAGCAATTTTCTCAAGAAACTTTGCACCCCTGTCAAGGCCGAGCCCGGGGTTGCGTCGCTGTGCTTGGTGAGAAATACAAACTTCAGTTGCACCGGTCGCTAAATTCAAAATTAGGACTATCGCTGGGAGCTGGTTTGGGGAAGATTTGTCAACTTGCCTACTACCTGGACACATGGGGAATGTTAATGAAGGGTAAGTGGGTGCTTACAATAGGAAGAAGTGGGTATTTTATACCGTTAAAAGAAGAACCACAGCCTTGGTTTCAGGAGATGCTTGTACAGAAATATCAACTACAGAGGGCCTATCTTTTGAAAGGTGTGGCAAGCCTACAGGCAAAAGGAGCAATAGTAGAGGCCCCATTCCCACAAAGGAAACAAGGGGTATATTCGATTTTTCTCTCGGTACCCATGTCAGACAGGGCCTATTGACCAGTTCTGTTCTCAAAATGGATAAATCAGTTTGTTCAGAATACCACTTCAGGATGACACCGCTTCAATATGTGATTCCATTGTTAGCAGAAGATGACTACATGATGATCCTGCATCTTCAGGATGCCTACTTGCAGTACCCATTCGTCAAAGAAGCCAGTTCCTGTTAAGAGTTGCATTGGAGGGACACCATTCCCAGTACATGGCCCTTCTCTATGGACTTTCAACATCTCCATGGGTATTAACAAAGGTGCTATGCAGCTGTGATGTCACTGTTACATGTAGCAGGTTATCAATTAATGCCTTACCTAGATGACTGGTTAATTTTTTTTCTCCTTCTCTTTCCAAGGCACTGACGACGTAAAGAGAGTATCTGAATGTCTCATCAGTCAACGTTTTGTGTTAAACCTGTTGATGCTATCTTTGATAATCTGATAAAAAGTAGATAAAGCGCCTTCACAGGATCAGGCGGTGTGTCCTCAGGAATAGATGAGGTAATGTGCCCCTAACAGAATAAAAATCACCTGTGAAACAGGGAGCATAATTAGTTGAATAAGCCTTCTTGAGACTGAGTTCACGTTAGAAACCATGATCAGCATAAGGTGATCGAATTGTTACACAGATTTCTAAAATCTAAGTACAGAATATAATGCAGCATCATCTAACACCATCCTAACACCATTCCCTCAATGAATAATAATATAACTCTTTTGAGGTAACACCATCTGATGTGATAGTACAAACCTAGTTACACTCAAAACAATGACAAACTCATATAATGAATCGGTTTCTTGTGGCAGGCAGGTAAAGCCATTAAAAAGTTACTTTTCTAGGGAAGAAGCCTTCAGAGTTCACCAAAAACAACACAACAACAAAAAATTTTATTTATGCACATTTTGCTGCAAACAGAGACAGAATAGGACAAAAACATGGGCTTGTAACAATACAAGATGGAGTCAGGCCTAGTTTCGGTCTTGTTTGGCCAATGTAAAGAAAAAACATTATTCAGTTTTCTTGGTTCCGATGCAAAACATTCATGTTATTGAGTAAACATTATTTCTTAATCAGAAATATCTTTATCACACCTAAAGAAGTCAAATCTGGAGCCAGTTCAAGAGAGACTCTTCATTGGAGCTGTGTTCAATGCATCAAGAGCTCATGTATCTTACTAGAATCAAGAGGTAAGACTTTACAGAGGTCCTTAACTCACCTTCTGTCTTGTCAAGAATCCTCTGCCAGAAAGTTTTTGCCGGTGCCGGGGTTGATGCACAGAATGTTGAGACCATAGTTCCAGTCTCACAAATACTAAGACGGGATCTCAATTGATGTCTGGACATGAACAATCTTCTTAAAGAGGTTAACTCCCCCAAACTCCTGGTGGTAACAACTGATGCAAGTCATTGGTTTTAGGGCGAGACCTTGGATGAAAGGAAAGTGATGGGTAGTCAATCTCCCTCAGGGGCCTGGCAATTCCTGAACTGGAGGGAATTGCTGCAATAGGGAAGGCATAGCATGCCTCAGCTCTTCTGTTTCATAGGAGGGCTGTAGTAGTAAGAATGCACAACCAGGTAGGCAGCAGCTACATAAATAGACAGGGTGCAACCAGAGTAAAGGCATTAGGAAAACTTATTTGCACAAGCAAAATGCTTGTGAGCAGAGTCTCTTTCTCTCCCTTGCATCAATGTATATTCCAGGTCAGAACAACTATCAGGCGGACAGTCTGAGCTGAGATATTATATCATCAGTGAATTTTCAACTGGGTAAAAAAGCATTCCAGCAGTTGGTGATGGCTTTTGATCTCCCATGGTTAGACTCTTTTGTTTCTTGATCCAGTTCTCTTTTCCGGTAGTACTGCATGGAGTCGAGTGAGAGTCATGCTTGGGAAGTGGATGTCTGGTCCTTCAAATGGCCAACAAGTCTGCTGTACGCCTTTCCTCATATTCCCTTTCTCGCCAGGGTGCTTCAGCAGATTCAGGAGGAGATGATGACGGTGATCCTAGTGGCTCTCTTCTAGCCAAGGAGGGCATGGTTTCCAATACTAATGCAGCTAGCAGATCAGGAGTGTATTCATTTCCATCTAGCCCCTTCTCCACTCTGATTTCCTGTTATCTCACAGGGTGTTACAAATGTTAAATCTATCTGCATGTATGTTAGGAGGAGATGGTTACAGAACTTAGGTTGTTCTGCAGAGGTGGCCATCTCTTTTCAGTAATCCAGGAAGCCATCTACCTTATCAGCTTGCTTAAAGCACTGGAATAATTTGGAAAACATTTTTTTGGGAGGGTTTTGGAAGAGAGTTTTCAGGAAAGCGTGTCTCCCTCAACCCTATGATCACAATAGGCAGCCATTAGAGGTTTCAGTGAAGAAAAAACAGATTTTTCCAAAATGTTCCCACTTTTAAAGGGGTTGTTCAAAGGTTTTAGACACAACAGGTCGGTCCAGCCACCTGTAGTTCCCCCTTGGGATTTACCACCAGTATTAAAGGACCTGCAAAAGCCACCTTTTGAACCGCTGGAATCAGCTACTTTGCATTGTTTAAGGTCGTTTTTCTGATACCAATCACATTGGCCAAAAGATTGGAAGATTTGGAGACCCTTTTAGCTTATTTGGACAGGACAAAATATCAGAAATTCTAATGCCCTGTTTGTTTCTTTTGGTCCAGAAAATAAAGAGAAGAAGCCATCTACTTTCTGTAGATGGGATCGACAGGTGATTTCAAAATCCAAGTTTTCTTGCATCTATATGCTTCAGGTTGCATACAAGGAAAATTGACAAGGGGCTTTTCAGCAACCTGGGCAGAAGCAAATGGTATACCCTTAGCTGAGATATGCCAGTAGGCAACATTGTCTTCCACTCACACTTTTGTGAAACATAATTATTTGGCACAAGGAGAATCTGTAAATTTTGCCTCTGTAGTTCTGAAAGCTGCCATGGAATGAATATAAGTATCTATGTCTTTCCATGTGACTAAAATGTGGGTGCCCAATGGGCTGAATTCTGGTTTGGTTTATTGAGAATTGGCAGAATAATCTTGTATATAACCTGATAGAATATAGGCTGTGACAGAGAGGATGAGTTTTGAAGTAATGAAAGTATGACTCACCGATAATCATCATTACCTGAAATCTTAATCCTCCCTGTGGCAGTCACACTTCCCTCCCTCCCTTTCTCCCCAGGTTTTTTGTTCCTCAGTGAAGCTTTTGTAGGACGTACTGTGGCAGGGAAGGAGGGGTATTTGTGATGGTAGCTGTAGTGTCCACCCCAGTCTGGGTACCCGCCAATGACTACGCCACACACGGAGTTTAATATTACACATCTTTATTCTTCTGCGTGTAACTGTGAACTCAAGATTCTAAACCAAGCTTTCATTGTATTCCGCTCTAACACCTACGTCACAGCTCTACAGAGTCTGGTAGGAACCAAAAAGGTTCTGTCATAAAGACTCATAAGACACTACATCTCCCCCTCTGTTAAATAAAAATAAATAAAAAAATTCTTTACAAAAGAGCATATATACATATACATTTACATCTCTTGAATTAGTCTTTTTGGCGCTTTAATCATACGACCTGATCTTGTTACTGGAAGTTGGGAGCTGGTGTCTTCAGTGTCAGAGATCTTCAAAGATGGTGAAGAAACAACAACAGTCATTGGTTTTTCAGTCTTTGGTGCACAATTTCGACTAGGAGGCCGATGAGTTAAATGCCTAATGTGGGAAGAGTCTCTGGTTACAGACTTCCCAGGACGCCAGGCAGTCACCATATGTCCCTTGGTGGAGACAACACGGAAAGGTTCAACATCATAGGGAGCATCAGACTTCCTTCTTCACATCTGCCGGGCGATCACAAGATCTTCTTTGATCATTAGGTTCTATGCTCGTCAACTCTTGTCTGCATAGGCTTTCATTTTCTGCTTGTTAACCAACTCCTTTATGTGAGTGGTACTTTCACTACTTTCTCGTTGGTTGGTCCATTGAGGTAACTTGGTTGTCATTGCTCTCCCGAACATCGCAGTTGCAGTACTTTTGCCGGTGGTCAAATGTGGTGTTGTACGATAGGCTCGTAGGGTAGATTTCAGTACAGATTTCAACTTGAGCCCTTGTAGAGTTGCACACTGTACTGCTTTCTTTAGCGTACTCATAAAACGCTCAACAAGTCAGTTGGCCTGCTGCCACAAAGGTATTCTCTTCTGATGATTTATGTTCAGATGCTGCAGGAAATCCTTAAATTCCTGACTATTAAAGGGCGGGCCATTATCAGACTTCCTAATGGCTGGAATGCCCCATGTTGCAAAGATGTTGTCCAGTTTCTCAATGACTCGTTTGTGAGTAGTGGATGAAAGATCTTCTATGAGCGGGTGCCGAAATATTCATCCACAATTCCGAGCAAATGATGTTTATTATAAAGTGAACCAATGAAATCGATGGCTATTCACTCCCAAGCATGCTTAGGGAGTTGTGACATATTCAACGTATGTTGAGTCACATTTCTAGAAAGGCAGTTGCATAGATGACAGGCCTTGAGTTCCTTTTCAACTCGCTCATCAAAGTATGGAAACCAAACTCGATCTCAAAGAGCTCTCTTTGTGGCAACTATACCACAATGTCTTTCGTGAGCCACTTCAATCAGTCTCAGTTGCAGACTCTCTGGAATTAGGATTCTCAACCGTCGTAGTATGACTCCTTCCTGAGTTATGGACAGTACACCTTTAACGTTCTTGTATTTTTGATATTCACTATCATTGGTGAGGGGTTGAGTGTGTCGGTTCCATGACTGATGTGTAATCATATGTTTGAATTTCAGCATGCCACTATCATGACTTGTGGCAGTGATAATCTGGGCTAACAATTTGGCAGCTGGTGTATTTGTTTTGACAATGAAATTAATATAGGCCTCAACCGTCTTGGATAGAGAACCTTGAGCTTGTATAGGCACTCTGGAAAAGTAGTCAGCGGGATTCTGATCCTTTCTTAGATGATGCACAATGGTATAATTGTACTCTTGCAGTCGTAATGCCCATCTTTCAATGCGAGGAGTCATCTTGACTTTTGGATTGCCAAAAATAGTTAGTAAAGCTTGATGCTCAGTTACCAATGTAAAAGGTTTTCCATACAGGAACACATGGAAGTATTCACAAGCCCGTACCACAGCTAAACTCTCTTTCTCAGGTTGAGTAAGCACGCTCTGTCTGGGACAAACTTCTACTGACATGCCACAATATGCCTTTGTGCATTTGGATGTCCACTGTGCTGTGCAAGAATAGCGCCTAACCCTACAGGGCTAGCATCACCAACAACCTCTGTATGAAGTTTTGGATTGAAGTAGGCCATTTCAGCAGCACTTTCAATGGCATGTTTAATTTTCTTAAAATTTTTCACGCATTTTTGCGGCCACTCAAATGAAACATTTTTCTTCGTCAACTCTCTTAATGGAGGTTATGCATCGTAAACAATAACTGACCATGCCAAGAAACGAATATAGCATAGAAACATTTTGTGGGGGATCAGCATTTGATAGTGCTTGGACTTTCGCTGGATCAGGCGTCATGCCCCAATCTGAAAAGATATGGCCAAAGATTTTCAACTTCGTCTTGTGGAACTCACATTTGTCTGCATTTAATGTTAAACCTGCATCAGTAAGTACAGCAAACTTGTGTGAGAGCTTCATCATGCTCCTTCTGTGTAGCTCTGAAAATCAATATGTCCTCACTATAATTGAAGACATTGTCAACAGGTTGTATGATATGTCGAATGACGTCTTGGAAAGGTTCTGCAGCTGATGACACACCAAAATGGAGTCTCTGGTAACGAAACAGACCAGCATGTGTAGAAAATGTTGTAATGGACCTGCAATCTTCTTCGAGTTCCAACTGATGATAACCTTTATTTAAATCAAGGCGAGAGAACACTTTTGCACCATTTAGCTTGGTTATCATGTCAGCAATATGTGGACCTGTGTGTCGTTCTTTCAGTTGCCTTGTTTGCCTGACCCATGTCAACGCATATCTGTACAGCTTCTTCACTGTCCTTTTTGGGCACTACCACTATAGGAGAAACCCATGATGTCGGACCAGTAGAACGCTCAATAATGTCATGCTTTAGTAATGATTCAATTTCTTTTTCATCAGCTTCTTGTACGTGGAAAGCAGTTTGTCTATGTCTTTGAGCAACAGGATGGACATCTTCATTGATATGCAATTTCACTTTCATAGTCATAAGCTTTCCTAACCCATGAAACAATGAAGGGAATTGACTTACAATTTTGTGATGAGCATTCATATTGTAGTTCATGGAAATCAGTCCCATAGCAGCTATGCTGAAACTGAGTAAAAAGGCACTTGACACTGTACCTTGAAGCAAATGGATGGGTGCTTGCACCTTCGTTTTCTAGTGTTTCATTGGTGCAACAGAAGATCCTTGACTTTTTATAGGAGTCGATGCAGCCTATGTATACATTTTTGTTTTCAATGGCGTGAGTCACGGTAATGGAGACAGTTCATTATATTTATCTTCAGGCATTATGTTTATTGAGGCACCACTGTCGATGATAAAGGGTATTGATTTAATTTCAATGTAATCTTTGGACAATGTTTATATGCCTTTGGCGCTTTATCATGTCAATTCGTATGTGACTGACATATTTTCTCACATGCGACCTGTCCAACATGCGCATGTTTCTATGAGGTAAGCATTGACAAGGCACAACCATCTTCTTCACTTTGATTCAGTATTGAGGCAGATGAAGAGTTTGACAATGATTTAGATGACGATCAACTTTGTTCAGTGTCGACTTGCCTCAACTGATGTTGCTGCTTGGCCTTGTGGGCGTGGGTGGAATGTTGGTTCTGGAAGGTTCTTGCACCCATTTTGTCTTCGCGCCGTGACGCACTTACTTCTTCCTTTGCTTTGCAAAATGTCACAAAATGGTTCTCTTTCCAACAGCCTTTACATATCTGTTCAATGGAGGGACATTTACCTTTGTGTGGAAACGAAAATCCACATCTAAAACATAACTTCTTTTTACCTGTAGATATCATTTTGTGCCCTTCTGTCTTTTGCTTTGGCTTACTTTTTACGCTCATGCTGACTCCTTTGCAGCACCTCCGGCCTCCATGTCAGCAACTTGTCTTTCAGCATGCTCTTCAGCTCTGGCAGCCATCAACACTTGCTCCAGACTAAGAGTTTCTCTCAGCATTCGTCGTCTTCATGAATCTGACAAGCATCCATCTATAACTTTAAGACGCATAGCTTCTTCATCATTGAATGAATTTAACTTAGAGTGTTTGATGAGGGTATTGAGTCTCTCGACAAAGTAATCAATGGTTTCACCCACTCTTTGTCGTTCTTCACTGAAAATATATCTTTCGTAGTCAACATTTGGTACTGGATTAAACTTGAGATTCAACATTTCTTTAATCCGACGGTATGTGATTTCTTCAACAGTTCGCTGCATTTTCTTTATGACTTCTTTCACACCATCACCAGCAAGATTTTTGAGAAACTTGATAATTTTTTTGTTATCAGTCTCTTCAAGTACATCAATGAAATCATCAAAAGTTTCTAACCAAGCAGCCCATCTATCGCCAATATTTTGCTTTTTGGCTGTATTGAAAGATGGTGGTGGTTTCAAGAAGGTGGCAGCGCTATAGACCAGTGGGGAACTTGAGAGTAGTGTGTTCCTGGACGCTGTTTCTTGCTCAGTATCTCTGAGACCTTGCGACATACTGGCTTCAGGATCCTCCTTGACAATGACCGGAAACATGATTTTCTTCTCGGTCTCCATCGGAGAAACAACCTTTTACTATTTCAGCAAAATCAGAAGCTATGATGGTAGTCCTACAGCTTTCAAACACAACCTGTGTCGCTCTGGGTTGCAACACCTGTAACTAAGGTCGTATCGACTTTTGATTCCTTTAAGATCTATGACATTTTTCTGAGCCCCACTCCGCACCTTTGTGGACACCCATTTCGGGTATGGATGGCTCCTTAAGCACAACTCTGGGACTTCTCAATGAGCCACTTCACCACTTGCTGTGGTACGATGACTCTCTTTAAAGAATTCGGTTCAGTAAGTCATTTACTTCTTTTCTTTGGAACGTCAGTTTGTATTTTCTACCACCTAATTGAATCTGCCTTTAGTGTTAAACTCCATATAATGTACAACTCTATCTTGCATGGTAGGGCCGTGCCTTCATGTATGGCCTGACCAACAGGTTCTCGGCAACGACGTTCAGCTTCTTTGCACTGTTTTCATAATCGTCAGCTGCTTCACAGCGGCTGGAGCTGCACTTTGACTCCGAAGTGTTGATTACGCACTTCGACAGCGACATATGTGGCACGCACGAGCAGACTTCCTGGACCACGGCAAGCTCTCTGGGAGAACACAGTCATTGTTCGGGTTACTTATACCCTATATCGTCGCCAGTTGTAGCGTCTACCCCAGCCTGGGTACTCGCCAATGACTACGCCACACACGAAGCTTCATATTACACGTTTTTATTCTTCTGCATGTAACTACAAACTCAACATTCTAAACCAAGCTTTCATTGCATTCTAACACCTACGTCACAGCTCTACAAAGTCCGCAGGAACCAAAAGGGTTCCGTCATTAAAATTCGTAAGACACTACAATAGCAAGATCTGCAGGAGGAGCCTGTAGAAAGACTTATAGTGTATGAGAAGGTCTGCCGGGGAGGCAGGATGCCTCATAAAGTATGGACTATGATGGGGAGGACTATTTTCGAGTAATGAGAATTACTGGTAAGTACTACTTTAATTCCTAAATTAGGATGGCCAAGTGGTAATATGTTGGTATGCCACTTCATATGCAGCACGATCGTACAGAATTCTTCATTGTGTGCTTATGTTCATTATAACTGCAATTACAAGTGAAATGACAATATAAAGTGTAGGAGGTATGTTTATTTGGAAGCGATTCGCTCAAAGTAATTTCAAGAGAATGGAATATTGGGAGTCCGTCAAATTGATTTGCTTCTTGTAATTACAAGCAATTGTTTTTCTGAAAAAATAAACTGGCTCAAGGAATCGATTTGCCATGGAATTTTACAGAAGATGAAAAATCATGTTTACATTCAGTTGTGATTTGAAAGTTGTCAATGTTGAACTGTCAAGAAAAAAATCAAAGTGCTTCTCTTCTAACCTTGGATAATTTTATTGTGTGAATCTGGGTGCTTTAATGCTTGTACCGGCAACATTTCATTCTCTTCTTCATGAAATGTGTGTCAAGCGGGAGAGAGAGTCATCTTTCGAAAACGCAGGCACCTGGGTCCACAAACAGACAAGGCGAGAACGACCAAATTATTTACTGGTAATCCTCAATAGTAGTCTTCTTCGAGGAAGATATGCAGAGCAGTAAAGATGTGACTTGATCAGGAGCCAGAGTTCAGAATAATGCAAAAGTGTGACCTTGTAATAAAACATAAATATCAGACAGATAACTGATACCAGAGCTGTGCACATGAAATCAAAGGCAGACCCAGAAGCCTCCAAGCTGAGCTTGTAATGTGAAAAAAGGTAGGTACGGTGTCCAGCATGGTGAATAGAAGACTTCTCTTCTGGAAACCTGTCTATATTAATCCCAAGAGGCAGAAATATCCTTTTTGGACCCTCCTGGACAGACGTAGGATGGATCACGGCAGCCTGCTTGCATGCCAGGGAGATGGCGGCTCTGATCCATCACCTTACGGAATCACCCAAGAGCTCCAGAAGCAAAGGTAACCATACACTGAGAGATCAGGTAAACTCTCTGCTGTTCTATGACTTGAGATTGGGTGGGGTTTTAATGTGAGTGCGCTTTTTCTAGGCGATCAATTTATTAACAATTTATTTTAGGAGGCTACAAGGTGCCTGCCTAATGTTTTGGTTAAGGACTGTGAGAAGGTAGACAGTCAAGACAAGTATAACTTCTCCAGGACTGGAAAAGGGGAACACATTCATCAGCCTTACTCTTCTTCCTCACAGTCCTTATTACTGTTTTAGTACTCATTGGCTCCCTTCAGGCAGAGGGAGCTAGACACAGGGCCTGATGTGCCAGCCCGTGCCGCCTCACCATACACATGGGACAAGTAGCACATTTGCCAGACGGCGTCTAAAAGAGAAAGAAGGGCAATGTTTACCATTACATTTCTAACATAAATGGAAGGGTCCTGCATAAGCACTTGTGTACAGGAGCTTGCCATGCAGGCACCGGAAATATTTCCCCCCTGTCCATGCTGTGCTCCCTCTTTGAGAGTCCCACACACAGGGTCTGACTCACTAAGGAGATGTGCGTGCATGAGGAGAGTAGTGTAAGTGCTGCACAGTCCACTGAAATCCAGCCCCATTTAATGTTCATGGAAACAGGGAGACATCAGAGCCTTGCACATCACTCTGTGAATTCCAGCCACGCCTTCAAGAGCATGCATGTGCTGAGCATTTGCACCCAAGTTGATCATTTTGCTCTTCAGTAGTATTTCATTTTTGTTAATGTGATGATGCAAAATGTTGCGCTTTTGCAATCTGCATAAAAAAGGTTTTAAAAAGCTCATTGAATTGGGCCCTTAGGAGATGTATTACTAAAAGCTCACATTAAGGAGTGAATAAGCTACTGAGTTCCCATTTTTCAACCTAAAAATGTAGAATCCAAAAGTGGTGACCAGTCAACTTGTCAAGTTGTGGGGTGTCGAGGGGGTCTCACATCTTAATCAGAAACCCACACACCTGCATACTCACACACAGTCACACCAACCCATTCACAAGCACACTTGCATGAATACTAACAAACAATCATACATACACTCTTGCACCCAAACATTCATTGTCCCACTTAACTGGCGGGCTGCGGCAGTGACAAAGGCTACGCATAGAAGACAGCATCAGTATCAGTGGGTGGTGGAAGGTAGGAGCAGCAGGCAGTGCACACGTCATATCCTGGGAGCTGGAGACATCAGGCACATGGGAAGAACAAGAAGGTCCGCTGCCTCCCCTCACTGGCTAACTTTGTGAAGCATTATAAAATGAGAGTGGGACCTTTTCCAACTCATCACAGGGTGAAATCATGTTAATGAGACTTGCTGATCCCTCCCCCACTCTGTGATGAGTTGGGAAAGGGTGGTGTGAGGCTTCCCTGATTGACAGTCAGTCTGAGCCACAGGCACTTAAGGACTTAAACCCAATGCACCCAGGTCTGACTTTATCAGCGATGCTGCCACATGTTGTTAGGTGGAGGATCTTCACAGGGCTTTGCCAGACCAGTGATGTCACTGCCCTCAGAGCTGGGAGATCATCAGACCTGCAAACCTTGGTTGTGTGATGCATGTATGTAAGTGCATGTAAAGCTCCTGGCTGTCTGCCCTTGACTTGATGAGTGCACGTCAGGCTGACCCCCGCTCACTCTGAAAGACACTTGCACTTGAAAATTGGTGAGACTGGAGCCCCGATGCCTGCACTAATGAGTCTCTACTTTAATTCAACCGCATACTTAACCTTCGGTAGCCCAAGAAGATTTTGAATGCATCTTTATCTTGGATCTTTGGATCCTCAGATACCTTGTGCTCATCTCTCATATAAGTGAGGAGCCTGTCCTCCCTTTCCCTGTCCCGCATAGCGCCAGGATGCTCCTTTCGGAGTGACAGTCACGCTCTATAAATAACCAAATCAAATCAAATCTTTACCTTTGAAGACCTGTCTCTTCATGTATACTTTAATAGTTAATTGGGCCCACATAGAGGTTTTTTAATGTAGTTTTGTAAGAAATGTATTTTGCTCATAACTATATGTGGTTGTTTGTATGCGCAGAACTCTTTGTGGTTGTCTCTAGGTTTCTCTTGGCAATGCAGAAGTCTTTTTGTTACTTGCATATATACCAGTAGCGGACCGTGGTGGGAGTGCTGCCGGGCGGTGATGTGGGGCGGGGGAAGGGCAGGGTGGGGGGTAGTAAACTACGGAATACGGCCGAATAGAGGTAAGTAGACATATAAATAAATAAAACGAATTTCGTTGTGCGCGCTGCATCGCCAAATGCGATGCAGCGCGCGCAACGGAATTCGTTTTATTTATTTATATGTTTACTTACCTCTATTCGGCCGTATTCCGTAGTTTACTACCCCCCTCCCCCGCCCCACGTCACCGCCCGGCAATACTCCCACCACGGGCCGCTACTGATATATACATACAGTGGGCTTCAGAGGAGTAAACACTACTCGCCTCATTCTATTCTCTGTGTGGTGTATCATTCCACCTCCTAAGGAGTGCTTCTATTGAAATGCATGATGGAATATTTAACACCTTTGAAGTAGAACGAATCATCACAGTTTTCTGCACATTCAATCCTATATGTCACTCAAGGATTCTACACACAAAGCAATCCTTTTTCCACTTCACCATATTACAATAGCACAACACAATAACAACACACAACACTCCAGGACAACACCCACTAAAACACAACCACAAAAAAAGCGCAAAAAATAGCCAGAAGATTAACCTGTGAATGTTTTTCTTAATAGAGCTATTATATTGCGATAGTAAACTATATGCCCGACTACTATTAAACCTTATATAAGACTAGATTACTGAAAATGAATTACTGCCAGAGGAGGAAACACGCTTCAGGGGAGACTGTTCTATGATTTACAACATCATTGATGTATGCTGTTTTACACAGAAAGCCCTGCATAAACGCCTAATCTGAATGCCTGCATAGTTAATTATTATCAGTTTTGACCAAGAGAACCGTCAATTGTTATGGACTAAACTGAAAAGACTGAGCATCACCCCTGGGTTACTGCATTCCATTGCAAAGACATGTGTGGGGGTATATTTCAGAAAGGGTGGAGTCAGCATGCATAATACCCATGGTAAATGGCCTGGAGCAGGGCTCTGTGCTTGCTCCTCCTCTCTTGTATCTTTGCCTAATGGATTTACCTCTCGCGCTCAAGAATGCTGAAAATTATCAAACTAATTTGGGAGCATATCCTCTCAGTTTTATGATGTTTAGGGATGATTTAGCCCTTCTGTCACAAACCCCAATCGACAATGATTGCTGAATCAACTGACTATTGATAACATTGCAAACAATCTTATGTTAAATCTAAACAAAGCCATAGCATTGATAATTGGGTGGAAAAAAAGCTATCTACGGTCCATACATGGTATATATTAAGCAAGGTAAATCTTACATCTATGTTAGTTTATTGTTCACTTTCCTTTTAAGCTGTGGTCCGCAATTTACTGCAATCTTGATTAGCGCGCAGACGATTACAAAAGGCTTACAGTTATTTAATAGATGCGAGGAAAACATACAGCTAAACGTTTGATTCATGCATTAGATTCTAAAGTAGGCTCTATGCTGCCTTATGCATCTGTTACCTATGTAGGAATGGAGAACAAGACATTGGAGTTAGTGGAGTGTAATTCTGGTTGAGGACTGCTGATAGTTAGGAAAGCAACTCCCCAACCAATGTTGCGCTTGGAGCTGGGTAGACCAACTGATAAATGTGCTAATCTGTATTGAGTCAAGAAAAGAAAAAGCCAAACAAGAGAGCTAGCCTAGTGGAATTGGAGATAAAGCGAGAAGACACTTACCAGAGTAGGTAATTTTACACACTCGAAGGAATTTCCTTTATTTGCAATAGAAGACGTTTCTAGGTTTTCTAAGTCTCAGTTGAAAAAATATTTTTTTACAAAAGTTAAGACTGTTTTCTTGATTCTCATCTTATGAAGTTATCAGTTTAAAAATGTACTCGAAGTTGGTTACAAATAGCACAACTCGACCCTCAGAAATATTTTATTACATCTAAGGTCCGAGAAGGGTTTAAGTCTTTTAGACTTAAACATCTCAAGCTAGCATCTCTTAATGCTTGATGGAGTAGTACTAGCAGAGCTAACATGATATGCAGACGTTGCTGCCTAAGCTGTGAAGTTATATTACATTTTTTTCGTATTAGTCCAGGTGTGTCTGAATTGTTGGACCTACCATTAAAATGTATAAAATATGCAGAAATTCTTTCATTAAATGCTAATTTATCTCGTTTTATCAGATTAGAAATGTACATAAGCAGATTTGACCGTATCATAGCTGATATATGAGTGCTGTGTTGATTACATTGTATCCCCTTTTTAACCTTGTTAATTTCAACTGAAATATAGTTTTAATTTTGTTCAAGATGTATATTTTACTTGTGGGTCTTTTTAACCTTTGCCAAAATGAGTTGTACTCAATATAGCAATAATAATACGTTCGAACTTGAACTGCACAACATAACAATACTCACAAAACAGTAGCAACATAAAATAACAGCTCAATACATGTAGTAAAATGACAGTAACACGATAATGCACAACACACACAACAGAAATCGCACAAAACGACAGACAAAACAACACAATGACAACACAACACACACTAACATAAACAACTACACCCAACAACAAAATACACAGTGAAATAACAGACAACCGAACAACACAATAAAAGGCGATAGCTACCCACAAGCAACCGCAATTAGAGAATAACACTGCAAGACATAGCACACAACACAGAAAACGCAACCAGGAATAAGTACAAAGCACACTGACACAGTGCATCACAACTATACACAACAACACAACAGAAAACAAGAAACAAAGACAAGAACACAAATTGTGTTGAGTAAGGTTGTGTTGTTTTGTACTTTAGTTTTTATTGTTTTATGTTGTGGTAATGCTTTTGTTATGTTGTTGTGGTGTGCTGATATTGTGATGTGGTATTGTGTTGTTGTGTTGTGAGTGGTTTGTGTATTATTGTGTTGTGTTGGGGCTCTGCTGAGATTTCTTGGGCACTTTTTGATAAATCAAAGCCTCTTTATTGGAAGGAAATTCTTGAGCTGGTAAACATTTCGGATGTTTACAAAGAGTAACATTGGCAATGTGTACACATGTTTTTGCTGTAGAAAATTAATATTATTGAGATTTGTTCCTACAGTGTGTTTAATGGGGCTATCACCATTCCTTGCGTGCAAGCATATGTAGGCGAATTTGACATGAAAGAGCAGGTTAAGTTTCGCCTTGAAGACGTAATGTGGCCCTCTAAAGTCTGATGGCGTCCATCCACAGCATAACGCAGAACCTAGCACAATGGTGATACTTTTTTGATGCTAGCCACAATGACCTGATGGTTTCCACTTCTAGCAATGCTGATCCTGGCAATACTTAGCACAAAAGTGATCATTTTTGACAAAATGTTGTCATCCAAGGACTGTTCATGGTCACCTTCAGGATAATGTAGGCCATGGCATAATGGCAGTAATCCTTGACATTCTGTTGACACTAGTGTCATGATGGTGCCCACTCCTGCGTAATGCTTACACTGGCATTGTTGCCAAGACAATGCCCTATCCTGGTGTTTTGCTTTTACTGATATGATACTGGTATATCTTTGCATTTTAACAACATGTTCTCTTCTGTCAAGCTTGAGACTTATAACCTGCCTGCATCTATGTGTTCAATTATTCAACCATTCATTCATGTTGGCAGACCCCGTTCAAGGGCCACAGGGCCGACTGGAGCTCCCACACCACTACTACATTCTAGTACAGTTACTGCAGTCACACACCACAACAGTGATCTAACAGCAAAGGAAAGCGTGTGTGCGACAATCGGCAAAGAAGTAAGTTCACTCATTGGCTTATGTGAGCAGTCACTAAGTTTAGTAACCTGTGTGTCACTTCTCAAAAGTGTCCACGCTGGCAGTTGTTACTTTTTCTAACTTGCAGATGAACCTTTTTAGCGTAAGCTACAGTCTCACAGTCAAAACGGTCTAGTGCTATCTGCCTGTGGGGTGCAGCTCAGCACTACCCGTTGTATAGGGTCAGGCTATGATTATCTCAAGGTGTTTCAGACTGTGCCCGGATGAAGTCACAGAACACTTTGAAGATTGTTACTGGAGGTTCTCTTTATTTCCATTATGAATAGGTTGTGTATCGTGGTCTCCGTGAGCTTTAGCTGCCTTAGCTGGTACTGGTTGCATTGCCCAAGAGGTATATGGTGAAACCCATAGAATTGTTCCATATGATGACGTGTAAGGATATATATATATATTTCTGGAGAACTTGTTTAGAGGCTCCTTATTGTCATGTATGCCTGTTTTGTCCTGGAGATGGACTTGTGTAAATAACAAGGTTGAAGGCTGGAATGTCGACAAACGTCGCCACCTTCTCTGATGACTGGCATACTTCTTCCCTGTATGCAATGTGTTCTGCTTAGCTGCTGTAGAAGTGGTCTGTATCAAAAATAGCCTATGCATTTTACGTATTTATTTATGTATATTGGGTTTTGTCTGTTTGATGCGTATTGGGCTCCGTGCTCTGCTTTTTAACCAAATTAATACATTTTTAAATACATTTTGTTTATGCCTGCTGAACCTCTTTTTGCCTTACTTACTTTTCTTACTTTTTCTGTATTGTCTAAACTATGTCTATATACTTGCTGTGTGCAAAGCTTCTTTGATTAAAGATATCTAGACTTGTAAATCTATGACACAACAGTTTCACTTGGCACATAGCCAGACCTATTAGCTTTGACAGTGTCTTATTAAGTACGACAAACATGTTCCATTTGCAGAATACTAGAAGGAATGAGGTGGTGCGATAATCCCTGGTGGTGCGTGGTGGGGAAGTGAAGTCAGAATAGAACGGAACACCAGTTAAGAGAACACACTATGAAAATTGCCGTTTGAGATGGGGATGCAATTATGTGGTGCGATCTTGAGAAGTAAAAAAGCTAACCACCCTCCAACCCCAATACTTTACTTTTTTCATTTCAATCCACTTAAATCATGTCTCACCTGGACCAGTTAAATTACACACTGAGAGAGATACTGCTAGCAGTGTTTAATAGAAAAGAGAAGAGGGATCTAATTTACTGAGGCAGCAGGGCAAAATTCACACTCCTTATGGTTGGCAGTGCTGCTAAAATGGATTCATTTTTTCTGCTTAAACAAGAAACAACAGTATTCATGGCGAGATTTACAATCCAATCCAACCCAAACTGAGATTTGTTTTCATTGTAACCCAAAAATAATGCGTTGCATAAACTTTCAAGCCCATAGAAGAAACAATCCTCTTCGGAGGAATAGGCCCTGTATCTCTCGTGAGAATCAAAAGGCACATTATTGAGTGATGGGAAGGGAATCATTGCCACATTGAAAGGATCCATGGTACTGATGCAAGCAAAGGAATCTTCCTAAACACCAGTGGGGTTGTAACAGACGACCATAAATGTGGTGCAAGGAGCCCCCTCACATGACTCGGCCTTGGGGCCACTACACCTGCTGCACCAGTAGTAGCTATATCATCTTACGTATCATCATTTTCTCAATTCTGGACATTAATTTGATTTAGTACCTTCATTAATGCTTAGGATGTGTGGGTGTTAGAACACAGGAATGTTTGCACATGCAATACATTCTGCCCTTGAATCTCTCAGCTAGTCTTTTAAAGAATTTACTGTGAATATATTTCGAACTAGGGAGTGAAATTCTGCTAAACTGTTTTAGCACTGACCAATAGTAAACCCTTACCAATAAAAACTTTAAACTTTGTCCGGTATCCTTGGGAGGACCGGAGTCAAGTGCTTATAACAGTTCAGCAAAGAAAGGAACTCAGGACCCATTGCCAGTGCACCGTGCTGCTCAAAGCATTTTCCATCTTTGCATAGCACCGCACCATGAGTTCTCTAAAAAATGATCTGTTATCGTGGCTGCTGCATGCTGATGAGCAAATAGGTCTGGAAAACCCCACAAAGAAATAACCGAGTGAAGCACTGCCAGGGCTGGCTTTAGGGCTGTTGGCGCTCGGTGCAATAATTATTTTTGGTGCCCCCACACCACATGACCGCCTCCTTGGATTCCCTCACTACCACCGGGCAAAAATGCCCCTCATCTCTCCAATCATTAGTTATTGCTAAACACAGCGCCCCCTCCACAGGTCAGCTCCCAGTGGGCCACACCGGTGGACCTGCCCTATAGCCTGCCCTGAGCTCTGCAAAATATCTACAGTCAATTGATTAAGTTTAGAGACTTTTGTTCTTTTTCATCCATTGCGACTGGGGCACCCTCACCAGTTGGTTAAGACTGAACTTAGTACAGTGACTATATCCTAAGTTAACTGTGTTCACATAAACTGGAAGCCGATGTATCCACGTAATTTAGCCACAAGGCCCATAGTAACTCTTAGTGGGGCATGTAGAGTCAAGAGGAGTGCTCTATTTGAGTAAAACAAACAGAAGTGTTGAGCAAAGCAAAAGCAACATGGTGCCAACTCTGCATTTCATTGAGCCTATGGAGGAGCCCCCAATGTAGGCTTAGAGATCCCTCAATCAAACTGACGGCCCTCGCTAGTGGAGCGGATCCTTTGGAGGCTTGAACTCTGCTGACTTGATAGGCTAGCAACCTACCTGCTAGGTTCTACATAATCCTCTTAGACATTTTTCTAATTTTTTAAACCTTTTCTCCTGGGATCATGTAAGCATCCATAGACATTTGTCTAAGCTACATCTTAGTGACTTTCATTAAAATAGTTAAAGCAAGTTTTCTTCAATTTCCCTTATTGATTTTTTCCTTTTTTTTGTGGTAGTTAATACATTTTTCCCTTTTGTGAGCTTAGTTTGAACCTTACGTTCATTACATGTTCACAGTGTTTCTGGTTCAAGATTTTCATCCTTCTACATACCAGCATCTCTCTTTGAGTAAGTATTGACCCCAGGCACCACTCCCTGGACGATACAAGAATACTTAACGGAGTCTTTGGCATGCCCATAGTAACAAGTCCTCCCCGCCCCCGTGGCAGGTTTGCATGAGAGTCTATCTATAACACATATATGGTTCTTGGATAAATGCACTGAAGGGAAAAGGTTCTGGGGGAACTAACTTCTTTACAAACATGTTTGCTAATATTTTTCCAAATGAATGGCATTCCAAGGAAGTCAAATCAATCCTAGTGAATACCATTCACATCTAAAACAATTCTCTGCAGCCCTTTAATCCAGTGTCACATAGATTGTTCTTTTCCCTTTTATCTGGGGACCATCCAGGACAACTGTATTCATTCTTGTTTACCCTCTCTTTGTCTTGATGTAGAAGGTCCAACAAAATCCTCTCTCCTTTTTTCTCCATCACCCTTCCCATACTCACATTGATTACTAGCCCCTTTTTCATCAACTAAGTATTTTTCTTTGTCTATCTTCTACTCCTGACTATAGCCCCATTCGTCTGCCTCTAACTATACCTCAGAACCTCTATCCCTATTTAAACCACCCTCTTATTCACCTATAAAGTAATACATTTTCATAACTATACCCTAGTCCGTCTACCCCACCTATTTGTAAGTACATCTACCCCTACCTATAGACTAGCACCTCTAGCCCTACATATATACCTACACCATAGAAACTCTGCTACAGCCTATGCCTACTTCATATACCTCCACCTATAACCTGTAACCTGGACACCCACCTATAATCTAGTGCCACTACCTATACCTTAGTATCTCAACCAGTAGGTATACCTTCATACCTCTTGCCCTTTCCTTCTCCATTAATCCTGTCCCTTGTTCTCATTACCTGCTGTCATAAGTTATTTCCTTGTACTGCAATGAACCCTTTTTCTGGTGAGCTATTTGCTAAATGCCCAAATTTCTGAGGAAAAGTGTTTCCTCACTTTGGAAAGCACCAAAACAGAGTTTCTCCATCCCAAGGTTGTCAGTCTTGTGGCCATAACCTTTTTTGGTCCTAAATGAGGTAGAGTCATAAATATCACTGCCCCCTCTCTCCCTTCAGTTTGAAATTGTCATACATAGTTTATCAGTGATTTGGAGATGTGCAAAGGCCGCAATTTGCAATTAGTAAAGTTCCAACCAAGAACTAGAAGTATTACATTTTTTTAAAATAGAGATTGATCTGACCCAGTGGTCTTAGTTCTTGGGGATGTATGCAAAGAGAGTGGTCTCCTTCATAACTCAATGTCCAAAAAACAGAACCTCTGGGCCTTAGAGGGAGGACTGGAAACTGGTTCCCGTAGACCCAGGGGATAGCTCTAAAAATGAGGACCCAGAAAAAGAGAATGAAAAGGCTGAAGTCACAGAGAGCTTCATATCAGCTGAGGCTATCTTCTCCTCCCAACGCCATTCTTAAGGCGAAAAGGTGAGCTTTACCAAAACATGAAACCAGAGGAGTTGGAGAAGATGTAATTTCAAAGGAGGTAAGTAATTTATAACATAAAAAGTAAAGGCTGGTTGACTTCAGTCCCTCAGAGTCTTCAGTGCCGAATGAAATCAAGGGATGGGTAAATTGTCCAGGAAAAACTCACCCATGCATAATCAAGGCACTCGAATTAGAGACCCAACATACAGCCCACCAGCTCTTCTAACATAACTAGTAGTCAAACTGAGGTGAGCTGTGGCCCACACTTGGCAAAACCTAGGCCGTATAGCCCTAGGTTTGTAGGAAAGGATATCATAACTGATGTAGGTGATTTAGAATGTAGTTGCATTCTGCATCAGGCAAAGAGGGAGCACTGAAGGGTGTGAGGTAGTACCAGTGGGTAAACTTCCTGTACATGATACTGATATATTTTATTTACATAAACAGACTTTGTACATACAAATACAAAAATACACAAACCCATGCAGACCTAGACCCACAGGGACATACACAGATACACAGAAGCTCTTTTGAGAAGGTTTAATCTTACACCAGGAAAATATATAACAATCTTTATTGACACTTCTAAAATGGACAGCAGAAATGTGAGGTTTGGTTTTTGTGACACCAAGACCACTGAGTTGTGGATTAAAGCTACTGAGACAGAAATATATGAACGTTTGGGCCATCTGATAGCTACAGATCACATTCTCAGTACTTGGCTATGATTTTGCATCAATGATGGAGCCTGGGCCCACTTACACAGTAACACTTAGTCAACGATCTTTTTGTGAGACATGCAAGGTAAGGGAAGCACTTTCTTTTAAACCTCCAAATACAGTGTAGCCAATTTGGTTACACAATAGCTCAGTTCAACACCAAATCTCAAATTAGTAAGTTTATTCCAAATTCAGACTCATAAACAGAATAATATATATTAGTCTTGTTATCGCATTTCTTAGTAGCAGTTGCCGCTTCACATACCTTCCTATCTACTAAGAACAAAGACCCTTTTCTCTCACTAACAAAGTCTTGTACACCTGCAGTGGGAATACAAAATACATGCAGCATTTCTACTGCAAGAAAGAAATAGGAATTCAAATGTTAACTGGATCGTGAGCTTGAATTCAAATACATCTCAGACCCACAAGTTAGGCTAAGTTAACATGTGCACGGGTTACATTATGTGCACTTCTCTAAACACAAATAAATCATATTTTCAACATGTGCTTTAGTAATTAACACAGTAATAATATAAACAGCTTGTTATACCACTTACCCGTGAACACATTAGCAAACATTTCTCATGAAATATTAATGCATAAGCACCACAATTCTATCAGTTACATCTCTAAGCACACATATATTTCATTAGTTTTTGAGGATATTTTAAATGCACAATACCCCCACTGTCATTTTCAACATTAATCACAGAATACATGTGAGTGTGGTCTACAGTGAATATAATGCACTCCTAACACATCTCTAGGGGTGTAGTCATTTTTGCACTACTCCATCAACATCCGGTAGATTCGAAGATGACTAACCCTAGAAAGCTTCAAAAGCCAGAACAAATGTATGTCAGCACTAGACTCATGAAGGGCAGTAGAAGGTTAGATCAGGTCCCCAGCGGTCTTTCCGGGATAAAATCCCAAATAAAGGCCTCCACCAAGAGTGAGGCGCCAAAATGCCTTTAGTTGTAAGGATGGGATGACCAACTGAGGGAAGCAACTAATTTTGATTCACTGTTTCATTTTATTTACACAGTGCATTAACTCCAAAAGAGCACATTAGAACACAAATAAAACAGACATGGATCCAGTGAAGAAATTAGAGAGAAAACGTCCAGTGCTAGCTTGCTTCGGCATCCTAGCAAAACAGGACAGTTTTTTAGCCTAAAACGAAAATGCCAGTAATCCTCTTGTGCTCTGAGCTGTAATGGAGAAGAGTTCCACAATTCGGGGACTGGACATTGGAAGGTGCACCCTTCTGTGTGTGCAGCCTCTCGATTCTGTTAACCATTAGAACTCACAGTTTGCCAGAGCACAGAGACCTGGAAGGACTATAGTGTTGTAACACCTTGGTGATGTGAGCCTACTCAGATTAATAAAGCACTCTGGGGCATATTTACAAGCCCTCAGCGCCACAGGGGCGTCACTTTTCTTGATGCTCCGGTGGCGCAGCGCCATTTTCCATATTTACAACGTGACACTAAGCCACTTTGCGTGGCTTAACTCCACTTTGTATATATGCCCCTTTCCGCCGCAGTCCTCTGCGGCAATGAGGCATGTAATGGGTGTTGCTGTGGGCGTTCCACCGCGACACCCATTGCTTTTTGACGCTGCCTCAGATTTACAAGGCTGAGGCAGAGCCAAAAACTAATTCCATGGAATACTAGGCATAAGAATGGTGCAATGAGGGGAAATTATTATTTCTCCTCGTTTTTTTGCTCTATGACGGTATGTCTTGATCCTCTCCTTATAGACAATGGCAAAGTTGCAGGCAAAGGGCCTTGAAGCGATTTGGAGACCAAAGAGGATGGGCCCAGTCCTTGAAATCATGTGTGAACACACAAAGTCCAGGATGAAACAACTGAGCTAGGTATGGTGATTTGGGAGAATATTACTGCAAGTGTGAGGCTAAAGACTGCCACCCAGACACCACGTAGGGCTTAAAGTAACACGAGGTCCCTGTGGCCACTAGCCAGGAGGCCAAATACCATACTATGACAGGTGTCAAGAAATAATGTATAGGAGGCCCAGGAGGGTCCAGTTGTACTACTCTGAAAATGAAATGAACACTCTGCTCTAGCTTTTCCCGTAAGGAAAAGGAAAGCAACCAGAGGTGGACTCTTGTTAAAAGTGTACCACAAAAAAGGATGCTTTACTATGTTTGGAGGGAGAAACAGGACGTACACAGACTACTGAGAAAATGGTGAACCTTAGCATTAGTGCTAAGGTAGTAATTTGCATTGACAGTAACCCCACTGATAACGTAATAAGGAGTAATTCCCTCTAACTTGAGGGTGGACAGTGTGGTTCCCAGAACTATGAGATGACCTTTGCATAGTTTGGATTTTCACCTCACCACCAGGTAATCCTTTCAACTCCTATATCAGTGAAATGGTGCCTACCAAGGGCACACACCTTAAGCACTCACATGATAGAGCCCTGTTATTACAGCACTTCATTTGCAGTATTTGTTAATCTTGAAATTGAATCACACACTGCAGGCAACAGTACAGCTATTCTTTACTTGTTGGCTGGCTGCTGGGAGTGGTGAGGGAATGTTAGTAACACAGAATACCATGCTCAAGGGCCAAACTCTGGATAAGATATTCGGCAATCACTTCATAGAAGGCCAACGGAAGTATATATTCAGGTCACCATGGTGGTGACTTCACCCTCAATGGAAACAGACATCAAAAAAACATTCTGCATGCTGAGGACTGGCAGACACCTTCTTAGCAAAAACACCCCTAAACATATTCTCCCTTCATAAAGGCATAGGAAGGTCTGGCTGCATTGTTAGCTGGCAGAGAACTCACAGTCCATCACCCTGACAGCTAGTAGTCCATACTATTTAGAAATGACAGCCCAAAGGTCATCTTTGTACACTTGATCCAGCGCAATATTAGCCAACAGCATTCATACACCATATACTCACTTGGGCCCATACATTCATACTACACTAATACTTACGCTGGGTGTCAGATGTACTCTTTTATCAAAAATCCCTGCTACCAATTACCTTCTGATTGAAGAGTAATAACTTACCAATGGATCCTTTGCTAATTGGGAAGTTTAAAATGAGTGACATTCATTATAGTACATAATCCTGAAATAACCACTGAGTCAGAAAGTTTTAAAATGTTTATCTAAAGTTTTAGCAGAGTAAAATACAGAAAACACGGTACTTGATTGAAAATACCCAAGAAAAAGCATAGAAATGATTTTGCTAATAAATGACGGTGTTTAAGGAAGAGGAGAAGATAGAGACAGCAGCGCAACTAAAGGTTGCAGTATAATTACCTAAAATGCGAGAACCAAGCCCCTTAGCCAAGGAGTTGGAAAAGATAAGACCCAGGAAGGATGAAGAGCAAAGACTTCTTCCAGGATCAGGACAGAACCGGTGACCTCTCTATAACGACGCCTGCGCCGTTCCCCTCTCTGATACTCGACTTCTCTCGATTCTCCCGTGCCTTCCTTCTAATGGACTCCGCCGCCCCCTCCTCAGGACCTCTTCCGGACAGGAATTCAGTCAGCAACCGATCAGCTGGGCAGTCTGGAGTTGAGAGTGCTCTGGCAGTATGGACGCCTGTTCTTCGTGAATGCATGCTCTTCTGACTAATTTACTAATGCTATATTCTATTATACCCTTCTACACCCATGTACCTCCCCTTAATGTTGCTAAAATATGGGACCACTACTTCTGATTGGACAGGGACAGGAGGTGGATTCTCGCACCATATCAATTTGGCCTAAATTGTAAAGCCTATTGTCTTTACGTTCCCTCCCCTTCAAATTAATACATTCGCTTTATTTCCCACCCGTCTCATGACAAATGTTATATATTTTACAGGAGAAAAGTAACAATTTGTTCCGCCGGAAACATTGGGTACATCATCTTCGGCCAATAGGTCGTGGCCTTGGGAGACGTCCAAGTTGACTTCACTTGGCAGGCATACAGGACACATGCGCAGAACCCTCTGTCTCTCGAGTTTCAAGACACCAACCCATGCCCAAGTTCACGAATTACTAAAAGTGCAAGAAGAAAATATTAAAATCACAAATAAAAAGTTTCACTGTATACCCACTTTCCCTAACTCTATTCCCATTTAATCATAATACTATCCTGCATTAGTAGCGTTAAGAAAACGACAATTTAATAATGACATGAGAGCAAGCTTAAGCATGTGAAAACATTTAGCGGCCATTTTAATACACACTGCGCAGAAGCAGAAGTTTCCCACCAAGCAAAGAAAGACGTCACACCATGTGATCAGGTTGTGACATGCGCAATAAAGTCCCGCGCTTTTAGCGGCCATCTTGGTTTATGGACAAGCATTATTCATTAGTAAAACACATAGGCAAGCGTCTATCCCTTTTGTGTTTGTGAATGCAAGGATTAGTATTGACAGTACAAATTTAATAAATTAATACTATGAGGAAGATTGCATACAAGCAAGTTTCAATTTTGAAACCTTGCTCCATCACACTCAAAGGAACTGCTGTCAAGATGGTTCCCTTCAAGGTACATAACGTTTGGTGGACGGCCACCCTCGGTTTTTACAGCCTTACACCAAACCTTTAATGTTTTGTTTGTTTCAATACAAACTCACAAAGTGGGCGGTGTGATGGCTTTATTTTGACGAACATTACTACCAGTGGCGGCTCGCCGAGGGAGTGCTGCGGGGTGAGTTTCGGGGCAGGGTGGGGGGTAGTAAACTCCGGCATACGGCGGTACGGAGTTAAATAAATAAATAAAATAATTTACATTGCGCGCGCTGCAACGCCAACTCGGCGTTGCAGCGCACGCAATGTAAATTGTTTTATTTATTTATTTATTTACTTAACTCCATACCGCCGTATGCCGAAGTTTACTACCCCCCACCCTGCCCCTCCCCCCCCCCGCCTCACCGCCCCACAGCACTCCCTCGGCAAGCCGCCACTGATTACTACGTCAGGTTCTGTCGATAGAAAGTTGACAGTCCACCCGTTTCGAAATGAGGCAAGCAGACAGTCGGTTTGACGGGCAGTGCACTCCACCACGTTTGCAACTGAGTATTCTGTTCGCTAAACTCTAAATAACCCCCTAAGAGTTTAGCTTACTTTGGAGGTGAACCTTCCTTTATTTTCCTCTACTAATGCTTCAGTTCTTTTAGGAAGTTTACTAATACTTCTGCTGAGATTGATTCTATAGGACATTTTTGAAGGAGGGGTTGTAGGTCTTCTGTCATACTGATAATGCCCCTTTGTGCTGCATCTCCTGTGCCTTACTGGATAGCCCACCCTTCTTCACCACAGAGGTGCCTTGTTTCCATGCACCTCTAACCCCTACTAGCGCACCTTGCTTTGTTCCCTAGCTACACGGGGTTTTTAATAGAGTTGGGGTGCACACTTTTTTCTACAGAGAGAGCATCATGTCACCTTCTGGGACATCAAGCCTGACAGGGAAAGTGTTGGTGCTCATATCCCCTAAAATCCTTGCTATTTTGTAAATGTGCAAATATGGCTATCTGTGTGCAATGACAGGCAACCCCTATGTATGTGAAAAGTCATGCAATTCATAGGATTCCCTGCTGGCTGTGAGCTCACTTATCACTGCATTTGCATGCAAAAAATCACTCATTGGCTTTAATACTCGTGTTGCTAATGCAGTTTTTGTTGGGGGTGAAATAAATTCCAGGAACACAGCTAGTTAATCCTATTAATTTTGATCTGCTGGATTACTAGAACAGGTTGTTGATTCAGTTGAAAATTTGAGTAAGGTATTTAATTTATTTGAACCTTGTCAGCGGTTGTGATAATTCTATTGAGATTTTCAAGGAAACCCTTGAAGGAATTAACAATATGTCCCACTTTTGTCACTAATACTTTTAAATATGTCAGCTAATAACTTTGTTCCATGCCATCCTATTTACTATATAGTGGCTATGCAGTCCCATAGTGAAAATGTGTGTTACATCTGTTCATTTTAACGTTGAGTAACCCTTTGAGAGATATCTTACCTGCAACAGCCTTAGCTCTTCGCTCCTCGGTCGAAAAGGTTTTAGGTCACGTTGTTATAGCAGACTGCTGCACTTGTAACAGAGGTTAATGCCTTGGAGGGCCATACTTGGTGGAGTGGAAGGACAGCTGCAAATCGGTGATTCTACCAAATTGGCTGTTCTCCAGCTACGTCAAAAGTGCAGGCTCCAATCCTCCTTGTAGGGGTGGGAAAGTCTGTAGTTTGCACCGATGGTGCCTCAGCGTGCGTCATCAGTGCAGATCAGGCAGCCCATTTGTCAATGGACCACAGGGTCATAGTGAAGGTCCCCCAACACTATTTTAAATGGTCAACAGTCCCTAAAGTTTTCTGCCTGTGACAGTGCAGACAGAGAAATGAACTGATGGTCCTGATGTACAAGGCGAAAGCTCCTTGCCTGTCAGGGTGATTAGTTTTTTTTTTTTCCCTGCAACAAATTCCTCCTTTGTGGATTGTTTCTGGAGAATAAAATACTTTGCAGAGCAAGTGCAAGAAGCAGGGTGCCCACTCTGCAAAGTTCACAACTGTCACTGTAACTGCTGTGCAGGTAGTTGCAATGAAGGCTTTACCGATCTAAGCCCGGTAGGCGGGGATTTATAACTCTGGCAGGCAGTCCTCTACCACAGGTTCAAACAGGGACAGAAAATAGCAAAAATACGCAATTGCAGAGGAACTCTGTACACCCCCTGCCCAGGTCCCAAAGCAGAAAGAGTTAACACCTTGAATTCTGGTCTACCAATGAGGCAGTGAAGCCGGGAGGACCACTGGTAGTTAGACCAGGAGGAAATATTGACAAACATAGGGGAGCTCCAGTAGGGCACGGCGCCAGGTCCTAATGGCCTCTCAGCAGAGCTTTTTAAAAGATTGGCTTTTGGCGGTGGCTCCCCAACTCTTGGGGGGTTTCCGGGTATGGTGACAAAACGTAGATTACCCCGAGATCCTTGAGAGGCAAATATAGTGGTAATTCACAAACAAGGCAGACCCCATCCTATTCTTCTTAAAGGCCCATTTGCTTTTTAAAGATTGAGACGAAGATATTAGTCAAGGTACTGGCCACCAGGCTCGTGAAGGTAGTCTTGTTCTTTAGTCCATGAGGACCAAAATGGCTTTATGCCCGGGACGGGGACCAGACATTGTATCAGACGCCTTCACATCCCATTGGCTCAATGTCATGTCATCCAGGGACTGCTTGCGTTGCCCCTTCTGGACTTTGAAAAATCCTTTGACTCTGTGAATTTTCTCAACCAGATCCTGTCAAAAATGAACTTCGGACCTTGGTTGTGACCCATATCAAGACTTTATACTCTGGGGGAGGACTCACAAATTTTCAAACATGTAGAGATTAATTTAAATATCTTGGGATGCAGGTATCCTTGGAGCCACAAACTTACTGCTGCACCACTATCACCCCTCTTCTAGACAAGACAGACAGGTACTTGAAGAGATGGACCCCTCTACCATTATCCATTCTTCATTGCGCTCTATAAAATGGTTACACTCACCCAATTGTTATACACTTTTCAGAATTACCCCATTCCAATCCCGCCGACAGTCTTCAAGAAAATACATATGTCATATTGGGCCTTCTTATAGGCGGTAAAACAACCAAGAACATCCTTCACAAAATGTACTCTACATCCATATGATAGGGTAATGGTTGAGGTGAACATACACATATACTGTTGGGCCACACACATGCTAGTGATTAACGACTGGCTTTTTAGGAGCTGGGATGACCTAGCATTTCTCTTGGAATTGGAGGGTTTAGGGGAGAAAGGCGCCCTACACCACGTTTACAATAACAAGATCCATCCTACCCTTCCAGATGCCACCAGAACAACACTTGGTGCGTAGCAGCACGCATTGAAATACATTAATTGGTATAAGACCCCCCACACGATGCACTCATTTGTGGGTGGGAGACTGGCTGGCTAGTGCCAATAGATCAGTGGACTTCCGAGGCTGGGACTTAATAGCAGGGCCGGACGGCCGGACTGGGAAAGCAAACTGTCCCTGGCAATTGAGTCAGACCGGCCATGGGGGGGAAGGGGGTGGGGGTTAATGTGCGTGGAAAACAAAGACACTGCAGCTGCTTTTGTTACAGGGGGGCCGATATTACAGCACTCCTGCAAAAACGGGCCCGGGTAACAAAAACAGACCCCCTGAGGTCCAAAACCGCCCCCCACCCTGGCCCACCGGGGGAAACGTCTGGTGCCCGCTATGGCCGATTTGGCCCTGCTTAATAGGCTTATCCCGGTTAGGTGATGTTTGGTCTGGGAATCATATGGATTCATATGATGAGATCAAGCCTGAATTTGAGTCACACACCTTGCAATTTTTCAGATTCCTACAGCTCAGGAGCTTACTTGCCCTGCTGGGAGGCTCTCTGTATAACCTCCCAGATTTCAATCTGTTAGAGGCTAAACTGACCCTACAACTCATTGGAAAACATAATATGTCCACACTTTACTGTTCTCTATTAGTGAATGCCCCTGACACCCTGGTGGACCTGTGTTCCAAATGGCAGTATGATGTTGGGGATCCAGGCAATGATTAATGGAGCGAGGCCAGGATGGCACAGAAATTTCTGGCCATGCCCCCCACCTATGACTTATCCAACTTAAACACCTCCTCAGGGTATATTTCACACCTATGCAATAGTGGGGAACGGGGAGGAAGCTAGATTTCAGCTGTGTCCGCTGTGCCCCACAGAGAGACTCCTGCATGTGACATGGGAATGCCTGCTCATCAAACAATTTGGTTGCAGATTGAGTATACCTTGGAAGCTGTGGCGGGAATCCAATACAATGACAACCTAGACTGGCCCTGTGGGGGCTGACGGAGGAAGAGGGTGGCCTGAGACACTGTTGACTGTTCATAGGGGCTGGATGCTTGGTGGCCAAGTGAGGTATTGTCAGACTGTAGGGCTCTACAGAGACCCCAGCCTTTAAGAGGTGGATTATGGGAATGAATCGCTGTACTGTGATGAAGAGGGAGATGTATAAAGCTAGAGGATGCCTCAAAAATATGAGAAGATATGGGGCCCTTGGATGACATATAACAAAAGGGTAGGGATGTGACCCAGACAGATATGACGTTCTGGAGTAGGAGGGATTGGCACTACCCCGTTGGTGTGTCAAGGGCTATGACATACTGGTCTATTAGGGGCTCGTCATATGGGTTTGCAGGTTCAGCAAGTCTTGGCCGAGGCCCTGTTGCTCCAATATTAGCCATAAAGCCTCCCCCCCAATTATGTACGTTATATGGATGGAATGTACCGATTAAGCAGCAGGAAACTGTATTTAACATTTTTGACTTACGTTTTAATAAAGTTTATATAGTAAAATAGTGGCCCACATTTGCAAATTAGGGCAGTTCTCAACTTGTTAAGAGATGCTATATGAGTGCTATGAAAGATTTGGGAACCTGCAGACATATGTGTTTGCTGCAAGCAATGTTTGTGGTAATATCATGGAAATCAACATTACAAAACAGCCCACCAGACCACAAAACAGGCCCATAAATAGTAAAAAAAAGAAATGGCCTGCATACTGACCTGTCAGACCAGCCGCCAGAGCATCACCAGGTTGCCCTATTAGCCAGTCCAACCCTACTGTTCCGAGGGTGCAGAACCCTTCATCTTCTGTTGGCCTGTTGCCAGTGTCTAAATGACTCTCAAAGTTTCTTTAGTAAAGGTAATTAAAACCTTTGGGGGGAGAGACAATAGGAAAAAGACACACCAACTGAAAAGGAATTGGTGATATTTTATGCTCACAATGCCAAATTCTGGAAATCTAATATCAGGGAACAAAGGCTGTCATTAATTTAATCAGGTAGAGGCAGTACCTGAGAAGACTCTGCACATAAGCAGAGTCCTTTCTTTTTAAGTGTGGAGTTTTCCGCCCTGACTGCAAAGTCTACGCAGTCTTTAAATTACTATTAGAAAAATTAAACTCGTAGTTTTTGAATACCAAAATAATAGTAAACTTTCACAAAAGTGTAAGTTTATCTTTGTAAATCAGACCACAGGACCCCAATCATTATAGTCATTGTAGTTGTTTATCCAGTAGTACACTTCCTCACACTTTGTTTTAAGACAACTCTTTAGTGTCACTTTAATTATTCATGTGGTAATATGTCCTCACATTTTGCTTCAAAGCAATTCTGGCTGCATATATTGCTGTGCCACAATACTTGGAGCTCTTGAAAGGAATAAGTGCAAGGAACTACGAGACCATTTACAGCAAAGCAGTATCAAATGTTCCTTTGCCTCATCTACCACCTGTACTGGTGCCTGCTGCCACCACATTGCAGGTCAGAGCATGGAGCTGAAATAGTGCAGCTGGGAAAGGCAGAAGGGACATGGGGCAGGGAGTGTGCTAGATGTAGACTTATACTAAAATGTGGATCTGTGATGAGAAGATGATCTATGAGGCTGATCATGACTAGACTAGAATGCACAATGAATACTTTTATTCATGGTCTAACATTCCAGTGGCAATAGCTCAGCAAGGCCTCTTTGCTTTACAAGGACAGAAACTCTGGTATCTGTCAGAGAGCACTGGCCACCGAAGAATTCGTCACCAGTTTCTGAGCTCTGGCATACCCAACTAAGAGACTTTGGAAGGAAGTCAAGGATGAGGGGCAAGCAAGGTACAATGAATACATGCAAGATGAGGAGCAATTGGACCATTGAGGAAACGTATTTTTGGTTAATAATCAGAGACTCATTTTCATAGCTGAGAGGAAATGGGGTGTTATTGAATAACAGCTGCAGGGCAATGGTTTCTTTTGGCCATTAGTTTAAAGGGGTTGTGGTATGGGCAATTAGAGGTATACTAGGTGGGCTTGAGTGGTAACAGGGACGATGACAGTAAAGAATCCAGTGAATGGTCAAACTGAATACATCAACAGCCAGAGTAGATGCTGTGCACTCACAAAAGTGCCATGATGTGAGCGAAATTCAAATAGATAAAAAAATAATTGCACGAGTGCAAAAAAACCATGACAAATACATACAGGCAAATACATTAACAAGTTAACAAACATTAAAAAGCTATCCATAAAACATTCGTGTGGTTCAATCTCAGGCCTTATCCAAATATAAACCAAACCATTAAGATGGCCTCAAACATAAGTCCCATTCCTCATGGACTCATAGCTCCATCAGACTCTTTCACATATTGAGCCTATAGATTAGTAATTATATTGAGCATATAGATTATTAATTCCTTCTGCTCGTGTGCCAATTGCTTTCCACACCATGCCCTTAATGCAATAGGACTGCACATTCCTAAATGTATAACAGTTTTTTTTTTAAAGTTCCTTAACTGCTAATGTTTCCTTTTTTTGATTCAATTCAGCATAATTTGTGCTTGAGTTGTGGCATTAAACAGCCCAGATATAATCTTAAATAAAAAGTATTGGGCTATGTCCCAGGAAAGGAATTCTGCATATACATCAATGCGGGAAAATATTTTGCTCGCATGACCCAAGTGGGTGAAAACTCAGGGCCAAGGCTGCTGTCCTTGCCTAAGTAAGCTAGTGTTTAAGAGCCATGGACCAGGTTTCTGAGTTGTATGACCAAAGGCAGCAATGATGGTTTTGTTTGTGAGATACATTTCATGAATGGAATGTTTTAGTGCACATTGTAGGCCAATGTTTGTAGAGTACAAGATGACCAGACCATCTGTGCATTCTATGATAGCAGTATCATTATTTCCTAGCTTTGAAGGAAGGAAAGGTTCTAACTTTTCTTAATCCACATCCAAGATCGACGGTGCGCACATTGAATAACAAGGATATAGGGACTCAGCCCTGGTTTCGTCGATGAATAATTTGGATCTAATCCATTATTATATTCTCATTCCTGAGTTTGATTCTTACCCGGGTATTAGAGTATAAGTTCATAATGACCTTCAATAGCGTGAATGGAATACCCAGTTTTTTTTGTTTGACCCATAGGTAAAGATTGCTGCATTGTAAGCTTATTGTAGTGGGACATTGAGAGTCCCAGCATGTTATCTATTGTGCTGCACCTTGGGCACATTAGTGACAGTGGTGCACTCCTTTAGTTCCTCCAATAATATACGGGCAAGCCATTTAACCTTTACACCAAGTAGGGCTTTGAGCCTAGAATTGCTTGGGGTTCCTAGAACACCCTTTTTATACAATGGTTGAAGTATTCGCCTTCTTTAGAAATCTAGTACAACTAAATTACCATAACGACATGTATAATGGCATAAGATAATTTAACAAATGACTGATGTCCCTCTTAAACAGAGAAGAAACAAACCATTAGCCCCCGGAGTGTCATTTACCAACAAGGCTCTGAGATGCTTTTCAATTTCAAACAAGAGCATTGTATCCACTAGATCATTATGTACAGGACTCATTTCTAGTTGAATGACTAATGGCATCAAAATGCGAAGATATATAGCTTTAGAGTTGGAACACTAAAAATATTGACAGAAGTGAGAGCAGCATATGTGGTTTTCCTACAAGACAGTGAAGCAGCGTGAGATGGAGTTTGCACCGTGCAAATCGTTGGTGCAAATTCAAGTACAAGCTGCACTCAAATGGATTGACCTTTGTCTCAAATTGAAGCTTAACATCAAAAAATCAGCAATGCATCAATAATAGGGAAGCATATTTGGCCCCACAAGGATGACAGGGAATAGTAGATTTGCAAACCATGAAGGTTATTAGCAGATTGGTAAAGTTACAAACTCAGTCGTTCAAATTAGTCATAAACCTATAATCACCTTATAAAGCGTGGTTCGTTATAATCTAAAACGAGGCCAAGTAACAAATACAAAGGCAAACTATTTAAAAATTGTCATATTCAAATCGATTAAAATTCAGCTTACCCTGAAGGGAAATTCCCTGATGCTAACCTAAGGATTCAAATGAGGTTGGGGGAAGTTAAACGGCATGTATCAGCAAGTAAAGCTTCTAAAGGCAGAACCAAATGAAGGTTCAGTCCGGCAAAGAAGAATGATTTCAATCAACACCCAGCATTTCCCTTTAACGTGGCTTTGCCCTTCTTCCCAGGGATCAAGCAAAGGATGCTTAAAACAGCTGCGCTACCTTCAAGAGATATCCTGAATAGGATATACATCACGGTCTGCTTGTGCCAGGCACAATTGTAGAAAGTTCATTATTCAGCTTTTGGTGAAACTCAATCAAATATACAGTTCTCACAAAAAATAAAAACATTTGCAACAATTTAAGTAATTCAAGCTACTTCAGCTCAGCCCCTGGGATGGTATGTAATGGGGAAGGGACAAGTAAGGGAACATCCTATAACCCTGACATCACTGTTGTGAAAATTAAGGGGATTCGAATAATAGGAATATGATCATATTGCCATAGAGAAAAACAAGATGTACTGTGTCATGACCCTGACCGCCTTGTGCTCTCACTCCTCCTGTACCTTGTGTGTGGGGGGCTTGCAGGATCAAGCACATGCCTCAATGACTCCCTGGCTCTTCATGGGACTCATTGTCCTGTAGGCTTGACAACGTTCTTGCCATGGTAATTATCCCCTGGGGCCTTCAGGCTGACAACAGTAACATCCCCCAGGGCCTTCAGGCTGACTCATTATAACTATGGGGATATTTGGGCTGACTCATAGGCACATGACTATGGGGATAGTTGGGCTGACTCATCAGAATTTGGGAACAGTATTTATATTGCACTCAAACCAGGAGGCAGTGCTTGGCTTACCCCCTGGCTTATACACTGCCTTAAGGCTCACTTATCCCAAAATTGATTCCCCATAACGTGTTCAGCTTCCTTCCATGTGTGCATTACAGTTGCTGTGCAGGGCCTCTCCTGTACTTTTCTAACATGACTAAGATCACTTTTTCACTTAGATAATGTTGTTCACCTCTGTATTTGAAGAGAGGATAATTATTATAGGTAGCAACTGATCCATCGCGGCTAATATAAATTTCTCCTTAGGACACGAATCCAGGTAAAACATTTATGCAACTTATTGTCTATTAAACCTTATGTCGGTGGGGCCCATGACACCGCATACCATAAATTCATTCATTTACTGGATTTCACACCAAGGAGAAATGTGCTGCTGGACGAACGGGATACCTTGTTAAATTTGACAGAATAATAACTCAGACATTATATACATTAACCTTTGATCCTGTCAGTTCAAAACATCAAGGTACTCCGCTCTTTGGTCGATGGACCAACTAGTAGAATAAGTTGATGGTGATTAAGACCAGCTCAATCACAATTAAACCTTTTAACATTTATAACTCTTACATGAACTAAAGAACCACAGACTCATTTTGAGTTAGAATATTTTGTATCTAAATTCTCAATTGAATAGGTGAAATTTCTTTATTTACCAAACACATTTGACATATTGTTAAACATTTAAGAAAAAGTTTAATGAGAATGGAAAATTATGCATTACCCATAGTCTTAGGATGTGGACAGGAATGGTTCACCAAAAGAAGATAACCACAGATCACAGAATAGAACTCCCAAACTGACTGACTGTCCCGCTAACCTCCTCGGACGTACCTCCTGTGCAGAATTCCCGCAACGATCTCGTTCCTTCCCCAGTCAAGTTCAAAGTCCAAAAATGACAGAGTCTTTTGCAGTATCGAGGTGGAAAAATGAAAAATAAAGAAGCGGCATGGCAGGTAAACACCAACCACAGCAATAACAGCATCTGCATTAGCAGCAGTAGCAGCAGCCCACCCCACATAAGAGCTGACTCTCTTATACCCTATTCTCTGGCTTACTACACAAAAAGTTGCAATCCTTAGGGGCAAGAATCACGCTAATTGGTCCATTTGAGGGGTGGTGATGGTCACCTCATCGCCCTCCTTGTTCAAACTGGTTTAGGGACAGTAAAACATACAATGAGTCTCATGACTCCGGGGTCAAAAGCAGTCCAACTTGTCCATTCATTTTGTAGCGATCTTGATGGTCACAATTTAGTTCGTCCATTGTCACTCAGTTCTTTCTCATCCATTCCCACGAATACATGCTGAGTCTTTTTGGTACACTCCTTATTGTAGGTCAGTTCGACCTTGACATCTCTCACTCCGGGCACAGGCCGCATCCACGTGATTTGATTTCTTTATTGCTTCTGCGCAGAGGCCATCTTTGCCTTTTCACGCGATCTCATCCGTTTCGGCAGCCATTTTCGAAGCATGGCCTAACAGGCCCGAACGAACTATCATAAGAACAAACACAACCAAAATTAAAACAGAGAAAATAAGCCTTTCTGTTTACCACCCGCCATTCTAAAGACCCGTGTTAGGTGTTACCTAGCAGAAGCGACATTTAAAGCCATTTTACTTACCATCTGCATTCTTTGCCACAATACAAATCTACTACGTAGCATAAATCATGCAATTTCACTCTAATTAGTACGCAAATCACAATACTAATGTTAATTAACTTCACAATTGTAACTAGATTAGATTTTGCATAAATCTGCATGTTACCTATATATAGTGTTTACTAAAAAGGGTGCATTTGTTGGTTAATACATGCATTTTCAAACAGTTAGTATTATTACATTTTTAAGAGGTCATTAATTTCCAAAGGGTACAAATTATTTTGTTTACCCTGCTCCATCAATTCCCCCCTTTGGTGATTTTTAACATCGCCACAAAAAACTATCCTACAATTTATCAGATAAATGTTTCTTGTCCACTTGCTTTTTTGTTAGTTCATACAACTGTGTTTTTCTCATCTTGTCTTTTAGACCGTTTGTACATGTTCTCTTTTAACTCTTCTAATTCTATCTCTCCCATCTCCCATTCTCTTTCTTTATTCTTCTCATTTTCTCTTTTTACTCTATTTTGTCTTTTTCTTCTTTTAATACACACATATGCTAATCTTACTAACAGTATTACTATTATTATCACTGTGACTGGTATTAGTATTTTCCCAATAAGAGAACTACCTATTTCTGGGAACCATTTCTTCATTGAGGAAAAACTCTTACCAAGTCTCTCCCAAACACCTTCAACCTCCAGTGGGGCAATTTCTTTGTGCAAGTCAGTAATGTTCTTTATATACTTCTGTATATTCTCACTTTTGTCTGGAATGTAAGTGCAACAATGTTGTACTTTCAGCATTCCACAGACTCCACCCTCTTTTGCCAAAAGAATGTCAAGGGCAAGTCGATTTTGCATCACCATAGCTCTCATGGCAACCATTTCGGTATTTACCATCAAGAACCCTCCAGCAGTATTCGTTGATAAACGATCTACTACTGTAGACAATTTCCGAATCTTGTATGCATTCAAAGATATACCCACTGCTGGTATCAATGCTCCAAAAATGTCACCTACTATTTCTGAGAAGCTTTCCCTCCTCCTACGTGTTAATGTTTTACCTATCTCGTGAATTCCTTTTGTTCCTCTCTCTACATGAAAAATCTTTGGAAAGACCAGGCCTAGATAACATGTTCCGTACCAATGGTCCGGCAACCTATAATAAGCTCTATTTCCGCAAATATAATAGATCCCTGGAAATACTGGATCTTTTCCTCCTTTAAATCCCCATCCCCCTAGAATTTTGTATGTATCTCGGCACTCACTGGAACCCACGAAATAGTTATCATACATAGTGTTACTTCTACTAATACACAATTTTCCCTGTTGGGGCCAATCCAGAACCATAGCTGCATTTGTTTCTCCTTTGTCGTAATTTCTCTCTTCAAACGCCCAAGGTGGGGTTTTTGTCTTTTTTTCTATTACCTTTCTTTGAAACTTAACTCTTCTGTCCTCTATCATGTCCAAGAAAATCTTTTCTTCTTTCTTTAACTCACAAGTAAGATTGTGTCTAAATATATACTCTAATGTTAATTCTTTATTTTCTAAGAAAAACTCTCCAAAAACGTTCGCAACTTTTACCTTATTTAATTCAGGGATTACGGGAACTTTAGCAAAAACAGTGTCTATGTCAGTGTAATAATATTCTAGTCTGCCTGTTTTATAAAATAAGCTAGCTAAAACGTTACAAGTTATCCCATACGTCAAAGGAAGGTGATGATATGTCACACCTTCTGTGACAGACGCAGGTAACTGTATACAGACATAGCAATCTCTCACATCCATTGTCTCCCCATATTGGTATAACAGTTTCGTGAAGACATTTTTGGAGAAATCAGTTATCGACTTATCCCTATGTAAATCAGTACTATCTACTAATGCTGCAGTGTTCTTTAGGTTAGCTTCCTTGTCATTATTCGTGTCATTCACTATTACAGATGTTTTTTCTACAACTAACCTAAGTGGAATTATTATTGCTAAAATAAACCAGATAAGCATTAGCAATCCTGTACAATAGAAACACATTCTACACCATCTTCGTAAAAACTCACATCTAGATCTTCTACTCTCAGTGTCTACCATGTTGTAATACTATCTAGCTATATATATATGTACAGAAAAATGTGTTTCCACACCTTAGAATGACTTTTCAGCCACTCTACCCTTTAATTCAGTCTCTTTTGGTGCTCTCTTCAGCTCTTTTCAGAACTTTTTCTCGTCTTTCTCAGTTTTGGTATCCAGTCCGGTTCTTCTTTCTTTGTCTTTCAGGTTTGGTGCAATTCACTCTCACCCAATTGTTCACAGTCTTCGTCTGGGACTTCTTTAATGTCGGTCAATGCTATGTATAGCCATTCAGGTGACTTATATTTCAAGTTAGGTCTCTTCACTCTTTTTGGTCTCTGTAACTGTCTTTCACTTGGTTTTCTTTGTTCTTTCTGACTTGTTATTTCATTTACTTGTTCCGCATTATCTTTGTTCAAATTTATTATCTTATATCTCAGTCTTTTAATTTCGTTGGGCCAATTGTCTCCTTTCCTTGGCCTTTTCAGTTCGCTTTCTTTTTCCTCTCGTTCTGTTTTTCAAGTTCTCTTTCTTGGTCCAATTCTTTGCTTTCTTTCTTCTTCACTTTCTTCAGATTCTGTCTCAGACCTCACTTCACTTCCTCTAACTTTGAACTTTATGATCTCAGTTTCTTTGTCTGAATCCGAATCTTCTTGTGACTCTTCTGTTTGAAAATTTGATTCTAACCCTCCTCGTTTTTCTTCCGCACTTTCCTCTATCTCTCTATCTGAATCTAAGCTTTCTTCAGTTACCTCAACTATCTCTGGAGGAATTTTTCCATAACTTGTACTTGGCTGTTCACTGTCGCTGTCTCTTGGTCCGGTTTCTCCAGTTATAATATCAGTTCTTCTGTTTCCTGATCTTTCCTTTTGCCTTTCACCAGATTCAGGTTGGTCTGTTTCAGATGCCGAACTGGTATCCGATATTTCCAGATGTTGACTTACAGGTCAAGCTTCAGGATCTGGAACTCTGATGGTATGACTGGCATGAACCCAATTTTTCACACCTGCACACTTTACAGCAGTTGTTGTCACCAGGATCACTTGACGTGGCTTATCCCAGCGAGGAACCAAGCAGTTTCTTCTTCTGTGGACTTTAATGCGGACCCAGTCTCCTGGACTCAAATCATGAGCTGGTTTTCTTTCAAGAGTGGTCGCATCCGGTCCAACCTGATGAAACACAGAATGTACCACATCAGCCAATCCTTTGCAATAGTCCAATACGAGATCATCAGTTATAGTCAGCAGTTTGTTGACAGGTACATGTGCTTATCTCATTGCTCGTCCCATGATTATTTCATGAGGACTCAGACCTGTTTTTCTGTCAGGTATGCTTCTGATGCTCATCAGCACCAATGGCAGGGCATCGGGCCATTTGAGTCCTGTGGCTTGACACATTTTCCCTAACCTATTCTTTATTGTTCCATTTACTTGCTCTACCACTCCAGAAGCCTCTGGTCTGTAGGCACAGTGCAATTTTTGTTGAATGTCAAGTGCTTCACATATCAGTTGGATTATTTCATTCTGGAAATGTGTTCCTCTATCTGTTTCGATCGTTACTGGAAAGCCATATCTAGGAATGAATTCTCTCAGTAGGAGCTTAGCCACGGTGACTCCATCATTCCTTCTTGTCGGATAGGCTTCCACCCAACGAGAAAACAAACAAACGACCACAAGGACATATCTCAATCTATTGCTTGGGGCATTTCAATAAAATCTAGTTGCATTCTGGTAAAAGGACCTCCTTCACGTGCTATTGTTCCCAAACTCACTACAGTTTTCCTTCCAGGATTTATTTGTTGGCATGTAAGACATCTTTGACAAAGGCTTTCAGCTATAGCCCTAAATTTTGGGTTGTACCAGGTCTGTCTGAAAAGTCTGATCATGGCATCCCTACCAATGTGTGCCTGTCCATGGTACATCCGTGCCATATTAGAGATCATGCTATCAGGCATAACTGGTCTTTCATCTCTATAAACCCAGACTTCATCTTCCTCTCTTTGTCTGCAGCCTGCTTTTACCCAACCATCTTTCTCCTCTTCATCCGCTTCTTCCTGCAATTGTCTTACCTCATCCCAGCTTTCGACTATGTTAGTAAACAGCAAGGAACATGAAACATTCTCTTTTTCCCTTCTCCTATTCAGTGAGACCACATTTCTGGCACAATATTGAGCTATTTCATCTGCGAATTTGTTTCCCACTGCAATATAATCAGTTCAATTTTTGTGTGCAGCGCATTTTACCACTGCAATCTGTTTAGGTAGCTGTATCGCCTCAAGCAATTTCTTCACAAACTCACCATTCCTAATAGGAATTCCTGCAGAAGTCAGGAAACCCCTCTGGGACCAGATCTGTCCGAAATCGTGGACCACTCCGAAGCCATACTGGCTATCCGTGATCACCGTAATCCGGAAATTCTTTCCCAGTGTGCACGCTCGAATCAGAGCAATCAGTTCAGCAACTTGGGCTGAACGTATTCCTCTCAAACAGGATGCTTCCATTATGGTTGCCACCGTGCATACAGCATACGCAGCACATAAAACTCCTTCATTCGTTCTCAGACATGATCCGTCCACAAACATCACATAATCTGATTCTTTCAAAGGTTCATCTCTAATATCTGGCCGAGGCTTTGTGCAGAATTCAAGAACATCCAAACACTTATGATCAACATCGTCTTTGACTTCTACATTTACTTCATCTGGCAATGAAGTTGAGGGATTCACACTCGTGCATCTGTCAATGGTTACATTGTCTGCACCCAAAATCACTTTTTCATACCTAGTCAGCCGACTATGTGTCATAAATTGGGTTTTGGTTCGAGTCAGAAGGATTTCAACGGAGTGTGGGACATGTACTCTCAGAGGATACCCCATCACAATGCCTTCGCTCTGTTCCAGACTCACACAAGTAGCAGCTACTGCTTTCAGACATCCAGGCAATGCCTTTGCTACCGGGTCTAGGACAGCTGAAAAATAGGCGATTGGTCTTTTCATTTTTCCATGCCTTTGCACTAATACTGAAAGTGCACATCCATCTCTCTCACTACAATACAGCTCAAATTCTTTTTCATAATCAGGCATTCCCAATGCTGGTGCCTCACACAAACTTGTTTTCAGTTCCTTGAAAGCTTTCATTTCCTCCTCATTCAACTCAATCGGATCTTTGACATCCCTCTTTGTCAATCGCTGTAAAGGTTTTGCAATTAATGAAAATCCACTTATCCACTGTCGACAATAACCAACCATTCCAAGAAACATTCTCACCTCTCTCTGTGTCATTGGGGCTCTCATTCCTTGGATAATCCTTATTCTTTCTGTCGTCACCTTTCGCATCCCTTTCTCAATCTTATGACCTAGATATTGTACCTCCTGTTGACAAAATTGCAGTTTGGACGGAGACACCTTGTGTCCTCCTTCTGCCAAATGATTTAATAAAGCAATTGTGTCCGTAACACATGCTTCTTTGGTCTTTGATGCCACCAATAGGTCATCAATATACTGGACCATCACAGATTTTTCAGGCATTTTTAAATCTTCCAATGATTTCTTTAGGATCTGATTAAAGATTGAGGGGCTTTCAGTATACCCTTGAGGAATTCGGCACCATGCCAAAATACGGTCTCCGAACCGGAACGCAAATAATGGCTGGCTGTCAGGGTGCAATGGAATAGAAAAGAATGCATGGCACAAATCAATAACTGTGTACCATTCTGCATCATGTGGAATCTGATACAGTATTACAGCGGGGTTTGGCACAATTGGGCAACAAGGAATAACAATCTTATTTACCTTTCTCAAGTCTTGCACTATCCTATATGTCCCATTCGGCTTTTTCAATCCCATTATAGGAGAATTACATGGGCTACTCATTATTTCTCTCAAAATTCCTTGTTCAATCATTTTATTAACTACAGGTGTTATTCCTTCAATAATTTCTGGTGTCAATTTGTACTGTGGAGTATTTGGGTAATTTGTTCCTTCCCTTACGGTAATTTTTACAGGGTCAACTCCTTTCATTAGTCCAATGTCTTCGCCTGTGAAATCCCATACATCAGACCTGACTATTCCTTTCAACTCAATCGGGATTTTCTCTGCATCAAACACAGGAAACATGTCATTCACTCCTGGTTCTAGTTCTGCCATTGTCATTTTATACAGGACATCCTCATCTGGTGTCTGGAAAGCAATACCATCTGGGGTACAATAGATGGTGCAATTCATTTTACAAAGTAGATTGCGTCCTAAAAAATTTACAGGACTGCAATCACAGACCACAAAACGATGCATCTCTTTGAATGGTCCAACTTTCACCTCTACTGGTTTGGTAAGAGGGGTTTTAATCTGCCTATTTGAAACACCTACAACTTGGATATATTCTCCTGAGAAAGGAAGGTTTGGAATTTCCACTGATCTAACAGTAGAACGGGTAGCTCCAGTGTCCACAAGGAATGTAACATTTACACCATTCACTTTTCCATCCACAAATGGACCTGACTGATCTACCTCTAGAGTTGCGCCAAGCACGCACTCTTCTTCCTCTCCTAGGCACCGTCATAAACTTTCATCCGATTCATTTCCATCCTGCAGTAACCAATACTGCAACACTGCAGCTGCACGCGGCAATTGTGTTACCTGCTCTCCTCCATAGAATCCTGCCTCTGTACTGTATCTCTGGGGTTTTACACTCTTTGGAAGAGGTGGTTGCGGCACCTGACACTGTTGAGTAACTACCTGCGGCTGTTGCAGCTGCTGGTAACTCACCTCATTCTGCACCTGTGGATTTAATGGTTGATTTTCTGTATTAGCTTTTGGAGGAAATTTACACTTGTTTCTCCAATGTCCTAATTTTCCGCAATTGTGACAGGGCCATTTCTTTTTGGCCTCTTCTATACTCATTTGACCTTTTCCTTTACCTATATTCGGCTTGAATTTAGTTTGTCCTGCATCACTAGACTGATTATTCATCTGAGCTTCTTGTTTTTCTGCAACCTTTACTTGTGCCCACATCGCCTTTTCTTTTAGTTTACGCTGTCTACACTCGATATCGTCACTACAATATTTTGCATACCTTAATACTTATTCTGCCAACACAACATATGCTGCTTAATCATTTCACTTATTTCAGGTTTCAAACCATATACAAATCTATACACAAAATGACTCATGTCCTTTTCACTCAAATTCTCGTACCCACTATACTGTTTGAAGACTAAAAGCAGTCTCTCATAGTAGGCATGTACAGATTCCTTACTCTCCTGAGTTGTTCTATCAATCTTTACCCAGTCTGTCTCTTTTGGTGGGATTTTATTTTTCAAAAACGTGATGGCTTGTTCATACTTTCTCATTACTTCTGGACCTGAGGCTCCAGTTTTTGTATCTCTAGGGTATTCTTCCTTCGGCCAGTCAATTGTAATCTTACATTCTGTCCATAAATCTGCTGGTACTACAATTTCAAACAATCCATCCAAATCTTCCCACAACACCGTTGAAACCTTTACAAATCTTTCTACCTGTCTATACCATTCTACGGGTTTCTCTCTCAATCTTGGAAAATCATTTGTAAATGACAATATATCTTGTCTGGACCATGGGACATGTACATAGCTTCCTCCTGGAGTTTCCCTCATTGGATATTCCATTACTATTGGTTCTTTCTCCTTTACCGGAAAAGCCAATGAAGCTTTATCGGTCGTTCCTTCCTTCCTTCTTATCCACCTGCTTCTCCACCTGTCCACATCTCCCCATTTTCTCAATAACACAATCAGTTCCTTTATCTGTGTTAATCGTCCTGAAGTGTTCAGATTTTCTATATCCTTTTCACTAAAGTCTACCCTGTACGGTTTCTGCAATCCTCTGATTTTTCCAAACTCTACTCCTAGTTCATTCGCTGTTTCTTCCAATTTTTCATGCAAGTTCCTAGCTCTCCAAGTAACACTTTTACACATGAACATGAGCTCATCATCTTGGTAGGACTTCAATCGATCTGTACCAATAGTCCCTAAAATCAATTCTTCCATATCTATTTTTAATCTGATCACATCCAAAGGTTGTGGTTCAGCATCTTTCTTCTGTAAATTCCTCACCCACTCATTTAATTCTTCTGCAGATGGACCCACAGGGGTATTATTTATCTCTGCCCAATTTGCACTTCTCTCTGGGGTCTCAGTTGCTGACACGGTTCCCATAGGAATCCTATTTATCTGACTCTCATTAATTGTCAAATTTGTAGGTGGACTCGACCTACATGGACCAACAGAATCTCTTGTCTCTCTATTTTCTGGAATTATCCCTTCTCTCACTCTTTGCATACTAGAGTTCAATGGAATTGTCAGGGAATGCTCATCTATTCTTTGATTTTCAAAAACCGGAATTACTGGCCCTATCGTCACTGGCACAGTCACAGCTTCCATATTCTTTGTTAGTTCTCTTATCTTTTCCGTCAATTCTCTCGTGGTTCTAGCTAATTCAGCTGTATTACCATTATCGTGCTTCTCATTCTGTGGAGTTTCTAATTTATCAAAGGACCTATTTATTTCATAATTTCGTTCAGGGCTTTGATTTCTTACAGTTTCCATTGGTGGTGCATTTGGAGTCACCACCGCAGAATTCTGTTGATATGGAGGGGGTCTTTTATTTAAAATGTCCTCCAGCAACTCATCCTTTGTGTCGCTAACTCCATACCCATATCTCTCTGTTACTGCATGCTTCTTTTTCTCCGTACACTTTCTCCCTGTAACCTCTTCAACAGTTCTGACAGGAAACAAACCATCCGTCATATTAGCATACCTCCATCGTCTCATCCGGTCTTCATGATTCACTCCCCATACTCTTCCATGGACTAAACTATAATTCTTTGCACCTCTGTGTCTTTCTCTTTCATACATCTCATCTTCCCATTCACCTAACGCTTCGAACTGTGTTGGTCTAGGTCTCGGTTCAAGTTTCATCATCTTTTCTCTCAAATTTCGAAGTACAGCTGTGCTAAACGAACCATTTTCTGGAAATGCCAATACTCCATCGCTTTGGGTATATTTTGCCCAATTTTCCAACCAAATATATATGATAGCCAGATTTCAACATCATATGAGATGCTGGCGTTTTCGGCGGAGGAAGTACTTCTCCTTCTCTAGTCACAACCTTCTTGTCTTTCTTGAAAAAGTTTTTAATCTTCACAAACCATGACGGTTTCTCTCTACCATACTCATAATAAGCCATGTTGCTCTGTTCTTTTTCTCAAAACAAACACACGAAAACATTTTCACCACTCTGTTCTTTCTACTGCTCGGCTATTCGGACCTATCCCAGCGCGTCTGACACCAACGCACCAATCCGAAAGCTTTACGTCACTCTCACACTAACCAATACCAGCGTGTCTTCACACTAATGCACCAATCAAGAGCTCTTCGCTCTCCCACAACTGGCCAATACCAGCGCGGTCCCTGTTGATGTCAGTTCTACTCCTGTCTTTACTGACCCCTCCTTTACAAAAATTATCGGCAATTTTTCTTACCTTCTCTTCTCGACAAACTTTATTAGTTACAACGTAAAACACATTACCATTGTCTGTGTCGCTAAACAAAAGAGATAGCTGTTCTAACTTACAAGAATACTGTTTCGTTCGATAAGTGTAGCACTTCTCTCTACCTTACCCTTCTCTCAAGCAAGGGGTAAACCCATTTCTCTGGGGATAAAACACATGTGGAGACTACACTGCTCCTGAGAATTAAGGCCAGAGTTTCACAAGAAAACCTGTTGCTATTTCACTCAAATGTATTTTCATACATGAAATGTCCCTATCATAACACAATCCTGTGTTATCACCAATTTGAAAATCAGACAATGCACTATTCCGTGTGACTTCTCTTGCCACACGTGTCCACTTCCTACTTCCCGGAAGCTTCAAAATTTCGACTTACACATAACATAATACAATTCTACACAAAGTGTTAGACATGAAAAATCAATAAATTAATAATCAATAATCACCAAACTAATCTATAGAAACCATAACTCTGCTACCAAGAAATCTGATCCAGTGCGGCTAATATAAATTTCTCTTTAGGACACGAATCCAGGTAAAACATTTATGCAACTTATTGTCTATTAAACCTTATGTCGGTGGGGCCCATGACACCGCATACCATACATTCATTCATTCACTGGATTTCACACCAAGGAAAAATGTGCTGCTGGACGAACGGGATACCTTGTTAAATTTGACAGAATAATAACTCAGACATTATATACATGTAACGAGGGCGGTCGGATGAAGCGCGGGTGCGCCCACCTGATAGCTGGGGAATGTGATCACCTCCGCCTCCCCTCTTGTTTCTCAGCAGCAGGACGAATGGACTTGTCCAGACATCCGAACTTTTGACGGGGACGACGAAAAGGGACATTGTTCCATTAAGTGGGAGGACTGGTCGCTAAACCACGCCCCCAGCGATGACGATGAGGAGGTCGGGCCTTCAAAGACGGGAGGAAGGCGGAAGTACGGGGGTGCTAGCACCGGAGGAGCAGGAAGAGTCGAGGGAGTCGTGAGCAGAGTGAAGCAGACGGAATCCAGGGAAGGAGCAGAGGCGGGGCGGTCGCAAGACGAAAAGGAGCTAGGAGGCCAACGATCCCGTGTATCGCCCAGCCACGTTCCAGGAGGAGCGTGGCTCTCGCAGGTACGAGACCGCTTTACGGGCTGGGTGGGTAAAAAAAGAGAGCCCGAGAACCTCGTGTAAAGGCCCCCGTATCCCGGTACTCCCGCCCCAAGCACTGCCCTCACTTATATAGACGTGCTGCGCACCGTGTGACTCCTCACCACCCCGTTCCCTTATCACCCTTGTATATACGTGTACTACACTTACACCCAGCTCCTTTCTCTTTCCCTTGCCATCCACGCTTCTCCTTTGTCCAGACGGACCCGTGCTGGAGAGGCCAAGGAGAGTGCGGACCTCACCGAGGGACCGAGAGCCCAGGGAGAAGCCAGAAGAGCCACCTTTACCCTATTACAGACTGGTCTCACGACACAAGCGTGTACTTGGACCAATAAAACCTTCTTCGACCCCATCTTGTCTCCCGTATGTGTCTCCCAACCCGTTACAAGTGGTGGAGAATGCGGGTATAGAGACACCCATCTGTATCACCACGATGGACGCCCTGATACAGCACCTGGTGAAGGGCCAGGAGCAACTAGGATGGGCGGTGGAGAGGCAGCTAACGTCGGCCCAAGCGGACAGAAACACATTTAAGGACACCATTACCGCTCAGATAGAAGGTTTACATAAGATGATGTGTGACCAGCCCCTCCCAACGCCGCAAGAACCCCGGAACCTAACCCCAGGACCCTCCAGCATATCACTACAGAAATACGTGTCGGGGGAGGACCCCGACGCCTTCTTGCTCAATTTCGAACGAGCCGCCCGGGTCTGCGGTTGGCCCGTGGAGAAGTGGCCGTTTTTCCTAGCCCCATTACTGACTGGAAAAGCGCAAGCTGCCTACCAGGTGGCATCGCGGCAGGAAACACCCCGTATGCTGAGATTAAAACAGTCCTATTAGACCACCTAGGACTCGATGCTGAAGCATATCGGGTACGCTTTCGAAAGGAGAGAGGTAACCCAGGAGAGAACCCAAACACCCTGCTTTTCCGGCTAAAGATGGCTGCAGATAAGTGGCTAACCCCGCATATGTGTACAAAAGAAGAGATAACGGACAAAATTTATCTCGAACAGTATCTGGACGCTCTTCCCTTCAACACGCAAAAATGGTTACGCCAACACTCGCACCTGACCACGGAGCAAGCCATTGATACGGCCTCTACATTTTCCTGGGCTCAACCCAAACAGAGCGGGTCGGAACACGAGAAACCCAGTCGGCCCCTGGCATTTAAAGAAGACAGGAGAAGCCATGCGTTTATGACTTAGTAGACCAGAGATGCCACCATTCAGGGGACCCCAATGCTTTGAGTGTGGGGACTAGGGCCATATCGCGAGGTTGTGCCCCCGAAGAAAATCTACGGAAGAACCGATGGAGGTGGGATACGTCCCCAAGTCCATTCTTTACACCGCTGAGATGGGGAGTGCCTTTCACGTGAGTGTACGGGTGAACGGGACCGATCTAAAGGCCCTGCTAGATTCAGGTTGTAGGCAGTCCGTAATACAGGGTGTCTTCATACAGCCCAAGCAAGTCATCCCCGACACCATGGTCCACATCAGGTGCGTCCATGGAGACGTCAAACCATACCCCGTGGCGGTAGTACCCCTGGTCCATTCAGATGGTAGCACCTATGTCATCCGGGTGGGGGTGTTGGAGGGGTTACCAGAAGAGCTTATAATCGGAACGGATAACCCCGAGTTCCGAGACATGTTCCTACACACCCTTCAGAGACAGACCCCACAGAACAAACGAGGACCGGTAATAACCTCCTGAGTACCCGCTTTAATAACACCTGAACCGTGGACATTAGATAAAAGTTTTAAATTCGCACAGGCTAATGACGCCTCCTTATTCAATTCTTGGGTACAAGCACATAGAACACAAGACTGTACCCGCCCTGTTTTTCCACGATTTCTTATCAAAGACGGTCTTCTATATCGCCAGGGTTCCAGAGAAGGTCCCCATCAGCTATTGGTCCCGAATACTTTTAGGGAGCAGATCATGTTCTTCTCACACTCACACCTGACTGCCGGACACATAGGGAGCGAAAAGACCACCCAGAACGTGTTAAGACATTTTTTTGGGCCTGGGGTCTATAAAGACATAAAAACCCACTGTCAGGCCTGAGACATCTGCCAGAAAAAGAACCCACACCGGCCCCCAGCGGTCCCCTTACAACCCCTTCCGATAATAGGTACCCCTTTCGAAAGAGTGGGAATGGACCTGATAGGACCCATACCAAAGACACGGGGAGGGAATCAATATGCCCTCGTGATAATAGACTATGCCACCAGGTACCCGGAAGCCTTCCCCCTGAGAGCCACCACCACGCGCCTGATCTCCGAGAAGTTCCTGGAATTGTTTTCCCGGGTGGGGTTTCCCAAGGAGATCTTGATCCTTTTGTATCGAGGCTAATGAAGGAGGTATGTGGGCTTTTACAACTGCGGCAGATTAGAACATCAGTCTACCACCCACAAACAGACGGCCTCGTAGAGAGGTACAACAGGACTCTCAAAACCACGTTGAAGAAAATGCTTTCAGTGAACGGCAGAGAGTGGGACCAGTTACTACCACTTGCGTTGTACGTGATCAGGGGGCAAAAACAGAGCAGTCTGGGGTGTTCGTCTTTTGAGATGTTATACGGACGACAACCCTGGTCGCTCTTGGAGATGACCAAGGAGGCATGGGAGAAGGAAGAGGCAAACGCAGGATGTTGGAGTATACCCAGGCCCTAAAGTCAAAGATAGGAAAATTGAGAGACCTGGCCTATTCCAACCTGGAAAAGAGTCAAGAAAAACAGAGAGTGTTCTACGATAAAGGAAAACGATGGAGAAGACTGGAAGTGAAGGATTGGGTTCTAGTATTGTTACCCTCGTCCACAAAGAAGTTCCAGGCTGAGTGGATGGGACCCTACAAAGTCGTGGGGACCATTGGGAAAACCAGTTACAATATCCAGATTACCCCCCGAAGAAGCCAGACCTATCACATAAACATATTGAAGAAATGGCTGTGACCCCCACCGAAAGCCGCCCACCTCACGTTACCGACGCACGCCCCCTCTTCTTCTACCTTGGAACAGTTGGTTGTCAACGAGGAACTGAGAGAACAGGAAAAAGAAGACCTCCAGAAAACCCTGGTTTACTTTTCCTCCCTCTTTTCGGACAAACCGGGAAAAACAACCCTGGCCGAACATAGGATAGAGACACCCCAGGAAAGGCCATTAAACAGCGTCCGTACCGAATCCCCGCGGCCAAAAGGACGGTGGTACGAAAAGAAGTACAAGAGATGCTACGCCTCGGGGTCATAAGACCGTCTAGGAGCGAATGGTCATCGTGATGGTACCAAAACCTGATGGCAGTACCAGGTTCTGCATGGACTTCCGCGCCCTTAACGACATCTCCTCCTTCGACGCATATCCCATCCCACGCATAGATGAGCTGATTGAAAAATTAGGTGAGGCTAAATATATTACCACCTTGGACCTGACCAAAGGTTACTGGCAGGTGCCTCTACGGGAAGAAGATCGAAGGAAGACCACTTTTTTTACACCTGATGGTTTATTCGAGTTTACAGTTCTTCCCTTCGGCCTACATGGGGCGCCAGCAACATTCCAGCGCCTCATGAACACGGTGCTCCGGGACTATCAGTCGTTCACGTCCGCTTACTTAGACGACATAGTGATTTTCAGTCCTAGTTGGGAAACCCACCTGGTCCATCTACAGACCATCTTCCATGCCCTACAACAGGCCGGGTTACACATAAACTCGAAGAAATCCAGGGTGGGTTATCAAAAGGTGAAATATCTAGGCTATGTGCTAGGACACGAAATGATTGAACCCCAGATTGAAAAGAGCGATAGCCGAGACCCCTTTCCCCAGCACCAAGAGAGAAATGAGAGCATTTTTGGGGTTGATAGGGTACTACCGTCGTTTCATTCCCCAATTTTCAGAGGTAGCCGCCCCACTGACAGACACCCTCAAACAAGACGTAAAAGCACAGACCCTCTTATGCCCCACGCCCCTAATGTGGAAGGCATTCAACTGTTTGAAAAGGGTTATAACCACTGGTCCCGTGCTCTCCCCCCTGACTTTACCCGTCCCTTCATACTCCACACTGATGCATCAGACTATGGAATTGGGGCCGTCCTGTCACAGTTGTCACCTGAGGGTATAGACCATCCCATCCTCTATATTAGCAGAAAGCTTTTTCCCCGGGAGCTCCGTTACCCTACTATCGAGAAGGAGTGCCTAGCAATAAAATGGGCTGTCGACAAGCTGAGGTATTACCTCGAGGGCCGCCCCTTCACCCTGTACACGGATCACGCCCCCCTCCAGTGGATGAGCCGGAACATCGCTCTGAACCCAAGGGTTCTTCGGTGGTTCCTCTCCCTACAGCCTTTTTATTTCACTGTGAAACATCGGAAAGGCTCTGAGAACGGGAGCGCCGATTACCTCTCCAGGTTTCCTCTCCCCGATCAGGAGAATCCAAGAGGGGTGGTGTGTAACGAGGGCGGTCGGATGAAGCGCGGGGTGCGCCCACCTGATAGCTGGGGGAATGTGATCACCTCCTCCTCCCCTCTTGTTTCTCAGCAGCAGGACGAATGGACTTGTCCAGACATCCGAACTTTTGACGGGGACGACGAAAAGGGACATCGTTCCTTTAAGTGGGAGGACTGGTCGCTAAACCACGCCCCCAGCGATGACGATGAGGAGGTCGGGCCTTCAAAGACGGGAGGAAGGCGGAAGTACGGGGGTGCTAGCACCGGAGGAGCAGGAAGAGTCGAGGGAGTCGTGAGCAGAGTGAAGCAGACGGAATCCAGGGAAGGAGCAGAGGCGGAGCGGTCGCAAGACGAAAAGGAGCCAGGAGGCCAACGATCCCGTGTATCGCCCAGCCACGTTCCAGGAGGAGCGTGGCTCTCGCAGGTACGAGACCGCTTTACGGGCTGGGTGGGTAAAAAAAGAGAGCACGAGAACCTCGTGTAAAGGCCCCCGTATCCCGGTACTCCCGCCCCAAGCACTGCCCTCACTTATATAGACGTGCTGCGCACCGTGTGACTCCTCACCACCCCGTTCCCTTATCACCCTTGTATATACGTGTACTACACTTACACCCAGCTCCTTTCTCTTTCCCTTTCCATCCACGCTTCCCCTTTATCTGAACGGACCCGTGCTGGAGAGGCCAAGGAGAGTGCGGACCTCACCGAGGGACCGAGAGCCCAGGGAGAAGCCAGAAGAGCCACCTTTACCCTATTACAGACTGGTCTCACGACACAAGCGTGTACTTAGACCAATAAAACCTTCTTCGACCCCATCTTGTCTCCCGTATGTGTCTCCCAACCCGCTACAATACATTAACCTTTGATCCTGTCAGTTCTAAACATCAAGGTACTCCGCTCTTTGGTCGATGGACCAACTAGTAGAATAAGTTGATGGTGATTAAGACCAGCTCAATCACAATTAAACCTTTTAACATTTATAATTCTTACATGAACTAAAGAACCACAGACTCATTTTGAGTTAGAATATTTTTTTATCTAAATTCTCAATTGAATAAGTGAAATTTCTCTATTTACCAAACACATTTGACATATTGTTAAACATTTAAGAAAAAGTTTAATGAGAATGGAAAATTATGCATTACCCATAGTCTTAGGATGCGGACAAGAATGGTTCACCAAAAGAAGATAACCACAGATCACAGAATAGAACTCCCAAACTGACTGACTGTCCCGCTAACCTCCTCGGACGTACCTCCTGTGCAGAATTCCCGCAACGATCTCGTTCCTTCCCCAGTCAAGTTCAAAGTCCAAAAATGACAGAGTCTTTTGCAGTATCGAGGTGGAAAAATGAAAAATAAAGAAGCGGCATGGCAGGTAAACACCAACCACAGCAATAACAGCATCCGCTTTAGCAGCAGTAGCAGCAGCCCACCCCACATAAGAGCTGACTCTCTTATACCCTATTCTCTGGCTTACTACACAAAAAGTTGCAATCCTTAGGGGCAAGAATAACGCTAATTGGTCCATTTGAGGGGTGGTGATGGTCACCTCTTCGCCCTCCTTGTTCAAACTGGTTTAGGGACAGTAAAACATACAATGAGTCTCATGACTCCGGGGTCAAAAGCAGTCCAACTTGTCCATTCATTTTGTAGCGATCTTGATGGTCACAATTTAGTTCGTCCATTGTCACTCAGTTCTTTCTCATCCATTCCCACGAATACATGCTGAGTCTTTTTGGCACACTCCTTATTGTAGGTCAGTTCGACCTTGACATCTCTCACTCCGGGCACAGGCCGCATCCACGTGATTTGATTTCTTTATTGCTTCTGCGCAGAGGCCATCTTTGCCTTTTCACGTGACCTCATCCGTTTCGGCAGCCATTTTTGAAGCATGGCCTAACAGGCCCGAACGAACTATCATAAGAACAAACACAACCAAAATTAAAACAGAGAAAATAAGCCTTTCTGTTTACCACCCGCCATTGAAAGACCCGTGTTAGGTGTTACCTAGCAGAAGCGACATTTAAAGCCATTTTACTTACCATCTGCATTCTTTGCCACAATACAAATCTACTACGTAGCATAAAACATGCAATTTCATTCTAATTAGTACGCAAATCACAATACTAATGTTAATTAACTTCACAATTGTAAATAGATTAGATTTTGCACAAATCTGCATGTTACCTATATATAGTGTTTACTAAAAAGGGTGCATTTGTTGGTTAATACATGCATTTTCAAACAGTTAGTATTATTAAATTTTTAAGAGGTCATTAATTTCCAAAGGGTACAAATTATTTTGTTTACCCTGCTCCATCACAACTTTCATATATTGAGAAAAGGGAAACTGAATGACTCAGACTATTCACACTTCATGCATGCAAACCCTGTGAGTAAATAGACTACTTTCTCATAACCCCATAGCTGATACCCAGCGTTGAAAGAGATCAAAATGGCCATGTTTACTGTTTCTCAAAATGCCCCAGTCACATTCACATTAGGTCGAAAAGGCCATAGACATAAGAACTTAAGAGAATTTCTCTAGAAAGACAGACCTGTGTGACAAGAACAAGACGAAATTTGTGCTAAACCATAGTCAGAAGGTTAAAACATCTATCAAAAGCGATGCAGGTAAAGTTGATAAAAAAGACAACACTTCAGAAATTAACATCTGAACTTTTGAAACATAAACAAGGGCACAATATTACCAGTCCCCAAAATGTGTCCAAACAGGGGCGGCTGTACAAACAATGCCGATCAGAAATTAACTACACTCAAAAAAATTCCATTTGACCCTTTTGCTATTTTTTACTGGAAAGTGGCTGCCTCGCAGTTGGTTCAAAGAAGGTCCCTGTGTGAACCAAAATGTGTTACAGTCACGTCAGGGCAGTTTAAATTGTACATTGATGAAATGAGTGGAATTCTTGCATACAGCCGCCCAAGTTTGGACACTATTGCACTGCCACAGTGGACTGCACCAACACAAGAGGCACATAGGGTTTTTCAAGAGGCCCGTTTTCTTGAATCCCGAAGAGTTCTGGGAAAAGATATTGATGACCAGAGGGCAAATTAATATATTCTTGATGAATAGGCAAGATACATACTGTATAGAATAAAAGTTAAATATTGCAAAGGATAAAACTAAATAGGATGCTTAATGGCCACCAGCTTAAGATACAATCAGGCTAGGACACAGATACACAAAGTGAAAAATGCCATTTGTGATGTTGTCAAGAGGGACTTGCAAAATGTCACTACATTTATTATGCCTGTGAGTACATTCTGTTTTGTACACATGCATTTGGAGTCGTTTCCACTGCCTTGGTGTTGCAGAGAGCCATGAAGTAGTTGTTGAATTCCCTAGACCACCTAAGCGGAAGATAGGCACTAGGTTTGTGGACCTAACTCTGATCCTGTCCAAAAGGCGAATAGCCTTGGCATGGAAGTCGATTGGGGGGCCCACGATAGAGGACTGGAAGCGGGACGTGACACTCTGGGTGGGGGCGGAGTGGAGGGCGCTGACCAGGGAAGATGCACGTGGGATTTGGCGACGCCCCGTGGCGGGACCATGGAGCGAAGTCTTGGAGTTTTGGGAACACCCTGAGAGATACCAATCTCAAGAGAGTGAAGCTGGGTCCAGCTCAGGCCCGGATAGTGATCATAGTCAGGTAATTTGAAGGACAGGTTGGTCGAGATTACTTGGGTCGTGCTCTGCCCCTCGCCCCTCCCCGCCGCCCTTGACCATGTTTACCTGTGGGTCCCACTGGGTCCCACTGTGTTCCAGCCTGGTAAATCGGCTAACGACAGCACATGGGAGGTGGTGGTCCCCCCCCATGGCCACCACCCTCGGACCTCCCCCCTCCCTCTATACCCCTGATGAGTAGAAACACTAAAGCACCTCACTGCACAGTTGGGTGGTTTGTGATTTTATTTTGGTTTGTTTTTTCCCACTTCTCTCTTTTCCTTTTCTTTCATCTCACTGTTCTGCAGAATATGGGACACCCTCTCGGGCAGCTCCCTCTTCTAGGATAAACTGCACACACAAGTAAATAACCACCTGCGCAGGCTTCCATGGTAGACCGTAGAATACTACACCATTACCGGGTCACATATATTAGTTTACTCATATAAGTGTGGTAGAGTGAGCGCTAACAGTTAATAATGGTAAATGACCTGGGAATTATATACTGAAAATGTTGGAATAACGCGCAGTGGAACTATGATGTAAACTGTACCATGTGTAACATGACAAACTGCTACGCGAGATCTTTGTTACTATAATTGTTAATATAATTTTTTTTTTTATTAAGTAGTTGTTGAAAATAACAAAGGGGTGAGATTTTATCAGGATCATATATTCTATTTTATAGAACCACATGGCGGAAGCATAATGAGATGGCTGTGCGGATGTTGAGGAAGTTTCAGGAATATGGGTTTCCCCTAAAAGTGAGCAAGTGTAGTTTTGGAAAGGAGGAGGTGGGTACTTGAGTCATGCGGTCAATGCTGATGGTGTGAGGCCAAAGAAGGATCCTATTGAAGTCAATCATAGACTGGAGGCACCTAATAAAAAGGAAGAGGTTTTATCTTTCTGGGACATGGTAGAATACTATAGTAGGCTTACTTAGAATTTGGCAGCTAAAACCACTAACATACACTTGCTGTTAAAAAAGATGTAGAGTTTGTGTGGAATCATGATTACCCAAGTGAGTTTGAACAAGTGAAAACACGCTGAATAAGGCATCTGATCCTCAGGGCTTTGAACCAGGGAAAAATGTGTGGTGTGAACAGATGCCAGCTCTAAGGAACCGGAGAGGTCCGGCATCAGGTGGTGGGTGGAGTGGGACGAATGACAGCCTTTACTTTAAGAAAGGGCTGAGCAGAGTTACTCGGCCATTAAAAAAGTGGCTGTTGCAGTGAAATGGGCTATTGACAAAATCAGAAACTTTTTATGGGATATGATTTCCTGAGTGAAAAAGAATTACAAGCTGCTGTGTGAGATATTTAGTAGACGGGGTCTGGATTTTGCATCGGCAAGAATCAGGAAATGGGCTGTGTGCCTCTATATGTATATGTTCAACATTGTGTATGTTCCAAGAGTAATAAAGGACTTAGCAGCGGATTGCCTTTCCTGATTGGTTATGGCAAAATGTGATTCTGACAGTAATGTTGAAGGAGTGAAGAGTAAATGTGTGGGTGTATTGAATCAAGGCCATAACTAAGGTAAATCGGAGGTTGGTAGTTGAGACCAATGAGGAATTCGAAGAAGTGATAAAGTCTGTTCAGCAAGACACAGGAAAATATCAAGCCATATTGTTCAGTGTATGAGGAGTTATTTTTGAAAGATGGACTTTTTTCAGAGGAACCAAGCTGGTTCCACCTGCTGCCATAAGGAACAGAATTATGGATCTTGCACATGGGGGTCATCTCAGTGTTGTGAAAAGTAAGGGAAACATTAGGTCGGATTTCTTGTGGCCTGTTTTGAGTTGAAAGTGCAAAGACTGGTTAGAGTGTTATGGAAGTAGAATTCAAAATTAATAATTCTGTGTTTAAATTAATAACAAAGAGATGCAAATGCAATGTTCTTAGGTTGATTGGGTTTTTAGGTTGACATTGGTAGGCCTATGTCTAGTCGTTTTTTCAAATTTCACTTTTGAAATGCATGCGAAGTGCAGTGTCAGACTGCCTTGTTTTCTCTTCCTCCGCTGTGCACTGTTATGTCGCACCTGTGATGTAACGGATGCGACCAGCAGGGTGTCCCGATGTCGAGTCTGAGGAAGGGGGGCCTGGGGTCTCATCCCCTTTAAGACCTGGCCATATAGAATAGCCCAGGTCACGTGATGTGTGTTTAATAAAGGGACTACCGCGGACGTGACGTCAGTGGACGCGCGCACGCGGCAGCCGAAAGTAATACATCCCCTGGCTCCGAGTGTTTATTGGCAGGCCTGTGGCGATCCCTCACCCGCTGAGTCCCCATACACACTGGGGGCCTCACCTGCAGACACAACACTGGTGACGAGGGCGGGCGTGTCCCCGCCGTGTTCCTGCGTTGGGGCGGCCACGAGTGGTGCTCCCACATCCCGCGGTGCTCGTGCCCCAGGAATCCCGACGGCAGCGGCCCGACGCCTCCCACAGGTCAGCGACGCCTGCAAGGTCTGCGCTCCGGTCCCCCGGCGAGGTCAGGACGACTGGAAAGCCACCATCGGAGCAGAGGCATCGCTCCGCGCATACACGTGGCTGCTGTCGGCGCGCATGCACGCTAGGATCCTGAGGACCTCCGAGGTATGATCGGCCGTACTGCGGCCTGCGCACCCGCTCCCCTGCTGCTCTGAATTCCTGCTATGCCTGCAAAAAGCATCACAAGGTGGTCCCTTCCACTTCTACTGCGTGGCAGTGCTCCAGGCCCACAGGGAGTGATGGCTGACATAGCACCCAGAATCATCGCAGCGTGCTGCCCTCCAGGGGCCCATCATGTCCACTATTCCACCGATAGAGCCCTTTGTGGTGGAGGGGCCCCCATCTGCCCAAGCCCCCAAATGGAAGGAGTGGGTGGAGCGCCTTATCATATATTTTGAGGCCACGAAAGTCCACAAGGACCAAAAGAGAGCCATGCTACTTCATCTAGGGGGTAAATACATTCATCGCATCACGAAAACGCTCGCGGAAGCGACGCCCAAAACTCACCACACCCTAATCAATGCTTTCATAGGCTATTTCGAACCTATGGCTAATCAGGATTATGAACGATTCATCTTCCGCCAGGCTAGACAACTGCCCGACGAATCGCTCGACACATTCCATGCCCAGCTCAAACACCTGGCATCCACGTGTGGCTTCAGGGATGAGATGGAGGAGATTAGAGGGCAAATAATCCAGGGATGTGCCTCGGCGAAACTTCGCGAACGGATTTTAGAAGAATCAGGCAAGCCATTGACGGAAATTCTGACCCTTGGGCGCACTAAAAAATTATCCAAAGCCAGAGCGGCTCATATGGAGGCGGCGCTGCAGTCGCCCGTCAAAGTGGAGCCGGTGAATGCAGTGACAAGTCCCACAGACAGACGCAATAGGAGGGAACCAGCAAGCTACCCGCAGGGGAACCAGCGGTACTGTGGTTACTGTGGGGGACCACCTCACAAGGCAGCTGAATGCCCGGCGAAAGGTAAGAAATGCACCGGATGTGGCAGGTACAACCACTTTGAAAAAGTATGCCGCTCGAAGAAATACAGAAAACCCAAGCCGACAGTCAACCTAGTACCCGAGGGAGGCGGTACATGGACGATGACGAAGAAGAAGAACGAGCAGTACACAAAGTGCACATGATCGGAACAGCAACAAGTCGACGCAGACGGCTGCCTCAGTGCCGCATTCAAGTCGGACAACACGACGTCACGGCTGTCGTGGACACAGGCGCTACTATAAATTTACTGTCGGCCGCTCTCTATGAAACCATGCACCCGGCACCTGCTCTACAACCTACGAAGATCACCGTCTTCGCCTATGGACAGGACAAGCCATTGGAAATGAGAGGAAAATTCAAGACGACGGTGACACATGAGACCAGGTCGGTCACTACCATGGTGTATGTCACTGAAGACGGACAAGGCATGCTTCTGGGATGTCGAGCAGCGGAAGACCTAGGCATAGTGACTTTTGCATTTGGGATTCATCAGGAATCCGTCCAGCACATACTTACAGAGTTTGCATCGGTATTCAAGGGAATCAGAAAATACAAAGGAAAGGAAATACACCTCCACATAGATCCCACGGTGCAACCGGTGGCCCTGCGACACCGACGAGTGGCTTTACACTTACGCCCATTAGTGGAACAGGAGCTAGTCAAGCTGGAACAGGCGGGCATAATTGAAAAAGTGACGGGACCCACGCCATGGGTCTCCCCAATAGTCATCACCCGCAAACCCAAGCAACCTGGGGCTGTCAGAATATGTGTCGATATGAGATTGCCCAATGCTGCCATCAAAAGGGAGCGACACATCACCCCGACCATTGACGACTTGATCGGAGAAATGGCTGGGGCGTGTTGGTTTTCGAAGCTCGATCTGCGGTCCCGATACCACGAGCTTGTCCTGGATCAAGCCTACAGGAACATCACGACATTCTCCACCCATGTCGGACTCCGAAGGTACACCTGTTTGAGCTTTGGAGTGTCCAGTGCAGCTGAAGTGTTCCAAAATGTAATCCACGAGCTAATCATGGATATTCCCGGAGTCATCAATGTGAGTGATGATATCATGGTACATGCCAAGTCCATCTCCGAGCACAACTCCCGCCTGGTGCAAGTTCTTCAGAGAATCAGAGACGCTGGACTCACATTACACAAAGAAAAATTCGAGTTCCTCAAAACTAAACTGCAGTTCTTTGGCTACACATTCTCGGCAGAAGGGGTGAATCCGGACCCTGACAAAGTCCGCGACATCAAGAACGCGCCAGCCCCGGCTAACGTCACCGAAGTCCGCAGCTTTCTCGGCATGGTAAATTATTGCGGGCGATTTATCCGAGACCTCACGACCCTCACTCAACCTCTGAGGGACCTCACCAAGGACTCTGTCCCATGGATGTGGGGTGAAGCACAGACCAAGGCGTTCCAGGACATTAAAGAGGCCTTATCAGCCGCCACCACCCTGGCGTTCTTTGACCCACAAAAGATGACGCTGGTCGCGGTAAACGCAGGTCCGAAGGGACTGGGGGCCGTGCTAATGCAACGCCGCAATGCCGAAGAAGATTGGGCTCCAGTGGCATTTGCAAGCCGCTCACTCACCGACACCGAGCAGAGGTACTCCCAGATTGAAAAGGAGGCAATTGCTATACACTGGGGGTGTCGCCACTTTCACCTCTACGTGTACGGCAAGCCGTTCGTGGTGGCCACCGACCACAAACCCCTTCTCTGGCACGTCATCGAAGCCTCCTCCTCGGATAGAAAAGTGGATGCTGCAGCTCCAGAACTACAACTGTCGAGTCGAATACCAGCCAGGAAGCCGCAATCCAGCAGATTATCTGTCTCGACATCCGAGAGAGGCTACCGCCCAAGAGGAGGAAGACGCTGCAGACACGGAGGAGTATGTCCGATGCATCACAGAAAGATCATGCCCTATTCCCCTCTCAATGGCCAGCCTGAAGGATGAAACTGACAAGGATGAATGTCTACAGAGAGCCAAACAAGCCGTGAAGCACGGAAACTGGCACAGAGCCAGAGAAGAGTGGAAGATACTCACGGTGGAGGCACGACGAATCTTGGAAAGCCTCTACCACATCCGTGAGGAACTGATGGAAGACACCACAGGATGTCTCATGCGAGGACATTGGCTTGTGGTCCCTTCCTCGCTGACTGCCAGAGTAATACAACTTGCCCCCAGTGGGCACCAAGGAATGGTCAAAACCAAGTCAAGGCAACGAACAAAAGTATGGTTTCCCTTAATGGATGAGCTCGTGGAAGCCGCCGTCCATGAGTGCCACTGGTGCCAGGCGACCAGAGAAACTCCTAAGCCCGCTCCCGTGATCACCGAGCCGAGGCCCCCACGTCCATGGGCGAGTGTCAGCCTCGATTTTGGAAGTCTACCGGATGGGAGACATACATTTGTGGCCATTGACGACTACTCCAAATATCCGGAAATAGAGATCGTCAACACGCTGAGTGCTGCCGAAATAATCCCGAAGTTGGAGAAAGTGATAGCAACTCATGGTATCTTTTTAAGAACTGAAAACCGATAATGGACCGCCTTTCCAAGGACAAGAGATAGCTACTTACCTGACCTCCCTGGGCATCAAACACCGGCGGGTTACCCCTCGCTGGCCGCAGGCCAACGGGGAGGTAGAGCGATTCATGCGAACATTAAATAAGGTAATCCGCATAGCCCACGAACGCCATCAGCACATGGAGCTAGCTCTATGCACGTTCTTGCGGAACTACAGGCAGACTCCTCACACCACAACTGGTCTGGCTCCAGGGCATCTGTCGATGGGGCGGGTCATCACCGACTCCATCCCACATCACCCCCAGTGGTGCCCAGCACCCCCCGACGACCACAGGATAGACGAACAGAGACGACGGGTGCACGCGCAGGTCAGCCAGCGCAGGAGAGCTCAGCAGGTGCATCTAGAACAGGGGGATAAAGTCCTACTCAAGAACCGTTTGACCAGCAGCAAGTTCAGTCTCCCATATGAAAGACACCCTTGGACTGTTGTCTACGTGAAAGGCACGCGGGTGATGGCCCGGAGAGGTGGCGAAGCAGTGACACAAAACATTTCACATTTTAAGAAGTTTCACCCCTCTGAGATTGCATCTTCGGACGGTGGCGCCGTAAGGTTGAACCGCTCATCTGAAGACGCTCGGCCAGCAAGTGATCCATCGGAGGAAGCGGGTAATCACACTCGACAATCCGTCGGTTCGGACACTGAACTGTTTCCGGACAATGACACCAGTGCGTCAGGAAGTGCAGAAGTGCCGGAGAGCCCCGTGGGGGCCCAACGCCCGGTCTCGAGTGAGGGGGCGGATGGAGAACCGAGTGGGCGTGGGAGTTCCCAGTACCTGCTCCGGTGTAACCCTGAGCCGACCCGCAAGCTGAAGGATTACTTGACGTAAGACTGTTCCTATTGTATTGAACGTTGTGGTTGGGGTCCAAACCCCCACCTGGTTAACCTGGGTCTTGTTGTTGTGAACTTTTGTTTTGGGGAGGAATGTTATGTCGCACCCGTGATGTAACGATGTGACCAGCAGGGTGTCCCGATGTCGAGTCTGAGGAAGGGGTGCCTGGGGTCTCATCCCCTTTAAGACCTGGCCATATAGTATGGCCCAGGTCACGTGATGTGTGTTTAATAAAGGGACTACCGCAGACGTGACGTCAGTGGACGCGCGCACGCGGCAGCCGAAAGTAATACATTCCCTGGCTCTGAGTGTTTATTGGCAGGCCTGTGGCGATCCCTCACCCGCTGAGTCCCCATACACACTGGGGGCCTCACCTGCAGACACAACATGCACCGAGGAACCTCAAAAGTGACCTTCAAATTAAATGTACGAAATTCATTCAGAACAACAGCCTTGCTTACACTATAACGTTTTTTTTGTTTCAAATATGTTTATTGAGAATACAATTGAAATTAGAACAATATAGCCATCAAGATCATTAGAAAACTGAGAGGGGAAAAGGAGGAAAAATAAGAGGAAGAAAGGAAGTCGAGTAGACAGAGGAGGAGGAGGGTGATAGTCCGCGTCCCCCAAGATCGGTGAACGTAGGTTGAGAAAGCAAGGCAGCTGCATGCCCCAAGGCCAACGCGTACCAGGGGTACCACTCAAGGGGGGAGCCAGGTTACCTAAGCTGTAGGAGGGAGTGGGATGATGGAGGGTTCCAACTGAGGGGGGAGGGCTGAGCGAAGTGGGGGCGTGGTGGATAGGGCGTCCCACATCTAAATACTGATCCCCGTTGGTAGGAGGGGGCAAGGAGGGGGAGGAGCATGATAGCTTGCAGGGATAGCCCCACCTAATGAAGGGGTCAGACGGCATCTCTATGGGGTCCCCAGAGACTATCCGCATCCAGGGGGGATATGGTATCTTCGAATAGGCGCAGAGCCCGGAGCTTCGGAGGCTGAAGACGGGCATGTTCCAATTTGCAAAAATAGTCTATCAATGGTTGCCAAAGTTTGGTGAAATTGGTGTCTCAGAGTTGCAGACGCGCCGTGAGCAACTCCATTGCCATAGTATGCCACAGGCGAGTGAACCAGACATTCACTGGAGGCGTTTCAGCCTTCTTCCAGTAGAGAGCTATGATTTGCTTGGCGGTGCCAAGCATATGGAGGCTAAGATGCCAATCCCTGCGCGTCATTGCAAGCAAGTTCACTGGCTTGAGGCCTAAAATGACTGTGGACGGGTTTTCGGGCAATGGGTAGCCAATTACCAGTTTGATGTGTCTAAGGACCTCCTTCCAGTAGGTGGTCAAGAGCGGGCAAGTCCACCAGATGTGGAGAAAGTCCCCAGTGGCACTCGTGCAACGCCAGCAGAGAGGTGAGGAAGTAGGAAACATTTTGTGCAACCTATGGGAGGTGTAATACCATTGTGTCATAACCTTGTACGCGGTTTCCCTCTGGGAGATGCTGCGGAAAACCTTCGGAATGTCGCGCCACAAGTGGTTCCATTGTGTGGGCGTGATGTCAGTGGATGTGTCAGACTGCCACCTGGACTGGTAAGCATGTGGGACAACCCGGGGAGAGTGTTGGAGGACTTGATATGTGCGAGTGATCAGACCCCTGGAGTTGTCAAAAGAGCGCACCAGCTGTTCAAAAGGGGTAAAGGGGCGGGTGGCTTCCTGTGCAGAGGATGACGCCTGGACCCAATGCTGGAGTTGGAGATATTGTAACCTAGCCCCCTCGGAGAGCTGAAAGTCCCGTTTGCATTGGTCGAAGGATTTAAAGGAGTCTCCGTTAAAGAGGTCCCGAAGTCTCCGACATCCCCCATCCGACCAGGCCGAAAAAGACTGTGGGTGCAAGGCAGGCGGGAAATGTGGGTTGCGTGCGATATGTGTTTGAGGGGACGGAAAAGAGGTAAGACCCCTAGGCAATGCTAGCTTATCCCAGATATCGAGCACCGTCTTCATGGGGATTGCTATATAGGCGCTGCGTGAGCGAGCCTCCCGTGGAAGCCATGCAAGATCCCATATGGGTCTACAGGTCACCGCCCTATCCATATGAAACCAGACTTTCTCACTCTCCCACACCATCCATTCCGAAATAAAACGAAGGTGAGAGGCCCAGTAATACTCCATCAAATTGGGACAAGCCAATACCCCCGTCTCGCGGTAGCAAAAGTATTTTATTGGAGAAGCGGGGCCAATGCCCTCCCCAAATGAAATTGGTGAGTTCACGCTGGAGGTTCTGGATCTGGTGTTGTGGGAAAGGTGTGGGAAGAGTCTGAAATAGGTATAATATTTTTGGGAGCACCGACATTTTAACTGTGTTCAGGCGCCCAGCCAGGAAAGAGGGAGAGACTTCCACGTTCGCAGATCCTCTAGTACGGCCTTTTTACATTCCTGCCAATTAGCTTGTGACCACGTGGCGAGATTGGGAGTCAAATTGAGTCCTAAGTACCGGATGGAATGGGAAGCCCATTGATATGGGACGAGCGCCTGGAGCACAGGGATCTCCGCCTCAGGGATTGTGAGATTCAGGGCCCATGATTTAGCATGGTTGATTTTGAGGCCTGAAACCAGTTCGAACGATTGGAGCAGTCCATGAAGGGCAGGCAAGGAGGTTCGCGGGCGGGATAGCGTGAGAAGGAGGTCATCCTCAAACAAGGATATTTTATGGTCCAAACCTCCAAGGGTGATGCCATGAATGTCAGGGGACTGGTGTATCATGACGGCAAGGGGTTCTACAACAAGGGCAAATAATAGGGGGGAAAGAGGACAGCCCTGGCGGGTGCCTCTATAGACCAAGATGGGTCTCGTGAGTTGGCCGTTAACCCGTACCTGGGCTAAAGGAGAAAGGTAGGGAGCCATGATCCTAGCAATCATCTGAGGGCCCAGTCCTATTTTATGCAGGACAGCCCGGAGAAAGACCCAATCCACCCGTTCGAATGCTTTTTCAGCATCGAGTGACAACAAGCACGCGGGTATATTCCAGTGGTGAGCCTTCCCGACTAAATGTGCGATGCGCCGCACATTGTCCGCTCCCTGTCGGTGACGAATGAAGCCAACCTGGTCAGGCTCGATAAGCCCGGGCAGATGCGGGTCGAGTCGTTTGGCTAGTATTTTGGTATAGAGTTTAAGATCCGTGTTTAAAAGCGCAATGGGGCGGAAAGAGGAACAAAGCATGGGATCCTTCCCTGGTTTGGGAAGCAGTGTGATTTCGGCCATTGCCATAGAGTGGGAGGGTCCCCCAGAATCCGAGAAGGAGTTAAAAAGACGAAGTAGATGGATCTTAAGCTGCGGGAGAAAAGCGTGATAGAAAGAGACCGGGAGGCCATCTGGTCCCAGAGATTTACCAAGAGGGAGGTCTTTCAGGGCGCCGGTAATTTCCTCCTGGGTGAGCGGGTCCTCAAGGAGCTGTGCATGGTGTCGGCTAATCGGAGACCAGGTGCATTCTCCCAGTACAGCCTGTATCTGTTCCGGATTGGGCGAATCCCGTGCATAAAGGGACAAGTAGTATTCGTGGAAGGCTTTCAGTTTAGCGGCTTCAGTAGTGGCCCACGTGCCATCATCCAGTTTTATTTTAGCAATGTGCGCCTTAGCGGCCTGTGTTCGGAGGCGACGGGCCAGGACCCACCTTATCCCCCCTTTCATAATACCGTTGTTTCAGTGCCAGGAGAGCATGTTCTGCTTTGTTGGTTCTATGTGCCCGTAGCTGGCCTCTAAGCATAGCTAGGCGTCGCTTGTGGAGGGACAGAGGATGTTCCTGATCCAATCTTTCGAGCGTTTTTATGTCCCGAGATAGATTATCTTCAAAGAGACGGGCTTCGCGAGCCCGAGCTATTGCAATGGACGTAATACGGCCCCGAATCATGGCTTTAAAAGCGTCCAAACCACGGGGAAGGGAGTTTCAGGAAGATCATTGGACACGAAGTAGGACGTGATAGCTTCCCGGAGTTCTGTGACATCCACGGGGTCTCGAAGAACCTGGGGAGGGAGTCACCAATGGGGAGAACGACGTGGGTGAGATGAGTGGTCCTGCAGTAGAAGCTCCACGTGAGCATGATCGGAGACGGAGATGTCGGACACAGACGCCGAGAGGGTTTCGCTGATCAGGGAGTGTGAAACGAATACGTAATCGATGCGAGAGTAAGAACGATGGACATGAGAATAATAAGAGTAGTCGCACGTGGCTGGGGAGTGGTAGCGCCAAATATCTAATAAGCCAAGATCAGTTAGACGCTTTTGTAAGGAAGAGGACATGGCCCCCGCCCCATGAAACGAGCCATCACTACGATCCAGGCCCGCATCCCAGACCAGGTTGAAATCACCCCCAGGATGAGGTGAGGATCATCATGTGTTACCTGTTCCTGCAGGAGTTCCCTAATGAAGAGGTCCTGTGCTTGATTAGGAGCATAAATGTTGCAAAGAGTGAAAGCCCGTTGCCCGATCTTGACCACCAATTTGATGAATCTACCATCTTTGCCACGTATCACCCTTGGGTGCCCCTGATGGATACCTGCCCTGCAAAGAATAGCCACCCCAGCTGTTTTAGTAGGTGCAGATGCCCAGAATTGAAGGGGGTATCGAGGGTGGGCCATGCGGGGGATGTCTGCCTTCATCAGGTGGGTCTCTTGTAGAAAGACAACGTCTGGGTTCTGCTGTAGTAAATATCGCCATATCTGGCGGCGCTTGTTGGGGGAGTTGAGACCTTTTACATTAAGGGAAAGGAGTTTCAAACAGGGTACAGAAGTCATGACAAAGGCAGACCGTGCACAGGCGCCATCGCAGGTAGGGGGAGTAGAGTAAAACGCAGCGCCACCCAGCCGCCCCCGGCATGCCCCCATAGAAAGCAAGTACAGCAGGAGTAATTCGCAGAGTCCAACGTGAGGCAGAGGGGGGTTGATTCAGCACTTAGCAACCCTTGCTCGAGAAATAGCGCACCCATAGTAACTAGGTCCACCCTCCCTCCAAACAGAGAAGAAAAGAGAAGAAGAAAAGGGGAAAGAGAGCAAGAGAAGAGAAGCAGAATATCCAAATTAAACAGCGGCCAACGTGGCCAACATGACCTATTCCAGTCCAGGAGCAAGCTAGGCTCAATGGCACAAGCCATCCCAGAGATGTCACTCTCCGAGGAATAGTAGGGGGAGCGGGTCTCAGGATATCAGCACCGCCGTCGGGGAGCACACTCCGGTACCGCTGCCACGATGTGTTCAGGGCAAGGGGTGAGCAAACCAGGAGAGTGAAGGCTCAGTCCCTTCTCCGCAGATGGCCGCTGGAGACGACGAGGTTCAGTGGCACGCTAAGAGATGTCAAGTCCTTTAGTTCTCTGTCGGCTGAGAGCAGGAGGGAGATCGCCCACCATCCAAGGAACAAAGGTGTTGGATAATGTCCTGTTTGGCTTGAGAAGAAGCACACTCCCCCCGGTTAGACAGGCGCCGGGATCAAGGCACCCTGGCCCATTGTGGTTTCGCAGGCTCGCGGCTCAGAGATGGTAGTCTTGAAGGACTGGATGGCGGAGTGACCGGGAGGTGTAGCAGTTGCGTGGCCTCTTGGAAGGATCGCAGCACCCGGCGTTTGGATTCCCATTGGAAGATGAGCACGAAAGGGTGGCCCCATTGGTACTGGACGCCCAGCTCCCTTAACTTGTCGGTAACAGGTTTGAAGTCCCTGCGGCGATGGAGCGTGGTAGGGGCCAGGTCCTGGAATAGCTGTATGGGAGAGCCCTTGTAGTTTAGTTCTGACTTGGAGCGTGCTGCCTTGAGGATGGCCTCTTTTTCCATGAAAAAGTGGACCCGGGCCAGTATGTCGGGGACAAGACCAGGACGACCAGGAGGACCAGACACACGGTGGGCGCGATCAAGTGCCGGCGGAGAGGCATCGTCATCCTCTCTGATTTCGTGTAACAGATCTGCAACGAAGGTCATGATGTCAGAGACCTCTGCCCCAGCCGGGACCCCTCTCAGGTGAAGGTTGTTACGGCAGCCCCGATTTTCTAAGTCCTCCTGTTTGATTTGGAAATCGATATGCTGTTCCTCTAAGAGGACCAGGGGCTGCCAAAGTTGATCTTGATCCTCCGTGTGAGCGTCAACCGTCTTCTCGAGGTCATCAACTCTCCCTCCAATTTCCGCAACGTCTCTCCTGAGCTCCTTAACACAGGATTGTACCTCCGTTCGGAGAGAGCCAATTTCAGATTTAAGTTCTTGCATAAAATTGGCCATGAAGGATTGGGTGACAAGGTCAGAGGGCCCCCCGTCGATGATGCCATATCCACGACAGGAGATGAGCCCGGCTTGTTCCACAAGGCTGTCACAAGGTTGTCCTTCGGGGGTGCAGCTGTGTCCTTCCCAGCCTTAGAGCGTGTCATGACCCCTCAGGCTCCCACGCACCGGGCAGGGGACCAGGGCCAGAGGGTGCCGCAGTAGGCCAGATGTCGCCCCGTGCAGATAATAGAGATCACCACAATATATACGGGGGCAGGGTGTTCCCCAGGCAAGGAGCGAGAGGCGGGGGCCCGACCCTTCAAAGTCCGAGGCCCCTCAGAGTCTCCCCCAGCCGCACGAAAGAGTCTGAGTCACAGGCTGGATGAAGGAAGGAGTCCTGTGAGCCCCCCGTGTATCCCCAGCAGGTGCGGCGATTCCCCACGTCTCACAAGGGTCAAGGCCAGGTGTGTGGCAGGAGCAGGGGGTCACCCGCAAGAGCGCACGGGAATGGGCGTCGCAGGCCGGCAGGGGGCGAAGCCAGGAAGGTAGGATGGTCAATCCAGAGCCCAGTTGCCATGCGGACCGTGAGCATAGGGAGCAGCAGTCCAGCGTGCGTCGCCACTAACCTCCGCTCAAAGGGCGGCCTCTCAGAACCCCCAGGGGACAGGCAGGATGGGCAATCTGTCCAGTGTTCGGAAGCTCGTTCCCCGGTGCTGCGCCGGCAGGCCCAAGGTATCAGGAGTCTCAGCAGCGATGGGACGACACACCCGTTGTGGGATAGAGCTGCGCGCCCAGGTCGCCAAGCCCCAGCCCCAATGCCCAGAGAGTCGAACACGGCTCACCAGTGTGCAGTAGAGTGTCGATGGAAGGTCCCCGTCTTCAGGAGCTCTCAGCGGGCCGGGAGGATCTGAAATGGCGGCCGCGGGCACCCGTTGCAGGCCCCCCCTCCAGGGCCCCCAAGCACACCGCCACCAGCGGCCAGGAAGGTGCACCCGGCAGGCAAGTGATGTCCGGCCGGCAATGACCGGCACGCAATGTCTGGGTACCTCCGGCGGCGTCACCAGGGGATGGCTGAGGGCCGGGCCAGGCCTCCGCAGCCCGCTTCCATGGGCCACGTCAGGGAGCCCAAGATGGTGGCAATAACTGGCGCTGCGGATCAGCACACCCTCCGTGCGTCAAAACAAGGAGGTCCGGGCCTCCAGGCCTCCGCCCCGGACCCCAGAAAGGCAGGTAGGGCCTCCAGGTGCAGCGATAAGGGGGTGGTGCAGGCCCTCGCAAGACAAAGACTCTCCAGAGCCCGGGCAGGCACAAAATGGCGGCTGCGTTTACTCAGGCCGGGACCCGACCCTGAGCCGCCAGGAGCGCCGCCGCCAGCAGTCCAAGGCGGCAAGCGATGTCAGGAGACCTCCGGCGCCCAGTCGCAAAAGCGACGCCTCCAGGGGATGGCGGATGGCCAGGCCAGGACTCCGCGGCACGCCCCCACGGACCGTGCTGAAAGGCCCAAGATGGTGACCGAAGCAGCCGCTGCTGGGAAGCACACCCTCCGCGTGCCAGAACAGGGGGGTCCGGGCCTCCGGATCTCTGCCACGGACCCCAGGAGATCCGGTAGGGTGCCCGGGTGTGACAGCAAGAGGGTGGTGCGGGCCCTCGCCGGTCAAAGGCACTTCTGGGCCCGGGAGGCACAAAATGGTGGCTGTGCACACTCGGGCCGGGACCCGACTCCGAGCTGCCAGAAACACCGCAGCCAGCAGCCCGAGGTGTGCGCCAAGCTGACAGGGGATGCCCAATCCCTTCCGAAGTCTAGGCGCTCCAAGCAGCGTCGCCAGGGAAGCCCCAATGCCGCTTTAAAAGCTTATGAAGTCAGCGGCTGTCCGGAGTTCTCTCGGCGTGCGTCTCACTCCATGAGTAGCGAGACCACGCCCCCCCCACTATAACGTTTTTAAAGTGTACTTCCTTAGGCTGAACGGCGGCACCCGCCGCAATGTAAAATAAACATGTAGTGCTTTTACATGCACAACGTGACAGGCACCGCGCGGTGCCTGCCACATTGTACATGCAAAGCAGGGGGTACCATAGGTACCCCCATGTGCACCCCCAACTATATAGGGGCCCGCTACGGGCCCCCAACAGCAGGAACCGCCAGCCTTTCCATGGCATCAATGCAGCCATGGAAAGGCTGCTCACACCCGGCATCGTGATATGGATGTCAACACGTTTTCCGCCGGTCGACAAGTCGACCGGCGGAAAAGCGGCGGACGGTCTTTCTGCCCGCCGCGGACCCCCCAGCCATCATGATATTGGGGGGGTATTTGTTGTCTGGATGGCGGGCGGATCACCCCCGCCGGGCCGGCGGTGGCGATCCGCCCGCCATCATAATCGGCCCCAGAGATACTTGACTGACGCCAACTTTGGAACTCTGGGTCTGTGAGGGTGGTATCCTTCATTCCCAGCAGTAGATTCATGTGGTCTTCAAGGCATATTATATGGATCGTTATCGCCCTGCCCTGGATCCCCCTCGGGTGGCCTTGGAGGAAATATTGGCCCCGGCCAGCTCCCCAGACTTGAATGGGCAGGCCGAATCACTGACATAATTTCGACGGACACAATATCGACCTACAAATATTTCGACACAAAAATATCGACCACATAAATATCGACAGTATATCCTTATTTAACAAAATACAAAAATATCGAAACAACAATATCGTACAACATAAACATCGACATTAAAAATATCGTAAACATACTTATCGAAGTTTAAAAATATCGCACATCATTTAAAAGCATTAACTAGGGACAAAATATCGACCACAAAAATATCGACCCCACAAATATCGTTATTTGAAATATATCGACTATACAAAACAATAGAAAACATTAAAATAAAACAACCTAAATATACATAAATACCTAAAAATACATTACTAAATAAATTAATGTAAATAAACATTCTTTTTGCATCAAAATAACATGATAAAATAAATTAAATAAAAAAACATTATTAACAACATTATTACATTAAACTTTCCTAATATAAAAACAATTTATTATTATTTAAATATATAATAGAACATATAAATATAACTAGTTTAATATATATACAACAAAATACACAACTAACTACTAATTAGCGTTTTCCATATTTGGAAAACAACTTCCAAAACTATGTAAAAAAAATCAAATTAACGAATAGAAACACACAAATTTAAGACTAACCAATAAAATTAAACTAACAATATCCAAACCACTATATAAACTAACAAACTTAACTCCTATTTCACAACTCAAATAAACAAAGCTGAAGAAGGAGAAACTATGCAGAAATTGGACAGAAAAATAAGAAGGTCAACATATAAAAACGTCTAAACTCTATCAAAAGTAAGTAAACTAAAATATACTAAATAATACTAAAAGTAATAAACATGAAACAATAATATACAAACGTTAAACACTAATTTATATCTTTATTCTATTTTATATTTCCTCTACAGACAACTCTAAAGAAAACTATCAAACTACAGAAAACACCATAAAAAGATACAACTAACAAAGTAAGTATTTTCAAAACTATTTTAAATAAAACGAGAAAACACCCACCCAAACTCAAAACCCATCCCAAACACCCTCCCCATATAAAATGTTTATAAACAAATAATAAAATATACTTGCATTTTATTTCAGACAAAGAAAATACAGAAAGAAAATTTCACACCTAAAGAATAAACAGCATCAACTTAAACAACATAAAGACTTAGGGGTCGATTCCGATCTTGGTCGGTAGGGCTCCGAATCGGATTCGGCTTCACCGGATCTGAGTCGGAGGCTTTGTTTCCGACCGAGTCGTACTGAGGTCCGGACGCCCAAGTACGATGCGATTGAACGCGAAATCGCCGACCGACTCGTTTCCGGGTGCGAACCGCTCCGTCCGACTCGTTCGCACTCCGATTCGTACCGCGCAATGGAGACGCTTTACGACCGAGCCAGTACGATGCACGATCCGGACAGCCGGATCGAGTCAGAGCCTCCGACACGAAAAAGCTCTCGGAAGCGGACTTCGGGGGTCCGTGCCGGACCCCCCTTCACCCGTAGCCGTACGAGTCGGACACAGGGGGGAACCATGGGTCCCCCCTATACATGCGTGTACGGTGCGGATGGCAACAACGCGTACCCACTACAGGGGGCCCCCTTGTGCGCAACGTACCCATTGAGTCAATGGGAGCCCATGTACGCATCGTACGACCGGCTCCCATTGACTTCAATGGGAGTCCGACCGAACCGAGTCCGGCAGCATACGGCCGCATCGTACTCGCTCGGTCGGACTGCAGGGGTCCGGCTCGGTCGGAAAACAATCCAGATCCGGATTGGTCGGAGAGCTTTCCGACCCAGATCGGAATCGGCCCCTAACTCTGTAAGTATATTTTGACAAAATGTATATTTTTAAACATTAAGATACATATAGCAACATATTTAATAATTCTGATGTACATTTATTATAGATTTCCCTGCATCAAAATGACTGAAGGAGCACAGTTTATTACAAGCCAGAAAGGAAAAATGTTATTGTGCTATATGGGATATGTGTATACACAGGAGAAACAATTTGGATTAAAAGTATTTTGGAAATGTTCAAAATACTATTCAAATAAATGTTACGGCCGTGCTACAACAAGGGAAACGACTGTAATTTACACCAGAGAATACATCCACCCCCAAACATTACAGAAATAGAAGTTAGAGGGGCACTTGAAACAATCAAGGAGGCTAGCACAAGTTCACAAAAACCAACAAGTGTAATTTTAAAAGAACAGCTGCTTAAAATTCCCAAAGAAGCTACTTCACAAATGCCATCCATAGCTTCATTGAAAAGAACAATAGCACGCACTAAAAGGGCTACAACTACTTCCACCCCAACTCCTAAAACATTTGACGAAGTTATAATTAGCCCTGAACAATCTATAACTTTCAATAAAGAACCATTTGTCATTTATGATAATAAATGCAGTGAAAAAAGATTAATAATGTTTGGAACAGCAACTAATTTAGTTAAACTGCAACAGGCTCAAATATGGATGATGGATGGGACTTTTACAACATGTCCCAAACCATTTTTCCAACTTTACACAATACATGGGCTACATCAGAATTGTAATATATCCTTTATTTATGCATTACTACCAAACAAACAAAATTCAACATACGTAGAAATGCTAAATAAAGTAAAACAAGAAACTAATGAATATTTCCCTCAAAAAATTATCATTGATTTTGAGCAATCAATGATCAACGCCATACTAAAAACTTACCCCCATACCTCCATTCAAGGGTGTTACTATCATTTTAACCAATGCTTATGGAGGCACCTACAAAAATTATCACTAAGGGGTCGATTCCGATCTCGGCCGGAAGCGCACCTAACAGTATTCGTCCGGAAAAAATACCAGCCGAACGCGTGTTTCCCGACCGATTCGAACACTCGTCCGAACGAACAAGTACGATGCGCATAACAGCCCAGATTCCGAGCGAACCGTACTCACCCATTTCAGCTCCTGTTCCTCGCCCGAGCCGGATCCGTAACCGCCGATTCGAGTCGCACGGAAGCAAATACACAGCACCTTCCGGCCGGACTAGTACGATGCGCCTTCCGTACGCGCCGAACCCGTCGCTACATCCGGCACGTTTGAGCATCCGGGAGAGCCGTACATAAGCTCCGATTCGCGCCACAAGAACATCCACGACTACGAGACGAACAAGCCAGCGACGAGTACGAGTCGAAGACACGCGAAACCCGAACGAGACGACCCAAGCATGAATCCCATCGCGCAGGTCCTACCTATACTCTACATCTATTACCGGGACCGGCACGGACGCGTACGGCGCAGACGGTAAGTCAAACACCAACAACACCAACAAACGACACGTACCCGAAATATGTCACACACACATAGGGATGCACAAATGACGTACACTAGCAACAGCAGAACCATAGGGGTGGGATGCCCCTCACCAATGCCATACACACCCACAGGGGGATGGATACCTACCACTACCACCACCCCTACTCAGGGGGGCCTGGATGCCTGTCACTACTACCATCCCCACCCTTAGGGGGATGGATGCCTGCCACTACCACCACCCCTACTCAGGGGGCCTGGATGCCTGTCACTACTACCATCCCCACTCATGGGGGATGGATGCCTACCACTACCACCACCCCTACTCAGGGGGCCTGGATGCCTGTCACTACTACCATCCCCACCCTTAGGGGATGGATGCCTGCCACTACCAACACCCCTACTCAGGGGGCCTGGATGCCTGTCACTACTACCATCCCCACTCATGGGGGGATGGATGCCTACCACTACCACCACCCCTACTCAGGGGGCCTGGATGCCTGTCACCACTACCATCCCCACCCTTAGGGGATGGATGCCTGCCACTACCACCACCCCTACTCAGGGAGGCCTGGATGCCTGTCACTACTACCATCCCCACTCATAGGGGGATGGATGCCGACCACTAACACCACCCCTACTCATGGGGGCCTGGATGCCTACCACCACCACCCCTACTCAGGGGGGCCTGGATGCCTGTCACCACCACCCCTACTCAGGGGGGCCTGGATGCCTGTTACCACTACCATCCCCACCCTTAGGGGGATGGATGCCTGCCACTACCACCACCCCTACTCAGGGGGGCCTGGATGCCTGTCACTACTACCATCCCCACTCATGGGGGATGGATGCCTACCACTACCACCACCCCTACTCAGGGGGCCTGGATGCCTGTCACTACTACCATCCCCACCCTTAGGGGATGGATGCCTACCACTACCACCACCCCTACTCAGGGGGCCTGGATGCCTGTCACCACTACCATCCCCACCCTTAGGGGATGGATGCCTGCCACTACCACCACCCCAACTCAGGGGGCCTGGATGCCTGTCACCACTACCATCCCCACCCTTAGGGGATGGATGCCTGCCACTACCACCACCCCTACTCAGGGGGCCTCGATGCCTGTCACCACTACCATCCCCACTCATGGGGGGATGGATGCCTGCCACTACCACCACCCCTACTCAGGGGGCCTGGATGCCTGTCACTACTACCATCCCCACTCATGGGGGATGGATGCCTACCACTACCACCACCCCTACTCAGGGGGCCTGGATGCCTGTCACTACTACCATCCCCACCCTTAGGGGGATGGATGCCTGCCACTACCACCACCCCTACTCAGGGGGGCCTGGATGCCTGTCACTACTACCATCCCCACTCATAGGGGGATGGATGCCTGCCACTACCACCACCCCTACTCATGGGGGCCTGGATGCCTACCACCACCACCCCTACTCAGGGGGCCTGGATGCCTGTCACCACCACCCCTACTCAGGGGGCCTGGATGCCTGTCACCACTACCATCCCCACCCTTAGGGGGATGGATGCCTGCCACTACCACCACCCCTACTCAGGGGGCCTGGATGCCTGTCACTACTACCATCCCCACTCATGGGGGGATGGATGCCTACCACTACCACCACCCCTACTCAGGGGGCCTGGATGCCTGTCACTACTACCATCCCCACCCTTAGGGGATGGATGCCTACCACTACCACCACCCCTACTCAGGGGGCCTGGATGCCTGTCACCACTACCATCCCCACCCTTAGGGGATGGATGCCTGCCACTACCACCACCCCTACTCAGGGGGCCTGGATGCCTGTCACCACTACCATCCCCACCCTTAGGGGGATGGATGCCTGCCACTACCACCACCCCTACTCAGGGGGCCTCGATGCCTGTCACCACTACCATCCCCACTCATGGGGGATGGATGCCTGCCACTACCACCACCCCTACTCAGGGGGCCTGGATGCCTGTCACTACTACCATCCCCACTCATGGGGGGATGGATGCCTACCACTACCACCACCCCTACTCAGGGGGCCTGGATGCCTGTCACTACTACCATCCCCACCCTTAGGGGGATGGATGCCTGCCACTACCACCACCCCTACTCAGGGGGCCTGGATGCCTGTCACTACTACCATCCCCACTCATAGGGGATGGATGCCAACCACTAACACCACCCCTACTCATGGGGGCCTGGATGCCTACCACTACCACCACACCTACTCATGGGGGCCTGGATGCCTAGCACCACTACCATCCCCACCCTTAGGGGGATGGATGCCTGCCACTAACACCACCCCTACTCAGGGGGGCCTGGATGCCTGTCACCACTACCAAGCCCACTCATGGGGGATGGATGCCTGCCACTACCACCACCCCTACTCAGGGGGCCTGGATGCCTGTCACTACTACCATCCCCACTCATGGGGGCTGGATGCCTGCCACTACCACCACCCCTACTCATAGGACGGGTAATGCATGACACAACCAGCATACTCCCACATAAGGAATGTCTGAAAATTACATCTCCCCCCAACACCATGACAAGCGTGTGTAGTCTGTGTCAAATGCCTACAACACTGAACATGACATTGATTATACAATGTGACCCCCTATCACATGTGTCACACATAAATGTGTGTGGCCTCCACAATGCAAGCAGACCATGACCGCTGTACCAATGGGGTCTAACACCCTATCATCACAGTGACCAAAAGGTAAGTGTGGGGTCCATAGCTGAAGCACATTTTGAACAGTGTGGCAATGGGGCCTAAAGCCCCATCACCACAGTGACAAAAAGGTAAGTGTGGGGTCTATAGCTGAAGCACATTTTGAACAGTGTGGCAATGGGGCCTAAAGCCCCATCACCACAGTGACCAAAAGGTAAGTGTGGGGTCCATAGCTGAAGCACATTCTGAACAGTGTGGCAATGGGGCCTAAAGCCCCATCACCACAGTGACCAAAAGGTAAGTGTGGGGTCCATAGCTGAAGCACATTTTGAACAGTGTGGCAATGGGGCCTAAAGCCCCATCACCACAGTGACCAAAAGGTAAGTGTGGGGTCCATAGCTGAAGCACATATTTGAACAGTGTGGCAATGGGGCCTAAAGCCCCATCACCACAGTGACCAAAAGGTAAGTGCAGTCATGGTAAAAGCTGCAAAAGCCAAACTGCATGGATGATTCCTGGTCACACAACAACAAACACATCAGTGGCATAGTAGTGCTTGTGTCCCATAGCCACATAGATTGGGTGAGGCAAACAGTGCAGTGGCAATGAAACATCGTTTTGGCCATGTGCATACAAACATCACCCATGGGGGCTCACATTGTCAACATTCACAAATAACACAATGACAGAAGTGACTATCATAATGCAGAGCCACATATCTGCACCAATGGACACACAAATGTAGATATCCTGTGGAGACTGTAGATGTCAGGTGAACAAATACCATACCATGGCAGCAATGGGACATACAAACCATGATCATTGTGCTGACTGATGACCTAGGAGTCCCAGGGACAGCAGGGGAAAGCCACCAAACAACATACAGCCAATGGCACACTCAAGATATGCCAATGCAGTGGTGCAAATGCACAAACACAAACAGGCAGACTCACACTGCATATCAAACACAACAGGTGAGGGGGTGGTGTGCCAGTGTCCCCAGGCAAACACACAACACATGAGGAGGCCTGAATCCCTATTACACAGATGTCAACACAGTGCCACACAAAAGTAACTCATGGATCGGATTCCCCTATGTGGGCAAACAGGCATTGTTAGATGAGAGGGAGCCCAATTTACACATGTCACACAAGCTTGTAGGAACAGCAACTAACACAGCAAGAGACAGACCCACCACAGCACTACCCCCAGGGACCCCACATTGTGGTGACACTAGCCTGCATGATAATCCCACTGTGATGACAAAGGTAGATGTCATTCACACTGTGAACCACAGCCATGTGTCCTGAGCAACAAACTACCATCACACCTACACAAGCACAAATCAATCAGCACGGCCTGCCAGCCAAGGCCAATATGGAGGTAGGGGTCTAGCCGTGCAACAACTCACATTTGCACACACTCAACACCACACACCTTGATCTACACCAATGTGCAGCAGTGAAGCTCACATGGACTGGTGACATTGCACATGCACCTATGGCAATCCCAGGGGTGGTGGGGGAACTAAGGTGCAGAAACCCATCACACATGGCCAGTCAACAAGACTCGTGAATGTCTGACACACTGCACAGTACGCGGTACATGGGCATGACGTGAAATCCACCCCAATCAATGGGCTCCCGGCCATAGTCACACACCAATGAAGAAGCCAAGGTGACCCACAAAGAACACACGTAGACAACTTCCAACATTGCAGCTCTGACCCTGAGGAGTGGCAGCAGTCACACACACAACGTGTCACAATCACTGAAAGCTAACACAAACTGTAAATTACATGACTTGTGTAACCAACAAGTGCCAAGAGGAATCCTGACTGTGTCCCATCTGCGTTTGCCCACATCCCCAGCCCTGACAACAAAGACAACTAGGGATGACAACCTGATGAACATTAGTTTGCCATGCACCCACATCCTGGAGAAACCAGGTCCAAGATGCTGGATGAACACAGAACAACTCAGCAAGCATCACAAACAGGAACATCCGTAGGGACACAGCCTGTGTAGGAAAAGGGAAGGGAACACGCACAGACATGCTTACACAACACACAACACGGGCCCATGCAATGTCACGGGATTACACACTGCCATGAGGGCACTCCACTCCTGTGGAAGGTCCGCTGTGCCAAACCTTGTCTGTGCACGACTCAAACATGTCAGCAGAACACTCGGTCAGTGAGTCAACAACTACAACACACCGAAGGCTCTGCTCACATCAGCCTGGGTACGGGAGTGTCACGTCAGTCATCTGCATACACCCAAAACACGTGTCAAGCAAGTTGCACTGTATACACAGATGAGTCCTTCAACATTGATGTGCTAAACTGCATGTCCAGTGGAGATGGGCACACAGTCAGGGAAATAGAAACATTGAACAGTGGTAAGCCCACCAGATGTGCATCAGTGTAAGACAAAGATGTTAATTTACAAATGCAAAACGTACATCCCTGTGTCAAATGCTGAACATTACACCCTCAGACTGCAGCAAAGGATGCTATAGATCCAGACTACATCAGGACACATATCCCATGGACCACATGGAGTCCATCACAGCAACACTTCATTTTCCTGATCTGAACACTATTACAACTGCAAATGCATGATGATACTCATCTACATCATGTACATCAAAAGAAAAACCACAAGTAAACAAAAAGAGGCTTTATTCAGCAAATGTCAAACAAAATTTTTAACTCCAAAAGAAACTAAGGCCAATGGCCAGTCCAAATACACAGTCCCAACAGGGTGATGTGTGACAACTCATCAGCCATTGCTTGCCTGCACTGGTACGGACAGGGGACATCCCCCTTGGAGGGGCATACGAGGGGAGGCCAGGCACCGCAGGGACAGGATCAGGGGATGCTAGAAGGAGGCAGTGAAGGGGTGGTGGGAGCAGGAGTGTCACCGGCAACTGCAGTGGAGGTGTCTGACTCAGGGGGGGCCGGCACCACTGTAGGGCACAAGTCAGACGGGGTGGCTGTGGACTCCACTGCAGTGCATGACTCCAAGGGAGTGGAAGGGGGGGCAGATGAGGTGGGCAGGACAGAGGGCGGGGACCCGGTCTCCACACCAGTGGCACAAACAGGCAGAGCGTCTGGTTTGGGGGTGGAAGAGCAAGTGGCAGGGGGGGAGGGCCTAAGCAGTTTGGGGATGCGGTATCGGTGTGTGGGGGAACCTGGGGCAGGGTGTGGCGGTGGAACCTGTGGAGTGGTGGCCTGGGGGATGGAGGAGAGAGACTGGGTGGTGGAGCTGCGTGGTGCTGGTGGTGGTGGGGTCTTGCCCTTCCTGGTCCGGGGGGACTTCCGAATGGGGTCCTCAGTCTGCCTGCACCTGGGGGAGGGTGTCCGGGGGCGAGGGGCTCTCCCCTCTGTGCGGGTGACCTTCCTCTTCCCCCGGTATGCTGGATCAGCAGGATCGGAGGGGAAGAGGCCGAGGTCACAGAGGAAGAGCTGCTGTGTAGGTGGGGTTGCAGGTGAGGGAAGGGGTCTTGGAGGGAGAGGATTTGGAGGACTGCGGAGTGATTGTGGATGCCTGTGTGTGTGTCTGTTCCCCATCCCCTGTGTGTGTGGTATCAGTCCCCTGAGGATGCTTGTGTGCACGTCTTGCCTTTCTTTTGGGTGTGTCTGTGCTGCTCGTGTCTGTGTGTTTGGGTGATTGTGCAGGTGTGCATGTGCTTTGGACAGGTAGGGTGCCAGGAAGTGTGGATGGGGCAGAGGTAGGAGGGGTGAGGGACTGTTGGAGGAGGGACACTGCTGCCGTCAGGGAGGAGTCCATGGACTTATTGCTCCTCTGTATGGCAGACATACCCGTCGAGATGCCCTCCATGAACGACACCAGCTGTGTCAACAGAGTGGTGTGTGCATGGAGGACACTCAGCATTGCTGTCTGCCCTACATGGAACTGCCAAAGTAGGCACACAGACTCCTCACTCAGGGCAGCAGGGGACACAGGGGTAGGGGGTGCGGTGCCTGGCACAAAGGAGACACGCTCCCGGACACGGGAGCCTCCACGGACCTCTGGAATGGGAGCCAATGGGAGGGCAGTGGTGGTGGTGGTGGTGGCGGGCCCAGACAGACTAGCTGGGGTTTGGTGGCTGCTGAGACCCGCCTCCACAAGGGAGTCATCCTCCGAGCTGCTGTGTTCCTCAGCTGAGGTGGATGGTGCTGAGGACTCCTCGGTGTGGCTCCCCTCACCCTCCGTGCCACTGGGTCCCTCCGACCACTCGTCGGCTGTTGACCCAGTCTGGCTCTGCAGCTCCTCCCGGTCCATGGAGCAGTCCCCTCCTGTGGCCGTGGATGTATCTGCAAACAATCAGGGAAACAGACAAACATCAGTCACCTGCACTGACCGCACACACCACAGTAAGTACAGCACATTACAGAGCAAGCCCTGGCATCCTTAGTTGAACATTGCCAAAAGTCCTCACCCAGATTCTGAGAAGCCAATTGTCAGTCTGATGGTCAACCATGGAACTCACACCCCTCCTGCCCTTGCACCCATCTGTCTGGTGCCTGTCTGATGGTAATACCCCAGTGTGGACACATGCACCACCTACACAGTTGTTGGAGAGAGTAAGGGTTATTCGTTGGGAACAAACTCCCAGTCCCCTAAGGTCAATATATCAAAAACAAAAAGAGGGAGTGTCCCCAGGACTCAGCGTCCTAGTGGTTTGGGAAAATAGAGAGCGATAGTAAAGAAAGAATTCTTTCTTTATTTAAGAAACCCCTCACTCACCAACCTAGTTGGTGACATGCTTCATCATCGGGGTCCACCCAAGTAGCCGAATGCCACTCGGGTGTGCTTCAATGCCTGAACTACAGCGGAGCTGGTTTTTTGAATAATGTGAAGAAAATGTTTGAGTGGATTAAAATTGTCTTTGTTGTATTCCCTAAGATTTTTATTTGGAGCAACAAGACAAAATTTAAAACCAAGTGAGATACTTAAAATGGCTCTATTGACCAAAAAGTATCGGTGTTTAAGTGAAAAGATTATCGGTCAACATGTTTCAACCTTTTAATGTTAGTACAAGGTTTTCATCAGGACCAAATGTGTGAACCGGGAGGTCTGCGCACGCTAAGGCGCACCCGTCCCTGGTTCCGCAATTCGCCAGACCGTGTACTTACAGTTAGGCAACGTTACAGCCTTCAGTGAAGGAGGGAAAAAGAAAATATTCTGAAAAAGATAGAGCAGAACATATGTACACAGTTATATACATTTCTACTATGAGTATGTTACTCCATCCTCTTTAAATAAACTCTCCATTATTCAAGAGTAAGTGATCTTGAAACACGCAAGTTGTGTATGTTGTATTCATTGTGACATAATTATCATGCACTATCTCCGTGACGCGTCTTTGAGTAGGAGTCTAGGGTATATTCCTATCGTCCATTCCATACCCACAATCCTTCAGGAATAATAAGTGGGTGTCATGTGGCTCCCTATGTTTTAGGAGCGTTAAGCATAGTGACTGACTGAATTTCTAGTCATGCATCACCTATGTAGCTATGTTTAAGCTCATTAGTGCCAGTGAATAAAGAGCGACAGACAATAGGAGGAACCAAGGTATTCAAATAAACTCACAGGAAACTAATTGTAGTTTCGCCCCATGGAGACCGTGGGGGGGCTGGTTATAGATGCATTCTGTGGGTTTAAAATTGCGAGAATCAGAGGTACATTACTTTTAAAATTAGATGGATACATGAAGTAGTAAGCGGAGTAAACCCGCCATTACTGTTAGCAGAGTCCTTAAGATAATCTTATCTTTCTATAAGGAAAACGGCAGAAGACCAAGTGGTGCCCCCCTACAACAGCTAGTACTCACAACCTATAACTGTGGAGCCCGCCGGAGAACCTGCAGTGTGGCCTCACGGAATCCCGAGGATGTAAACGGTTGCCTGCCGGAGCCTTAAATGCCAAATTCAGTCCCTGATTATTTCCGCACACGTGGTGCGCGGTACAGTCATGTGACCGCGCGTGCGTCAGGAAAGGGGCGGGGCGTATTACTGGGATCGGGTCAAGTCACTCGGTAGTTTCAGGGGTATGGAGAAAGTGTTAGTAGCTCAAACAAACGTAAGGGAGTGGGGACAAAAAATAAATAAAAATTAGAACCTCGTGAATAATGCGAGTTAAAAGGTGAAAATTACAGCTATATTTACACAAGATAGGGAAAGTATATCAAGATGTATAACCTCGTGAATAATACGAATTGTATTTTGATAGTTACAGCTGTGTTTACAAAGAAAAAAGGAAGTATAATGAAATACATCGCAAAATGTCTATTTATGTGGCAGAATGGAAACAGATATTGGCAGTGCCACCTAAATATATAAGTACTGGTATGTCTATTTTGCAGAATATTATGCAGACTTTGGAACAGAGGGAAGGAAAATCAGTCCAAAAATTCAATTGTAATAAACGGAGGCTACACTACCAATATGATAATGCTGGTGTAATGGGACCTAGGTCAGTAAAAAAAAGGGGCTAATACCAGAGAGATGGAACAGTGAGTGTGGAACTGTCTTGATCACCTCTGTCTAACGGTGTTCCATGGAATATTGTCGTTAAGGCCAATGGTGTTAGTTGCTAGCCTATAGACCCACCGTTGTTCCTTTTCAAACAAACGTTGTGTTGTTCTCTGGCCAGGTTTCACTACTTCTATCACTGTCCATCTCATGTCATTAGTGGTATGGTTGTTTTGGAGGAAGTGTTCGGTCAGTTTCGTTGTAACTTTCTTGCACCTAATTGTGCTGCGATGTTCGCAAATCCTTTGTTTCACTTTCCTCCCTGTCATGCCCACATAGCGCAATCCGCATGTGCAAGTTATCAAATACACAACATTGCTACTGTTGCAGTTGGTATGTGCCCTTTGTGTCCATACTTTGCCTGCTTCCAGATTGAGTGTTTTGGTAGCAGTTGTTAAATGGCAAACGCTACAGTTGCCACATGGGTAGTGACCGGTGACTTTAGGGAGGCCCCAAGCGCTAAGTACTGTTGTAGTTGTTTCGTGTTCCTCAGGTCAGGTCAGGCGGGTGTTGACTAGTGTATCCCTAATACTCCTAGCTCTTTTATAGGAAAAGAGGGGTTTGTCCCATTTTAAATGTCCAGTCTTTAGGATACTCCAATGTTTATTGATAGACCTTGTCACTTGGTTTGATAGAGTGTTATATGTTGTTACACATGTAAGAGGTGGTTCGTTCTTGGATTTGACACGATCCTCCAGGAGTGCTTCTCGCGGTTGATTTCTTGCACGTTTTTGACACTTCCGCAGTACATGGTCGGGGTATCCCTGTTTGAAAGTTTATTGGGAGACTTGTAATTCGAATTGTATTATCTGGAATTTTCTCTCTCTCTCACTCTTTTCCACAGGAAAGTCACTGATGTATATGATCTACTGTAATGCGACTACATGTGTTTATTTGATGTATTAAATTTAACTACAAATGCATTTATTTCTTGATTTTGTCCATTCTAAAGAGTTTAGATAAATGATTTTGGTGAACTATCTTTATCGATTTTGTCTTATTCTTTTAGTCATATTTCTTGTCTTTCTATATATATTTCGTCATTTATGGAAGGAATATTTGAAGTGGATATTATTGTTTTGGCAATTTCATATTCCAGGTCCTCATAATGAGATTGCCCCACATTCTTTCAGGTTTTGGTCCCTATTAGCACAACCAAAGATTCATCTGAGGACCTTGTGTAAGTGATATCGTAATGAGATGAAAGTGTTGTTTATGGGCCTAGCTTCAGTGACATTTGTTTTTTGATAGTCAATTTTATTGATTTTGCAAAGAGATAGTGGTAAAAACATAAGTAGAAACAGCACAGCATGATCAGTAGCACCACAACATGTGACATTCGGCGAGCAAAACAGTCTTGCAACATTATACATTGTTGTTTCTCCATCTTCAGAGGGGCATATAGAATTAGACCTGGGAAGACAAGGAAGTTAATTAGTCTAGCATTCCCAATCATTTACCCCAGACCCTCCGGTGTTTGGCCGGACAACCCCTGGCCTCGTATAGTGGTAGCTCCTGCGCGGCGCACCAGTCCACTCCTCTGCGCCATTTAGTTATAGTGGGCGGGGTGGGATTCTTCCATGCCATTGCGATGTCGCATTTGGCCACTACAAGGGCGGTCCCTAGAAATATTTTATCTGTTCTTGATCCATCTATCCCGTCAGTGACACCCAGTAATATGTTCAGGGGGTTGTGTGGGACCTCCCATCCCAGCACCTCTGTAAGTTCTACCTCCAGGGCAGCCCAATAAGAGGTTATATGTGGGCAGGACCATACCATATGGAAGAAATCTGCGGGTTCAGCATCACATCTTGTGCATGTTGGGTGTGGAATTAGGCCTGCTCTGTGTAGGCGGGCAGGGGTAAGGTAGGCGGCGTGTAGGTAGTAAAGCTGGACCAGGTGAAGTGACAGTGATAGTCTTGGCGGCCATCAGAGCGTCTCTCCAGTCCTCCTCCTCCAGAGGGCCCAACCATGTCTCCCACTTAGCTCTCGTTGGGTCAAGGGAAGAAGGACCATTATTAGTTAGGGAACGGTATATACGTGAGACTCCTCCCCTCCCGAGGTTACCCATCATGATCTGAGCTTCAAGGGGGCTGTGTTCTGGCAGTGATGTGCCGGGCTTTATATGCATATCTAGGGCGTGGCAGAGTTGTAAATATCTGTAAAACGGGGACGGGTGAAGCGAATGTCTGGTTTGCAAGTCAGCAAAGGAGCGAATATGGTCACTGACCCACACGTCTCCAAGCTGTGAGATGCCAATGAGGTCCCAGCTCTTAAAACCTTCCAGGCCCCCCACCTCCCGCAACCATGTGCCCTGCCATAGGGGTGTCTGCTGAATCAGTTTGTCCTTCCATTGGGTGTGTCGTAGGGAGGCGCGCCAGGCTAGAAGGACTGTTCGGGTCACCGTGGGGTGGTCCCCGGGAATGGGAGATCCGTATATCATAGCCTGAACTTGAGAGAGGCCTAAGTCCTTAAGTTTGGTCCTGTAAGCAGGGTCAGACCACCCCCGCCATTGAACCAGTCGTGTATTACCAGGAGGCGGGTTGCAAGATAATATAATAACAAGTTTGTTAGACCCATGCCTCCGTCAAAGGGTGGGATCTGGCAGCACGGGAGCACCATACGCGGCCGTAGGCCACTCCAGAGAAACCTTATAATTAGACTATCTATTCCCTTGAACCAGGCTCGGGGGACATGGAATGGCGTGTTCTGAATGACATAGAGGAATCGAGGGAGGATCATCATTTTGAGTAGCGCTATTCTCCCTAGCGGGTTAAGTGGTAGTTTTTGCCACTTCTGCAGGTCCAGCTTGGTTTTAGCGACCAGAGGAGTCACGTTAAGTGCCCAGGCTATGTCGGGAAGTAGGGCAACCCATATACCTAAATATTTTCCAATCAAAACATTCCCTTGAGAGATGCAAGGGGACCAAGGTAGACTTGGCCGAGTTCAGGCACAGCCCCGAGACCCGTTCAAAGGACTGCAATATGTGCAGGCATCTAGGGCCGGGTCTGCGAGAAAGAGCAGGACATCATCTGCATATAAAGCGATTTTGTCCTCATGTGATCCTACCCAATTCCAGCCCTGAAACCGGTTATCCGAGCGGATGAGATTGGCCAGAGGCTCCATTGCCAAAGCGAAGAGGAGGGGCGAGAGGGGGCAACCCTGTCTCATCCCTCTTCTGATTGGAAAGGTGTTCGAGAGCGCTCCAATGACAAGCACCCGTGCAGTCGGTTTGGAGTATAGGATGTGAACCATACGGCAGAATTTAGGGCCCATGCCCATAACCAGTAGGACGTCCTCCAAATAGCCCCAGTCGACCGAGTCAAATGCTTTCTCGAAGTCGACTAGGAGGAGCGCCAAGTATGGGGTCAGCAACTTTCGGTTGGCAAGGCCAGATGCAGACACCTCAGGCAATGTCTGGTACTCCGTGCCGTATGTGGCGTATATTTTGACTTCAGTGTTAATCAGGGAAATGGGGCAGTAGTCAGTACATGCTGGTGAAAGTGGTTGCGTTTTGGAAATAATAGCTATGGTGGCCGTGTCAGTCTCTGGAGGGAAAGAGCCTTTTTCTATGGCCTCCTCATAAAGGGCCGCAAGGTGAGGAACAAGTATGTCGTGGTAAGGGGAGTAGTATTCTTGTGGGTAGCCGTCCGGGCCGGGGGTTTTACTGCCCGCGACCAGCCAAAGGGCGCCTTGTATTTCTTCGCATGTGATCGGACTTTCAATTCCCTCTGACTCAACTACCGTGAGTTTGGGGAGGTGAAGGTCTTCCAGAGTGATCAGCTCTGTCAGTGAGAGCTCTGGTTTCCGGGCAGAGTATAGGCCTGAGTAATAGTCTGCAAAAGTTTGGGCCATCGCTTTGGGAGAGCGATGAGTGTTTCCTTCTGGGTCACGGATCTCTGGAATTATCCGGTTCGCTAGGGGGTAGGATACTAGTCTGTGTAGTGTGTCCTGTTTTTATCGCCCCAACCATATACTCGTGCAATGGAGGACCTCCATAAGATTTTTGCAGAGTCAAGAAAAATCTGTCTCATTTCATCCCGCACTAATGCCAGCTGGCGCAACTGGGTTTCATCTGTTGTTCCAGATGCGTCTCTCTCAAGCTGGGTCCCTTGGGATTCGAGGAGTGCGAGTCTACTGTCTTGTGCTGTTCGTTGGGCTTTGAGGTGGCTCTTGGCGAGTCCATGGATCGTGGCTTTGCCCGCCTCCCACAGAGTGCCCGGGGATGAGACGGAGTCTTGGTTCGTGAGAAAGTACTGCTTGACTTCAGCTTTAATTGTGTCTTTAAATTCCCGATCTTGGAGAAACCAGGCATTTATCCTCCACATTGGGCGAAGGTCAGTGGGTGGGTCGCCCAGGGTCAAGAGCACTGGCGAATGGTCCGAGATGCCTCGGGGGAGGATATGTATTTCTCTGACTTTACGACACTCCGGGGCTGGCATGAACATCATGTCGATGCAAGAGTGGCTGTGGTGCCCCGCTGAGGTGTGGGTGTATTGGGTTTCCCACGGATTCAAGGATCGCCATATGTCACAAATACCCATGGCTTCAGATCAGGCCGCTGTTTGGCATGCGAGGTGTGTGAGATAGAGGGGGTGCCTGTGGTGTCAAGCCTGGGGTGCATGACAGCGTTGAAGTCCCCCCAAAACTGTTGTACCGGGAGGTAGGGAGGAGAGTATTTCACCTATGCGGTCTGGGGTCTGTGCGTGGGTGGCACCAGGAATGTAGATGGAGAGGACATTGAGGGTTTCTTCACCCATTGTTCCGGAGAGGGTTACAAAACGGCCATTGGGGTCTCTGTTAATTTGAGTAGGTACGAAAGGTAGGTTGCGCTTTAAAAGGAGTGCAACCCCACGTGAGCCCCGTGTGAAGCCCGAGTGCCAGGCTCTATCAAATCCGTACCTTGCAAGGAAGGGACAGAGATTGCCCATGAGGTGGGTTTTCTGGAGCATGAGAATGTCAGGGGCGTGTCTTTGGGCATGTCGCAGTACCGCGGTCCGTTTGATCCTGTCTACCAGGCCGTTTACGTTCCACGACATGATACAGAGAGAATTCCCTGTGTATGTCATTGTGTCGTGGTCAATGTGAGAAGCCCGTAGAGCCTCAGGGGTCTGCTGTGCGGTAGACGCCTTGGAGGCTGAGATGTGTGAATTATGTGTTTCACCTGTTGATGTGCACTTGTGATGCTGTGTCGTACTATTGTGGAGCTGAGATGCTGGAAACTTTGAGTTGTTGAACAACTAGTAACTTGGGACAACGGCCCCAACCCTCCTCCCCACCCCCCTCCCTATACTTCGAAAACAGAAGCATCTGTCGCCCTATAACTGTTGAGATGAACTAAACTATAACGTTTAGAGTCATGAAGTGTGGTGGACCCCTCTCGTTATAGGATCAGAGTATACATCGGCAGAAGTATCTGATTGGTTTGGAGTTTCGCCATTTTTCAACTGAGTGCGTTCTTGTGTGACGGGTTCTGTTCGTGGCACTCTGTGGGAGCTTCAGGAGGGGATAGCCGGGCTGCAGGAGAGATCAGAGTCCGTAGGCCATAATTTTGGATGAAGTGCTCTCCGTAGGCGAACGATCTCGAGAACCGGAGCCCCGCGGACGGCGGGGTCCCGGCGACAGGGCCTGGTGCTGGGAATTTGGGGATACAGTCACTGGTGAGCCCGATCTGGCCCTGCCTGCCTTCCCGCCCCTGCAGGACTGCGTGCGTCTTCCTCGCGGAGCAGGGTTGTGTGTAGCAGCAGTTTGGGCTCCTGGGGTCGAAGTCGCAGATCTGAGTCGGAGGGGATGCTCCTCTGTCAGCCAGGTCCAGGCCGCTTCGGGACTATCAAAGAAATGTGTTTTCTCCTGGAAGACCACACGTAATCTCGCTGGAAAGAGTAGCCTGTACTGTAGGTTGAGGGTGCAGAGGTTTTGTTTCACGTCTGTATAGGATCGTCTCTGTGTTTGGACTTCCCTGGTGTAATCCCTGGTGTAATCCGGAAATATCATGATGGTGTGATTTTGATAAGTTACGGTTTTCCGGACACGAGCTTGCTGCAGGATCAGGTCCCTGTCTCTAACGTTGAAGATCCTTGCTATAATGGGTCGGTGCGAGGCACCTGGCGGAGGTTTTGAAGCCAGGAAGCGGTGCGCTCGTTCCACTGCGAACCAAGTAGAAAGCATGTCTTTGGGCATCCACAAATTGATCCAGTTTTTGATGAATGATTCCATCGGTCCATGTTCTACGCCCTCCGGGAATCCCACCAGACGCAGATTGTTGCGTCTGGATCTGTTTTCAGCATCCTCTGCCCTCCTGTGAAGTTCTTTGGCTTGAGTTTGCAGGTGGGTCATCTGTTCCTTCAGACTTGTAACGTCATCTTCTACAGAGGAGATGCGAGATTCAGTTTCGGCGATCCTGGCTGTTGCATTGCAGAGGTCCTGCCGGAGCAGGGCCATGTCGACGCGAACCTCTCCAATCTTATTTTCGACCGAGGCCTGTGAGGCGGAGATGGCTTGTAGGATCGTGTTGAGGTCTCCACTCGTTGGAGTGTGCCCTTCCGCAGCCTCGGATCGATTCCCATTCTAGTTAACAGTGTATTGGTCCATTTTAGTCTGTGCCGCAGGTGGTTTCAAACCCCGGTCTTTCCCCATGGCCGGGAGGTCCAGGGAGGGTCAGTGGAAGGCAGTAGTATTGCTAGTCGTAAGGCGATTTCACCGGGAGGATATTGGCTGGTTCGCGTAGGTGATTTGTGTGCCTTCATGGATCACTTGCTACCTCCCAGGATGAGGGGGTCACAGCGTGCTTCCCGATTGGGATCGCTAGAGCGATCAGGTAAGTTTACAGTGAGTAGAGGGGGTAATCTTCCACTGCGCAACTATGTTTCGGTCGGGGTGAGGGCTGGTCAACTCCAATCGGTAATCGGTTTCGCCCGAGGACTGGGTGCTACTTAGTGTTACTGCATGCGATAATGCGCTATGCGGACAGGGATGAAGTCAGGGTAAGCGATTGTCCCATGCTCGCCCTCGTAGCAGGTGTTTCTGGTGGCCATCAGTCACCTAGGTACTGGTCTTGGCGCAGTCGCGTCACGGTCAGATGAAAGGCGAGCGCTTGTTTCCTCCTAGTGAAACAGTTCGTACACAGTTATTGGGCCTGGTCAGGCAGGGAGGGGGGTCCCAGGAGCCCGCCGCTGCGCGACCTCGCAGCCGGTCCCTCCACCCGCAGGGGTCCAGGTGTTGCCCCCCCTACCGGGGTCGTAGCGGCAGCCAGGCAAGTCTCACTGCAACCTGGGGGGGCTCTTCTCTGCAGCAAAACTATGCCACGGCCGTGACGGTGGAGGGTCAGTCCCACCACCCAGGAGTTCGCCCAGGGCTCAGTGCGCGCCCCGCTCGCTGCATGCAGGGCCCCACCAAGGGTTCAGGGGCCGGATGGGGCAGATGAAAAGTAGGTATCCCTCATGGTGGGCGGACCAAGGGGTCCAACAGGGCAGGAGGGGGGTCCCTGAAGTCCACCTCTGCGCGGTCTCGCAGTCGACCCTCCCGCCTGCAGTCGTCCAGGTATTGCCGTGCCAGTCTGCTCAGGAGGTCTGATTGATTGCCCACCCCTCAGCAGAGCTTGAGGCCCAAGGTCCAGGACACGCGTTGGACCCGTGTCTCTTCAATATTAGCAGGGCCACAGCAGTGCAAGGCAGGGCGCACCTCAGGTCAAACAGGCCTTTAGGCTGCGGGTGCAGTAATGATTTAGAGTGCCCCTGAGGGAGTTCTACAGGCGGAAGAAGGAGTGGGGGGGGACCTCTCATGAAATCCCTGCTGCCCGATTGTGGCAGCCGATCCACCCCGTTGCAGTCCCCTCCCCGCTATGGGCTCAGTTAAATGCAGTTCCTCGAGGCCACGGCCGCATCTGCACCAAGACGGGAGGGTTCAATCAGGTGCAGGCCTCTTCTCCCTTATGCGCCGCAGCCTGTCACACTCACCAGGCCCAGGAGGTCTGGGCAGCGGGTGTCCCCTGCACGTCGGCTGGCCCAAATTTCTCGTGTCCCCAGGGCTGAAGGGTGACCGCAGGACTCAGCACTTCACTTAGGCCCTCAGTGGTCTCAGCCGGAGCTCAGAGGCCGCCTCCCTCCCGCAGGATCTCGGCACCTGAAGGGGGGGAACCCACTCAAAGGGTCCCGCTGCCCGAAACAGCAGCCGATCCCCCAGCCTTTGTCTCGCTCTCCGGCCAGGCGCAGTCGCCACAGGCTTAAGCCCGCACACCAGCTCCGGAGGCCCTGTCGGGAGAGGGAGGCCCCACCTCAGGTCGCATGCCAAATCTCCCTCCTCCGGGCCACGGGGAACCAGGATCGCTGCGTGGCCTCGCGGCTCTGCAGCTTGTCCTCGCCTGGTGAGTCGCTCGGCAGTTCCGCCCTTCGTCAGGGCACAGTACAGGGGGGGCTCAATCTGCAGCAGGGGATATTTCTATTATTAGTTCCCAGCGTCCAGGCACGGGTCACAGCCTCGATGCGCGGTGAACGGGTGCCGCCATTTTGAATTCGGGGCGGCCCGGAGACCAGGGCACAAAGCCAGCCGCTGTGCCCGGTTCTGCAGTTTTTTTTCGCCACTGGTGGGAAGCCCAGGTTATTCTAGGGTGCTGGCGATGAGTTAGGGGAAAGGATGGTTGCTGATGGCGATGGATTCTGGAGCGGATGACGGAGGGGTCCGGAGCACTGTTAGAGTGCGACCGCCATCTTACGCTCCAAGCCATGCCCCCAGCTTCAGTGACATTATATGATACTGTTATGAGAAAGATTTTTGGCACGCTTCACGCTGGATCACTACTTTGCACTAACCTCCTACAACCTTTCGAAGAACATGTGCACCTCATTATTAACATCTCAAATACTGCGGGAGTAGTACACTTTTTTAAAGCAATTGGGTCTGGGTTTGTTAGTACTTTCCAGACGGTCTTCGAAGTGATTTCATCTTCCACCCACTCGTTATTTTCAAATTTTCCAGCATTTGTAAAGGCATACAACATGTCCTGTTTCGAATTGTTGTGATATTGGTTCTATTTTGTTGCTCTGCAAAGGATGTTCCATCACACGGCAAAATAGGGATAGCACTGCCACATGTCCTACGGTGTCGTAAACGTGCCCTGGATATATGCCTTGGAATGTAAGTGGTCTAATCTACAGAAATAGAACTGCTGTTGGGTCCGTTGAGAATCCACCTTCAAAAGTTGTCCTGTTTGATTGCTGTTGCTGCTAAATGCATATTATGAGCCTTCCTTGGATGCCTCAGCTCCTGGATTTTTACATCGTGGCTCGTCCTCTGCAAATGCAGTACTGGGTGTCACACATTCAGCGGCTGCTGATTGGGTTGGATACGACCATGTTTGTTCAATGGAACTTGTGAGCAGGGTGTCAGTTTCAACAAGATTTTTATTTTTAATTCTGCACAGTTTTTAAATGCAAAATTACTTTTATATGCAGCTTTTAATGCATGTTTTAAATTTGACTTTTAAATGCAATTTGGCTTTCTTTCTGATTTTAATATTAAAGAGTATAATATTTCAAAGATTTTTGTAAACTTAGATTTTAGTACATGTTTTGAGTTTAAGATGAAGCTTTTAGTCACCTTACACACAAGGGGTGGCTGTCGTGAGGTTACATAGGCGCAAGGCACAAAACACCTTCATTTTAAATGTTCACGTTTAAAGGTTGACATCCTTTTAAATGATGACTTTTAACACACATTTGCTTGCGAGCCCTAATGGGATAATGTTCTCAGAAAATGGTGTGCTTACACTTTCACTTCTTTGTAGGCACATTACCAGGCCCTGGAACCTTCTGTACAAGTACTAGGTTCACTGGGCAAAGTTCATTGTTTGTTGTTTCTTCCACCACAGTTCCGGGTGGGTAGAGGCAACAATGACAGCCAGACCAGAACTCTGGCATTGAGAGAATGTGAAGTATATTATATAAACCATACACAGCCTTTGTTTGGACAGAGGAGCGCTATGCTGAAATTCTAGCCCAATTAAATCCCATTAACATCCTGAGAAGGATGGCGGCCTGTTCTTCACCAAGACTGGCTCCCAGATGACACACACCCGCAGGTAAATGGGGAGTAAGACCACTCTAAGGTATCCTGGCAGACTCACACACCTTATGCTCTATAGGATAGGCAGCGCTAGGTAGGAGCGTACAATTATTTGTCTTCATATAATCAACACAATTGCACAATGGTTGAACTGTTCATTCTTTTCACCATTTTTGTAATCCTGGTAAAATTATTCTGCTCCATTCTAATAATCATTGCAGGCCCCGTATTTTATGCAGGAATCCAATTGTTTCAATAAATGCTTGAAATGCCAATTTGTGTACTTCTTGTGTCTCTCTGCATGCCTGAGTTACCAACGAAAGGGTAGATCTGTTTCCACGATTTCCTTGAGGAATCAGAGTTGTCATGTTCTGAGGTTACATATACCATCCGCTACCTTGTAAGTTTAAAGGGCCAGATAGTGCACTGTGAGCTAGCCAGGACTTAGGTCAACATATTCTGATGGTGTACACTGACTGAGTCTCACATAGTTTTGACACCTATGTTGCCAAACACACCGATAGTAGGAACTGTACAACAAAGCAAGCAAAGTCCATGTGCTGTTGCAGGGTGATGTAAAGTCTTTGATGTCCCTGATACTTAGAACAGCAGGCAAATCAGCATGCCCTTGGAGTCACTTTAGATTCAAGTGAGATGGGTCGAGTCCTTCCTCAGCAGGTCAGAGGTTAGCAGGCAGCAGGGCAGCACAGCAGAAAAGCAATTCTTCCTGAGCAGCAGTCCAGCAGAGTGGCAGTCCTTGTAGCAGCACAGCGGTCCTTCCTCCTGGCAGAGTTCTTCACAGGTCCAGTAGCGTCTAATTTGGTGGGGTCAGAGACCTAGTACTTATACTCAGTTGAGCCTTTGAAGTGGAGGTGACTTCAAAGAGGGGCTTTGTAATGCACAGAGGTCCTCCCTCCAAGCTCAGACTCCAGAATCACTACAGGGGTATGCTGCCCTTTGTGTGGGGACAGGACACAATCTATTCAAGTGTAATTGTCTGCTTCTCTCTCCCATCCTGCCCAGGATGGCCCATCAGGAGGTGGATGGACACGCAGTCACACCTAGGTTCCAGTGGCTGTCTGGAGGAAATGCACAAAGTCCAGCTGTCACCCACCCCAGACGTGTATTGGAAACAGGCTACAGGCTAAGAGCAGAAAATGCCATCTTTCTGCAAGTGGTTTTTAAAAAGGGTAGTGATAAATGTATCTTTACCAGTAAAGAGGATTTACTATTACCAATCCAGTGATATGAAACATGGCAAATGTACTCCTTCTCAGTCAGAAATTCCAACTTATAAGTGTACTAAGGAATTCCCAATATTAACCTATGCAAGAGGTAGGCCTCACAGTAGTGAAAACCGAACTTGGATGTTTTTCACTACCAGGACATGCAAAACGTAAAAGTACATGTCCTACCTTTTGATTACACAGCACCCTGCCCTATGGGCTACCTAGAGCCTTTCTTAGGGGTGACTTATATGTAATAAAAGGGGAGTATAAGGCTTAGCAAGGGGTTTTAAGTGCCAAGTCGACATGGCAGTGTAACCTGCACACACAGACTCTGCAGTGGCAGACCTGAGACATGTTTAAAGTGCTACTTGTGTGGGTGGCACAATCAGTAATGCAGGTCCATTTGTAGCATTTAATTTACAGGCCCTGCACTCTACTAGGGACTTTATAGATAAATTAAATATGCCAATTGTGGATAAGTCAAATCAAATCAAAACAAGCTTTATTCGATTTAAACAATTAAATCATAAAAGCATAGTACATAAAAAGATAAAAATCAGGTATTACATGTCCATTAGATTACAAGTTTAAAATCGTCAGGTTTTAAAAACATTCATGGATAATTCATTTCATCAAATCGAAGTTGTAATCTCTTAATAGGGCGTACATACACAGGAATGCTAAAGATTCATGTAGCAAGTTAAAACTTAGGGGATTACATTGTTTTTCGAGGTCTGATCACACCCTTCAGGTATTTTGCTATGGGATCAATGAAAATCTCTTCATCCAAAAATTGTAATTTAAGAAAAGCAGGCCGACATTGTCTCAGGCCCAGCCTCTTCAGTATTGGCAAAATCCATCTTCTGCGCAGAAAAACATAAAATTTGCAGAAGAACAAGACATGTATGGTAGACTGCGAGGAAATATCGTCACTAGGACAAGGATCCAAAGGCCGAGACCAGTCATTCATATTAGGGAATGCAGTCATTCTAAAAAAATTACCAAAACGGAAACGAGTTAACAGCGTCCTGTCGTAGCTCCCCTTCACACTTGCAAGGTAAGGTTGGATCCCTGGTTGTGATAATAACAGTTAGTTCTCTCTAACAGACAATTTAACTGCTTCTTGGGATAGTCTGTTGTTCCCCAGGAAGTCCATACAGGTAGTCTTAAGTACTTTCCTAGGAACAGTTACAATACTAGGCGGATTAGAAAAGCATTCTGGACAACCCAGATTAGTCACAAAATGTTTGACATACTTAAGCCAAGGTATACGTGACTCCCCTTCCAGTTTAAGACAGTCTATAATTACCTCACGATTAAGGCTGGTAGCAGGGCTAGACCAGATCTTGTGCCTTAATAATACCGGCTGTATTTTAATTATATCTGAAATATATGGCATGCCGAGTTCTGCGTGGCAGACATAGGTAGCCGTACTGTTGGGAACAGCTAAAAGGTATCTTATAAATAGGTTCTCCACAAGTTGTAGAGGCTGTACGTCTACAATACCCCAGATACCGGCTCCGAAAATGGCTGTTGAAATACATTTAGCATTATAGATTTTTATCAATTCAACAATAGGTCGTTTACCCAGCTTCCTGGCAAAATTCACAAGAGCTGCCGTTGATTTTGCAAATAGTAATTTCCTTGCTGTTACAGCGTTTGCCCACGAGCCCCTTTTTTCGAAAACTATTCCCAAGTATGAGAAATAGTTCGTAAATTCCAATTTTTTATTATTAACGAAAATGTCTCTGCAGCTTGAGGGACAAACTGAAGAGGGGGCTGGTACTACAATATCTTAAGCGCAAAGCACCAGTAGTGGTAATGCTACAAGAAACTCACTTGATGGGTTCGACATGTAAGGCCCTAGACCGATGGGGTTTTAAACTGGCGGTGCACTCTGAATTTACGTCAGGTTCATGGTGGGTAGGAATCCTGATCAAGAAACAGTTCCCTCTGATAGTCCGACGTGCCTTTACAGACGATCAGGGTCGCTGTGCAGCGCTCTCTTGCCAATGGGAAGGACGTGTACTTAACCTAGTCACTGTCTATATCCCCCTGCACTCCACTCGCTGGCCTTCCCGGCACTTGGTAAATTTCTACTTACACTGCCAGAGGGGGAACTGATTATTGGTGTTTTAACGCAACACTAGACGATACCCTAGACCGAACGCCCCCTAGATTACATCACCGCACGCACTCTAGCTTCGCAGATTTCTTGGACGCATTTGGCATGATAGACCCCTGGCGCTTTAAATTTCCACAGCTGCGTCAATTCACTTACCACTCTGGGGCTCATAACAGTCTTTCTCGGATAGACTATATGCTTACATCCACAGAGAGTGTGGGCAAGTTCAGGGAAATAGCGCATTTACCCAGAGGCATCTCTGACCACTCTCCGATTTTGACTGATTATGTCATGCAGACCCAAACACGGGGTCGCATGTGCCCAATATATCCAGGTTATCTACAGAATCCCAAGATCCGCAAGGGCCTACTCACTACTACAACACATTACTTTGTGGAAAACGAGTCCTCTGTCTCCTCCCCACTGATCCTTTGGGAAGCATACAAACCGGTCCTACGGGGACAAGCCATATCCCTGATCTCAGGTCATAAAAGAGAACAGAGAAAAGTGGTAGAAACCCTAGAACAAGAAGTGCACCACTTAGAGACACTTCACGCACAAAACCCATCGGACACCACTACACATAGGTTGCGTACAAAACAGCACGAATACAAAGAATATTCATGGGAGGACGCTAGAACCAGACTCACAGCGGTTAGGCACAGGGTCTATGAATCCGGGGACAAGGCAGGCAAGCTCCTTGCCTGGCTAGACAAGCACGCACGGGCGGACAGATGGGTGTCAGAGCTCCAATTAGAGGACGACAGTACAACGTCAAACCCACAAGGGATAGTGGATGCCTTAGCGACTCATTTTGAACACGTCTACACCTCCACAACAACGACTGACTTCCCAGAGGCAATGGCATTCCTTAGAGATATTCAATTACCAACGCTGACAAAGGAAGAGGCACACCTCCTAGACGCGGACTTTACAACTGACGAATTAACGCTTGCCATACATAAGATACAATCGGGTAAAGCTCTAGGCCCCAATGGTATACCAATAGAACTTTACAAGCGAGCAGCTGGTAAGCTGACACCCTATCTCTTAAAGATATATGAAGCTAGCTTGCACCAGGGAGAACTCCCTAAAGACCAGCACATAGTCACCATAGTAGCCATCCATAAACCGGGTAAGGCCCCGTTGGAGGGAGCCTCCTACCGACCCATCTCCTTGATCAATGCAGAGGCCAAAATATTGGCTAAAGCCTTGGCTCTCAGACTGACCCCACATCTTCTTAAGCTGGTGCACCCGGACCAGTCGGGATTTATGCCAGGAAGAAATACAGCCCTGAACCTTAGACGTCGGCACAGTGTTATGAGTCGTAAACACAATATACAGGAAGGAGCCACTATATTATCCCTCGACGCAAGGATGGCCTTCGACTCTGTCGAATGGCCATTCCTTTTCGCAGTCCTTAAACATTTGGGGTTCAGGCCTAATTCTGTTCCTGGGTCCGGTTACTGTACACTAACCCACTCGCACACGTGGTGGCTAACGGACATATTTCACGTGAATTCTCCCTGGGACGAGGAACGCGACAGGGCTGTCCACTGTCTCCACTCCTTTTTGCCTTGGTGCTAGAGCCCCTGGCAGCCTGGGTAGAGGACTCCGATGGGTGGAGGGATGGTAAGACCGCATCTCCCTCTACGCGGACGACATTTTAGTATACATAGCATCCCCAAAACGTTCCCTCCACAGACTTCTGAATATATGTGACGTATACGGGACAGTTTCAGGATATACAATCAACTGGGGAAAATCAGTACTATATATTCTGCATGGGCCCCCGCCAGCGTTACCAAAAGACTGCACAGTTAAAATAGTCACAGACAGCTTCAAATATCTAGGAATCCACGTCACATCCGACACGGACAACTTCCTACTGAGAAACCTACAAGAACCCCTCCACAGGCTCCGATGCGACGCCAAGCATTGGAAATCACTGCCGCTCACCCTACTGGGTTTTTATCACAGGCACTCACTCAGCCATTCACATACTCACACAGCTACTCGCTTAACCCCTTCGCTGCTAGGCCTTTTCCCCCCCTGTGCTAAGCCTTTTTTTGGCTATTTGGGGTAGTTCGCGCTTAGGCCCCTGTAACTTTTTGACCACATAAGGTATCCACGCCAAATTTGCGTCCTTTTTTTCCAATATCATGGGAATTCTAAAGGTACCCAGAGTTTGTGGATTCCCTTGGAGGGGACCCAGAAATTAGCCAAAATACAGGTCAATTTTGTTTTTTTGGGGAAAAATGGGAAAATAGGGCTCCAGATGAAAGCGTCTGGTTTTTTCCCTGCAAATGGTATCAAAAAAGGGGTTGTGGTTCTGAAATCACCATCTTCCCAGCTTTCAGGGACAAGCAGACTTTTGTCAGAAAACCGACATTTTTTACACAGTTTTGGCATTTTTCTGGGACATAGCCTATTGTTGCTATTTTTTGTGCTTTCAACCTCCTTCCAGTTAATGGTAGAAATGGGTATGAAAGCAATAATGTATCCTAGAAAGCTATACATTTTAGAAAAGTAGACAAAATTCTGAATTCAGCAAGGGGTCATTTGTGTAGATCCTTCAAGGTTTCTTTATAGAAACTAACAGTTAAATATAGGAAAAATTGGAAATTAGTTGAAAAAAACAGCCGTTTGTGTCAACGTTTTCACCTGTAACTTTTTCTAATTATGACAGCTGTTTGAAAGCAATATACCGTTAGATCCGCTGGACCTTTTTGGTTGTGGGGATATATAGGACTTGTAGGTTCACTAAGAACCCGACGAACCCAGAGCCAATAACTGAGCAGCGACTTGCAATGATTTTTTATTATATACCGGGTATATAGCAATTAATCTGGGAAAATGTATACATGGAAAAATCGGTATGAAAGACACCTATGTATTTCTGAAATGGGAACAAAATATAGAGTTTAGAAACAGTAGATATTTGCACATTTCCGAAATTGGGAATACCCATACTAGCATGAGAATTATAGGACATTTTTCAAAATGACTTCTTTTTTACACATTGTCTTTCATTTGGAAGGCAGAAATGCATCAAAAGTCAATAGGTAATAACAGTTGCTCTACAATGCTGTGTTACCCTAAGTCTCCCGATAAAAATGGTACCTCACTTGTGTGGGTAGGCTTAGTGCCCACGACAGGAAACGGCTCAAAATGTAACGTGGATACACCACATTTTCCCAATGAAAAATTACCCCTTTTTTGCAAAGTGCCTAGCTGTAGTTTCTGAACCCTAGCTCTGCCGGCACCTAGGGAAACCTAGCAAACCTATACATTTTTAAAAACTAGACATCCAGGGGAATCCAGGATGGGGTGACTGGACTGGCTCTCAGCAGGTTCTGTTACCCAGAATCCCTTGCAAACCTAAAGAATTGTCAAAAAACCCACATTTTCCTCACATTTCTGTGGTGCAAAGTTCTGGAATCTGCGTGGATCCACAAAATTCCACCCACCCTGCATTTCCCAAAGTCTTCCGAGAAAAATGGTACCTCACTTGTGTGGGTAGGCCTAGTGCCCGCGTCAGGAAACGGCCCAAAACGCAAGGTGGACACACCACATTTTCACAGTGAAAAATGACCCTTTTTTTGCAAAGTGCCTAGCTGTAGTTTTTTAACCCTAGCTCAGACGGCACCTAGGGAAACCTAGCAAACCTATACATTTTTGAAAACTAGACACCCAGGGGAATCCAGGATGGGGTGACTTGACTGGCTCTCACCCGGTTCTGTTACCCAGAATCCCTTGCAAACCTAAATTTTTTTCAAAAAAACCACATTTTCCTCACATTTCTGTGGTGCAAAGTTCTGGAATCTGCGTGGATCCACAAAATTCCACCCACCCTGCGTTTCCCAAAGTCTTCCAAGAAAAATGGTTCCTCACTTGTGTGGGTAGGCCTAGTGCCCGCGTCAGGAAACGGCCCAAAACGCAAGGTGGACACACCACATTTTCACAGTGAAAAATGACCCTTTTTTTGCAAAGTGCCTAGCTGTAGTTTTTGAACCCTAGCTGTGCCGGCACCTAGGGAAACCTAGAAAACATATACATTTTTAAAAACTAGACACCCAGGGGAATCCAGTAATGGGTGACTTGACTGGCTCTCACCAGGTTCTGTTACCCAGAATCCCTTGCAAACCTAAACAATTGTCAAAAAACCCACATTTTCCTCACATTTCTGTGGTGCAAAGTTCTGGAATCTGCGTGGATCCACAAAATTCCACCCACCCTGCGTTTCCCAAAGTCTTCTGAGAAAAATGGTTCCTCACTTGTGTGGGTAGGCCTAGTGCCCGCGTCAGGAAACGGCCCAAAACGCAAGGTGGACACACCACATTTTCACAGTGAAAAATGACCCTTTTTTTGCAAAGTGCCTAGCTGTAGTTTTTGAACCCTAGCTGTGCCGGCACCTAGGGAAACCTAGCAAACCTATACATTTCTGAAAACTAGACACCCAGGGGAATCCAGGATGGGGTGACTTGACTGGCTCTCACCAGGTTCTGTTACCCAGAATCCCTTGCAAACCTAAGAAATTGTCAAAAAAACACATTTTACTCATATTTTTGTGGTGCAAAGTTCTGGAATCTGCATGGATCAACAAAATTCCACCCACCCCACGTTCCCCAAAGTCTTCCGAGAAAAATGGTACCTCACTTGTGTAGGTAGGCCTAGTGCCCGTGACATGAAACGGCCCAAAACGCAAGGTGGCCACACCACATTTTCACAGTAAAAAATGACCCTTTTTTTGCAAAGTGCCTAGCTGTAGTTTTTGAACCCTAGCTCTGCCGGCACCTAGGGAAACCTAGCAATCCTATACATTTTTAAAAACTAGAGTTCCAGGGGAATCCAGGATGGGGTGACTTGACTGGCTCTCACCAGGTTCTGTTACCCAGAATCCCTTGCAAACCTAAAACATTGTAAAAAAAAACACATTTTCCTCACATTTCTGTGGTGCAAAGTTCTGGAATCTGCGTGGATCCAAAAAATTCCACCCACCCCGCATTCCCCAAAGTCTTCTGAGCAAAATGGTACCTCACTTGTGTGGGTAGGCCTAGTGCCCGCGACAGGAAACGGCCCAAATCGCAAGGTGGACACACCACATTTTCACAGTGAAAAATTACCCTTTTTTTTGCAAAGCGCCTAGTTGTAGTTTTTGAACCCTAGCTCTGCCGGCACCTAGGGAAACCTAGCAAACCTATACATTTTTTTAAACTAGACACCCAGGGGAATCCAGGATGGGGTGACTTGACTGGCTCTCACCAGGTTCTGTTACCCAGAATCCCTTGCAAACCTAAGAAATTGTCAAAAAAACAAATTTTCCTCATATTTTTGTGGTGCAAAGTTCTGGAATCTGCATGGATCAACAAAATTCCACCCACCCCACGTTCCCCAAAGTCTTCCGAGAAAAATGGTACCTCACTTGTGTGGGTAGGCCTAGTGCCCGTGACAGGAAACGGCCCAAAACGCAAGTGGCCATACCACATTTTCACAGTAAAAAATGACCCTTTTTTTGCAAAGTGCCTAGCTGTAGTTTTTGAACCCTAGCTCTGCCGGCACCTAGGGAAACCTAGCAATCCTATACATTTTTAAAAACTAGACTTCCAGGGGAATCCAGGATGGGGTGACTTGACTGGCTCTCACCAGGTTCTGTTACCCAGAATCCCTTGCAAACCTAAAACATTGTCAAAAAAACACATTTTCCTCACATTTCTGTGGTGCAAAGTTCTGGAATCTGCGTAGATCCAAAAAATTCCACCCACCCCGCATTCCCAAAAGTCTTCTGAGCAAAATGGTACCTCACTTGTGTGGGTAGGCCTAGTGCCCGCGACAGGAAACGGCCCAAAACGCCAGGTGGACACACCACATTTTCACAGTGAAAAATTACCCTTTTTTTGCAAAGCGCCTAGTTGTAGTTTTTGAACCCTAGCTCTGCCGGCACCTAGGGAAACCTAGCACACCTATACATTTTTTTAAACTAGACACCCAGGGGAATCCAGGATGGGGTGACTTGACTGGCTCTCACAAGGTTCTGTAACCCAGAATCCCTTGCAAACCTAAGAAATTGTCAAAAAAAAACAAATTTTCCTCACATTTCTGTGGTGCAAAGTTCTGGAATTTGCGTAGATCCACAAAATTCCACCCACCCCGCGTTCCCCAAAGTCTTCCGAGAAAATGGTACCTCACTTGTGTGGGTAGGACTAGTGCCCGCGACAGGAAACAGCCCAAAACGCAAGGTGGACACACCACATTTTCACAGTGAAAAATGACCCTTTTTTTGCAAAGCGCCTAGTTGTAGTTTTTGAACCCTAGCTCTGCCGGCACCTAGGGAAACCTAGCAAACCTATACATTTTTTTAAACTAGACACCCAGGGGAATCCAGGATGGGGTGACTTGACTGGCTCTCACCAGGTTCTGTTACCCAGAATCCCTTGCAAACCTAAGAAATTGTCAAAAAAAACAAATTTCCCTCATATTTTTGTGGTGCAAAGTTCTGGAATCTGCATGGATCAACAAAATTCCACCCACCCCACGTTCCCCAAAGTCTTCAGAGAAAATGGTACCTCACTTGTGTGGGTAGGCCTAGTGCCCGTGACAGGAAACGGCCCAAAACGCAAGGTGGCCACACCACATTTTCACAGTAAAAATGACCCTTTTTTGCAAAGTGCCTAGCTGTAGTTTTTGAACCCTAGCTCTGCCGGCACCTAGGGAAACCTAGCAATCCTATACATTTTTAAAAACTAGACTTCCAGGGGAATCCAGGATGGGGTGACTTGACTGGCTCTCACCAGGTTCTGTTACCCAGAATCCCTTGCAAACCTAAAACATTGTAAAAAAAACACATTTTCCTCACATTTCTGTGGTGCAAAGTTCTGGAATCTGCGTAGATCCAAAAATTCCACCCACCCCGCATTCCCAAAAGTCTTCTGAGCAAAATGGTACCTCACTTGGGTGGGTAGGCCTAGTGCCCGCGACAGGAAACGGCCCAAAACGCCAGGTGGACACACCACATTTTCACAGTGAAAAATGACCCTTTTTTTGCAAAGCGCCTAGTTGTAGTTTTTGAACCCTAGCTCTGCCGGCACCTAGGGAAACCTAGCAAACCTATACATTTTTGAAAACTAGACACCCAGGGGAATCCAGGATGGGGTGACTTGACTGGCTCTCACAAGGTTCTGTAACCCAGAATCCCTTGCAAACCTAAGAAATTGTCAAAAAACAAATTTTCCTCACATTTCTGTGGTGCAAAGTTCTGGAATTTGCGTAGATCCACAAAATTACACCCACCCCGCGTTCCCCAAAGTCTTCCGAGAAAATGGTACCTCACTTGTGTGGGTAGGACTAGTGCCCGCGACAGGAAACAGCCCAAAACGCAAGGTGGACACACCACATTTTCACAGTGAAAAATGACCCTTTTTTTGCAAAGCGCCTAGTTGTAGTTTTTGAACCCTAGCTCTGCCGGCACATAGGGGAAACCTAGCAAACCTATACATTTTTTTAAACTAGACACCCAGGGGAATCCAGGATGGGGTGACTTGACTGGCTCTCACCAGGTTCTGTTACCCAGAATCCCTTGCAAACCTAAGAAATTGTCAAAAAAAACAAATTTTCCTCATATTTTTGTGGTGCAAAGTTCTGGAATCTGCATGGATCAACAAAATTCCACCCACCCCACGTTCCCCAAAGTCTTCCGAGAAAAATGGTACCTCACTTGTGTGGGTAGGCCTAGTGCCCGTGACAGGAAACGGCCCAAAACGCAAGGTGGCCACACCACATTTTCACAGTAAAAAATGACCCTTTTTTTGCAAAGTGCCTAGCTGTAGTTTTTGAACCCTAGCTCTGCCGGCACCTAGGGAAACCTAGCAATCCTATACATTTTTAAAAACTAGACTTCCAGGGGAATCCAGGATGGGGTGACTTGACTGGCTCTCACCAGGTTCTGTTACCCAGAATCCCTTGCAAACCTAAAACATTGTCAAAAAAAACACATTTTCCTCACATTTCTGTGGTGCAAAGTTCTGGAATCTGCGTAGATCCAAAAAATTCCACCCACCCCGCATTCCCAAAAGTCTTCTGAGCAAAATGGTACCTCACTTGTGTGGGTAGGCCTAGTGCCCGCGACAGGAAACGGCCCAAAACGCCAGGTGGACACACCACATTTTCACAGTGAAAAATGACCCTTTTTTTGCAAAGCGCCTAGTTGTAGTTTTTGAACCCTAGCTCTGCCGGCACCTAGGGAAACCTAGCAAACCTATACATTTTTGAAAACTAGACACCCAGGGGAATCCAGGATGGGGTGACTTGACTGGCTCTCACAAGGTTCTGTAACGCAGAATCCCTTGCAAACCTAAGAAATTGTCAAAAAAAAACAAATTTTCCTCACATTTCTCTGGTGCAAAGTTCTGGAATTTGCGTAGATCCACAAAATTCCACCCACCCCGCGTTCCCCAAAGTCTTCCGAGAAAATGGTACCTCACTTGTGTGGGTAGGACTAGTGCCCGCGACAGGAAACAGCCCAAAACGCAAGGTGGACACACCACATTTTCACAGTGAAAAATGACCCTTTTTTTGCAAAGTGCCTAGCTGCAGTTTTTGAACCCTAGCTCTGCCGGCACCTAGGGAAACCTAGCAAACCTATACATTTTTGAAAACTAGACACCCAGGGGAATCCAGGATGGGGTGACTTGACTGGCTCTCACCAGGTTCTGTTACCCAGAATCCCTTGCAAACCTAAACAATTGTAAAAAAAAACATATTTTCTTCACATTTCTGTGGTGCAAAGTTCTGGAATGTGCGTGGATCCACAAAATTCCACCCACCCTGCGTTTCCCAAAGTCTTCCAAGAAAAATGGTTCCTCACTTGTGTGGGTAGGCCTAGTGCCCGCATCAGGAAACGGCCCAAAACGCAAGGTGGACACACCACATTTTCACAGTGAAAAATGACCCTTTTTTGCAAAGTGCCTAGCTGTAGTTTTTGAACCCTAGCTGTGCCGGCACCTAGGGAAACCTAGAAAACATATACATTTTTAAAAACTAGACACCCAGGGGAATCCAGGATGGGGTGACTTGACTGGCTCTCACCAGTTTCTGTTACCCAGAATCCCTTGCAAACCTAAGAAATTGTCAAAAAAAACACATTTTCCTCACATTTCTGTGGTGCAAAGTTCTGGAATCTGCGTGGATCCACAAAACTCCACCCACCCCGTTTCCCAAAGTCTTCCGAGAAAAATGGTACATCACTTGTGTGGGTAGGCCTAGTGCCCGTGACAGGAAATGGCCCAAAACACAAGGTGGACACACCACATTTTCAAAGTGAAAAATGACCCTTTTTTTGCAAAGTGCCTAGCTGTAGTTTTTGAACCCTAGCTCTGCCGGCACCTAGGGAAACCTAGCAAACCTATACATTTTTGAAAACTAGACACCCAGGGAAATCCAGGATGGGGTGACTTGACTGGCTCTCACCAGGTTATGTTACCCAGAATCCCTTGCAAACCTAAGAAATTGTCAAAAAACAAATTTTCCTCATATTTTTGTGGTGCAAAGTTCTGGAATCTGCATGGATCAACAAAATTCCACCCACCCCGCGTTCCCCAAAGTCTTCCGAGAAAATGGTACCTCACTTGTGTGGGTAGGCCTAGTGCCCGTGACAGGAAACGGCCCAAAACGCAAGGTGGCCACACCACATTTTCACAGTAAAAATGACCCTTTTTTTGCAAAGTGCCTAGCTGTAGTTTTTGAACCCTAGCTCTGCCGGCACCTAGGGAAACCTAGCAATCCTATACATTTTTAAAAACTAGACTTCCAGGGGAATCCAGGATGGGGTGACTTGACTGGCTCTCACCAGGTTCTGTTACCCAGAATCCCTTGCAAACCTAAAACATTGTAAAAAAACACATTTTCCTCACATTTCCGTGGTGCAAAGTTCTGGAATCTGCGTAGATCCAAAAATTCCACCCACCCCGCATTCCCAAAAGTCTTCTGAGCAAAATGGTACCTCACTTGGGTGGGTAGGCCTAGTGCCCGCGACAGGAAACGGCCCAAAACGCCAGGTGGACACACCACATTTTCACAGTGAAAAATGACCCTTTTTTTGCAAAGCGCCTAGTTGTAGTTTTTGAACCCTAGCTCTGCCGGCACCTAGGGAAATCTAGCAAACCTATACATTTTTGAAAACTAGACACCCAGGGGAATCCAGGATGGGGTGACTTGACTGGCTCTCACAAGGTTCTGTAACCCAGAATCCCTTGCAAACCTAAGAAATTGTCAAAAAACAAATTTTTCTCACATTTCTGTGGTGCAAAGTTCTGGAATTTGCGTAGATCCACAAAATTCCACCCACCCCGCGTTCCCCAAAGTCTTCCGAGAAAATGGTACCTCACTTGTGTGGGTAGGACTAGTGCCCGCGACAGGAAACAGCCCAAAACGCAAGGTGGACACACCACATTTTCACAGTGAAAAATGACCCTTTTTTTGCAAAGCGCCTAGTTGTAGTTTTTGAACCCTAGCTCTGCCAGCACCTAGGGAAACCTAGCAAACCTATACATTTTTTTAAACTAGACACCCAGGGGAATCCAGGATGGGGTGACTTGACTGGCTCTCACCAGGTTCTGTTACCCAGAATCCCTTGCAAACCTAAGAAATTGTCAAAAAAAACAAATTTTCCTCATATTTTTGTGGTGCAAAGTTCTGGAATCTGCATGGATCAACAAAATTCCACCCACCCCACGTTCCCCAAAGTCTTCCGAGAAAAATGGTACCTCACTTGTGTGGGTAGGCCTAGTGCCCGTGACAGGAAACAGCCCAAAACGCAAGGTGGCCACACCACATTTTCACAGTAAAAAATGACCCTTTTTTTGCAAAGTGCCTAGCTGTAGTTTTTGAACCCTAGCTCTGCCGGCACCTAGGGAAACCTAGCAATCCTATACATTTTTAAAAACTAGACTTCCAGGGGAATCCAGGATGGGGTGACTTGACTGGCTCTCACCAGGTTCTGTTACCCAGAATCCCTTGCAAACCTAAAACATTGTCAAAAAAACACATTTTCCTCACATTTCTGTGGTGCAAAGTTCTGGAATCTGCGTAGATCCAAAAATTCCATCCACCCCGCATTCCCAAAAGTCTTCTGAGCAAAATGGTACCTCACTTGTGTGGGTAGGCCTAGTGCCCGCGACAGGAAACGGCCCAAAACGCCAGGTGGACACACCACATTTTCACAGTGAAAAATGACCCTTTTTTGCAAAGCGCCTAGTTGTAGTTTTTGAACCCTAGCTCTGCCGGCACCTAGGGAAACCTAGCAAACCTATACATTTTTGAAAACTAGACACCCAGGGGAATCCAGGATGGGGTGACTTGACTGGCTCTCACAAGGTTCTGTAACCCAGAATCCTTTGCAAACCTAAGAAATTGTCCAAAAAAACAAATTTTCCTCACATTTCTGTGGTGCAAAGTTCTGGAATTTGCGTAGATCCACAAAATTCCACCCACCCCGCGTTCCCCAAAGTCTTCCGAGAAAATGGTACCTCACTTGTGTGGGTAGGACTAGTGCCCGCGACAGGAAACAGCCCAAAACGCAAGGTGGACACACCACATTTTCACAGTGAAAAATGACCCTTTTTTTGCAAAGCGCCTAGTTGTAGTTTTTGAACCCTAGCTGTGCCGGCACCTAGGGAAACCTAGCAAACCTATACATTTTTTAAAACTAGACACCGAGGGGAATCCAGGATGGGGTGACTTGACTGGCTCTCACCAGGTTCTGTTACCCAGAATCCCTTGCAAACCTAAGAAATTGTCAAAAAACAAATTTTCCTCATATTTTTGTGGTGCAAAGTTCTGGAATCTGCATGGATCAACAAAATTCCACCCACCCCACGTTCCCCAAAGTCTTCCGAGAAAAATGGTACCTCACTTGTGTGGGTAGGCCTAGTGCCCGTGACAGGAAACGGCCCAAAACGCAAGTGGCCATACCACATTTTCACAGTGAAAAATGACCCTTTTTTGCAAAGTGCCTAGCTGTAGTTTTTGAACCCTAGCTCTGCCGGCACCTAGGGAAACCTAGCAATCCTATACATTTTTAAAAACTAGACTTCCAGGGGAATCCAGGATGGGGTGACTTGACTGGCTCTCACCAGGTTCTGTTACCCAGAATCCCTTGCAAACCTAAAACATTGTCAAAAAACACATTTTCCTCACATTTCTGTGGTGCAAAGTTCTGGAATCTGCGTAGATCCAAAAAATTCCACCCACCCCGCATTCCCAAAAGTCTTCTGAGCAAAATGGTACCTCACTTGTGTGGGTAGGCCTAGTGCCCGCGACAGGAAACGGCCCAAAACGCCAGGTGGACACACCACATTTTCACAGTGAAAAATTACCCTTTTTTTGCAAAGCGCCTAGTTGTAGTTTTTGAACCCTAGCTCTGCCGGCACCTAGGGAAACCTAGCACACCTATACATTTTTTAAAACTAGACACCCAGGGGAATCCAGGATGGGGTGACTTGACTGGCTCTCACAAGGTTCTGTAACCCAGAATCCCTTGCAAACCTAAGAAATTGTCAAAAAAAACAAATTTTCCTCACATTTCTGTGGTGCAAAGTTCTGGAATCTGCGTAGATCCACAAAATTCCACCCACCCCGCGTTCCCCAAAGTCTTCCGAGAAAATGGTACCTCACTTGTGTGGGTAGGACTAGTGCCCGCGACAGGAAACAGCCCAAAACGCAAGGTGGACACACCACATTTTCACAGTGAAAAATGACCCTTTTTTTGCAAAGCGCCTAGTTGTAGTTTTTGAACCCTAGCTCTGCCGGCACCTAGGGAAACCTAGCAAACCTATACATTTTTTAAAACTAGACACCCAGGGGAATCCAGGATGGGGTGACTTGACTGGCTCTCACCAGGTTCTGTTACCCAGAATCCCTTGCAAACCTAAGAAATTGTCAAAAAAACAAATTTCCCTCATATTTTTGTGGTGCAAAGTTCTGGAATCTGCATGGATCAACAAAATTCCACCCACCCCACGTTCCCCAAAGTCTTCAGAGAAAAATGGTACCTCACTTGTGTGGGTAGGCCTAGTGCCCGTGACAGGAAACGGCCCAAAACGCAAGGTGGCCACACCACATTTTCACAGTAAAAAATGACCCTTTTTTTGCAAAGTGCCTAGCTGTAGTTTTTGAACCCTAGCTCTGCCGGCACCTAGGGAAACCTAGCAATCCTATACATTTTTAAAAACTAGACTTCCAGGGGAATCCAGGATGGGGTGACTTGACTGGCTCTCACCAGGTTCTGTTACCCAGAATCCCTTGCAAACCTAAAACATTGTAAAAAAACACATTTTCCTCACATTTCTGTGGTGCAAAGTTCTGGAATCTGCGTAGATCCAAAAATTCCACCCACCCCGCATTCCCAAAAGTCTTCTGAGCAAAATGGTACCTCACTTGGGTGGGTAGGCCTAGTGCCCGCGACAGGAAACGGCCCAAAACGCCAGGTGGACACACCACATTTTCACAGTGAAAAATGACCCTTTTTTTGCAAAGCGCCTAGTTGTAGTTTTTGAACCCTAGCTCTGCCGGCACCTAGGGAAACCTAGCAAACCTATACATTTTTGAAAACTAGACACCCAGGGGAATCCAGGATGGGGTGACTTGACTGGCTCTCACAAGGTTCTGTAACCCAGAATCCCTTGCAAACCTAAGAAATTGTCAAAAAAACAAATTTTCCTCACATTTCTGTGGTGCAAAGTTCTGGAATTTGCGTAGATCCTCAAAATTACACCCACCCCGCGTTCCCCAAAGTCTTCCGAGAAAATGGTACCTCACTTGTGTGGGTAGGACTAGTGCCCGCGACAGGAAACAGCCCAAAACGCAAGGTGGACACACCACATTTTCACAGTGAAAAATGACCCTTTTTTTGCAAAGCGCCTAGTTGTAGTTTTTGAACCCTAGCTCTGCCGGCACATAGGGGAAACCTAGCAAACCTATACATTTTTTAAACTAGACACCCAGGGGAATCCAGGATGGGGTGACTTGACTGGCTCTCACCAGGTTCTGTTACCCAGAATCCCTTGCAAACCTAAGAAATTGTCAAAAAAACAAATTTTCCTCATATTTTTGTGGTGCAAAGTTCTGGAATCTGCATGGATCAACAAAATTCCACCCACCCCACGTTCCCCAAAGTCTTCCGAGAAAAATGGTACCTCACTTGTGTGGGTAGGCCTAGTGCCCGTGACAGGAAACGGCCCAAAACGCAAGGTGGCCACACCACATTTTCACAGTAAAAATGACCCTTTTTTGCAAAGTGCCTAGCTGTAGTTTTTGAACCCTAGCTCTGCCGGCACCTAGGGAAACCTAGCAATCCTATACATTTTTAAAAACTAGACTTCCAGGGGAATCCAGGATGGGGTGACTTGACTGGCTCTCACCAGGTTCTGTTACCCAGAATCCCTTGCAAACCTAAAACATTGTCAAAAAAACACATTTTCCTCACATTTCTGTGGTGCAAAGTTCTGGAATCTGCGTAGATCCAAAAATTCCACCCACCCCGCATTCCCAAAAGTCTTCTGAGCAAAATGGTACCTCACTTGTGTGGGTAGGCCTAGTGCCCGCGACAGGAAACGGCCCAAAACGCCAGGTGGACACACCACATTTTCACAGTGAAAAATGACCCTTTTTTGCAAAGCGCCTAGTTGTAGTTTTTGAACCCTAGCTCTGCCGGCACCTAGGGAAACCTAGCAAACCTATACATTTTTGAAAACTAGACACCCAGGGGAATCCAGGATGGGGTGACTTGACTGGCTCTCACAAGGTTCTGTAACGCAGAATCCCTTGCAAACCTAAGAAATTGTCAAAAAAACAAATTTTCCTCACATTTCTCTGGTGCAAAGTTCTGGAATTTGCGTAGATCCACAAAATTCCACCCACCCCGCGTTCCCCAAAGTCTTCCGAGAAAATGGTACCTCACTTGTGTGGGTAGGACTAGTGCCCGCGACAGGAAACAGCCCAAAACGCAAGGTGGACACACCACATTTTCACAGTGAAAAATGACCCTTTTTTTGCAAAGTGCCTAGCTGCAGTTTTTGAACCCTAGCTCTGCCGGCACCTAGGGAAACCTAGCAAACCTATACATTTTTGAAAACTAGACACCCAGGGGAATCCAGGATGGGGTGACTTGACTGGCTCTCACCAGGTTCTGTTACCCAGAATCCCTTGCAAACCTAAACAATTGTAAAAAAACATATTTTCTTCACATTTCTGTGGTGCAAAGTTCTGGAATGTGCGTGGATCCACAAAATTCCACCCACCCTGCGTTTCCCAAAGTCTTCCAAGAAAAATGGTTCCTCACTTGTGTGGGTAGGCCTAGTGCCCGCATCAGGAAACGGCCCAAAACGCAAGGTGGACACACCACATTTTCACAGTGAAAAATGACCCTTTTTTGCAAAGTGCCTAGCTGTAGTTTTTGAACCCTAGCTGTGCCGGCACCTAGGGAAACCTAGAAAACATATACATTTTTAAAAACTAGACACCCAGGGGAATCCAGGATGGGGTGACTTGACTGGCTCTCACCAGGTTCTGTTACCCAGAATCCCTTGCAAACCTAAGAAATTGTCAAAAAAACACATTTTCCTCACATTTCTGTGGTGCAAAGTTCTGGAATCTGCGTGGATCCACAAAACTCCACCCACCCCGCGTTTCCCAAAGTCTTCCGAGAAAATGGTACATCACTTGTGTGGGTAGGCCTAGTGCCCGTGACAGGAAATGGCCCAAAACACAAGGTGGACACACCACATTTTCAAAGTGAAAAATGACCCTTTTTTGCAAAGTGCCTAGCTGTAGTTTTTGAACCCTAGCTCTGCCGGCACCTAGGGAAACCTAGCAAACCTATACATTTTTGAAAACTAGACACCCAGGGAAATCCAGGATGGGGTGACTTGACTGGCTCTCACCAGGTTATGTTACCCAGAATCCCTTGCAAACCTAAGAAATTGTCAAAAAAACAAATTTTCCTCATATTTTTGTGGTGCAAAGTTCTGGAATCTGCATGGATCAACAAAATTCCACCCACCCCGCGTTCCCCAAAGTCTTCCGAGAAAATGGTACCTCACTTGTGTGGGTAGGCCTAGTGCCCGTGACAGGAAACGGCCCAAAACGCAAGGTGGCCACACCACATTTTCACAGTGAAAAATGACCCTTTTTTGCAAAGTGCCTAGCTGTAGTTTTTGAACCCTAGCTCTGCCGGCACCTAGGGAAACCTAGCAATCCTATACATTTTTAAAAACTAGACTTCCAGGGGAATCCAGGATGGGGTGACTTGACTGGCTCTCACCAGGTTCTGTTACCCAGAATCCCTTGCAAACCTAAAACATTGTAAAAAAACACATTTTCCTCACATTTCCGTGGTGCAAAGTTCTGGAATCTGCGTAGATCCAAAAATTCCACCCACCCCGCATTCCCAAAAGTCTTCTGAGCAAAATGGTACCTCACTTGGGTGGGTAGGCCTAGTGCCCGCGACAGGAAACGGCCCAAAACGCCAGGTGGACACACCACATTTTCACAGTGAAAAATGACCCTTTTTTGCAAAGCGCCTAGTTGTAGTTTTTGAACCCTAGCTCTGCCGGCACCTAGGGAAATCTAGCAAACCTATACATTTTTGAAAACTAGACACCCAGGGGAATCCAGGATGGGGTGACTTGACTGGCTCTCACAAGGTTCTGTAACCCAGAATCCCTTGCAAACCTAAGAAATTGTCAAAAAAACAAATTTTTCTCACATTTCTGTGGTGCAAAGTTCTGGAATTTGCGTAGATCCACAAAATTCCACCCACCCCGCGTTCCCCAAAGTCTTCCGAGAAAATGGTACCTCACTTGTGTGGGTAGGACTAGTGCCCGCGACAGGAAACAGCCCAAAACGCAAGGTGGACACACCACATTTTCACAGTGAAAAATGACCCTTTTTTTGCAAAGCGCCTAGTTGTAGTTTTTGAACCCTAGCTCTGCCAGCACCTAGGGAAACCTAGCAAACCTATACATTTTTTAAACTAGACACCCAGGGGAATCCAGGATGGGGTGACTTGACTGGCTCTCACCAGGTTCTGTTACCCAGAATCCCTTGCAAACCTAAGAAATTGTCAAAAAAACAAATTTTCCTCATATTTTTGTGGTGCAAAGTTCTGGAATCTGCATGGATCAACAAAATTCCACCCACCCCACGTTCCCCAAAGTCTTCCGAGAAAAATGGTACCTCACTTGTGTGGGTAGGCCTAGTGCCCGTGACAGGAAACAGCCCAAAACGCAAGGTGGCCACACCACATTTTCACAGTAAAAATGACCCTTTTTTGCAAAGTGCCTAGCTGTAGTTTTTGAACCCTAGCTCTGCCGGCACCTAGGGAAACCTAGCAATCCTATACATTTTTAAAAACTAGACTTCCAGGGGAATCCAGGATGGGGTGACTTGACTGGCTCTCACCAGGTTCTGTTACCCAGAATCCCTTGCAAACCTAAAACATTGTAAAAAAACACATTTTCCTCACATTTCTGTGGTGCAAAGTTCTGGAATCTGCGTAGATCCAAAAATTCCATCCACCCCGCATTCCCAAAAGTCTTCTGAGCAAAATGGTACCTCACTTGTGTGGGTAGGCCTAGTGCCCGCGACAGGAAACGGCCCAAAACGCCAGGTGGACACACCACATTTTCACAGTGAAAAATGACCCTTTTTTTGCAAAGCGCCTAGTTGTAGTTTTTGAACCCTAGCTCTGCCGGCACCTAGGGAAACCTAGCAAACCTATACATTTTTGAAAACTAGACACCCAGGGGAATCCAGGATGGGGTGACTTGACTGGCTCTCACAAGGTTCTGTAACCCAGAATCCTTTGCAAACCTAAGAAATTGTCAAAAAAACAAATTTTCCTCACATTTCTGTGGTGCAAAGTTCTGGAATTTGCGTAGATCCACAAAATTCCACCCACCCCGCGTTCCCCAAAGTCTTCCGAGAAAATGGTACCTCACTTGTGTGGGTAGGACTAGTGCCCGCGACAGGAAACAGCCCAAAACGCAAGGTGGACACACCACATTTTCACAGTGAAAAATGACCCTTTTTTTGCAAAGTGCCTAGCTGCAGTTTTTGAACCCTAGCTCTGCCGGCACCTAGGGAAACCTAGCAAACCTATATATTTTTGAAAACTAGACACCCAGGGGAATCCAGGATGGGGTGACTTGACTGGCTCTCACCAGGTTCTGTTACCCAGAATCCCTTGCAAACCTAAACAATTGTCAAAAAACATATTTTCCTCACATTTCTGTGGTGCAAAGTTTTGGAATCTGCGTGGATCCACAAAATTCCACCCACCCTGCGTTTCCCAAAGACTTCCAAGAAAAATGGTTCCTCACTTGTGTGGGTAGGCCTAGTGCCCGCATCAGGAAACGGCCCAAAACGCAAGGTGGACACACCACATTTTCACAGTGAAAAATGACCCTTTTTTTGCAAAGTGCCTAGCTGTAGTTTTTGAACCCTAGCTGTGCCGGCACCTAGGGAAACCTAGAAAACATATACATTTTTAAAAACTAGACACCCAGGGGAATCCAGGATGGGGTGACTTGACTGGCTCTCACCAGGTTCTGTTACCCAGAATCCCTTGCAAACCTAAGAAATTGTCAAAAAAAACAAATTTCCCTCATATTTTTGTGGTGCAAAGTTCTGGAATCTGCATGGATCAACAAAATTCCACCCACCCCACGTTCCCCAAAGTCTTCAGAGAAAAATGGTACCTCACTTGTGTGGGTAGGCCTAGTGCCCGTGACAGGAAACGGCCCAAAACGCAAGGTGGCCACACCACATTTTCACAGTGAAAAATGACCCTTTTTTGCAAAGTGCCTAGCTGTAGTTTTTGAACCCTAGCTCTGCCGGCACCTAGGGAAACCTAGCAATCCTATACATTTTTAAAAACTAGACTTCCAGGGGAATCCAGGATGGGGTGACTTGACTGGCTCTCACCAGGTTCTGTTACCCAGAATCCCTTGCAAACCTAAAACATTGTAAAAAAAACACATTTTCCTCACATTTCTGTGGTGCAAAGTTCTGGAATCTGCGTAGATCCAAAAATTCCACCCACCCCGCATTCCCAAAAGTCTTCTGAGCAAAATGGTACCTCACTTGGGTGGGTAGGCCTAGTGCCCGCGACAGGAAACGGCCCAAAACGCCAGGTGGACACACCACATTTTCACAGTGAAAAATGACCCTTTTTTTGCAAAGCGCCTAGTTGTAGTTTTTGAACCCTAGCTCTGCCGGCACCTAGGGAAACCTAGCAAACCTATACATTTTTGAAAACTAGACACCCAGGGGAATCCAGGATGGGGTGACTTGACTGGCTCTCACAAGGTTCTGTAACCCAGAATCCCTTGCAAACCTAAGAAATTGTCAAAAAAACAAATTTTCCTCACATTTCTGTGGTGCAAAGTTCTGGAATTTGCGTAGATCCTCAAAATTACACCCACCCCGCGTTCCCCAAAGTCTTCCGAGAAAATGGTACCTCACTTGTGTGGGTAGGACTAGTGCCCGCGACAGGAAACAGCCCAAAACGCAAGGTGGACACACCACATTTTCACAGTGAAAAATGACCCTTTTTTTGCAAAGCGCCTAGTTGTAGTTTTTGAACCCTAGCTCTGCCGGCACATAGGGAAACCTAGCAAACCTATACATTTTTTTAAACTAGACACCCAGGGGAATCCAGGATGGGGTGACTTGACTGGCTCTCACCAGGTTCTGTTACCCAGAATCCCTTGCAAACCTAAGAAATTGTCAAAAAAACAAATTTTCCTCATATTTTTGTGGTGCAAAGTTCTGGAATCTGCATGGATCAACAAAATTCCACCCACCCCACGTTCCCCAAAGTCTTCCGAGAAAAATGGTACCTCACTTGTGTGGGTAGGCCTAGTGCCCGTGACAGGAAACGGCCCAAAACGCAAGGTGGCCACACCACATTTTCACAGTAAAAAATGACCCTTTTTTGCAAAGTGCCTAGCTGTAGTTTTTTAACCCTAGCTCTGCCGGCACCTAGGGAAACCTAGCAATCCTATACATTTTTAAAAACTAGACTTCCAGGGGAATCCAGGATGGGGTGACTTGACTGGCTCTCACCAGGTTCTGTTACCCAGAATCCCTTGCAAACCTAAAACATTGTCAAAAAAACACATTTTCCTCACATTTCTGTGGTGCAAAGTTCTGGAATCTGCGTAGATCCAAAAATTCCACCCACCCCGCATTCCCAAAAGTCTTCTGAGCAAAATGGTACCTCACTTGTGTGGGTAGGCCTAGTGCCCGCGACAGGAAACGGCCCAAAACGCCAGGTGGACACACCACATTTTCACAGTGAAAAATGACCCTTTTTTGCAAAGCGCCTAGTTGTAGTTTTTGAACCCTAGCTCTGCCGGCACCTAGGGAAACCTAGCAAACCTATACATTTTTGAAAACTAGACACCCAGGGGAATCCAGGATGGGGTGACTTGACTGGCTCTCACAAGGTTCTGTAACGCAGAATCCCTTGCAAACCTAAGAAATTGTCAAAAAAACAAATTTTCCTCACATTTCTCTGGTGCAAAGTTCTGGAATTTGCGTAGATCCACAAAATTCCACCCACCCCGCGTTCCCCAAAGTCTTCCGAGAAAATGGTACCTCACTTGTGTGGGTAGGACTAGTGCCCGCGACAGGAAACAGCCCAAAACGCAAGGTGGACACACCACATTTTCACAGTGAAAAATGACCCTTTTTTTGCAAAGTGCCTAGCTGCAGTTTTTGAACCCTAGCTCTGCCGGCACCTAGGGAAACCTAGCAAACCTATACATTTTTGAAAACTAGACACCCAGGGGAATCCAGGATGGGGTGACTTGACTGGCTCTCACCAGGTTCTGTTACCCAGAATCCCTTGCAAACCTAAACAATTGTAAAAAAACATATTTTCTTCACATTTCTGTGGTGCAAAGTTCTGGAATGTGCGTGGATCCACAAAATTCCACCCACCCTGCGTTTCCCAAAGTCTTCCAAGAAAAATGGTTCCTCACTTGTGTGGGTAGGCCTAGTGCCCGCATCAGGAAACGGCCCAAAACGCAAGGTGGACACACCACATTTTCACAGTGAAAAATGACCCTTTTTTTGCAAAGTGCCTAGCTGTAGTTTTTGAACCCTAGCTGTGCCGGCACCTAGGGAAACCTAGAAAACATATACATTTTTAAAAACTAGACACCCAGGGGAATCCAGGATGGGGTGACTTGACTGGCTCTCACCAGTTTCTGTTACCCAGAATCCCTTGCAAACCTAAGAAATTGTCAAAAAAAACACATTTTCCTCACATTTCTGTGGTGCAAAGTTCTGGAATCTGCGTGGATCCACAAAACTCCACCCACCCCGCGTTTCCCAAAGTCTTCCGAGAAAAATGGTACATCACTTGTGTGGGTAGGCCTAGTGCCCGTGACAGGAAATGGCCCAAAACACAAGGTGGACACACCACATTTTCAAAGTGAAAAATGACCCTTTTTTTGCAAAGTGCCTAGCTGTAGTTTTTGAACCCTAGCTCTGCCGGCACCTAGGGAAACCTAGCAAACCTATACATTTTTGAAAACTAGACACCCAGGGAAATCCAGGATGGGGTGACTTGACTGGCTCTCACCAGGTTATGTTACCCAGAATCCCTTGCAAACCTAAGAAATTGTCAAAAAAAACAAATTTTCCTCATATTTTTGTGGTGCAAAGTTCTGGAATCTGCATGGATCAACAAAATTCCACCCACCCCGCGTTCCCCAAAGTCTTCCGAGAAAATGGTACCTCACTTGTGTGGGTAGGCCTAGTGCCCGTGACAGGAAACGGCCCAAAACGCAAGGTGGCCACACCACATTTTCACAGTAAAAATGACCCTTTTTTGCAAAGTGCCTAGCTGTAGTTTTTGAACCCTAGCTCTGCCGGCACCTAGGGAAACCTAGCAATCCTATACATTTTTAAAAACTAGACTTCCAGGGGAATCCAGGATGGGGTGACTTGACTGGCTCTCACCAGGTTCTGTTACCCAGAATCCCTTGCAAACCTAAAACATTGTAAAAAAAAACACATTTTCCTCACATTTCCGTGGTGCAAAGTTCTGGAATCTGCGTAGATCCAAAAAATTCCACCCACCCCGCATTCCCAAAAGTCTTCTGAGCAAAATGGTACCTCACTTGGGTGGGTAGGCCTAGTGCCCGCGACAGGAAACGGCCCAAAACGCCAGGTGGACACACCACATTTTCACAGTGAAAAATGACCCTTTTTTTGCAAAGCGCCTAGTTGTAGTTTTTGAACCCTAGCTCTGCCGGCACCTAGGGAAATCTAGCAAACCTATACATTTTTGAAAACTAGACACCCAGGGGAATCCAGGATGGGGTGACTTGACTGGCTCTCACAAGGTTCTGTAACCCAGAATCCCTTGCAAACCTAAGAAATTGTCAAAAAAAACAAATTTTTCTCACATTTCTGTGGTGCAAAGTTCTGGAATTTGCGTAGATCCACAAAATTCCACCCACCCCGCGTTCCCCAAAGTCTTCCGAGAAAATGGTACCTCACTTGTGTGGGTAGGACTAGTGCCCGCGACAGGAAACAGCCCAAAACGCAAGGTGGACACACCACATTTTCACAGTGAAAAATGACCCTTTTTTTGCAAAGCGCCTAGTTGTAGTTTTTGAACCCTAGCTCTGCCAGCACCTAGGGAAACCTAGCAAACCTATACATTTTTTAAACTAGACACCCAGGGGAATCCAGGATGGGGTGACTTGACTGGCTCTCACCAGGTTCTGTTACCCAGAATCCCTTGCAAACCTAAGAAATTGTCAAAAAAACAAATTTTCCTCATATTTTTGTGGTGCAAAGTTCTGGAATCTGCATGGATCAACAAAATTCCACCCACCCCACGTTCCCCAAAGTCTTCCGAGAAAAATGGTACCTCACTTGTGTGGGTAGGCCTAGTGCCCGTGACAGGAAACAGCCCAAAACGCAAGGTGGCCACACCACATTTTCACAGTAAAAAATGACCCTTTTTTGCAAAGTGCCTAGCTGTAGTTTTTGAACCCTAGCTCTGCCGGCACCTAGGGAAACCTAGCAATCCTATACATTTTTAAAAACTAGACTTCCAGGGGAATCCAGGATGGGGTGACTTGACTGGCTCTCACCAGGTTCTGTTACCCAGAATCCCTTGCAAACCTAAAACATTGTAAAAAAAAACACATTTTCCTCACATTTCTGTGGTGCAAAGTTCTGGAATCTGCGTAGATCCAAAAAATTCCATCCACCCCGCATTCCCAAAAGTCTTCTGAGCAAAATGGTACCTCACTTGTGTGGGTAGGCCTAGTGCCCGCGACAGGAAACGGCCCAAAACGCCAGGTGGACACACCACATTTTCACAGTGAAAAATGACCCTTTTTTTGCAAAGCGCCTAGTTGTAGTTTTTGAACCCTAGCTCTGCCGGCACCTAGGGAAACCTAGCAAACCTATACATTTTTGAAAACTAGACACCCAGGGGAATCCAGGATGGGGTGACTTGACTGGCTCTCACAAGGTTCTGTAACCCAGAATCCTTTGCAAACCTAAGAAATTGTCAAAAAAAACAAATTTTCCTCACATTTCTGTGGTGCAAAGTTCTGGAATTTGCGTAGATCCACAAAATTCCACCCACCCCGCGTTCCCCAAAGTCTTCCGAGAAAATGGTACCTCACTTGTGTGGGTAGGACTAGTGCCCGCGACAGGAAACAGCCCAAAACGCAAGGTGGACACACCACATTTTCACAGTGAAAAATGACCCTTTTTTGCAAAGTGCCTAGCTGCAGTTTTTGAACCCTAGCTCTGCCGGCACCTAGGGAAACCTAGCAAACCTATATATTTTTGAAAACTAGACACCCAGGGGAATCCAGGATGGGGTGACTTGACTGGCTCTCACCAGGTTCTGTTACCCAGAATCCCTTGCAAACCTAAACAATTGTCAAAAAAAACATATTTTCCTCACATTTCTGTGGTGCAAAGTTTTGGAATCTGCGTGGATCCACAAAATTCCACCCACCCTGCGTTTCCCAAAGACTTCCAAGAAAAATGGTTCCTCACTTGTGTGGGTAGGCCTAGTGCCCGCATCAGGAAACGGCCCAAAACGCAAGGTGGACACACCACATTTTCACAGTGAAAAATGACCCTTTTTTGCAAAGTGCCTAGCTGTAGTTTTTGAACCCTAGCTGTGCCGGCACCTAGGGAAACCTAGAAAACATATACATTTTTAAAAACTAGACACCCAGGGGAATCCAGGATGGGGTGACTTGACTGGCTCTCACCAGGTTCTGTTACCCAGAATCCCTTGCAAACCTAAGAAATTGTCAAAAAAAACACATTTTCCTCACATTTCTGTGGTGCAAAGTTCTGGAATCTGCGTGGATCCACAAAACTCCACCCACCCCGCGTTTCCCAAAGTCTTCCGAGAAAAATGGTACATCACTTGTGTGGGTAGGCCGAGTGCCCGTGACAGGAAATGGCCCAAAACACAAGGTGGACACACCACATTTTCAAAGTGAAAAATGACCCTTTTTTTGCAAAGTGCCTAGCTGTAGTTTTTGAACCCTAGCTCTGCCGGCACCTAGGGAAACCTAGCAAACCTATACATTTTTGAAAACTAGACACCCAGGGAAATCCAGGATGGGGTGACTTGACTGGCTCTCACCAGGTTATGTTACCCAGAATCCCTTGCAAACCTAAAAAATTGTCAAAAAAAAGAAATTTTCCTCACATTTCTGTGGTGCAAAGTTCTGGAATCTGCGTGGATCCACAAAATTCCACCCACCCTGCGTTCCCAAAAGTCTTCTGAGAAACATGGTACCTCACTTGTGTGGGTGGGCCAAGTGCCCGCGACAGGCAAGGGCCCAAAACGTATTGAGGCAACATCAAAATTGCCTATCACAAAACAACCTGGTTTTGCAAGGGGGGTCACCTGGGTTTTTGGCCCCGTGCTCGGCGGCCAGCTAGGGAAACCTACCAAACTCACACATTTCTGAAAACTAGACACCCGTGGGATTCCAGGGAGGTATGGCTTGCGTGGATCCCCAAACGTTGTCTTACCCAGAATCCCCTGCAAACCTGAAATTTAACTGAAAAAAATCACATTTTCCACACATTTTTGTGTGGGACAGTTGTGGCATCACCGAGCTGACACAAATTTCCTACCACCCAGTGTTCCCCCGGGTCTCCCGATAAAAATGGTGCCTCACTTGTGTGGGAGGCCCAAGTACCCGCGACAGGCAAGGGCCCAAAACGTAGTGAGGCGACATCAAAATTGCCTATCACAAAACAACCTGGTTTTGCAAGGGGGGTCACCTGTGTTTTTGGCCCCGTGCTCTGCGGCCAGCTAGGGAAACCTACCAAACCCCAACATTTCTGAAAACTAGACACCCGGGGGATTCCAGGGAGGTGTGGCTTACGTGGATCCCCCAACGTTTTCTTACCCAGAATCCCCTGCAAACCTCAAATTTAGCTAAAAAAAACACTTTTTCCACACATTTTTGTGTGGGAAAGTTGTGGCATCACCGGGCTGACACAAATTTCCTACCACCCAGTGTTCCCCCGGGTCTCCCGATAACAATGGTGCCTCACTTGTGTGGGAGGCCCAAGTACCCGCGACAGGCAAGGGCCCAAAACATAGTGAGGCGACATCAAAATTGCCAATCACAAAACAACCTGGTTTTGCAAGGGGGATCACCTGGGTTTTTGGCCCCGTGCTCTGCGGCCAGCTTGGGAAACCTACCAAACCCACACATTTCTAAAAACTAGACACCCGGGGGATTCCAGGGAGGTGTGGCTTGCGTGGATCCCCCAACGTTTTCTTACCCAGAATCCCCAGCAAACTTGAAATTTAGCTGAAAAAATCACTTTTTCCACACATTTTTGTGTGGGACAGTTGTGGTATCACCGGGCTGACACAAATTTCCTACCACCCAGTGTTCCCCCGGGTCCCCCGATAAAAATGGTGCCTCACTCGTGTGAGAAGCCCAAGTACCCGCGACAGGCAAGGGCCGAAAACGTAGTGAGGCAACATCAAAATTGCCTATCACAAAACAACCTGGTTTTGCAAGGGGGGGTCACCTGGGTTTTTGGCCCCGTGCTCTGCGGCCAGCTAGGGAAACCTACCAAACCCACACATTTATGAAAACTAGACACCCGGGGGATTCCAGGGAGGTGTGGCTTGCGTGGATCCCCCAACGTTTTCTTACCCACAATCCCCTGCAAACCTCAAATTTAGCTGAAAAAAATCACTTTTTCCACACATTTTTGTGGTATCACCGGGCTGAAACAAATTTCCTACCACCCAGTGTTCCCCCGGGTCTCCCGATAAAAATTGTGCCTCACTCGTGTGGGAGGCCCAAGTACCCGCGACAGGCAAGGGCCCAAAACGTAGTGAGGCGACATCAAAATTGCCTATCACAAAACAACCTGGTTTTGCAAGGGGCTTCACCTGGGTTTTTGGCCCGTGCTCTGCGGCCAGCTAGGAAAACCTACCAAACCCAAACATTTCTGAAAAGTAGACACCCGGGGGATTCCAGGGAGGTGTGGCTTGCGTGGATCCCCCAACGTTTTCTTTCCCAGAATCCTCTACAAACCTCACATTTAGCTGAAAAAATCACTTTTTCCACACATTTTTGTGTGGGAAAGCTGTGGCATCACCGGACTGACACAAATTTCCTACCACCCAGAGTTCCCCCGGGTCTCCCAATAAAAATGGTGCCTCACTCGTGTGGGAGGCCCAAGTACCCGCGACAGGCAAGGGCCAAAAACGTAGTGAGGCGACATCAAAATTGCCTATCACAAAACAACCTGGTTTTGCAAGGGGGGTCACCTGGGTTTTTGGCCCCGTGCTCTGTGGCCAGCAAGGGAAACCTACCAAACCCACACATTTCTGAACACTAGACACCCGGGGCATTCCAGGGAGGTGTGGCTTGCGTGGATCCCCCAACGTTTTCTTACCCAGAATCCCCTGCAAACAACAAATTTAGCTGAAAAAATCACTTTTTCCACACATTTTTGTGTGGGAAAGTTGTGGCATCACCAGGCTGACACAAATTTCCTACCAACCAGCGTTCCCCTGGGTCTCCCGATAAAAATGGTGCCTCACTCATGTGGGAGGCCCAAGTACCCGCGACAGGCAAGGGCCCAAAACGTAGTGAGGCGACATCAAAATTGCCTATCACAAAACAACCTGGTTTTGCAAGGGGGGTCACCTGGGTTTTTGGCCCCGTGCTCTGCGGCCAGCTAGGGAAACCTACCAAACCCACACATTTCTGAAAACTAGACACCCACGGGATTGTAGGGAGGTGTGGCTTGCGTGGATCCCCCAACGTTTTCTTACCCAGAATCCCCTGCAAACATCAAATTTAGCTGAAAAAAATAACTTTTTCCACACATTTTTGTGTGGGAAAGTTGTGGCATCACTGGGCTGACACAAATTTCCTACCACCCAGTGTTCCCCCGGGTCTCCTGATAAAAATGGTGCCTCACTCGTGTTTTGGTCCCTTGCCTGTCGCGGGTACTTGGGCTTCCCACAAGAGTGAGGCACCATTTTTATTGGGAGACCCGGGGAACGCTGGGTGGTAGGAAATTTGTGTCAGCCTAGTGATGCTACAACTTCCCCACACAAAAATGTGTGGAAAAGTGATTTTTTCAGCTAAATTTGAGGTTTGCAGGGGATTCTGGGTAAGAAAACGTTGGGGATCCACGCAAGCCACACCTCCCTGGAATCCCCCTTGTGTCTAGTTTTCAGAAATGTGTGGGGTTGGTAGGTTTCCCTAGCTGGCCGCAGAGCACGGGGCCAAAAACCCAGGTGACCCCCCTTGCAAAACCAGGTTGTTTTGTGATAGGCAATTTTGATGTCGCCTCACTACGTTTTGGGCCCTTGCCTGTCGCGGGTACTTGGGCCTCCCACACGAGTGAGACACCATTTTTATTGGGAGACCCAGGGGAATGCTGGGTGGTAGGAAATTTGTGTCAGCCCGGTGATGCCACAACTTTCCCACACAAAAATGTGTGGAAAAAGTGATTTTTTCAGCTAAATTTGAGGTTTGCAGGGGATTCTGGGTAAGAAAACGTTGGGGGATCCATGCAAGCCACACCTCCCTGGAATCCCCCTGGTGTCTAGTTTTCAGAAATGTGTGGGTTTGGTATGTTTCCCTAGCTGGCCACAGAGCACGGGGCCAAAAACCCAGGTGACTCCCCTTGCAAAACCAGGTTGTTTTGTGATAGGCAATTTTGATGTCGCCTCACTACATTTTGGGCCCTTGCCTGTCGCGGGTACTTGGGTCTCCCACACAAGTGAGGCAACATTTTTATCGGGAGACCCAGGGGAACGCTGGGTGGTAGGAAATTTGTGTCAGCTCGGTGATGCCACAACTTTCCCACACAAAAATGTGTGGAAAAAGTGACTTTTTCAGCTAAAGTTGTTGTTTGCAGGGGATTCTGGGTAAGAAAACGTTGGGGGATCCACGCAAGCCACACCTCCCTGGAATCCCCCGGGTGTCTAGTTTTAAGAAATGTGTGGGTTTGGTAGGTTTCCTAGCTGGCCGCAGAGCACGGGGCCAAAACCCAGGTGACCCTCTTGCAAAACCAGGTTGTTTGGTGATAGGCAATTTTGATGTCGCCTCACTACGTTTTGGGCCCTTGCCTGTCGCGGGTACTTGGGCCTCCCACATGAGTGAGGCACCATTTTTATCGGGAGACCCAGGGGAACACTGGGTGGTAGGAAATTTGTGTCAGCCCGGTGATGCCACAACTTTCCCACACAAAAATGTGTGGAAAAAGTGATTTTTTCCAGCTAAATTTGAGGTTTGCAGGGGATTCTGGGTAAGACAACGTTGGGGGATCCACGCAAGCCACACCTCCCTGGAATGCCCCGGGTGTCTAGTTTTCAGAAATGTGTGGGTTTGGTAGGTTTCCCTAGCTGGCCGCCGAGCACGGGGCCAAAAACCCAGGTGACCCCCCTTGCAAAACCAGGTCATTTTGAGATAGGCAATTTTGATGTCGCCTCAATACGTTTTGGGCCCTTGCCTGTCGCGGGTACTTGGGCCTCCCACACGAGTGAGGCACCATTTTTATCGGGAGACCCTAGGGAACGGTGGGTGGTAGGAAATTTGTTGTTTCTTTCTGCAGCGTGAAAACTTTGGAACAATAATGCAAGGAAAATGTGACAGATACATTTTGAGGTTTGCTGGACATTGTGGGTAAGATAACTTGTTGGGATCCACAAGAGAGACATCACCATGTAATCCCATGGGTGTTTAGTTTACCACAATATGTACAGTTGGTAGGTTATTCTTAGATGGAATGTACACCTTGGCAGAGAGACTAAAAAGACAAAGATTACTGCACAGCCATCTATTCCCCAAGCACACACACATACTAGTTGGATTTGGGACGAGGGCGAGTGATGGTTCAGTATATAAAATGTTATTAACAAGAGATTTCACAAAAATGAAATGCACTGTCAATAATTGAAAGGACAAAAAACTGAACCAGTGACTCGCAGCTCATGAGCTGTAAAGCCACGTCAAGGCCCCAACCGCTTTACAGGCCATTCACGTACCTTTCATACGTGATACACACAAGACCATTCACACCACCAGGCACGAAACCAACACATTACACCATACACAAAAAGGGACAAGGTACACCCTGCTTGAGAAAGACAGAAAAGACAAATATTTCTGAACAACCACCTATTCTTCAAGCACACAGACATACTGGTTGGATTTGGCACGAGGGTGAGTGATGGTTCAGTATATACAGTTGTATTAACCAGAGATTTCACAAAAATGAAATGCACTGTTAATAATTGAAAGGACGAGAAACTGAACCATTGACTCACAGCTCGTGAGCTGTAAAGCCACGACAAGGCACCAGCCGCTTTACAGGCCATTCATACACCTTTCATACGTGTGACACATACAAAACCATTCATACCGCCAGCCGCGGGCCCAGCACATTACAACACTCACACCAGCAGACAGCGCCATTCAAGGGCCCATCACTTTCACACGCCCACATTCCTGACACAGCAACCACACCAGCTCACGGATTGCGTGGAGTGGCGTTTAGCTAGCAGTGTGTGTAGTGACCAGCAGCAAGTCACTACTCACACTGCCAGCCAAGCGCCCGATCCACGCACACCACCAGCCAAGCGCCAATCCACGCACACCGCCAGCCAAGCGCCAATCCACGCACACCGCCAGCCAAGTGCCAGTCCACTCACCGCCAGCCAAGCGCCAGTCCACGCACACCGCCAGCCAAGCGCCAGTCCACGCACACCGCCAGCCAAGCGCCAGTCCACGCACACCGTCATACATTTTTTTTAAACAAGAAAGAAAGCACAAACCAATTGCAACTAAATACAAAACTATAACTACAAAAACAACAGCAGTAACTAAAGACATCATTCTATTGCCAAACGTTAAACTGAACAACTATATAAAACCATACAGACCAGGCAGTACACTATTAGACTCACGGTTGCTCCCAAAAACTCTTTTGAGTGTGATACAATCTGAAACATGTGGGCACACACAGCCCAGGATTAGCAGGACAATCGGCACAGTGCATACGACTCTCCTTCCGCACACCTCTTCGCAAGCAGACTCTACATCTCTTACAGGGATTGTTTTTTTGGGCGTGGGAGGAATTAAATCAGGAAAGTGGCGATCTTTCAATCTAGCCACATCCTCCACCACTCCAACTCTAGGAACACTTGCCTGTTCCACAACAACAAGGCTGCCTATCACAGACTCCTGAAACTGAACAAAAGTCATCTTTGACGCAGGAGAACACTCCTTGTACACAACAAAAGCATTGAAAGTTGCTAAATTGAAGAGATGGATGGCCAACTTCTTATACCAAATGTAAGCCTTACGAATAGCAGTGTAAGGTTCCAACCTCTGATCTACTCTATCAACACCACCCATGTGCTTATTGTAGTCTAAAATGCACACAGGTTTGCGCACTTCACCAAGCTGACCCCAAACAGTCACAGGTGAAGTACTCTCATCATGAATGGTAGTCAGCATGTACACATCCCTCCTGCTTTTTGCAAACAAGCTCTTTTGGGTAACCTTTACAGTTAGAGCGGATTGTGCCACAAGCAAAAGTGTCCACTTTGAACAATTCCTTAAACAATTGCACAGCAGTGTAGAAGTTATCAAGGTACAAATGGTGGCCTCTGTTAAACAGTCCTCTAGCAAGATCCCACACAATTTTCTCTGAAACTCCAAAAGTGGACGGACAACCAGGGGGGTCAATAGTGGAATCTCTACCAGTGTACACCCGGAAATTAAAGACATATCCTGTCCTACTCTCAGACAACATATACAGTTTAATTCCATAACGTGCCCTCTTGCTAGGAATGTACTGCCTAAAAACCAAACGGCCCTTGAACAGGACCAAAGACTCATGAACAGATATTTCTTTGCCTGGAGTATAGATCTCTGAAAATCGATCTACAAAGTGATCAAGAACAGGCCGAATCTTAAAAGACGGTCACAGTCAGGGTTATCTCGTGGCAACGCCAGAGCATTATCAACAAAATGCAGCATCCGAAGCAAAAGTAAATACCGATCACGACTCATAATTGCAGGAAATATGGCCGTTGCCATCAAGGGACTGGTAGACCAATATGAAGCCAGGGACGGCTTCCTTATCAAGCCCATCAAAGAAGTCAAACCCAAAAACTTCTTCATCTCATCCAGATTTGTGGGAGTCCACCGGGTAGCTCTAGAGCCGGGCCTAAGTCTGGCACTGTTGTCACTCAAAAACTGTTCAGCATACAAATTAGTCTGCTCAACAATCTCACCCAAAAATACATCATCCATGAACAACTGATAAACTGTATAGGCAAAAAAAATTCGCAATCCACTCTACACCCTGCATCACCACTAAAGGCAGGCAGCACCATGTTTGGATCAGCCCAGAGTCCAGCACTTCCAGTAGGAAGCCTAGCAGCCTCAGGCTGCAATCCAGATGCCTCTTGCACCATCGGCACAGCAGTGTCCTCCTCTAAAACAGGCACTTCATCCGCACTGAGAGTAGCTTCATCCGCACTGAGAGTATCTTCATCATCCGATGATTCCATGTGGAGAGAAAACTCACTGCCTGAATCTTCCCTCCCTCCTCTCCCTCAGACGCACTGTCAGTCTCATAATCCTGCTCAGAGGAAGACTCAAGAAGCATACCAACCACCTGCTGAGCAGTCATTCTACGGCTAGCCATAATGCTTACTAATAAAGGTAACTTGTCAAACAAGTCAACAACAACAAACCCTTTGTAAAAAAAGAAATGCACAAAATGTAGCTTTATCACAAAGACCTATATACTCCAACACTATACCACTCACTTGCCAGAAGCAGCTAGACTCACCACCACCTACTCTGCACAGACACAGTAAGGATCAAGAATATCCCACTAAAAAGAAAAAGAAAAGAAAATTACACATAAGACAATGCAAAACACATCGCAAAGAATTTCATGCTCAAACCACTAACTAAATATGCTGCCATTATGACACCACTAACAAAAAAATTCATTCATGCATGACAATAATACTCATTTGGAGTAAATACAACAAAAATGTTTTACTTACCAAAAAAATGCAAATACACAAAACTGCAGAACAACCACTGCCAAAACCGCAAACAGGAATCAAAAGCTTTACACTAGAATAAAAAGGAGAAAAAAACATTACAATCACATATGCAAATAATGCACCAGTCCACACACAATCCACCAGCCAAGCTAAGGGGTAGGCGGGCCTAAGAGTATAAATAAAATATTCACCCCCGTAAAAGGGAAGCTACCCTTGCCCTTGAGGCCACTCCCCAACACAAAAATTTAAAAACCCCTGTTGTCTAGTGGCTTCTGCCCCCGATGGGCCTAAAAAACATACTGCTAATCTGCCACCCAAAGAGGACAGAAATGGCCACAATCATCCTCCCATAAAGGGGAGCGACTCTTGTCCAAGGGGCCGCTCCCCAACATAAAAAAAAAAATAACCCTGGTGGCATAGTGGCCATACAAAAAGAAAATCCGCCAATCTGCCCTTCAGGGTGGCAGAAACGGCCAAATTCAGGTCCCCCATAAGGGGAGTGACCCTTGCCCAAGGGGCCACTCCCCACAAACAAATCCCTAGTGGTCTAGTGGGCCCAAACATGGAAAGACACAGCCCCCAAGGGAGAGCGACCCTTGCCCAACGGGTCACTCTCCCAAAAAAAAAATCCCTGGTGACCTAGTGGGCCCTAGATTAAAAAAAGGCAAAATCTGCCCCCCCCCTTGGGGGCAAACAGACAAAAATATAGCCCCCAAAGGGGAGTGACCCTTGCCCAAGGGGCACTCCCCACAAAGTATTCCCTGGTGGTCCAGTGGGCCACTTTAGAAAAAATTGTGAAATCTGGCCCCCAGGGGGGCAGACAAAGCCAAAACACATTGCCCCCATAAGGGGAGCGACCCTTGCCCAAGGGGCCACTCCCCACAAACAAATCCCTGGTGGTCTAGTGGGCCAAACATGGCGAGACACAGCCCCCTAAGGAGAGCGACCCTTTCCTTTCCCCCGATGCCTCTTTTGATAAAATCCCTCCCTCCCGAGGAGAAACTCACCTCCTCTCTTCCCAACGCGCTGGAAGCAAATGGCTTCCACCGCGTTGGGAATCCTTCAATGACGTGGAGGGGGGGCGGAGGAGGCAGGGGAAGGGCTTCGCCTGCCTTCCCCAGTGGGGGCACGTAGATCGGCGGCCCACGGGGGGAGCGCCAGTGCTTCCCCCGTGGGTGGGTGCTAGGACGGCCGGGAGCCGTCCGACGCACATGCCACCCGTGACGTCGGACGGCTCCCGGCCGTCCGACGCACGGAAAGGCAGACAAAGCCAAAACACATTGCCCCCATAAGGGGAGCGACCCTTGCCCAAGGGGCCACTCCCCACAAACAAATCCCTGGTGGTCTAGTGGGCCAAACATGGTGAGACACAGCCCCCTAAGGAGAGCGACCCTTGCCCAAGGGGTCACTCTCCCAAAAAAAAAATCCCTGGTGGCCTAGTGGGCCCTAGATTTAAAAAAAAGGCAAGATCTGCCCCCCCCCCATGGGGGCAGACAGCCAAAAACATAGTTCCCAAAGGGGAGTGACCCTTGCCCAAGGGGCCACTCCCCACAAAATACTCTCTTACGGTCCAGTGGGCCGCTTTTAAAAAAAAATATGGTGAAATCTGCCCCCCCAGGGGGGCAGACAAAGCCAATAATAATATCCCCATAAGGGGAGCGACCCTTGCCTAAGGGGCCGCTCCCCCAAACAACAAAACAACTGGCCCTTTAAAAAATATAAAAAAATCCCTGGGTCTAGTGGGCATTCCTGCTGCACGATCGCACAATCGTGCAGCAGGAACGCACAAAAGAGGCATCGGGGAAAGGAAAACCCTTTCCTTTCCCCGATGCCTCTTTTGATTAAATCCCCCCCCTCCCCCGAGGAGAAACTCACCTCCTCTCTTCCCAACGCGCTGGAAGCAAATGGCTTCCACCGCGTTGGGAATCCTCCAATGACGTCAGCGCGCCTCGCGCGCTAACGTCATTGATGACGTGGAGGTGGGGCGGGGGGAGGCAGGGGAAGGGCTTCCCCTGCCTTCCCCGGTGGGGGCACGTAAATCGGTGGCCCACGGGGGGAGCGCCAGTGGTTCCCCCCAGGGTGGGTGCTAGGACAGCCGGGAGCCGTCTGACGCACACGCCACCCGTGACGTCGGACGGCTCCCCGCCGTCCGAGGCACGGAAAGGGTTAATCATACACCCACTCAAAAAGCACTTGCTCACCTATACAAAAACTAACACACACTCACTCATGTTCACAGTCTCTCACATACATACTCACTCTTCTACACTCCATATAACACTCACTAATTCACCGATACAGACACACTTTGAGCCATTTCTCTTACAATCTATATTTAACAGTCAGTAAGTTTTGGAAAATACTCTGAATCACTAGTTGATGTCATCAGTGATGTCATTTGAGATGACATGAGTGATGCCATGAGTGATGTCAATTTAGATGTCATCAGTGGTGTCACTGACCATGTCATGAGTGATGTAAGATGTGAGGTCATAAGCAATGCATTGCGAGGGCGTGAGTTATAGTTAGCTCAGGTAACTATAACTGACAAATTTCACTGGTTTTGTACGAGTCAAATTTGAGCCTAACTATAACATCCCTGTAACCTTTGTGTTTTTTCAGAGTTCATATTACAGAGTGGCAGTAGCAACTCTGTAGTCATAGGTAGGGTCACCAAAAATAGGGACGTTTTGTATTTTTGTCCCTTAATAACTTTGACAAATGTCCACAAAACTTTGCCGACCTGTTGCACCTGTTTCATTGTCGGTGCATAGAAAAAAGAGTGGTCCCAAAATGGGCTTGAAATCCAATGCATTTTGCATAGACTTTTTTATTTTGAGTGGCGCGAAAACAGCCAGTCAGAGTTTGCTGAAATTTGGCAGCATTAGATATTAGGGTGCGCAGATGATTCCTTTAGGTACTGCAGGTAAGTAGAGTAAGTGTTTTGTAAGGTATATCTTGAAGCACAATACTACTAAAAGTAGCAAGGAAGCCCACAAGATAAACTAGACTGCATATTCAAAGTTTCAGATTTACTACATGAACAACTGAAAGACCCATTTATGGTCACATACTAATGGAAACCTATAAACAAATGCATAACAAATAGAATACATCCTAATCTACACATTTTAATCTACATACGGTTTTTTTGCATGCTCTCTGGCTCACAAAATAAAACTGGCCCAACAAGCCAAACAAAAAACATCTTTCTTATGCACCCCTGTGCAACAAAATGAAAGATTTTCCTAGAAATGAGCCACACAAACTACTTTTTGGAGGACATGAAAATTGACCACTAGGAAAAAATAATAATATACATTTTTATAACAATAACAATGATTGCCTTTCATTCACTTTGGTCTTAATATGTAGTACAATCCTACTAAAAGTAGCAGGGAATCCCACAAACTAAACTACTCTGCCTATGTAAAGTTTCAAAATTCCTACATGAACAACTAAAATACACATTTATGGTCACATGGTTATGTAAACCAATAAACAAAATACATAGCAAATACAGTAGGAAAAAAGAAAGCAATCACATTCAATCTGATTGCCACTCTGTAGGTATAGTTAGTATTCCCACAGATATGAATTATTCATGTATTAGCTCTCTAATAACTTTCCATCCATTTGACGAATCACCACAAAACTTTCAAGACCTATAGCATTTTCTATATTTTGAGATTATGTAAATTTTTGTGGTGAATCATTAAGAGGGTGCAAAGATAAAGGGGCGTCCCAACATGCGTTTTTCCACCAATGGATTTTCCGTAGACTATTGAATTGGACGTGGCGCGAGAATGGCTAAATGGATGTACATTAAGTTTTGCAGGATTATGCATTATGGTACAGAGATGATGCTTTTGGGTGCTGCAGTTAAGTAGGGTAAGTAATGCTTAAGTTACAACGCATTTAAGCTTAGTGATATCTGTCACTGCTGTAATTTTGCAGAATTTCACATACTTTTGTAAAACTACTGCAGTACATGACCGTAAACTTATTTAAAAATATATTTAAAAGATGAATACATTTCCCTACCTATTATCACTTTAATAATGTGGTAAGAGGTAGGGCCCTACTGCTTACCAGTTTAACAGTTTAAGCTCTTTATTCAGATATAATAATATTCATAAATGTATCACAAAAATAAAGTACAAATTCTTTAAAATAAATTTCCTTATGTTTCACCATTAAAAGCTCAGCAAACTAAAAATGTGTATATTAATAAACCATGCATGAAGCTCATACAAATGCAAAAAGAGCCTAAATATCTCAATATATAACACAGTGCAATGCATAAGCCACTCATAAAATGGTGCTTATATATATATATATATCTATATATATATATATATATATATTCTTTCACAATAGTACAGTGGTACTAAAAAGGACGTACTCACGGGTTTCTTCAGCAAGTTGTTTATTGTGCGGACCCCCCCCCCGCACCGACAGACGCGTTTCGGCGTAAAACGCCTTCTTCAATGTCCATAAAATGGTGCTTATAGGTAGTTATAGTTGGGCCCTCGTTTCTATTCAAAAAGCGTTTTTTCTTTTGCCAATATCTTTGGCGCCAGTTGACGAATCTTCGCGAACTTTTCAAAACTAATGGGGCGGACCGGTCAGCTCCTGTGTTGAAAGTTTTGGAGTGATTCGTCAAACGGGGGCCGAGAAAAAAGGGGGGTCCCAAAGTGCGTTTTCCCAATGTTAATTTCCATAGGAATTTTGAAACAGGTTACAGCCTGAAATGCTGATTGGAACTACACCAAATTTGGCAAAGAGGTAGGTCTTGGTCTAGAAAGCATGTTTTTTTTTAAATGGTGTAAATCCGTTCAGTAGTTTCTAAGAAATTCAAAAATAAAAAAATATCGATATCTGGGCGGAGCCTAACCACACATCCCATCGTGAGATCTGATTGGCTGTCAGCACTTCATCCTGGAATTGCTGGCAGCCATCTTGGGACCAATATACATGATCACACCCCATTGAAATGCACTAAAAGGAGAACTATAAAGGGTGATAACAGACTTTAGTTACATTAGAATTCATTTGTTGATGGTACCATACTAATTTTAGGAATTGTGGTGTGTTCTTTACCCTGTGAAAAACCTTATGCTGGGATATCATGAATCATGTTTGAGAGAAAACTATTTTCTCATGCTTGTCCCATAGAGGTTTGGAAGGTGCTCCAGAAGCTAAAATGAGAGCATATTTTCTGTAAATTCACATTATCTTTCTCAGTCATGTGAGAATGAAGTCTGACATTCTCAGTAAAACATGTACATCCAACAAGGGCAGAGACTGTCAGTTGATTCCTTTGTGTTCTACTGCAGCTTCCCAGGGTGTTCTAAAGAACAACTAGAGAGCTAACAGTCTTACTTATGACAAAAGTATGGCACACCTGAAGCCATCTTGATTGGAATAAACTGATAACACTTAAAACATTTAATTTAAAAAGGAACAAAATGAGGGGGTTCATTTTGTCATAGAAATTATGGGTAGTGCTATAGAAAGAAAAATTAGGACATGTTTTAAGTGAGATCTCAAATATCTTCCTGTTATACTTCAACAGGAGCAGCCTGTCAGTTGATTCCTTTGTGTTCTACTGCAGCTTCCCAGAGTGTTCTAAAGAACAACTAGAGCGCTAACAGTCTTACTTATGACAAAATTATGGCACACCTGAAGCCATCTTGATTGGAATAAACTGGTAACACTTAAAACATTTAATTTAAAAAGGAACAAAATGAGGGTGTTCATTTTGCCATAGAAAGTATGGTTAGTGCTGCAGAAAGAAACATTAGGGCACATTTTGAGTGACTTCTCAAATCCTCTTCTATTTCATAAAAAATTCTGACATGCAGACTGAAACATGCACTTTCAATACCAGCAGCAGACTTCCAGTTAACTCCCTGGTGAGCAGTAGCTTTACTACAGTGATCTAATTTGCAACTAGAGTGCTAACATTCTGAATTTATGGCAAATGTGTGACACATCTGAATGTCTTCTTGATGGATTCAAAGTAAAAAACTGAAAGCATTTCCTACTGACGAGACTGTAGTAAATGAGGAAATTAGGAAACTTCATAACAAATAAGTCTCCCAAGATGGCCACCGGAGAAAAAGGAGCCCAAATGTGGCACAAATATCACCCAGATGTAGCCCATATATAGCCCAATGACAGTAGTGTGCAAAACACTTTTTATTTTTTGTTTTTTTGCAGTTTTATATAGTGCAGACTGGTCAGGTATTGGAGTGTTGCATCTTACTTGGACCCCGTATTGCGTATTTTGCACAAAGTACTTGAGATTGATCTTGTGAAACATTGAACTTTACTATTCTGTTAACCTGAAGTTGCTCTGAGCTGGGCTTTGTAACACCCGTTTTTACATACTGGTTTTAATTAATTCTCATTGTATTGTATTAAGAAAGAGGATTTACTGTTTTTATGTACACTTTTATGATCTATGTTTCTAAATCAGATCGAAAAATGTTTATTGAATTGAATTGAAGTCTCCCAAGATGGCCACCAGTGAAAAAGGAGCCCAATGTAGCACAAATATCACCCAGATGTAGCCCACGTATAGCCCAATGACAGAAGTGTGGAAAATTCCAGAACCAGTTTGGGCCCTTTTAGAAGTCAGTTGGTAAGGGTTAATATGTCTAACCAATAGAAATGTGTTTTATAATTTGAAATAATGTAGGAAGGAATGTGATTTGTTACTTACATGTATTTGTGTGGAGAAAGAGAGGGAAACTTTGCCATTACTGGTTTTGCCTTGCTGAGAGCAGTGCATTACATTTATTGTGTGCATAAGAAAATCTTTTCTGATTTTCTGATATTTTATATTCTACAAATCAATTTGGAAGGTGAGTTATACATTTGTGAGGTGTATTATGTGTAAGCTTTATTTTTCAAGTTAAATAATTAATCAAGAACTTTGATGTTTGAAATATATTATTAAATGTAGAGATGTTTATTGTAGTTTGTTTTATTGTAGTTAAATGTTGTTTGAAATAGATTCTGTATAGTATTATGTGTGTATTGGAATAAGGATGAGTGATTATGGTAGTTTGTTTTAGTGTGTGGATATGTATATTTGTAGTATACCGCATAATTTTAGCTGTTGCTTTAAATTTGGAGGTGGAGTCTGTCAAATTTTAAGGTGTGCATGGACTTCTGTCTCAAGTATGTTTCTACTTGTATATGTATTTTCATATGTCTTATACATTTGGAGGTGCATGATGTATAACAAAGAGGTGTTGTTGCTTTTTATGTGGTAGGCTCAAGACTGTGAGTACTAGTAGAATGGTGAAGATGCAGCACAAAAGTGTGGTGTAAAAGATGGTGACATAAGGTGTTATTAATCAGGCTTCTTTTTTTAAGTTTCTAGAGAGGTACAGTTGAAGTATACCGCATAATTTTTGATGTTTGCTTGAAATTGGAAGTTTGTTCTGTGTTTTTTTAGGTTTGGATAGTGTTATGGTACAGACATGTTCATGTATGGTTTTAGTAATATGGTGAGACTTTTACTAAAGATATGTGAAGGGTTCCTACTTTGTATTTGGGTCGGTGTAATATTATAAGTAGTTGTAGAATGGTTAAGCAGTAGCCTGAAAGTGAGGTTTGAGATGTTTTTAGAGATGTTATTTATTAGAGTAATTTGTATAATGTGAAAAAAGTTATATTTCATATATATACCGCATAATTTTCAGTGTCTGTTTGAAAATTGAAGTGTACTCTGTGACGTTTTGAGCTGTGCATGGTGTTGTGACTGAGATATGTGTCTACTTGCTCATACACTTATAGAATCACCCAGGCACTACCTTTGCAAACCTGTAATCACTCAGGCAGTACCTTAGTACTTCTGTAATCACCCAGGCAGTACTCATGCACTTTTAAAATCACCCACTCACTTTTTATGTATTCCAGTAATCCCCCAGATATTACCCCTGCAGTCATGCAATCACCCAGGCACTAATTATGTACTACCCCTACAGTTATGCAATCATGCAGGCTGTACCTATGTAGTCATATAATAACCCACACACTATCCTTGCAGTTATAGAATCACCCAGCCACTACTGTTGCACTATTTCAATCACAGAGGTACTACCCTTGTACTTATGTAATCACTCAGCCAGTAGTCATGATGTTATGAAATCACCCAGGCACAACCTTTGCACTACTTTATTCACTCAGGCTCTACCTCAGTAGTCCTGCAATCACCCAAGAAGTACCCATGCAGTTATAAAATCACCCAGTCACTTCCTATGTAGTCATGTAAATTCCCAGATATTATCCCTGTAGTCATGCAATCACCCAGGCGTTACCTATGTACTTCTTTAATCCCCCAGATGTTACCTCTGTACTCATGCAATCACCAATGCATTAGGTATACAGTGCTTCATTCAGCCAGCCACTATCTTTCCACTCTTTCAATCACGCAGGCACTACTCTTGTACTTATGTAATCACTCAGCCAGTACTCATGCACTTATAAAACTACCCAGGCACTATCTTTGCCCTCCTGTAATCACTCAGGTAGTACCTTAGTACTTTTGTAATCACCCAGGCAGTACTCATGGACTTATAAAGTCACCTATTCACTTTCTATGTATTCCAGTAATCCCTCAGATATTACCCCTGCAGTTATGCAATCACCCAGGCACTACTTATGTACTATCCCTGCAGTCATGCAATCATGCAGGCTGTACCTATGTTGATAAGAATTCACCCAGGCAGTATGTTAACACTCCTTTATTCACTCAGGCACTAACTCAGTAGTCGTGCAATCACCCAAGAAGTACTCATGCCCTTATAAAATCACCCAGGCATTACCTTTGCACTCCTGTAATCACTCAGGTAGTACTTTAGTACTTCTGTAATCACCTAGGCAGTATTCATAGAGTTATAAAATATTGAATACATATTTCTTGTAGATATGATGTTGGTTTGAAAACGTAGAGACATATGTATGCATGCTTCTAAGAATATGGAGAGACTTGTATTTCAGTGATGTAGTAGTCTGCTGCTTTATATTTTGCTAGGTCCAACACTTATGCAGTTATAAAAACAGCCAAGTACTACCCATGTAGTCTTCTAATGATCCAGGCAGTACATATGAACTGTTTTAATCACTCAGGCATTACTGCTACACTCACGCAATCACCTAGGCACTACCTATGCACTCATGCAATCGCCAAGGTATTACCCATGCACTCTTTCAATCATGTAGCCACTACTCATGCACTTATATAATCATCCAGCCACTACCGTTGCTCTATTTCAATTACGGAGGTACTACCCTTGTACTTATGTAATCACTCAGCCAGTTGTCATGCTGTTAAGAAATCACTCAGGCACTACCTTTGCACTACTTTATTCTCTCAGGCACTACCTGAGTAGTTCTGCAATCATCTAAGAAGTACCCATGCAGTTATAAAATCACCCAGTCACTTCCTATGTAGTCATGTAAATCCCCAGATATTACTCCTGTAGTCATGCAATCACCCAGGCATTACCTATGTACTTCTTTAATCTCCCAGATGTTACCCCTGTACTCATGCAATCACCAATGCATTAGGTATACAGTGCTTCATTCAGCCAGCTACTATCTTTCCACTCTTTCAATTATGCAGGCACTACTCTTGTACTTATGTAATCATTCAGCCAGTACTTGTGCACTTATGAAAACGCCCAACTACTATCCATGCAGTCTTCCAATGATGTAGGCACTACATATGAACTACTGTAATCACTCAGGCATTACTGCTGCACTCATGCAATCACCAAGGTATTAACTATGCAGTCTTTCAATCATATATCCACTACTCATGCATTTATATAATCACCCAGCCACTACCGTTGCACTCATGCAATTACCCAGGCATTATCCCTGTAGTCATGGAATCACCTATGCATTATTGCTGTAGTTTACAATTACACAGGCATTACCAAAGCACTTCTTAAATCATCCAGCTAGTACATATGCACTTATGTAATGACCCAGGCACTACTGTTGCACTCTTCAAATCACCCAGGCACTAGGCCTGTACTCTTTGAATCACCCAAGCAGTATCTATGCACTTATAAAATCACCCATGCACTATTTCTGCAATCCTCCAATCACCCAGGCACTACTACTACACTCATACAACCTCACACACATTACTCCTGCACTCATGCAATCACCCATACTTTACTTATGCACTCCGCCAATCTCCTAGACATTACCCCTGCACTTATGCAATCACCCTGGCATTCCCCATGCACTCTTTCAATTACTTAGACAGAACACATGGACTCTGTACCTCTGTTCTTTCTTTCTGCACTTCTTTTGTGTCTTTCTGCTTGTGTTGCTTCTTTCTGTACTCCTTTTAGGTCTTTCTGCAGCCCTGTTTCCTCTTTCTGCATCCGTGTTACCTCTTTCTACACCTCTGTTCATTCTTTCTGCACTTTTTTGTTTTTTTCTGCACATGTCTTGCTTCTTTCTGTGCCTTTTATGCCTCTTTCTGCACCTCTCCTCTCTTTTTGCACCCCTCTTGCCTCTTTCTACACCTCTGTTGCTTCTTTCTGCATTCCTCTTGCTTCTTTGTACACCTCTGTTGCTTCTTTTTGCACCCCTCATGTATCTTTCACACCGTCTTCAGTCTTTCTGCACCCCTCTTGACTCTTTCTAGACCTTAGTCTGCAGTGTCTGACATACTTTTGGAATGCAATTAAAAATATTTTTTTATTTATATATGAGAATATTTGTATATAATTATTTTATTAATATTAAATGATTTAATGAAAGTATTTAAACTTTTCTTTCTTTTCAGATACTCACTATTATTATTAATAAAGATTGAGTATGGCAAGAAAAGATCAAAAGAAAAGAAAAGAAAGAAAAGAGTACTATTTAAAGGAAGCAGAAAAGGAGAAATCAGACAAAGTACAACATGTGACATTGAAGAAAAAGGCTTCTGGTAAGAGAACTAAAGAATTTGTTAAAAGAGTTTTAAAGAAGATTACAAATTTAGAAAATGGAGAAAAGAAAAAGAAAAGAAGTACAACCATTCAGAAGGAAACAAAAATAGGAGATATTAATAGAAAATCATGTTTTGGGAAAATAATCTATAATGAAAGAAGGATGAAACAGTATAAGGATATTAGGAAACGAATGTTTAAAAGTAGAGTACTGCAAAATTTAATGAAAGATTGCAAGAAATATAAAAGAAGATCTGCATTTTACAAGAAAAAGCAACAGATTGAAAGTGTAGTCGAAAACGCTTTTGAATTGAAAAGAAGATTGTTTATATTAATTTTGAAAAGAATGACAACATTGAATAAAACAATGCATTTTATGAAGGAGAAAAGTAAAAGAAAAAGACTGGTCAATAGAACTAACTTTTGCAAAACATTTTTTGGTGAATGGAAGCACACTTCTAGTACTGAACCTATTTTTAATGATGAAAGCTATTTTCAACAAAATACATTAGTTCACACAGTTGATATCAATGGTCGTTCTTATGAGGTTAAAAATGGTTGTCCAATTGAAAAAGAAAAGATGGTTCCTAGAAATGTAGAAGAAGTAATAGCTGAAGAAGTTCAAGGGAGACGTTCACAAGCTCCAGTGTATAGGTGGGATTGTAGTAGTATTTGTAGTATACGACAGGAATCTATTGATATTTTACGAAATTTCTTACGAGAGTATGGTAAAAAAAAGTGTTGAACAGAAGATTAAGATGTTGCAAGGACTAGATCCTTGTAAAGTGAGAAAATATACTAGCTTGCAGGGTCATTCTCTGGCTTGTCTTTCGAGAAAAGTGTGTCAAAGTACTTTTCATCATTTGAGAATGTTAGCAGTACATCACTCAGAAATGCGGAAGTTAGTAAGAAGATTGTACTATGTAAAGAGTCCTGCATTATGTTTAAGTGAAATAAACACTGCTCTTTTGCATGGTTCAGTATTGGATGTAAAAAAAGTTTGTGATGATATACAGTTTCGTTTCTTTGGTCCTGAAGAGGAGTGTAGAGAAAGTGAGAGTTTCATAAGTGTAGGTGTGGAAGAAGAGGTGGAAGACAGTAGTACTCAGAAGTTTGCAGAAGACATTACAAAGTTTAAGGTAGTTTGTTTTGAAAAACCAAACTATGTTTGTATCTGTTGTCGACGTACTCACTATAGAAGTCAAACTAGGAATGTTGATGTGTATTTAAAAAGTGAAAAGGAAAACAATGATAAGTGGGAGCAATTTGGTGCTTATTTGTTGGTGGAAGGTCGTTTTGAGTTGGGTAGTGATCAACGTAATTGTAAATATTGTTACAGCAAACTAGAAGAGAATAAAATGCCAGCTAGAGCTGTACATAATAACCTAGAGTTGGTAGGTATTCCTTCAGAACTAGTAAATTTAAATACATATGAATCTATTCTTATTCAATCTGTGCACCCATTTCAGGCTATTGTTCGTATGGAGCCTAAAACAGGTTAGCTGCCTCCAACAGATTTACAAAGAGGTTTAAAAGGAAGAGTTGTGTATTTACCTTTAGATTTTAAGAAAAATATTGAAACTGTTGGTGTAGAGAGAGAGGAAAGTAAACCTGTAGTTATTCTAGTTAATGGTGTACCAACAAAGAGTCAGAAAATATGGCAAGAGTTAGTAGATGTCACCAAACTTCAAAAAGCTACATTATATCTTATACAAAATAATATTTATTATAAAAATATACATGTGGACGAAGAAGAAATATCTTTAGGAGATGATAGAGAAAATTCAACTGGCCAAATCGAAAAAGTGGATGTCTCCAGGAGTGAAGAAATTTATGAACATTATAGTATACATCCTTTACATTCAAAAGAAGTGATTGGAAATACTATTGTATTATTCCAAATGAAGAAAGCAAAGGGAACTCCTATGAGTGTTTGGGAAAGAAGTTTAGAAGCCCGTTGTTTTCCACAGCTCTTCCCCACTGGAAAAGGTGGACGATATGATGAATGACCCGTGCAGATTCCAGCTTCAGAATATCGTACAAGATTGTACTCAGAAGATCCAAGATTTCGACAATGTATTCCATATATATTTCATCTTCTGTTTGAAAGTGACTTGTCTGGACTTTCATATGCAGTGAACCACATATTAAAAACAGGAGTTCATCTTACACATGTTTCTGCAAAGGAATTCAAGGACAAAGTACAACAAAGAGACGATCATTTAGACTCTCAGTTGATTAATTTGATGGCGTGTCAACGTGGTACTAATGAGTATTGCTATCGTCGTCACGAAGAACTTAAATGTATGTTAAGGAACTGAGGAACCCCTACGTGGTTTGTTACGCTAAGCTGTGCTGAATACGCATGGGATGATTTACTTGAATTTCTACGAGAAGCAAATTCAAATATTAAAAACATTGAATTGAAGACAGCTGGAGAACTGTGTTCCTTGGATCCTGTAAATGTGTGCAGATATTTTAATCATAGGTTTCAAGCTATGATGTCTTTTATCTGCAATAAAAATAACCCACCTCTTGGAGACGTTATTGATTTCTTTTGGAGAAAGTAGGACCAAGCCAGAGGTGCTCCTCATATACATATGCTATTATGGATCAAGGATGCACCTAAATTTGGAACCGATTCTGATGAGACTGTTTTATCTTTCATTGAAGACTATGTTACCTGTGCTATTCCAAAAACAGGAGGAGAAAATACCTTAAGACAACAAGTTTTACAATTTCAAAGTCATCAATGTGGGAAATATTGTCGACGGAAATACAAGTCAAAGGAAATATTTTATACAAAATGTCGTTTTGGATTCCCACGTCCAGTAATTTCCAAAGGAAGAATCAACAGTTTCATGTCAGCAGTAAGGCATACTATAACTCGAAAATCTCCAAAGAATACTTACAATATAAAAAGAAGTGAAGATTCAAAGTATATTAATGATTACAATCCAGTGATTTTGATGATGTGGAATGCAAATATGGATATCCAGTATGTTGCACATAATTCAATTGCTGCTGCTCGCTATGTGACTGTTGCAAAGTCATCCTGTGCCCTGGGCACCCCCCAACTTTTTGCTGACTGATGCTGGTGGTAACTGATTTTGACTGACCCTGGGCTCTGCCTAACCAGGCCCAGGGCCAGGGCTGAGCTGAAAGGAACACCTTAGAATACAGTTAAAACACCCAAAATATACTAGGGTACACTATGGTATGGTGGGGTACCCCTGTAATTGGCATGACCTACCCCATAGGCCCCTATTATATAATAGGGCAGGGGATTGAAACTACCTAGAAGTCCCCAGTACCCTGAGGCATGGCAGTTTAGAGGCCAGCAACTTTTTGCTGAAGCCTGAGGTCAGTTTAAAAGCAGCACTGGGTGCCAGGACTGCTTTTAAACAGTAAATTGTGCCCAAACTCGACTTTGGTGGTAGGGGCACTTAAAAATGGAAAACCTATCATGTTTTGGCATATTAGGGACCCCCAGGGTCTCCCCTAGGTATCCCAGGGGTGGGGGGTCAGTTATCTATAAGGTACACCCTAATAAAATGAGTTTTTATATGCCTGGGTAAAGTGAAATTTCACATTTCACTCCCCACATTGTGTTAAAGTGCTGCTCAAATTCGACTTTGATGCTAGGAGCACTGGGTAAGGAGGATCTGCAATATTTCTGCAGATTCAGAACCCCTAAAGTCTCCCCTAGTTGCACAGGGGGTGGGGGTCCTGTAGAAATTAGGGAAATACTTATAAAATATGTTTTTATAAGCCCTGGTGCTAGAAAACTGGCCCAAGTCATTTTTCCCATTGCAAACCCCATTGCCCATAGGTTAACATGGTAGGAAGTTATTGATTAATAAATATTGATAGGAGAGGACTAGCCGGACCATTCAAAGACTTCCCAGAATGGTAGTAGTAAATCCAACAATATTATATTGTTGAATTTCTCCTAAAGTGTACATACAAGAAGTTATAAGACTTTCTTGTTTGTAAGTCCAAATTCAGCCTTCCAGTGGTCTGCCCTGATTGGTCAGAGTTAAGTGGATTAGCCAGGCTGCTTTGAAGAGGTGATAAAGAACCCCTGGGGTTAACCACTCTGCTGGGAGGGCAGTGTGCTGGTCTATAGGAATGCCAGGCCAGGGGGTGGAGTCATAAACCATGCTCTTCAAAGGCAGAGGGGAGGCCTGGGTTTCAGTTTCACTCTGACACTCTTGACCCAGAGTCAGGGTTAGGCTTAAGGAAGGTATGTGCAGGTGGTAGGGGGAGAGTCCATGGAGATAAGCCATCCCAGGGGGTGTGTTTAGCCAGCTCTTACCTCCTTGCTGGAAAATCGCCATTATGGATTTGGAAGATTGGTGCACTCTGGGACAAAATAATGCCACACTCTACAGGATGGTCATAACTATGAGGAGTTACCCTGCTCTCATTGGTCAGAAGTGACCTGGTGCTTGACCCAGAGAATTTTGAATAAGTATCTGAGAGGGGCAGAGCCCTCCAGATCTGCTGCTTGAAACTTACTGAAGCAAGAAGTGCCCTGCTGAGACGTTTTGCTGTGCAAAGATTTCTAAGGCCTGACCTCTGAAGACTGCACCAACTGAAACTACAGCTCTGTGGATTACCTTGCTGCAAAAGTACTAAAGAGTGGACTCCCTGCAAGCTACAGGTTAACAGAGCTCACCTGGACATCCCCACAAAGAATTCCCAGCCTGGAGTACCAGTGGATTTGTAAGGGTTTTGTTCAAGTGGATTGCGGAATTGAAGTTTCACACTTTCAAGGACCCTCTTTGAGATTCCAGAACCTTGGATTGTGTGTTGGATACTTTGGGACCCGCAAGCAGAACTTCAGGAAGGAGTTCTAACTGGACCCCGCTTGCTGAAGAAGGCGGCACAACACAGTGGTGAGAAAATTCTTCAGAACAATTTCTAAAGGTGTGTCCCTGTCAGAGAAAACGAAATGACTAAAAGGGGCACTGTTGGTTTCTAAGCACTAGAAAGTGACTAATCTTTAGAAATTCATATCTCTGGTTCCCTACAGTGGATTTTTTTCGTTTTGGTGTCATTTAAAAGATAAAAATATTACCTATTTTTATAAATTGGTGTGGGATTTTTATTTTGTGTTGTGTCTTAATTATTTACTGAAATAGTGTTTTTAAATGCTTTACATACCTGTCTTTGAAGTTAAGCCTGTCTGCTCGCAGCCACGTTACCAAGGGTTGAGCATAGGAATAATTTTCTAAGACCTATGCTGAGTTCTATCATGTGTTAGTGGCCTTATTGCCAGTGGCAGACCTACATTTGCCCCTACCAATAACCCACTTTCCAACAGTTACATCATATATAACAAAATCTGAAAAGACAGAGTTGAAAGAAATGTGGGAAGAAATTTCACAAGAGAAGACTCTTAGTAACAAATTGTACAGCTTTAGTTTGAAGATGCTTTCCCATCGAGAGTTTGGATCGGTCGAATGTTCGGATCGGTTGACATCTGCAAGTTTATATTCAAAGTCAAGAGGAATCATTTGGGTAAGTTTAGGTCTTGCTGCAACACGAAATCGAGTATTGAAATCTGTACAAGAAATTGAATACTTAGCATTAAATGAACCGGAAAGTACAGATATTGTTAAAACAAACATGTTGGATACGTACTATCCTAAAAGAAGTCCACATCTAGAAAACATATGTCTCTATGAAGTACTGCAATATTACAGCTTTAAGAGAAATGTTACAGAAAATATAAATGAAGAAAAATATGCAGTAATTGGATGTGATGGATGTTTGGTAAAACATACCAAAGGAAATCTTATTAATCATAGGAAACTCAGTTATGATACTGTAGATAAAAGGGACTTTTTCTATTTAGCACTTCTGCAACTCTTCAAGCCTTGGCGTACTGAAATGGAATTACTTGGAGATTTTGAGTGCTATGAAGAATCTTTTAATGCATGTAAAGATAGCATTGAATGAACAGTTTTTCTAAATTATCTACAAATGTTGAATGAAGAGATTGAACAAGAAACTAGTATTGCAGCTGAAATTGCTAGAGACAGTTCTCAAGATAGTCAAAGTTCTGCTCCACTAAGTCAAGATCCACTAGGACAACAAATTCTTGAAAATGAAGCAGCAATAGCCATGAGTGAAGTAGACACAGCAATGCAACAAGCACAACAGGATATTATGGAGTTGGGAAACTTGGAAGAACAACTAAATATTGAACAGAAAGAAATATATCAGCAAGTTACACAACAGATAGAGCATGGTTTACTTCATGAAAAAAAGAATGCAACTGCACATCATTTAAACCTATTCGAATGTATATCAGTGGTCAAGCTGGTACAGGAAAAAGTTCCTTAATTAAAAGTTTGACCAGTTATCTACAGAAAACCACTGAATCACATTTATCTTGTGTTGTAACCGCTTCAGCTGGGTTAGCAGCACACAACATTAAAGGGATTACATTACATCGTTTACTGATGCTACCAGTTGAACATGAAAATAAGTTGGAATATCACAAGCTATCTGGAGAAGCTTGTTATGAAGTTTCAAGAGTACTAAAGAAAATGAAACTTCTGATAATTGATGAGGTGAGCATGGTCTCAAACGTAATGCTTGCCTTTGTACATTTAAGAATGCAACAGATTTTAAAAACAGATTATGATGTTTTATTTGGAGGAAAACATGTAATTGTATTCGGCGATCTATTATAATTTACTCCTGTGAAAGGGCAACCAGTTTTTAAAACACTTGTCCATGAAGACACTAGGAAATCTTTGGGAAGTATTGGAAATGTGAACATTTGGTCTCTTTTTGAATATAAAGAACTTATTAAGAATATGCGACAAGCAAGTGATGAACATTATGGAAACATTCTTCAAGATATTAGAATTGGGGGCCGATTCCGATCTCGGCCGGTAGGGCACCGAATCGGATTCGGCTGAACCGGATTCGATTCGGAGCCCTCTTTCCTGACCGATTCGTACGTGCGTCTGGCCGAGCGAGTAGGATGCGAGCGCACGCGAAATCGCCAACCGACTTGTTCGCGGGTATGACGCGCTCCGACCAACTCGCACGGACACGACTCGCACCGGGCGATGGAGACGTTCCCTGGCCGGGCAAGTACGATGCGCGCCGCTAGCAGTCCGACCGACTCGCGCCGTCCGGCTTGAAAGAGCAGTCGGAGCCGCACTGTGGGGGTCCGTGTCGGACCCCCCTGTACGCCTAGCCGCGTGAGTCGCACACAGGGGGGACTCATGGGTCCCCCCTACCCGTGCATGTACGCCACGAGTCGCTTCGAGGCGTACCCGCTGTAGGGGGCACCCTTGTTCGCCTTGCACCCATTGAGTCAATGGGAGCCCGCGTACGCCTTGTACGTCCGGCTCCCATTGACTTCAATGGGAGTCCGACCGACTCGAGTCCGATTGCATGCGTGCGCATCGTACTCGTTCGGTCGGACTGCCAGGGTCCGATTCGGTCGGAAATCTCTCCGGGTCCGGCTCGGTCGGAGTGATTTCCGGCCCGAATCGGAATCGGCCCCTTGGTGTCTTGATGAAAGATGGTAAGGAAGCTTTACAAAGTCGACTACTAACAAAATTGTTTCCAAATGAAAATATTGCACCGGAAATAATGTACAAAGAAATTGGAGAAAAGAAGTCTATAGTTTGTCTAATGCCAACACTGCAAGAGTGCTCTACATTCAATCAAGAACTTTTGAAACTGGAGAAACAACCAATAGTGAAAATGGAAGCCATTGATAAAATGGAACACGAAGGAGTTACTATTCTTCTGTCAGAAAAATTACAGTCAAAATTAGATTATTTGGAAAAATCTGTATCTAAGACTGCCGGTTTGGAAAAGACTTTATATGTATGTGTAAACTGTCGGGTAATATTATGGCGTAATTTAGATGTTGAAAAAGGTTTAGTGAATGGAGCAATGGGAAAAGTTGTTGATTATGTAAATTTTCAGAACAGAGATGGAATTGAATTTTTGAAGATTAAATTTGATCAGATTGAAGAGCTAAAACAGATTGGTCGTTGTGCTGTTCATTTTTTGCTTGATAAAGATTTGTATATTCGTAGAAAACAGTTTCCTCTTTCTTTAGCATATGCGGTGACCATTCATAAATCTCAAGGTTTAAGTGTAGACAGTGCTTTGGTAAAGATTGGAAGTACAGTTTTTAAAGAGGGTATGGCATATGTTGCATTGTCTCGAGTAAGAACATTATCTGGATTGTATTTGATTGATTTTGATGAGAAAAAGGTTAGTGCAGTGCAGATGCAAATTGTGTAAGAGAGTATAATCGGTTAAGAAGACTGTATGCTCCTAACTTAGGTGAATATCCCATATATAAAAAACGTGTAGTATGTCCAAAACAAAAATATGAGAAACACTCTAGTGAGGTTGGAAAGAAGAAAACAATTCAAGAGAATGTTCAGGCTGTAAAGAAAATGAAAATGGACACTGTTGATGATATTGTAGGATACCAGTTAGAAAATAGTTCAGGTATCAACTGCTATGCTAATGTAATTGTGAACGTCGTGTTTTTTCTAGAAAATCTTCATCATCAAATTATGGAAAATCGAGAAAAAAGATTCTGTTCTTCAGGTTCAAAGACACTTTATTCGGATAACGTCGTATCCATAAAAGCACGACAACAAAACAGGTTAAAAATATACAAGTAAGAGAGTCATAATAAAATCCATTAGCAACATACAATATACAATAGTCTTTCAGATTCATACAAAAATTCATATATAAATAATGTGAAAACTCAAAGATTAGACATCATCTGACGTGCTCGAGCAGCAATTCTCAAAAAAGTGCCTGTGCGAAAAACCAGCTCTTCGTCATCCAGAGTAAGATTCTGTTCTTTGTTACATTATATTTTTGAAAAGTTGAAAACTGATAAAACTAAAATCCATACTGCTTCTGGCATTCGGCATCTTTTTGATATATGTTCTAGTTCTTCACAATTTACACTTAATGTACAACAAGATGCTCAAGAATTTCTTATGTTTATGCTTGCAGTATTGGAAGAAGAAGAAATACAAATTGAAAATCTGTTTGGACTACGTTACAGATGGCATCATAAATGTGAAGAAAGTTCATTTTCTTCTACCACTGAAATAGACACTGAACGATTCATATATTTGACAATACCAGATTGCAAAACAGTGTCTTTTAACAAGTTAGTAAAATCAGCTAATCAAGATATGAAATGTACTCACTGCAAATCAGAAATGTTGTCAACATTATTTATAGAAAGATTTGGACAATATGTCATTTTAATGCTACAACGTTGTACAGCAGATGGAAGAAAATTGGAAACCAAAATTAAAAATTTTGTGGCAAGTCAAGTGTCAATTTCAGGAAGAACTTTTAAAGCAGTGGCTATTATTTTCCATGATGGTTCTAGTACATCTGGACACTATACTGTGTATTTAAGATGCGATAAAGGATGGACACATTGTAATGATGCCCATTTGGAATTCAAATGTCGGTTGCCTTACGAATTACCAAATTCATATCTGATATTTTTGATGCCAAAGTTTTGAAAACATCATTCGGCCTATTGGGAAGATGTAAACATGAATTAACGAGTTTATTTTGGATATTTTCAATGCAAATGATTTCGGAAACATCATTCGGCCTATTGGGAAGATGTGAAAAATTAGTGTTTGAATTATCGTTTCTGTTCTTTGATATTGCATTTGGAAAATTGTGTTTGAAAGAAGTAGTTCATATATTTGATCTTTGTATTATATGCAATGTAAATGAGAGTGTTTATTTTTGAAAATGTAAACAGATAGTTGAACTTGTAAATATTTTGAAAAGAGATTTTTTTTTTTTTTTTACAATCTTATTGATTGTATTTTTTTGCCCACTGTTATATGCTGATCAACATTGAAATCACTGTGTATGGTGAAATTCAATAGAATCTGAAAACAGCAAAAAAGAGAACCTGAATATGTTATGTAATTCTAAAATTATGTTGTGTTCTTAAACCTATAATATTATTTGCAATAACAGTATTTTTCTTCTCTTTTACAGAAAGTAAAACTAAAGTTTGAAAATATTTTAAATTTACTTTACAATGAAACAACTGTAAAATAGTTTCAATGAGTTTGATATATACTTCAAAACAGAAGGTAAGATGAAATAATGTAATAAGCATAATAATATGAATTAATGTTTACAGTCACTTTTATTACAGTTATTCATTTTTTCAAACTCAATCATCTCACTCCTCAAATCACCTCAGCAGTACTCATGCACTCCTTCAATCACTGAAGCATAACCTATGTACTTACAAAATCACCCAGGCATTACTAATCCACACCTTTAATCAGTTTGGCAGTACCCATACACTCCTGCAATCACCCAGACATTACTTCTACAGTCTTGCAATCACTCAAGTATTACCTATGCACTCCTTCATTCATCCAGACATTACTCTTCCACTGATAGAATCACCCAAGCAGTAACCATGCACTCATGCAATCACCCAGGCATTACCTATGCACTTACAAAATCATCCAAACAATACCTATCCACTTACAAAATCACCCAGGCACTACCGATTCACTTCTGCAATCACCCAGGCACTACTCATCCACTCATGCAATAACCCAGGCACTACCCATGCACTGCTCCAATCACCTGTGCACTATCCATGCACTCCTCTAATCACCCAAACACTACTTATTCACTCCTTCGATTACCCAGCCAGTAGCCATGCACTCCTCCAATCACCCAGTCACTACCCATGCACTTATAAAATCACCATGCACTATCCTTGCACTCCTCCAATCACGCAGGCAGTACCCATGCACTCATACAATCATCCAGGCACTACCCTTGCACTCATGCAATTATCCAGGCATTACCCATAAACTCATGCAATCACTCAGGCAAAAACTATGCACTTACAAAATCATCCAAACAATACCTATCCACTTACAAAATCACCCAGGCACTACCGATGCACTCCTGCAATCACCCAGGCACTACTCATCCACTCATGCAATAACCCAGGCACTACTCATGCACTGCTCCAATCACCCATGCACTACCCATGCACTCCTCCAATCACCCAGCCAGTACCTATGCACTTATCCAATCACTCAGCCATTATGCATGCACTCCTTCAATTAGTCACGCACCATAGGTTTCAGGGACGTTATACTTAGAAATTAGCATTTAAAAACCCTTAGAAATTCACTGAAAAAACCATAGGTTTCAGGGACGTTATAGTTAGAAATTAACATTTAAAAAACCTTAGAAATTCACTGAAAAAAACACAGGTTTCAGGGACGTTATAGTTAGAAATTAGCATTTAAAAAACCTTAGAAGTTCACTGAAAAAACCACAGGTTTCAGGGACGTTATAGTTAGTTGGACATTTTGCTCGTACAAAACCAGAGAAATTCGGCCGTTATAGTTAGTTGAGCTAACTATAACTCGCGCCCCCGCAATGCACTGCTGATGACGTCACATATTACATCATTCATGACATTGTCAGTGACATCACTGATGACATCACTGATGACATGTAATCATGTAGACTACATAATTTGTTTCACATGTAATCCTGTGTTATTGTAAAACTTTTTTTCTGAAATCCATCAGGTGCTTCGTGGTTTTACCAATTTTGCAGGCTTTACATTTGTCACATTTTGTAAATCCTCTTTGGCGATCCGATAGCCACGTTTCTTTCTGTGATCTTGTAAAGTGACTTCTAGTTAATTTGTCTTTTAGAGATGGAGCTTTTCTGAAGGAGATATCTACACTTTCACTCAGATTGGTTCCAAAATCTGGGTCTTTCCTTATTATGTTCCAATACTTGTTCATGATTTTTCTTATCGAGTCATGCTCTTTGTTGTATGTCATTATGAATCTGATTTTTTTGTTGTGGTTATTATCATCATCATTCTTTTGATTTTGTTTGTTGGTTAACGTTTCTAGCTGTGTTAGGTTTTCTGTTCTTTTCTCCCTTCTTCAAAGTCTCTTTTTCAATAGCCTCTTTGTTAAAATTTTTCGATTGTTTCTTTAGATTTTTCTTTAAAGACATTGTCATCAGTGCAATTTCTCCGCATCCTCAGAAATTCGCCGTATGGAATGCTCTTTTTTAAGGCGCGAGGATGAAAACTGCTTCCATGTAAGATGCTATTCGTGGCAGTTGGTTTTTTGTATACAGTTGTTTTTATATGGTCATCCTCGATGTAGACCGTGAGATCCAGGAACTGCACTTCCTTGTCACTGATGTTGCACGTGAATGATAGACCGACATCATTTTGATTTAATTGGGAAAAGTATTCCTGGAATTCATTCTCAGTCCCATTCCAAATTATAAATAAGTCGTCTATGAAACATAGCCAGAGGTGAATCTTATCTATGTATTCCTCGTTGCCTTCTCCCCAGGCTACCGTCCTCTCCCACCATCCCATGGTGAGGTTCGCATAGCTTGGGGAGAAGGAAACTCCCATGGCGGTCCCACAGGTTTGTAGGTACATTTGTTTGTCGAACAAAAATGTTTTATTGCGTAGACATAACTCCGTCATTTCTAGTATGGCTTCTGACTGTTCCAGATATTGGACATTTCGTTGTGCTAGAGTGGATATATATATATATATATCCACTCCATCAGTCGCTACAGTCAAGTCTGCTTTTTAACGGGGAGCCCGCTGCGGGGAAGCGATCCCCAATATTTCCAACCTTTGCTGAAATCTTCCGATTTGGTCCCTGAACCAAATCTCAAGAAAAACACACAGCGGTTCCAATCTTTTGTGAAGCATGTTTATTGTTTGTGCAACAACGCTGCCCAACGCGTTTCGCAGCTCAAGGCTCCTTGATCACGGATCAAGAGTTAACTTCACTTCCTGAATCTTATCAATTCACACGTGCTCATTGTGCTTTAACAAATGTCGAAAACAGACTTTCACTTGTGGCTGCACGGAGTCGTTTTTACTTTTAAATTCATTACAGAACATATTGTCAGAGTAAAACAATTTCATTCCTGTTTACATTATATGTCATTAATGTAAAAAATTGTTGTATCACATTTAACAAATTGAAACAAAGCAGAATAAAGTGCTTGTTCACGACTAATGTTATCTTGAGTTGTAGTGTGGACAATGGAATAATAATGATTTAAATTCATCAATTACACATTTCATAGTACATTTTAGCTTGATTCTTGTTTATCCTTTTTACTTTTTACTTTTTTTTACATTTTTGCATTGTTTCAATTCAGCCACAGTAGGCTTTTTGACAGTTCGACTCTAACATTCTTATATTTAGTATTATTGTCGGCATATGCTATTGCATTACATTTTGTTTTGCCCAAGTGGGCACAGAAATTGTCACATGTGGCTCAAGATTATAAACAGTTATAATAATTTATGCGAACATTGTTCCACATCAGCTTGCCACTATCTAGTGTGACAAACTGATTGATTCAGCCCTTCTGGGTTAGATACATTTTAGCCCCTTCGCATCCAACCTTCTCCATGCAGCTTCCGTTATATCTGCAAAAAAATTCAAACAAACTTATTAAAAAACCATGATACCTTCATGATTACAAGATTACTTAGTTAAAAACAACATTTATTTCCACATAGTATTAACTGAGGCAGCAGTTTTAAAAAAAACATTTTGGTGTTGAAATCTTATTTAACTAATTTATCACAAATGTAGAGCTAGTTCCTCATCAAGATTGAGACCTACGGGGTTGAGTTGTTATATCTAATGATCATTTTGGATTCCAAATGTCTTAGTTCCTGTACTCTATCTCCACCACTTTCTCTGATGGGGATCCTGTCCAGCACCCAGAAGGACAGTAAATTGGTATTCTGATCGTGTTGGAACCTAAAATGTCTTGCAATTGGATACTGCTTATCATCATTTTTAATTGCACGCAGGTGCTCTACGACGCGCTTTTTTGCTTTGTGAATGGTACTTGCAATATAGTGTTTGTTACATGGACATGTTAGTGGATACACGACATGGACAGAATTGCATGTTAAATGTTTTACTATCTTGAAAGGGGGTTTATCCTTAGATAGCTTGATCATCTTACAGTTGTGGCTATATTTACAAACTTTGCACATGCCACATGTATAGAATCCTTGTGTAGTATTGGGTTCAATGTTCGGTGTAACCAAACTTTGACTCAGAGTGCATTTAAGGGATGTGGCTTTTCTAAATGTGATTTGTGGATTTGTTCCTATGTGACTGACTAAATCCTGATCTGTTTTCAGGATTTCCCAGAACTTCTTAATACTTCACCTGACAGCCTCTGCCTGGCTATGGAAGGAGGTAATGAATCTCACTACCTATCCTTCCTTCATTTGAGCTTTCCTTAATGGGGTTTAGAAGTTTAGTTCTGGATAGTTTATTCACTTTCCTACTTAGGGGTCGATTCCGATTCGGGCCGGAAAACATACCGACCGACTCGGTACGGGAATTTAGTCCGACCGACTCGGACCGGCGCCGTACGACCCTGGTAGTACGATGAAATGCATGTGAAATCCGACCGACTCGGACGGAATACAAAGCGACCGACCGAGCCGGACGGAAACAAGCCATCCGGCCGGGAAATCACGCGAAACGAACCGACCGACACGCACCCGGATTGACCCCGAACGAAACGTACCCGCGAACTCCGACCCGCGTGAGTACGATGCTGTGCGTGCAAAACACGACCGACTCGCCCGGAGCACAAGCCGTACGACCGACACGCATACAAAACCCAGCCGAAGCAACCCAATACTACGCGACCGACTCGTACTGCGCATATGAAACCTAGCTGACACACAGCGGGAACGAGTCGGACAAGATCGCACCAGACAACTGCAGCGTCCTACTCGGACATAAGAACGACTCCTACATGCACCAAAAACACCAAGGAAAAATTAGAAAAAAAGGGCCAAACAAGCAACCACAAAACCAATAAATACAGGGAGGAAAAAAAAAATGGAACAAGGACACACCTCCAACTCCACCTACATAAAGGCCACAAATCCCTACCATGATCCTTTGCAAATTCCACTGACCTGCCAGCACAGAACACCATCACACAGCAACCACAGACACACTCACAGCTCATACATCACACAAGCCACACACCATTACCACACCTACAAATAGCACCCTCACACACACCCAGCTAAACCTACACTTACACCCCCCCACTTGCACAAACACACACATCAATCACCACCACCACCCATCACCATGCCCCCAAAGAAGAACCATAAGTTCCTAGATAGTGAATTGGAAGTCCTGGTAGACGAGATCCTGAGGGTAGAGCCACAGTTGTTTGGTACATTGGTACAACAGACCCCCATGTCGCAGAAAACCAAGATGTGGGCGAGGATTGTCGACAGGGTGAACGCACAATCACCATGTTTGCGCACAAAGGAAGACATCCAGAACAGGTGGTATGATGTGCGCAGGAGGGTCCGGGACCTACTCAAAAGGACTACCTCCTCAGCCAGCACACCGGCAGTGGCCCTCCTGCAAAACCAGTATACCTCAGGCCCTGGGAGGAGAAGGTGCGGGCCATCCTACCACCAGTGAGCGTATACGGACTAACAGACATCCCAGAGCCTGGTGAGTACACAACTAATATACACAATATGGTGTGACAACACACACACATCACAGTCAAGGGGATAGGCAAACCATGCACCCTTAGCAAATACACAGCAACCAAAAGATATTCATCCCAAGATGTGAATGCTAGTCAGACAAACACAATACCTCCCATCTCATAGTGATATGTAACTGTGTCATGACATGTACAAACCTAACAACAAATACAGCAAGGCAGTGGCACAAATAGAACCAAAAAACACTCCCAGATATTTAAACACCACTAGAACACCACCTCACAGGGAAGCTCACTGAAAGGAGGGAATTCTGTGTATGCTGGTCAAGTCAGTGTAGCCAATAGCATGATGGGAGTGGTAGTCACAGATATTGGTCACACCCACAATTGGCCCATCAACACCACTCTGAACCATGCTCACATCACAGGGAGTGGAAAACAACTGACAAGATGGCTGACACTGGGTACTGCTGTGGGGAGCACAAGGCCCTGATGGGAACTGGGCACCAACAAACAACAGGACCACACTGTCAGCCATCTTGCCATTGCTGTCACACTCACACACAGTGAAGTCCACTCAAAAGGAAGGAAGTATGGGCATGCTGGGAAGGGGGTGTAGGCAATAGCATGATGGGAGTGGTAGTCACAGATATTGGTCAGCCTCACAATTGGCCCATCAACACCACCCTGAACCATGCTCACATCACAGGGAGTGGAAAAGGACTCACAAGATGGCTGACACTGGGTACTGCTGGGGGAGCACAAGGCCTGATGGGAACTGGGCACCAACAAACAACAGGACCACACTGTCAGCCATCTTGCCATTGCTGTCACACTCACACACAGTGAAGTCCACTCAAAAGGAAGGAAGTATGGGCATGCTGGGAAGGGGGGTGTAGGCAATAGCATGATGGGAGTGGTAGTCACAGATATTGGTCAGCCTCACAATTGGCCCATCAACACCACCCTGAACCATGCTCACATCACAGGGAGTGGAAAAGGACTCACAAGATGGCTGACACTGGGTACTGCTGGGGGAGCACAAGGCCCTGCTGGGAACTGTGCAACAACCAACAGCAGGACACCACTGACTGACATCCTGAAAGACAACTTGCACTCCCTGCAATGGAAGCACGTTCCATGGTGGGATATCTGGCTGGGTGGGAAGGACGACTCACAGCACTGACCATAGTTACAAGCACCTCCACTCACACACCCCCTCAACACTAACTCCACATAACCCACCTGGGAGAATGCAATGCCTCACATAATAACTGAAGATCCCACAAAGAACCACCACCCTGGGTTATGCTGTGTGAAGCACAGGAACACTCTTGGGACTTGTAGCCAAACAACTGCCAGGACAACACTCCCAGCCATCCTGTCAGCACAGGCACCCCACCCCACAGGGAAGCAGAGTCAAAAGGAAGGAAGGATGGGCATGCTGGGAAGGGGGTGGAGGCAACAGCATGATGGGAGTGGTAGTCACAGATGTTGGTCAGCCTCACAATTGGCCCATCAACACCACCCTGAACCATGCTCACATCACAGGGAGTGGAAAAGGACTCACAAGATGGCTGACACTGGGTACTGCTGGGGGAGCACAAGGCCCTGCTGGGAACTGTGCAACAACCAACAGCAGGACACCACTGACTGACATCCTGAAAGACAACTTGCACTCCCTGCAATGGAAGCACGTTCCATGGTGGGATATCTGGCTGGGTGGGAAGGAGGACTCACAGCACTGACCATAGTTACAAGCACCTCCACTCACACACCCCTCAACACTAACTCCACATAACCCACCTGGGAGAATGCAATGCCTCACATCCTAACTGAAGATCCCACAAAGAACCACCACCCTGGGTTATACCGTGTGAAGCACAGGGACACTCTTGGGACTTGTAGCCAAACAACTGCCAGGACAACACTCCCAGCCATCCTGTCAGCACAGGCACCCCACCCCACAGGGAAGCAGAGTCAAAAGGAAGGAAGGATGGGCATGCTGGGAAGCGGGGTGGAGGCAACAGCATGATGGGAGTGGTAGTCACAGCTGTTGGTCAGCCTCACAATTGGCCCATCAACACCACCCTGAACCATGCTCACATCACAGGGAGTGGAAAAGGACTCACAAGATGGCTGACACTGGGTACTGCTGGGGGAGCACAAGGCCCTGCTGGGAACTGTGCAACAACCAACAGCAGAACACCACTGACTGACATCCTGAAAGACAACTTGCACTCCCTGCAATGGAAGCACGCTTCATGGTGGGATAACTGGGCTGGGGGAGAAGGAGGCCCGGATGGCAAGCAAATACCACCAATGCTGGTCATGCACACACCTCAACATTCACATTGACATGCCACAGGTTGGCAGGACAATGTGCTACACCAATATCACTCTCTGACTGTCACAATTTAGGAGAATGCAATGTCCAGGCCCACATCCAGAGGTACAGTCACAACTGTCAGGTGTTTGAACAATTGATGCCAGTAGAAACATAACATACAATCTGTGTCTCTCCCCAAAACAGGTGATGATGGGGACACAGCAGCAGACGAGGAGGAGTCCCTGTCCCAGGCTCCGGAGAACACTGAGCTCACTGGTGTGGATCAGCCTCTGCACTCCTCGGAAGGCGAAGAACCAGCTGGACCCTCCGGTGTGAGTCATCATGCAGCACCAGCAGGACCAACATCTGCACCCCCTGCACCCACCCCTCCAACAACTGCCAACACACAGGCCACCCCTGCCAACACGGACAGACCAAGGACCACAGATGACAACAGCGCAGGGACCCAGACCCAAACTGGAGCTGGTGACAACGAGCCCAGGAACAACACCCAAGTGGGCCCACGGTCACCTGTGCGTGCCACCGCAGTTCCTGTACGTGTCGCCAGGGGTGGTGGGAGGGGTGGTAGACATAGGTCGCTCTTTGCAGAGGGGTCTGGACTGCATGATGACCCACAACTGGCACGCATCGCGGATGCGTACCAGACTAGCACCGGAGAGGACAGCCAGGTAGTGGGGATCCTCAAGGACATACAACAGCAGCAGGCTGCCCATCATGCCCGCTTGGACTCCCACATGTCCCGTGTCGAGACACACATGTCACGTGTCGAGACACACATGTCTGGCCTGGAGTCCAAGTGGGACACATTGGAACAACTGACAGCGGTGCATAGGGACATACTGACATGCCTCCGCCAGATCAGCACCAACATGGCCTCACCTCCCTGTGTGCCCACAACATCTGCTGCTGAAACAACTTCAAATGCCACAGGGAGGGAGGAGGACTCTGGCAGAGAGTCCCCTGCACCGCCGCAGCCTGCACCTGAGGGTCCCCCCAAGAAGAGGGGCCATCCAAGGAGGCCAAACTGAGAGGCCGATGGCCATCTACATCCCCCAGGAAGCCAACACCTGTTCTGGAACTTTTCCTCTGTGTGCAAACTGCACGCCCTGTCGAAGCCAACCCAACTCTCCCACATGACATGGGGAGCTCTAGTTGGCCAAATTCATCAGATGACTGTGGACTTTACTCTGGACATTTCAGCTACCAAGACTTCCAAATCACATGGGAACTTTGGATTCCAATTTCTATGTACAGCACCCACCATCCTGTGCACCATTCTCACACCTGTATGTAAATAAACTCACCAATACACCATATCTGCCTCTGTTGTGATTCCAACGTGCTCTCTGTCATGGAGATGGTGATCAGAAAAATGACACTGTGCATGCTAACTGCTACAGCAAGTCCAACACCGTCATGTCAGTCATGGCGACGTGACACATATGAGGGAGACACACCACTAGGGCCACACAACACATACACACCAGGGCCATCAGACTCATCACCTATACTGATGTTGCAACTAAATACAGTGGAATGCACAGACACGCCACCTATTCACAGTCTGTCAACTAGACTACAGGTGCAGTAAGCAAATGTCAGTCAGATGTGTGACCACAGACAACGCACATCCCAAAGTGAAGCACAGGTTTATTACACATTTGCAACATGTTGTTTCCACTACAAATGCTAGCTAATCCAACCTGGCTGTGGCCACAAAGTCAAAAAGTGCAGAAGATAGAAAGTCCAGGGGTGTGTGGCACATCACCTGTAGGGAAACGACTGCTTCCACCTTGGACGTTGATTCATGGATTCGTGGGATCCAAGTTGATCAAAAAACTCCGGCAGCACCCTGTGAAGGACAGACATGACACACAGTCAAAACCACTGAAGAACAGCACAGAATGGCAATACTCATGTCTAATACAAGTCACGAGATAACTACACAAAACCAAGTTAGCATGTCAACACTGTTGGGCAGTACAGACCACCTGCAAGGACACATCGCTGCACGCATCCAGTCAAGTAGCACATGGCCACACTCAAACAGCACCAGAGCACCACACACACATATCATGCAAACTCAAATCATTGACATTACAACCCTCTGGAGACTCACATTCAGCTGAAGAAGTTGGTGATGAGCTGTGTGCGGACATCACCATCATCATCATCATCTTCTTCACTGGCATCGTAACCCAGGCCAGGATCTTCCACAGGTGGCGGACGTTGGTCATCGTAATCCAGGATGAGAGGCAACTCCTTCCGCACTGCCAGGTTGTGTAGCATGCAGCAGATGATGACAATCTTGCACACCTTTGCTGGGGCATATGGGAGGGCCCCTTCTGTCTTGTCCAGGCAGCGGAAGCGGCTCTTCAGGAGACCAAAGGTCCGCTCAATCACCCTCCTCGTCCGACCATGTGCCTCATTGTAGCGCATCTGGGCTGGTGTCACAGGGTTCCTGAGGGGTGTCAGCAACCACGGCATGTTGGGGTATCCCGAGTCACCTACAGACAGACAATTGCACATTAGCCGATTTGAAAATGTGTGCGGAAAACAACATAGCAGAACACACACAATGGTACAAAGTCAGTACACACCAACAAGCCAGGCACACTGGTTCGGCATCTGTGACATCATCCTCGGGATGCGACTACTCCTCATCACGTAGGCATCGTGTGCCGAACCGGGGAAACGGGCACACACATGTGTGATGGTCATATCTGCAAGACATACCACCAGAGCATTGATCGAATGGTAATGTTTACGGTTCCGGTATGCCTGCTCATGTGCCTGTGGTGGTATCAAAGCCACATGTGTCCCATCAATGGAGCCAATTACATGTGGCATCCTCCCCAGGGCATAGAAGTCACTCTTGACGTCAGTGAGTCGTTGACGTGTTGGGAAATAGATGTACTGGTTCAGGTATATCAACATTGCCCCCAAAACATCGCGTAGCACACGGCTGAACATAGTCTGTGACATCCCACCGGCAGTCGCCACAGTGTGTTGAAAGGTACCGGTGGCAAAGAAGTGTAGGGCTGCCATCACCTTCACCTTGGGGGTCAGCGCTGTAGGATACGGACGGCCAGGCTGCAAATGTGGGTCCAACCGCACTGCCAAATCCTCAATCAGCTGCCTGGTGAAGCGGTACCGTCGGATGCTGTCACGTTCCACCATCGTTGCCAGGTCTGGGACTGGTCGATGGACAGCAGGAGCCCTGCAGTGCATAGGTGAAGAAAGCAAGATTGTCAGTCACCCCAACTATGTGCAGTTCACCATACTCAATTTCACATGATACATCATTAACAAACACAAGTACTTGATGTGTGTGTCGTTCTGTTTGGACATATATGGCACCTACATGGACATCATCTAACATCTCTGTTCAACAAGTGTTGACAACAGGTTCCAGGGTGTGCTATGGGAAACCATTAGGCTGTGTCACAGTACACATTTACTGCTCTCACGTTCCACACACATACCACAGTGACATGTCTGGGCAGATGCTCCACAGGCATCACAGCTCATTGACAGGTAGATTCCCAGGGACCCTGTCTTGCCACATGGACACTGGCATGACATTGCGTATCATGTACACGTCAGAAAAACTAACATGACACCCACAGGTAGTGGCCCCTGTAGCCTCTGCAGGACAGACATGGATGTCTGTGACACACACACACACAACATCAAAGTTCATGCACAAACCACGTGGATGTGGAGACTGTCTCCCATTGTGCACATGGAGACAGAGACATGTGAAACACAACATGCACACAGACTGCGGAGGGACATCACTATTGTGGCAATGGACCACCCTGTGACATACATGCCTTCACACATGTGAGCCTGGGGGTATGTGACATGTCATACACATACACAAACTGGAAATGTGACCATGACACATGCTCATAAATGAAAAGTTGCACACCACAGTGGTCAGGTGCACAACACACAAAGGACCCTGTCCCCATGAACACGTGCACAGCCTGGGTGTGTCTGCCCCCATATGCCACCCCAAAAACCACATGTTCACCCCCATACACAGATAAGGTTATGCTGCCACACATGCCTTAGATGCAGTGTGGACTGGGTGTGGTGTTGTAGGTGTGCCACTGAGTCCCTGGAAAGTATATGTGGCTGGCATAGGTTCACCAGTGACCAGCATGGTGACATATGCGTGTGACCTGTCCAGGGACGCGTTGAACAGCAATGGACCGATCGGTGTGCCCGGCCGGCCCATTGCATTGTATGTGAGCGGGTACGCGTTGTATCCCGGGTACGCGTTGAACAGCAATGGACCGATCGGTGTGCCCGGCCGGCCCATTGCATTGTATGTGAGCGGGTACGCGTTGTATCCCGGGTACGCGTTGTACAGCAATGGACCGATCGGTGTACCCGCACGGCCCATTGCATTGTATGTGAGCGGGTACGCGTTGTATCCTGGGTACGCGTTGAACAGCAATGGACCGATCGGTGTGCCCGGCCGGCCCATTGCATTGTATGTGAGCGGGTACGCGTTGTATCCCGAAATACGCATTGTACAGCAGTGGACCGAACGGTGCGCACACATTGGCTGGGGCCTGGCATGGCAACGGACGCGTTTTTGAAGCTCCAACGAGTCTGATGCAGTGAATTCAGTTGGCCAGCCACAACAATGTTGCAAAATCATGGGTGTCATGAAGTTGAAGATTTGAAGGATGCTGTGGGCGTGTATTAGTGCTGCTATTTCATGGATTGGTCAGATTCAGAAGATGCAAACGACTTGGACCTATCACTTTGGACACATGGGACAGTATCTGCCTCTTCTGCACACATATAATGCTGGCTGTTCCCCTGAGAGCTCACTTGCCTGCACTACATGCTCCAGGACGACATCTGCCACCAACACTGCTGCTGTTTATGCATCCTCTGGCTCCTGCAATGGCATGTACTGTGGAGAGAGCCCCAGCCTTCAGCCTTGAGGAGAACCAGGCCCTGCTGGACAGCCTCCTTCCACAGTACAGCAAGCTGTATGGGAAACCAGGGGAGCAGGTGAGTGTGCTGTCCACTGCCTCACTAATTGTGCATGTTGTCTGACTAGCAGGGCTTTCAGTGTGCACACCATTGGCTAGCATGCCCACTGAGTAGTTGTCACACCCCAAAGTGTGTAGTTACATGCACTGAACTGGTACAGTGCATTCCAACTAGGTTTACTTCCCATGCAATGATACCATGTAGTGACTGCTGGCAAACTGTTCATAGCCATTGTTGCACTGCCTGTGTACATCATATGCCCCTGTGATTGAGACATGTATATCCAACTGTGTGATGCACGTATATGTTGCATGTGTAGTAATGGCCTTTTCACTTTGTCATCCTCACAGGTTGATGCCCACCAGAAGCAGGAAATCTGGCTGACCATCGCCCGGAAAGTAAGATCCGTGGGGGTCTACAGGCGCAGGATCCGCAACTGCCAGAAGAGGTGGCAGGACCTTCGTGGCTGGACCCGGAGGATCGCAAGGGTCCAGCTGAAGCTGTCGCCTCCTCGCAGGAGGGGCGGACACCGGACCCTGACCCCCACATGCTCCGGATCCTGGCGGTGGTCTTCCCTGACCTGGATGGGCAGCTGAAGGACAGACAGCAGCAAGGAGGGGGTGAGTCCATGACTGCACTGTGCACTTTGTCTGACATGCTATGTGCCCTCCTCTGGCCTGGTTAAACTTCCACAGTACATCAGTCATGTGGTCCAGGACCCATGTCCCTCATTTGTGACATGCCCACTTCTCCTCTGATACGCATATGTGTGGCCCTTATAGTCAGGAAATTGTGTCATTTGGGGACTGTGTCATTGCATTTAGCTTTGCTCAAGCTGGGGGACAGCATTTGTTCCCGTGACTATGTTGTGCGATTCATGGGTGGGTCAATTGCTTACACAATACCTAAGTTCTGACATGTAATCTGGGTGTAACTTTGATATGTGGTCCGCTTGCTGCTCTGACTCACCACATGTCCCTGGGGAATTTGGCACACACCCATGCTGCTGGTGGGAACAATGTTTGGGCCTCAGGAGTATGTGTATCCAGTGTGTCACACATGCTTAGCCACCTGCCTACTGTCCAGGACTCATCCCTCTTACAGGTGGAGCTGGACAGTAATGCCTACTCCAGGGCATGCAATGCACTCTGTACTCCCACTCACGTGTATCATCTGGCATGTTGTGATCAGTGTAATGTACCCTCAGGTGTCTGCCTCTGTCTCATTGTGCTGTGTCTTCGTTGTCAGGACTACTGGTATGTTTATCGGTTAGGGCTCAGCATGCCATCTGAGATGTGACCATGATAGACGATACTTCTGTGACTTATAGGTGTCTGATCACTTGACTGTGCACACAGGTGTTTGCGACTGTGACTTTCAGGCAGCTGTATTGTCATTCACAGCACACTGTGAGTTGCTCATGTTCAGAGAGTTGTGTTTCATGTCCCCCATATGTCCAGTTGGTATGACGTGGACAAATAGTAGTACAGATGATGTGGTATTTGGGGGATGGACATGTGCACTTGTCAGTCACATAACTTGCATTCCCCATGCCCTCGGATTGTGACACAGTGCAGACTGTTGTTGGCTGGCTGCCATGGCCATGTGACTTGAGACAGTAATGTATGACTTTGCACGTATTCCTGTGTCATGGCATTCAACTTCCTGAGACTGATCCTGCAGGGGAGTGACATGTGCAACATGCACCCCATTGTGGCATTGACTATCCGGACATGGGTGCATCATGGTGTCTGGTGCTGGTATGCATCACATGCATTTCTATTTATACTCTGGCCATCCCTTTATCCGGACACCTGCACTGACTCAGTGGCAAGAGATGTGATGTGTGCATGTTCACATACTTCACCGTGTTCCCTGCAATGTCCAACAACTGTGTAGGTGGTGCATGTGTCCACACTGGGGTCTTACCATTAGACAGGCACCAGACAGATGGGTGCAAGGGCAGGAGGGGTGTGAGTCCCATGGTTGACCATCAGACTGACAATTGGCTTCCCGAATCTGTGTGAGGACTTTAGGCAATGTTCAACTAAGGATGCCAGGGCTTGCTCTGTAATGTGCTGTACTTACTGTGGTGTGTGCGGTCAGTGCAGGTGACTGATGTTTGTCTGTTTCCCTAATTGTTTGCAGATACATCCACGGCCACAGGAGGGGACAGCTCCACGGACCAGGAGGAGCAGCGGAGCCAGACTGGGTCAGCATCGGACGAGTGGTCAGAGGGACCCAGTGGCACGGAGGGCGAGGGAGCCACACCGAGGAGTCCTCAGCACCATCCACCTCAGCTGAGGACCACAGCAGCTCGGAGGATGACTCCCTTGTGGAGGCGGGTCTCAGCAGCCACCAAAGGCCAGCTAGTCTGTCTGGTCCCGCCACCACCACCACCACCACCACCGCCCTCCCATTGGCTCCCATTCCTGAGGTCCGTGGAGGCTCCCGTACTCGGGAGCGTGTCTCCTTCATGCCAGGCACCGCAGCCCCTGCCCCTGTGTCCCCTGCTGCCCTGAGTGAGGAGTCTGTGTACCTCCTTCGGCAGCTCCATGTAGGGCAGACAGCAATGCTGAGTGTCCTCCATGCACACACCACTCTGTTGACACAGCTGGTGTCGTTCATGGAGGGCATCTCGACGGGTATGTCTGCCCTACAGAGGAGCAATAAGTCCATGGACTCCTCCCTGACGGCAGCAGTGTCCCTCCTCCAACAGTCCCTCACCCCTCCCACCTCTGCCCCATCCACACTTCCTGCCCCCTACCTGTCCAAAGCACATGCACACCTGCACAGTCACCCAAACACACAGACACGAGCAGCACAGACACACCCAAGAGAAAGGCAAGACGTGCACACAAGCATCCTCAGGGGACTGATACCACAGACACAGGGGACGGGGAACACACACACACACAGGCATCCACATTAACTCCGCAGTCCTCCAAATCCTCTCCCTCCAAGACCCCTTCCCTTGCCTCGCCTGCTACCACACCTACACAGCAGATCTTCCTGTGTGACCTCGGCCTCTTCCCCTCCAATCCTGCTGATCCAGCAAACCGGGGGAAGAGGAAGTCCACCCACACAGAGGGGAGTGCCCCTCGCCCCCGGACACCCTCCCCCAGGCACAGGCAGAGTGAGCCCCCCACCCGCAAGTCCCCCCGGTCCCGGAAGAGCAAGACCCCACCACCGCCCTGCAAGTCAACCACCCAGTCTCACACCTCCATCCCCCAGGCCACCACTCCACAGGTTCCACCGCCACACCCTGCCCCAGGTTCCCCCACACACCGATACCGCATCCCCAAACTGCTTAGGCCCTCCCCCCCTGCCACTTGCTCTTCCACCCCCAAACCAGACGCTCTGCCTGTTTGTGCCACTGGTGTGGAAACCGTGTCCCCCCCCTCTGTCCTGCCCAGCTCTTCTGCCCCCCTTCCACTACCTTGGAGTCATGCACTGCGGTGGAGTCCACAACCACCCCGTCTGACTCGGGCACTGCATTGGGGACCCAGTCCACTCCATCTGACCAGCCCACTGCAGTGGTTGCAGCACCAACACCATCTGACTTGAGCCCTGCGGTGGTGCCAGCCCCCTGAGTCAGACACCTCCACTGCAGTTGCCGGTGACACTCCTGCACCCACCTCCCCTTCACTGCCTCCTTCTGGCATCCCCTGATCCTGTCCCTGCGGTGCCTGGCCTGCCCCTCGTATGCCCCTCCAAGGGGGATGTCCCCTGTCCGTACCTGTGCAGGCAAGCAATTGTTGACAAGTTGTCACACATCACCCTGTTGGGACTGTATATTTGGACTGGCCATTGGCCTTAGTTTATTTTGGACTTTTGATTTGAGTTGCACACTTGCTGAATAAAGCCTCTTTTTGTTTACTTGTGGTTAATCTTTGGAGGTACATGATGTAGATGTGTGGAATCATGCATTTGCTGTTGTAATAGTGTTCAGATCAGGTAAATGAAGTTTTGCTGTGATGTGCTCCATGTGGTCCATGGGACATGTGTCCTAATCTAGTCTGGATCTATAGCATCCTTTGCTGCAGTCTGAGGGTGTAATGTTCAGCATTTGACACAGGGATGTACGTTTAGCATTTGTAGATTACCATCTTTGTCCTACACTGATGCACATCTGGTGGGCTTACCACTGTCCAATGTTCCTAGTACCCTGACTGTGTGCCCGTCTCCAATGGACATGCAGTTTAGCACATCAAATTTGGAGGACTCATCTGTGTACACAGTGCAAGTTGCTTGACACGTGTCTTGGGTGTATGCAGATGACTGACGTGACACTCCCGTGCCCAGGCTGATATGAGCAGAGCCTTCAGTGTGTTGTAGTTGTTGACTCACTGACCGAGTGTTCTGCTGACATGTTTGAGTCATGCACAGACAAGGTTTGGCACAGCTGACCTTCCACAGGAGTGGAGTGCCCTCATGGCTGTGCGTGATTCCGTGATATAGGCTGTGCCCGTGTTGTGTGTTGTGTAGGCATGTCTGTGCGTGTTCCCTTCTCCTTTTCCTACACAGGCTGTGTCCCTACGGATGATCCTGTTTGTGATGCTTGCTGAGTTGTTCTGTGTTCATCCAGCATCTTGGACCTGGTTTCTCCGGGATGTGGGTGCATGGCAAACTAATGTTCATGAGGTTGTCATCCCTAGTTGTCTTTGTTGTCAGGGCTGGGGATGTGGGCAAACGCAGATGGGACACAGTCAGGATTCCTCTTGGCACTTGTTGGTTACACAAGTAATGTGATTTTCTGTTTGTGTATGCTTTCAGTGATTGTGACACGTTGTGTGTGTTACTGCTGCCACTCCTCAGGGTCAGAGCTGCAATGTTGGAAGTTGTCTATGTGTGTCCTTTGTGGGTCAGCTTGGCTTCTTCATTGGTGTGTGACTATGGCCAGGATCCCATTGTTTGGGGTGGATTTCACGTCATGCCCATGTACGGCATACTGTGCAGTGTGTCAGACATTCACAAGTCTTGTTGACTGGCCATGTGTGATGGGTTTCTGCACCTTATTTCCCCCACCACCCCTGGGATTGTCATGGGTGCATGTGCAATGTCAGCAGTCCATGTGAGCTTCACTGCTGCACATTGGTGGAGATCAAGGTGTGTGGCGTTGAGTGTGTGCAAATGTGAGTTGTTGCATGGCTGGGGCACTACCTCCATATTGTCCTTGGCTGGCAGGCCATGCTGAGTGCTTTGTGCTTGTATAGGTGTGATGGTAGATTGTTGCTCAGGACACATGGCTGTGGTTCACAGTGTGGATGACATCTACCTTTGTCATCACAGTGTGATTGTCATGCAGGGTAGTGTCACCACAATGTGGGGTCCCTGGAGGGAGTGCTGTGGTGGTTCTGTCTCTTGCTGTGTTTGTTGCTGTTCCTACAAGCTTGTGTGACATGTGTAATTTGGGCTCCCTCTCATCTCACAATGCCTGTTTGCCCACATAGGGGAATCCAATCCATGAGTTACTTCTGTATGTGACTGTGTTGACATCTGTCTAATACTAAGGAGATCAACCTGCCTATATAGGAGATATATATAGTGCCCTTATAGGGTCACCAAATAATAGACAAAACTGGGCTAATATAAGAGCATTTATCATAGTAAATCCAAGAACACAATTTTAGCAAAATTTCTATATATTTATTTTAATCATTAACAATTCATTTTGTTTATCAAAATTCACAGATGGAAAAAACAGATGTAAACTACATATCAAACATATAACAATAAAATAGGTCCCACACAGACATACTCAAGAACAACACTCATTCAGAGTTCCAAAAATGCATACACACTCATACATCACTCTAACAATCATACTTCTCCGTGAGATTAAAAACACAATCAAGGTTTCTATACAGCCAAATGATGTAGGTATCAAAGGCTCTCGTGTATCCTTCCAATAATGGATAGTAGTTGGATCCAAATGCACGAGGTCGTTTCAGTGCCAACGCGCGTTTCGGTGTCTAGGCCCAGAGTGGGCTACACCTTCATCAGGGCGGCACAGATATATAGAGTGTGGGGCACATAAGAAACAACCTTAATATAAATAATCCACTCAAGAATAGAGACACACAAAGTTGAGTCCAGCTCAACAAGGGGTATCTAAGGATAAATATAAAGAACGAGCTCCAGGGGACTCATTAAATGTCAGATCGTAGAGAGAAACAAACGGATAAGGAGATCACAGAATCCAAGGATCAATACGTTTTTCAAGGAATGTTCGAGTCATCATAAATTCTTTTATTTCTACTTTAAGGAAGGCGATCCTTCAGTCAGATTGCTGTTCCAGGATAATCTGCTGGAAACAGTATGAAATCGAAGTGCCTCAGTCGGCTTTAATATGTTATCTTACTTCCAGATTTCTCCTGCCAGAATGAGCTGCACATTGGTGGAGATCAAGGTGTGTGGCGTTGAGTGTGTGCAAATGTGAGTTGTTGCACGGCTGGGGCACTACCTCCATATTGTCCTTGGCTGGCAGGCCATGCTGAGTGCTTTGTACTTGTATAGGTGTGATGGTAGTTTGTTGCTCAGGACACATGGCTGTGGTTCACAGTGTGGATGACATCTACCTTTGTCATCACAGTGTGATTGTCATGCAGGGTAGTGTCACCACAATGTGGGGTCCCTGGGGGGAGTGCTGTGGTGGTTCTGTCTCTTGCTGTGTTTGTTGCTGTTCCTACAAGCTTGTGTGACATGTGTAATTTGGGCTCCCTCTCATCTCACAATGCCTGTTTGCCCACATAGGGGAATCCAATCCATGAGTTACTTCTGTATGTGACTGTGTTGACAGCTGTGTATTAGTGAATCTGGCTTCCTCATGTGTTGTGTGTTTGCCTGGGGACACTGGCACACAACCCCCCTCACCTGTTGTATTTGATATGCAGTGTGAGTCTGCCTGTTTGTGTTTGTGCATTTGCACCACTGCATTGGCATATCTTTAGTTTGCCATTGGCTGTATGTTGTTTGTTGGCTTTCCCCTGCTGGCCCTGGGACTGCTAGGTCATCAGTCAGCACATTGGTCATGGTTAGTATGTCCCATTGCTGCCATGGTATGGTATTTGTTCACCTGACATCTACAGTCTCCACAGGATATCTACATTTGTGTGTCCATTGGTGCAGATATGTGGGTCTGCATTATGATGCTCACTTCTGTCATTGTGTTATTTGTGAATGTAGACAATGTGGGCCCCCATGGCTGATGTTTGTGTGCACATGGCCAGAACGATGTGTCATTGGCACTGCACTGCTTGCCTCACACAATCTATGTTGCTATGGGACACAAGCACTACAATGCCACTGTAGTGTTTGGTGTTGTGTGACCAGGAATAATCCCTGCAGTTTTGTTTTTGCAGCTTTTACCAGGACTACACTTACCTTTTGGGCACTGTGGTGATGGGGCTTTGGGCCCCATTGCCACACTGTTCAATATGTGCTTCAGCTATGGAGCACACATTTACCTTTGGGCACTGTGGTGATGGGGCTTTGGGCCCCATTGCCACACTGTTCAAAATGTGCTTCAGCTATGGAGCACACACTTACCTTTGGGCACTGTGGTGATGGGGCTTTGGGCCCCATTGCCACACTGTTCAAAATGTGCTTCAGCTATGGAGCACACACTTACCTTTTGGGCACTGTGGTGATGGGGCTTTGGGCCCCATTGCCACAGTGGTCATGGTCTGCTTGCATTGTGTAGGCCACACACATTTATGTGTGACACATGTGACAGGGGGTCACATTGTATGTTCAATGTCATGTTCAGTGTTGTATGCATTTGACACAGACCACACACGCTTGTCATGGTGTTGGGGGTGGGATGTAATTTACAGACAGTCCTTATGTGGGAGTATGCTAGTTGTGTCATGCATTACCCACCCTATGAGTAGGGGTGGTTGTAGTGGCAGGCATCCAGCCCCCATGTGTGGGGATGGTAGTAGTGGTAGGCATCCAGCCCCCATGAGTGGGGATGGTAGTGGTGGTAGGCATCCAGCCCCCATGAGTGGGGATGGTAGTAGTGACAGCCATCCAGCCCACCCTGAGTAGGGGTGGTGTTAGTGGTAGGCATCCATCCCCCTATGGGTGGGGATGGCAGTAGTGGCAGGCATCCAGCCCACCCTGAGTAGGGGTGGTGTTAGTGGTAGGCATCCATCCCCCTATGGGCGGGGATGGTAGTAGTGGTAGGCATCCAGCCCCCCATGAGTGGGGATGGTAGTAGTGGTAGGCATCCAGCCCCCATGAGTGGGGATGGTAGTAGTGGTAGGCATCCTGCCCCCCATGAGTGGGGATGGTAGTAGTGGTAGGCATCCAGCCCCCCATGAGTGGGGATGGTAGTAGTGACAGCCATCCAGCCCACCCTGAGTAGGGGTGGTGTTAGGGTAGGCATCCATCCCCCTATGGGTGGGGATGGCAGTAGTGTGCAGGCATCCAGCCCACCCTGAGTAGGGGTGGTGTTAGTGGTAGGCATCCATCCCCTATGGGTGGGGATGGTAGTAGTGGTAGGCATCCAGCCCCCATGAGTGGGGATGGTAGTAGTGGTAGGCATCCAGCCCCCCATGAGTAGCGGTGGTGTTAGTGGTAGGCATCCATCCCCCTATGGGTGGGGATGGTAGTAGTGACAGCCATCCAGCCCACCCTGAGTAGGGGTGGTGTTAGTGGTAGGCATCCATCCCCCTATGGGTGGGGATGGCAGTAGTGGCAGGCATCCAGCCCACCCTGAGTAGGGGTGGTGTTAGTGGTAGGCATCCATCCCCCTATGGGTGGGGATGGTAGTAGTGGTAGGCAAATGCAAAAACAACAGTTGATGGACAGAATGCAGAACAATGTCATACATTCACCCCAGTACAGAGATCTGGGCCTAAATCCATCGTTTTTTTGCTCACCATGCCATTCCAGTTTGAACCCAGCCATATGCAAATCAGTCTTGACCCTGTGCCTCATGGGAACAGTCCAGCCCGAACTGACAAGCCAGGTCCTCCCTGGACCGCAAACAAGCATCCTAGGACCGGTTTCGGGGTTTCACCCCTCTTCAGCCAGGATAGCTTGATTCCAGGGGCATGGAGAGTAGTGGTAGGCATCCAGCCCCCCATGAGTGGGGATGGTAGTAGTGGTAGGCATCCAGCTCCCCATGAGTGGGGATGGTAGTGGTGGAAGGCATCCAGCCCCCCATGAGTGGGGATGGTAGTAGTGGTAGGCATCCAGCCCCCCATGAGTGGGGATGGTAGTAGTGGTAGGCATCCAGTCCCCCATGAGTGGGGATGGTAGTAGTGGTAGGCATCCAGCCCCCCATGAGTGGGGATGGTAGTAGTGGTAGGTATCCATCCCCTATGGGTGGGGATGGCAGTAGTGGCAGGCATCCAGCCCACCCTGAGTAGGGGTGGTGTTAGTGGTAGGCATCCATCCCCCTATGGGTGGGGATGGTAGTAGTGGTAGGCATCCAGCCCCCCATGAGTGGGGATGGTAGTAGTGGTAGGCATCCAGCCCCCATGAGTGGGGATGGTAGTAGTGGTGAGGCATCCAGCCCCCATGAGTGGGGATGGTAGTGGTGGTAGGCATCCAGCCCCCCATGAGTGGGGATGGTAGTAGTGGTAGGCATCCAGCCCCCCATGAGTGGGGATGGTAGTAGTGGTAGGCATCCTGCACCCCATGAGTGGGGATGGTAGTAGTGGTAGGCATCCAGCCCCCATGAGTGGGGATGGTAGTAGTGACAGCCATCCAGCCCACCCTGAGTAGGGGTGGTGTTAGTGGTAGGCATCCATCCCCCTATGGGTGGGGATGGCAGTAGTGGCAGGCATCCAGCCCACCCTGAGTAGGGGTGGTGTTAGTGGTAGGCATCCATCCCCTATGGGTGGGAATGGTAGTAGTGGTAGGCATCCAGCCCCCCATGAGTGGGGATGGTAGTAGTGGTAGGCATCCAGCCCCCCATGAGTGGGGATGGTAGTGGTGGTAGGCATCCAGCCCCCATGAGTGGGGATGGTAGTAGTGGTAGGCATCCAGCCCCCTATGGGTGGGGATGGTAGTAGTGGCAGGCATCCATCCCCTCTGGGTGTGTATGGCATTGGTGTTGGCCATCCCACCCCTATGGTTCTGCTGTTGCTTGTGTACGTCATTTGTGCATCCCTATGTGTGTGAGACATATTTCGGGTACGTGTCGTTTGTTTGTGTTGTGGGTGTTTGACTTACCGTCTGCGCCGTACGCGTCCGTACCGGTCCCGGTAATAGATGTAGAGTATTGGTAGGACCTGCGCGATGGGATTCATGGTTGGGTCGTCTCGTTCGGGTTTCTCGTGGCTTCGACTCGTACTCGTCGCTGGCTTGTTCGTCTCGTCGCCGTGGATCGTCTTGTGGCGCGAATCGGAGCTTATGTGCAGCTCTCCCGGATGCTCATACGTGCCGGACGTAGCGACGAGTTTGGCGCGTACGGAAGACGCATCGTACTAGTCCGGCCGGAAGGTGCAGTGTATTTGGTTCCGTGCGACTCGATTCGGCGTTTACGGATCTGGCTCGGGCGGGGAACAGGAGCTAGAATGGGTAAGTACGGCTCACTCGGAATCTGGGCTGTTATGTGCATCGTACTTGTTCGTTCGGTAGAGTGTTCGAGTCGGTCGGAAAACACGCGTTCGGCTGGTATTTTTTCCGGACGAATACTGTTAGGTGCGCTTCCGGCCGACATCGGAATCGACCCCTTAGAGTTAGTATACACTATGATTGAACTTGAAGGTAATGCTGATTTTGTGAATGATCCATTTCTGAATTTAGCGAATGATGATATAAATTTGGATTTAAGTTGTACTGGCGGCTTTAAACCCAAATCTGTTTTCATGCCACAGTTAAGTAATGATACTATAGCTATATTTGAAAAAGGGGTTACCAATGAGTTCAAAAAAATTGATAGAAAAAAGATGTTCATAAGAGGCAATTTCAATAAATAAATCACAGCAAAATGCGATTAATGAGTTGAGAGATAACAGTAACATAGTAATCAAGAAATCCGACAAAGGGGGAAATGTACTGGTACTCCCCCTAGAGATGTATCTGAATGAAGGCCATAGACAACTGAATGTCAGGGAAAGGTATAAACTGTCGAACAAAGCAAAATATGAAATAAGTAACAAAAAATATCAGGAGCAGTTGATGGAATGGAAAGATAAAAATGTAATTGAATGGGAAGAATACCAGTTTTTAAATTGTAAATTTCCCTAATTGCCTGCTTTATACTTGTTGCCCAAGTTGCACAAGGATAATACAAATCCACCTGGTAGACCAATTGTTTCGGCAAGAGGGAGTCTACTTGAAAATACTTCAAGATACGTAGACTTATTTCTAAGACTGTTTGTACAATCACTTTCTTCCTTTTTTTTTTGTTGTTAAATAATCTTTATTATTTTTAGTACATACATAAACCTCCTCCCTCCCTTCCCCCCTCCCCCATCTCAGGCAGGTATGCTTCGAAAGAAAAGAACATAGATACATACATCAAAATATATGAGTATTTTACATCATTAATTCGTTCGTATGGTGCCACCAGGTTCATCAAAACTAACACATACCCAACTAGCTCTTTTCCTAAGTTTGCAACCACCGGCTGAGAGGTTCCCATATATCCAGCCCCTTTTTCCGCTTTTTCTTCCTTTCCTTCTATATATCGCAACTTCTAGGCTACGAGCCGCTAACAATCGAGCCCGCCATTGTTGAAATGCCGGTGGTTTTGGATCTAACCAAGAGGAAGCGATGCATAGTCTCAACACCGCCATTGAAACAAAAATTAATCCTTGCATGCGTTTTAATCGATTATTTCCATCTATGCCCAACATTATTTCACTCACAGTAATTTCTACTCTTACATTGAAAATTTCCGTTAAAAAATCCGGAATTTCAACAATCAACTCCTGAAGTAAATCACATGTGGCAAATATATGTACAATATCGGCTTCGTATAAAGAACACCGTGGACATAGTGTTCCCTTCCCGGTTCCCCAATTGGCTAACTTGTTAGGAGTATAATATAGTTGAAAAATTGTCTTGTAATATTGGGCTTGTAGTTTCGCCGACATCAGTAAGGATTGTGACAATTCATATGACTTAAAAAAAGTTTCAGACGTAATCCCCAGTTTATCCTGCCATTTTAATAAGAATTTGTCTAGGTCATCTGAAAGTGAAGACATTAAGTTACTATAAATTTCTCCAATTTTAACTACTCTATTTTTGCTTAGAGTTTCCATAATTTGAATTTTGGGAAATTTCAGTCTACTACCTCCTTTCTTTAACAGGAAATCCCTGATTTGGAGAAACTTAAAGAAGTCTCTATTTTCTAAGGCGTAGTAATTTCTTAGTTCTTCAAATGACTTCAACCCAGAAATGGAGTAAAAAAACAATTGTGTAATCCCAGTATTAATCCATCTATTCATACAAGAATCATGAAATACCTCCGGAAGATTATTATTTTGAAATATTAATGTATATGACGATAGTCTCCCAATTCCCAATAGCTTACGCACGTTATTCCAGACTTTATGAATGCCCACCAGAGATTTAAAACGGACCTTTTTGAAGTAATTATCGTATGAGTGTCGCCATAGATATCCGCTGGCTTCATTCCCCAAGACAAGTTCTTGCGGTGTTGGTATATCACTGTCTCTCCGTACATCCCTATTGCCCGATACGAATTTAATACAGTAGTTTACGACTGTAGCCCAGTAGTATAATTTAAGATTGGGAAGGGCAAAACCCCTCTATCTTTGGGTAGCGTAATAAATCTAATAGCTCTACGTGGTTTTTTATAACCCCATATGAATCGTGAGAACATATTTTCGATTGTTTTAAGCCATTGGGGTAAAAACTCTAAACAAATTGCCCTAAAAATATAAAAATTTTGGGGAAAAAATCATTTTAATCGCGTTACACCTGCCCCTATAGTTAGATGTAAATTGTTTAATCTATTGAGGTCTTTTTCCGTCTGTCTAATTAGTGGATCCAGATTGATCTTCACAAGGTTATCTAGACTAGCCGTGATATTGACCCCTAAATATATAGCGTTATCCTCTACCCGTTCATCTCTCAGCAGGTTTTTATTATTAAGGACAATCTGGGTTTTGTCCTGATTCAGTTTGTACCCGGATACTTCTACAAAAGCTTTAGCCTCCTCTTCTATTGCCTTAATTGCTGTGGTTGGGTCGGTCGTGACTACAGCGATATCATCCACGTAAGCTAATGTTTTAGTATCCCCTGTTTGTGTCTGTACCGGTAGAATTATCAGATTGTTTTCAAGCTTGCGGATAAAGGGATCAATAAATATTGCAAATAATAGAGGGGAGCACGGGCACCCCTGCCTTGTCCCTCTCGTGATATCTATCTTATCTGACATTGCCTCATTTACCATAACTACGGCCTCTGGAAATGTATATAGCATCTGGGTAACTTTGATAAAGGGCGCGCCTATGCCACATCTCGACATTGCTGACCAAAGATATTTCCAGGAGACCCTATCAAAGGCTTTTTCGGCGTCCAGCAATATGAGTGCCATAGGGTCCCCTTTAACTTCAGCAATATCGAACAACGTGATCACTCTTTGGACGTGATCGGTAGTTGACCTCCCAGGAATGAACCCGTGTTGGCGACCAGATACGATTTTATACATCTGTGGGGCCAGCCGGCTTGCTAGCAATTTCGAATAGATTTTTGAATCACCGTTGATGAGGGTAATGGGCCGATATGATCCCAATTCTGCCGCATCTTTGTTCTTCTTGAGAAAAACCACAATTTTAGCACGTGACCATGATCCCGGAGGTCGACCACCCTGATAGATATGTATGAAAAGATCAGTTAGGATTCTCTGCAATGGTTTATAGAATTTCACATAAAACTCTGTGGGTATACCATCCAGCCCGGCTGCTTTCCCCTTAGCTATACTATGCATTGCGAGTAAAATTTCTACCCACTCTGGTATGTTATCCAAACTTTCTTGATCTTCTTGCCCTAATCTTGGGGATATAATCTGATCTAGATATTCCTCGATCTTATCCGGTCGTGCCCCAGTTTCTTCATATAAATGTTGGTAATATCTCTGAAATGCGGCCCTTATCTCTTTAGGATCCGTTTTACAGCCATAACTTGGGTCTCTAATCTCCCTTATTAAGTTGAGCGTATTTTGCTGTCTGGTACGTACAGCCAGTTGATGGCCAACTTGTTCACTCAACTCGTACACACTTTCCTTATGCATTGTAGCTTTGGCTATCGCTTTCTCCAGATAGATATCATTGATTGCATTTTTCGCTATTGACACCCTTTTAGTTCCCTTTCTACTTCAAGCCCTTCTTGCACAGCTCTTATTAAACCCTCCTCCCTTAAGGCCAGATTCCGATGTAATATTCCCATTTCCTGTTTAGCTTTTTTATTAAAATTAAGTGAAAAACGCATCGTCTCCCCCCTTATGCCAGCTTTCAGGGCATCCCATACCACCTCAATCGAGGTGCTACCTATATTATCTTCCAGAAATTCTGGTATCCATTTACCCATTTGTTGACAATATGCTTCATTAAGTAGTAAAGCTCTCTCGAAGGTCCAGGTTTTCCCCTCGCTATTCCCTCCTCCCAGTTCCAACTCCATGATCAACGGATTATGGTCCGACAAGACCTGAGGTAGCTTTTCAATAGAACAGCTAGAGATTATATCGCTTGGAAGCGAGCATGTAATCCAATCTAGCAAACTTTCTGTGCGGATTAGAAAAGAATGTAAATCCTGAATCGCTGGGGCGTTTGTTTTGCCAGCAGTCAATCATGCCATGGGTTTGACATAGCTCTTTAAAAGCTCTAAATACTTTCGTCTTCCTCCCTTTATACATAAATCCCGGATCTAGAGACCAATCACATGGGAGGTTGATGTTGAAATCTCCACACACTATCAGTGGGAGTGGCCAGTGGGCTAGTTCATTAGTAATATAGTCCAGCACACTCGAATCATCTAGAACGCTACCATACAGTGTACATATTGTCGTTTTTGTGCCCCTTTTACATTGACATTCTGTGATTGCCCATCGCCCACATTTATCAGCCGCAGACCTAACATTTTGTATCTCACTCCCTTTCACAAGGATAGCGAACCCCCTTGTCCTAGTCCCTTGTGTTGTTGCTGTAACCAATCTATATCCTAAGGTTTTAAGTAGGTGTCGCTGTGATCCCTCGATGTGCGTCTCTTGCAAGCAGATAATGTTGGCCCCAATTGTTTGTAATGCCATGGCTACCCTTTGTCTTTTTTCCGGATTGTTAAGCCCACAAATATTAATGGTAAGGATCTTCAGTCTACCCACTGATAGCGATATCTAAACCTGCCAGCATCATAATTTCCTTGCAGAATAGCTGGTTCTTCGTATACTTTCTGGGTACTAAACTGCTTCTTAGGGCATAGTTTATTTATCTTGGTTGCATTATTTACACCCCTTCGCAGCCTGAGATCTTTCCCCCCATCCGCCAACCCACCCCCACCCCCACCCATCTTGAGGCAATCAGGCTCAATCATGAGCCTGTGTGACAGAGTCTGGATCAGTCTCACCACTCTCCAGCCCCCTCGCTCCCTCCCTGTACTCACGAACACAAAAATACCCAAACCAAAAAAAATAAAACACGCTCATAAGCCATTCACACATATTTACCCAAGTGACCCCTTTCTAAATGAGTGAATGGCCAGTTTAACCCAACACGCTCCAAGCTATCAAAGGCAACCACCATCTAGTGCCCAATTCCCCTGGCCTCTCGCGAAAACAACACTGCTCCGCCTTAATGTCTCTCAGTAAATCAGGACTTTGACGCGGAAATCTCATCCAGCAGACTCTGAGCTTGAATTTCTGACGTGAAATAATAGTTCCGCCCTTGAGATATAACTTTTAACTTGGCCGGATTCTGAAGGAAAACTGTCGCACCAACTTTTTGAAAGGGAGTTATAAGTTGTCTAAGTCTCCACCTCCTTTCCACAGTTGCATGTGCAAAATCTGGTTTAGCAAAAAATGAAAAGTTCTCCCAGTGTCTCTTTCTGTTGGGTCTTGCAAGGTCATACACGGCCTGTCTCAATAAAAAGTTCCCAAAGTATATTAATATAACACGGGGGTATGCTTGAGAGTTCGTAGAGTGCTTAGGCGGAGTCAGAGGAAATCTGTGTACCGCTGTATTTCCTTTTCCCACTCCCAATGAGCTAGTTCTGGTAAGGAATTTTGCAGCAGGTTTATTATAAATCTCCTAACATCACTGCCTTCGCTATTTTCTGGTATTCCCAGAAGTCTCAAGTTGTTGCGGCGTTGGCGGTTTTCCGCCTCCTCCAACTTCCACATTACGTCCTTCAGCGTTTTTCCCTGTGAGGATGTTTGTTCCTTCAGAGTACCGACTGTGTTTTCTAAATCTTCCGTGCGTTTCTCCACCGTGTTTAGTCTGTCTGCGATCTCTGTGCAGGTTTTGCCAATTTTGCGCATGGTTCCTTGTATCTTCTTTGATGCGAGCCGTGCTTGGCGATTTTCGGTTTTGGCCTCCTCTCGGAAGGACTTTAGGGATTGGAAAATTGATGATAAGGTGGGCTTGTCATATTCACCGTGTCTTCTATCCGTGGGTGTACCATCCGGTTGGTCGCTAGTGGGATTTCTTTTCCCGCTTGATCTGGTGGAAGGTAGCAATTGATTTCCTGAGTAGTCCCATCCTAATTCTCCATCTTCCCCTGACAATTTCCTATGGTTGTTTTTCCTACCCAGTGACCCCCGCTTAGTTCTCTTAGGGATCCTCTTCTCGTCTTGTTGACTGCAGTTGCTTATGAATGAGTCCTCGCAATCCACGTCACCAGTACCACTTGAAAGTGCATATTCCGAATCTGCAGATTCCTCGTTCACCGAGTAGAATTTCTCCAGGGAATCCGGAGACAGGTATCCCATCTCCTGAGACCTTTTGCAGATAGCCCCCTCGCCAAGTTCTCGCAATCGGTCATCCAGCACCGTCGGGTCTTACTCGTAGCTTTTGGGATCAATCAGGGGTTTGTTAAAGCGCAACTACTCACCCGTAAGGGTCTCAAGGCGCTAGGGGGGGGGGTGCAGGTTCCATCCATCAAGGAAGGGGTCTGTCGAAGAGCCAGGTTTTGAGGTTTCTTGCGAAAATGGGGAGCGATGTTGTCTGTCTGAGGTGGAGCGGAAGGGCGTTCCATGCTTTGGCCGCGAGGAAGGAGAAGGAGCGGCCTCCCGATCTGGTCTTTCTGGTGCGGGGGACCACGGCGTAGGAGAGCTGGGCTGATCGTAGGGTCCTTTGGGGTGCGTGGAATTTGAGTCGGCTGTTCAGGTATGCTGGTCCGGTGCCGTGGAGGGCCTTGTGTGCGTGGGTGAGCATCTTGAAGGTGATTCTCGCCTCGACAGGGAGCCAGTGGAGTGTGCGCAGGTGCTGGGAGATGTGGCAGTGTTTTGGCAGGTTGAGGACCAGTCTTGCGGCGGCGTTCTGGATGTTCTGTAGCTTGCAGGTGAGGTTTTTGTTTATTCCGGCGTAGAGTGCGTTGCCGTAGTCGAGTCTGCTGGTGACCAGGGCGTGAGTGACGGTCTTTCGGTGTTCGAGGGGATCCATTTGAAGGTCTTACGAAGGAGGCGGAGGGTGTGGAAGCAGGAAGACGAGACAGAGTTGATCTGGCGGTCCATTTTGAGCTCGGAGTCCAGGATGATTCCCAGGTTGCGTGCGTGGTCCGTGGGGGTTGGCGGGTTTCCGAGGGCGGGTGGCCACCAGGTGTCGCTCCAGGCATCGGGGTTTGGGCCCATGATGAGTACTTCTGTTTTGTTGGTGTTTAGTTGTAGGCAGCTGTTTTTCATCCATTTGGCGACGGCTTCCATGCCTTCTCGAAAGTTGCGTCTGGCGGTGTTGGGTTCGTTGGATAGGGAGAGGATGAGCTGGGTGTCGTCTGCGTATGACACGATGTTGAGTCCGTAGGTTCTGACGATGGGTGCGAGTGGAGCCATGTAGACGTTGAGGGAGGAGCCCTGGGGGACTCCGCAGGTGGTAGGTGTGGGGTCCGAGAGGAAAGGGGGGAGTCTGACCCGCTGCGTCCTGCCGGAGAGGAAGGAGCGGATCCAGTCGAGGGCCTTGTCCTGGATTCCTGCGTTGTAGAGTCTGCGTATTAGGGTGCGGTGGGAGACTGTGTCGAACGCCGCTGATAGGTCGAGGAGGATGAGGGCTACTGTTTCTCCTTTGTCCAGTAGGGTGCGGATGTCGTCTGTTGCGGCGAGGAGGGCGGTTTCCGTACTGTGTTTTTTTCTGAAGCCGGATTGGGAGGAGTCGAGGATGTTGTGTTCTTCAATGAATGTGGCGAGTTGGCTGTTGATGGCTTTCTCGATGACTTTCGCTGGGAACGGGAGCAGGGAGATGGGTCTGTAGTTTTTGAGGTCGGTGGGGTCCGCTGAGGGTTTCTTTAGGAGGGGGTTGACCTCGGGCGTGTTTCCAGTCGTCGGGGAACGAGGCGGTCGCCAGGGAGCGGTTGATGGTGTGGCGGAGCATGGGTGCGATGGTGTCGGCGGCTCTGTTGAAGATGTGGTGGGGGCAGGGGTCCGTGGGGGCCCCTGAGTGGATTGACTTCATTGTCTTCAGTGTGTCTTCGGTGGTGAGGGCTGTCCAGTCGTCAATCGCTGGTTTCCGGGTGTCGGGGTGGTTGGTGAGGGTTCAGTGTGTTGGTTGTCTTCGTCGAAGTTGTTGTAGATGCTCTTGATTTTGTGGTGGAAAAAGGTGCTGAGTTTGTCGCAGAGGTCTTGTGAGGGAGGGATGTCGGTAGACTCGCTAGTGGGTTGGGCGAACTCCTTGATGATGCTGAAGAGTTCCTTGCTGTTGTGCGCGTGGGTGGAGATTCTGTCTTCAATCGCTTTTTCCTCGTTTCTCTGATGAGTTGATGGTGGGCGTTGGTGGCGGCTCTGAAGTTGTCGTGGGCTTCTGTGGATTTGGTGTTCCTTCAGGCCTTTTCGAGGCTGCGGCATGTGCTTCTGGACTCTCGAAGTTCGGTGGTAAACCATCTGGCTTTCTTGGCGCGGGTATTGTTGTTTTTCTTGAGGGGGCTATGGTGTTGGTGCTGTCCGAGATCCATCTATGCAGGGTTCGGGCTGCGGTGTTGGGGTCGTCATTTTCCGCGATGGTTGGGGTGGAGTTGTTGAGTGAGGAGGTGAGCTGGTCGTCGGTGATTTTGGTCCAGTTTCTTCGTGGAAGCAGGTGCTGGTGTCTGTGGATGGTGGGTGTTCTGAAGGTGAAGTGGACGCAACGATGGTCGGTCCATGGGAGTTCGGTGGTGTGGCTGAAGGTGATGGAGTTTCCTGTAGTGAAGAGGGGGTCGAGGGTGTGTCCTGCTGAGTGCGTGGGCTCGGTCACGATCTGGCGCAGTCCAATGTTGTGGAGGTTGTCCAGGAGGGATGTGGTGTTGGGGTCCAGTTGGTTGTCGAGGTGGAAGTTGAGGTCTCCCAGCAGGGTGTAGTTGCTGGATGCGATGGCCTGCGGGGAGATAATGTCCGTGATGGAGTTGGCGAAGGGTCCGCGGGGTCCAGGGGTCGGTAGATGAGGGTTCCTCGGAGGGTGGCGGTGGGGCTGGCCAGTATCTTGAAGTGAAGGTGTTCCATCAGTTCTGTGGGCTCATCAGGGAGTGTGCTCAGGCGGAGGCTGGATTTGTGGACAATGGCGATTCCTCCTCCTGGGCGGATGGGGCGGTCCTTCCTGGAGATCTTGTATCCTTGGGGGATGGCGATGGCGATGTCCGGTCCCGAGGTGGTGTTGGTCCAGGTTTCGGTGAAGAACGCTACGTCCGGGGTGGTGCTGTCGAGGAGGTCCCAGATTTCTGTGGCGTGTTTGTGGAGGGATCGGACGTTGAGGAGGATGCATTGCAGGGTCTTCGGTTCAGTTGTGTTCTTGTGGGCGGGTTGTGCTGGATCCGTGTTCTTGGCGGTGCTGCAGGTGTGCCGGCAGCGGTGACAGCTGAAGGGTCCGTGGGAGTCGGCTGGTGATGCTAGCTTGCAGTTGTTGTTGCGGCCTGGGTTGAGTGCGTGGAGTGCTGCTGGGTTGTAGCGTTGGCGGGCGGAGGTCCAGGGTTCCTAGCGCTGGTCGCGGTCGGTTCGCGGCCGGGCGCAGACGGGCTTGCCTTTGACGCGCCTTCGGCGTGCCAGCGTCGAGCCCACGGCCCGCGGCCGCCCGCGGCCGCACACGGCAATGGCCGCCATTAAGTAGGGGTCGGAGAGGGCTGGACAGCTGGGAGGCGGGAGCGGGGAGGGAGCTGGATTGGGCCGGTCGCGCTGGGGGGAGGGGCCGCGGGGCAGCAGCGGCGGGGAAAGGTGAAGGGAGGAAATAAGGGATAAAGAAAAAAGGGAAAATAGGCAGAAATAAGGCACAAAGAGCAGAGATGCAGAAAGATGAAAGATAAAAGAGGGTAGAAAAGCAGTGAAAACTAGTGAAAGGGCAGAGCGAGAGGAAGGGAAAATGAGCAGAAATCAGGCACAAAAGAGCAGAGATGCAGAAAAGTGCAGAAAGGTGAAAGATAAAGAGGGTAGAAAAACGAGTGAAAACAAGTGAAAGGGCAGAGCGAGAGGAAGGGAAAATGAGCAGAAATAAGGCACAAAAGAGCAGAGATGCAGAAAAGTTCAGAAAGGTGAAAGATAAAAAAGGGTAGAAAAACGAGTGAAAGAGCAGAGTTAGAGGAAGGAGACAGAGGTCCACTGGACTACCAGGGATGAGGCGCAGGGAAACCTGTGGGTGGAGGAGGGCCTCGATCACCAACACTCGAGAGTGCAGGGGCAGGCCTCACTTAATGGTGGAGCTGCGAGGGTGGGAGAGCAATTTCACTGACAATGAGTCAGTGGTCTTGCTCGCCTGTCCCCGCAGTGGCCGCCATTAAGTAGGGGTCGGGAGGAGCTGGACAGCTGGGAGGCGGGAGCGGGGAGGGAGCTGGATTGGGCCGGTCGCGCTGGGGGGAGGGGCCGCGGGGGCATCAGCGGCGGGGAAAGGTGAAGGGAGGAAATAAGGGATAAAGAAAAAAAGGGAAAATAGGCAGAAATAAGGCACAAAAGAGCAGAGATGCAGAAAGGTGAAAGATAAAAGAGGGTAGAAAAACGAGTGAAAACTAGTGAAAGGGCAGAGCGAGAGGAAGGGAAAATGAGCAGAAATCAGGCACAAAAGAGCAGAGATGCAGAAAAGTGCAGAAAGGTGAAAGATAAAAGAGGGTAGAAAAACGAGTGAAAACAAGTGAAAGGGCAGAGCGAGAGGAAGGGAAAATGAACAGAAATAAGGCACAGAAGAGCAGAGATGCAGAAAAGTGCAGAAAGGTGAAAGATAAAAAAGGGTAGAAAAACGAGTGAAAGAGCAGAGTTAGAGGAAGGAGACAGAGGTCCACTGGACTACCAGGGATGAGGCGCAGGAAACCTGTGGGTGGAGGAGGGCCTCGATCACCAACACTCGAGAGTGCAGGGGCAGGCCTCACTTAATGGTGGAGCTGCGAGGGTGGGAGAGCAATTTCACTGACAATGAGTCAGTGGTCTTGCTCGCCTGTCCCTCGCAGTGGCCGCCATTAAGTAGGAGTCGAGGAGGGCTGGACAGCTGGGAGGCGGGAGCGGGGAGGGGAGCTGGATTGGGCCGGTCGCGCTGGGGGAGGGGCCGCGGGGGCAGCAGCGGCGGGGAAAGGTGAAGGGAGGAAATAAGGGATAAAGAAAAAAGGGAAAATAGGCAGAAATAAGGCACAAAAGAGCAGAGATGCAGAAAGGTGAAAGATAAAAGAGGGTAGAAAAACGAGTGAAAACTAGTGAAAGGGCAGAGCGAGAGGAAGGGAAAATGAGCAGAAATCAGGCACAAAAGAGCAGAGATGCAGAAAAGTGCAGAAAGGTGAAAGATAAAAGAGGGTAGAAAAACGAGTGAAAACAAGTGAAAGGGCAGAGCGAGAGGAAGGGAAAATGAGTAGAAATAAGGCACAAAAGAGCAGAGATGCAGAAAAGTGCAGAAAGGTGAAAGATAAAAAGGGTAGAAAAACGAGTGAAAGAGCAGAGTTAGAGGAAGGAGACAGAGGTCCACTGGACTACCAGGGATGAGGCGCAGGAAACCTGTGGGTGGAGGAGGGCCTCGATCACCAACACTCGAGAGTGCAGGGGCAGGGGCAGGCCTCACTTAATGGTGGAGCTGCGAGGGTGGGAGAGCAATTTCACTGACAATGAGTCAGTGGTCTTGCTCGCCTGTCCCCGCAGTGGCCGCCATTAAGTAGGGGTCGGGGAGGGCTTGACAGCTGGGAGGCGGGAGCGGGGAGGATCGCTGCAGTCTCTGTCAGCGATATGCTGACCCCTGCCTTGAGGGGGGTACCTATCTCTAGGGTTTCAACCTTATCGTTACACTCGCACGGGGGAGATGTATTGGTGCCTTCGGTGTTACCTAGGACAGTATTCTCGCAGCATGACCCCCAGGAAGGTCTTCCGACCTCCGACGGGCCCGGCAAGATTTCCAGCAGAGTATTCTGTAGAACCTTGGTGTCGGATAGCTTTCGCTGGCAGCCTGTCCATTTTGTTCCTCCGGTTGCCCAATTATTTCTGCCTCTGGTCCCTTTTTTTTCCCCCATTATCCATGGGTAGGAACAGACTAGTTAACACAGCTTGCTTTTTTCCCCCTGCACCTCCCAGGGGCGGAACACTCAATTCTGTGACTTTGGCATCTTCAGGTTTAGTTTTAGCCTTATCCAGTCTCCCTCCCTTGCCTTGGCGTATTTCAAATTTTCCCGAGTCCGTGGCTGCTTTGGGGTCAATTTCTTTCCGCGAGGTAGGCACCGTATTCAAGCGCGCCTTACCTCGACCTCCTCGCGCTGCCATAGCCTCCGTGCAGTAAGCTCCGTAGCTTACCTTGGCGTCCTCGTTGCTGGGCAACTCCTGCGGGCCGCCGTCACAGGTTCTCTTTCCGTAAATCACCGTCAGAAGCAGCCGAGCGAGTGATTCCCAGCGTCTGCAACAGGCTGGCGTACATCGATATTCCTCCTGTCTCTGGGCTTCATCCAACTTTTGATGCCGGCGGAGACTTGTTGTTTCTCGCATAGCCTCACTTCACTTCCAATTCGGGTCCGCCACGAAGCTCCTCAGCGCCGTAGCATCTACCAGGATCTAACTTGCCGCTTTGCATACCAATCATTCCCTCCAGCATGGGTAAGAGCCCAGCGAGAATCGGAGCGGGGGAGAGGTGAGTGACACCGATCTCACTCAGACGCCATCTTGCCCTCCCAATCACTTTCTTCCTATATCAAGGACACAGGAGACTTTTTGAGATTGATTAATGAGATTACTTGGGAAGAGATGATATGTTATTGTGTCTAGACGTGAATAGCCTTTACACATGTATTCTCCATGATCTAGGAGTGGAGGCATGCCAACACTTTTTGAGAGCAAGATCTTTATCCTTTTTATTTCACACCGAAATGCTCCTTGATATGATTTATATTTGTCTTACTAACAACTTCTTCACCTTTAATAAACAAATCTACAGACAAACCCAGGGAACGGCGATGGGAACTTGCTTCGCCCCCAGTTTTATACCTAGGCTGGTGGGAGGAGCAGGTGGTGAGCACCATCAGTCATTTTGACAACCATGTTGTTCTCTGGGTGCGGTACAATGATGATATCTTCTGCATTTGGAGAGGAGGGGGTCGAACAGGCTTATGACTTTGTGAACACTCTAAATGATAATTTGTTAAATCTCTCATTCACTTGTCAAATGCACGAAACCACTATTTAATTTTTAGATGTGAGAGTGACGGTTAAGGGCAACAAGTTAGAAAGCAATTTGTTCTGGAAAAAGACAGCAGGGAATAGTCTGCTACATGCAGAAAGTTGTCACCCGAGAAATTTGATTCACAGTATCCCATTTGGAGAACTACTAAGAGCGAAAAGGATTGTAGTTCATATGAAGGGTTTGAAATGGAAAGACAAACCATGATTAAAAGGTTTGGAGAAAGAGGATAGTCCAGCAAGGTGATCAAACAAATATGTAGGAAAGTGAATAAACTATCCAGAACTGAACTTCTAAACCCCATTAAGGAAAGCTCAAAGGAAGGACAGGTAGTGAGATTCATTACCTCCTTCCATAGCCAGGCAATGGCTGTCAGGTGAAGTATTAAGAAGTTCTAGGAAATCCTGAAAACAGATCAGGATTTAGTCAGTCACATAGGATCAAATGCACAAATCACATTTAGAAAAGCCACATCCCTTAAAGACACTCTGAGTCAAAGTTTGGTTACACCAAACATTGAACCCAATACTATACAAGGATTCTATACATGTGGCATGTGCAAAGTTTGTAAATATAGCCACAACTGTAAGACGATCAAGCTATCTAAGGATACACCCCCTTTCAAGATAGTAAAACATTTAACATTCAATTCTGATCATGTTGTGTATGCACTAACATGTCCATGTAACAAAAAAACACTATATTGGGAGTACCATTCACAAAGCAAAAAAGCACTTCCTAAAGCACCTGCAGGCAATTAAAAATGATGATAAGCAGTACCCAATTGCAAGACATTTTAGATTCCAACACAATCAGAATACCAATTTACTGTCCTTCTGTGTGCTGGACAGGATCCCCATCAGAGAAAGGGGTGGAGATAGAGTACAGGAACTAAGACATTTGGAATCCAAAATGATCATTAGATATAACACACTCAACCCCATAGGTCTCAATCTTGATGAGGAACTAGCTGTACATTTGAGATAAATTGGTTAAATAAGATTTCACCACCAAAATGTTTTTTTTTAAACTGCTGACTCATTTAATACTATGTGGAAATAAATGTTGTTTTTAACTAAGTAGTCTTGTAATCATGAAGATATCATGGTGTTTTTTAAAAAGTTCGTTTGAATTTTGTTGCAGATATAATGGAAGCTGCATGGAGAAGGTTGGATGCAAAGGGGCTAAAATTGATCTAACCTGAAGGGCTTGATCAATCAATTTGTCACACTAGATAGTGGCAAGCTGGTCTGGAACAATGTTCGCATCAATTAATAGAACTTTTTATAATCTTGAGCCAAATGTGACAATTTCTATGCCCACTTGGGCAAAACAAAATGTAATGCAATAGCATATGCCAACAATAACACTAAATATAAGAATGTTAGAGTTGAACTGTTAAAAAGCCCACTGGGGCTGAATTGTAAAAATCTAAAAAAAGTTAAAAAGTTAAAAAGATAAACAAGAATAATGCTAAAATGTACTATGAAATGTGCAATTGATGAATTTAAATCTTTATTGTTCCGTTGGCCACACTACAACTCAAGATAACATTAGTTTGCAAACAAGCACTTTATTCTGATTTGTTCCAATTTGTTAAATGTGATACAACAATGTTTTACATTAATGACATATAATGTAAACAGGAATGAAATTGTTTTACCCTGACAATATGTTCTGTGATGAATTTAAAAGCAAAAATGACTCCGTGCAGCCACAAGTGAAAGTCTGTTTCGATATTTGTTAAAGCACAATGAGCACGTGTGATGTGATAAGAATCAGGAAGTGAAGTTAACTCTTGACCCGTGATCAAGGAGCCTTGAGCTCCGAAACGCGTTGGGCAGCGTTGTTGCACAAACAATAAACACGCTTCGCAAACGTTTGGAACCGATGTATGTTTTTGTTGAGATTTGGTTCAGGGACCAAATCAGAAGATTAAGCAGCAGAACAAGAATACATTATAAAACAATATCCATGACATATAAATAAACTATACTTTAAAATCTTGAAGTACAGTTCTATAATAGCATCAGGACGTCTCATTTCATAGCACAATAGAGATTCAGTGACCGCCCTCATTTGTTAATATTTCCAAATATAAGAGGGATTTCCTTCTAGAAATGGCAGATACAATAAAAGTAGAAACTGAATGGCATATATCCAGATTATCCAATGCACAAATATGCTTAAAAGCTTCCTGGTACTAAAAATACTTTCCAGCTTTAAATAGCGGTCTTAAAATTTGCTTTCTTATGTCATTGTAAAATTTACAAAACGTAATAAAGTGCATTGTGAGATTGGTTAGATATGCTATCACATGGGCATTTAGGCAGCATATGCGACCAAACCCTCATTCTTGGGAGGTCAACCTTAAAGTGCAAAGTGCCCAGACGTAATCTGGTGGGATAAAATCTATGTTGCACATTTCGTACAATTTATAAATAATTAGGTATTCCTTCATGTATAGGGCCTAAGAGGTAGCTATGAACTGTGCTCTTATACTCTCACCGTTTTACCTTTCTATCTCTCTTTTTCCCATTAAAATAGCATTTATTTCCTTCTTACTATAGGGCAGGATGCTGGAAGGGTCCTTGATGCTAATATTCTCATCCACCATTTTGAAGAGAGTATCGGTGTAGACGAGCCATGTAATCCTTTCACCAAACTCTAGTGCTAGACAGTCTATTATTATGTCCTTAGTACATTTTGTGCCTACTTTGCCCCATAGGCTGTGCCAAAACAAAGCAGGACAGGTCTGTGAGGCGTCCTCTATAAATTGTACTGCTGACTCCTTGTGTACAATATAGGACAAACTAGACTTTGGAACCGACAATAATCCATCTAGAAAGAGATTCTCTTGAGTCTGCAGGAGGGTACAATTTGACCATCCCCACAGCGGGCCCCATAGCTGATGCTCGGAAGACATTTATTTTTATATAAAGACAATAATTCTCTGATTGGTTTATTACCTACTTTAGCCAACAATCTAAAGAGGGCTTCTATAGATCTTACAAATTTCAGTTTTCCTGTTTGCACTTGTAACCCCCATCTCCCATTATTAGTAAATTGTATTCCAAGGTATGAAAAATTTGGGGTTTCAGCCAAACTTTCTCCCTTGATATGATGTAACCTCTTTTTGGCCCTCCCCTTTCCACACACCATGGTTAATGTTTCCTTTAAATTAATTTTCATATTTTTGTCTTCCATATAGGAGGTAAATGTATCAATCAAATGCTAAAGCCCATTTGCGGTTCTGGAAATCAGAACCGCATCGTCGGCATATAGTAGGATTGGAATTGAGTGATTTTTGACCTTGGGTGCATCAGCCTTCACTTTTTGGAATGTCTCGTCTGCCCATTGATATACAATGGGAACAACAGTTGGGCAAGAACACACCCCTGTCGTATCCCACAGGAAACTTGAAATGAGAAGTACCTTCCCCCTTCAGGTGATCATAAAGTCGTGAGAGGAAAACATTAATCCCGCTCGGTGCACCCATCTCTATCAAGGTTTTCCAGAGCTTAGCGTGGTTCACCAAATCTAATGCACTGTTTAGATTTGCAAAACATAGGTGTACATGTCCCTCTTACGCTATAGTGTATTTACTAATAAGAAGGTGTAAATTAACACATTGTCCCATCATACTAACATCACTCCTGAACCCATATTGTGTATCCATAAGGATATGTTGTTCAACCACCCATGTTTCTAGGCTCTCCAATAGGATTCTGCCCATTACTTAGGCAGTGGAGTCCAGGAGGGATATTGAATGGTAACATCTGGGGTCCCCCCTATTTTCCTTTTTAAAGATTGGGACAATGATGCTTTCGGTCCAGTTAACTGGGAGGAATCCACTAACTGCAGCATTAGAAACTTGTGTTAAAAGTGGGACCCATAGGGTAGCATGTGCCTTGAAGGTATCTATTGGCACTCCGTCGGGGCCTGGGGCTTTTGATTTATCTGATTTATTTAAAGCATTATTTACCTCATCTAGGCTTATGGGAGGTAAATATACTGCATTGGGAGAAAATGCTGTTGTAGAAGAGAGATTCATTGCAAGGTTATCTGGGTTAAAAATCGCTCCAAAATGCTTTATTCACCTACTGCTTACAAATATCCAAGGCCCTAACACTGAACACAGTTAAAGTGAACTAAAAACAATATGGCTGCCTTTTCATTCTTTAAAAACAGCCATTATCCAATTGTATACTGGCTTGTCATCGCCATGTTCCACAGTATACTGCAAAGTTATCAGGGTATACCATGGCCCAAAATATAACTAAGGCCTAGCTGCATTATTCGATTGTGGTACCCTTGTGTCACTCATGGTGTCACATGGGAAATGCAATACTTAAGTCAGATTTACAAAGGAACGCATCATCAGCATGCGTGACCCTGCATTGATTGGTAAGTCTGCAGAAATGCAGGGCAGTGCAATTTGCTGTTTTGATTTACTCTGAACACTATAACCTACATCGCTGCTAAATTTCACATACATCAATATGCCACGCCACTGTAGCCACTCCACTATACGCGATTCCACTCTACGCCACTCAACTCAACTCAACGCCACTCCACTCTACGCCACTCCACTGTACGCCTCTCCACTGTAAGAGACTCCACTCTATGCCACTCCACTCTATGCTGTTACACTGTACGCAATGCCACTGTACAACACTCCAGTCCTACGTCATCCTACAGTATTCCACTGTACGCTATTCCCCTGTATACTACTCAATATTACGGTAATCCACTCTATGCCACTACAGTGTACGTCACTCCACTCTATGCTGTTCCATTGTATAACACTCTCCTCCACTCTATATAAGTCTACTCTATAAATGTCTACCACACTTCATGGCACTCTGCAACAGTCAACTCCACTCTATCCCCGTACACTCCACTGTCCAACTGCATACTCCATTCTATGCCCATACATTCAAATGTACAACACTCTATTCTACTATACAATACTTTTCTATACGAAACAGCACTCCACTCCACTGTAAGAGACCCCACTCCAATTTATAACAGCTTACTACCTATGCTACGCCAATACACTTCATTCTATGCCACTCTACGAAACACTAATACACTCTATTGTATTTTACTCCACACTACGTTACACCACTCCACTTACCTCTACTCCACTGTACGAGACTTTACCTCACTCTACGCTATTATACAAGAATCCACACTATGCAGCTCCACTGTTTCACACACTACTGTACTCTATGCAAGTCCACTTCACAACACCCTGCTACACAGAGTGTAGCAGATGGTTGTAGAGTATAGTGGCATAGAGCAGAGTTCAGTGGAGTAGAGTGTCATATAGTTCAGTGTTGTAGAGTGTAATGTTGTGCTGTAGAGTGGCGGTGAGTCTCGTACAGTGTAGTGTTGTACAGTGGAGTATCATTATTTGTGAGGAACACACTGTGTAGGAAAGTAGAATCTGCTTCTTATGGTTGCCCCCACTTTTTGCTAAATGTAATACTGTTTTTGACTAGTCTGACTGGGATCCTGCTAATCAGGACCCCAGTCTATCTGCTTTCTCCCTAAACTGTTATGTTATGTACTTAGGTACACTCCAGATTGGATACTGGGGTACCCTTGTCAGTCCCTAGTATATGGTACCCATGTACCCAGGGCATACGTACCCCAGAGGCCTCCCATGGACTGAAGCATGTATTATGCCACCCATGAGAGGCCATGCAAAATGGAACTACAGGCCTGCCATTGCAGCCTGTGTAAGTTGGTGCATGCACCACTTACTTAAGATATAGGTTTACTACATCTAAGGGTCACTGCACTTAAAACCTATAAGTCACCCCTCTAGCAGGCCTTTACAATCCTGAGGGCAGGGTGCTTGGTTCTAAGTGATAGGATGCCACTGCATGAGCATAACAACCCTACAGCCTACGGAGTCCATTCTCCCGGGTTGTCAGTGAGGCAGCCATTTATGACATATAGAGTGGCATTATGCGACTGCGTGATGACTAACTCTAAAACGGCTGAAACTAACCCTATCGTGTTTGGTGTCAAACATGTTGGAATCATACCTCCACACCGGTAACCAGTGTGGGAGGTATGATTCCACCCCTCAGAAGCGAGCTTCGTGGGGACCCTGATGTTCCCGGTAACAGCCTTCTAGTCCCGGACAGCCCAAAATGGTTGCTGCCGACCAGAGATACATTTCTGCCCTCCTGCTGCTGAGGCAAGCTCGAGCAAGGGAAGGCAGAACAAAAGGCATCCTGTCACAGGGAGGTGTGACCACCTCCCAGACAAGATTTAGTGTATTAGGGCAGAGTGGGTGTGCTTGCCAGCGACTGAAAGTCTACATGAGGGGCACATTTGGTGTCCCTGTGCATAGTTCAGTTCAAACCAGTCCTGGGAGCCGTTGGCTCCCACTCTGGCGCAAAACTGGACAAAGGACATGGGAGTAACCTCCCCACTGTCCAGACCCTCCCCTGGGAGGATCCCCTGAATCTTGCCAACCCCCTCCTGTGGATACTTAAGGGCTTACCTGGCTGTAGGCCCCTAGAATCGATGTGGACAAGATTCTGAACCAGAAACCACTGAACTTAGACCTTCTGGACACTCTGGACTTCGCTGGACTTCGTTTGGGCCTGACTTCATCTCCCTCTCAGTCTGAAGCATTGTCTGTGCCCATGCAACATACAGAATCTGTGCAGGACCTGTGGAGCATCAAGGACAACCAAAGATATCTCCCTTGGAGTGAAGGAGTCACTCCCCTGCATTCACAGGCACTGCAACACTGCTGTCAGGTCTGCTGACCCTGAGCTCCTACGGACCCTGAAGGCAACAGCAACACAGGAGGTGGGTTTCTATACCCCTCAAAGTCCGAGCTGCCCTCTTACCAAGTTTGAGGTCAGAATCCCTTGTGGGGGCTGCAATACCCAAACCCCTGTGCACTACATACATTTGCAAGTGCATATGCTTGTATGCGTTTGCCGAACACGTACATTGGGCTCCGAGTAACCCCAACCTCTGGCACCATTTTCTACCAAGAACTCCGGCCTCCTCAAACCGATTGCTCCCTGGGCTGCTGTTTGATGAAATCGTTCAAGGTCCTCTCGTGACTTTTGTGCCTCCGGCCTGTGAATCTATTTGAGGGTCAACTTTGCTTTTCTTGAGCTACCCTGGTTGCTCCAGGTCTGCCCCAACTCCCCTTGCTGTGGTGAGCCTCCTGGGCCTTGCTGGTCCGAACCGTGCACATCCTTGACGTTCTGCATGGGTTGCCGTTGCCAAGGCTTGTTGGTGCTCCAGCCAGACACCGACCCCTCAGTACTTGACATCCTTTGTGGGACAGCTCGTATCCGGCTCCTGGTTGTCCTCTACATCACCTGGTCCCCGTAGCTGCAGAGTCAAGAACTCCATCAACGCACCTGAAGCACCTGACATCGGTGGGCATTCGTCTACCGAGCCCCTGGTCACTCTTGAGTGACCCAGACTCTGTCCCCTCTGCTTTCAGGTACTCTTCAATGAGAATCCACCTTTGGATTCCAACGGACACTTTTCTTCCTTCCAGCAGCGGCTCTTCTTCCAAGTCCTCCATTGGGTTCGACGGCGGTTTCCGACGCCACCCAAGACCGATGCACCCGGCTTTCCTGGGATAGGTAACTCGGGTACCTCAGTATCCATGGGTGGGGTGGCTCTCCAACCTCCTAACTCCCAAGGGGTTTCTTCGAAGTCCACTGGGAAGGGTCCTTAAACTCTAAAACTTCAACCACGACTTTCCCATAGAATTGTACGGAGCACGCGGTCGTGTTCCCACACTGCACCCGTTCTCCAAGGGGGCCCTACTTACTCACCTTGGGTGGTTCCTTGGGGTCCCAGTGATTCTATAACCTCTCGACACTGTCTTGACTCGAGTTGTGGTTCTTATACCATTATTTTAGTATATGGTTTGGTCCCCCCCTGGGGCCCACTGTGTATTAGTGCTATTTACTGTAATTTCTGTGCTTAAGTATTGTGTGCTTTGTGACTATCTCCGTGTAGGAGATACTGTGTTGTACTAGAGAGTGTTATATTGATAAATACATATTTTTATAACTACTGTGTGGTTCTCCTTTCATTTAACCAATACTATAAGATTGCATTCTGGTAAAATAAGTTGCTTAACATTCCTTCAAGACTAAGCCCGAAGGCTGCTCTCCACAGCTACCCCTTGGATAGCTTTCTAAAGTTATCTTTGAACTCTTAAATCACCATAAGGGTTGTTTGGACTGGTGCAAGGTGCCCACTTTAATTAGTGGACAGCATATACCAGGCTAACTTCTCACATCGGTGTGCAGAGGTTGGGATTCAAGCCTGCATTGTGTTACCAGATAAATCTTTGTATTGATTAACTGAAAAAACACTACTACTAGGTACATATAATACTAGCTTAGAATAAGTAAGTTCTACTGAACTGAGGTTTGGGTAAGTCAAGGGTTTAGCACACCCTTTCTCCAACCTCAGAGAGTTTAGTTTCACACTAGGTTAGGTAGGTGCAACACCGGTGCGAGGGGGAAAGGAAGATGGTGGATTGAATCCGCTGTGAGAGGCAACGCCCGACGTGAGCTCCTGACAGTATGCTGAGTGCTCCGCGATGAAAGGCTGCTTACAAGCTGATAAACATTTCGGAATCAGCACCCTTTATCTCTTGAGCGGCTGGAACGAAAGAATCGCACAGAAGGGCGGTGTAACTTACCCTTTGATGCTTCGACGGGACGCAAAGCAACTAATTATCTTCAGCAACACCTGGAGCTGTGTGCTTCGCCGGAGCTTTTTGCAGGGTTCCGTGTCTCACTGGCCCAGCTGGTTCGTTGGCTTCGTGTCTAAACAATGGCATATGGCTCCACTCAAGCCGACTTTACCGAGGACTGGTCGGGTGACCCGAAATTCTGCCGCAGCCCCCGCTGCTAGTTTTGCTACGGACTCAACTGATAGTATAGTAGAAAAGCTGTGTCACGAGTTGGGAGACCCGTGATGAAAATACTCCATTCCGGGAAGGCTGCAGATTTTATTGCTGCCGCTGCTGCTGCAGCTCCTGAAACTGACATCGTAGACATTGCGGAGATTGTTATGGAGGCAGTGCAATCTCAACGTGGGCTTGGAGGTTCACCTGAGGGGTCGCGTAATATAACGAGTGGAGTGGAATCGGAGGCTACTCTGCGAGGCGCTGCTATGGAGCAAGCTGGTGGTGGACTTGTCGTCGGATCTCAGGACACTTTACAACAGGTACTCAATGAGGGACTGTTTCAATTGCCATGTGTTGCAGCAAGCGCAGATGCTGGGGTAGCTGCGGGCTCTTCTGCTAGGATGCCAGAGGAGGGTTTAATTGGCGCACTTGATGATTTGCATCTAACTGTGGCTGGATCAGCCGTCAGGGTCGATGAATATTGCTACCCGTACTAGCATGGGGGAGAGCCGGAAAGCTGGCTTACGGTCTGAAAGTGGGTCTTCGGTAGAGCTGGCAAAACCCGAAATGGAATCAATCCCACCGGGGGGAATATGCTTGTTGGAGTCTGTGCAACTGAACGCTCAGGAAACGGCGGGAGCCCATGCAACGGGAGACATTGAACAGAATGGCGGAGATGCTGAGCCTCAGATTACTGTTGGAGATGTGCCATCTCATCCTTCACCATCAAGGGATCTCAATGGCTTAGGTGGCCAATCATTTGATGAAGATAGTGGCTCTATATCTGGTTCTATATCTGCCCAAAAGAAAAAACGCGGTTCGAAAGCTGCTAAACAAACTAAAGCTGGTCAGAGAACTGTAGAACCAAATAGCATTAGTAAGACAACTCAAAAGCAAAGTGCCCTGTCGACAACTAATCACTTAAAAGCTAAAGCCAAAAGTCAGGATTGCCCGCTACGTAAATGGGTGGCTTCGAAGGGGGAAGTAAAAGCGATTGTATCACGGCTATCTGGGCAAAATCCAGCTTCTGGTGGTGGCCAGAATAACTTTTTTTCTCAGTCTCAGTCTATGTCAGAGAGCTCGCTAAAAACTGCCAGTCCCAGTGGGGGTCATCAACTTGTTGATTTAACACGATTGGCAAAGGAGATATCAGGACAAGTGAATACATCAGTAGTCGCAAACACATCAGGAGCAGCATTAGCCTCAGAACCTTCTTTAGCTTCAATTATGCAGGCATTAACCGCACAAAGGGCGGAAGCACAGGAGTATTATAACCAGCTTAGAGCAGATAACTTTACTATTCAGCAAACACTGGATACAGTAACTGGCAAAGTCGCGGAACTCGCAACTGAGATGACCAAACTACAGCAAAGATTGTCTGATAATGAGGAGGCAGTGACACATTCTACTAACCTACTACGTGAGCATGATACTCAGCTAAATGTGCTTCAAGAAAAGGCTGAAGACCTTGAGAACCGGCAGCGTCGGAATAACTTGAAAATATTTGGGGTCCCGGAAGGGAGAGAAGGCTTGGATCCGTGAGCGTTTATGGTTCAATTATTCCAGAAAGCATTTCCAGATTTGGCTGACTGGGATTGGGACTCCCAAATTCAGCGAGCTCATAGGCTGCCAATCGTTTATAATCAAACAAATCAGTCTAATTCTCGTCAACCTAGACCTATTCTGATTTTTGTAGGCAATTTTCTACTGCGTCAAGCTATTGCTATCAAAGCTCGGCCTGCTACTCCTGTGATAGTTGAATCATTCTCCATCACTGTAAGATCTGATCTATGTAAAAGCACAATGGATAAGCGATGGAGGATGCGACAGCTTATTGATCCTTGGAAAGCTCTCGGCGCTTTGGTTTACCTGCAAGAGCCTGCTCGATTGAAGGTCGTCAGGGATGGCCGCTCACAGTTCTTTCATTCTGATCAGGAGGCTAAGTCGGCGCTTCTCAAAGCCCAACAGAGCTTTAAATAGAAGCCTGCATAGAATGATATAAGTAGATTTAAGCAGCTTAAAGATGGGATGCTTTGTATACTGCTTATAGGCTATGATATGTTGGGTGCTAATTAATTCATTGTGTATTGTGTATTTTCTGATTATCTTTATAACGGTGTACTTAAACTGTCTTATAATCACTAATTAAGTTGGGAGACTCTCGGAGGGCTCTGCCTCTCTTTTGTTTGCTGTCTTAGATCGACAGCAGGTTAGTGGGGGGTGATTCCTTTTCTACACTACTGGGGGTTTGGGCGGAATCAGGTCTGATTCGGGGGGGTTGAAGTGGGAAATTTAAATGATCGATGGGTGTAAACTAGAAGGGTATTGGTGCTGGGGGTGTAAAAAACAGGAGGTACAGGCTAATTTAAAAGTGAGTACGGAGATAAGATTTGACAATCTAAGGAGGCAGAGGATTGAGAGTATGTTCATTACTACTATGCTCCAAAAATTTTGGTTTTTTAATTTCTTTTGGAGGGACTGAATTGTTGGGCAAGCTAAATTAGATATGCGTTCGAATTATTACATACTTTATTATGGAGATAGTTAGATGTATCAGCTGGAATGTGGCTGGGTTAAATTCTTCTACTAAGAGACATCTGGTTAGAGAAGAGCTTAAGATACATAAACCACATCTAGTAATTTTGGTAGAGACACACTTAGCTTATAAGGACAGAGGTCTGTTTAAACAGTTAGGTTTTGAGATGATGGAGTGCACCTCACAGGGGGCAGCTATTAGAGGGGTAGCAATACTTAAAGATAAACGCTTGGTTTGCAAGATAATTAAAAAAACTTCTGACCCAGGTGGCAGATGAGTCATTTTGCAGCTTGAAATTTATAACAAAAAATTGTTTTTTTGCGCATTATATGGACCAAATACGGATGATCCCACCATTTTTAATAGATTAATGCTGGAGCTGCTTGGGTGGCAGGGAGAAATAATTATCATGGGGGATTTTAATTGCACACTAAATTATGCTATAGATTCAACAAATAGATCTGCTTTCCCGCGAATTAGTAGGGTTCGCAAATCAATCTGGGAATTGGCGCGGGTTCATGGGCTATCAGATTTATGGCGGACATTACATCCAACAATACCGGGCTATACGTATTATTCCAGGCCTCATCGGCACTATTCAAGAATAGACTTAGTTTTTGCGAGCAACAACATTTTGGCAACCTCACGAATGGAGGTTTGTCCGCGGATAACATCCAACCATAATCCGCTATTGGTCTGTTTCCAATTGCCATCCCAGGATAAGAGCAGTCGGATATTTTCATTTCCTAGATATTTGCTGTCTGATTCTCAATATATTTTACATACTAAAGGGGCTCTCAATGAGTTTCTACAGTATAATATGGATACTGCTTTTCCGTTTATTATATGGGATGCAATGAAAGCTTACATGCGTGGCACTACCCAGCAGTATATATATCAATCTAATAAGATCTCACAAAATAGTGTGAAGGAAGCATGTGAAACTTAAAAAAAATTAGAACTCGGGCATGCGGAGGAGTTTATGTCTAATGGCTCAAACAGTGAGGAAATATACACTGCTTTAATAAATACACGGACGTCTTTAACTAGGCAACTTAAAAAGAGCGCAGCTGCTTATAATAAAAATCGCACTAATCAATATGAATACGGGGAGCAAGTGGGGAGGGTATTAGCTTATCAGATCGCTGATAAAAAAGCTAAAACACGTATTGATTCAATTAAGGGTAAAAATGGCCAGCTACATACTTCTACTGGCTCCATTTTGGAACAATTCACTCAATTTTAAATGGAGCTATATACTCAGTCTGATGGTACAGATTTAACACAGGTGGAAGAATATCTACAATTAGGGAACCCTCGCTCTCTTAATTTGGAGGCTGCGGAATACCTCGAACAAGACATAACTGAAGAAGAAATTCTATCTGCAATAGCTGCGCTGCCATCTGGTAAAGCCGCTGGAGATGATGCAATACCAATTGAATTTTATAAAACGTTTAAAGCTATTATTCTCCCTCTACTTTGTTTCGTTATGCATCAGATTGCGGTATATATGGAAATACCTAGGACTTGGAATCTAACTAATATTGTTTTTTTCCTTAAAAAAGGAAAGGCAGCGGATGAATGTGGGTCTTATCGACCTATATCACTCATCAATGCAGATGCAAAAAAAAATTCTAAAGTGTTGGCTAATCGTCTTGCACCTTATATGTCTAGCTTAGTATCTGAACATCAACATGGATTCATTACTGGTAGGGATACCACTGCGCATGTCAATACAGCTATAACTGCTTTTGATATTGCTAAACGGACGTCCTGCAATCTGGGGATGATCCTGTTGGATGCTGAAAAAGCATTCGACCGGGTGGTATGGGATGCTTTATGGAGGATACTGATTAGTAATGCTCTGCCTAGTCGGTTCTTGGAATGGATCCGTGCGCTATATATCAACCCACAGGCTCAACTTATATATGCTAATTTGTATTCTGCTCCATTTTTAATACAGCGTGGAACAAGACAAGGATGTCCACTCTCTCCCTTGCTGTTTGCGTTATATATAGAGCCATTTATTAATGCATTAAATCGAAATAATTATATCACCCCATTTAGACATGGAATGCATCAACTCAAGGCTGTCGCGTATGCGGACGATATTGCGGTTTTTACACCTAACCCAAGTACAGCATTGGGCATAATAAAGGAGGAAGCAAAAAGCTTCGGGTCCTTTTCTGGATATAAATTAAATGCAAATAAGACCCAAATCAGCCCTCCACAGGGCTTGGTCGCCCCACTCACTGCTGCCGCTCCTGCCTGCCTTGCCGCCTCCTGCCTGGAGATTCCTTCGCTCGCTGCCCGCTGCTCCTGGGACTTTCCCGCTGCTCCTGGGACTTTCCCGCTGTCCACTGCTCCTGGGACTTTCCCGCTGCTCCTGGGACTTTCCCGCTGCCCGCTGCTCCTGGGACTTCCCGCCACTGCCTCCCTGCGGCCCCGCCCCCCGTGATTCCATTCGCCGCCCCGCTCCCGCCACCCAGCTGCTCCTCCCTCCAGACTCCTTACTTATGACGCCCCCTGAGCGACCGCGCAGCGGCCGCGCGCAGTGGGAGCACCGACGGAGCGCCGAAGGTGCGCCAAAGGTAAGCCCGTCTGCGCCCGTCCGCGCCTGGCCCGCGCCCAGCGCCAGGACCCCTGGATCCCACCGATGCAACACTACTCGACGGACCTACGACGCCGCCACCCTCACCGCACTCAATGCCGGCCGGAACCCTGCCTGCTACCGAGCCTCACCGAGACGCACCCACGGACCCTTCACCTGCCAAGCCTGCCGATTCACCTGCCCCCGGACGTGCACCACCTCCGCCAAGTCGAGCACCAGCAGCAACCACCTGAAATGCATCCTGTTGAACACCCGCTCCGTCCACAGGCACGCCGTGGAACTCTGGGACCTGCTCGACGCAACAGCACCGGACGTCGCCTTCCTCACCGAAACCTGGATGAACGCCTCCTCAGCGCCCGACATCGCCATAGCCATCCCGGACGGATACAAGATCACCCGGAAGGACCGCGTCAACCAGACGGGAGGAGGCATCGCCATCGTACACAAGAACACCATCCGCATCTCGACTAACTCCGACGAGACCTTCACCGCCGCCGAACACCTACACTTCCAGATACACACTGACCCCAAGACCACCCTCCGAGGCACCCTCATCTACAGACCCCCGGGACCACGCACACTATTCAGCGAAGACATCGCAGACTTCATCAGCCCGCACGCCATGCCCTCCGCCGACTACATCCTCCTAGGGGACCTCAACTTCCACCTGGAGAACAACAACGACAGAAACACCACCGCCCTGCTGGACAACCTCGCCAACCTCGGACTCAAGCAACTGGTGAACACGCCCACCCACTACGCCGGCCACACGCTTGACCCCGTCTTCTCTTCCAGCAAGCACATCTCCTTCAGCCACGCCACCGGACTCCACTGGACCGACCACAGCTGCGTCCACTTCAGCTTCAGAAAGACTGCGACCCACCACCACCCGCAACAGGCTCCCCGCCGGAGCTGGAGCAAGATCACCGCCGAGCAGCTCACCGCCTCCCTCAGCCAGAACACACCCACCAACACAACGGACCCAAACGAAGCAGCCAGCAACCTCGCCAAGTGGCTGACCGCCTGCGCCGACGACCTCGCACCACTAAAAACCCTCCCAGCAGACCCGGAAGCAAGAAAACCCCTTGGTTCACCAACGAACTCAAGGAATCCAAGAAGAACTGCCGCACTCTCGAGAAAGCCTGGCGACTCGACCAGACCACAGACAACAGGACCGCCCTCAAGCACGCCACCCGCAAACACCACCAGATGATCCGTGCCACCAAGAAGTCGGCACTCAAAGAACGACTGGACAACAACGCCCACGACAGCAAGGAACTTTTCAGCATCGTCAAAGAGTTCTCCAACCCCAGCGCCGGAAACAACGACATCACCCCCTCGCAAGACCTCTGCAACTCACTCGCCGCGTTCTTCCACCGCAAGATCACCGACATACATAACAGCTTCGACGCACAGACCACGCACCCTACCGCCGAACCAACGCCCGCCACCACCACCCTCTGCAACTGGACCCCGATCAGCACCGAAGACACCACCCGCATGATGAACTCCATCCACTCCGGATCACCAACCGACCCCTGCCCACACCACGTCTTCAACAAAGCCGACGCCACCATCGCACCCCATCTCCGGGACATCATCAACTCCTCCTTCCACACCGCCACCTTCCCGGAGAGCTGGAAGCACGCCGGAGCTTACCGCCCTCCTGAAGAAACCAACGGCGGACCCCACCGACCTCAAGAACTACCGTCCCATCTCGCTCCCTTCCGTTTCCGGCCAAAGTCATCGAGAAGACCGTCAACAGACAGCTTGCCGCCTTCCTCGAGACGAATGGATCCCTCGACCCCTCGCAGTCCGGGTTTCGGGCCAACCACAGCACCGAGACCGCCCTTATCGCAGCCACCGACGACATCAGAACCCTAACCGACAACGGGAAACAGCAGCCCTCATCCTCTTGGACCTCTCCGCGGCGTTCGACACCGTCTGCCACCGCACCCTAGTGAAGCGCCTCAGCAACATCGGAATCCGAGAGAAAGCACTGGAATGGATCATCTCGTTCCTCGCCGGAAGAACCCAGAGAGTCCGCCTCCCCCGTTCAGATCCGAGGCCACCGAAGTCATCTGCGGCGTTCCACAAGGATCTTCACTCAGTCCAACCCTCTTCAACGTCTACATGAGCCCCCTCGCAGCCATCGCACGCCAACACAACCTCAACATCATCTCCTACGCCGACGACACCCAGCTGATCCTCTCCCTCACCAACGACCCCACCACCGCCAGAGCCAACCTACACGACGGGATGAGAGACGTCGCCGACTGGATGAGGAACAGCCGCCTTAAACTGAACTCAGACAAGACGGAAGTCCTCATCCTGGGCTCATCACCCTCCGCCTGGGACGACTCTTGGTGGCCCCCGGCCCTGGGCACCGCGCCCAAGCCAACGGACCACGCACGCAACCTGGGCTTCATCCTGGACTCCTCCCTGTCGATGACCAGACAAGTCAACGCCGTCTCATCTTCGTGCTTCAACACCCTGCGCATGCTCCGCAAGATCTTCAGATGGATCCCCACTGAAACCAGGAAGACCGTCACCCAGGCACTCGTCACCAGCCGACTGGACTATGGGAACACCCTCTACGCCGGAACCACAGCCAAACTTCAAAAAAGACTCCAGCGCATCCAGAACGCCTCCGCACGACTCATCCTGGACATCCCCCGGCACAGCCACATCACCGGACACCTGAAAGACCTGCACTGGCTCCCCGTCAGCAAGAGAATCACGTTCAGACTCCTCACCCACGCACACAAGGCCCTCCACGACCTGGGCCCCAAGTACCTCAACGACCGCATGACCTTCTACACGCCCACCCGCCAGCTACGATCAACCAGCCACGCCCTCGCCACCGTACCACGCATCCGCAGAGCCACCGCCGGAGGAAGATCCTTCTCCTACCTGGCAGCCAAGACCTGGAACTCCCTCCCCACTCACCTTCGGCGAACCCAGGACCATCTCTCCTTCAGGAAGCAGCTCAAGACCTGGCTGTTCGAGCAGTAACTTACCCCCTCCCCCAGCGCCTTGAGACCCTCCCGGGTGAGTAGCGCGCTCTATAAATGCCGTGATTGATTGATTGATTGATTGATTGATTGAAATCTTGCATAATATTGAGCTGACAACACCTATAATTGGAAGCTGCGCTGTGGTAACATATTTGGGGGTTCGGATTTCTGCTGCCTTGGAACAAATATGGCGATTGAATTATGAAACACTACTTCAATTGGTTGTAAAAAACTAAAGACTTGGAATAACCTTCCAGTTACTATTATGGGTAGAAGTAACATAATTGAAATGACAATCTTGCCAAAGTTCTTATACTTATTTCGGGCTATTCCTATTCGCGTCCCAAACTACTTCTTTAAAAAACTTGAAGGTGTGATTAGCAGCTTTATCTGGGGCTACAAACAGGCGCGTCGGGCGATACGCTTTCTTAAACTTCCTTACAAATTTGGAGGCCTGCAACTTCCGGACTTCAAACTTTACTTTTGGGCAGCATTTACGGGGCGTTTACAAAGTCTATTAACGGATAAACAGCCTTATTTCGGCCTCATCCTTGCACTTGGCACTGATAGCAATACATTTTTGTACAGGATTAATGACCCCAACTATTACAAGAGAGTGCGGTTCAAGACCATCAGGGACATGGTTTATATATGGCGTGAAATTCTCGATTACTTTTCCCTTACTTATGAAAATGTAATAAAACACGACCAACTCAAATTATGGAACAATCCATCTCTTCCGATTATATTTCATGATTCGGCTGCTGGCAGTTGGGGAGGATTTGGAATTGAGAGATTAGGCCAGCTGTATGATCATACAGGTTTCTCTTCTTTGCATCTTTACGATCTTCTTTTGGTCTTCCACATCAGGCCTTTTTTAAATATCTGCAAATTAGAGACTATTTTCTGAAACAGCAATTGCCGCAACTACTACATTCTCATGAATTTATAACGTACCTACTAAATCCCGTACATAAAGCTAGAATAAGCACTACGTATTTACATTTTTGCCATTTGAGAAGTACGGATACTGGTTATATAGCGAATAAATGGAGTCAGGTACTTGGCATGGCTACGGATGTCTCTGACATTGTGCTGGCTTTTGAGACTTTAAATAACTCCATACATTCTGTTAATATAAAGTTGTAGCAATTTCGCACTATATGTATGCTATATTATACTCCTGAGAAGATCTGTAAATGGCAACTACCAGCACAGGGATCTCTTCGAGGTGGGGTTGATAAGACATGCTGTCCTAAGAGTGGTCAAAGGGGTGCTGATATTCTCCATATGTTTTATACTTGTTCTATGTTACGGGACTTTTGGGAAAAGGTTATACAATATGTTGGTCAATGTGTAGGATTTAGCTTATCCTTTACTATGAAAGAGATAATGTTAGGGTCAAAGGAGGGTGAGAATCTTGCTATCAGGAGTTTGTTATCTATTGTGTTAGTAGCTGCTCGTTTGTGCATTGCGAGAGAGTGGATCTCAGCGAATCCTCCTACTTTCTTTGACTGGCTGGTATTTATGAAAGACATTTATGAAAGAGAAAGAGCACTAGCCAAAACAAGATCTACACGTGCATTGCAAAAATTTGGTCGAATACGGCAATTTTCTGAGTAAAAAGGGTGGTTATGATTTATGTGTAACTATAGGCAATTATTGAATTATCTGTGTTGCAGGACCTAATAATTTTAATTTTATTGAAAATGTAGCTTATTATGCTATAGTGCTTGCTATTATTATTTCTCTTTATTCCTCTTTATTTTTTCTCTCGTATCTCTCTTTTTGTATATGACTCTTAAACATATTGTACCCTCTGTCAAAATGTCAAAATAAAAAAAAGGTAGATGCAACACCACACTACACTTAGTATGTCTGCTAAAGGAGATGCCAGTGGCTCTCTGCCGTCTAGATACAGTGAGCTTTCGATCCAGGAATTGAGAGCCCTGTGTGCCTCTAGAAAGTTGAAGACAGGGAGAAGTGCCAACACTCAACGCCTGATAGAAATGTTACTTCTAGATGACTTAAGGAATACCCCTGGGTCAGATAAACAGGAGAGAGTGGGTGGGACAGGGAATGAAGACAGGTCGGGAGGTGACACCTTTTATGACCTAGACTCTAGCCCTGACCAGGGGGACCAAGATGGTTCCTACCTGGATAACTCAGAACTTCAAGAAGGTAGTGGAGAAGGCCATGATGGCCCCCTCTTCACCCCTCCTGGGAGAGTGCAGAGTTTACCAAGGAGATCTAGATCTCCCTCTGCAGAGTCAAATCACTCAGGACAGTCTGTAGGGACCTCTGTATCTAGCAAGAGGGACCACTCTTATGATAGGGAATACCAATTTCTTGAACTTGAGAAAGCTAGGCTTAGGCTCAGGCAAGAGCAATTGGCCCTTGATAAAGAGTCCCTAGAAGTCAAGAGAGCTAGAAAAAAATTGGGATTAGAGTCCCATGGTGGCAGCAACAGTGTCCCTAGAGTTAAGGAACATTCCTTTGATAATAGGAATCTGAGCAAGATTGTCCCTCCCTACCATGTTGGGGATAAAATCCACAAATGGATAACTGCTTTAGAGAGGGCCTGCAAAGTTCAGAGGGTCCCTCAAGAGCAGTGGGCAGCTATCTTGTGGCTCTCCTTTGCTGACAAAGGTAGAGATAAGCTCCTCACTGTTAGAGAAGAGGATGCTGACAACTACTCAATCTTAAAGAGTGCTCTCATTGATGGGTTTGGCTTAGCTACTGAACAGTATAGGATTAAGTTCAGAGACACCCAGAAGGCACAGAATCATATTGGGTAGGCTTTGTGTATAGTGCCATTAAGGCTCTGGAAGGTTGGTTTACTTGACAGCAAAGTGAATGATTTCAAGGGATTATACAATTTGATTATGAGGGAGCAGATCCTTCATAAGTGCCAAAATCAGTTATTGCATCAATACCTTGTTGACTCTGATCTGACTTCTCCCCAAGAATCGGGAAAGAAGGCAGATAAGTGGGTCAGAACCAGGGTGAAGCAGAAAAACCAGAACAATGGTGGTGACCAAAAGAAACAGGATTCTAAAACTCCAGAGTAAAGACCAAAAACAGTCTTCATCAGGGCCCCAAAAACCTGCATGTGGGGGGGGGAGTCACAATCCAACAAAGGTAAAGGCAAAAAGAAACCTTGATGTTACTTTTGTAAGGTAAAGACCCATTGGACAAAAGATGCAGATTGTCCAAAAGCCAAGGAAAATCCTCCTACCACCACTGCCCCTAAGGCAACTGCGCCCCTAGCACAAGTACAAGTGGTGGTACAAGGAACAAGGGATTAGTAGGGTTAACCTTGGGCTCTGACGTGGGTTCTGGCTTAGTCAGAACTCCAGCTCAGGCTGTGCTTGTCTGTGATGGTGGCAAGGATATTGCCACCTTATTTGTCAGTCCCAGTAATCTGGGCAAATACAGACTGCAGCCTTTAATCAATGGTAAGGAGGCCATGGCATACAGGGACACAGGTGCAAGTGTCAATATGGTGACAGAGGGTCTTGTGAGCCCTGACCAAATCATACTTGGAGAAATGTACCAAGTGACCAATGCAAATAATGTCAGGACTGACCATTCCTTGGCAGTTGTAAATTTCAGCTGGGGAGGGGTAACTGGCCCTAAGAAAGTTGTGGTTAGTTCAGACCTACCAGTAGAATGTTTGTTGGGCAATGATTTGGAGACTTCAGCCTGGGCTAAAGTGGAACTTAGGACTCATGCAGCAATGCTGGGCATAACTGCAGATGTGTTTGCTGTGACCAGGTCACAGGCCAAGCAGACAAACACTGAACATGCCCTGGATCCTGGAACAATGGACATGGGGCCTTCCAAGAGAAGGAGCAGGAGGGGTAAGGCTGCGTCTTCCCCCCAGACTCAGCGTGAGGATCAGTCTCTTGAGGGAGATGATCTTAGTCCCTGTGAAGGAACTGTCTCAGATTAACTGGAACCTGACCAGGTTGAGTTATTGGGGACAGGAGGCCCTTCCAGGGCAGGCTTGAGTTTGGAGCAGCAAACCTGCCCCTCTCTTAAACCACTCAAACAGCAAACTGCTGCTGAGGCTGCTGGGAGTGTCAGTGGATCCCACAGGATCTATTGGGATGAGGGACTCCTTTACTCAGAGGGTAGAGACCCCACACCTGGTGCCACCAGGAGGTTGGTCATACCTCTGAAGTTTAGGGGCTTCCTACTCACCTTGGCACATGATATTCCCTTAGCAGGACACCTATGCCAAAGTAAGACTTGGGACAGGCTTGACCCTCACTTTCACTGGCCTCACATGTCTGAAGACACAAAGGAGTTGTGTCGCTCCTGTACCACTTGCCAAGCCAGTGGTAAGGCAGGTGGTACTACAAAGGCCCCCCTGGTACCACTACCTGAGGTGGGGGTTTCCTTTGAGAGGGTTGGGATTGATATAATTGCTCCCATGAACCCTCCTACAGCCTCTGGACACAGTTACATACTAGTGGTGGTGGACCATGCTACTGGGTATCCAGAAGCAATACCCCTTAGAGCCACCACAGCCCCTGTGGTGGCCAGGGCCTTCCTGGGAATCTTTTACAGAGTGGGTTTCCCTAAGGAGGTCTTAACTGACAGAGGTACAAACTTCATGTCCAGTTATATAACTGCAATGTGGAAGGAGTGTGGAGTGAACTTCAAGTTCACCACGCCCTATCACCCACAATGCAATGAGTTAGTTGAAAGGTTCAACAAAACCCTTAAGGGCATGATCATGGGCCTCCCAGAAAAGCTTAGGCGAAAATGGGATGTCCTGTTGCCCTGCCTTCTCTTTGCCTACAGAGAGATCCCACAGAAGGGGGTTGGCTACAGCCCTTTTGAACTTCTGTTTGGGCATCCAGTTAGGGGTCCCCTGTGTTTAGTGAAGGAGGGATGGGAGTTACCTCTCAAACCACATTATGGACTGTGTACTTGGTCTCCGCTCCAGGATGGATGAGAACATGAAGAAGGCCAGCAAAAACCTTGAGGCAAGTCAAGAATTACAGAAAGCTTGGCATGACCAAAAGGCTGTTCTGACTGTTTATCAGTCAGGGCAGAAGGTATGGGTGTTGGAGCCTGTGGCCCCAGCAGCTCTCCAAGACAAGTGGAGTGGGCCCCATACTATACTTGAGCAGAAAGGTGAGGTCACCTATTTGGTAGACCTTGGCACTTCTAGGTACTCCATGTGAACAGGGTCAAACCTTTTGTGGACAGGGCTGACATGGGCTTGCTCATGGCAACTGATGAGGGACGGGAGGAAGAGAGTGACCCACTCCCTGATCTCCTCTCACAGAACCCTGATGATGGGTCAGTTGATGGAGTAGTCTTGGCAGACAGCTTCACTGATCAACAGCAGATTGATTGTAGGAGAGTCCTCAATCAATACAGGTATTTGTTTTCTCTGACACCCAGTCAAACCACTTGGTGTACCCATGAAGTGGACACAGTTGAGAGTCTACCTGTCAAGAATAAAATCTACAGGCAGCCTGACCATGTCAGAGATTGCATCAGGACAGAGGTCCAAAAGATGCTGGAACTGGGAGTGATTGAGCCCTCAGATAGCCCTTAGGTAAGCCCAGTAGTCCTGGTACCTAAACCTCACACCCAGGGTGGTAAGAGAGAGATGAGGTTTTGTGTGGACTACAGGGGACTCAATGCAGTCACTAGGACTGATGCTCACCCAATTCCTAGGGCAGATGAACTTATTGATACTCTGGCCCCAGCCAAGTATCTAAGCACATTTGACCTAACTGCTGGCTATTGGCAAATCAGACTAGCTGAGGATGCCAAACTAAAGAAAAAACAAAAAGGGGGGAGTGAAGAGGTAGTGCTCAGAAAGAGCATAAGAGGTGGATACGTCCTCCTCTAATCAATAGATATATAAACAAAGGGATCCACCCTTAAGAAAAAGACATGTAGTGTTCCTCCAGATATGTGTGTCTCCTACAGTGGTGGAAAGCACACAGCTTTGTTAAAATACCCCTCACCCACCAAGAGGGCCCTTGGTGGCATGCTTCATCATCGTGGGTCTTCCCGTCCCGCTGTGGGGCAGGGCGTGCTGCGACCTAGGACTACGTGGGAGCACTGGTTTTATTACAAAACTATGTGTGGTGTAGGGGTGTGAGTAGAAGGGTCAAAAGTATGTGAAAGTGGTGTATAATTAAAAAATATCTGGCTCTGTGGAAAATGGGCAGTGCTTCCTGTGCCGACATGTTTCGAAGCCCTCCCCTGGCTTCTCATCAGGACCAAAGAAGATCCCTTCTACACTCAATATGATAGTACCATATAAATACTAAGTTCTGCATATAATATTCATGCACTGTATACTATACCCCAATAGGTATCTTAACTGGTACAGCTTTATAATTAGCCCGTTATATGCCTCATGAGCCTGCAAAACGAGAGGGAAGGAGCATGAATATTATATGCACCACTTAGTATTTATATGGTACTATCACTTTTTTACTATTCTTACTTTAATTGAGTGTAGAAGGGATCTTATTTGGTCCTGAAGAGAAGCCAGGGGAGGGCTTCGAAACATGTCGGCACAGGAAGCACTTACCATTAGTGCTTAGTCCTTCCGTCATATTCCCCACTTTTAATAATATCAGCTCGAAGGAACATTACATTTTTTGTTTTCCACAGAGCCAGATATTTTTTAATTATACACCACTTTTACATACTTTTGACCTTTCTACTCACACCCCTACACCACACCTAGTTTTGTAATAAAATCAGTGCTCCCACGTAGTCGTAGGTCGCAGCACGCCCCGCCCCGCAGCGGGACGGGAAGACCCAGCTGATGAAGCATGCCACCAAGGGCCCTCATGGTGGGTGAGGAGTATTTAACAAAGCTGTGTGCTTTCCACCACTGTAGGAGACACACATATCTGGAGGAACACTACATGTCTTTTTCTTAAGGGTGGATCCCTTTGTTTATATATCTGATGCCAAACTAAAGACAGCATTTTCAACCCCTAGTGGGCATTATCCATCTATTGTAATGCCCTTTGGTTTGAAGAATGCACCTGCCACTTTCCAAGGGCTGGTAAAGAAAGTCCTTACAGGCCTGGAAGCCTATAGTGCAGCATATCTTGATGATATAGCTGTCTGTAGCTCCACCTGGGAGGATCACCTGGTCCACCTTAAGAATGTTTTGGAGGCTCTGCAAAAAGCAGGCCTCACTATTAAGGCTACTAAGTGCCAGATAGGGCAGAGCAAGGTTGTGTACCTGGGCTACCTTGGGGATGGAGGCCAGGTTCAACCATTACAGAGCAAAATCCAGACCATAATGGACTGGGTTGCTCCAACTACCCAGACTCAGGTCAGAGCTTTCTTGGGCCTGACTGGGTACTACAGAAGATTTGTGAAAGGATATGGGTCTATAGTGACTCCCTTGAACGATCTTACATCAAAAAGAATGCCCAAGAAGGTTCAGTGGACAGTTAGCTGTCAGAAGGCATTTGATGATCTCAAGCAGGCCATGTGCACTGCTCCCATTCTACGGAGTCCTGACTACTCCAAGCAATTTATTGTCCAAACAGATACATCTGAGTTGGGGGTAGGGGCTGTGTTATCTCAACTGAAAGCAGAGGGTCAGGATCAACCAGTAGCTTTTTTCAGCAGAAGGTTGACCAGAGAGAAATGTTGGTCAGCTATAGCGAGGGAAGCCTTTGCTGTGGTCTGGGCCCTGAAGAAGCTGAGGCCATACCTGTTTGGCACTCACTTCATTGTTCAGACAGACCATAAGCCCCTCCGATGGCTAAAACAGATGAAGGGTGAAAACCCCAAACTTTTGAGGTGGTCCATTTCCCTACAGGGGATGGACTATACAGTGGAACATAGACCTGGGAGTAACCATGCCAATGCAGATGGACTCTCCAGATATTTCCACTTAGAAAATGAAGACTCAACTGGGCAAGGTTAGTCTCATCTCCTTACGTTTGGGGGGGTGAATGTTGTGTAGGAAAGTAGGATCTGCTTCTTATGGTTACCCCCACTTTTTGCTAAATGTAATACTGTTTTTGACTAGTCTGACCGGGATCCTGCTAATCAGGACCCCAGCAGTCTATCTGCTTTCTCCCTAAACTGTTATGTTATGTACTTAGGTACACTCCAGTTTGGATACTGGGGTACCCTTGCCAGTCCCTAGTATATGGTACCCATGTACCCAGGGCATAGGTACCCCAGAGGCCTCCCATGGGCTGAAGCATGTATTATGCCACCCATGAGAGGCCATGCAAAATGGAACTACAGGCCTGCCATTGCAGCCTGTATAAGTTGGTGCATGCACCACTTACTTAAGATATAGGTTTCCTATAGCTAAGGGTCACTGCACTTAAAACCTATAAGTCACCCCTCTAGCAAGCCTTTACCATCCTGAGGGCAGGGTGCTTGCTTCTAAGTGAGAGGGTGCCACTGCATGAGCAGAACACCCCTGCAGCCTACGGAGTCCATTCTCCCGGGTTGTCAGTGAGGCAGCCATTTACGACATATAGAGTGGCATTATGCAACCGCGTGATGAGCAACTCTAAAAAGGCTTAAACTAACCCTTTCGTGTTTGGTGTCAAACATGTTGGAATCATACCCCCACACCGGGAGGTATAATTCCACACCTCAGAATCGAGCTTGGTGGGGTCCCTGGTGTTCCCGGTACCAGCCTTCTAGTCCTGGACAGCCCAAAATGGCTGCTGCCGACCAGAGACACATTTCTGCCCTCCTGCTGCTGAGGCAAGCTCAAGCAAGGGAAGGCAGAACAATAGGCATCCTGTCACAATGAGGTGTGACCACCTCCCAGACAGGATTTAGTGTATTAGGGCAGGGTGGGTGCGCTAGCCAGCGACTGAAAGTCTGCATGAGGGGCACATTTGGTGTCCCTCTGCATAGTCCAGTTCAAACCAGTCCTGGGAGCCGTTGGCTCTTGCTCTGGCGCGAAACTGGACAAAGGACATGGGAGTAACCTCCCCACTGTCCAGACCCTCCCCTGGGAGGATCCCCTGAATCTTGCCAACCCCCTCCTGTGGGTACTTAAGGGCTTACCTGGCTGTAGGCCCCTAGATTCGATGTGGACAAGATTCTGAACCAGAAACCACTGAACTTAGACCGTCTGGACACTCTCGACTTCGCTGGACTTCGTTTGGGCCCGTCTTCGTCTCCCTCTCAGTCTGAAGCATCGTCTGTGCCTGTGCACCATACAGGATTTGTGCAGGACCTGTGGCGCATCAAGGACAATCGAAGATATCTCCCGTGGAGTGAAGGAATCACTCCCCTGCATTCGCAGGCACCGCAACACTGCTGTCCGGTCTGCTGACCCTGAGCTCCTATGGACTCCAAAGGTGTCAGCAACACAGGAGGTCGGTTTCTATGCCTCTCGAGGTCTGAGTTGCCCTCTCACCAAGTTTGAGGGCAGAATCCCTTGTGGGGGCTGCGATACCCGAACCCCTGTGCACTGCGTACATTTGCAAGTGCATATGCTTGTTGGCATTTCCCGAACAAGTGCATTGGGCTCCGAGTAGCCCCAACCTCTGGCACTATTTCCTATCAAGAACTCTGGCCTCCTCACACCGAGTGCTCCCTGGCCTGCTGTTTGGTGAAATCCCTCAAGGTCCTCTTGCGACTCCTGTGCCTACGGCCTGTGAGTCCATTTGAGGGTCAACTTTGCTTTTCTTGGGCTCCCCTGATTGCTCCAGGCCTGTCCTGACTCCCCTTGCTGTGGTGAGTCTCCTGGATCTTGCTGGTCTGAACCATACACATCCTTGATCTTCTGCATGGGTTGCTGTTGCCAAGGCTTGTTGGTGCTCCAGCCAGACACTGACTCCTCAGTACTCGACATCCTTTGTGGGACAGCTTGTATCCGGCTCCTGGTTGTCCTCAACATCACCTGGTCCCCGTAGCTGCAGAGTCAAGAACTCCATCAACGTACCTGAAGCACCCAACATCGGTGGGCATTCGTCTACCAAGCCCCTGGTCACTCTTCTGTGACCCAGACTCTGTTCCCTCTGCTTTCAGGTACTCTTCAATGAGAATCCACCTTTGGATTCCAATGGACACTTTTCTTCCTTCCAGCAGCGGCTCTTCTTCCAAGTCCTCCATTGGGTTCGACAGCGGTTTCTGACGCCACTCCAGACCTATGCACCCGGCTTCCCTGGGATAGGTAACTCGGGTACCTCGGTATCCACGGGTGGGGTGGCTCTCCAACCTCCTAACTTCCAAGGGCTTTCTTCGAAGTCCACTGGGAAGAGTCCTTAAACTCTAAAACTTCAACTGCGACTTTCCCATAGAATTGCACGGAGCACGCGGTCGTGTTCCCACACTGCACCAGTCCTCCGTGGGGTCCCTACTTACTCACCTTGGGTGGTTCCTTGGGGTCCCAGCGATTCTATAACCTCTCGACACTGTCTTGACTCGAGTCGTGGTTATTATACTAATATTTTAGTATATGGTTTGGTCCCCCTGGGGCCCACTGTATATTAGTGCTATTTACTGTAATTTCTGTGCTTAAGTATTGTGTGCTTTGTGAATATCTCCGTGTAATAGATACTGTGTCGTACTAGAGAGTGTTATATTAATAAATACATATTTTCATAACTACTCTGTGGTTCTCCTTTCATTTAACCAATACTATAAGATTGCATTCTGGTAAAACAAGCTGCTCAACATTCCTTCACGACTAAGCCTGAAGGCTGCTCTCCACAGCTACCACTTGGATAGCTTTCTAAGGTTATCTTTGACCTCTTAAATCACCATAAGGGTTGTTTGGACTGGTGCAAGGTGCCCACTTTAATTAGTGGACAGCATATACCAGGCCAACTTCTCACACACAGCATGCTGGAGTGGCGAGTTATAGTTAGTGCTGTCTGGTTAGCAAGCTGAAAAGAGTTTGTAACGAGGTCCACTACTTATAATAATTTGCAGGTAGTGGATAAATTGTAAATGAATGTTATAAATCTAACTTTAGAATTTTTAAAGTTTGTGTAGTTTAAACTTGGTTTTTATAGGGAAAATAATTTTCCTAACTATAACTAAGCTTTAACCTTTGTTTTTTTTTATTTTTTGATATATATATATCCTACCTGCAGTTGCCAGTAGGTAGTTATAATTAGGACTATGTTTCCGTAGGAAAAGCATTTTTGACTTGCCTATAACTTTAGCGCTGTTTTACAAATCTTCACGAAATGTTCCCAAAAAAGTGTCAAGTTGGGTCTTGTTGTGTATGGAAAGTTTCAGGGTAATCTGTCAAGTGGAGGCCAAGAAAAAGGGGGGTTAAAAAAGTGTGTTTCCCATGTTAATTCCTATTGAGTCTTTAGACATGCCTGCACCCTGCACCGCTGGATGGAATTACACCAAATTTGGCAGAAAGGTAGATTTTGTTCCGGAGATCATGCTTTTTGTTATTTGGTGTAAATCTGTTCAGTAGTTATGGAGATATTAAAGGAAAAACAAATTTGTATATCTGGGCAGAGTCTAAGCACAGATATCATGGTGGGATCTGATTGGCTGCCAACACTTCAACCAGGAAGTGTTGGCGTCCATCCTGGGACCAATATACATGATAGCACCCCATTGAGATGCATTGTAGTGAATGGCAGGTTTTGAGGGTCACAAAAAGAAGAACATATAAAGGGTGATAACAGATTTGAGTTACAATATAATCATTTGTTGATGGTACCATACTCATTTTAAGAATTGTGGTGTGTTCTAAGGTCATTTTACCCTGTGAAAAAGCCTTCTGGTGAGATTTCATGAATCATGTTTAAGAGAAAACTGTTTTCTCATGATTTCCCCATAGAGGTTATGGAAGGTGCTCCAGAACCTAAAATGAGAGCATATTTTCTGCAAATTCACACTATCTTTCTCAGCCATATGAGAATGAAGTCTGACATTCTCAGTAAAACATGTACTTCCAACAGGAGCAGCCTGTCAGGTTATTCCCTTGTGTGTTCTACTGCAACCTCCCAGAGTGTTCTAAAGAGCAACCAGAGCGCCAGCAGTCTTACTTATGACAAAAGTATGGAACTCCTGAAGCCATCTTGATTGAATCAAACTAGTAAAACTTAAAACATTTAATTTAGAAAGGAACACAATTCATAGAAATTATGGTTAGTGCTGTAGAAAGAAAAATTAGGACACATTTTAATTGAGTTCTCAAATATCTTCCTCTTCTATTTTATTAAAACATTCTGGCATGCAGGCTGAAACATGTACTTTCAACACCAGCAGCAGACTGTCATTTAACTCTCTGGTGATGAGCAGCTTTACTTCAGTGTTCTAATGAGCAACTAGAGTGCTAACATTCAGAATTTGTGCCAAAAGTGTGGCACATCTGAACGCCATCTTGATGGAACTGAAGAGAAAACTGAAAGCATTTACTACTGAGGATACTGCAGTAAATGAGGAAATTAGGGAGCTTCATAACAAATAAGTCTCCCCAGTCGCTCCACTGCCCGCTGCCTCAAAATGGCAGGAAAGGAAAAATAAAACGATAAAAAACACATTTTATATATATATATATTTTTAAAAAAAATGTAATTATTGTTTTTGACTGTCCCTTATACCGAAGTGCAGGGTTAAAAAGATACATTGGGAAACCACAATGGAGAAGGAGATAGCTAAACCGGTGGGTACACTGACCCAGGATTTTATGAGTTTTAGAATTGTCCTATTTTATGAGGAAACAATCGATGAAATTGTTCCACCCCTGGCACGTAAACTATTTATACAATTTCGATACAAGAGCCTCCCCACTAAACTGTTTTGTAATAAGTGGTGTAGCGAGGCTCCCTCTGATGATCAGTGTCCAGCGTGTAAGGCTAGCCCTGAATCTATAGTCCACTTGTTATTCTTTTGCCGCCCATTACAGAAGCTTGAGGGTCAAGTGGATTGTTCCGCTATGTAAACTAATCGGACCTGGCCATTACTTTGAGGTTTTGAGAATTTTAGCCACTCATACTCCCAGGGTGATAGTCTTTGGTTTGGGCAGATTTTGGTATGCATTATGGATCAAACGTTTTAAATGTATTACATGAATTTTCTTTTGCACTTATATTTATGAAAATCTCTTGTCTACTCTCAAACAATGAGTTTTATTCCTAAATTGTTTTAATTAGTGATATGCAATCTATCTGTTAATTGATTTTTATTTTTTTGTCGTTTTAGTATACGCTGTACCATGCACTTTGTAAGATCTTTGAGATCAAAAATAAAGTTATTTGATGATGATGATTTTCAATTAACATAGCATCCCCACCCAACTTCGCCACTCGTTGAGACTTTCCACAATTTCATTCCACATAATTTCCAGTGAAATAGGCAGCAGACACTTCTATACATTGGTACAGATTTCAAAATTCTGGTATCTGCAAGGTACCCACCCCGCATTCTGACAGTAGTAGCAGTTTCATGTTAGCATCGCTGGGTTTCCCAGGTCCATGAAGGAGCGTGTCATGTGTTTGGTTGAATATTGGTGGTGGCGGGGTCGGGCAAATTTATTCCTTCTGCTTCTGTCTTTCTAAGGTGATATATAAAAGGTTCCCAAATATGTTTGGGCCGCATAGCAAGGGGCATCAGATCCCAATATGTAGTTAGTTGTTCTTGACTGTAGGAGATGTCGGAAGTCCAGGCTTGTACGGTCAGCCGTCCCCCCCAGTGTATTGCCAATCTACGTTTAGCTAGCAGTAGTAACATCGCCGTGAGACGACTGCAACTCTTCTGGACATTTTTCATGTATCCTAGCAGGCATATCACAGAGTAGGGCACGAGGGGCGCCCCTGTAATGGTGCTCACCATATCGCACACCTTAGCCCAGTACCAGGCTACTTTAGGGCAGGACCATGCTAAGTGTGAAAAAGTGGCTTCCGGGCTGTGGCATCGGACGCATGCGGAATCGTCCTTTAGTTCCAGTCTATGCAGTTGTGCGGGTGTGCGGTATGTCCTGTTCAAGTAATTGAAGTGTATTAGTCTCAAGCAATAATTGGGGGATAGTAGTTCAGTTTGAGCGCAGCAATAGCACCACTGTACTTCAGATATTTCAAAGTGTAAGTCCCATTCCCAAGCTATACGGGCTTTCGAAGTATCAGTGGCCAAGGTAATCTGTGTGAGTGCGTAAAGCCGAGTGATAAGTTGGCGTGGGGTTGTGGCCAAATGGACGTATTCTAGTGCTGTAAAGATGGGGGGAGGGGCAGGGAAAGTGTCATGTATTGTGCGACAGGTGGCCCTGAGTTGATAATATAGAAGTGTGTCCGCGAGCAACGGCTTACCCGTGTCAGTGTTGGCTAGGCCAGGCATGAACTCACAGTCAGGGTATAGGTCAGCATATGTTTGAATGCTGTGCATCTCTGCATGTCTGGCTGCGCCCTTATCTTGCAGCGGAGGGAACCCGGGGCTGCCGCACAGGGAAGCACTCGGCGCATATAGCGTTGTGAGTCTAACTCTTTTTCGGAGCTCATCCCACGCCCAGCGCACACACTCCACAGTGTCAATTTCGTTTTTAGGGGGCTTATATTATAGGAACAGTGCAGTGTTTAGTGGCCACGGTTCCGCCAGATCGCACTCAATCATTAGGTGCGGTTGGAGCGGGGTGGGGTGTAGCCAGTGGTGCAGGAACTGTGCCTGGGCACACAACGCGTACAGCTGCATGTCAGGTGCGCCCACTCCTCCACGTGCGGGTGGCAGCATCAACCTTTCGTATGACACTCTAGGCTGGCGCCCCGCCCAGGTGAGTGTAATCAAACTGGACCGCAATCGTTTAAAGAATTGTGTAGTGAGTGGAAGGGGGATATTCACAAAGAGGTACAGGAACTTAGGGAGGACGACCATCTTGGCTATGGCTATGTGGCCACTGACAATGGAAGTTTGATCCACATTTGAATGCAGGTTTGCACCCAGTTCATGGCGTGCCCATAGTTCGATCTCCACAGTTCCTCTGGGTCTCTGCTAAGCCATATGCCCAGGTATTTAATAGGCTCCATTGCCCATCTCAGGGGGGTATTCAGTTGTACAGGGCGTTGTGGAGCCAGTCAGTGGAAATAGGATCGATTTGGTCCAGTTTACCTGGATTCCTGAGTAGCCGCCATAGCGGACGACCTCCCTGATCACAGTCCCAAATTTGTTTCCGGGTCTCACACATACAATGCCACGTCGTCGGCATACATGGAGATGATAAGGCCACGGGTTGTGAAACCTATACCCCGTTCTGCATGATTTTGTCGCAGTCTTGCTGCTAACGGCTCCATGGCTATGGCAAATAGGATCAGGGATAGGGGCATCCCTGCCTGGTGCCGCGGGTGATGTTTATTGAGTCTTAGATGCACCCAATTAGTCTAATTCGTGCAGTGGGAAGGATATACAGTATCTGTATTTTCATGATGAAATTATGGCTCAGTCCCAACCGTCGCAGAAGTGGAAGGAAGAGCCACTCCAGAGTGTCAAATGCTTTAGTGACGCCCAGTAGGGCGACCACCGCAGGGATATCCTGGTGCAAGTGGTGCATGATCGCAAAGATGGTGCGAAGATTATGTGATGTTGCACGCCCGGGTACGAATCCCGACTGATTTGGTCGCACAATTAGGGGCAGCAGGGGCAGCAAGCGGTTTGCTAGGGTTTTCGCATAAATCTTATTGTCAATGTTTATTAAGTACAGCGGATGGTATGATTCACATAGGTCAGCGGGCTTGTCTGGTTTTAGGATAGTCACAATTAACACTTCCCGCAGCGAGGTGGGAAGTTTCCCCAGCATTAATGATTCGTTGTACATCTCAATAAGGTGTGGGATGAGTATGGGAGCATATTCTTTGTAAAAGGCTGGTGTCAGTCCATCGAGACCAGGGGCTTTCTCCGCCGGCATTCTCGCTATTACTTGGGCAGTCTCTTCAGGTGCGATTGGAGCATCTAAGTAGTCTCTATGGCCTTGGTCTAGCCATAGGAGTTGAATGGAGTCAAAGAATTCTTGCAGCGACTCTGGTTCTCTGTCTATTCTGGCCGTGTATAATCAAGCATAAAAGGAAGACATTATTTCAGGTAATTTTGCCGGTGAAGTCACCATTTGGAAGTCGTTTCCCTTTAATTTAGTTACATAAGTGGCGGCATGTGGTTTGCGCAGCAATCCAGCCAGAGTCTTGCCCGGGTGATCGCCTTCCCCATATCTACGTGCCTGGGCCTCTTTTGCTAAGTAGTGGGTCTCCCCCTCTGCCTCTTCACTATAGGTTGAGATTTTTTCTCTAATGTCGGTCAGCACCAAAGGGTCAGCCTTCCTGCAGTAGTCCTTTTCCAGTTCCTTAATCTCAGCTTCCAGTGTGGCAAGTGGGCCGTGCAGTGCACGTAAACCACTGGACTGTTTCACGATGCAGACCCCACGTATGGCCACCTTAAATGCTTCCCACATCGTGGAGGGTGAATCTACCGACCCAGTGTTACACGAGAAGTAATCCTCGATCGCAGTGCAGATTTCCTCTCTGAAAGCAGCATCTCGCAATGCATTCGGGGGGAGTCGCCATGTAAAAGCACGTGAAATGGTCTGTGGAATCTGGAGTGTCAGCAGCACTGGTGCATGATCAGAAAGCGTGTGCAGTAGGTGTTTGGTCAGTGTGGTTCTAGCGAGTGCGTCTTTTGTGATGAGGCAATAGTCTAGTCTGGATCATGTGTTGTGATAAGAAGAGAAGCGTGTTCCCTCCCGCCATGCATCAGACAGCAGGTGGTCTGTGATCAGTGTGTTTAGAACTTCGGCGGCGCCCGGACTCTGCTTTCGCACTCCAGAGCGGTCCAGCGTCTCCTCTAAGGTCACATTGAAATCCCTACCCCATAGCATCGTCCCCGTTCCATAATTAGCCGTCAGTCTCCAGATGTTCGAGAAGAAGTCAGGATCATCATTGTTTGAACCGTACACTGCAACCAGCGTCATCGGTTGTTTGTAAAGTATTCCGTACACAATTACGTGTCTGCCCTCCTGGTCGGTATGTGTCTGTATAGTGTGCCATAGCAGTCCCCTTCTAATTTATTATTTTATTTTTAAACTTATAATGCGCAACAGCTACCCAAAAAGGGTTTCCCGGCGCATTACTGAGACACCCCGGCTGTAGTTAGAGTATACTGCGGAGTGGGTTTCTCCCCACCATCGGGCCTGTAATTTTGCGAGGGTACTATTAGTGAGGTGCGTTTCTTGGAAGAAACATATGTCTATATGGTGTCGTGCTAGGTATGCGTGCACCAGCCGGGACTTGCGGTGGTCATTTAGACCCCTGACATTCCAGGTCAGAAATTTAATGCTAGTCATGTGTCCGTTTGTGTGATGATGTTTGTCTGTCAGTATGTCTCAGGATCTCCATTGTCCACAGCCTATCTGGGTTGAACGTTGGTGTGTGTGTGAATGGTGTAATTCCCAGTCGAGTCTCAGAATCTGTGCGTCTCCCAGAGTAGCTGTCCGTAGGTTGCCCTCACCCCTTCCCAAAATTCCAAAACAGGTAAATGAACTTGTAAACATTCCCCAACCCTCCTACTCCAACCCCCCAAACAGGTTGAGATAGCTTTCCCTCGGGCCATGAGTTTGCCGGCAGACTGCCCTGTCCCTCGGGTCAGGGTGGACGGGCAGTGTCCAAAGGGCAGTAAGGTGTGTTCTAGTCCACTGTCGACTGGCAATGTCCAGGTCTAATGTCCCAGATAGGCCAACGCCATCGCAACGTGTACAGGTTCTTTTAGTGAGGGGTGCAATTACCGCACAACTGTCTATATGATCAGTCATTGTCGCTGGTGCGGTCTTCGTCAGATGGTCATGGTGATTTAGATGCGGCGCGCCCAGTTTTGCTTTATGTGTTTCACATGTTTCATCGCAGCTGCAGAGTCGGTAAAGAATTTTGTGTTACCATGTCAGGAGAGGGACGACGAACATCGGACTGTAGTGCCTTACTTCGCTACCGACACCTTCACTGACGTGCTGTCACTCCGTATACAGGCTGTGGAGGAGTCCTTTAAGAAATTTCTCAGCAGCCACCAGGAGGAGCCCCGAGGGGCGTGGTCAATGACGCTTCCCTCGACTATCCTATCGGAGGAGGAACCGGACCTGAAAAGAACTCCGGGGGCTGTGACGAAGGCGGAAGACAAGGCAAGGACAGCAGGAGAGGAGCCGGAGATGTCGGAGCCGACAATTTTTGCCAGCATGGAGGAGCCGAGGAGAGACGTGTCCAGAGACGCTGTCCACAACGAGAACGAGAAGCTAGGAGGCCAACGGGACCACGCATCGCCCCGCCACTCTCCAGGAGGATGGTGGCTGTACAAGGTACGAGCGAGGCTCCAGGGGTTTTCAGGGCACGGACCGGGGAGGGACTCGACGTAGAGGGAGGGCACGATAAGAACCACATGGTGCCGGTATCTGGGTGATACTTCCCTCACACCCCTTTCCCTGCAGGAGGAAACCATCTCTTCCTCCAGACTGACCCTGGTTTTTCTTTCGTTTTTCTTTATCATTTCTGTCGATTCCGGACCTGCGGGAGAACGCCAGAAGCTGACGAGAACCCCTACCGAAGACTCTTGGTGAAGACGGGAGTAACCCCAACCAAGCAGACGAACAATTGCCTTTAAGCTGTTGTGTGCAAATAAAACAACAGCAACCAGAAACTCCCTATCGTCTCTATTGCATTGTTTCCCCCCTATACACCAACATCCAAGCCGGTCCCGTGACATACCATCAAGTGAAACTCGTAATTTGGCCGGGTATAGGAGGGCATAGCTCACCCCCAATTGTTGGAGCGCTCGTTTGACAGGCAGAAAGTCCCTTCTTGCGGCCTGTACTGCCTGGGTGAAATCAGGGTAACATGAGAGGTTGTTACCCTGGTGGCTCACTTCTCCGCATTCTCTGGCTCGGCGGAGGATCGTGTTGCGATCTCGATAATTTAAGATCTGGGCAATTATAGGGTGGGGTGGTGCTCCGGGGGGCGGCCTTGGCCCAAGAGTGCTATGTGCCCTCTCCTCAATGAAAACCGCGGACAGGTCAGTTTCGAATAGTTCATGCAGCAGGCTCTCAATGTAGTCTTCCATTTTAGCAAAAGCTGTGGATTAAGGTATTCCCGTAATGCGGAGGTTATTTCTGCGGGAGCGTGATTCTAAGTCTTCGTTTTTGGCTTTTACAACCTCTAGCACTTTGTCCATTTTTAGCATCTTCTGGTTGTCGTCAGTCCAACGATCCTGGGCATCCGATATCCTTGCTTCTACGTGGTTGAGGCGTTCGTCGTGCATGTCTACACGGTGTTTAACCTGGACTAGACACACTGCCAGTTGGTCTACCTTAGTCAATTGTTTTTTGGCTGGACTTGACATCAATTAGTAGCGAGCGTATATCTTCATCTTGTGTTACTGGTTCATCTGTCTGTTGTCCTGCTGTATCTTGGGTGGATTCGCCCTGCCTGGTATGGCAACACCCCTCAAATGTTAGCTTGGGCTGTTTGGCATCAGGTTTGCCCATTGTTGTTAGCAGTATTCAAACAGTTTGTTGACTTATGCTTAATGTATAGGGGGGGCACAGATTCACTGATGGCGTCTGGTAGCGCCCAAAGTCAGAATGGCCTGCCTGTGATGGCGTGGCGATGTAGGGGATTTTCACCAAGTGCCTTCTTGTAATGTCAGGGTGTTTTCTCCCTTCCAATGCCCACTTAATGGTGCCCCAGTCAAAGGCTGGGCCCTTTAGTGCAGCGCTTCAGACAGATTGAGGGCTCACCGTTAGGGCGCAGTGGCCAGTTCTGCTCTCTACAGTGGTTTAGTATCCAGGTTATATGCTCCCACAGGATGTGGCGTGGTGGGGGTGCGGCCAGTTCGTTTCGCGCAGTGATTTGCTAGTTCTGCCAGTTTGGCTGCGCTTTTGAGGTGGGGTTTGGTCGTTTCAGGCCCCCCGCGTCCCAACACCACTGTCTCTTACCTCAAGGGCGGTGTCAGGCCCGGGGGCGCTTCACGCCATATCCTCCACTTCTTCCACCGGGGCTCACCTCTTGTATGTAGGCCACACAAGGTACGCGCAGATGTTCTGCTACCGCGGCTCCAGTCCTCTGGCTCCTCAGCAGCAATTGCGTTGGTGCCCATGAATGCACCGTGCTGCACGGCATCCCCACTGCCCGGGGAGCGCCGCTGGCAGCCGACGTCCCGCCACCTGGCAGGCCTTCACCACAATCTCTGCTCCTTACTCCTCACCATTTTTATTGCCGGTTTTCTGAGCGCAGACAAGGCCGTCTGGGTTGGAGGGTTCCTGTGGCACCCCCGGCACTGCCGTTACAGCAGGTGGCGTTATGTAGCTTTTCCGACGTGTGGGAGCACCTGGTCTCGTCCTCTCATATTCAGGGGCCCGACAGCCTCGTGGTGCGCTATTGTGGCGGCCTTCCTCGTAGTAGGTACTCCTTCGAGTGGACTCTGCCCCTCTCTTGTGGGCAATTTCGCGGCCCACCCGGGGCTATTTGCAGGTTTCTGCTATGTCCCGCCGCCTCAACCTAGCCCAGAATTTCAGATCCTCTGCTGTAGTGGGTTCATGCACCCTTTGATTGTCGGATTCTGAAGGATATTTCCGCCCGGCCGGCAGAGCTCACTCAAGGTGCGGCCATCTTGCAGCCAGGCGAAGCCACGACCACCAAAAAACACGCTTTAATATTTTTTTATTTTTCCTTTCCTGCTGAGTCTTTGAGGCAGGCCATGGGAGACGACAGGCGCAGGAGGAGTGGTAGTGCACTGTGATCAGCGCGCATGATGGTTTGGCCGCCTGTCTCAGGCCGGCCAAACCGTCATGCGCACTGAAGCTGTGTACAACACGAGCTGTGTTGCCGGGTTAGAGAGAGCAAGCACATGCTCCCAGTCTACCTGGGAGTGCAAATCCAGAGCGCTCAGGCCGATCCTGATGCTGCTCCCATGACATGGAGTCTGGGAGCCTGTACATGCGAGAAGAGGAGCAGAAGAGTACGACATGGCCGACTGCAGATCCGTTTTTTTAAATGTATTTGTTTATTCTGTCCCCCCGACCACTTCCCACCCCCCGCCCCTCCACTCTTCCACACCACCAACGGCTACTGAGTCGCCCAAGATGGCCACCAGAGAAAACAGAGCCCAAATGTAGCACAACTATCAACCAAATGAAGCCCAAGAACAGCCCAATGATAGCAGTATGCAAAACACTTAATTTTTTAGTTGTTTTGCAGTTTTATATACTGCAGACTTGACCCGAAGGTATTATGCAGCACATTTAATAGCAGTAGTTTCTTTTGTGAGTTGTAGGGCCTGTAATAAATCCTAAATTCTTGGTCCATTCTTGATAGGAGTTCCAGTGGATGACAAAAAACTCTTTGTGACCATAGTTGGCCAAAGTCACGGACCAATCCAAAGCCATATTGGCTATCTGTATAGGTTTGCAACACTCTAACCATTGGCCATGAAGCATGCTCTTGTAAAAGGATCAATTCTGCTACTTGTGCTGAAGTTACATTACACAAGTATGATGCTTCCACAGTCTACGCTTTTGTGAAAACTGCATATTCTGCTTGAAGAGTTCCATAATGATCCCTTAGACAAGAACCATCCATAAATAAAATAAAATCAGCCTATTCGAGAGGTACATCTTGAATATCCAGTTTTAGTTTTGTGCACAACTCTGTCACATCAATACAATCATGGTCACTTTCACCTATTTTATCATTAAGCTCATTTGGCAATGTTAGAAGTGATGCAGCATTCAGGGTATTGCAACATTTAATTTAAATTTTCTCTGCCACCAGAATCATCTATTCATACTTAGTTAAGTGACTGTTTGTAAGATGCTTATAGTATGTGCACGAACCAGCACTGTCTGAACTGAATGTGGAACCAGCATTATAAGTATGTGTCCCATCACAATCATCTGATTTTGAAAAATTGCTAAAGTTGTCACTTCAATACTCTTCATGCACTCCGTGAAGCCAATGGACAATGGGTCTAATGTAGCAGAAAAATATGCAATGAGCTGTTCCCTTCCACTATGTTAATGAGTCAAAAGAGTGCACCCTTCTCTTTCATGACAAAATTATTAAAAATCTTTCTCGTAATTTGGCATTCCTAGAGCAGGGGTGCTAGTCAAACTGTGTCTCAGCTCTAGGAAGGCTGGCATGTATTTGTTGTCCCAAAGCACTGGGTCCCTCACATCCCTGTGAGTCAGCCTATCCAAAGACTTTGCAATTAAGGATGATATTGGAATCCACTGATGACAGTAGTCAACCATCCCTAGAAACATGCTCACTTCCTGTGTTGTTGGTGGGTTCTTTCTCAGAATCACAGAAATTTGTTCATTGGATTCCTTCCTTACTCCTTTCTCAAATTGTTGTCCCAAAATATCCATCTTCCCAAGAGTACAGTAATTATACAGGAGCTACTTTATGCCCATTTTCGGCCAAATTATTCAACAAAGCAATAGTATCAAGTCTTCAGCCCACTCTCATTTTGGTTGTCAATATATTGGACTACACTAAGTCACAGAGCAAATTTAGACTTACCAAATCCTTCTTCAGGATTTGGCAAAAGTTTGAAGGACGTTCTGTAAACCATGTGGGATCATACACCAAGCGAGGATTCTATTTTGCATTATGAACGCAAAAAGATATTGAATATCCTCATAAAGAGGAATTGACAAAAATGCTTCACACAAGTTTATGACATTAAACCACTCAGCTTTTACAGGAATCTGAAACAATATCACTCAAGGATTTGATATCATGGGACACATGGATTCACTATGCTATTTATTTTGAGCACGTCCTATACTGTCCTCCATTTTCAATTAGGCTTCTCTAATCACATAATTGGAAAGTTACATGGGCTCCCTAGTACTTCTTTTAGAATGTCCTTTTCAATCATTTTATCAATAACAGGTGAAATCCCCATCTTTGCTTCACGAGTACTAAATTGCACTTCACTTCACTACATTGCATTCGGTTTTACTGTGATCCACACAGGCTCTGCACGTTTGATCATCCCATTCTTTTCCTGAAAAAACACAAGCCTCTAACTCACAGTGTATCTGAAATCTGGAGGCAGCTCTTCTGCTATGAGCTCTGGGAACATTAAAATTTTTGCTTCATGCAATTTTATTTTTAAACTCAGAATCCTCATTCTTGGTCTGAATACCAACACCATCTGGTAGACAATAAAATAAACAGGTAAAGCTTACACAAGAGATCTCATCCCATAAATTAACTTGACTTGTCTCATTGATTATGAATTCAATTGAGCCTATTTTTACCGGGACATTAACTGACAACATAGTATTCACATGTTTATTTGGTATGCCTACAACTTGGACTTCTTTTCTAGAGAGGGGTAGGTTAGGAACCTTCACCATTCTAACCATGGAACAGGTAGCACCTGTATGTATCAAGAATGATACTGGATGCCCAGTCAGTTCTCCTTCCACAAAAGGGCCTTTATGGTCAACATCTAGGACTGCACCAAGCATGCAATCCTCCTCCCGTCTCAAGCCCCTCATTGTGCCAAATTCGGTCCTGTAGGAACTCTGAGTGTAACTGCAAATTGTGGAAAATTATCATTAATCACTGAAGCTTTTTGCTGAAATCTAAAATTCTGTTGGAAACCCTGCATATTATTTTGCATGGGCTGTTGCATAAGTGAAGCTGAAGCAATATTCCCATTGAACTGAGTTGGATTCTGCATGTTCTACATAGAAGCCAGTAGGGCTGTAACCACTGACTGTATCATCCCATTCCGTGCCATTTGATTTATATGATGCTAAATTAGAGGAACAATTTGGGACACATTTTGAAACCTATTTGGATTAAACCTACAATCCCATTTCCACTATCCATTTTTCCCACAGATGTAGTAAGGGCCATTTCTCATCTGTGCATTATTCACGTTATTCATATTAAAACTTTAATAAATTCTCTATCTCTGCCACGAGGACAGCCATTTCCACCTTGCACAAATTGTGCACCATTGACTTGTGCATGAACACACTGCAGATCAACATCAGCGCCAGTACCAAAACCAAGCACCTGAAAACCCCCTTGACAACCCTTTTGGAAAACAGTTTGAGCCACCATTAATTTCCCCTTCACCTGTTCCTTTTTAGTATTCACTACAGTACTTCACATAGGCCAATAATGTGGCGTACCAACACATCACACTTTGCTGAATATGAGAAATAATTTCCAGATGCAATCCCAACACAAAAGCCTTAATGGATCCAGAAATACCTTCTTTCATGGGGCCTTCAACTCCACTATACTGTCTGTAAAACCTGAATTAATCTCTCGCAATACGCATGCACTGACTCACCTAGATTTTGCGTCCCTCACATGATCTTTGCCCAATGTACCTGTTTCTGGTTAGCCCTTGTTTTCAAATGGTCGATAACCTGATTATATTTCCCCAGAACAAGTGGAGAAGGTTTACTGTTAGGGGCTTCCCTCTGTGGTTCTTCTTCTTGCCCCTGTACGATGGTCTTACACTAAGTCCACAAATCTCCACAAACAAAAGAAAATAAAGCATCCTAATCTGCCCAAAGCACTTTTTAAATGGTCACAATCCTTTGCACCTGTTTATAGCACTTCTCGTGCTACTCTCTGAGCATTGGGAAATTCTTTGTAAAGATGTAAACGTCACTTCTTAACCAAGGTTCACATTTTTGTTTGTTCTACTTTTTTTCAACACTGCAGGCTTATGAGATGGTTCCGTCCGCTCTTCTCAATACCTTGTCACATCTTCCCATTCTCTGATTTTATCCAATAGCTCTCTAAGATTTTGTCTCACGTTTTTTTTTAACCAGATTTTATTGATTTTCAAGGTGGTCTCATCATATACATCGCTATCAACATGTCTAATATGTATTACTTTCATGCATTGCTGGCATCCCTTTAATAACTATTCAACTGAGTTCCAACTCCCTCTACCACCCTCCATCCCCCTTGAGTTGCAGCCGCTTCTAGGTAGTGTTCTACTGGCTAGGGTAGTGAGTCACAGGGTCTGTCAAAATGCAGGTGCTTTTGATCTTTTATGTCAGGGGTTGTGTTCAAATACTAATCACGTCCCTTTCTTGTCGGGTCTGGCACTCCTCTACCCGTTGGTCATGTGATGGAGATCTCATGGGGGATGATTGCTCCTCTTCATGGTCAGATGCTGTTAACTCGTCCACCCTCTGGCTCTGTCCAAGGTGCATATGCCCCGCCATGCCTCCAGTAAAAGAATCCTCCCTTCTGCGCTTGCCCATTTTTTGAGCTCTCTTTTCCAGGTTCCCACCCTCGGTCCTCCTGGCGATTTCCAGTTCCTAGTGATCTCCCGTTTGGCCAGTACAAACACCAGGTCCTGGAATTTCCCCGTCGTTTTTGTCTTGGCCGTGTGTGGGAACCAACCCAATAAACAGTGTCCTGGGGTGTGCGGGATCTCTTTTTCTGAGATAGCTCCTACTATATGTAGCACCTCCTCCCAGAATGGGTTCATCTTGGGGCAGTCCCAGAACATGTGCATCATGTGCGCTTCCCTGTCCCCACACCTGGGGCAGGCTGCTTCTTCCGCTTGAAAATACCTCCTGATGCGTGCCGGAGTGAGGTATGCTCTCTGCAGAACATAGTAGTTAATTCGTTTAAACCGTGCGTTTTGGGACACCTTTGGCGTCCTCACTACTACTATAGTCTCCCAATCTGCCTCCGGGATTGGGTTTCCCAGGTCCTCCTCCCACTGCAACCGCAATCTCTCCAGCAGTTTCTGGATGTCTCTGCATATTGCTCTGGTTAGGCAGGAGACCCTTTTTATCCTTCCCGCTGACAGATCGACATATCAGCAGCAGTCCAGGGCCCGGGGTTCCATGGGTCCCGTCCCCCAGTTTTTCCTTATATTCATAGTGAGGGCTCTGTGCAGTAAGAAGTGACCTTGTGGTAAATCATACGCTGCTCGAAAGTCCTCGAAGGGGAGCAACTCAGAGTCACGGAAGAGGTCTCCCATCGTCTTCACTCCCGCCTCCTCCCAGGCATCTAGGCCCGCCCAGCTCCCCCTATGCGGGAGGTGTTGGAGCAAGGTCACGGGCAGGTCAGGAGAGTAGGGGGTTCTGCTATTCACACGCTGTGGATATATATGGCCCAGCATTTAGCTATCACCTTAGTCTCGGCAGTATCTTGCGCAGTCTGCCTCTGTACCCGCAGTAGTATTTTTGTTTGTACTGCCTCTGTCGGCGCAAAGGGGTATTGTGTCCTATCCGGGTTCCGTCCCGCTGCCAACCACTGGATCAGCCAGTTGATTTGCACTGCCAAGTAGTAAGCCTCAAGGTCCGGTACCGCCAGCCCACCAGTCGCGTTAGAACGCTTCAGTGCTAGTGCCACCCGCCTGGGGCCCTTTTCCCATAAGAACGATATGATCAGCGAGTCTAGATCCCTGAACATCGCACATGGGATCCAGACTGGGAGAGTTCCAAAGAAATACAGTAAACGAGGCAGGGCCACCATCTTCAGAAGGGCTACTCGGCCAGCTACCGACAGCAGCAGGGACCTCCAAAAGTCCACAGACGAGCGGAGAGAACTTATCACTCTGCCCACATTGCCCTCTAGTAGATCCGCAGTCCCGTGGTAAATCTTCACCCCTAGGTAGGTCAGGCAGCTGGGTTCCCACTGCAGGTTGTCCAATGCCAGGGGCAAAGGCGTATTCGGCATTATAGGAAACAACCTCGATTTCTGCCAATTAACCTTTAGCCCTGATAGGCTGCCAAATGTCTCCAGCATGACGTGCGCTCCCCGCAGATCTCCCTCTACATCACGGAGGAATATCAGGAGATCATCCACATATAAGGCTATATGGTGCAGCATCCCGCTCGCCAGCAGACCCCCGTAGTCCCAACCTCCATGGCCAGGGCGAACAGTAGCAGGGATAGGGGGCACCCCTGTCTTGTTCCCCGCCCCACATCCTGTCTCCAGGAAACTACCCTACCTGTGCGCACCCTGCCGTTGGGTTAGAGTAAAACAGACGTACCCACGCTGAGAAGCCACCTCCCAGTCCCATTGCATCCAACACCATGTAAGGAAGGGCTACTCCAGGCTGTCAAAGGCTTTCTCGATGTCCACTGCGAACACCGCTGCCGTGGTTCTATCATAGCCCTTTGAATCCATAATGGCTAAAAGCAGTCGTTTATTAATCGCTGTATTTCACCACGGGATAAACCCGGCCTGATCCGGGTGGACCAGTTTTGTCATATGGGGCAGCAGTCGGGTCGCCAGGATCCTGCATAATATTTTGTAATCCATGTTCAACATGGAAAGAGGCCTGTAGGCTGTACGGTCATGCGCTGGCTTTCCAGGTTTCAAAACCGGCACAATGAGGGCCTCTCTGGAGTTATCCGGCAGGGTCCCTGCCTCACGAGCTGCACTATATAGGGAGACCAGCCGAGGCGCCAGTTCTCCCGCATATGCCGCTTAAAACTCCGCCGGCAATCCGTCAGTGCCAGGGGTCCTATTGCGTGCCATATGCTTAATGGCTGCCTGTATTTCCTGTATGGTAATATCCAACCCCAGCTCTTCTGTCTCGTCCGGCTCTAGGCTAGGCAATTGTATGCCCACTAAGTATTCCCGGGCTGTGGCCCTATCGCAATCGGCTGGGCTGTGGTACAGTCCAGCATAATATTGTGCGAAGATATCATTGATTGTTTCTTGGGCAAATCATCTATTGCCTTCACGATCGTCCAACTCCACTACAGGGGAGCTCTTATTGGCGGGATTAGCTAGCCACGCCAGGAGGGACCCAGATTTGTCCCTCTCTGCATGCGTTCGGTCCAAGTACTGTTTGTAGTCAAAACTCCTGAGTCGTTCTGTCTGTCGCGCTACTCCCTCCCTAGCTTCCTGAACCTCTGGTTACATCTCTGGATTTTCTGGGTGTTTCTTCTCTAACTCTCTGAGGGCCTTTTCCATGCCCTCAACTTCCAAGAGGAATGTGCGCATAATCCGGTACTCTCTGCAATGCAGTGGCCCCGCAGGACCACCTTAAAGGCGTCCCACTCTGCCATTGGAGAGGAGGCTGTCCCTGCATTTTCTCTAAAGTACTGAGCAATCTTCTCCCGAATCCCTTCTCTAAAGGGAGGGCGGAGCCTCCACATAGGAATTGCAGGTCTTGGGTGCACCCATTGTAGGCTGAGCATGACCGGGTTGTCGCAGTGGGGGGTGGGATCTGTCGAGACTCACATCAACTACACTACTGAAGTCTCCCCCCATCAGTGTAGAGCTAGTCAAGTATGGGGCCAGTTGGTGGGACAAGCGTGCGAAGAATGCAGGTTGTTCCGTGTTAGGGGCATATATACTTATTATATTTAAATTGCGTCCTTCTAGATGGCCTCTTACTACCACATATCAACCCTCTGGGTCCACTAGGGAATCTATCACCTGGAACGGGACCCCTGCTTGTATCCATATCAGGGTTCCTCGGGCGTAGGCGGAGTATGTGGTGAAGAAGGCCTGGCCTCTCCATCACCTCTGCAGTGCTATCCCCTCTTTCTGTGCGAGGTGCATCTCCTATAGAAGAGCTATTTGTACTCCTCTTCTTCTGAGGTAAGATAGCTCTTTATATCTCTTGGTCCATAGTATGCATTCCCCGAATATTCCATGCCATGCATTTATATGTTTGTGTGCCAACCATCGCGTGTTTCTCTAAGAGAAATGCTCCGTCTCTCCTCCCCAGGTCCCCCTATTCAGTGTGTAGGAGACTCCCGGTCATCCTGTATCAAATCTATGAAGCGGTGCAACTCAGTGTCCCCAAACCTGTGTAACGGCAAACAACATCCCCAACTCCCACTCCCCAGGATAAGTAGGTGTTTGCCTCCCATCCAAACTATTAGTTCAAGTCTATCAGCAGCTCCCTCGCTGCTCAGTCAGTCAGGAGGGGATGGCCCGTTGCTCCTCCAGCTCTAGAGGCCGCCATCCAGCTCTGAGGAAGCAGGGAGTCTCATCATATCAACCCCCTCAGCGGTCCCAACATCTCTACTCCAGGGCTGCCAGCTCTGAGTATCTTCTAACCCATCTTGCCTTTCACCGTTCTCGATGGGCTCTCAAATGATGTTGTACGCTGTTTGCGGTGTTACCTGTGGAAGTTCAATGCTCAGTGCCTCGGACATGCTTGGTCCGTTTTCAGAGTCCGACTCTATTAGTGTGTCGCTGCTCTCCTGGGGAATCAGTTCCGCCCCTTTTCCGCTTTTTAGCGCCACTACTTTCATCGCATTCGGTCTCTCAATTTGCACCTCTTCTTGCGTGGGCATGAGCATGTCCCTGTTGATCATTCAACCGCGGGGCCTACCCTTGCGCTTACGTTGTCTCTTCGGCTCCTGGGGTGGGGCTTCGCTGCGACAGCGCTCCAACCAGTCCCAGGCCTCTCGCAGGGTATAGAATAACTCTGTTCCGTCTGTGGTGGACACTCGCAGTCTGGCAGGATAAAGCATGGTGTATTTGTAGTCAAGCTGGCGGAGTTTTTGTTTCACACTTTGAAATGCTCCTCTCTGCTTCTGCACTTCCCTGGAGAAATCCAGGAATATTCGCACTACTACATTGTTCACCTGAAGGTCTCCTTTTCGCCGAGTTTGTGCCAGGATATGGCCTCTGTCGCGGTAGAGGATGAGTCTCACCACCACCGCTCGAGGGGGGGCTCCAGGTGCGGGAGGTATTGCCAGTACTCTGTGGGCTCTTTCAAATGCGTAAAACTCTGACAGCCCTTCCGGTGCCACCTCCGTGCGTATCCAGTGCTCGAGGTAGTCGACCATGCTGGCGCCTTTCACTTTTTCAGGGAGTCCCACTATCCTGATGTTATTTCTTCAGGATCTGTTTTCAGAATCTTCCGCTCGAAGTTCCAGGGTGTGCACCTTATTTTCTAAAGTAGCCAACTGTTTTTTCATTGCTGAGATGTCTGGAGAAGTTTCCGATAGTTGTCGTTCGTTCACCGTGACTCGTGCTGCCAGCCGCTTATGGTCATCTCGCAGAACGTCCAAGTTCTCTCAGGGTTTTAGTATTGCTTTTGCAATTTCTTTGCTGTCATTCTAATTTTAAATGTTTCATGAATTCTGGTTTTTTTAAGTCATCTTTCAATTATTTAGCCAATTGCTCAAGTTTTTCAAACGCATCATGTGCATACTTTCCTGCTTCTGCACCTAAAAATACTAATTTGTTTTTATTATACATTGAAATTGTAAGGATTTTTCTCCTAAATCACTCACACCGCACTCAGGTACGACTTCCACTGGTTCCATTGTGGCTCCTCATCGCAGTCGACTCCTGCCCTCGCCTTGGTCTTGTTTCCTGCCAATGCAGCGGCGCCATTCCTGGTTGCAATATTAACTTCACTATGTGGGTCCGCTCGAACTGAGCCCACGCCTCCAATTATTGAGCAGTTATTTTTCTGCATGCAACCCTAGCCCTAATGTTGCATATTCTACAACATTTTGAAGATGGTATAATTGCATTCTTGCTTCTTAATATAATGGCATGAACCCTGAAGTTAGACTCCTTTTATAAAGCAACAATTTGTATGTTTTGAAATATTCTTCATCTCAATTCAAGATGGTTAAAATACCCTGGATTACAAAACGTCCTGTTTAGCACTATAAAAGGGGAGTTCATTTGAGGTCAGTTGTATCGCAATTGTGATTGCTTGATTGCTCACTGACTGGACCTGTGGATTCTGCGCTTATCTAAATCCTGCCTGGTTACCCTCTTTTGCTCTCGCCTTGCTGCTTGGCCTGGACAGATCTTAAGTTTTTCTAGTCTCCAGTTTTTACCTTCCTGCTCGATATTATCTTCTGGAGCATTTCTAGACTCCCAGTTTCATTTTGGCTTCTAGGTTTGTTTTCGACAATAGTAGGTAGTTCATGCAAGTGAAGAAGACCCTACACTTATGTCCTCTCTCATTTGCCACGTATTTTCAGTCATTCAAGGCTTCTGACTGTGCAGGTCTAGGCTGCAACGTCATCTCAAACATGACATGCCTCAAATACTCAATCCTTTTCACTTCAAAAATATTGTTCAAAGAAAGTTGTAACTTTTTATTGCCAGTAGTAATTATATTCCATTCTTTAAGCCACAAGCATGTATGTAATCCATGGTCAAAGAGCATTTTGGGGTGGGGGTACAAACTGGGGGTGAAGTTTCTCCTCTATTAGCAGGAATCACACCCTTATTCAAAAGTGCACCCATTGTAATCTCAATGTAGCTCACAATACACGTAATACTAAAACAACTAATCACATTACGATTTCAAAATGAAACCTGAAACGCAATACGCAAAGCCAAAACAAATAAACTTTTGTATGCCTACCAGGATAATGGGTGGAAAAATCAAACTCACCACAGAAAGGGAAAACACCTTCAATGCTTCCAATCAGACCAAGATAGGCTCTTGACCAGCGGTAACCTGCCCTTAGACTCAGCAAATTTATCCTTGTGGAAAAAAATTATAATAATCACCAATAAAAGGATATTTCATACACAACTAGACTATTAAGGGTTTCATAGAACTTTAACTATAACCTGACGAGAAGTCACATGCCCATTCAGCAGACAACCTGATAATATTATCTCGAGATCTTGGATATCCATAAATCCATACACCTAATATATGAATCCAAAAATCTTTGCACATAGATTACATAAAATCACAATATATCTTCTTCAAGAGCACAATTAAAACAGCTTCACCAATTGCACAACACTTTACAATGCAATAAAGTTTGACGCAAGCTCAAAGCAAAAACTCAAAACACCATTGACAAACACGCTGTGCGTGCTAAACAAATGACTACTCCAAATAACACGTTGCAAGATTACATAAGTGCGTTGTTGTGAGAAACTGGGTTCTTGTTGCAGTACCCCACCCCACTTTTTGCCTGGATTTTGATGCAGCATTGAATGAGGTATACTGGGTCCCTGCTAACCAGGTTCCCAGTACCAGTGTTTTTTCCCTAAAACTGTACCACAATTGGCATAACGTCAGCAACCGCTGTAAGTCCCGAGTAAATGGTACCCCTGGTACCCAGAACATTGGGACTGAAGAGGGTCCACTAGGACTGCAGCACAAATTGTGCCACATTAGGATCCCCTCACCAAGAAGGGCCTCCTCACCAAGACCATGCATACTGCCATTGTAGGCTGCGTGTCTTGGTGCAGAAAAACTGAAGAGTCGACATGGCACACATTCCTGTGTGCCATGCCCCCAGACACTGCATGAGGTATAGGTAAGTCACCCCTCCCCCCCACTGTAGGCTTTATTGCCCTAAGGCAGGATACACTATACTACATGTGTGTTCATTTCTGCCTGAGCAGATATGACCCTAAAATTTCTAAGTCCATTCTTAGATCTTGTAAGTGAGCAGGGAAGCCATATAGAGTACATGGGCAAGACACACTTCATTACGGGTTCCCCAGTACCATGATGGCTTCACTGTACCCAGGGATGTTTGGTACCAAACATCTCCTCTTAATAAATCCACCCTAATGCCAGTGTTGGATTTATTAATAAATGCACACAGAGGGCACCTTAGAGAGCCCCCTGAAAACCTACCAAGCACTGGTGTGGTCTCTGACTAGTCTTAGTCAGCCTGCCACCACCAGACATGTTTCTGACCTCATGGGGTGAGAGCCTTCACTCTCAGAGGCCAGGAACAATGCCTGCTCTGGGCAGAGGTGCTTCATACCTCCTCCAGGCCCGAATGGCATTCCAAGGCAGGAAGCTTCAAAGGCGATGCCACCTTTGAAATGCAACCGAGGCATCTCCAGAGAGTGGAGGATGCCAACCCCTCCGTCCTTCTCCACATTTGGTGGGAGGACAGGAGGGAAAATTAGATCAGGAGGTAGGCCCACATTCAGCCAGCACCACCCCTAAGATGGGGCATGAAATGTGGACCACACTTTTCCATTTCCTCCATCTTGTTTGAGAAGGAATTAGCCAATTAGGGTCAGGGTTGTGCCCACTCCCCAAAGGGAGTGGTCACATAGAGTGTGTAGACACCCTAAAGGTAGGTAGCCCATTGGCTACTGCCTGTAATGCCCCTAAATTTACTATTTAGGTGGCACCCCTGGAGCCTTAATTTTTGATTTGACAGACCTAAGAAGAGCTGCTGACCCGAGAAAAGAGTACCTGCTGCAGAACTTTGGTGTGAAACCCTGCCTGCTGCCTCAAGGAGCACCTCCAGCCCTTCACCAATCACCAGAGAACTCCCTTGAAGTAGAGGAACTACTCCCCTGTGGTCCATAGGCAACAATCCCGCAGAGTCCCGTTTATCGATTTGCTGCCCCCCGGCGACTCGGATGCAGCACCCAAGCAAGAAGAGGTACACCAGCTCCGCGGGGGGTCAAATCTGTCCCCCATCAAGTGAGAGGACACCATGACCTACCGGAGCAATGGCATAGCAATACCCAAGGTACCGGACCACCTGCAACTGACACCAAGACAAAGAGTACAATCCAGACTCCAACAGCCCAGGAAGCAAGCACCCATCAAGGGACGTTGGGACCCCTGAGACCCACTTTGTGAGTGGCCCAGTCATCCAAAAATCATCCCTGCAAGCTGCTAGCCCCTGACCGCAAAGACTGCCTTGATGCAGAGAGCCCGGCTGACCTATCTACTCTGCACCCAGGCCTCCTTGCCTGGGTACTGATGAACCATCTGTGCTCCCATGGTCCTAAGGCCCTTGCAACCTGATCCCTTGTTTGTGGTCCCCCGGACTTACTGTAAGTCCTCCTGTGCAGCCTGTTTTAGGTGGCCCCCCTTCTTCGTAGCGCACCAGCTACCAATGACCTCAGCACCTTGCTCCTGGCCGAATCCAGAACGCTCCCGATGATCCACTGGTAAAACTTTGGACCTTGGCCTGCTGCTACCCTAAACCTCGAAGGTGAACCCCTAGAACCGGCTGTACGATTGTATATACATTTATGTGTTTTTCTCTATAGACTTTCATTGTGCGTAATTGCGCACAACAGTGAATTATTTTCTGAACTTTGAAAAATCATAACTAAAAAAGTACTTACCTGTGACTGAAGTCCCTGGTCTTAAAAATTATATAGAAATCAGTGTTATTTTTCCAAATTGGTCTCGGATTTAATCTTGAGTGTGTCTCATTGATTGCCTCTGTGAGTACAACAAATGCTAAGCACTACTCTCTGATAAGTCTAACTGCTCGCCCACACTACCACAAATAGAGTGTCAGTATTAACTACTTTTGCCTCTGTATACCAGTGTGGGTCTCCCTGGAATCTCTGCACAGTGTACTTCATTTCATTACACCATATTGAGAGCCAGCTTCCTACAGTTGTCATGGTCCGCATAAGGGAACTCACCATGCAAGGCAACTCATTTCACATAAAGCCATATTGATACTCATGTAATGCAACTCCTGACAACCTCAATAGGTACTCCAGCACAAATCTACACAATTCCAGGATTCCCTAACTCCTGACAATTGTTGGGGTGCAAATAAATGTTCAATTACATTTTGCACCACAAATTACAAATACTAATTTCCATCCAATTTTTATTCTATTTCTATTCAACTTTTTCTTCTTCTATTGCCCACGTTACTCTGCCACAATTATGTCTGCACTTTTCACTAATAAATGTAAAGGGCTGATGTGCAGTATCAGGGCTGCTTGAGTCCCAAAGGATGGGGGCCCTTGTGCAAGGTTTTTTTTTCACAATTGAAAAATCATTATAAAAAGCAAAAAGTAGTTAGTTTGCCAAATTCAAATTAGCATCAATAATGCATAAAAGTAAAGCCGATTGTGAGAGGCCATAAAATATGGGAATTAGCCAGAATTAATATATAGTTAAGTAAAGAACTACCATAAATCTACTCAGTTCTTAAGTCAAGGAAAAGTCTAATTATAAAGTCCGACAAAGAGACTAATCATTTTAAAAGCAAGGAAAAGTCTAAATATAATGTCAGAGAACAGTCCAACATAGAGAGTGCTCAATTTCCAGGGAAAGAAAAGTCTGACATACATCTCAGAAAGGTCACATTTTATAGTTTCTGAGAAGTGAAAAAACGCACACTCAACATGGCGTGAAGTTTGATTTTAAGGCTCTACTTACAAAGATACATGGCAAGAACCAGTCAACATTGTAGAAATAGTGCTACATAAAAAAGGTTACTTTAGAAAACACCTACATCATGAATAAATATTGGACATCCTTTACCCTACAAAACAAGGAAAATTACATTCCTCTATTGCAGCTAACCAGACAATAAACCATTAACAAACAGCGGAGCATGCGGATTTTGGTAAGAAAAGAATCAAAATCCACATGTGATCCTCCCGTTGAAGGACAAAAGTTGTAATTTGAGGAAATGTTCCACCTGATGAATTCCGAGTCCTGGTGTATTGGATTTCACCAGGTGCAATAATTATCTTATCCCCCTCAAGGGCTCCCATAAGTAGGGTATAATATTTTGCAGCTATAATCACTACTGTAAGGCCTCAATTATGATTGCCCTAGAGCAAGGGAGTAGCCAGAAAATTAAAATACCCCCATTTTGTACAAAAGCTCTTATGGCACCAAGCAAACAAAGCAAGTAATTGCGAGCTTCTCCAGAAGAGCCTTCTTCTCACTTCTATCCAAGCATCTAGCTATTGATTCTTTCATCTTTCCATCCACCCACTGATATCCATCATTTCACCTTTACTTTCTGTCATTCATTCAATTTTTCATCCACCATTCTGTCTTTCACCATTCTGTCTGTCCATACATCTACCCGAACATATCCAAACCTATCCATCAAACCTATTCATCCTGTTCCAAATCTATCCATCCTTTCAGTCATCCATCCATTCAATCATCCTTCCATCCACTGTTTTGCATTTCTATCCATCAACCTGTTCACTCCATTGATCCATGCACCCTTTCACTTCATCCATCCATTCACTTACTCATCCATCCACTCTTTCACCCATCCGTTCACCCTTTCACTCATCCATTCTTTCTCCTTTTCTTCCATCCATCTATCCACCCTCCCTTTCATTCATAAATCCACACTTTGACTCATCTATCCTTACATCGATCCTTTCACTCATAAATTAATTTGTCCTTTTGCTCATCCATCCAAATTTTCACGTCTATTTATCCACCCTTTTACTACATCATCCTCCTTTTCACTCATCCATCCACCCTTTCATTCAGCCATTCATCCTTTCACTCATCATCTATCCTTCTACCCATCCATCCTCTCATCCATCCATCCAACCGTTCACTCATCCATCCATCCTTTCACTCATGCATCCATCCATCCTTTCACACATGCATCCATCCATCCTTTCTCTCATTCATCTATCCTTTCATTCATCCATTCATTAATATAGCCTTCCACTCATCCATCCACCCATCCATCCATCATCCCTTTCACTCATTCATCCATTCTTTCACTCATCCATCCTTAAATCCATTCTTTCACTGGTTCCTCCATCTATATATCCATCCACCCTTTCACTCACCCACCCACCCTTTTATTGAAACATTCATCCAACTATCCATCCATGCTTTCACCCACTCACCCACCCACCCTTTTGCATTAATTATGAGCCTTTGTATGCTGAGATGCACACAGAAGAGGCCAATCATAACTCCACCTGGCCATAGTTGCTAATGTGAGGGGTTCACAATGCCCATGTCCAAACCTATCCGTCAAACTTATCCATCCGTCCTTTAACTTAGCCATTCTTTCACTTATCTATCCACCCTTTCACCCACCCATTCATCAATTTACCCTTTCACTCATCCATTCATTCATTACCCTTTCACTCATCCATCCACTCATCCGTCCATCCACCCACCCATCCATCCATCCACCCATCCCTTTCACTCATTCATCCAATATTTCACTCGTCCATCCTTAAATCCATCCTTTCACTCATTCATCCATCCGTTTATCCATCCATCCATTCACTTGCCCACCCTTTCACATTAATTTGTATTATTGTATTATTTCACATTAATTATGGGCCTTTGTCTACTGAGTTGCAGACAGAGGAGCCCATCCCCTCTGCAGCTGCTAAAGCAGGGGGTTAACGGCGCCCCTGCCCTGGAGGGGTTGGAGATAATTATTGCACCTGATAAAATCCAATACCTTTTCGGTCATTATTGGGAGCAAAATGGATCATCTAGTACGAGTTTAGCCCTTCAAAATGAGGCATAGCATGCAGATTTTCGGTGTTTCTGAACAAAATCTGCATTTCCTGTTATCTACTGGGCATGTTCCCACTGTATATCCTGCCAATATGTATTTGGAGAAAATTGTTGGGTGCAGACTTTATCACACTCTAATTATTGGGTGTGGTAAACTTTCAACAACTTTAAATTCTGATCCCCGCATAAACAGAAGTTTACGCAGGAGTCAGAATTATCTGGCTCACTTGTAATCAAGGTCGAGGGATTTAATAGGGACGTATCTTGCCAAATATCAAACACATAGCAATTAAAAGCTGACTCAATATTCACGTATTTACCTTCACAGACCAAGAAACTGATTGATTTCTTGACAATGGCTGTATAAACCCTTAACGTAACCCACATCAGCAAAGCATTTCACATGTTTTACTTCACCCTGCATTCTATACAAATGTTAGCTTTTTCTAGGTGATATGCATCTGTCGTTTTTTTGTGCAACAGATAAATTGTATAGTCCCTACTGTCAACTGAGTCGCCTCTAGGGGAATGGTTGAGTTCAAGTTGTGGGTGCGTGTTCATTACACTGCATGATTGAGAGCTCTGGAGTTGTGACTGAAGTGGAGCAGTACAATTTAGGCTTCACCCTTATACGCCACAGAAATGTAAGTATATACTCACATCTCATATCATATTCACTGTGTGCCTTAACTTTATTAGCGTGTGAAGCATTTAAATGCATTACTGAAATGTATTTTCTGTAGAGACTAGAGATTTATATACGTGTACACTAATGTTCAGTTTAAATACATGCTTATTTTAGGAAGCTGACTCTTCAAATAGTATGTCAATAAGAGATATACTGTGCAAAGTGTCCAGGTATTCCCTTATAAGTGGACAGAGGCTTGCTCTAGCAATCTCTAGGTCATGGGTACTCACAAACTTTCTCTCGGGGGCCAAATTTACAGTGTGGTTTGTGGCCGAGGGCCGCACCGGTGGGGGCGGGGTCAGTGGGAGAGGGGGGCGGGGCTAGAGCAAAAAAAAAACTATGACCATGAGGTTGAACACAGGCCCCTGCAGCGGACGCCTTCGTCCACTGAGCCACCAGACCCGGCATATACACATCTCTCTCTATCTATCTCTCTCTCTCTCTCGCTCTGTCTACCTCCCTCTCTCTCCCTCTCTCTATCTCTCCCTCCCTCTCTCTCCCTCCCTCTCCCCCTCTCTCTCTCCCTCTGTCTCCCCCTCTGTCTCCCTCCGTCTGTCTCCCTCCGTCTGTCTCCCTCCGTCTGTCTCCCTCCATCTGTCTCCCTCCGTCTGTCTCCCTCCGTCTGTCTCCCTCCGTCTGTCTCCCTCCGTCTGTCTGTCTCCCTCCGTCTGTCTGTCTCCCTCTCTCTGTCTGTCTCCCTCTCTCTGTCTCCCTCTCTCTGTCTCCCTCTCTCTGTCTCCCTCTCTCTGTCTCTCTCTCTGTCTCTCTCTCTGTCTCCCTCTGTCTGTCTCCCTCTGTCTGTCTCCCTCTGTCTGTCTCCCTCTGTCTGTTTCCCTCCCTCTGTCTCCCTCTATCTGTCTCCCTCCTTCTGTCTGTCGCCCTCCTCCCTCTGTCTGTCGTCCTCTGTCTGTCGCCCTCCTCCCTCTATCTGTCTCCCTCCCTCTGTCTGTTGCCCTCCTCCCTCTATCTGTCTCTCTCCCTCTGTCTGTCTGTCGCCCTCCTCCCTCTGTCTGTCTCCCTCTGTCTGTCGCCCTCCTCCCTCTGTCTGTCTCCCTCTGTCGCCCACCTCCCTCCCTGTCTCCCTCTCTCTCCCTCTGTCTCCCTCTCTCTCCCTCTGTCTCCCTCCCTCTCCCTCTGTCTCCCTCCCTCTCCCTCTGTCTCCCTCCCTCTCCCTCTGTCTCCCTCTCAATCTGTCTCCCTCCCTCTCTGTCTCCCTCCCTCTCTGTCTCCCTCCCTCTCTGTCTCCCTCCCTCTCTGTCTGTCTCCCTCCGTCTGTCTCCCTCCGTCTGTCTCCCTCCATCTGTCTCCCTCCGTCTGTCTCCCTCTCTCTGTCTCCCTCTCTCTGTCTCCCTCTCTCTGTCTCCCTCTCTCTGTCTCCGTCTGTCTCCCTCCGTCTGTCTCCCTCAGTCTGTCTCCCTCCGTCTGTCTCCCTCTCTGTCTCCTTCTCTCTGTCTCCCTCTCTCTGTCTCCCGCTCTGTCTCCATCTGTCTGTCTCCCTCTGTCTGTCTCCCTCTCTCCCTCTCCCTCCCTCTGTCTCCCCCTGACTCCCTCCCTCTGTCTGTCTCCCTCTCCCTCCCTCTGTCTCCCCCTGACTCCCTCCCTCTGTCTCCCTCTGTCTGTCTCCCTCTCCCTCCCTCTGTCTCCCCCTGTCTGTCTCCCTCTCCCTCCCTCTGTCTCCCCCTGTCTCCCTCTCACTCTGTCTCCCTCTGCCTCCCTCTGTCTCCCTCTGTCTGTCTCCCTCTCCCTCCCTCTGTCTCCCCCTGTCTCCCTCTCACTCTGTCTCCCTCTGCCTCCCTCTGTCTTCCTCCCTCTGTCTCCCTCTGTCTGTCTCCCTCCCTCTGTCTGTCTCCCTCTGTCTGTTGCCCTCTGTCTCCCTCTCTCTCCCTCTGTCTCCCTCTGTCTCCCTCTGTCTCCCTCTGTCTCCCTCTGTCTTCCTCTCTCTCTGTCTCCCTCCCTCTGTCTCCCTCCCTCTCTGTCTGTCTCCCTCTGTCTGTCTCCGTCTGTCTCCCTCTGTCTGTCTCCCTCTGTCTGTCTCCCTCCCTCTGTCTCCCTCTATCTGTCTCCCTCCCTCTGTCTGTCGCCCTCCTCCCTCTGTCTGTCGTCCTCTGTCTGTCGGCCTCCTCCCTCTATCTGTCTCCCTCCCTCTGTCTGTCGCCCTCCTCCCTCTGTCTGTCTCCCTCTGCCTGTCGCCCTCCTCCCTCTGTCTGTCTCCCTCTGCCGCCCTCCTCCCTCCCTCTGTCTCCCTCTCTCTCTGTCTCCCTCTCTCTCTGTCTCCCTCTCTCTCTGTCTCCCTCCCTCTCTGTCTCCCTCCCTCTCTGTCTCCCTCTCTCGGTCTCCCTCTCTCGGTCTCCCTCTCTCTGTCTCCCTCTCTCTGTCTCCCTCTCTGTCTCCCTCCGTCTGTCTCCCTCCGTCTGTCTCCCTCCGTCTGTCTCCCTCCGTCTGTCTCCCTCTCTCTGTCTCCCTCTCCCTCCCTCTGTCTCCCCCTGACTCCCTCCCTCTGTCTCCCTCTGTCTGTCTCCCTCTCCCTCCCTCTGTCCCCCCCTGTCTCCCTCTCACTCTGTCTCCCTCTGCCTCCCTCTGTCTCCCTCTGTCTGTCTCCCTCTCCCTCCCTCTGTCTCCCCCTGTCTCCCTCTCACTCTGTCTCCCTCTGCCTCCCTCTGTCTTCCCCCCTCTGTCTGTCTCCCTCCCTCTGTCTGTCTCCCTCTGTCTGTTGCCCTCTGTCTCCCTCTCTCTCCCTCTGTCTCCCTCTCTCTCTGTCTCCCTCCCTCTGTCTCCCTCCCTCTCTGTCTGTCTCCCTCTGTCTGTCTCCGTCTGTCTCCCTCTGTCTGTCTCCCTCTATCTGTCTCCCTCCCTCTGTCTGTCGCCCTCCTCCCTCTGTCTGTCGTCCTCTGTCTGTCGCCCTCCTCCCTCTATCTGTCTCCCTCCCTCTGTCTCCCTCCCTCTGTCTCCCTCTCTCTGTCTCCCTCTCTCTCTGTCTCCCTCTCTCTGTCTCCCTCCCTGTCTCCCCCTGACTCCCTCCCTCGGTCTGCCTCCTTCCCTCTGTTTCCCTCTCCCTCTGTCTCTCTCTGTCTCCCTCTCTCTGTCTCCCTCCCTCTATCTCCCGCTGTCTGTCTCCCTCTCTCTGTCTCCCTCTGTCTCCCCCTGACTCCCTCCCTCTGTCTCCCTCTGTCTCCCTCTCCCTCCCTCTCTCTCTGTCTCCCTCTCTGTCTCCCTCTCTGTCTCCCTCTCTGTCTCCCTCTCTGTCTCCCTCTGTCTGTCTCCCTCTGTCTGTCTCCCTCTGTCTGTCTCCGTCTGTCTGTCTCCGTCTGTCTGTCTCCGTCTGTCTGTCTCCCTCCGTCTGTCTGTCTCCCTCCGTCTGTCTGTCTCCCTCCGTCTGTCTGTCTCCCTCTGTCTGTCGCCCTCCTCCCTCTGTCTGTCGTCCTCTGTCTGTCGCCCTCCTCCCTCTATCTGTCTCCCTCCCTCTGTCTCCCTCCCTCTGTCTCCCTCTCTCTGTCTCCCTCTCTCTGTCTCCCTCTCTCTGTCTCCCTCCCTGTCTCCCCCTGACTCCCTCCCTCGGTCTGCCTCCTTCCCTCTGTTTCCCTCTCCCTCTGTCTCTCTCTGTCTCCCTCTCTCTGTCTCCCTCTGTCTGTCTCCCTCTCTCTGTCTCCCTCTGTCTCCCCCTGACTCCCTCCCTCTGTCTCCCTCTGTCTCCCTCTGTCTCCCTCTCTTTCTGTCTCCCTCTCTGTCTCCCTCTCTGTCTCCCTCTCTGTCTCCCTCTCTGTCTCCCTCTGTCTGTCTGTCTCCCTCTGTCTGTCTCCCTCTGTCTGTCTCCCTCTGTCTGTCTCCCTCTGTCTGTCTCCGTCTGTCTGTCTCCGTCTGTCTGTCTCCGTCTGTCTGTCTCCGTCTGTCTGTCTCCCTCCGTCTGTCTGTCTCCCTCTGTCTGTCGCCCTCCTCCCTCTGTCTGTCTCCCTCTGTCGCCCTCCTCCCTCCCTCTGTCTCCCTCTCTCTCTGTCTCCCTCTGTCTCCCTCTGTCTCCCTCTGTCTCCCTCTGTCTCCCGCTCTGTCTCCCGCTCTGTGTCTCCCGCTCTGTGTCTCCCGCTCTGTCTCCCGCTCTGTGTCTCCCGCTCTGTGTCTCCCGCTCTGTGTCTCCCTCTCTGTGTCTCCCTCTCTGTGTCTCCCTCTCTGTGTCTCCCTCTCTCTGTCTCCCTCTCCCTCCCTCTGTCTCCCTCTCCCTCCCTCTCCCTCCCTCTGTCTCCCTCTCCCACCCTCTGTCTCCCTCCCTCTGTCTCCCTCTGTCTGTCTCCCTCTCTCTGTCTCCCTCCCTCTGTCTCCCTCTGTCTCCTTCTCTCTGTCTCCCTCCCTCTGTCTCCCTCCCTCTGTCTGTCTCCCTCTGTCTGTTGCCCTCTGTCTCCCTCTCTCTCCCTCTGTTTCCCTCTCTGTCTCCGTCCCTCTGTCTCCCTCTCTCTGTCTCCCTCTCTCTGTCTCCCTCTCTCTCTCTCCCTCTCTCTGTCTCCCTCTGTCTGTCTCCCTCTGTCTGTCTCCCTCCCTCTGTCTGTCTCCCTCTGTCTGTCTCCCTCTGTCTCCCTGTCTCCCTCTGTCTGTCTCCCTCTGTCTGTCTCCCTCTGTCTCCCTCTGTCTCCCTCTGTCTCCCTCTCTGTCTCCCTCCCTCTGTCTCCCTCCCTCTGTCTCCCTCCCTCTGTCTCCCTCCCTCTGTCTCCCTCTGTCTGTCTCCCTCTCTCTGTCTCCCTCTCTCTGTCTCCCCCTGACTCCCTCCCTCGGTCTCCCTCTGCCTCCCTCCCTCTGTTTCCCTCTCCCTCTGTCTCTCTCTGTCTCCCTCTCTCTGTCTCCCTCCCTCTATCTCCCTCTGTCTGTCTCCCTCTGTCTCCCCCTGACTCCCTCCCTCTGTCTCCCTCTCCCTCTGTCTCCCTCTCTCTCTCTCTGTCTGCCTCTCCCTCTGTCTCCCTCTCTCTCCCTCTGTCTCCCTCTCTGTCTCCCTCTGTCTGTCTGTCTCCCTCTGTCTGTTGCCCTCTGTCTCCCTCTCTCTCCCTCTGATTCCCTCTCTGTCTCCCTCCCTCTGTCTCCCTCTCTCTCTCTTTCCGTCTCCCTCTGTCCGTCTCCCTCTGTCTGTCTCCCTCCCTCTGTCTGTCTGTCTCCCTCTCTCTGTCTCCCTCTCTCTGTCTCCCTCTCTCTGTCTCCCTCCCTCTGTCTCCCTCCCTCTGTCTCCCTCTCCCTCCCTCTGTCTCCTCCTGACTCCCTCCCTCTGTCTCCCTCTGCCTCCCTCTGTCTCCCTCCCTCTGTCTCCCTCCCTTTGTCTCCCTCCCTCTGTCTGTTGCCCTCTCTGTCTCCCTCCCTCTCTCTCCCTCTCTGTCTCCCTCTCTGTCTCCCTCCCTCTGTCTCCCTCCGTCTCTCTCCCTCTGTCTCCCTCTCTCTGTCTCCCTCCCTCTGTCTCCCTCCCTCTGTCTCCCTCCCTCTCTGTCTCCCTCTCTCTGTCTCCCTCTCTCTGTCTCCCTCCCTCTGTCTCCCTCTGTCTGTCTCCCTCTGTCTGTCTCCCTCTGTCTGTCTCCCTCTGTCTCCCTCCCTCTGTCTGTCTCCCTCTCTCTGTCTCCTTCCCTCTGTCTCCTTCCCTCTGTCTCCCTCTCTCTGTCTCCCTCTCTCTGTCTCCCTCTCTCTGTCTCCCTCTCCCTCCCTCTGTCTCTCTCTGCCTCCCTCTCCCTCCCTCTGTCTCTCTCTGCCTCCCTCTGTCTCCCTCCCTCTGTTTCCCTCTCTCTGTCTCCCTCTGTCTCCCTCTCTCTGTCTGTCTCCCTCTGTCTGTCTCCCTCTGTCTGTCACCCTCTGTCACCTCACCCCACGTGTGTGTCAGCCCGGGCTGAGACAGCTTCCCGGGCACACACACAGCCACACCGGAGTACTTCACAGGTCTTTAAAAGACCATTCACTTGTTAATGAGGCTTTGTTGGATTTCACCTCTTCTTAGCGCCCCTGCATCTCCACTCAGAGTGGAGATGCAGGGGCGCTAAGAAGAGGTGAAATCCAACAAAGCCTCATTAACAAGTGAATGGTTTTTTAAAGAATCGCCCAGCCCCCATAGAGCGCTGCTGCAACCGGCGGTGTTTGCTGACACTTAAAAAAAAAAAAAACACAGGTAGGATATCTGGAAGGTCCGCGATCCGCCAAGGAAGGCTTGCCGGGCCGCTGGCGGCCCGCGGGCCGTACTATGAGTACCCGTGCTCTAGGTGCTCTTCTAGGGGGTAGTGTGGTTGAGCAGCCTTAGGCTTATCAGAGAGGAGTGTGCACTCATGTGTGCACTAATGTTCAGTTTAAATGCATGCTTCCATGTATTCTTTATTCACGTTTTCACACTTACACTTCAAGTTATATTTGCATATGTAAGCATGTGCTATTTTATTCACATTTACATTTATTCTTCAAGACGCACGTGTGCAAGTGTAACTGTGTATTCGAAGTGCATATTAAATGCTCAGTTAAATTAGCCTCACTACAGGCCTCAGTTGAAATGCATTCTGCTTTGCCAGTATGTTCTCTCTTTCTTTGCAGGGTTTAACGTCATAATTTTCATTGGTTAGAGAAAGGCGTATTGTTTGTATTAGACTGCTGTTAGTGAGGCCTGGTGGGAAAATTTGACAGTGATCGTGGAGAATTAATGGTCGAAAGAGGCCTTCAGTTCATCTTGTACCAGGAAGGAAAGATGTTCAAGGTTGAGAACCACAGTCTCAGTTCGTGACAAACTGAAGGGAGGTTGCAGATGCACTTGAGTAATGATTTCATTGGTCACTGGTGATGTGAAAGGAGATAAGGACGTTTCTGAATCTCCTGTTACTTTTAAATTGGTGTTCTCACAATTGAAAGAAGAGAGATTTACTTTAGACTTCGAGGGGTACAGACCTCTCTGCTTGCACTATTCTTCCAAGTGTAAAGCTTTATGCTAAACACTTATTTCCCTTTCCCAAGACATTTACTGGAGTCTGATCATGCTGACACCTTCTATGCTCCTGATTTAGAGACCCTTGATCAATGATCCACATTATAGGTGGGGGCAAGATGGCGTCCGAGTAACTCGCCGATAGTCTCCTCTCCCCTCTACACTCCTCGTTCTGCTGTGCTCCTGCCGCAGGGATATATACGGACCCCAGACTTAACCTGCTGTAATGCCGGATCAGTGGTGGCACAGTTACATCCCCTGAAACAACGCTGATCAATTGTTCGGCGGGCGCCTGAAATGAAACACGGTTAAGCGGAACGGCATGGCAATCATCATTTTGGTTTTCCCGATAATGCCGCAGGAGCTGACTTTCCCTGAGCCACCCACCAAACCGCTCACCTTGTTTGTAAATCCTTGTAGACTGATGGCGGGCAGAGGAGCAAAAACGCTCAAGCCCAAAACTCCTGCTGCAGCGGCGACCTCGGCTCCGCTCAGAGCCGGCTCCTCTAAGACGGCTGCTCGCTCTGAGCATTCCCGGGAGGCCAGCACCGAGGGGAGGGACCGGAGGAGTGGTGGTGATGCAACCAGCTTTGGAGGGAAGCCTAGCCAAAAGCCGAGCCATGGAGGAAACAGCACCGCAAACGCTGAAGGGCAACCAGCGATTTCTGACATATTTCCACCTATAGTAAAAACTCAAAGAATCAAGAGATGATCACTGCTGCTCCTCTGGTTACAACTACAGCTGCTTCTGCACAGTTGGATGAGGCTGCAAGGGGGAATTCCCACTTGAATAAGAATCATGGAGTAAGTGGGGACAAGGCTCAGGTAATCAGTTCAATTGTGACCCCAGTGAGTGACTTACTGTCTGAAAATGTACTCTCTAACACTGTGTTCACTGAGCGGAGGGCCCCCTGTTGGCTTCCAAGGAGTTGTGAGTGCATTTTACCGGAGCCTGGCTCTCTGGGGGATGCGAGGGGGATCTCCTCTCCGGAGCCAGTGGGAGGTGGAGAGAAAATGTTTTCTCTCACCGACGACTGACTCCTCAATGCCGGATCTAGAATCCTCAACTTCCACTATGTTGTGCTCATCCAGTTGTGATTCCCCAGATGAGTCTGTTGTCCATACCAGACGCAAAAGTCAGTCGAGCGGACGAAGAGACAAGAGGAAATCTACCAGCATTGGGGGGGGGAAACATGCAGGAAGCGGCAAGAGTACGGAGACCCGGCATGAAGGCTCACCCCAGAAAGACACCCCCAGGCTGAGATGGGACTACTCGTCAATCCAATTACTCGATCAACAAGAGGGCGGGGTTGAGTGTTCAGGACCAGTACCTAGTGATGCTTCTGAACCGTCATCCTCTGTTATTTTGGCAGCCATCAAACAGATGCAGCAGGAGGTTAGGAACGATAACCGGCATGCTAAGCAGGCTGCAAAAAAACTACAAAGCTCTGTCAGGAAAATAAGCAAAACCTGCTCTGAGATCTCTGATAGGATGACTATGGTGGAAGCACGCACAGAAACCCTGGAAGCAGAGGTGGCTGAATAAAAAACTTTGCGTATCTCTCAGGATCCCAAACTTATTGATATGATGTGGAAGCTCGAGGATCAGGAAAACAGGCAAAGGAGGAATAACCTGAGGCTGCTGGGTATTCCCGAAGGTGTCGAAGGAGGAGACCCTAGAGGCTTTGTAGTCAGGCTCCTAAAAGGCACCTTCCCGGAACTTGTGGGATGGGACTGGGAGAAAGAAATCCAGAGGGCGCATAGATTCCCCGTAAACCTCAAGAAAAAACAAACAAGCAATAATGCATATCCCCGGGTGGTTTTGGTATATTTTGGCAATTTTCTGCTAAGACAGAGCATTTAAGATCAGGCACGTCCTAACTCTAAAAAAGAGTTTGAGGGGGGTCTCATTTTTCGCTCGGCCAGACTTTGCCCATGCCACTATTGAGCGGCGATGGCGTTTAAGACAGATGTTTTCTCCTTTTCAGAAGCAAGGGGCCGAGGTTTATTTGCAAAACCCAGTGAAATTGAAAGTGGTTTTCATGGGGCACACTAGAAGCTTCTTCTCAGAGGTGCAAGCGCAGGAATATTTGGATGAGTTGAAGGGGGTCCCAGTCTAAGAATCATGAATAAGGGGGGGGGGGGAGAATATGGGTGGTCAAACAGATGAAAGGGAAGGTTGATGAATAAGCATTATGTTGGTGAAGAAAGGGGAAAAGGGGTTAAAAAAAAGGGGGAAAAGGAAAAAAAAAGAAGAGAAATCTATTGTTGTATTCCTCTTAGGATGTCCGTATATAGGTTTTTCCTGTATCATGTCCTTATATAGGCACAATTCGCCCTGCCCTTATATAGGCATAAAATCCCAGTCCTTATTTAGGCATTAAACCGTGCACTCCAAATACAGGCATGGTCTCCGACATCCGTCCACCCTAACGTCACAACGAGTTCTTGAAGAACAGACCCTTAGGCTTCGGGAGTTTCCCTAGCACAGGACTATTGATTTCTTCAAGGACTCATCTATTATGCATGAACCGTTATACCTTAGGGGTTCATTCATGACGTCTTCCGCCTGTCCGATTCACGTCAATGCTAACATTCTGAGGTACCTCTCAGGTATAAATATACCTTCCCTAGCCCTTGTAAACTAGAGGAGACCTCGACTTCAGAGGAGCCCGTTTCCCGGCCTGACACACTGAGAAGACGCTGTCATCCCTGCACGCAGAGAGTCCAGCTTCCAGTGATCTGACTTCCCTTGCGGGGTGTTGGAGTTCGAGTCTGGCAAGAGATTCCCACCTCTCTCATTCTTTAGGTATGGATCTGACTAGAACCTAGAGGGACTCTTGGCATACTAGGGATACTAGGCTTAACATACTCTTAGTATACCATAGTAAGGAATACTTCACCTACTTCATACCTCTCCCTACACCTAGGTTAGGTTAGGTACATTGGGGTAGAACTAGCTTAGAAACGCATCGTATGAGTACTCGCATTTTTTAGTCTGTGTTATTTATGTAAATGAATATCTACTAAAGATCATGCTAGCGCAGTATTATTTATTTCTACTGCTTACACTGTACATTATTTATCTTGCATACTGTCTTGTGATCGTAACAGCACATATTATCTACACAAGAAACAAGACTGTTCAATAAACCTTTTATTGAAACGCCCGTCTATTCTTTCTGTGTAACTTTGGGGAAAACTAAGCATGCACGATTGAGCTGAGTGAAATGGTTATCTATTGTTTCCACGACTCTGGGACACGTTCTGATTCTCAAGGGAAACAAAGTGGTCATGTTTTGCGGCTGCCAGAAACTACTCCCTTCTTGTTATCCAAGGAGTTTCTAGTGGCCTCTGAGCTAGCTGGCACAAGTAATTAAGTTTAATATACTTGATAGGGACATACCGACCTCAGTCCTATGTCGAACCTATAGGATATATTATTCCAATGCGCAGAGCCTATTAGGGAAATAGGAGCTACACTACACTATGGGAGTGTTGCACTCCGACGGAGGAGCGGGGGGGATAGAGATACGGTTCCTGGGTCTTGGATGCCGTCACTCAGGCCAGACCTGGGTGCCTATTGGATGGGTAAGGGTTTGGGGGGGTATCTCTGGGGCGCGGAGGGTTCGGGAGGAGGGGGTCGGGCAAAGTGGGGGAGGGAGGGGGTCCCACACGCTCAGAAAGAAAATAGGTAGAAACGAGGAATCACCTAGGAGAATGAATAAGCTTGGGAGTGTTGCCACTGCTATGTTAAGAACCAGGAACCAGATAGTTCTCTTATTCTTTTTCAATAGGTTAAATGGGTGACATACAGAGGATATGTATTGCCTCCATCAATGTCTGTGGCCTGAATGATCCTAGAAAAAGATCAAGAGTTGCAATGGGAATACAGGTCCTGAAGGCAGATATCGTTTGCTTACAAGAAACACACATTGAAGCCTCACAAAGGGATGTTTTAAACACTATGGGATACAATCTTATTGGTGCAACCTCACAAGGGGTACGTATGGGGGGGTTGCAATTCTGGCCAAAGGTAATTGGTTGAAATTTACACATGTGGATGTGGATATTCAGGGTCGATGGGTGGTGGTAGTCTGTCATACTGCTAGCGGAGATAAATTTACCCTCTGTACAGTTTATCATAGTATCCTGGATAATCCCTCTGTGATTCACCAGATATCACGGGAATTGATACTTCAGCCCCTACCCATAGTCTTGTGTGGGGACCTGAATATCAACCTCCTGAATGATTGGAATATAGTGCCTCAATTTTCATACACTGGTCAGAATCCCAGAGTATTTGAAGACCTAGAAGGGCTGTCTAAGGAACATGGCATTTTTGATGTCTGGGCTAGAATGAAATCAGCAGGGCATGGTTACACATATTTTTCTGCTCCACATTTTACACATGCCCATCTGGACTACTTCCTTGTCTCAAATCTGTTCCTTGCTGCTTGTAAAATCGAGCGATACCCGCAGTTTCTTTCGGATCATAATCCACTGGTATTAGAAATCCAAGGAATGGGGGGTAAAACTAGAAGCGCATAGAGCTGTTAGTTAATGAAGACTATTGCACACATATCAGCGAGTAGATTCCAACATACTTTGAAAGAGAATGTTGGTGGTGCCCCAAACGTTTCAGACACTCATCCCCAGTCACAGATCTGGGTTGAATCCATCATCGTTCTTTAGCTCACTTCGCCACCCCAGTTCAGACCCAGCTATATGCAAATCAGTCTTGCCCCTGTGTCTCATGAGAACAGTCCAGCCCGAACTGCCAAGCCAGGTGTGTGACTGAAGGTGAGTGTCTGAAAAATGTCAGCGCTCTGTCCATCATCTCCTTGTGTTTGCTTTCTTCGCCCTAAGTTGGCAGGGTATGCCCAGACGTGGGTCCCTTGCTCACTTTGCCACTGGATTCAAGCTAGCCGGACTGATGAGCTATAGGCTTACCTTTCGTTTCGCTTACTTCACTTGCGTGCAACCTGTGTTCTACTGTCGTCGATGCCCGTTCTACTGGGCCTTGGATATCTGCCTCTCCACAACATCAGATGCTGACCCGGATTATGATCTGTTGGTGGGTCCCTTACTGGCCCATGACAATGACTGTTCTGGTGACGCCCGTATGATGCGTGCGGCTGCACTTGGAGTGTTGGCATGTTGGGATACCTGTGTGGCTACACAGCGCCTCTTGCAGGAACGTTTCATCGAACATCATGCAAGTTGCCCTATTCTGCTGCTGGATGCATTGGATTACGAGGAACATGAATGTTCATTCGCTCTGCTCAATTGGGCGGTATCCCTCTTTTTTCTTAACGACAATGATGCCCTTTTGGAGCGCCTTGCATTCCACGGTGCACGTAATATTTTGGATATTTTTGACTGAACTGAATATATTGATTGACTCTATTTTGAATGGAACATAATGCAATTTGGCTCTGCTTATCTTTGAAACCTGTTTGTCTATGCACTACAACCTGGCCAAGGGGAGGGTGTCATGTGGTAGCTAGAGTCATTGTCGATATCTTTAAGTTACCATGAGCCCGGTAGCCATGATGCTGTTTTTGCGCATGACACTGCATGTCTTTATTTTGCACAACTCTGTTTATGCCTTTCACATGAGTACTCTCTGCTGTGCTCATTCTCTGCCTGTTCCTGGAGTTTAGTCTGAACATAGTGAGCAAGGTCGATAAACACTGACTCTTGTTATTCTGTTCTGGTCAGGCCCTAGCACTTAGACAAAACATACCAGTTTCTGCTAGAGGATCGTACTTTGATATTATGAGGATGCATGTTTAGATAACAGACACTTGGAGAGGGACCTTTCCAGGGAGAAGAGCAACCCGCACCTGTGATGTAGAAATACGATCTGTGGCCTGAGGTATGGGGTCTGCTGACAAAGCCCAGAGATCTTCCATTATATAATAATACTTCTGCTTACCAAGGGGAGGGTGGTTAGGCCTTAAAGTCCTTTATCTACTGTCTTTATAAAATGACATCTCCCTTTATGATATATGGCCTTGCTGCAATGCTAACTGTATTGATATTATGCATTTTGCTGCTGGTGGTGGCTCGTATACTGCATTTTAGAGCACGTTAGTTAAAATAAATATTTTAAGCTAATTTCGTATTTCTATCAGATCTTATTGTGGACAAGTACAAGAATGTGAGCGAAAAGGTGTGTCTTGTTACCGCGATTCTTGAGAGATCCGGGAGTGTTGTGTTCTGGGGTGTCTAATCATTGGTTTCTCCATTTGTGAGTAGGAGAGCGAGGGAGGCACTATAGCTAGTCAGTCCTGGGCTCGTGGGCACTAAGGCGGTAGGAAGGCTTAGCCCCTGTACACCGAGGTCTCATAATCCTGCGCATAGTTCTGTGTATATGCAGAATCCCTGCGACAGGGTGTTACCCCGAAACCGGTCCCAGGATGCTTGTTTCTGGTCCAGGGAGGACCTGGCCTGGCAGTTCGGGCTGGACTGTTCCTATGAGGCACAGTGTCAAGACTGATTTGCATATGGCTGGGTCTGAACTGGGGTGGCGAAGTGAGCTAAAGAACGATGATAGATTCAACCCAGTACTGTGACTGGGGGTTAGTGTCTGAAAAGTTTCAACACTCCGTGTATCATCTCCTTGTGTTTGCTATATTTATTTTCAACCCAACAGTCATGAATTGTATTATCTGTGGTGTTATGATATAATCTCTGAGCGCGCGGGGGGTGGGGAGGGAGGGAGGAAAAAGATGATTTGTTTTTGTATTGGTTAAATATGTGCAATGAAAAAGTTTTTTTTTTAAAAGAGAGAGATAGATGATCCTATATTTGACTTTTGTTTAGAAGAGAGAAGTGAAGTTTCTTTCTGGAACACCTGTTTGCTTTAATCTGTTTCTTTATTTTCAAACCTTTTATTAAAGATTGTAAACATATACCATAGTGCAAAACATATCTCAGGCAGTTCCTGATAGCAATCATTACATGAATATAGATCATCAAAAGCTACTGACATCTTGCATCACATGTCTAACGGCTTAGGGACTAAGAGTGAAGCCACGACCGGCCAGAGAAGCAATGGCTGTGGCAATAGGAGGGAACAAAAACTTTCCCCTCTTCTCATGGGGAAATAACACCTTTGTCAACATAACATGAAAACAGGGCGGGAGGGAGGGTAAGGCGCTAGAGGTGCAGTAGGTTGAGCCCAGGCGGGCAAGCAGTGGGGATGGGAAAGGGGAGGACCAAGGAAGCGAGAATAGGAGGCGAGGAAGAGGGATATGCAGAGAAATAAACGGCAGAGAGAAGGAGAAAAGAAAAGATGGGGGAGGAGAGTGGGGGATAGAGCATCTCAGGATGGGCCCGTCAAGGCACCAGTGGAGATTAGTGGGAGAGTAACGGGTTTCCCATATTATGGGGCTGTGAATCTCGGAAAGGAGTTTTGGCTCCCTGAGCTAGGAGGACATCTTTGAAGAGCTGGTGAGTGCGGAGCTGGGGAGGAGTGAAACAAGAATGTTCCAATCTGGAAAAGTGATAGATCAGTGGTTGGCAAATGTGTGTGAATTTAGGCTCTGTATGTGTGATCCGGCATGTGAAGAGTTCCATCGCTATGACGTGCCAGAGGCGTGTGAACCACAGAGTAATAGATGGGGCGGAGGGCTTCTTCCAGTGAAGAGCAAGTACTTGTTTGGCTGCTCCTAACATGTGTGCGATAAGGTGCCAGTTGGAGTGGGTCATAGCTGTAAGCAGCTGGGGCCGGACACCCAGGATGGCCACGGTATGTGAGTCCGGTAGAGGGAAGCCTACAGTGTCTTTGATGTGGCTCAGGACTTCCTTCCAGAATAAGGTAAGTAGTGGGCAGGGCCACCAAATGTGAATGAAATCACCAGTCACCAATTGACAGCACCAACAGAGGGGGGAGGAGGTGGGGAACATTTTCTGTAGTTGTTTCGGATTGTAATACCAGTGGGTCATGAGTTTTTAGGCGGTTTCCCGTTGGGGTATGCTCCTGTATATCCTAGGGATGTCGCGCCATAGTTGTTCCCATTGTTTCGGGGAGATTTCCTCTATAGAATCTGTGTGCCATTGTGTTTGGTGGGTGTGGGGTTGGGTAGGGGTGGAGTGTTGTAGCACCTGATATGTGTGAGATATCAAGCCCTGCGTGCCGTCGAAAGAGTGTACCAGTGTTTTGAAGGGAGTGAGTAGCCGTGTTGACCCCTGTGCGTTCAGTGGTGTGAGCAGCCAGTGCCAGAGTTGATACTATTGCAGTCGAGATGCGTCCGTTAGATGAAAATCTCTCTTGCATTGGTCAAAGGTTTTGAATACGTCCCCTTCAAAGAGATTTTGGATTGTGCGGCATTCGCCCTCGCCCTAGGCTGAAAATTATTGCGGTTGTAAGGCTGGAGGAAAGTTAGGGTTACGGGCCAACAGAGTGTTGGGCAAAGGGAAGGAGGTAAGACCCTAGAGATTGCAATCTTGTCCCAGATGTAGAGGACTGTTTTCATGGGGACGGCTATATAAGCACTCCGGGCCAAGCATATCTTGAGAGCCAGGCCAGGTCCCAGAGGAGCACTCAAGCCACCGCGCGGTCCATGTGAAACCAATGCTTTTCGCTTTCGCGAGCGACCCATTCCGAAATATATCAGAGGTGTGACACCCAGTAATATTCCAAAACGTTGGGGCACGCTAGGCCCCCCTCCCCCGGTCCCTAGGCAGCATAAGAAGTTTGTTAGAGAATCTCGGGCATTTCTTCCCCCATATAAAGGAGGTCACATTGCGTTGAAGGCGTAGGATATCAGCTTGTGGAATAGGAGTTAATCTGTTTCTTTAGTGTTGTGGTTATCACAATTCTGTATATCATTCTGTTGCACCTTAACCTACTGAAATATTTTAGCTTATCTGATGTATTGCTGAATTTACTGAGCTTGCTTTTAGTTTGCATATAAACTGGATTGATTGGTAAACCAAAATAAAACCCTTTAACAATATATGGAGATTCCTGGTCCTCAGTGCTTAATTTGAGCTGGTGGTTTCCGGTGCTTCTCACCGGCACTTAATTGCCAACACGGGCACTTATGCCGCCTGCCATATGCTGGCGCTGTTTGTGTAATTTGGGTATGAGCACAACAGCAGTTGTTTATTAGTTCAATGTACATTCAAAATGACTAAGAAATGCTGCCCAAGCCATTCTTATAGCTATGGGGGCCTGGAATATATTGTGATTTGTTATCCCTGTAGGAGTGTGATGGTTAATAGTTGAGTTGTTGGGGGCAATGGGTGGTGCAAGCTGCAGTGGCCTCCTGACGAAGGCCCTGGCACTTATCTTTTTACAAATTAAATACTGCTGGTCCTTATTGTGGAGTTCCATGACTTCAAAGGTTAAAAATGCATTGTTGATGTCTTCTCTGTTTCAATGCTTCACATCAACCAACATTGGCCCATACGACCAATGCGGAAAAATCTTTGACGGCTTGACTAAGAGATCACGTTGTAAGGCCCAGCGCTCTTTCAGATGGTAGATTGTCAGATGGTTGGTTACTGAAGGAAAGGGCGCTAGAGTATCCCCTGTGGAAATTCTAGACTTGCCCAAACCCAGTCCTAGCCCTTAAATCCCATGTCACGATTCGGAGGATCAGCGGAGTTCCTGCAGTTCGGGAAATAGTTGCAACAGCAGAGGAGTGAGTATTAATAGTGTCACACATTGTAATTATGTATGTCAAGCTTGCGGTATTTTGCTGAGATTGCGAGGAGCAATGTGATGATGTTTTAGTTGTTGCGTAGATGTGATTGTGCTTAATGTTGAGCAATTGAAGTTGTTATCGGGCTGGACATAGCCTAAGATCCTGGGATAAATATATAAGTGTGGAATACACTGTGTTGTAATTTAACTGCTAAGCTTTGTGGTGTTAGACGTGAGATACCATCGGCTGCACTATTGAGATAGGGACATATACATTTGTGTGAGAGTAAGGTGTGATTGGTGTAGTGGATCCTGTTGTGCAAAGGGGAAACTGCACTTGTCCAGGTGATTCCCCACTGGTCGAGGTTTCACTCTAATGTGTGCCTGAGTAGGTCTGAAAGTGTCGCTCCAGACCATTTCTTGTGTGATTGAATAGTTTGAGTTATTTAGTGGAGAGGACAAAAGTTATTTGTTGATATTGCTTAGCCTTTTCTTATGCTTGCTTAGAGTTGAGAAATGGTGCACTAGTGAAAATTGTAAAGGATGGTCAACCACTGCAAGGAGCGGAAAATACATCATAGTGTGCTGTGCTGAGATTGGACGGTTGGTGTTAGCGCCGTGCTGTTATTGGTCGATTACATCACAGAGAGCCGCACTGAGATTGGTTGTTAACGCCGAACGAGAACTGTGGTTAAACAAATTATTTCCTGTTTTGAAACTAAATTCTGTTTCTGATTATTGATATTACTGCTGAAACATGAAATATATCAGGGCTATCAGAGGTTTGATAAGGGGACATGTTAGAGTCCCTGTTCGAGAAGGAGAAGAGGCGCTACTAGAAGGCACAACAAGTCAATATTTGGCCATATATGTGGGGCTCCACACGTGCATTGGACTGAGCCAATGGCTTAAGATCACTGACAAAAAAGGTACTTTGATGTTTCCATGCTATGGCACATTTAATTTGAGAATTATTGAAAATCTGAGAAGGGTATTGTACGAGATGAAGCTTCCTCCTAGAAATACACAGTACAGGGCACTTCATGCCTGGGAGCATGCAGTTCATGTAAAAAAAAAAAAAAGAGAAGTATCAAGGTAGAGTCAGAAAGGCAGTATGTAGCTGTGCTGAAGCTAGGAGGGATGCGGAACAGCAAAAATGGAGAGCTGACATACTTGAGGGAACTAGGTCATACCCAGCATTGATGAGTGAGGAACCTCAGAAAGAGAAGAAAAATAAAAAGAAGGATAAAGTAGAGAGTGTAGAGGGATCAGGTGAAGATAGTGGTAGTGATTCTAGTGACGATTTTCTGGATGTGTTATTGTCAACCCGTCCACCTCTCTATAATGTGACCCAGTCTGAAAGAAAGAGTGGTGTTATTACCAGTTGGAGACATTGAGAGAGGCACCGCCCCAGTGAATACAAGTCAGAATCTTATGGGAGAGAGTTCAAGGTTTAGTGTCCCAATTAACTCGACTGTTTCTAATGCCCCAGATACAATAACTGTTACTATAAGCCGTGCAGTTCCCTTGTATAAACCTGAGTCATCCAGAAACACAACACATGCATTGGCGGTTCCTACTGGAGTAAATACGTCAACTCCTTTGGTACCGAATATGATGACTTCACCATATGTCACTCCCTTATCATCAGTAATGAATCAGACAGGACTTAGTTGGTTGATGTGAAGCATTGGTAGAGGAACCAGCTCAGAGGTCGCAAAATTCTCACCTGTCTATTTGGAATTCACCTCAGTGTGTTACAAGCAGTAGTCATCGGGAAGTGGTTACGCCTAATACTTCTAGGGTCCAACATTGTATCAATTCATGGTAATTAGATGATTTGATCTGGTTTTTCAATGGGTCCCTACGAGGAGGTAAGGGTTCAGGATTGAGCAGAGAACTTCAGTCTCCAGGAAGGGAAAATGCAGTGGATGTGGTTAAATTAAAATTTGAATTGGATGAGATGATATCAGGAACTCTTGATCTTTTCCAAACAGATACCTATCAACAAAATAAACGTATATGAAATGTGCAAGGATGTCATGAAGCATGCAGGACAAGCTCATGATAAGCTGTCTAAATTAGCTCGAGTATATGATGTAGATTTACGTAGGACCAAATCCTTACAGAAAAGTTACTGTGTATGTTTTAATGAAAATTATATCACCAGTATGAGGACATCAGGAATGAAAATGCAGGTGGGGGAGTTAATTGGTAGCATCAGGAAATGGACTGAATTAGACAAGTGGAAAGGCAGATTGGCCAAGAAGAAAGATCAAAAGAAAGTAAAGGGAGAGCCACCTCCATATTTAACCCCTTCCCTGCGGGGGTAATTCCCCCACGGGTGCGGGGGGCGGGGTGGTGAGCGCGGCGCCGCGGTGCTCGTGACGAGACCAGCTCGTCATGAGTCACAGTGGAGCTGTGCTCATGACGAGCTGGTCTCGTCACAACCCGCCCACTCATTAATTCTCCCGCACAGGCGGGGAATTAATCCCGCGTGGGCGGCGCGCAGCTGTTATGACGAGACCAGCTCGTCATGAGCACAGCTCCACTGTGACTCATGACGAACTGGTCTCGTCATGAGCATCGAAGCGGTTAAGAAATGGAGGAGACACTTCAAATTTCCCATTGAGAGAAGTGCCTGGTGAAGGTTACGTTCATGTATCATGGAGTAGGAGTGATCTTGCGAAATTTTGAAATGATTTCCCCAAATTGAGAGATAAGCTAGTGGAGTGGTACACCCAGGTTTATCAATTTGTGAAGAATTCACAGGTATTGTGGTAGATTTGAACACCCTTTTCAACATTGTGATACCGAGTGATTTGTGGGCAGAGTGTAAAGTGGCTATGCAGTGGCCAAAGAAGGAGCCTCAGAGAAATCTGATATCTCATTCCCTGTCGCCTTTGGTGATTAAAAAATATCAACAGGTGATTACCATTTTGAAAGGGAAGTTAACGGCAAAATATATTGATTGGGTTGTTATTGTTATTGTTATTTCAAATTTATATGGCGCACAGCTACCCAAGGGTTTCCCGGCGCCGCCTGAGGGGACCAAGAGAGAGAAAGAAGGAAAAACTTATTGATTGAATAGCCAAGTTTCCAGTGACTTACGGAAGTGGACGAAAGTGGTCTCTTTCCTTAATAGCAAAGGGAGGGAGTTCCACAGGGTGGGGCCCAGGCAACAAAAGGATCTGCCACCCATGCGTGACAATCTGTGCCTAGGAACCGTGAATTTCACTTGAGTGGATGAGCGGAGAGAACGCAACGGGGCATATTGGTGGACAATAGTATTTAAGGATTCTGAGGCCTTGCCAGTTTTAATCTTGAACATATAGGTTAGAGTTTTAAATTTGATGCGATTTTCAACCTTAAGCCAGTGAAGTTCACGTAAAGAGCTTGAAATAGAGTCAGTTTTCGGAGTGTGGCAAAGTAGGCGGGCTGCAGCATTTTGTACAACCTGCAGGTTATGTATCACATCCTTATTGGCTCCCAAAAAGAGGATGTTGCCATAGTCCAAGCGTGAGATGACAAGAGCCTGGACTACAGTTCTTTGAGTAGAAACTGGCATCATCCACAGAATTTTCCTGAGCCATCTAAGGATGCAAAAGCAGGTTGCGGCCACCTTTACCGCCTGATGTTTCATAGAAAGCTAATCATCTATAATGAAACCTAGATTACGTGCTTGATGGGTGGGCTGAGGAAGGGCACCCAGTTCAGGTGGCCAGTGTTGGGGACCCCAAAGCTCTTTATTATTCCCCAGTATCAACACCTCGGTCTTCTCCCCATTAAGTTTTAGTGAGTTGGCTTGCATCCACCATGCAATATTACGTAACCCTGTTTGAAGGGATGATGGTTTGGGCGCTTTTTAACAGAAAGGGAGAAAATTATTTGGGTGTCATCTGCGTAAGAAAAGATCGACAACCCTGCCTCAGCGGCGATGTCCGCCAGAGGTTTCACATAAATATTAAATAATAAAGGGCTGAGGATAGAGCCCTGTGGTACCCCGTAGGGGGATGCGTGGGTTTTGGAAGTTGTGGCTGAGGAGAAGACCTGATACGTACGCTCCACCAAAAAATCCGCCAGCCATTTCAAGGCAGGCTTAACCACGCCAATGGATCGTAAGGCTTGCAGTAGCACAGTGTGGGATACCGTGTCAAAAGCGGCACTCAAATCTAATAGTATGAGTGCCACAGTGTCACCTGCATCTAAACGACTGCGCAACATCCCAGTGACTCCCAGAAGCGTGGTTTCTGTTGAAAAGCCTTTCCGAAAGCCTGATTGAGAGGGATGTAAGAATCCTTGGGACTCAACGTACTGAGTTAATTGCAAGTTCACATGTTTTTCTAAAATTTTAGAAAAAATTGGAAGCAAAGAAATGGGGCGAAAGTTATACAGCTGTGTCGGATCAGCATTTGCTTTCTTTAAAAGCGGAAGAATCATAGCATGTTTCCACTCAGGTGGAATCACGGCTTCCTGCAGGGATGCATTCAGTAGCTCCATGATCAACCTCGTGGCAGGTAGCTCAATTTTCTGTAACACAGTGACAGGAAGCGGGTCTAGAGGAGAACCAGATTTTAGGCTCCCTAAAATCTGACTAAAAGAAATGATATCTAGCGGAAGCCAGTGCTCTAATTTACTCAAGCAAGTCTCCTCTTGAACCTCCAACTGAAAATCAGTATCGGATAGAGGGGGAGCAATTGAAATTAGCTGTGTGGTAGTAGCATTTGTAGTATTTAAAGCTGAGTAAATTTTCTCTACTTTATTTTAAAAAAACAATGCAAGGTCCTCACATTGCGATTCCGTGAGAATCGGAGGGGGAGCTTGGTTTGCTGCACCGGAAAGTTCCTTCACCAATTTAAATAGAGTTTTGGGACAATTTTGAGCATTAGTAATTGTGGAGCTCACGTAATCAGCCCGGGCAATATTGCAAAGAGAATGATATTCTCTAATTGCTTGTTTGTAAGCAATTTTTGACTCAGACGCATTGTCCTTTCTCCAGCGCCTTTCCAGCGCTTTACATTTGCTTTTTTCTATTTTTAGACTTTGTGAAAACCAAGGGGCAGGAGGGCGGTGATTTTTCACCTTCTGAGTGAAAGGGGGGAGGCAAGTATCAACAGAATTCGAAATCCAGTTATTAATCGTCTTCAGGTCTGTCATGGAGACTAGGTTAATGGTAGGGGCATTGTTAATTAAAAAATTATTGAAAAGTTTCATATCTAATTTCCCCCAGTTTCTTGAGTTGAGCTTATTGCCTAAAACGGGAACAGATGAATTATTCATGTCTAACGTGACCCTAAAGCCAACCAAAAAGTGATCTGACCAAAGGACAGGAAGAGCAGCATACGTTAAAAAGGGTCGAAAAAATAGGATCCAATAAATGACCTGCCACATGGGTGGGGCCATTATTTTGAAGCAAAATATTCATGGCTGCCAAATCAGTAATTAAGGTGGCGCTGACAGAGCAAGTAGGATCGTCGAAATGAAGATTCAAGTCCCCCACAATCGTAAAATTAGCTGCTCCGAGCAGATGGGGAGCAACCATGTCAGGAAAAGAAGCAGCCCAAGGGCCAGCTGGTCCAGGGGGACGGTAGAGTAACATTCCTGAAAGGGTGAACTGGGGGGTCAGGGCTAGTTGGAAAAGCATAGCCTCGCAACCCTTGCAGGTTAATTTCACAAATTTACATGTGTACCGATTGTTAAAAATGATTGCAAGACCACCACCCATTCTGTCTTCACGGTCTCTTCTTACAATGGAGTAACCAGCTGGCAGCGCAGCCGCTACATCAGGGCCAGAGCTCCCGTGAAGCCAAGTCTCAGTTAAGAAGATGGCGTCCGGGCACGCATTGGTCAAAAGGTCAAATATGTCAGCTCTGTGTTTAGGAAGCGAGCGACAGTTTATGTTAAAAAACGTAAAATCTGAGTTAGTAGTATTGGGGCTTCTAAGATCCTGTGCTCTATTGTAGTGCGGGGATTTATCGAGAACATTTTGAGTTTTATGGGACTGAGGATCCAGTATAAAGCCACACTTATCGCAACTATGCAGCGTAGTCTCGGTAATAGCAGGGTGCAATAGCACCCAATCAGCTCGTTGGCAGTTGCGGAGCTCCAAAAGTTGTTATGGGGAGTAATTAATCCGATTTTCCTGAATTTGAGCAGGGGTTGTGGCCCCTGGTCCCGGTTGGGCACGGACGGGCGCGGACGGGCGCAGACAGGCTTGCCTTAGGCGCGCCATCCGCGCGCCCGATGCGCGCGTCCGATCCGTGGCCATTAAGTAGGGATTATGGCCGGGCGGCGTGCAGCAACTGGAGCGCTGACCGCAGGCAGCGCATGGCCGAACCAAAATGGCCACCAGGGACCAGACGAGTCCCGTTTAAAAGCTAAAGGAGTATAACACACTCCGAAGTACAAAACAAAAAGATAGCAGCAATATTCAATTTAAAATGCCCTCCAAACAGTTCTTGAAGATAATTCCCACAGAACACAATTAAGATATAGTGCAAATTAAAATAGGAACCTCACAAGAGGATTGACAGAGCAGCCAGGAGCCTAAAGAGACCCTGCATTCTTTTTTATGAGAGATTGTTGCAAGTGGTTAAACAGCACAGTGGAATGGAAAATCTCTAATCCAAAGTTATAGGAAGTTATGTGCCTCAGTTCATGACAGGGTTGTGACCTGAGGTTAGCATGATGATTCAACAACACTTAATTTGTTGGCAAAATAAGTCAATTATGATATCCTGAGGTATGCAAAATATTGTGTGATGAATTGGAAATGAAACAAAAGAGGTTGAAAGAGAAGCTGATTTTGGCACAAAAAAAGCAGCACAGAAAGGAAGTCAGAATCAACCATATGTAGGGAATGTTGGGTCTATGCAAAGTGTGTATCCGCAGGATGTTCCTCTGATACAAGACAGAAATGGTTATCCACAACAGGGTAGAGAACGTGGTGTCCCTATTGACCCTAGTACTGGGATTGATGTGGCCATACTAAAGAAATTGAATCCATGACATTATTGTAACAAGTGGAGCAGCGTAATTTTGGCTCCACCCTTACACGTCACAAACATGCACTATATATGTGCACTTAGCACTACATACTTGTGTGTCCTAACGTTATTAATGTTTACCAACACAGTATCCACCCAGGAGGAGGTCGGCGTACTCAAATAAATCACATCTGTTTTCTTACCAAGTTTGGAGGTACCAGGACCCCTACAAACCTCCTTGCACCAATACCAGGGGTACCGGACCTCTTGCCGAGACCAACGCTTATTTAGAGTCCAATCTGGACTCTAACAATCCGATGACTGATTAGCCAACGAGGGAAATCAGCTCCGCAGAGGACAGCAATAAGAGCGGCCCAGTTGTCCTGTTTTGTCCCCCTTTTCTGGTCCCGACTGAGAACCATGACCAACTACAATGCATGAGGGCCAGTCGACCAAAACCCTCTGCACCCGAGCTTCCAGGCCCGGGTGCAGGAACATTGACTGCTCCCCCTTGCTCTCAGGTCCCTCACGAACTGAGCCAACCATAGGAAGCTTCCAGACTTGTCACCCTTTGCAGCCTATTTCTAGGTGGCCCCCCTCTTTGCCAACAGTGTAGTGCGCAAGGCTACCAACCTGACTAGCACCCCTGCACCTGGACACATCAGGGCAGGTAAAACCGAACTGCTAGTGGAACTTGGGACCTTGGCCCTCTAACACCTCACGACCTAAAGGGGACCTTCAAAACCCTACCTGTATGCAGTAAATATTCTTCTCTCCATAGGAAAGCATTGCCGCATAAAAACGCACTGTTTGCTAACATTGCTAAAATCTGTAAAAGTAATTACTTGAAAAGTACTTACCCAATTACTAAGTTCTTGGTGTTGAAATATATATAAAAATAAGTGTTATTTTTCTAAATTGATGTAGATCTCCTTCTTGAGTTTGTGTATCATTTATTTACTCTGTGTATGCAACAAATGCCTATCACTCCCCTCTGATAAACCTAAGGCTGCTCGGCCACACTACCACAAATAGAGCACTTGGGATTTTTAAAGTAAGCTCCTGTCCACTTATAAGGAATACCTGAACTCTTTACACAGCATACCTCTTTTTAGTATACTATGTAAAGAGCCAGCTTCCTACAAAGTGATCTTGCATCATTCACAAACTATTTGCCGAATTTGAGGAAAACAACTGTGGAATGTTACAGACAGGTTGACCGGTTTGTGAAAATATCAAAGGTGTTGTGGATAGATATGAATACCATATTTGAGAATGTGGTTCCAGGTGATTTGTGGGTTGAATGCAAAATAGCTGTGGTCTGGCCTGAGAACGAACTCATGAGATATCCAATAAAGAAGGGTCTGTCACCAGTGGTGATGAGAGAATATCGTCAGATGATTAAATTTTTTAAATCAAAGGTGTGTCCTAAAGACATTGATTAGGTCAAGACGGACAGAACGATTCGCACAATTCAAAGAGTCAATACACTCCTATTATGAGAGACTGCTACAGGCGTTTAAGCAGTATAGTGGGAAAGAGACCATTGAGACCAAAAATATGGGACATTTTGTGTTCAGGTTTGTGCATGGATTGAGATCTAAAATCAGCATGATAATTCAGCAACATTTAATTTGTTGCCAGAATAAGTCAAATGATGAAATCTTGAGGTACGCTAAATATTGTAGTGATGAATTGTAGATGAAGCAGAAGAAATTGAAAGAGAAATTGATGGTCGCACAGATGAAAGTTGCACAATGAAGTCAGAATTCACAGTTTGTTGAGAATGTTGGTTCTATGCAGGAAGTGTATCAACAGGGAGCTCTGACAATGCAAGGTGGTAATGAGTTTCAACAACTTGGTAGAGGTTGTGGTGTTACAATTGATCCGAGTACTGGGACTGATGTGGTGACTTTGAAGAAGTCGAATCGTTTTCATGTTTGCGGTAAATAAGGCACTGCAAGCGGGAATGTCATCTTAATGCTGGAAATCAGGTTCAGAATAATGGATTTATGCAACCCCAAAATAATAACCCAGTTCAGACACAGCATGTACAGAGGCAAAGGACACAAAACTTTCAGGTTCCCCAAGCTCAGGTATTGCCGGTTCCACAAGCCCCAATGCCACATGGAATAGGACTAATCAACAGGAATTGCAAGCACATTTAGCTAGCTCCCAACAAGCATATGTGGAGGATGTAGACAGAAACGCCATTGATTTTAACCACTGGCCGGAAACAAATGTTTAATTTTTAGCTCCTATGGCCTCCTCACGTTCCTCGGCACAGTCGTCCTACGGCCCCTTGGTACTCGGACAGGCTGAAGGAGTGCAAATTAGAATGTAAAAAACAGGAACATCTCTGGAGGTTGGCCTACGATCCTGTAGAGAGGCAAAAATACAAACAAAGTCTGAGCAACTATAAAGTAATGATAATGAGTGGAAAAAACAAAAACAAACATTTCTCCCAAAAAATAGAAAGCGCCAAAAATTCCTCCAAGGAACTTTTTAATACAGTGATATTTCATACATCACCACACACTACTGAGATTGTGCCAACTCAATCTCTGTGTGAAAAGATTGCTTCGCACTTTGTGCATAGAGTGGAAAGTATATTTAACGAAGTAGGCAGACACAGAACCAAGGATGAAGAGCACACTTTTTACATCGGGCCTGCCATATGTAGGCCTTTAGGTGAGCCGAGTTTTGATAAGTTTGCTGACCTGGACATGGCGCAAGTTGATGATCTTATTGCCAAGACCAAATCTGGTTCGCCAACGGAACCATGCCCAGTGGCTGTGGTAAAATTGGTGCAAGAGATTATAGCGGACAATCTGTCAATAATTTTTAATATAATCTTTAAAACAGGATGTTTTCCTAAGATGTGGAAAACCGCATCAATTCTGCCTATTGTAAAGAAATCTAACTTAGACCCAGAGGACGCTAATAATTATCGTCCTATATCGCGCCTTCCTTTACCCGCTAAACTCCTAGAAAGGGCAATGAATAAACAACTCATGGAATATGTTAATGAACACAGTTGGCTAGACGAGACACAACATGGCTTTAGATCTGGCCATAGTACTGAGTCGGTTCTGATTAAATTGGTCGAAGAAATCAGGGAAGTACTAGACAATGGTGGGAGGGTCGCCCTCATCTTATCAGACCTGTCGACGGCCTTTGACACTGTCCAAGATACCATCTTGGTGGAAAGGCTAGCAGCAATTGGAGTGCAGGGAATAGCACTCCACCTGCTTAAACCTTTTTTGGAAGATAGGACGAAACTTGTTGTCTTGGATTCGTTCAAGTCAGATCCTTTTCAGCTCCCATGTGGAGTTCTCTTCTATTAGCCCCACTCTCTTTAATATTTACATTGCTGCCCTGGCCCCAGTTGTAAAACCCTTTGGCTTTGCCTTAACGTCGTATGCCGACGACACTCAAATTGTCGTGGCAGTCACGAGACAACCTCATTCCATCAGTAAGCAATTTAATGATTGCATGACAGCAGTAAGCTCATGGATGAGCTATAACTGCTTAAAGTTGGATTCTAATAAGACAGAAGTGGTGATTTTTGGTAACGATCCTTCATTCTGGTCCCAGAGTTGGTGGCCGGCGAATTTAGGTGATTTGCCAATGCAGGTTGAAAAAGCAAAAAACCTTGCGATTATTATATATAGTAAGCTCTCCTTTGCCAAACAGATCAATGCCCTGACATTCCCTACATTTTTCATTTTAAGAAAAATCAAAAAGATCTTAGCATTCATCCCAGCAAACTCCCAAAAGTTGGTTATATCGGCCTTGGTGCTGGCCAGATTAGACTATTGTAATGGTTTATACCTGAATCTTCGGATACAACACCTAAAAAAACTTCAGGTACTACAAAACACAGCAGCAAGAGTTCTCTCACGCACCCCCAAACATGTCTCGGTCAGGAAAATCATCAAGCAGCTGCATTGGCTGCCAGCAAAGGAAAGGATACAATTTAAGGCTCTGTGCTTTGCTTATAGAGCCTTTCATAATCAAGGACCACAATATCTTGGCCAGAAATTTAGATGGTACTGGCCTAACAGACCACTTAGATCCTCCAACTCCAGGACCATGGTGGTACCAAAATTCAAGAGAACGAACTGGGGAGGTAGAACTTTTTATCTAAGAACCGCAGCCATTTGGAATAAGCTTCCATTATCGATCCGATCAGCTACTTTCCTGCTTAAATTCTGAGGTTTGTTGAAAACTTGGCTTTTCAGCAACTCTGATCTCTGTTAAGATATCTGCCTCCTGCACTGATCAGTTAAGCTAGAGCCAGGACACCGAAAGGTAACAGTGCGCTTTATAAATCTCTCACATTGACATTGACAACTGAATGCAAATGCTTCCAGATTTATTCCGATCAGGTCTCCAATGCAAATAACAACCCTTTTGTGAATCAGAGTATGTCTCAGCAGTACCCTATGATACAAGCAGATGAAGATTACAGTTCAGACCTGTCATAATGACGGTGCCTCAGGGGACAGGAGAATTTGATGAAATGAAAATGTTTTGCTATTTTGTTTGTGCTTTGTTCTCGTGTTAAGTTAGCATTCGCGGCACCATTTTATGTTCAGCCGCTATTTTGAATCATGTTGTCAGCTATATATTCTCTGACTCGAGAAGCAGGCTGTGGAAATGTTCATTTCTCCAAGGTTAAGCCTTGCTCTGCTAATGAATACACTGTTCTTATTAACACATTCCTTTCCCATAGATAGAGGCTTTCTCCCACTAGCCTAGCGATAGACACGAACAGAACGACCTTGGCATAAAGAGAATGTGTGCCCGGGCTCAGAGTCGAAACTCATCTTTCTGTGCTTCTTTGTTTTAGCTGCACCTGCCATTAGATTTCCATTATGGGCATACATTCTTGGTTCAGAAACGTACAAAGTGTACCTCTATGTTTACTGAAGTCAGTCCCTCTGCAGCAATCCTAGAAGGCTGGTCAGACTGGACTCCGCTTGAGTGTACCTGAATAAAATATACTTGGTTTGTATTCTCTACTGTCTGACCGACTCTTCATTTGTATGGAAGGCCTAGAGGTGGTCGCGAGTGACCCAGGTGGCCCTAATCGGGTCACTTCCTTCAGTTGGCGCCCGAACAGGGACTCCATCAGGTGACCCATCCCCGCCCACGGACGGGTGTGGAGGTCGGGGCCATCGTTGGATCGGACGGGTGGACCAGAGATCCCTGCACGAGAGAGTCCTCAACTCGCAGCTGCCCCATCTGTCTGCCCGGTCGGTGCCTCGCCCAGCGGTCATCCCGACTGGGGTCCTGAACGGCGAAACCTGGGATTTGACCGTTTGGTCCGAAGAGTCGGCAGTGGAGAGTAAATTTGTTTGACCTGTGTGCACCAGATGAGTTTGTTTTGGTTCTTTGTGGATATGGTACCATTTTGGTTTGTCTTTGGTACGGTATGAGGATCGCTTTGGATACAAAGTGTTTGTGAACACTTTGCCCGGCAACATAACGAATTTGGCTTACTTTTGAAGATGCCGGTGTTCAGTCGCTCTTTGGTTTTTTGTTGTCGTTGTTGCTCTGCTGATGCTCGACTGGAAGAAAGTCAGCTAGCGCCTCCGGAAGGCACTCTGAATTTTGATATGTATGTAAAACATGGCCTTGGCCCTATTATGTTTAGTACGTTATGGCACAAATATACGAGGGACAATGCCGAGTTGCAGTGGCCATTGACGGGCACTTTTGATGAACAAAAAATTGGGTTTTTACAGGAGAAGTTGTTTGCAAGAAGAAGTAGGCAGTCTATGTTTGATTCCCTCAGAACATGGCAAAAAGAGGCTAAACAGAGGCGAATGAAAGCAGAGAAAGAGGCCCAGAAGTGGAGACTACAAACATTGACTCGGAAAGCTGTAGCACATGATAGAGAGAAGCAGGAGATAGGAATTGAACGTGAAGATAGGAGGTTTCGATTGAATATTAATAAATCTTATGTAGCCAGAGAAGAAAATGATGCTTTTGTGGAAGAATTGCTAGATACTCGACCCCCACCTCCGTATGCCCCGCAGAGGGTATATCCCGCTCTTCCCCCACAGGCCCAGCTACCCGGTGCTTCTGTCTCTGCTGTTTCTGCTTCTGTTACTGTTAATCAAACTGCCTTGGCCACGGCACCTCCCGTCCTTTCTTTGTCTTCGCCGTCTGTGGCAACTACGACTGTTAGTATTCCTGCAACGCCTATTGCTTCGCCATCCCTTTTGCCAGCTCTTACGCCCACGACCCAGCCAGCAGCGACGTTAATGCCCACTACCTCTGTTATCACTCCCACTGTGTTCCTCCATTCCCCGACATTACAGAGTGGTGGGACTCCAGTACGTGGCCCTGAGGATAGAGACTGGATGAAATTTAAGGAACGATTGGGGCGAACGTTGATACGATCGGACATGGGGGAGGCGGAGAAACAGGTAGTGGCTAATCAGGCTGCGCAGTGGGCCCGAAACCCCATTTATGGTGTGGAGTGTGATGAAAGATTGTGAGGCTTTTGTACAACAGCATGCCCTTAAGCACATGTCGGCTACCTTGATTGGACTTTGGGAGCAGTGTTTCACTGATGCAGCACCGCAGATTATATATGATATTAAGGATCATGTCTACATTGCTGATATGGTGCCTGGTCAAGTTTTTGGTAATGTCACGACATTGGTTGCTTATCGGAGTGATGGAAGTGACCCGATTAGGGTCACCCGGTTCACTCGCGACCACCTCTCAGCCTTCCTCACAAATGAAGAGTCGGTCAGACAGTAGAGAATACAAACCATAGATATTTATTGAAAGTACACTCAAGTGGAGTCCAGTCTGACCAGCCTCCTTAGATTGCTGCAGAGGGACTGACTTCTACCAACACGACAACGTATAATGTACATTTTCAGGATCACTATAGACACGCCCAGACTGGAAATTTCCAGTTGGTAGCTAGTGAACAATGGAGATACAGAAGGATGAGTTGCAATCCCAGGACCGGGTACATGCTATCTCAGAGTCAAGGTTACTTGACCTGCACCCGCCGCTCTAAGGGTGGGAGCAGGACTATCTAGCGAAAAAGGTATGCGATGACAAAAACAGCCTATTCATTAGCACAGCAAAGCTCAACTTTGGAGAAATAAGAGAAGAAAATATCGCAGCTGCTTTCCGTTGAGGCAGACAAAGTGAGACAGAAATTAGTTTCGATCATGGCTCAAAATGGCGATTCAACTTAAAATGGTGCAGCGAATGCTAACTTTACACAGAGCAATGTGCTAGCAGAATGAATGCATGACATTTACATTTCAACAGACCCTCCTTTTAGCAGAAGCTAACAATTTTAAGGTGAGAGAATGTAGAGTGCAGCATAGCGTGTACACAACAAATAAACTTTAAAGTTCAGGGCATTCCATGTATTCAGTACCAAAGGAAGAGGAGTCTTCAAATATACCCTTGTCTATCTGCATGAAGCTATCTATCTCTTTCTGAGTCATAATCACAGCATTAGTATCATGGATGGGCGCCTTCTGCTTTGGGGTGAGGAGTGTGATACAATAAGAGCAACAGGCTGGGAGACATTGGATACAGAGGCAACAAGTGAGGAAAATACCAGCGACTATCAGTGGAAAAGCAAGGACCTTCCAACCCCAGGATGCGAATATATGCCCCAGAACCACCCAGGGAGTGTCCAGGTACCATTCTCTTGGTGTATGTCGGATGAAAGCCTATGCAACTTCTGTATGGCAGCATATACTTTGGGGGCGTGGTCTGGGATGTATACACAACAACTACTGCCAATGACACGACAGGCCCCTCCCCGGTCAGCAAGGATGACGTCTAACACCATCCGGTTTTGTAAAGCAACAAGCCTCGTAGCTTGGAGCTCAGCTGTGATATTCGTCAGAATCCCTGCTGTTGTATTAATGACCCCTTCTACAACTCTTGTGAGTCGACGAATATTAAGGCTGTTGTACATGGGGCCCCAAAAGGGGCCCCATGTACAACAGCCTTAATATTCATGTATTAAATCTGTTTTTATTGATTTTTCATATTTGACAATCCTTTCCAACACATGCAGCCCAAGGGTACGATACCTTTCATGGCGTCTGTGAACTGTTGCAAAGTGGTATCTGTCTGATGTATGTCTTCTGTATTAATAACCTTTCTAACTCGGGGCAGGTATGCAGTCCTACGCTGCAATCAATGGTCCTTATGGTGATTGGACGGTGCTATATACACTGGGGGAAGAAGAAAAGAGAGATAGCATATACCTGGCCACCCCTTAGGAAGCCAAACAGATCCGCAAACAAAATAGACATTTTATGGTGGGAGCAAAGGCGGGCTACTAATCGTGCTCAACGTATATGTGTAATTGCAATTACTCTCCCCCACTTTCACCTTTCCAATTCCCCGAACACAGAAACCAGCTGTTGTATTGACTACTGGCACTGGCATCGCTTTATCTTTTGTAATATTGCATGTTTGGAAAGATCGGAAATATTCAGTAGCATTGAACCCCTGGAAATCTAACATTTCATTTCGAAGCCATGTTTCATTCTCTACCCGCTCATATACAGTCATGCAAGCTGTTGGAGACAATGTACCAGGGGTCTCTTGTTCTCCTAGCCTCGGGGAAGTATACCCTTGATGGAAACATATATATTCTAACACAGTGCGGGAGTCAGCAGATATCATATTTATAGCAGAGAAATGAAAATGATAATGCACCATAGTAAACAGTGCAAACCACCCCTTGCAACTTCCTAGATAGGATAATGGCATCAACAACAAAACATCACTCTTATGTGTAACTGAGGGGAGCAGTCCACAGATCCAGCAATTAGTAGCATTGGAAGTATCATGGGCCTGATGCAACATTTGTAAAAATACATTGTCTGCATAGATTTTCCGATGTTCTCCTTTGTGAGGGGTCAAAGTAACAAACATTTGTTCAGGGGGAACGGGTGTTGTCCCAATCAAAGACCGTGCTGGATACTTTTCCTCTAAAAACCAAGATATCCCCAACACAAATATCAATGCAATTGCAATTATGGATACGAAAACTATTTCACTTTTAGTGGACCAACCCCGCTCTGGGCGCGGAGGTGCAAATGGCTGTTCTTCCTCAGTAATGGACATAGTGGAACCAGAGAAAAAAAAGGAATGCAATAAGGCTAATGGCAAAGGCAAAAGTTTCCAGTGTCCGTTAGAGCCTCATTGGTAGACTCCTATTGTTCATCAACGTTGGCGCTTTTGAGCACCGGCGGTGGAGCTGTTTGATCCTAGCTCTTGAAGAAAATCCCACGTCGTCCAGGATGCGTACCTCCCTCCAGGGAAGCACGCTCAATAGATCCTGTCCACTGTTCGAACAATGCACCAATTTCACTTCTCCCTAATCTACTGTTGGTACCATGGGCAAGGTACACCCTGATCTGCGCAGCCCATCCCTACTGATCTGACTTCTCCTTTGGTGTACTTTTCCTCCGTTGAGGGCGCAAATTGTACCTAGCTACTCCAGGCACAGAGGGTTCAGGAAAAAGGGGTTCAGAAACAGAGGGACCAGTTGAAAAGGGCTCTTGAATTACTTTAATCTCCGGGGGCACTGCTGCATTTAGCACCTCATCGTTCTCAGCCTCTGTTTGGGTCCACGTGAGCTTGGCATCCGAAAAGGGAACAAATCGGGGGACTCGCTCGCTCTCCGAGTTCCCGATTCCCTCGCTGACCCACTGATCGTAGGGTAAAGGAAGAGGCACTCTGCGGCAATGCTGGCAGTGTATCCAGTTCTTTAGGCCGGCGACCTTGATGGCAGTGTGTGTTGCAAGGAGCACCTGGACTAGCCCCTTCCACCTCGGCTCCAGACTCTTCTTTCTCTGGAAGTTACGGATCAACACATAGTTGCCAGGCCAAATGTCGTGGCCTGGCCCCTCGGGTACTGGTGGAAGGGATTCCTGTATCTGTTGGTGAATAGAACACAGTCTTTTAGTTAACTCATACAAATAGTCCACCAATAGAGGATATTCCATTTTTGAGAACCGACAAGGTCGCGGGACGCCCCAAACATTTGCCGGGTGCCCAAACACGACCTTGTAGGGTGACAGTCCTGTTCTAGAATGGGCTGTCGTTCTTGTGGACAAAAGGGCTACTCGTAAAGCATCTGGCCACTGCAACCCTGTGCTCTCCTGAATCTTTGCTAATTTCAGTTTGAGAGTACCGTTGTACTTCTCAACCAAACCCGCAGACTGGGGGTGATTTGCAGCATGAAACATTTGTCTGATATGCAGTCCCTCACATATTAACTGGATAACTTTCACTTTGAAGCGACTTCCATTATCACTCCAGATCAAACAGGGCAAGCCGAAACGAGGAAAGAACTCCTTCAGGAGTACTTTCGCAGTCGCTATGGCTGTATTCTCTTTGGTGGGGTAAGCACAGACAACCACTAACACATACTTCAGATTGTTTACTCGGTCCATTTCTATGTATTCGAGCTGGAGGACATCAGAAGGGAAGGGGGGAGGTGCAAATTACCTGGTGGGGTAGGGGTACCCTTTCCTGGATTGTGCATCATACACACCATACAATATTTAACCAAATGAGCAGCTGTCTTCGGGATGTTTTCATTTTGCCATACAGGGTCTAACAACTTGCAAATAACTTTAGCACTAATATGAGATGGCCCGTGCGCCATGGTGACTACGGGGAGGACTTATGCATCTGGTAACATCCATCTCTGTTTCTCTGACTTATCAGTCCAACACCCATCCTCATCCAAACGTGCTGTGCTTTCCTGCCATATTGCTAATTCCTCAATAGTTGCCTCACTCTGTATCTCCTTGACATTTTCCAGCGTATCCTCAAACATGGTGACCTCGGGCACCCACCTAGCGGGACCTGCTACAAACATCCTTTTCATCTTCGTTCGGGCTGTCTCCTTAGCTGTCTGGTCTGCAAGGGCGTTTCCCTTACCTACATTATCAGTAATTTTCCTGTGTGCGCTACACTTTATTATCGCTAATCTCTTGGGGAGTGTCAAATCCGCCAAGAGCCTATGTATAAGAGGACCGTGTTGGCTCTTCATCCCATGGGAAGTGAGAAACTCTCTCTCTGCCCAGAGCCGTCCAAAATTATGGCGACTCCGAAGGCGTACTGACTGTCAGTATAGATATTGACAGCCAGTCCCTCACTCAACTCACAGGCTCGGATAAGGGCAACGAGCTCTGCAGCTTGGGCCGACTGATAGGGAACTCGTGACGTCTCAACTATTGTGTGCAGCATCATGATTGCATATGCAGCTGTTGTAGTGCCATCTGGTAACTTGAAACAAGAGCCATCGACAAATAGTTCCCCTTGGGGGTCTGATAAGGGAACATTAGTCAGGTCTACCCGTCCTTTCGTCTCTTTCTCTGTTCGGAAGATACAATCATGTATATCAATTTCCTCACTTTCAGAAGGAAGGGGTAGCAACGTGGCTGGATTCAGAGTGGCACATCTTTTAATCGTGACATGCGGTGCAAAGAGAGTTAGCTCATAACCGGTCAGATGTGCACTGGTGAGGTGCTGTGTCTTAGTCTTATTTAAAAGGGTATCCACAGCATGGGGCACGATGACTGTGAGGTCAATATCAAATACGAGCCCAGCCGATTGTCTTATCGAGATGGCCACAGCTGCAACCGCTCTTAGACAGCTCGGGAGGGATCTTGCGACAGGGTCAAGAAGCGCAGAAAAATAAGCACACGGCCGTTGCTTACCTCCAAAGGTCTGTGTTAAAACAGAAAGCGCACAACCAGCCGACTCATGTACGTACAACACGAACAGCTTCACGTAGTCAGGCGTACCAAGCACAGGCGCAGAGCAAAGCGCGACTTTTAATTGCTCAAAAGACTGCTGACATTCAGGCGTCCAAGGCAAGGGCTCATGCACATCTTTAGTGGTTAATGCTAGCAAAGGCTTTATTAGTAACGAATAGTTAGGGATCCAGTGCCGACAATAGGAAGTGATGACAATAAAAGCGCGCACATCCTTTTGAGTTTGAGGGATAGGCATTTTAACAATGGTACTGATGCGCTTAGGAGTCAATCTCCTACCCTCCTTCGACAGTAGGTGACCTAAGTAGGTGACCTCCTGTCGACAATATTGAAATTTGGAAAGGGACACTTTATGTCTGTGGTGTGCCAAATGCAGCAACAATTTAACCGTACTGTCTTTGCAACCTTTTTCAGTGTCAGAAGTGATGAGAAGGTCATCTACATATTGAAGCAACACAGTACCTGAGGGAAGCGTGAGGGAATCCAATTGGGCCTTTAAAGCTTGGCTATATATGCTAGGACTCTCAGTATAGCCCTGAGGAGCGCGACAGAATCTAAAGCTTCTGCCAGTTAGTGTAAAACCGAACAAGTACCTGCTGTCTGGATGGATCAGAATACTAAAGAATGCATATTTTAAATTAATGACAGAAAATAATTTAGCAGAGGAAGGAATCATCGTTAGAACAGCAGTAATGTCAGGGACCACCGGGAACTGAGGAACAGCTATTTTATTAATTTCGCACAGGTCAATCACAAAACGATAAACATCTGGATGATCATCAGGGGAGCCTGAAGGTGCCCTCTTAAGAATGGGAAGAAAGGGGCTATTACACACATTCGCAGCCGTCTCTTCGACAACCCCTGACTGAATCAAGTCTTGTATAATTTGCAACAAGGCTCGCTCCCCTGCTTGTGGTATTTTGTACTGAGGAATACGAGGCAAAACGGCATTGTCTTTAACTTTGATCGAAACTGGGGGTATCTGCATAGTCCTACGTCCGTGTCACCTGTTGACCACAACGTGGGCGGCACATCCTTAAATTCAGCAGGGAGGGGTGCATCTTTGGACAGACACTGCTTAGAGCTGACTACATTCGGGCCCATTGTCATGTAAACACCCTCCGGGGAACAACAAATGGTAGCATGCAATGTTTTTAATAAATCTAAGCCCATCAAATTTTCTCCACAATTAGATGTCAACAAAAATGGCGAATCCACAGTAAAAGGACCTATAGTCAGTGTAAGAGGTTTGGAAATGGGGCTTACAACTGGTACACCAGAAAATCCTACCGAAACATTATTATGGCCAGACAGAGCTGCCCCGGGGACCAGTGAACGGGAAATAGAGCTATTCATTGCACCTGTATCCACCAAAAATTCCTTAGCTGAGCCATGCAAATCTGCAGTAACGTAAGGGCCACGCTGATCTACAGGTATCTGAACTGGTCCCTCACCCTGTCTCTGGCTGTCCTAGCTGTGAGACATCCCTGTCACCTCGTCCATGTCATAATCATCATGATAATACTGTCCACCCCTAGTGTCATCGAAGTATTTACTATCCGGACGATCCTGTGAGGCTGCGGCATGCTAAGCTCTGTTCTGTCCACTAGCTCCATGACCCCATCCACGAGAACCTCCTCCTCTAGGGGCCGCAACTTTCTGCAGCAACACTGGACACTCACTACGCCAATGTCCCTCCTCTTTACAATACGCACACTGATTCGGCCCTACAGGCATAGCATTCCGGCTGGTCCGCGGAAGCTGTTGGTCCAAACCACCTCATCCTCTACCGTTCCCCCTAGAAGCCTGCTGCAACAACACCTTCGTCTTCAATTCCTTATGCTTTTTCTCCACCTTCTCCTCATTCTCCCTGTGCTCATAATACTGCGCCATACTCAATATTACAGAAGGGGAGGAAGTAGTCCAGGTACTCTCCGAAGCCTGTAACCTAGTCGCAATCTCAGGAAGCAAGTTCATAACAAATCTATTGACAAACAATCGGACGCCTCCCTCCACCGACAAATCCTGTCCGCTAAAATCCAAAAATACCCCTTCAAACCGAGTGAAAAAATCAGACACACTCTCATCTTTCTTCTGACGACATGCCGTTAACTTGTCCCAATCTACCCTTCTCGGTGGAATGAGAGAGTGCATATACGTAATAATTCGACCAGGCAAAGCTAGTATCTCAGCCTTAGGCTTCTCACCAGGCTTCCTTTCTTGGTCCTATGCTTTAATCTGATCCCATGTACCACCAATTCCACAACGTGATCCTGTGTATGTACTTGCCTCCAAATATCAATGGGCACCAGTAAACCAAAGAACATTTCAATATCCGCAAGCGTCATCACTGTCGATGAAGCAGCCTCAGTCAATTCTTTATAATATGCAGTAGGATTTTTCCTAGGGTCAGGTAGCTGAGCCTAAGGGACAAAACTTCACTCCTTTTCCATGGAGTATAAACCCATCATTCTTGAAACCGGGCCTCCACCCATGGTCTAGTAACATTATCATGCTGATCCCATAGCTCAGGTATTTCAGGGTGATATATGGGGTGCACTTCCCTCTCCGGAAACTGGGATACCATCTTCGGGCTCTTTTCAAGCAGCCTATTTCGATAAGCGACCAGTGTCGTGACATTACTAAAAACCTCTCCAGGTGCCATACCAGAAGCATATACATGATCCCTAATATCATAAATAATTTGGGGTGCCACATCATTGAAACACTGTTCCCACAGTCCAATCAAAGTAGCTGACATATGCTTAAGGGCATGCTGCTGCACAAACGGCTCATAATCTTTCATCACACTCCACACATCCTCCACACTGTAAATGGGGTTCCGAGCCCACTGGGCTGCTTGATTAGCCACCACCTGTTTTTCAGCTTCCCCTACATCAGATTGTATTAATGTCCGTCCTAGCCGGTCCTTGAATTTTGTGCAGTCCCTATCCTCAGGGCCGCGTACTGGTGTCTCAAGATTCTGCAACATCGGGGTATAGGGGAAAACAGTGGGAGTGATAACATAGGTATCGGGCAATAACGTCGCTGCTGGCTGGGTCATGGGTGTAAGAGCTGGTGAAAGGGATGCCGAAGCAACAGGTGTTGCCGAAGTGTTAACAGTCGTAGTTGCCACAGACGGCGATGACAAAGAAAGGACAGGAGGTGCCGTGGCCAAGGCAGACGGAGCAACAGTAGCAGAAACAGAGACAGCAGGAACAGAAGAACCGAGTAGCTGCAGCTGTGGGGGAAGAATGGGGTATACTCTCTGCGGGGCATACAGAGGCGGGGGTCGAGCATCCAACAATTCCTCCACAAACGTATCATTCTCTTCTCGGGCAACATAAGACTTTTCACATTGTAATCTAAACTTCCTATTGGCACACTCTATTCCCTTCTCTATTTTCTCTCTATCATGCGCTACGGCTTTCTGAGTCAATGTCTGCATTCTCCCCTTTCGGGCCTCTTTCTCTGCTTTCATTCGTCTCTGTTTAGCTTCCTTTTGCCACGTTCTGAGTGAATCAAACATCGACTGCCTACTCCTTTTCGCAAACAATTTATCCTGTAGAAAATTAATGTTCTGTTCATCAAAAGTGCCAGTCAACGGCCACTGCAACTCGGCATTGTCCCTCGTATATTTGTGCCGTAACGTACTATACATAATAGGGCCAAGGCCATGTTTTACATACATGTCGAAATTTGGGGTGCCTTCCGGTGGCGCTGGCTGACTTTCTTCCAATCGAGCATCAGCATAACAACAACGACAGCCCAAACAAAACACTTTGCTAAGGCACGGCATTTTTCAAAAGAAAACAAGTTCACTATTTATGCCAAGCAGATATTTGCAAATATCTTTACCCAAAATTGGTCCTCAGACCTCATCAAATACAAGTCAAAGTGGTACCATGTTCATAAAGAATTCTAACAAATTCAAGCGCTTGCCCAAAGACGGGCCGAAGACCGTGCCAAATACAAATCAAAATGGCTCCATATCCACAAAGAACCTAAGCAAACTCACCTGGTGCACACAGGTCAAACGAGTTTATTCTCCACTGCCGACTCTTCGGACCAAATGGTCAGATCCAAGGGTTTCGCCGTTCAGGACCCCAGTCGGGATGACCACTGGACGAGGCACCGCCCGGTCAGACAGACGGGGTAGCTGCGAGTACAAGACTCTCTCGTGCAGGGATCCCCGATCCGCCCGTCTGACCCGACGTGGCCCGACCTCCTCACCCAGGATGGGCCACCCAATGGAGTCCCTGTTCGGGCGCACACTGAAGGAAGTGACCCGATTAGAGTCACCCGGGTCACTTGCGACCACCTCTCAGCCTTCCTCACAAATGAAGAGTCGGTCAGACAGTAGAGAATACAAACCAAAGATATTTATTGAAAGTACACTCGAGTGGAGTCCGGTCTGACCAGCCTCCTTAGATTGCTGCAGAGGGACTGACTTCTACCAACAGGACAACTTATAATGTACATTTTCAGGATCACTAAAGACACGCCCAGACTGGAAATTTCCAGTTGGTAGCTAGTAAACAGTGGAGATACAGAAGGATGAGTTTCAATCCCAGGACCGGGTACATGCTATCTCAGAGCCAAGGTTACTCGGCCTGCACCCGCCGCTCTAAGGGTGGGAGCAGGCCTATCTAGCGAGAAAGGTATGCGATGACAAAGACAGTCTATTCATTAGCACAGCAAAGCTCAACCTTGGAGAAATAAGAGAAGAGAATATCGCAGCTGCTTTCCATTGAGGCAGACAAAGTGAGACAGAAATTAATTTCGATCATGGCTCAAAATGGTGGCTCAACTTAAAATGGTGCCGCGAATGCTGACTTTACACAGAGCAATGTACTAGCAGAATGAATGCATGACATTTACATTTCAACAGGAGTAGGCTGCTTGAGAAGAGCCCGAAGACAGTATCTCAGTTTCCAATGAGGGAGGTCCACCCCATATATCACCCTGAAATACCAGATCTGCGGGATCAGCATAATGTTGTTACTAGACATGGGGTAGCGGCCCATTTCCAAGAACAGTGGGTTTATACTCCATGGAAAAGGAGTGAGGTTTTGTCCCTTAAAACTCAGTTACCTGACCCTAGGAAAAATCCTACTGCATATTACAAAGAATTGACTGAGGCAGCCTCTTCAACAGTAATGACCCTTGTCGATATTGAAATGTTCTTTGGTTTGTTTGTTCCAGTTGATATTTGGAGACAAGTACACACACAGGATCATGTTGCGGAATTGGGTGGTACTTGGGATCAGATAAAAGTAAGGGACCAGGAGAGGAAGCTTGGTGAGAAGCCTAAAGCAGAGATACTTGCCTTGCCGGGCCGCATTATCACGTATATGCATTCTCTTATCCCGCCTAGAAAGGTTGATTGGGACAAGCTCTCGGCTTGTTGTCAGAAGAAAGATGAGAGTGTGTCTGATTTTTTCACTCAGTTTGAAGGTGTGTTTCTAAATTATAGTGGACAAGATCTGTCAAGTGAAGGTGGCGTTCGATTGTTTGTTAATAGATTTGTTTCAAACTTGCTCCCTGAGATTGCGACTCGATTACAGGCTTCCGAGAGTATCTGGTCCACATCTTCTTCTTCTGTTATCTTGAATATGGCACAGTATTATGAGCACAGGGACAATGAGGAGAAGGAGAAGGCGGAAAAGAAGCACAGGGATTTGAAGATGAAGGTGTTGTTGCAGCAGACTTCTCGAGGGAATGGTAGAGGACGTGGGGGTTTAGCCCGACAGCTTCCCCGTACTAGCAGGAATACTACGACTGGAGGGCCAAATCAGTGTGCGTATTGTAAGGAGGAGGGACACTGGCACAGCGAGTGTCCTATACTTCTGCAGAAGGTGGCGGTCCCAAGAGGACGAGGGTCTTGTGGACGGGGTCGTGAAGATGGTGGCCAGGACAGGGCTCAGAACGCTGTGGCATCTCAGGGTCGTACGGATCAGAACTACTTTGACGACCCTCGGGGCAAACAGTATTATCATGATGACTATGATCCGGATGAGGTGACCGGGATGTCTTACAGCTAGGACAGCCGGGGACAGGGTGAGGGACCAGTTTTGATACCTGTAGACCAACGAGGTCCGTACGTTAGAGCGGATGTGCATGGTTCAACAAGGAGTTTTTGGTGGATACAGGTGCAACAAACAGCTCTATTTCTCGTTCCTTGGTCCCTGGGGCGCTCTGTCTGGCCATAATAATGTTTCGGTAGGATTTTCTGGTGTACCGGTTGTTTGCCCCATTTCAAAACCTCTTACGTTGACTATTGGTCATTTCACTGTGGATTCGCCATTCTTGTTGACATCCAATTGTGGAGAGAATTTGATGGGTTTGGACTTGTTGAGGAAATTGCATGCTACGATTTACTGCTCCCCAGCCGGCTTCTATATGACGATGGGTCCTGATGTGGTGTGCGCTAAGCAGTGTCTGTCCAAAGATGCGCCCCTCCCTGCTGAATTTAAAAATGTGCCACCCTCATTGTGGGCAACGGGCGACACAGATGTGGGTTTGTTGCAGATATCGCCTGTTTTGATTCGTGTCAAGGAAGGTACTATTTTACCCCGTATTCCTCAGTATAAGATACCGCAGGCAGGTGAGCGAGCTTTGATAAAGATTGTGCAGGATTTGATTGAGAAAGGAATGGTTGAGGAGACGACTGCTAATGTTTGCAATAGCCCTATTCTTCCCATTCTTAAAAGGACACCTTCGGGTCCCTCTGAGTATCACGAAGATGTTTATCGCTTTGTGATTGACTTGCGTGAAGTTAACAAAATAGTGATTCCCCAGTTTCCGGTGGTCCCTGACATTACGACTCTCTTGACGATAATGCCTTCTTCTGCAAAATTATTTTCTGTCATTGACTTGAAAAATGCATTTTTTAGTATTCCCATTCATCATGATAGCAGATATCTGTTCGGGTTCACCCTCGCCAGTAGAAGTTTTAGATTCTGTTGCGCTCCTCAAGGCTATACAGAGAGTCTGAGTATCTATAGTCAGGCATTGAAAGGTCAGCTGGATTCCTTGTCACTCCCTACAGGTAATGTATTGCTTCAGTATGTCGATGACTTGCTCATCGCCTCGGATACAGAACAAGGTTGCAGAGACAGTACAGTCAAATTGCTGCTACATTTAGCTCACCATGGCCATAAATTATCCCTTTCTAAATTTCAGTATTGTCGACAGGGGGTCACCTACTTAGGTCACCTACTGTCGAAGGAGGGTAGGAGACTGACCCCTGAGCGCATCAGTACCATTGTTACAATGTCTGTCCCGAAAACTCAGAAAGACGTGCGTGCTTTCATTGGTATCACTTCCTATTGTAGGCAGTGGATACCTAGCTATTCGTTGCTTATGAAGCCCCTGCTTGCGCTAACACTAAAGGATGTGCATGAACCCTTGCCTTGGACGCCAGAGTGTCAGCAGTCTTTTGAGCAATTAAAAACTGCGCTTTGCTCAGCTCCAGTGCTTGGTACCCCTAATTACGTGAAATGCTTTGTATTGTACGTCCATGAGCCGGGTGGTTGTGCGCTTTCTGTTTTAACACAAAAACTTTGAGATAAGCAACGTCCGTGTGCTTATTTCTCTGCTGTGCTTGACCCTGTCGCCCGAGCCCTCATGAGCTGTCTAAGAGCGATCGCGGCTGTGGCCGTCTCAATAAGACAATCGGCGGGACTCGTACTCAATACTGGTCTCACAGTTATGGTATCCCATGCTGTGGATACACTTTTGAATAAGACAAGGACACAGCACCTCACCAGTGCACGTCTGACTGGTTACGAGCTAACGCTCTTTCAAAAGCACATTACGATCAAACGCTGTGCCGCTCTGAATCCAGCCACGTTACTACCCCTCTCTTCTGAGAATGAGGAGATTGACATACATGATTGTATCTTCCGGACGGAAGAAGAGACGAAAGGACGGGTAGACCTGACTGATGTTCCCTTATCTGATCCTCAAGGGGAACTATATGTTGATGGCTCTTGTTTTAAGTTACCAGATGGCACTACAACTGCTGCGTACACTATTACAACACTGCGCACTGTAGTTGAGACATCACAAGTTCCCTATCAGTCCGCCCAAGCTGCAGAGCTATTCGCCCTTATTCGAGCCTGTGAATTGAGCGAGGGACTGATTGTTAATATTTATACTGACAGCCAGTATGCCTTCGGGGTCGCGCATAATTTTGGGCGACTCGGGTCAGAGAGAGGGTTCCTTACTTCCTATGGGATGAGAATACAGCACGGCCCTCTCATATATAGGCTTTTATCTGCTTTGACACTCCCTAAGAAGTTGGCAATAGTGAGGTGCAGCACCCATAAGAAAGTTACTGACGATGTGGGTAAGGCGAACGCTTTTGCAGATCCGACAGCTAAGGAAACAGCCCGAACTAAGATGAAAAGAATGTTTGTAGCAGGTCCCGCCAGGTGAGTGCCCGAGTTCTCCATGTTTGAGGATACACTTGACAACGTGAAGGAAATACAGAGTGAGGCCACGATGGAGGAATTAGCAGTGTGGCAAGAAAGTACAGCAAACTTGAATGATGAGGGATGTTGGATTGACAAGTCAGGGAAGCAGGGATGGATGTTGCCAGATGCATATGTTCTTCCTGTAGTCACTATGGCTCAAGGGCCAGCTCATATCAGTGCTAAGGGTATTTGCAAGTTGTTAGACCCCGTATGGCAGAATGATAATATTCCAAAGACAGCTGCACAGTTAGTGAAATACTGCATGGTGTGCATCATGCACAATGCTGGCAAGGGTACCCCTACCCCACCCGGTAATTTTGCACCCCCACATTCCCTTTTCAGGTCCTTCAAATGGACTATATCGAAATGGACAGAGTCAATAATTTGAAGTATGTGTTGGTGCGTTCAGTAAATGGGTTGAGGCCTACCCCACTAAAGAAAATACAGCCATTGCGACCGCAAAGATACTCCTGAAGGAGTTCTTTCCTTGCTTCGACTTGCCCCGTTTGATCTGTAGTGATAACAGAAGTCATTTCAATGCCAAGATTATTCAGTTAGTTTGTGAAGGACTACACATCAGACAGAAGTTTCATGCTGCGAATCACCCCCAGTCAGCAGGTTTGGTTGAGAAGTACAACGGTACTCTCAAACTGAAAGTGGCAAAGATTCAGGAGACCACAGGGTTGCAGTGGCCAGATGCTTCACCATTAGCTCTTTTGTCCACAAGAACAACAGCACATTCTAGGACAGGATTGTCACCCTACGAGGTCGTGTTTGGATGCCCGGCATATGTCTGGGGCGTCCCGCGCCTGCGTAGGTATTCAGAGGTTGAGTTCCCTTTATTGACCAATTACCTGTACCAGTTAACTGAAAATTTGCGTTCTATTCACCAACAGATAAAGGAATCACTTCCGCCTGTACCAGAGGGGCCTGGTCATAACATCCAGCCGGGGGACTGGGTGTTACTCTGAAACTTTCAGCGGAAGAAGTGCTTGGAGCCCCATTGGAAGGGGCCTGAGTTAGTCCTCCTTGCTACCAGGACCGCTGTGAAAGTCGCTGGCCCAAAGAATTAGATTCATTCCAGTCACTGCCGCAGAGTACCCTTGCCCTTACCCTATGACCAATGGGTGAGGAATGGTATTGGGGATGCTGAGGGAGAGAAGATACCTCAGTTCGTCCCCTTCAGTGACGCGCAGCTTATATGGACCCAAACAGATGCTGAGAAAGACGATGTACTAAATGCAGTGGTCCCCTCTGAGATCCGAGCAATAAAAGAGCCCCTCTTCATTGACCCCTCTGTGCCTGGAGTCACCAGGTACAATTTGCACCCTAGGTTGAAGAACGGTGCACCAAAGGAGAAGTCAGATTAGTAGGGATGGACTGTGCAAGTCAGGGTGTACTTTGTCAATTGTACCAACGGTGTTAGTTTAGGGTGAGGCCAGATTGGTGTATTGTTCTGACATTGGACAGGATAGATCGAACGTGCTCCCTTGGAAGGGGGTACATTATCCTGTGCAACGTGGGATTCCTCGCGAGCTAGGACTGAGCAACTCCACCGCCGGTGCTCAAGAGCGCCAACGTTGATGAACAATAGGAGCCTGTACCAGCGAGGCTCAGACGGACACTGGGAACAATTGCCTTCGTTATTACTTATACTGCATTCCCCTTTTTGCTTCATAATGTATCCGTTTGGTCGGCCTATTACTGAGGAGGAACAGCCATTTGCACCACCGCGTCCAGAACGGGGTTGGTCCGCAAAGAGTAAAATAGTTTTTGCATTAATAGTTTGGATTGCCCTAGTAGCAATACTTGGAATATCTTGGTTTCTAGAGGAGAAGTATCCTGTACATTCCTTGGTTGGTACAACACCCATTCCCCCTGAACACATGTTTGTTACTTTGGCCCCTCACAAAGGGGAAAACCGAAAGTCTTATACAGATAATGTATTTATACAAATGTTGCATCAGACTCATGAGGTGTCTAATACAACTAATTGCTGGATTTGTGGATTGCTTCCCTCAGTGACTCATAAAAGTGATAATTTGTTGTCCATGCCACTGTCATACATCATAGTTGCGAGGGTTGGTTTGAATCGCTTAGTATGGTGCGTCCCCATCCCCAATTCTATACTCTGGATAGGACACCTGCTGATTCTTGCACTGTGATACAGAATGTACATTTCCATCCCAGGGTTCCCCCCGTAGGTCCGACAGGACAAGAGGCATTTGGTAAATTATTTTTAAAGTCCTGTATGAACGCATACAAAAGAGTAAAGAACGAGACCTGGTTTCGAATGGAAATGGCTGATTTCCAAGGGTTTAACACGTCTGAGTATTTCCAATCTTTCCAGGCTCGTAATGTTACCAAGGACCAGCCAATACCAGTGTCCGTGGTCAACACAACAGCTAGTTTCTGTGTCCAGGGGACCAGGAGGATAAAGGTGGGGGAGAGCAGATGCAATTCCACATACAGATTGAGAACGACCGATAGTCCGCCCTTAATCCCACCCCCTAATGTCTATTTTGTCTGTGGATCCCAAGCTTATGTCTGGCTCCCGAGGGGATGGTCGGGCAGGTGTTATCTCTCTTTTCTCCTTCCCCCTGTGTATATAGCTCCGTCCAATTACCATAAAGATCATCAGCTGCAGCGTAGGAGTGTATACTTGCCCAGAGTCAGGAGGGTCATTGACACAAAGGATATATATCAGACAGATACCACCTTACAACAGTTTGAGGATGACATGAAGGGTATCGCACCCTTTTGGGACCCCATGTCTAACAGCCTTAATATTCGGCGGTTAACAAGGGTTGTTGAAGGGGTGATTAATACAACAGCTGGTATACTGACCAACATCACTGCTGAGCTTCAGGCTACGAGGTTAGTTACCTTGCAGAACCGGATGTTGTTAGACGTCATACTTGCATATAGGGGTGGGGCCTGTCGCGTCATTGGCAGTAGCTGTTGTGTCTACATACCTGACCACACCCCTAATGTATATGCTGTCATACAGAAATTGCATAGACTTTCATCTGACATACACCAAGAAAATGGTACTTGGACTCTCTCTGGGTGGTTCTGGGGTATGCTCATGTCCTTGGTTTGGAAGATCCTTATCTTTCTAGCTGTGATTGCTGGTATTTTCTTCACATGTTGTCTTTGCATACACTGTCTCCCGACCTGCTGCACTTATTGTATAAGTGTTCTCACCCCTAAAGAGAAAAAGTCAGCTCATGACACTAGTGCTGCCATCATGTTGCAAAAGGACATTAATGACATGATGCAGATTGATGAGGGCATTTTTGGTTCCACATCATCCCTTGCCACTTCTATTCCCGATACTGAGTATATGGATTGCTCCAAGTGTTGATGTCCTTTGCTTCTCAGAATACTACACTTCTTTTCCTTCACAAATGGTTTAGCGAATGCTAAAAGGAGGGTCTGATGAAATGAAAATGTTTTGCTATTTTGTTTGTGCTTTGTTCTCGTGTTAAGTTAGCATTCGCTGCACCATTTTATGTTCAGCCGCCATTTTGAATCATGTTGTCAGCTACATATTCTCTGACTCGAGAAGCAGGCTGTGGAAATGTTCATTTCTCCAAGGTTAGGCCTTGCTCTGCTAATGAATACACTGTTCTTATTAACGCATTCCTTTCCCATAGATAGAGGCTTTCTCCCACTAGCCTAGTGATAGACTCGAACAGAACGACCTTGGCATAAAGATAATGTGTGCCCGGTCTCAGAGTCGAAACTCATCTTTCTGTGCTTCTTTATTTTAGCTGGACCTGCTAGTAGATTTCCATTATGGGCGGGACATTCTTGGTTCAGAAACGTACAAAATGTATCTCTATGTTTACTGAAGTCAGCCCCTTTGCAGCAATCCTAGGAGGCTGGTCAGACTGGACTCTGCTCGAGTGTACCTGAATAAAATATACTTGGTTTGTATTCTCTACTGTCTGACCGACTCTTCATTTGTATGGAAGGCTGAGAGATGGTCGCGAGTGACCTGGGTGGCCCTAATCGGGTCACTTCCTTCAAATTGCCTGCTTGGTGCAACCTTAGAGGTAGACCAGAGTGGTCCATTTGTTGGATGGTGAAGTGAATGGCCACTCCGTATCATTCTTGGTTGACACTGGTGCTACCTGCTCTAGCAGAGGTTCCCAACCTACCCCCCTCGGGAAAAAGAATCCAAGTTGTAAGAGTTGCCAACAAACAATTCACTAGCCCTGTTATTGAAGCAGTACCTGTTAAAATAGGGTCTCGTGAGGAGGATCACCGATTTGTGGTGTGTGATTCAAGTCCTGTAAGTCTGCTTGGATGTGATATTTGTGTAAGCTAAATTGTTCCATTTACTGGACCCCGAAGGGTACTGAGTTCCAAACTCATGATGAAGTCGTTGACTTCAAACTTGTAAGTTAGAGCTCAGATGTCAGACTGTAGCTTATGTTGACAAGCGATGATCTACCCCATTACTGAGAGACACCATGCTACCTGAAGTCTGGGACTTTTCAGTGAAAGACATAGGTTTGCATTAAAGGTGTTGAACCTATCCGCATAACAGTGAAACCTAGTGCTGAGTATCCGAGAATCCCGCAATATAATTTGACCCCTGAAACCATTGCTGGGATTATTCCTGTAATCAACAGTGAGTATATTTTATAATTAATATTGACTTTTTAAATCTGCAACAATGCAGATATTAATGCCAGTTATTGTAGCCAAACAAGTTTATCAAGTCCTCAAGAGCAAACCTGTGTACAGGAATTGGGAACCTGCCACCAGAATTACATTTGGTCTTTGACTGCAGGCAGATGTACAGGAAATAATTTGCCATCCATAAGATCCCAGCTTGATCCTCCTCCAGTGTCTTCTCTTGGAGTTGTACCTGATCTTGTTGCCGGTTTTCATGCGGATCCACTGCGGAATAGGTCTGTTCTGCTTCTGCTTCTTAGCGAGGAACTGCTTAATCTTGAACGTCTTGTGGGAGGACATGGTGAAGATCTTCCACCTGGTCACCACAATGGCGGATTGGAAAGAGCTGTAATCAACAGTGCATTCTGAAGGAGATTATGGGGAGTCCATGTAACCCACCCATTATGGGCTTACAGAAACCCAATGGCAATTATTGCATAGTGCAGGACCTGAGAAAGATCAATACCATTGTAGTCCGTTGTTGTCCTCTGGTACCGAATCCAGCTTTTGTTTCAGATTCCATGTGAGGCCAAGTGGTTCACTGTCATTGACAAGCATTTATCTCCATAACGTTGCATGAAGATAGCCAGCTACATTTTGCATTTTGGTTCAACAGCTGTGTTTTGGCATGGCACCGAGTCTCACAAGGGTATACGGAGAGTCTGTCCATCTTCAACCAGATCCTCAAAAAGAATCTGGAGTCCAGTATATTGACGACCTGTTGGTGGCGTCAAATACACAAGAAGCTTGTAGACAAGATACTATTGCCTCGCTGAACCACTTAGCTGAGAATGGACATAAAGTGTCTCCAACCAAGTTGTAGTACTATAAGAGAGAAGTGCTGTATCTCGGACATCACATTAAGAAAGGAGTGAGGAAGGTGTCACAAGAGAGAATCTCAGTGATTCTGCAAATTATTCCGCCAACCACTGAGAAAGAGGTCAGGATGTTCTTGAGAATGGTGGGCTACTGTCGACAGTGGATTGCCAAATTTTCCCTAGTGGACAAGCTTTTTTAGAGGCTGACACACAAGGATGTGTCAGATCCGGTACAATGTGATAACGATTGCTTGGTTGCCTTCCTACAGCTGAGAGAAAGTCTCTGTTATGCCCCAGCACTATTAATGCCTGATTATAACAAACCTTTTGCGCTTTTCTGCAATGAGAGGGAGGGCTGCACTCTCTCAGTGCAAACATAGATGCATGGAAATGTACAAAGACCTGTGGCTTATTTATCAGCTACTCTTGATTCTGTAGCCCCAGGACTGCCCAGATGTCTAAAAGCTGTAGCGGCAGTAGGTGTCAGCATAGAACAATGTGAAAGTATTGTCATGGGTCATCCACTTACTGTGTTCGTTCCCCATTCTGTGGATATTTTGTTGACGCGTACACGCACTCAACATTTGGCCAACAGTCGATTGACCAAATATCAACAGATTATACTTGCTGCTGACAATATTTCCCTCAAGCAATGTGCTTCTTTGAATCCTGCTACACTGTTGCCTTTACCTGTAAATGAAAATGAGGATGGGGGAAGTACAGCAGGACTGTCGCAGTGTCACTGAACTAGGCACCAAGCCAAGACCAGATATACGATGAGCCACTGCCAGAGTCTGATTTGATATTGTGTGTTGATGGGTCCTGCCTGAGAGTTGATCGGGTAACCCTACGAGCTGCCTATGCAGTCTGTAGAGTCACAGGAGTAGTGGAAGCCTCCTGGCTTCGAGGGGTGTCTTCTGCACAAGTGGCTGAATCGGTCGCTCTTACTAGAGTTTGCTGTGTTTCTGAACAGCTGAAAGTGATTTTTTTTTTTTTAAACAAACTTTTTATTGTTTTTCAATATATAACGATACAAACATTTCCAAGATGTATAAGCGATAATGTGCGCATGTAGTGAGGGCTTAGTATAGCAGCGCTTACTAACAAGTGACATATCTATAATGAACATACGCATTGTTCCACTTTTCGCTACAAGGAAATCATACGATAACGAAATAATCATTAAACATGTAAGTGATCAGCAGCCAAATTTCTAAAGGAAAAGAGAAAAGAAAAAAAGAAAAAAAAAACCCTTGACATATCTAAACAAACCTCCCGTCCCTCCCAATTATCCCTCCTCCCCCCCCCCCCGGCGTGTCACACTTAGAAATGATTGTGTCAACATCTAGATTTACTACAGGTAAAGGCAATAAGAGTAAGCAGTATTTCGTTTTAGGGAAATCCCTCCGTGTCGAATGCAGAGGAATTCGTAAATGCAGAGGACATATGCATCAAGCCACATCGCGAGCAGTGGTCAGTTCGAATTAGCGGGAGCATCAGCCACGGGGTCCTCGTCCAGTTCAGTGTCTGGGATTTTCAAAAATACCACCAAGGTTTCCCAAGCCCTCGCTGCCTCCATTGCTCTCTCGTTATTCGCTCGTTTAGCTAGTTGTAGTCTAACAGTACCTTCACATTCCGCCCATTTGAGTAAATCAGTCCTCCAACTTTTAACATTTGGGCCCTTCTTTGATTTCCAGTGTGCTGTGATGTCTCTTTTAGCCAATAGAAGGCCCAAATCCAAAAACTTACTAGTGACCTTGTTTTTAGATGTATGGGGGAACCAGTGCAGCAGGCAGGGACCTGGTTCTAAGTTTATATCAGTGATTTCATTCAGTAGTGCAACTACCTCCCCCCAATAAGCCTCCAACTGGGGGCAATCCCACATCATGTGGCGAAAATCTGCTCCCTCCGTGTTACAGTGCGGGCACATTGCCGAGCTAGTATCAAAATATTTATTAATTTTGGCTGGGGTGAGGTATGCCCTATGTAAGATATAAAAATGCACCAGTTGAAAGCGGGCATTTCTAGTGCTCTTCCACGCCCGTTCGACTAGCTCAGCCCATAGTTTTTCGGAAATCACTTCACCCAGGTCCTCCTCCCATTTCAGTTTTAATGCAGTTAAGGGAACTAACGCTTCTTGGGTCATACGCCTATAAAGGCAGGTGACTGCTTTAAAGGTTCCCGCTGCTGATACTATATACTGGCAGCCCATCAATATCTGTGGTTCAATCAACCCCTCCTTCCAATGTTTTTGAATGGCCGCAATAAGCGCCGAGTGGAGTAAAAAAATCGCCGCCAGATAGGTCATACCGCTCTTGCAATTCAGCGAAGGGAAGCAAGGCATTGTCCTCATATCAATCCCCCATTATGGTCAGTCCCTTCTCCTTCCAAATGGTCAGCGCGTTCCAGTTGCCGCCATGCGGTAGTGCAGCACACATGGTCAAGGGGATTTCAGGAGCATAGGGATGCGCAATCCGCGCACTTTTCTGACTCCTATTCCAACAGAGGCGGAGCGTCCGCAAGCTACAGGGAAGTGTCTGAAGTCGTAGTGGCAATTTCAAAATTATTTGGGATAGTATCCCCCAGGAGGTCTGTCCCTCCCCTTCTACACCCAGTCCTCGAAATTCCAATGCCACTGCTTGGGTAAGCCATTGCAGTTGAGCCGCCAAATAATAAGTCTCGAGGTCAGGAACCGCCAGGCCACCCTCTGATTTCTGCCTCATTAGGACCTTCAGCACCACCCTCCGTCTGCCAGCAGCCCAGAGAAACCCCGTGATCATCGTTTGAAGTTGTGCAACAATCTTCACCGGTATCCAAATAGGTAAGGCCCTAAAATAATACAATAGTCTGGGGAGAGTCACCATCTTGAGCAGGGCCACTCGGCCGGCCACCAAGAGAGGCAATGTACCCCAAAACTCGAGGTTGCCTTTCAGTCCTCTGATGGCTCTACCCACATTACCCTCCAGTAAGTCAGTTTGCGTATGGTATATTCGGGTCCCTAGGTACGTCAAACAGCGATATTCCCATTGCACCCCACCTGTATCCTGGGGTCCACCATCAATTGCGGCTGTAGGGAACAGGCAGGACTTCGCCCAATTCACCTTGAGCCCAGCCACAGTACCAAGGTCGTGGAGTAAGCGTTTTGCACCAATGAGTGCATCATCAGTATTAGCTAAAAACATGAGCAGGTCATCGGCATAGAGCGCAATATAGTGAGTCTGGGCATGCACGCAAAGACCAGGATACCGCAGTCCCGTTCTGGTCTGGGCCGCAAGCGGTTCCATGGCCAGGGCAAACAAGAGTGGGGACAATGGACATCCCTGTCTTGTGCCACGGCTCACTTCACAGGCGTCAGAGATCAATCCACCCGTTTTTACCCTGGCAGTGGAATGGTTGTATAATAAAGCCGTCCAAGCCACAAAAGTATCCCCTAAGCCAAAATTGCGCATGACCTGAAATAAATAAGGCCATTCCAAGCTATCAAACGCCTTCTCTATGTCTACCGCAAAGATGGTGGCGGACTCTTTTTGATAGGTGTCGGCTTCTAAAATTTGAAGTAGGCGCCTTATATTGATACCCGTGTTCCTAGTCGGGATGAACCCAGCTTGATCTTTGTGTATTAGATAAACCATGTGGGGTAAGAGCTGGGTTGCTAAGATCCGACTTAGTATCTTGTAGTCAGTTGTTAACATAGATAACGGGCGATAGGCAGTCCTATCTGAAGGTGGTTTCCCTGGTTTCAACAGTGAGATAATAATCACTTCGGGAGTTGTTATAGGCAGTTTTCCTGCTCGCTTTGCATCGTTGTAAAGTGTTACTAACTTGGGAGCCAGAAGATCAATATAGGTAAGGTAAAACTCAATCGGCAGGCCATCCGCTCCGGGAGTCTTATTTCGCGCCATATGTTTAATCGCTCTCCGCACTTCCTCAAGAGCGATATCCCGACCCATTAACTCCGCCTGCTCTCTATCTAGTTTTGGAAGGGCTACAGCATTTATAAATCTCCCAATGTCTCCATCATTCAGAGTCACCTTACTCTGATATAGGTCCCTATAGTAAGCAAGGAACTGATCATTAATATCTTGTTGGGTATAGCAGACTTCCCCAGTGGGACTAAGAAGTTCTAATATGACTGTCCCTCGTCTGGCTGGATTGGCTAACCAAGCCAGTAATGAACCAGACTTTTCACGTTCCGTGTGGGCGCGAGTAAGATACTTTTTATAATCAAAGCAGCGCAGTCTCTCGACTTGCGTAGCAATTGCCTCCCTCGCCTCTACGAGATCTTTCTGCTTATCTGTTTTCCCAGGCCGTTCCTGCTCCACCTCCCGCAATCGTTGGTCTGCATTTTGTATATCCTGTAGTAGCACCCTACGTACTCCCATCATGTTGGAAATGCAGTGTCCCCTCAGGACCGTTTTAAAGGCATCCCATTCTACAGAGGAAGATGATGCCGTGCCAGTATTCTCTAGGAAGTATTGAGCAATGCCTGTGCCTACCACTTCGCGAAAAACCTGATCTTCCAATGCCTCCGGGTTTAAGCGCCATGTCTGTATTTTAGGGCGCACATGGACCCATTGTATCCTCAGAAGGAGCGGGTTATGATCTGATAGTGTCCTAGTGAGATATTCACTATATTGGACCGCCGCATGGATATCGGGGGAACAAAGAACAGCATCTAGGCGAACATGGAGCTCATGAAGAGCCGAAAAAAAGGAGTAATCTCGAGTTCCCGGATGGTGTGCCCTCCATGTGTCAACCAACCCCCACCTATGTTGCCAGTCTCTCTGAGCCTTAGAAATCTTGTGAATGGGCGTGTCAGGAAGAGGAGGATGGGATCGGTCTAGAAATACATCAGAGACAGAATTGAAGTCATTACCCAGAATTACCAACCTCGTTAGTAGAGGAGCTAACCTCCCTGAGAGCTGTGTAAAAAATGCAGGTTGTTCCATATTGGGTGCATAGATGCTACCCAGAACTATGTCTCTGCCATTAAGTCTCCCAGTAACCACTACATACCGCCCCTCTGGGTCCGTAAATTGCTGTGTGCACTGGAAAGGAATCCCCGCTCGGACCCATATCAGTACTCCCCGTGCAAATGCCGAGTAATTCGTGTAAAAGACTTGATCCCGCCACCTGCGTTGTAGGGCTAGTTCCTCCTGGCTTGTAATGTGTGTCTCCTGGAGTAAGGCGACTTGAACCCCTCTGCGCACTAAATATGCATTAATTTTGTGGCGCCGCACCATTGTATGCATGCCTTGCACATTCCATGAGATACACTTTAAATCAAATAGAGATCCCATAATATAATCGTAAATATTTACCTGCCAATTCGTTTAAGGTGACACGCCGAAACCCAACAAAAATCCCCTATTAAAATGAAACCCCCAACTCCCCCTCCCCAGAACAGGCACTAAAACACTAGTCCCCATCCAAACTATTCTATACACACAATGTCCTCTAGTGACTACAGAGGAACAAGGGGGACACGACTGCAGGTCGAAGCTGCCTTGCAACATAATCAAGAATAAACCTAGCGCATGTGCCCCAATCAACACAGTGTCCCGCATCCGGGGACGCACAGTAGTATTTCAGAGCCCCCCACTACCATCCAGACATCACAGCAGCGAGAGCCGCATCATTGCAGGATAGGAGAGCCAATGAAGAAAGATCAGCAGGCAGAAGATAAGATGGAGATCGAGACAGAGCGAAAAAGAACAGAGGAGAAGTCAAGCAATTTCATCCGCAGTGCCCGGGGTGACATGCGGTAACTTAACACTGCCATTGTGAGATGTGTCCGAGTCTGAGCCACCAGAGGCCTGTTCCGATCCAGTTTCTGCATCTGATGGTGTCTTATGGTCCTGTAGCATCTCCGGTACCGTCTGTAGTGCATTTGCCCTCTCCTTCTCCATCTGAGAGGAACTAGGTGTCCGCAAAGATTTATGCCGGGGCCGCTTCCATTGATCTTTCTGTTGTGTCTGTCCTCCAGGGGAGGCCGTGCGATCGTGCACCGCTGGTTTGTGGCCAGTTTTGTAAGTCTCAATCCAGTCACATGCCTCCTTAGGGTCTTCACAGAAGTGCTTCCGTCCACCTAATACGATCCGCAGTCGAGCCGGGAACAACTAGGAGTACTGAATTCCTTCATCTCGTAGGGCCTTTTTGACTGTTAGGAAGGAGGTGCGACGCCGTTGGACCTCCAGGGTGTAATCAGGAAACAACGAGACTTTGCTGTTATCCACTGTGAAGGGCCCCATTGTACGTGCTTTCTGAAGTAGTAGGTCTCTGTCCTTAAAATGAAGGAGTCGGGCTACCACCGGGAGTGAGGGTCTTCCCGGTGCCGGAGGCCGAGCAGGGACCCGGTGGGCTCTTTCCAAGGTATAAAACTGAGATAGTCCCTCTGGTGCCACTACATCCTGAAGCCAGTTTTCCAGATATGCGATCATGCTACCGCCTTCCACTCCCTCCGGTAGGCCCAAGATTTTAACGTTATTTCTACGGTTACGCCCTTCGGCATCTTCAGCTCTCTTCTCCAACACTTGAACTCTGTGAGAGATATCTCCCATCTGGGCAGTTAAGGATTGCTGTGCCGGTGCCAGGTCTGCCAGTGATGTCTCAGTTTGTTTCACCCGTTCAGCCAATTTGGTGTGTACCGCTCTCAAAAGACCCAGCCTCACTGCCACATTGCTAATATCTTGATGCAGTGTTTCTTTAGTGTCCGTTATAGCCTCCAGGATCTGAGCTAATTGCTGCTGAACCGGGTTGTCAACTAAGTCTTGAGATGGATCCGATTGTTTTTGATCCGAAGCTGGGTCTTCCTGCTCCGGGGGCACCCCCAACTGTTTACCCCTGGGTTTCCCCATGCTTGTAGAAGAGTAGCGCCACTCGCTAGCTGCCAGCGCTCAGTTATTCCTCCCAGTGATGTCGCCAGCCAAGATGAGGGGGCAATCCCAGTACGAAAGGACAGTATTGGCAGTCAGACACGTTCCCTGTTAGTTCCAGTGACAATAGTGAAGCTCCACTCACCAGTTGCAGACCGCCGTGAGAAAAACAAAAGTCAGTGGTATCAGGCACTCTGGAGCTCTTTAAATGGCCACTCCCCAGTCACTAGGCTCCGGTGGTAAATGCCCCAGTTAGGATCGACAGCAGGCACTTCCCCGGCAAAACCGAAACCCCAACACCAGCAGGGCTCCGGTCGGCGAAGGACCGGCCAATGGTCACCTCCCCCGTATGTACTGCGCAGGTAAAATCAGCGAGTGTGCCCACATTTATCTCAACCCGTAACACCAGGGGTGAATGGATGGTCCGCGGCCTGCAGGGGAGTAAAATCAGCGGCGGCCTCTCGCAGCCCTGATATATACGACCCCTACCTCAACAGCAGTCGTCTGATCCGTTGTCGCATATGGGGCAGTCCCGCCCCCAAAATCCGCTCGTGCTGAGGGCCCCCCGCTGCGGCAGCACAAGCGGGGAACCGGGAACCCCCAGGCACACAGGCAGGGACGAGGCCTTCTCCGTGGCGATGGCGGTAAGGTGACGCCGAATCCAGTGCGCACTCCAACAAGGTCCCCCCGCAGCCAAGAAATGTCGGCAGGCACATTGAGTCCCCTTCAAAGGGGGGGCACCGCAAGCTGGGAGAGGTGTATGTCTCTTTAATAGCAGGCACTGACCCGGCCCCCGCTCCAATCCACCAGCCGCTAATAGCTTCCAAGTGCGCAAGGGTCCAGAAGTAGCGTTCTAAGCCCCTTGCCGGAGGTATGCAGTTCCATACAATATAGCCCACCTCAGCCCGTAGTGCCAATGACGCTCTAGTTCCGAGCTGCCACAGTCCCCGCTCCCCTATCGGGATGATGCAGATGGGCTTGCGGCTCCAGCAGGTCATCTCCGTGGCAGGCAATGGCTCCACGAAAGCTCACGCCGCCATCTTGGTTCTCGCTCACCAGGGCTCCCGACATCTCCTCTCCCGCCGCCACAGCAGTACGATCGCTCGGGGCCTCTTAATTTCAGTCCCAGGCACTGCCCAGGCTCAGCAGTTATCGATGTGCGCCCCCGGGACCAGGGCACCAGCACTTATAATAGGATAATTGAGTAGGCCGGCGCGGAGCTCGGAGCGCACACGTTCGCCGCCATCAGCCTGCAAGCCACGCCCCCCCTGAACAGCTAAAAGTGATGATAGTCAGTATGGCTTTGGTGTTGTTCATGACTTCAGTCAGTTATGGTCACAGGGGGGATTCAGCAGATCATAAGGATCCCGTATTCGAAACGGAGCACATGTCATGGGATTGTTGGAGGCACCACAATTTCCTACCAAAATTGCAGTTGTGAAGTGTTTGCCCATTGAAGTGAAGATGACTATGTGACAGTTGCCAACCGATATGCTGATGAGGTTGCGCAATATTGCGCTCATGGGGTCCGGACAGTTAATGGTGAATATGTAAATGAATCTGAAGATGAGACCAATTACAACCTTTTGTTAACAACAGCTGGCACTTGAGAAGAAATGAAAAGGTTGCAGGAGGAAGTGCCGGAGGCAGAACAGCAGAGTTGGGTCAGAGCAAGTTGTGTTAAAAGAGAAGATGCCATTTGGGTTTTAGCAGATGGAAGATATGTATTGCCAGATAGCTTGCTATCCCCAATGGCTAGAGATTTTCATGGTCCTGCAGATGTTGGGAGGATGCAAGAGTCAGATTGTTTTGACAGAACTGGTTTAACCCCCGATTCAGATTGTTGGTTGAAGGATTGTGTCACAGATGTGCGGTGTGCTATCAGATGAAAATAGGGAAAAGAACCACAGTGACACTGAGCCATATAGGAAGATTTGGAGGGCCATTCAACAGGATGCAGCTGGACTTCATTGAGATGCCTGTGAGATATGTCCTGAGGATTGTGTATATCTTCTTGCGTTGAGTTGAAGCATACCCAACCAGGAGAAAAGATAGCTTCACAGTAGCTAAGTGGAGGGAACTGATCCCCAAGTTCGGTTTCCCAGCTTCGATGGAGTCAGATAATGATATCCTGAAACTGTTGTGTGCAGCATTACAAGTGAAGCAAAGACTACATTGCAGTTATCAGCCTGAGGATTCATGCATAGTTAAGCAGGTGAATGGAACATTAAAATCCAGTTAGCCAAAGTGTATGCTTCAATGTCTCTGAAGTGGACTGATGCTTTGCCCCTTCTGTTAATGAGTCTTCGCAATATTCCTGATAGGAGAACAGGACTGTCCCCGCATGAAATCATCATGGGTCGAGAAATTAGACTGCCAGAAGTGCTTGCAAATGTGCTTCTGAACATTACAGATGACATGATTCTTGATTACTGCAAGGGACTAGCTGATGTGGTGCATTCTGTGTCTCACCAGGTTGGAGTTGCTACCACCTCACCACAACAAGAGCAGTGCCATAACCTCAGTTCCGGCGACTGCGTCTTGGTGAAAAAGAACTTTCGGAAAACATGTCTGGAACCTCAATTGCGAGGACCTTTCCAGGTCATCCTCGTGATGAACACTGCTGTTGAGTGTGAAGGTCTTCCCACCTGGATCCATGCATGCTGCCCATACTCGTAGGGTAGACTGTCCCCTTGATGATGCGACAGTACCTCTCCCTGAAGTGCAGACCGCAACTGAAAAGAAGCAGGAAGAGGTTGAACAAGTTCCAGAAAATCAGTGAGAACCTGAAACAGCACTACCTCGGCCTGAGGGGGGTCTTGATTAGTCAACATCTGAGGTTGAGACAGGAGAGTCTTGGCCTGTGGCGCTGACTAGGCCAGAATCAGACCCGGGCGAAGGGCCTAGTGCTGTGGCAAGCTAAGTGGGAGCTGGAGACAGTTGGTCGAGAAGGCATAGGAGAGAGAGACTAAGTCTGACTACAGAATGGGTCTCACAGACTATCCCAGAGGGTAGTAAGGATTCTGGTCTGAATGACAGTGAAGACGAACGATCTGTCCTTGGAGATCAAAAAGAGCTAGAGTACCCTGTCGGAGGTACTCATCCCCTGAATGGACATACTTTGCAGCAAATGACAGCGAGAGGAGATCTTGGGATTTGGAGGATAACAGTGCAATTCCAGTTGAACCTCAGCGAATTTAAGCTTGTGGCTGAACTGCCCTTTGAATTTGCTTTACTATTGAATAGATTGACCCGGTTTGTCACTGGCATGACCTCTAAACTGAACTTTGATCTGTGATTTTATTAGAGACAATTAAATGAACTTTGTAAAAAGAATTAAGAAGATTCCCTAGGCCCGAGGCTGCAGTAGGAACGTAAAGGTGTCATTTAAAAGAAGATGGAGTACAGTTAGGGATGACTGATAAAGACTTTGTAAATAAACTCATCAGACATTTTATGGACTTTGTTTTACTATTTGCACAAGTAGAAACGTACGGAAGAAATCAGTTTGTTATTTTCTACTCAACGGTCTGATTCTAATAAAGTCATGGAAACAAGTAACACTAACAGACCTAGGCTTACATTAGCAGGTGTATTGATAGCTGTAACTGTAGGACTAACTGCTTCGCTTTTAGGATTATACTCACCTACATTTCCCAATTCAGTTGGAGGTAGATCTGGGCCAACCCTAGAACCCTGATTCCTACTGACAGTAGTCTGCATACATTTGATTTTAAGACATTACATGTAGATTTGTCAAGAGGAGACTTCTCCTCTAATGCTTATGTTAAGTTGCTTTATAAATACATTGACACTATGGATGCTAAAGACTACTCCATCTGTACCCAGACACCTGTATCAGCTGCAGAAGGGATTACCTATCATTACATTCCTCTTACAAATGGTGTTACATGTAGCCTTTTAATGAGCCTTTTATATGTAAGGGGTTATTTTCAATATTATTTTTTGAATTAGGATTTCGTGCTTTTTTGAAGTTCCCTTATTTAAATATTTGAATTGCCCCCGATGCCAAAGAGATGGATACAGTTGACTGTTTCTGTAAACCCATAGCAATGCTAGATGCTGCTTATGCTCATAGGCACAATTTGACTTGCTCCTTAACTGATGTTGAAAATAAATTTCTAGATTATGTAGAAGACAGGAGAAGGGCAATGGATGCTAGACTGAAAACATCGAAGGATCAAAAGTATAGAAATAAGTGGTCTAAAGAAGAATTGGAACATCAAGAGTCAGGAGTTATGCCTGCATAAACTTTATATCGGGAACACAAGGGAAAATTAGGTCTGCTTAGAGTTAAATCCGTAGTTCACACTAAATTTATGGGAAAGAGTGATTGTGATCATGTTTTTAATATGTAGAGGAAATTGGCCATTATTCATGGGATGTCAAGGTTTTGCCATTCCAGGAGTTTATTATGTTTGTGGGGGATCACACATATTTTACATTTTCCCAAGAGTGGTATGGCACCTTACTTGGCAATAGTCTTCCTTAAGATTTATCATGTAGAACATTTAGATGATCCTATATGGGGATCACAAGTGAGAACAAAAATAAGCATCAGTGGTTCTGTAATAGTTGGAGACATAGTTGGTGCACTAATTCCTTCTGTAGGAGTAGTTTTTGATGATCTTAAGATAAGAAAGTTGTCCACTATAGTTGATAAGTTAGAAACTAGTACTGCAAATTCATTGTTAGCTGTGGACGCTGAAATGATAGCTATATGGTCTATGTTAATGCAGGATTGCTTTCTGTTAGACATCCTTCTCGAAAAGGAAAACGGACTTAGCAAGATGTTGAAGGTTCAGCAATGCTGTAACTACATACCTGACAAGAGTGAGGAAGTGAAGCGATACATTAGGAATATTACATCCTTTTTTTAAATTTGATTTTCAGTATATAATAATCAAACAACAGTATTGCTCTGATACATAATGGTGTCAATAGATGTTCCTCGAATTACAAGTCATTTGGTACTAGTTATAGCTGTTTACAGACCTTAGACTCATATCTACATTGCACATTTTCGGCATATATCTGTCATATACATCATCCAATGTTACCCGCGAGTGCACCCCTTGTAGCCCCCACCTCCCAGTCCATCCCCATCCATGAGCAGGCTCCGCAAACCCCAGAGGAACCTCAATCCCATGGCCCATCACCTCCCCCAAGTTCGGTCAGCCACCCCTCTAGGCATAGTCAGTGGCACATGCCCAAGGGGGGGGGCGGGGGGGAGGAGGGGCAGAGGGATGGGGGACTGGGGAGAGGGAAAGATGGTGAGCAGTTCCAAGAAGTGGGCATTCCCATGCCGTGTCAGCAGTGTCTTTGGCCCCGAAGTTACTGGGTATTGTCATTATTCATAGCCGCGCTATCCTGCTCTACCAGGAATTTTTGCAGCGGCTCCCGTATGTCGCAGGGTTGTGAGGTGGGTGGCAGTAGCTCAACATATGTAGTGAGTTGATCTTTACAGTGGGTCATGTCGTGCAGCCAATCCTTGAATCTGGGGCTCGTCCTCTCCCCCATCTACAAGCGACCCGTCGTTTCGCTAGCAACAGTCCCAGTGATAAGAGCTTCCTATATGGTATTGCTATCTCCTCTGTATATTCTAGGAGTGCGGTTGTGGGGTCAGAGCGTATACATTGCTCAGTCATATGTGATAAGGCGCCTAGTACTTCCAACCAGTAGTCATGTATTGCTTTGCACCCCCAAGCTAAGTGAAGAAAGTCTGCCCATGCACTTCGGCATCGCGCACACCAATCGTCCGGCCGTAGCTGGTATCTATACAGTCTCGCCGGGGTATAATAGACCAACTGCAGGTACTTATAATGTATGATTCTTAATTGGCTACTGGCTCTGTGATTGCCTCTGTTTGTTTGTAACAGTATGTCCATTGTTTGTCTGCCATTGGGGTGTCCAATTCCGAGTCCCATCCAGCGCGCACCCCCTCTGTCTCCACCGGGTGTTCCGTTAGCGCAGCTCTGTATAGTCGAGACACCAAGTGTGTAGGTTGCGGGTTTTGTAATAGTACATGTAGTGTGTTGAGCGAGGGGGGCTCTTTCGGAAACATAGGTGAGGCCTCTTTGACATCGTGTCTGATTCTAATGTGCATGAAAGTCTCTAAAGGGGTGTGTGAGCTCTCCGGAAAAAACATCGTGTGGTCTTTGAATTCTCCGTCATGGTAGAGGTCTCCCCATGTTGCGACCCCTCTGTTTTGGAGCATGGTCCTGCAGGCCGCTTCGTGAGTAACCGGGATTTGCGGGTGGTAGGGCAGGGGCAGCAGCGGGGAGTGCAGTAGTGGCTTTTCTATTTTCTCCCCTAGTTTTTTCCAGGCCAGCCCTTGCAGCCCACAGTAGTGTGGGAGTGTCCGGCGCAGGGAGGTTTAGCCCCCAAGAACGCTGTGGTGGGGAGGGGGGCCATGTACCCCTTTTCTATTGCTAAGTGTGGCATATACAGCGGTGGTTGAAACCAATACACAGCAAAATGTGCTTGTGCACAGAGGTAATAAAGTTCCATGTCTGGAGCTTCAATGCTGCCTTTTTCAAAGGTTTGGGTCAGCGTGCTTGACCGTATTCTGGGTTGTTAACCCTCCCCCCCCCATGTGAGTTTAGTCAGTTGTGTTTGCAATGTGCGAAAGAACTGGCGCCCAGGAGGGTACGGTATGTTTATGAATAGATAAAGCAATTTTGGCAAGATGTCATTTTAATTAAGGAGATGCACCCTGCGAGTGATAATGATAGTGTAATTAATGTGCCACTGACTCAGTGATGGTATCAACTGTACTGCCATAGTTGGCCCTCAGTGTCGCTTCTCTGGAGCTTACTATCCCCAAGTATCTAAGATCAAAGTCGCACCATTTCAAGGGATAGTGCGAGGGGAATTGATGTGTATTCGGCGTGAGGGGGAACATCTGAGATTTATCCCAGTTAATACTAACTCCTGACAATCTCCCAAATCATATGAATTCGTGAAGAATGGGAGTTAGGCTTATGTGTGGTTCACGGAGATATAAGGTGATATCGTCCGCGTACATGGACACTAATAAGTGTCGCTCTGGATATGTCATCGCATGTTCCCTGTGGTGCTGGCGTAATTTCGCTGCCAAAGGCTCGACTTTGAGGGCAAATAGCAGAGGTGACAATTGACACCCCTGCCTGGTGCCCCGTGATATCGTTATAGGAAGTGAGCAGCAACTGTTAATTTGCACAATCGCTTGTGGCTGATTATACAGTAAAGTGACCCAGGAAAGGAAAGGAGGGGGGAAACCCAATCTTTTCAATAAGACGAATAAATAGTCCCATTCTAGTGAGTCAAACGCTTTGGTGGCGTCCAAGAGGAATGCCACCGCAGCAAGGTCGGGATCAATGTCCTGTATGATTGCAAATAGGGTGCGCACATTGTGAGAGGTAGTCCACCCCGGCATGAATCCAGATTGGTCTGGTAAGATCAGTTTGTCCATTAGCAGGCTGAGCCTGTTGGCTAATATTTTAGCCAGTATTTTGGTGTCTCAGTTTATGACGGAAAGTGGCCTGTATGCTTCACACTTGGTCGCTGTTTTCCCTTGTTTCAGAAGGAAGAGGATCATGGCTTCACGCATGGTTGGTGGCAATACGCCAGTCGTGCTGGTCTCTGAATAGACTTTCTTGAGTATGGGCACCAGGACTCCTATGTAACATTTAGAAAAATCAGGTGGTGGTCCATCAGGGCCCGGGGCCCTTCCTGATCTTAGCTGCATAATGGCTGCTCTGATTTCGTCCTCTTCTATCTCAGCAGCCAGAAACTCTCTATGGGCCCCTTCTATCCATGCTAGCGCAATATCCTCTAGGTATGCGGCCAGTTCTACTGGTCGGTCCCTGCGCGTTGCGTACAGGTCTGTATAATAAGCTGTGAATGTCTGAAGGATATCTGCAGTGTCTCTTTGTATTCAGCCCGCCGCATCTTCCACTTCTAAAATGTGATTAAAGAATCTGGGTGGCCGCACTGTTTCCGCTAGGGGTCTGCCTGGCCTCTCCCCCTCTCCGTACTGGCTCGCTCTGTGATATTTGGAGCGAAAGAGACATTCACGTTCTGCTTCCGCTTGATATTCAGTCATCAGGGTGCGGAGTTTGGCTTTAACGTCTCCCTCCGGCCTGCCCCCGAGTCGGCTCTCTGCATCCTTGATATTAGCTTCTAGTTTGTATAGCATTTTTCAATCACGTATTATGCCTCGGCCTTACGCGATGCATATTCCGCACAGTGTTACTTTAAATGCTTCCCATATGGTCGCGATGCTCGGCACTGAGTCCAGATTTCTTTCAAAGAAGTCATTCATTTCCTGCCTGACCTCTTCCCTGAAGCAGGTGTCTAGGAGGTGTTTGGGGGATAATCTCCATGATTGATAGGGGAGATAGATATTGGGGGCTGCAGTTGCATCAGTACTGGGGAATTATCGGAGTATGTACGTGCCAGGTGCTGCGCACTAGTGAGCGATGTGCCTAGGCCTCTCGAAATAATCCAGTAGTCTATTCGGGATCAGCTGGCATGTACGCTGGAGTAGAACGTGCCCTCTCTACACATGGGGTGTAATGTCCGCCACGCGTCTACCAGAAGATGGTCTTGTATAATGCCTCTTAGATGCTTCTCCGCTGCAGTGTATTGTGCTGAATCGCTGCGTTATCTATCTTTGCTCGGGTGGGGGGCGTGGCTAGGCGCAGAACATGGCGGCCGCATTCTAGTGGAGATCCCGGCCGGGTCTTTGTTCACCCTGCTGTTCCTGCCGACCCTGGGAGTCTCCCTACCGCAGAAACTGTCCGCCTGCTTGCGGAATTCACTGGGGTCGTAAACCTGCGACGGCGAGCTGTGGGGCCCCCAAGACGGCTGGGATCTCCGACCTTGGGCGTCGTTGGCGCTCCTCGGCCCTGCGTCCTCGGTGGAGGGGGCCGCCGGAGGCCGGCGCCGGGAGGACGGCTGCCGTCACTGCCTGCTGACACAGCGGCCGGGGACGGCGCGAGCCGGTGCGTGACTGGCACCAAACTACCACTGTGGGGGAGACGGATCGATGCTGGACCGGGAGCTCGGGCGGAGAGCCTCGGCTCCTACACCGGCTTCCGCACGAAGGCCTACTGACTTGCGGGGCGCTGCCCGATTTGCCGCGTGCCTTCTGGAGAGGAGGGGGCGGCGCGGAGTGCCTTGCTGCGTGGCCTCCGCGTCTGCCCTCTGCAAGGGTGCTGTATCCTGGGCCCCGGCCGGCGGTTGGTCGGGTGTGCGGCCGCCACGCTGTTGCTGGCTGCGCCGCTGGTGGTAGCTGCAACACCCGCCCTGGGGCTGCTGCTAGTGGCCCCATGACCGCGTGACTGGAGCCACTCTACAACGAGCCGAGAGCACCCCCGTGACCCTGTGCGACGGGGGGCCCTGCCGGCTGGACGCGGGCCGGAGGTGCGGTGGATTAGCTCTGTGGTCCGACGGCGACTCGGATGTGCACATGACCGGATGGCCGTAATTGAGGACCGGCGCTGCGCTGACTAAGATCTGGACCCCGCGCTTCCTCCTGGAGTGGGTGCGGACCCATAGACTGGAACTGGACACAGTGAGTACCGCCCGCGCTCTCCCAGGCACCTGTTCTTGTTCCTGGCTGGAATATCTCCCACCCCCTGTTTGCGGCCTACAGACTGCTCCCACATGTACTGTACATTTGCCCGGCGGTACATAGCCTTAACGGTGTGTTGGGTGTGTCGACTGCTGCGGACGCCTGGTGGTCCTTTCACTTCCACTTCTCGCCATTGCGCACGTTGCCATGGGGCACCCACGGGGGAAGCAACCGGAGGGGGCCGGCACTGAGGACCCACCTCGGGGGACTGCAGAATCGGCCTCCCAGGCTTCCTCGATCAGCTGCGTCCCCTCCGACCGCCCTGTCGCCCCCCCTGACAAATTGGACCTGATTCTACAGGAGATTCGGGACTCGCGCCAAGTCATCGAGCACCAGATAGGTACGCTTACTACTGGCGAGCAGATCATGGCAACCTCGCAACTACTGTCAAGGACCACACTCGCACACTGTCTGAACTTGTGCCTCAACAAAAAGATCATGCTACCCAACTGGCGCACTTGAATGAACAGCTGACCGTCCTGTTGGACAGGGCCGACGATGCGGAAGGGAGGGCACGGCGAAATAACATCCGTATTATTGGGCTGCCGGAACGCTCCGAAGGTACTGACGCAACACACTTTGTTGAGCAGTGGCTCAGAGACAGGGTGGCCCCGGAGGGTCTTTCCGCCTTCTTCTGCGTGGAAAGTGCACACCGTATCCCTACAGGCAGGCCGACTGCTGGCCGGCCGCCCAGACCACTTATTGCCCGCATTCTCAATTATAGAGATTGCGATCTCCTATTGCAGAAGGCACGAGAAAATGCCCCGCTATTGTTCGAAAACACCCAAATTTCCCTGTATCCGGATTACACTGTGCAGGTACAGCGCCAGAGGGCCTCTTACCAGCCGCTCAAGAAGAAGCTCCAAGCCCTCAATCTGAAATACGCCTTGCTGTTCCCCGCACGTTTAAAAACCATCTACAACCAGAAAACCCACTTCTTTGTCTGCCCCGAAGCGGCGAACGATTGGCTTGAACACACCTTGCCCGCTCAGTCTCTGGATGGCATTGACCGGCGGGTGCGAGGGGCGCGGGCGCATTCCAACCGGCTTAGGCCCCGTCTTACTGGAGCTCTGCGGTCACTCCCTTCTACACAGAAACCAACTCTGGAACAGACCGTGGTGGAGCGGGAATCAGCACTGGAGATGGCCGCTGCCATGCGGGATCCTACACAGATCTCCTCCTCCCCGGAACACTCAGACGATGATGTGATGCCATCAGAATCTGGCAGCAACGACCCTTTGTTCCCCTCGATTACTCCCCAGGTGGTCAAGGACCTGTTTGGCTAAGGTGGAGGCCTGCCCTCTACAACACTTTCGTAAATATGATTCAGAGACAGCGAGATGTTGATATTCTTGGTATAATGTGGGAAATTTTTTCCATTTAATTAACTTTTTTCTCCTAGGTTTGGCATACCTCACTGTTCATCATCCTATATGGTCCCGGCGGGGATGTACTTCTGGGTGTGTTCATGTGGCAAGTGTTTGGTGCTGGGCCTGCCCCCCCTGCAGTTGTATTCACTGCATGGTATAACCGTTTGGACCTCATGTTTGTTAATCTGAGTTTGGACCAGCACAGTTTGGTGGTTGGCCCTAGTATTGGGGATTGTTTTTTCAGGGGTCGTTTTTTGGTTCCCATGTCCACACCCTCTTCTTTATTGTGTTGTGTTCACGATGCCACCCTGGGTCGCCCTTCTCTCCACAAATGCTGATACATGGCTGTTTTAACTAAGTATAAAATACTGACATGGAATGTGCGGGGTATGGGATCCCTGCATAAGCGACATCGTATCTATGCCCAATTGAATAGGCGCAAGGCCCACATAGCTTTACTCCAGGAAACGCACATGACAGACTCAGAGGTTGTTAAATTGCAGAGGAAATGGAAAGGGCAAATCTAGAATACTTCCTACTCTGCCTTTGCACGTGGGTCACTTATTTGGGTGAGGAGTGGGGTGCCATTCGAGCTACTGGAAAGGAGGGTGGACGCTGCAGGGCGCTACGTTCTCCTGCGGGGCAGCCTGGACGGAACCCCAATCGTTTTGGGCAGCGTGTACGCCCCGAACTATGAACAGACTGTTTATCTTACTAGCCTTAATGTGGTTTTGATGGACTGGGTACAGTGCCCCTGGGTTCTTGGGGGGGGATTTTAATTCTGTTCTGGATGTGCAGTTGGATCGCTCTCATCCCCCAGTGCAGGGCGCAGTGACCACTAAGATAGCGGAGTTCCTACATGCCTGGGCGGTGGGCTGGGGGATTAGTGACATATGGCGCACACAACACCCGTCCGACCGTGAATATTCCTTTTATTCCCCCTCCACACCAACTACATACGCGAATAGACAGAATTTTCTGCTCCCTGTCCCTGTCATCCCAGGTGTTTGAATCCACGTACCTCGGGAAAACGTTATCCGATCACAATCCACTTGAGGTGCTGCTCGAATGAGGGAGAGCCCTGCCCCCGGTCCCGACTTGGAGATTGTGGCCGCTCACACTGGAAGATGGGGTATTTCGAGACACTCTGGGTACCGCTATCACCAATTATTTCACAGAAAATACAGGCTCGGCATCCTCATGTCTAGTTGAATGGGATGCGTTTAAGTAAGTGATTAGGGGGGTGGCTATTGGGGCCACTGTTGGGGCCCGACACGAGTTACATCAGAAGCTTGTCTCGGTGGAGGACTCCTTGAACACACTGGAAACTGTGGCTCTTTCCGACCCTACTCGACAGGCGCCATTGCAGGATGCCAGGATTCAATATGCGGAGCTCCTTGAACGACTCCGTTTAATAGATTACAGTACATATACCCAATATAGTCATAAAGAGGCTGACAAATCGGGGACTCTTTTGGCTCATCTCATCCGCGACACTCCACCCCCGCACCCTATATTGGAGGTACTCCTCCCGGATGGCGCTGTGGCTAATACCCAGGCTGATATTAACATGGCGTTTTGTACCTATTATAAGTCCCTTTACGCTGCCCCGACCGCTCTGTCCCAAGATTTCTTGACTACTTTCCTGGACGACCTCACCTTCCCTGTACTGTCGGCAGATGCATAATCGGACTTGGAGGGCCCTATCACTAAAGCAGAAGTAATGGGAGCCCTTAAGAGTCTCCCTAAGAACAAAACGCCAGGACTGGACGGGCTCCCAGCGGAGTTTTATTTGACTTATGCTGAGCAACTAACTCTACACCTGTTGACTCTTTACAAGACAGCACTAGAAAGGCGCACACTTCCTGTAACGACTATGCAAGCGCTGGTTGTTTCCCTTCCCAAGCCCAACAGAGATCCCCGAGACATAGCGGGATACCGTCCTCTTTCTATGTTAGCTACCGAATATAAAATACTCAGTAAAATATTAGCACAGCGTCTGCTTCCTTATCTCCCCAGACTTATTCACACGGACCAGTGCGGCTTCGTCCCGGGCCGTAGCACCTTTCTCAACATCAGGCGTCTCCATTATCTGATGGAGACCACTGCGACCCTTTCCAACACCGCCGGGTGCATATCTCTTGATATGCAGCAGGCGTTTGACACTCTTGACTGGACATATATGTTGTCCTCTCTTGAGAGATTTGGTATCCCACGAGGATATCGGCGGTGGGTTGAATTGCTGTACTCCTCTCCCACGGCCCGGGCTCGGACAGGCACATTCATCTCGGCCACTTATCCTGTGGCCAGGGGCACGCGACAGGGCTGCCCCTTGTCACCAATATTATTTGTTCTGGCGCTAGAACCCCTACTTCTCAAGATCCGCAAAGAGGCCATGGACCTGGGGCTACCCGCGTTTAACACGACACATATTACGTCTGCATATGCCGACGACATTATCCTCTATTTTAAGGACCTCACGACCAGTCTGGAACCCGTCCCGACTCTACTTAAGAGTTTTGGACAGATATCGGGTTTGACGATCAATGCTCAGAAATCTCATGCCTTCTTTATGCGACACAGGGAGGCCCCTGACCCGATAGCCTTTGGCGATCTCCTGCTGACGACCGCCCCAGACACCTTCAAATACTTGGGTATTCAAATTTATCGAACTCCCCAGGACCTGATTGAGGGTAAACTGCGGAAGACAATACGGTCTCTCCGGAGCCAGATCTCCTTCTGGACTTCCTTGCCACTGTCTGTGATGGGCAGGATAGCCATCTCCAAAATGGTGATGCTCCCCCGTCTTTTATATTTCTTTGCTAACATGCCGGTCGTTATCCCGTCCAGCATGTTCAAGACGTTGGACTCCCTATTGTTGGACCTTATTTGGGGGAGGGGACGCAGGAGAGTGGGTCTGGCAAAGTTGCAGCTTCGAACTGCTGAGGGAGGCCTGGGGGCGCCAGACTTTCGGGCATACTGTATGGCCAGCCAACTACAGTGGTTGTCATATTGGCTGCCGGGAAAACACATTCATGAGATCGGGTACACCGATCGCCTCCTTGCTCAGGGTACACTGCATGCTTTGCTTTTGCCGCGGGCTAAAATCCCGCCAATGGCTCCCCCCTTGCTTAGAACTGCGCTGGTATACTGGAAGAAGTCTCTTACCTATACGCGATGAACCCTCCCTTACTCTCCTAATATTCCCTTCCTTGGGATCCCTGGCGCACATGGCTAAATAACGAAGCAGACTGTGTCCCTTTGGGAGCAGGAGGGGGTATCCACTGTTGGAACGCTGTTTGTAGATGGCACTCTGACGGACCATGACAATTTCACCCGTGCACAGGGGGTCCCCTCGACACTGTTTCTCCTCCACGCCACCATTATCCACTACATCAAGCGCCATTGGTCCCCTGACGGGGTAGAACCCCCAAAAAATGAGCTTGTATACGCTACATACCTGATGGGCGCTGGTCAACATCTTACCCGATGGCTTTATAGGGGGATCCGCGCTCATTCAGGGACGTCGCTAACTCCGCTCCGAGCGAAATGGGAGGCGGGACTGGGGAAAGAACTCACGGACAGAGACTGGGCAACTATATTGGAGTTCCCCAAGAAAGTCTCCCGGAATGCTAAATTTAAATATATACAACACATGATCTTACATAGGGCCTATCTGACCCCACACCGACTGAACTGTATCTATCCGGACGCCCAACTTTCCTGCCCTAGATGTCAGGAGGCGGACGCTGACCTCCTCCACATGCTATGGTCTTGCCCACGTTTGCGAACTTATTGGCAAATAATTGGTTACAGAGTCCGAGAGGTCACTGGCACGGCCGACTGGCTGGCTGCGGATAGCTGCCTACTAGGTCTGCATAAACGCCCCAAAAAATCGAAAGTGCAATATAAATTCGCGGACCTGGCTGTGCTGTTGGCGAAACGGACGAAGGGGGTATGGTCGCACTCTGTATTACTCTGTGGGTTATCCAGGCGAAATGGGCCATCACCATGAGGTGGAAATCTGCCCACCCCCCTACAGCAGCGGTCTGGCAGGCGGAAATGATCAGGTGGGGTACTGCGGAAAGCGCTATCCTTAGACAGGAAGAGTATCGAGGTCACCGCAAAACTCCCATTTCTATGGATTGGGATCAAATGTTAGAGATACTTAAAGCCCTTGACTCACTCATCCCCCCGGTGTCGCCAATTGTGCCCATACCACCCGTAGTTTCCCCTTCCCTTATGGCTGATTCGATTGGAACTGAGTACTAACCTGTTATAATTTATTGCTGATGCCCAGTGATGTCTGTTATTGCCTGCTCCACCTGCTGGAGTCTGATTCCCCCTTCTAACTCCTTTTTATAGATGAGACGGTGTACACAGCCCTTTTTTCTTAAACCCTACTGTATTGTGTGGACCAATAGACCAGGGAAGGGAGGGTGGATTTTTTGCGTGGGATTTTTTTTCTTTTCTTTTTCTTGTTCTCTATGTTATTATGGTTTGTTCTTTGTTATTGGTTTTTTAAGATATGTGGCTCACTTAAAAAGAAAACCTGAGTTTCACTTATTGTTCCGATGGCTCTGTTCGCACAGTGCCAATTATACCTTTAAGTACTGCTGCATCGAGATGTTGATATGTTATGTGCTCAATCATTTAATGCGTATGTATGTACATTTGCAAACTGCAACTCAATAAAAAACTGTGTTAAAAAAAAAATCTATCTTTGCTCGGGTCTAGTATAAGATTAAGCCTGTCATGACCATGTGCCAACGCAAGAGTTAGACACTCCACATTTCCGTTGATAAATTATGAATGACTGAGAAACAAGCAGTTCATAGGTATGTTTCTTTATTGGGACTACATCACCCATAAAACCCATTTGGGGGTGGCTTGCTTACAGGACCGATCTAGTGTAGGCTATTTAAAACTCCGCCCGTGAATTGTCCGGTGCTTGACAATTCGAGTCGGATGTTGTGTGGCAGCCTCAATTCGCCCGCGCAGGAGCGCTTCCCGGTTTTGTCTTTTTCCTTCGTTTTCGCTCAGGAGAGCGAGGTATTTCCTCTCTTCACCAGCGCAGGGGCGCTTCCCGGTTTTTGCCTCTTTTCTTCGTTGTCGCTCATGTGAACGAGATCTTCCACAGCACTCGTGCAAGAGCGCTTCCCAGTTTTGCCTTTTTCCTTCGTTTTCGCTCAGGAGAGCGAGGTATTTCCTCTCTTCACCAGCGCAGGAGCGGTTCCTGGTTTTTGCCTCCGTTTTCACTCAGTGGAGCGAGATCCCTCACAGCACTCACGCAGGAGCGCTTCCCAGAGTTGCCTCCTTCCTTCTTGGTCACTCATGCGAGCATGACTCCTCAATTCACCCGCGCAAGAGCGCTAATCGTATTTTTTGTTTAGTTAAACCGTTTTCGCTCAGGAGAGCAAGGGATTTTTGTTTTGGCTAATTATACACTCAGCCCGCGCAGGAGCGAAATCATTGAAACTCATTCTGTTTGGGGTAGCGTTCTGTGTCTGCAACAGAACGTGAGGAAACACAGCTGCCACACGGGCTCTTTGGTCAGGTAAGTAGTTTGGATCTTATATATGCAATGCTTGTTGGCTTCTCCATTCAGAGACTAACTTTGTTCTTCATGGTGCATAATACCCAGTGGGAGTGCTACTACATTATTTTTTACACCTTGGCTTTCATTTGTTTTTTCATTGGAGGACTGCAGCATGTGGTGGAAGTAAGTGTGTGTGTGATCATAGAACATATAGGCCAAGACTAAAAAGAAAGGAGAATGTATAAGGTTGTACAACATATCTCTCTTTTTGTCTTACTGCAGGTTACATGGGACTATACTGCCTGTGTAGAGGGGGTAGACCAGGTACCCTTCCTTCGTGGATGACACCCCTCCGTGTATCCACCACTGCTGTGTCCTTTTATTTCTTTTGTCCCTTTTTTCCCTTTCCCCTACGTGGTATTTTTTGTTAGGGTTGTATACTTCTTACTCGCAGGAGATACCTTAGGGGGGAGAAGGTTATGTAGCCCCGTACATCGCCCCCGCTGTGCACTGAACTTCAGGTTAGTGGTATCCCGATCTGCCTCCTGACAAAAGTCTCCCCCCCAGATGAGATAAGTGGAGCCGACATTGAGGATAATGCCCCATAGTTTATAAAAGAAAAGGGCGTCATCTACGTTTGGTCCGTAGCAGTTGGCCAGTGTGACCGAGTGGGTGGCAATCTTCCCCCACATCAGGCAGTAGTGCCCCTGCGGGTCTTGAATGGAGCCTCCAGGGTGGTATGGGACGCTGTGCTTGATCAATATGGTAGTGCCTCTAGAATATGTGGAGTATGATGCAAGGCATGTATGGGAGGACCATCTCGCTGCAGAGTTAATTATTTTACTGGGGTTAAAGTACATTTCTTGTAGCATCGCAATATGGATGTTATGTCTGTCCATGTAACCTAGTGTATGTCTGCGTTTATGAGGGTCTCCTAGCCCCCTCACATTCCAGGATAGGAGTCTGTATTGAGGTCCCTTAGTGGCTCCCGGTGCACTCATGGTACCAATGTGCTGAGTGTGTCAAATTGTAAAGTGGCACGAGTCTTTTGGTCCACCTCTGAGATCTGTCTTTTGTGTAGGAACAGTGATCTAGTGCAATGTAATAACATTAACATTTCCCCATTTCAATATTCCCCCCCGCCCACACCAATGGCTCAATCCCATCAGTGAATCCCTCCCTGTTGAAACACAGAACTGCAAGATTGCGAAGTGCCGAATATAGCAGGAAAATAAGAGGGTAAATAAGAAGAACAAAAGTTGATGGGAGAAAAGAGAGAAGTGAAGCATGACATTCATGCCACAGTTTCTTACAGTTTTAACCATTCAATTGGGTATTCCCGCTGGGGGGTGTCGCCAGAGGTCCAGGCATCCACCCCCAAACAAACGAGGGTGCCCGGGGGAAGATCAGTTGTCGGGTACTTCAGGGTATCTCAGATTCCCCGCAGAGTTTTCCCTCGTAACAGGGGTCTGTGTTCAACTTATATAGGCTGTGCTCAGTTGGAAAGGTTTACTTTTGTATGACATAGTCAATCCTCCTTTCAGTCACAAGCCACCGTATAGCGAAGAGGCTCATAACTGTACGGTTCTCAGGTACCAAGAGGTGCGGTATCAGAGCCGCTGGTCGAAAGAGAGTTTTGAGTTAATTAGAGGGGTTTCATAGCTTTGTTCAGTCATTTTCAGATAATGGAGTCGCAGGCTTGGAATTCAGATTCTCTTCTGCCGCAGGGATTTGCCGTCCTCTCTCCTTCCACAGATATTCCTGGGCTTGCTGTGGAGTGGTGAAGATGTGGTGTTTGCCTTGCACTGTGATGCGTAATTTGGCTGGATAAAGCATGGCGTAAGGAATATTTGCTTGTTGTAGTTTTCGCTTCACAGGTAGATATTTTCTGCGTGCTTCCTGCACTGCCATTGTAAAATCAGGATAGAACTATATTTAGTTTCCATCGTACGGAGGCGTCCTCGTTTCCTGGCTAGCCGGAGCACCGCGTCTCGGTCTCGATAGTTTAGCAACTGGGCTATGATGGGTCGAGGCGGCGCGCCTGGTGGGGGTCTCGCTGCTAATGATCTGTGCGCTCTCTCCACTACCAGTTGCTTGGACAGCGCTGAGGCGTCAAACAGTGTTGTCAACATGGTCTCCACATAATCTTCCATTCGTCCCACTGCTGTGGATTCAGGGAGTCTAGGATGCGGAGGTTGTTCCACCTGCATCTTGCTTCCAAATCTTCGTTCTTGGCAGGGATGGTGTGTAGGAGGTGTTCCATGTGTTGCATTTGGTCCCCCCGCGTAGATGCATCCTCGATGCTAGATATGCATTGTTCAGCTTCACTTATGTGCCCGTCCTGCTTCGCTAGTCTCTGTGTGATGAAGTCCATGCGCATATTCATTGTGTCCATTTTAACTTCTATAGAATTCAGGCTATGGCGCATGACTAGTAGTAGGGAATGCATGTCAGGGTCATCCGGATGAGACTGCTAGTGTTGGCCATCTGTCATGTCTATGGCTGATTCCCCCGCCGGCCCTGGCGTCGATTTACGAGCTTCAAAAGGCAGTTTGGATTGTTTTCCGTCTGTTCGCCCCATTTCCTCAATTTGTATGAATGGCGTAGGGTAGCCCAGGGCCTCTAGGTGGGAAGAAAGGAGAGGGGACGGCTTCTTCTGCCCAGTCCGGTAGTGCGCGAGATTATGTCTGGGTGAGGGCAATATCCCGTGTTGTTAGCAGTACGCCTTTACAGGTCCAGCCTGGGGCAATGCAATCCCCTTCATTTGCCTCGAGGGCAGAACTCAGCAGATGCCTCCTCCAGAAGTTGCACCTCCAGTCTCTCAGCCCTTGTGCCGGTCGTGATACTTTCGCGGACGTATCCGTGTCTGCAGTAGTGATGTGGGTCGTTTCTTCATCCGCGTGCCTACAAAGGCTACTCCTGCCATGTCTGGGGGGAGGGTCACTCACTTCTCCGCTTGTGGTGTGCGCGGGGGGAGCTGGTGGCTTACACTGGTATGCTGGCTAGGCTGCAGTATTGAGTCTTATATTCACGTGGTCATAGGGCACAGGCAAAGTGGTAGCCTAGGTAGACATTCCCCAGTTCACTAATATTTGCGTGTATTTACGTGCCCCAGCCTCTATTGCGCACTCAAATTCCACTCAGAATCGCAGGCAATCCTCGCTTCAGTAATATTGGGCCTCCCGGGTGGTATCTATTGCACTCTGAATCGCAGGCAATTCTCGCTTCAGTAATATTGGACCTCCTGCATGGTATTTATTGCCTAGTGGGCAGGTTTCACATGTCCATGTGTAGCGGTCCTCGCTTCACCTTTATATAAGTAGTATGGGGAGGATAATGCTCAATGCAAGCTCTATAACTTTAACAGATGGGGCCGCGTCTGTGGCTGCTGTCAGCTCCGATCTCACTTCGTTCTGTGGTCCGGGCCCAGAGGCGAGCAAGAGCTTCCCGGGCCTCCCACAAGCCGCACCCAGGTCTAACTTGACCGCCTCCGCAGATGTCCCAGCTCGCACTCTGCCCACAGCACTATCTCCCGCCCCTCTCCCCTCCACCAGCACAGCCCCGCACAGGCAAGAGGGCCCCGCAGGTCTTACCAGCACTGTAGTCTGCCACAGTCCGTCCCTGGCCGCTCTGATCTCCGGCGGTCCTCACTGGGCTGATTACCCGTCTTCAGCTCCTTCCACTTGGTTGTCGCCGCGGTATTGCTTCATTCGGCCCCATCCGCTCAGCGCTGCTCCCAGCAGTCTCTGGCCATCAGTTGGCCACGTTCACTCCCGCGACTGGCAGAGGGAAGTCCAGCCTCCCGCAGCTCTGCAGTTTTTCCCCTGGGTGGAGCTACTACCGTTCGTGAGGGCGGGGCGCCGCTACTGGCTGTTGTGCACCACCATCTTCTCCTGCAGTGAGGCCTGCGCTGATGTAACCACGTTTTCTACCCGTTGGGGCCCGTTACATCTGGCTTAAACGTAGGGAGGCATCCGAGATGTGACAGCCAGCGAAAAAACATCTAGTAGTCCCCTGTTGGCTCCGCGGGGAGCAGGATGTATGCCACTTTATGAGCTCGGGTGGCAGGAGCCTCACGTTTGTGCGGCCATCTTGCTCGCTGGCTCTCTAGAGCCCCCCCAAGAATATTACATACTTAAAGAGAGACTTAAAGAAATTGGGATGTACAGGTGCTTAGGGAGCAATTGGAGATGGATTTGCTGCAGTAATCAAGTGGTTTGGAAACCTTGGGAGTGAAATATTTGGCTCCATTTTGAGACTCCTTGTGATAATTTCCCTTGGAGCAATCTGTCTGTTTGTAATGTTTAAGGGGTACAGGTGTATGAAAGCAAATAGAGAGGTACAAGAAAGGAGGGGAATAAGAGGAGAAAGGATGTGGAACTAGAGGAGAGTCAGTGCAGATTTTATTATGAAATTAAATATCTGGAAAACTTGACGAAAAATGTTGAAAACATCAGGGTTTTCATCTGATCTAATCTGACAAGATTCATTTTTTGATTGTGATGGCTAACTTTGCCATCAGAGAAGGGGATTGGATCACCACAATTTAGGCCCCACCCATATGCGTCACAGAAATGCAATTATATATTCGCATCTGACATTTTACTCACTGTGTCTTAACTTTTTGTAACGTGTGTGAAGCATTTAAACGCATTACTAAAATGTATTCACTGTAGAGACTAGAGATTTATATATGTGTGCACTAATGTTCAGTTTAAATACATGCTTATTGTAGGAAGCTGGCTCTGTAAATAGAATATCAATAAGAGATATACTGTGCATAGAGTCCAGGTATTCCCTTATAAGTGGACAGGGGCATGTTTTAGCAATCCCAAGGTGCTCTTCTAGGGGGTAGTGTGGTTGAGCAGCCTTAGGCTTATCAGAGAGGAGTGTTACACATCTGCAAATACACACAATAGTCAATAAATTATGCACACAACTCAAAAAGGAGAGCCACATCAATTTATAAAAATAACATGCATCTTTATATGTGTTTAGGCACCATAATCAATACCATCAGGTAAGTACTTTTGCAAGAGAAATACTTTATGTTTTAAAAAGTCGACAATGCATTTTTCAGAAGCTGCAATGTTATCCTGTGGGAGGAAAAACAAGTATGGCATTCAGGTACAGTACAGCAACTTACGAGACCAATCACCTAAGGTGAGTATGGGGCAAGGTCCAAGGCAGCACCAGCAGATCACCTCCAGCGGCTCTAGGGTAGCCAAGTGCAGTGATGCAAAACAGGGTTGGGACCCAATGTTAGTCAATGGAGATCGTCCTGCGGAAGGGAAGCTGCAAGGTTGGAATGGGGGGCCAGTCGGGCTGAAACAACTAGAGGGTTCAAGTCTTCCGATGCTAGGGGACGTGGGGACACCGGTGGTCCTCTGCTCCTCAGGCCAAGGCGGCCGGGTGCAGAGGGTCTTTGAGGTGTTGGGTTTCTTCATCCAGGAGCACGCGCAGCAGAGGGGACCTGCACACAGAGGCTGCAGGCGACATTGGAGAGTTCATGAGGGGTAAAGCCAGGGTGTACTCTGTCTCTTGAGGTCTTGGGGACCATGCTGACACTGTTGGTCCACTTTGACTCGAGCTGGGGGGCTCGGGTGCAGTGGTGCTTGGCAGCGTCTGGTTTCTGCGGGTCTGAAGTCCTCATGGTTCTCCTTGTGGTGCCTGCAGGGTGCATGAGAGCAGAGCTGCTCCACTGGAGTCTTGGGTCTTTATTGAAGGCAGGCTTTAGGAGGCACGACAGCTGCAGGATGAGATGACTTTAACGCAAATTTGACAGGAACAGCGGACAGGCCTGCAGGTCTGGGGCCAGGTCAGGTACTCCTTCACCAGTCTTTCCTTTTGGGACTCTTCAGTGTCCTTCTTCTTCGTAGGTCAGCAGGATGATCTGATTTCCTGATGCCAGGGGCTCTCCTAAATACTGGATTTTGGGGCATTAGGGGAGTGTAGGGTAGTAGCCAATGGGCTACTTACCCCTGGGGTCACTACGCCCCCTTCCTGTGGGATGTGGCATGACCCTGTACCAGAGATCCAAAGTTTGCCATCGCCAAGGTGGCTAACTCCGAAAAGTCCCATCCACTTCAGATATCCCACCTTAGGGGTGGTACTAGCCTGAGGACGGACATACCAATCTGACTAGCAAATATTCCCACCTGTCCAGGTGCCAAAAGGCTCCGGACAAAGGGGGTCGGCTTCCTCTCCTGTGCCAAAGGCAGTGGGCTCCTTGAAGCTTGCCTGCCTTGGAATGCTAATCTGCAAGTCATCCTGTGGGAGGAGGTGCAAACACCCTCTGCCCGAGCAGGCTTTGCTTCTGACCTTCTGAGACCAAAGGCCCTCCCCTTTGGGGGTCAGAAACGTGTCTCTGGTGGCAGGCTGGTGAAAAACAGTCAGTCAGCACACCAGTAGCTGGTAGGTTTTCATGGGACACCTCTAAGGTGCCCTCTGGGTGCATGCATTAATAACTCCAACACTGGGATCAGTGTGGGCCTATTAGTACGAGATGTTTGATACCAAAACATCCCTGTTTTCAGTGAAGCCATCATGTAACTGGGGAACTCTTTTTCACCAGTGTCCACCACCTGCTTTTAAAATGGCTTCTCTGACCACTTGTACTGGCAGTAATGGAACTGACCGGCACAGGGGCATGTCTGCTCATGCAGTTATGCCGCACATGTAGTATAAAAGTGCACCCTATTTAACACAATGGACCCTACCACTGCTGGGTCCGAGGGAGAGGATTTGCCTAAAGGCCAGGGGCCATCGTTCGTGTTCTCCCTATCAATATAACTTCCACCACAGAAACTAACGGGTCATTATGTTTACTAGCCCAGCCTCTTACGGGGGCCTTTACACACCTTATGATATAGGTGTTCCTTCACCGAGGAAAAACTCTAGCTACTCTGTTCATCTGATATTTATGGACCCACACAATTGTGCGATAAAATTTACAGGATGGCCTCACACACCATCCAGGTGTCAGGATTCATCATCGGCCATCCCACGTTCGCCAAAGAATCCTTTAATGGCAAATGAGCCCATACTAGGGCTGTGGTTCATGAAACATCACCCCTAACAATGCTAAACACTTATTTCATTATCTGAAAACTTTTACTGGAATGTGATCATGCGGACACCTTCTATGCTCCCAATTTAGATACCCTTATAGATGATCCTATAATTGATTTATGTTTAGGAAACAGAAGGGAGTTTCTTTATGGGACACCTGCTTGCTTTAATCTGTTTCTTTATTGTTGTGGTTATAACAATTATGTATCTCATTTCTGTTGCACCTTAACCTACTGAGATATTTTAGCTTATCTGCTGTATTGAATGAACTTACTTTTGATTTGCATACATACTGGATTGATTGGTAATCCAAAATAAAACGCTTTAACCAGATCTGGCGTATGCTGGTCCATACTATTGAGTCGCATTGGCTTCACAAGTTAGAAATGTATTGCTGATGTCTTCTCCCTTTCAATGCTTCAGGTCAACCAACAGCTGATGTTTACTCTAGGCCAGGATCTGATAACTAAAAAAATGTTTCGCATCAGGCATGTTAGCAATCTCAGATTGGATGACCGAGAACTGTCCCCAGCTAAACGCAGAAAAGACGAAGATCATGCTGCTTGGCAAAGCCCCCTCTATTTGGTCGAATGACTGGTGGCCTCACCAATTGGGGGCCACTCCTGTGCCCAAACAGTAAAGAACTTGGGGATAAAACTGGACCAAGCTTTAACGATGAAAGAGCAAATCGCCGCAACTACGAGCTCATGCCACTACAATCAGCGCCTTTTGCGCAGAATTTTCCCCTTCCTCCCTACCACAGCCCGTAGAACGCTGGTCCAGGCCATGGTGATAAGCAGACTGGACTATGGAAATGCCCTTTTGGCAGAGGCTAACGAATCACTGCTCTCCAAGCTCCAGGTGGTTCAAAACACTGCTGCCAGGCTTATTCTGAATCGCCCTTCTGGCACTTCCTCAGCTCCCTTGCTGAAGGAAATACACTGGCTGCCAGTGAAACTGCGCCCCTAATTTAAGATCTGTTGCCTTACGTACAATGCCTTAAAAGGCAAGGGCCCGTTATATCTCCGGAAAAAATAATAGCATACTCTCCTAGTCGCAATCTTAGATCCTGCGATAAAGCCTTACTGTGTGTTCCCCGCATCCACCAAACGCGCAGCGGGGGTAAGGCCTTCTCCTATCTTGCCCCAAGATACTGGAACAAAATTCCTTTGCCCTTGCATTCCACCCCTACCTACTGGAAATTTAAGAAACAACTCAAAGCCTATTTATTCTGAACCATCAGGTACGTTTCCTGATCTGCATCATCGCCGAGATGCCCCCGGGTGAGTTGTGCGCTATAGCAAATAGATTTAACATAACATAACAACTAACATTGGCAACAGCAATAATTCGGCAGCAGTGCTTAATTTGAGCCGATGGTTTCCGGTGCTTGACACCGACACTTAATTATCAACACCGGAGCTTGACAGTCTACCACAGGGTGGCGCTGTCTGGCTAATTTAGAGATTACCGCAACAACCGTTACTTGTTAATTCAATAGACATTAATAATGACTATTACATGCCGCCCAAGCCACTCTTATACCTTTGGGGGCCTGAAATAGTCCGAACTTTCACACTTGTAAGAGTGTGATGGTTAGTAGTTTTGTTGTTACTATCATTGGCAGCATAGCAGGGGCAATGTGTGGTGCAAGCTGCAGTGGCATTCCTGACGAGAGCCCTGGCACTCATTTTGTTTTACAAAGTAAGCTCTGGTCGGCAGTGTTTTAGGCGTAGGTTCATTGTGAGTTTTGCCTGGATGCAATAAAGCTCACAGAAAGGCACTCAAATGCGTTTAAACATAACATGTGTATTTGTAAAAGTGCATGTTCACCCCCAAAAGAGCATCTTGGTGCTGAATAACAGATGTTCATTCTTACCCAACTCGATGGTACTCATTTTATAGAGCTCAGAAAAGTTGAAAGGCTATGCGGACCCTCCGGGAATTGAACCTGTGACCATGAGGTCGAACACAGGCCCCTGCAGTGGATGCATAAATCCACTAAGCCACCAGACCCGGCAACCCTTTTGAAGAAGGTCCTTTAGTATACCTCTCTAGCCACGCCCCTTTTGGAGACTCCCTGCCATCTCGCCCCCCCTCCACCTAAATGACTGTTTGGTCCGGTATGTATAACTGGAATTGTTGCTGTTCTTATATTCTAATTAGCTAGTTTAAGCGCTCTGAAATATACGGATTATGGAGGAGCTCTAGAAAAAAAATAAAGTAAAACGTTTAAATGTATATTGGTGTTTCAGATCGGAACGGGTCAGCTCATATAAGAAAACAAAAACAAGTTGAAATTAACTTGTTATGGATGCTTCTCAGGCGCTCGGCTGCCAGGCCCTTCGGGTGGCTAGATGAGAAGTTTGCCTGTATTTCGAGAAAGTTTTCGTTGGGTCGGGCAGGAGATGGTTCTCAGAAGGCCGGTTGATGCCTGTGCGAGGAGGAGGAAAGGGGAGGAGGCAGGTCTGGTGGAGGGAGGGGGACTGGGCGCACACTGCTCAGCGGCGGCGCTGCTTCCCCCATCGGTGGCCGGCTGCGGTGCTTGTCTCTCGCTGGCCGGAGGTGCGCTCGCTGTTCCGACTGCACACACTGCGAGGAGGAGAGGCGCGCTTACTCCCCGAGGGAACCCCGGGCAGAGCGCAGGGAGGCCACCGGGGAGCGGTACAGGGCGGCGAGGAGGCGACATGGCCACTTCACCGTGCAGCAGCAGCGGGGTCTCCTCGTCTTCCTCCTCCGGCTTCACCATGGACTCTGGGCTGGAAATCAAGACCCGCTCCGTGGAGCAGACCCTGGTACCGCTTGTATCACAGGTAGGGAGCGCAAGCGGCCGATAAAACCCGGGGTAGTGGCGTGCGGTGAACCGGAGTTGGTTGGAGCAGGGAGCTCCAAACTCCAGGCGGGGGAGAGGCGAGAGGGAGTCCAACCTTCGCAACTACCGTTCCCAGGAGACCCTCGGCTGCCCCGTCTGTGTGTTTGCTCTCTGTCACCCTATTACTATTGCATCTTAACGGGGACTTGAATTCTGACCCTTATTTCCCCAATTTCAACTTTCTGATCGCGAGAGCCCTGGGCTAGTGCACCCTGCCCACCTGACCCACAGCAGGCGAGGGTGCGTGGTGGGCGGTGTTTCTCTGGCACTTAAAGTGCCGTGGGGGGAAGTGGGCCGCGCTACAGAGAGAGCGGGGGTGAAAGTACAGAAACCTTCGTGAATTAAAATGAAATCACAGGTCATCCTGCAACACCAGTTTCCCTGCGTTTTGTTTTCTAGTGGCAGACACTACTCACTGTACTGGTAACAGTAGAACCTAATCTGAACTGCCATGCCCATTGTCATTTAATTGTCCCAGAATGTACCCATTGCCAATGCGAATTAACTCGCTAAATGCCATGTCACCGGCAGTGATCCACCATAGAGCCTTCATGCTAAGGGGAATGAACAAACTGCACGATGCCACAAACTCATGCCCTGAAGGTAGGCAACATCACGGCAAACGTCATGTGTGGACCGTGATCGTGCAGGGATTCTGCGCCAGAGCTTTTGGGTGTGTAGTGAACCGGACTCGTATTGGAAGGCAGTTCATCTTTTGCACACACACGAGGAATAGTGCATTGAAGGTGGAGGCGAACTCTTAAATATATCGACTTCACCATTGCTTTTCCTAGCATCTTCCACACAATTTAATGGTAAACTGCAAGGCTCAGAAGCAGTAGGCTGTATTATTGATGCATACAGTGAAAGACTCCAGTTGCCACTTTAGATCAGTTCAGGGGTAGGTTGGCTGGCGTCAGTTTGTGTAGGGGTTGAATTGTCGAGGAGGGGAAAGCATGAAGACCTCTGTGACCCTTGTGAACTGACTGGGAGACTCATCAATTTAGATGAAAAACTCTCTTCTTGTTGGTGCACTGGCCCTATAGTGTGGACCAAGGGGCCATCTAGCATGGCGCTCAGGGGCTGGCCTCGGATTTAGTCAATGGGTAATTTGGGCTAATTAACAAGCGTTAGTATTGTGGCTAGGAGTCTCAACAGCTGGGCGTGACCGGGGCCTCCCTGGAAGGCTTGCATTAGGGCAAAGTGTTGTAGCCCGTTGGCCCCGCAGCCAAAGCAGTAACGGAGCCCCTGCTTTGAAGGGGCCCCATCTGTAAGGGCCCTTGCCCAATCCAACGGCACCATGCCATACATGTATATGGGGAAGGGTGACTAGAAAGTAAACCGCGATGTTATTATTAGATTACTTTGGAAGTGACAGTTCATAAGCAATGGCAGGGGCCGGCATTTGTTTATTTTATCCAAGTCTCGTCTCTGAGGCAGGGGCTGGTGGGGGCTAAGTGTAGGGTAGACCCATACTCAGTACAAACGTCTGCTCCACGGAGTCTGTGACGACTAAATATATGCAAGCACCCTGTCTTCTCAATGTAAACTTGGCTCTTATTTCCGTGGTTTTCCCGCGGTTAATATGTAAGCTACAGGACAGGATATTGCAGGTGTCTGATCGGAAGGAGGCCGAGCTTCCATATTGGTTGGTCGATGCGTTCTTGGTGTAGACAAGCTCGTATTTCCCATGTAAGCTGCGCACATTCCAAGACTGTACAACTATTCAGGATTAGCAAGATGCATGACTTAATCAATACTGTAAACGCGTCTGCGTTGCAACCGTTTTACGTAAGGGGTTGTCTCTTCCACTCTCGTGTGCGCTCTTATCTTCCGCTGTCCTTCCCCACCAATTTTCTGGCGTGTTCTTCATAGTGGGCATCTCAAAAGCTAATGTTATTGGACAAGTTTGCACCCACTCCCGCGCTGCCGCATCCACGTAAAACAAAGCATTATTTGTTGTGTAATCCTGTGATCAAAGTTTATGCTGAGATGTTATTCCAATAGAATTTGGAAGACAGATCGTCATTCGTTGGAGTTATCCAGTCATTTTGATATTAAATGCTAACATTAATCCCAGAGTGTTCTCAGTGAAAGATTGTATGTTTTCTCACAGATGTACGTACATGTGTTGCTAGGCTAGCACTAAAATATCCACGTCAATAGCATGAAATAAAAGGAAGCATTTTGTGACTTTGTTTGCTATACTCATCTGTGATTTTACAGATATGTTTAATTGCCCAGGTCACAATTTGACGTGTTTAGTATAGCTTTGCTTCGGCCTAAGGTATTTTTGGGTTGCATTTTTCCACCATGATCTTTCACTCTTGTTAAAGTGCTTGCCCAGGCCCCCATCATTGTGTCACTGGGAGTGGCTCTCCTCAGGTGACATGATCTTGCAATACCAGTGCAAATTATTCATATTTTGCATGGAAGACTGTATCAGCCCTATTTTAATACGCATTCAGTGTTGCGCGGACAAACAGCAACATTTAACTTTTACTGCACAGAATTAACTTTTCAGGGTGTGTTTTCTAGGCAGGAATACAACTTTAGGGTACCTTGAAAATGGTTTTTGTTTGTCTCGTATAAAAAAATATAAGGTTGTGTAGTGTTCAGTACTTTCTGCCGGGATGGTAGCCTGTAGATGACTTTATGCAATACCTGGACAATGCATCATTGTAAGGATTGCGTAGTACCATGGTTGATGTTTCCTGGTTTCTTTCAAGTTCCCTCTTTCCGATGAGGAGCCTGTTCTCATATGTGAGTGTCCAGGTTATGCTTTACACTATCTTGTATAACCCAAAAATCCGTGCCACTCGGCCAAGAACCTCAACGCCTAGGATCTTACAGAGTTACCTGTTACAAGTGGAGTTCACAGGTTTATTAAGCATTTTAACATTAACCAGAGTTTCCCCCCTCGTAAGAGGGGGGCAAAAGATTATAAAAATGTACTAATTAAATTATTCACCATGAGCTTGGCAGTGATCCATTTTCAGTGATCGGGTACATTTGAAAGGTCTTTAGGTTGTCCCCGTGCCAGATGTTAGGTTTACCGTGATAACCTGTTGGATATTTCTCCAGCCGGGCTTCGGTTGCGAGTGCCCTGTCTGGTTTTGGGGTAATCCCATCCATTCCCACTGACCCCGCTATTTGGCATTCCAGGTTTTAAAACTACCATCCCCACCGGGCCGCTTTCTAACCCGGCATAGAGGGAGCTCTCATCACTAGAATACCTCTGCTCATGTCCCTGTGATTTACCAATCTTTCTTTGACACAGGTGGGTTGCTCAAAGCTGCCACTTCCGGGCCCATTTAAATTGTCTGAACCTCAGGTGGGTTAACCCCTTGGCTCCTTATGCCCCCTGAACAGACTGGGCCTTCAATAGTTCCACAATGCCAGGTTGGCGAGAGGCTGAGGGATGAACACGCAAATTGTCTCATTTGTTGAGAAGGGAGCAAGGAGGAGAGAGTGGACCGTGCCTAGTGTGATTCATCATCACTGGAAAAAAACAGTTTCATGAATAAACGTAGTACTACAGAAGTGAATGGGTGTATATTCCAGGCAATAGATGTTATAAATCGGTTGGGGTACATATTTGAAAATCAAAATCACGTTTCCGCTACGTGGTATTTAAATGTTACTTTTTGCGTTTCTAGTTCTAGTTACACCCAGATACTGTATCCACTACAATATTTTCCTGACACCCCGATCCATGATGAAACATTTTGATTCATTAGTTTACCCTGGGGAAGCTCAGCTGAGTTGTGGCAAAATTGAATACTTTGTTTCCGGTGACAGGAAACATCACAGGTACTCCTGGGGGGCAGATGAGTCAGTACTTAAAAGGCCAGTGATTGTATAGTGTGGGAGTGCTTTGACTACCGTAATTTACTCCTATGTCGCTTCTTTTGGACCACTTGAGTCCAGTGACCTACACTAACCCGCCCGTTTTATTTCTGGCTTGACAGAGCAACTGTCTAGAAGACATACTACCAAAGTCCGCCTAGAGTAGTGTTGCCCTCTCACCTCATGCTATTGAATGTTTGGTGTATCATTCCACCTTCTTTGCGTTGCTATACCTGAGAGTATATTTACATCTTAAAAGTAAACTCAGTCATTACCTTTTTAAAAAAACAAAAACCTTTATTTTTCAGTTTTATAAAACAACACACAAATAAATCAGCAGTCAATGATATGAATGCTAAGTGACATTTCGACAGGCAAGGCCATAGGTTATATAAGTGTAGTCCCCAACCTGGGAAAATCAGGCATAGGGTGCTTGTGCCCCCCTCTCGTCAGTGCGTATGCAAATTGAGCACTCCATGCTCTCCACACATTCCCATGTATCGCTGCACTCATTCGGTTGTGTCATCACTGTCTTTCGACACAATATCAGAGTTCGGGTCCAGCAAGGTAGTACACATAACATGTGTATTTGTAAAGTGCACGTTCACCCCCATAGGGGCATCTTGGCGCTGAATAACAGATGTTTATTGTTACCCAACTCAATGGTACTCATTTTATCTACCTCAGAAAGGATGAAAGGCTGAGTGGACCCGCCGGGATTTGAACCTGTGACTATGAGGTCAAACACAGGCCCCTGCAGTGGATGCATTAATCCACTGAGCCACCTCAAGCAGGTAGGCACCTCAAGCAGGTAGCCCCAGTCCACCGTATGGAAGGTTTTCTTTAGGCCGACCGCGACCAGGGTAAGATTCTTGTCACCGTGTTCAACCTCGTGCAGGACATGGGTCAGCTGTCTGAGGTTCATGCTGGTGCATCGACCTGGAATGAAGCCATGCTGGTCCCCGTGGACCAACTGCGCCATGTGGGGCATTAATCAGCAGCCGAATGACTTGCAGAGCACCTTCACGTCTGAATTAATCATTGTGAGAGGCTTTGAGTAGAAGGGTTGTATGCAGCTCCCCCCGGTTTATGTAGCATACATATTTCGCTTTCCTGCATGGGTGGTGGCAATATCCCTACCTTCATGGCCTCTGGAAAAACCTCCAGGAGTCCCTGCATTAAGGGCCCTGAGTAGGTCTGATAAATTTCCGATGGAAACCCGTCACTCCTGGGAGCCATAGCTCGCGGAACCGATTTCAAAGCCGTTCTGACCTCTTCCATAGCTAATTGCTCATCCAAAGCCTCTATTGAAACCGGCCCAAGCCCGGGAAGGTCTAAACTTTCAGGAAATTGAGTGAATGTATGTGTGTCTATGGTCCGGTCTGCGGTGTAGACTCTTTGTAGGTGCATGTGGAACGCGTCCACAATACCCACTCTGGAGGGGATGCTGGCACCGCCTAGCGTGGACAGATATGTCATCAGTGGCAGGGTATGTTCCCAATGGAGGATCCAGGCCAGAAGACGCCCAGACTTGTCGGCCTCTCGATGCAGTCATTGCGTTATTGTTTTAGGGTGTACTTATCAAGATGATTCAAAATGTCCGTTATGCGCCCCGTACAGTGTACTCCTCCCTGAGTGTGCCTGCTGTAAATGGATGCGCTGTCTGCACTTCGGCAAGTGCTGACTCCTCCCTGATTAACTCAGCCTGCAGTTATCGCCGTACACCACAAGTCAATCCCATGCAAGTGCCGCGCAGTACCGCCTTAAGAGCCTCCGACTCCACGGATCTACTTCCAGTTGAGCACCAGTTTGTTTCATAGTAGCCTGTCAAGGACTGCGAGAGTGCCTCGCATCTCACCGGATCCTCAAGGATATCCGCAGGCATCCGCCAGGACCTCAGTCTTTGTGGCGCGCCTCCCATCGCAATCTGTTCAACTCAACGCAACGCATTTGGTCTGCATTCTCACGTATCCCCATTAGTATCCTGTGGTTCATTCAATCATGTCCCTGCTGACAGTGCAACAATTGACAAGAAGATACCAGTATACAGCGCAACCAATGTGCACTCTTCGCAGTCATTCCAAGTGAACTCCCAATCCCGATAGGTACGTGCCTGGCCTGTCCCAGCAATTCAGCCTTACAAAAGCGGGCATCCAATCACATATTCAAGCATCACCAATCCCCACCTCCGGGGAAACCATGATATCTGGCACAAAGTCCAATGTGGGGCTCAAGGCCCTAGTCCCTGTTCCATCAGCTGACAGTTGTACATCTCCCTCCTAATCCATGTCTTGCGTCGCTGTGGTGCTGAGCTGTATGGCACCATCTTCAGTGACCGTGATCCTCCGGGAGCCCAGCGGGATGGTGTTGGGTTCATCTCAGGCTGAGGTACGGGGCGCTGTCCCCCTCAGGGATGGGATCCCCAATTCCGCTGTGGGTTGCGAACCTGATGGGGCGGCACATTCTTGCATCTGATTTCTAACCGTTCCCACACCTCTTTCGGACGGTCGAAGAAATGGGCCTTCCCCTGTGCAAGGACTTTCAGTTTTGCTGGATACAGTAGCATATATTGGAGCTGTAGTGTTCTTAGTTTTTGCTTCACACCAAGAAAGGATTAGCGATTTTTCTGCATCTGTTTCATATAGTCTGGGTGGATGGCTATCCTACTACTTCCGAAGAGGGGAGGTGGCCGTTCACGGGCTGCTCGGAGGATGCAGTCCCTGTTGCGATAGTTGAAGATTTTGACTATGATGGCTCTCTGTGAAGCCCCGGGGCTGGCACCAACGCTGTGTGCGCTCTCTCCACAATGAAAAATTCAGACAGTCCTGATGGCTGGAGTTCAGTCCTCCAGGAGCTTTTCAGCAGAGCCCCACTCTGAAGGAAGTGACCCGATTAGGGCCACCTGGGTCACTCGCCACCACCTCTCAGCCTTCCATACAAATGAAGAGTCGGTCAGACAGTAGAGAATACAAACCAAGTATATGTTTATTCAGATACACTCGAGCGGAGCCCCTTCTGCCCAGTCGCTTAGGGGTGCTGCAGAGAGGACTGACATCAGCAAACATGGTGATTCATTATGTACATTTCAGAACCAAGGAAGACCCGCCCATAATGGAATTTTACAAGCAGGTGCAGCTAAAACAGAGAAGTACAGTAGGATGAGCTTCGACTCTGAGGCCGGGCACACATTATCTCTATGCCAAGGTTGTTCTGTCCGTGCCTACCGCTAGACTAGTGGGAGAAGGCCTCTATCTAGTGGGAAAGGTATGCGTAATAAGAACAGTGTATTCATTAGTACAGCAAGACCTAACCTTGGAGAAACGAAACTTTCCACAGCCTGCCTCTCAAGGAGGTAATACGCAGTTAATGGCAAGATTCAAAATGGCGGCTAAACATAAAATGGTGCAGCGAATGCTAACTTACATAGAACAATGCATGAGCAAAATAGCAAAAACATTCATTTCATCAATTCCGCTGTCTCGGGGAATCCTAGGACACGTATATTACTGTACCAGGAGCGCCCTTCCTCGTCTTCCGCTCTTAGTTCCAACTCCCTCATGGAGGTGATCATCTGGGCCATTTGACACTTAAGGGCGACCACTGCCTCTACAATTCGGCAATGTTACCCTCGGTGGTTGTGACTTTATCCACAACTTTCTTTAGATCGGCGCACAGGAGGTTAACATCAATTGACACGTCTCAATTTTGTGTTCCAGCTCAGTCTGAGAGCATTGTAGTGCAGCCAACAGTTCTGTGCTGGAGTGCGCCAACCCACCGTTCAATGCCTCCCCTACATCAAACCTCAAATCTAAGGGAAAAACTGCAGATTCAGAGTCGGAAACCCTCCTGGACAAGAGGCCCTGCACACAAGCGCAATAATATGAACATGCCAAGGGAGGGAAAATCCACCATGTGGTCCAACACAGGACTACAACCTCATGTCATCATGGGAAGGCCCAAAGTGTTCTTCCCTGCTAGACCCCAGATTTCTCCTAATCTTTGTTACTGATCTGAGGTAAGTATATATAGTTGCTATTATTTTGTCAGTTGCTAAACGTAAAAAGAAGCAACATGCATGCATGCAGTGTCTTAAAAAAAGTATTCAAAAGGACTTTAGTGGAATGTGATCTTGGTTTAGCATAGAAACTGCAAAAAAACATTGCATGTAAGGTACTTTGTGCAGAAATCAAATCACACGACAGGGATCGAGGACACGTTCCAAGTTATTACAGTGGGGGACAGCAACTAACCGATGAAATAAATTGAGTCTAAACCTCAAAAGGAGGAAGTTCTGGTGGTGCTGGGCATTGAGTAGCAAGAATGGCTGCGGCTCGTCAAAAGAGGTCAGCGAAATTTAAGATATAACTGATGGCATAGTTCTAACTTTATCCCACCTTGCTGCCCCATGCATTGCAAAACACATGTCCCTTGGTATCCTTTTGTTGAAGGAGAAGAGAGATGGAGGTTTGTCAAACAGATCAGGTCTGGACAAAGCCAAGGCCATAACCTTAACCTCCCTCAACCAAGGGATACCCAGACCCCGATCCAATGAAAGACAGTCTTCAAAGATCGCTCTATTAAGTGCCAGTGCCTCATTAGTCTAGACTCGTCGCCACAACATAAGAGGACAAGTCCGAATTTTATCCTACAAAGGGATTAGCCCGATCTCCTTAAGACAAATAAAAGTAGCTGTACATTGGGGAGGGAAAGCAAGCTACAGGTGAACCTGTTTTTGATTAACTGAAGCCCAATTGCTTTGTTGAGGCCCCAAACCCCGGTCCCATAGGTGGACATGCTTAGGCATTTCGCCTGATAAATCACTAACGTATAGTAAACAGGCCTCCCACCCAATTTAATGGCAAATCAAAAAAGCATTAATACTTCTCGCAAACTTGCTGTTTCTGGTTTCCAACTGCTGGTACCAAGACCCAGTGTTGTCGAAGACCATACTGAGATAACTAAAATTGTTACCTTGAGGGACTTTTGAATGCAAGGTATGTTTTTGGGTTTAGTTTTCAGGCAAGATATCCCGAAGTGCAGTTTGCGAAAAATATATGTAATTTCGTACAAAAAAAAGAAAACTTATTCCTCCCATCAGTACTAAAAATCACTAGCCAAACTCACTCGATTTTGAAAGAAGGTCACATTTCTCCCTTCACCTAAGCATCATCCATTCGAATCCCTCCCATTAAGAATTTATGCTTTTGTGAGTCCGAAAGTCAGTTTATTCTGTTTTAAGCTTTGGCCACGTGTTTAATCCAATGCAAAGTTGCTATGAATAAGTGCTCTCTAAAAATGCAAATAACAAACATTAAAGCTTTAAACATTTTGCATTGAAAATATTTTGAGCATTCACATTTTCCATCATCCAAGAGCGAATTAGAGAGGAAGTATTTTTTTACATATGCCTGACATCTTCTTAGTGTTGTCTTAAATGACAGTGAAGTGTGAGATCATTTCTAGGAGAGAGATAAGTGGAGACAAACTGGCACAGTGAGCTGGCAAAAGTGCAGACGGAGAAGAAGCTCCAAGTGCCTATCCATCTTGTGTGGCCCCTCTCCTTTGCTCAAATCTCTCTCCATCATACACACATTCATTTGTTACTCCCCCGCACCTTTCTGGACCCATGCACTAGTTAACATCTTTTTGGTTTGTTTTGAAGTGCAGCCTGTGACTTGTAGTAAATTAATGACTTGTAAAATGAGCCCTCTCAAACAAGAGAACCAGAAGTTGGGTGCTGGACTATTGATAGTTGCATCAGTAGCAGCTGCTACCGGACGGGAGAGGTGGGGTGGAGGCGGGCGTGGGGGGGTGAAAATGAAGGGGAAAAAAAACCACTTACCTGGGCCAGCCAGCCGCCGTCTCTCCTCCATCCCCTTCTTCCTGTCTCCGCCGGCGACAGGAAGCACCCGGACTCCCAGGCTCCCCATAGCCAATCACAACGCTGCAATGCAGCGCTGTGATTGGTCTGAGCGCTGTGGATCAGCACTCAGATGGGGAATGGGAAGCTTTGCATGTTCCTCACTAGGCTGTGCAAAGCAAGCCTGGTGGGGAAGATGTAAAGTGCGCAGGACTGTTTGGCCGGCCCGAGAGGGTTGGCTAAGCAGTCCTGCGCACTTAAGGAGTGCAAACCACCCCCCCCCCGCTCTGACCAGCCCCGCCTCTCCCCGAGAGCCACTGACTTCAATAGAAAAAAGAAAATGATAATAGTGATACGTTATTATCATTTTATTTTTCCTTTTGAGCAGTGGGGCTACGCTTCTCCGCCTTATCGGAGGAGCCACCACTGAGTTGCATACACCCTTTTAAAACTGTTGCACACTCCATTGAGTGCGCCTGCTGTAGGCTGAATCTGTGCACCCAGTCAGTGAGTTCTAACTCTGAGTTAATGTATGTGCTGGAGAGACCACATACAGAATGATGGTTGAAACTGCTGCTCTGTTTTTATCTGAAGGAGCTCCCTGACTCTTTCGGGGTGGGAGTGCCTGAGGTCCCCCAGAGTGTAGGTGCATTCACCTCGCCTTCAGAGGATGGGGTAGAGGGTGCACCTATAGAGACTTTAGTCTCTGCAGGTGCAACACAATCTTAGGTTTGGTGAGGAGAAACACCGCAGCGTGGGAGTGCTCTCTTTGACTCTGTGGGCATCCCTCTGTGGGCGATCCCTTGAGGCTTACTAAGACTTTCCATTCTCCTTCTCGAAGGGCTCCTCTGAGTCACACCAGTTATGGATATACAGAGGACTCTTTACCCTTGTGTCAGCATTAGTTGTTTGTCTCAGACACCCAGTCATGGCATTCTATTGGAGGCCGCATTGCATGCAAAAGAGGGGACGTCCTTTACACCTTCCATGCAGGTTGACAAGTGAACTTTGAAAAAGGTGGGTGAAGCCTCTATCAGACCCTCTGCCTGCTCTCGCCTTCCCAGACACACACAAACACATCCAGAGAACAAGCTGATGCACACACTCATACATTTACACATGCACATACACACGCAGCCAAAGACCCCCTCCTTACTTATTACACAGTGGCCCCTCAACTCCTGGTCTGCTCTCTGGTCTATCAGGGGCTTTGAGGGAGAGACATCTTTAGGAGGTCTCCTCCCTGAGCTATTTGAGCATGTGGTGGGTGCCGGTATAAGGCAAGGGTAGTGATGGTTGGGTACTTTAGAGCGGGAGAGGGAGCGTAGATTTAATAATTAAAAAAAGAGACTTACCTGAAGCTGCCGACTGCCTCCCGCTTCGCGCCTCGGTATCCCTGGTCCCAGCAGCCCCTGGGATGCCATCACAGACTCCCTGTGCACTCCCCGCGCTGTTCTCATTCTATGAGAGCAGCACGGGGATTGGCCTGAGCAGGCTGGTTTGAGACTCTGCTCAGGCACAGGAGTCTGTGCAGTTTCTCCAACCCTGCTGTGCAATGCAGCCTGGTTGGAGAAACCTAAGCGTGCATGTGTGTTTGGCCGGCCTAAAACGGCCAGCCAAACACACATGTACATTTATAGGTTACCAACCACTCCTCCCATGGCTCCACCCGCCCCTTCTAGCTGAAAAATAAAACTATGTTAAAATATAGTTTTATGCTTCAGCTGCTGGCTCTGAGCCAGTGGGGTAACGCTCCTCCGCTATTGTGGAGGAGCCGCCCCTGCGATATTGGCGGGTCGCCTACATTTTAGCAGAGCAAAAAATGTTCCGCACAGTGTTCACTACAGAAGAGGCCGCACAAGCTTGCATCTGTAAACAAAAGTCCATATGCAGCTTCGAAAACGACACAGACGACCAGTTGTGCATTATGTGGTGCTTGCATACTAAGCAATAGAATCTGATCATTTGGGGACGCGTGTGTTCCTGCACTCTAGTAACCAAATTGTCGCTTTTGAAAGAAAGGGAGAGTAAAACTGCAGGTAAGAGTGTGGGGTCAAGCACTGGAGGGAGACATCTATTCATGAGATTTAGCCTCACACACTTATGATAGATATCATTGTTACGTCTTCTAAAGAGAAAATTGAGAGCTGCAGTTGTGAAGAACACAACCACTTTCAGAAAACAGTAACTTAGGAGTATTGTCACTGGGATGGTACAAAGCCTTAAGTCAGCAAACTTCTATTTTAATTAGCATTCCACTGCCCTTCCTTAGTAACCACTTCTTATAGCGGGGATACAGAACAGCAATCTATTTACCAGCCTCTCGCAACTACACGGCCTGTTGAAATGGCAGATAATGTATGCTAGCAACTACAAATCTTTTATTACAAGGGCCCTAGCAGGAAAATGTGTTCTGCGATCCTGAGTTAAACTTTAATCATACAGATTTGGAGAAATAAGTTTCATTCTTGTGTAGTCTGGATTTTGCTTATAAGACTTTAGGTTTGAGCGGAACAGAAACATTTGCAAGTGTGCTCAGGGTTTAGGGTAATGCTTAGCTCTCAATGTGCCATTGTTTACTTTTGGCATTTATATTTAATCTGGGAGCTTATGCCTTGAATGTTTATTTTGGAGTTCGGGTTTGTAGCAAGGCCCTCCTTGTTCATGCAATAGGAAATTATACTGCCTAAATGATATGTCATTTGTAAACCAAACTGAACATTTCTATCCCACAGATATACTTATGACTAGCTCTTAATGTTGAGCTGAAGAAGTAGAACATTTCACAATAGGATTTCTTTGTGTGCGAGGTGATGACAAACCGTAATTGTGCCTCTGTAATTTCCCAAGAGGCTTGATACAGAATTGCAAGTAATTACCAACAATTTCAGTTCCGTTCTGAGCCTCGCTTTCAAGCAGCGCAGGCAGAGCTCAGGACTTTGCTTCTGGAGCTTGCGCGTAGGTCTGCCCCACTGCAACGGGTACAGCGCTGCTTGGTGCTAGTCCCACAACTTTCAACAGAGAAAGTGCCCCTTTTTCTGTTGGCAGAGCGTCGCCCCACTGCTTTTAAGCAGTGCGAATAAATGAAACATAAAATGATAATAACTTTGAGTTATTATCATTTTATGTTTCTGTGCTGCTTTGTGGGTGGGCTGGGCTGCTCTGCTCTCGGAGCAGGGCGGCGGAGGAGTGGTTTGCACACTCCTAAGTTCACATGACTGTTTGGCCGGCCCTCTAGGGCCGGCCAAACAGTCATGCGCACTTTCCCTGTTCTCCACGCAGGCTGCATTACAGCCTGCGTGGAGAACATGCCCAGGCCCCCATTCCCTGGCTGAGCGTCGAACCACAACACTAAGGCCAATCACAATGCTGCATTGCAGCATTGTGATTGGTCAAGGGAGCCTAGCTGTGCTTCCTGTTCCTGGAGTCTGATGGAGGAGAGCTGGAGCAGAGACGTGGAACCCGGCGGCAAGGTAAATGTTTATTTTACAATTTATCCCTCCCACGCGCCCCGCCACCCACGAGCCTTGCCGGCCGCCACTGCGTGCAAACCATCACAAGTTTTGCAAATGCAAGTGCTGCTGTAACTTTACTTGCTCTGGGAGCACCGTGTCTTGTCACCACCCTTCCCATATAGCCTCACGTTATGTGCTCGAATGCTATTTGTAAAGATTGCCGGAGGCCAATAATTTTGATTTCTCAGTCTCGCTGAGGGTGTGTTTGAAGTTTTGTCTGAGACATTTTGCTGTCTCGTTAGGTCTGATTTGACATGCTCCTGTATGCCTGTCCAGTGGCGTATAGCTAAAATGATAGGGCCCTCATGCAGAAATAAGGAGGGACCCCTAAGCCTCCCATATCTCACAGATCTGCATTGACCTTGGGCTGAATGAGGGCCCGGAAACAAGCATCCTGGGACCGGTTTCGGGGTAACACCCCCCATCAGCCAGGCTAGCTTGAATCCAGTGGCAAAGTGAGCTAAAGAACGATGATGGATTCAACCCAGATCTGTGACTGGGGATGAGTGTCTGAAAAGTTTCAGCGCTCCATCCATCATCTCCTTGTGTTTGCTTTGTTTGCCCTAAGTTGGCAGGGTATGCCCAGACGTGGGTTCCTTGCTCACTTTGCTACTGGATTCAAGCTAGTCTGGCTGATGAGGGGTGTTACCCCAAAATCAGTCCCAGGATGCTTGTTTCTGGTCCAGGGAAGACCTGGCTTGGCAGTTCGGGCTGGACTGTTCCCATGAGGCACAGGGTCAAGACTGATTTGCATATAACTGGGTCTGAACTGGGGCAGCGAAGTGAGCTAAAGAACGATGATGAATTCAACCCAGATCTGTGACTGGGGGTGAGTGTCTGAAAAGTTTCAGCGCTCCATCCATCATCTCCTTGTGTTTGCAGAGAAAAAGATAAACCATGATTGATATTAAAATGGCAGAGAAGCTGTAATGAGGACCAAAAGGCCAATACTAATTTGAGGTTGTTTGTGTTACCTTTTGCAGGGGACCTTGCATAGCATTCAGAGCTGGATTGCTCTTTTCAGGTCAAGCCTGCAACAGCACATGTGCTGTCGCTTGCAAGACACTATTGTTTACAATAATGGGCTGGAAGCTCACCCATTGCTTACCATTTGTTGGCTTCAGTGTCACTCTTCTTTGCAGCCTCCTAATTGGCCAGAGCAGACCAAGCCCCACTTCCATTCCTTTCTAAGGAGCACAGGCCAAACACAGATTGATTCAACTTAATTAGTGCCCGTCTGCTTCTCATACTGTGATTGAGGTACTATTTCTTCTTCCCCCCCCTGCGACTCCCCCTTCCACAGTCTGGTACTTCCTCCCCCTCACCTCCCTTGTTTTTTTTTTTTTCCATACACCTCCCCTCCTCCTGCTGTCTGTTATTACTGCTCCCTCCCCTTTTGTTGCAAGCCGGCTTTTTTTTAACATATTCCACAGCATCTTGGGCTAATGTGCAACATAGCTTTAAAAAAGCGCTATAATGTGATCAACGATGGGTGTGTCGTATTGCTTTTATAATTGACTTTAAGACCTGTTCAGCAGCTCCCAACATGTCTTAAAAACATTGAAAAAGCCAATAGATCTTGCATAGGCAAGATCTATTGGCTTTGCTAATGCCTGGTTTTTCTTTAGAGCTGAGCGAAGTCTGACTTGCATGTCTTTGGTCCTAGTCTGTGATAGGAGTTTAGCAAGAAAAAAAAATGAAATGTACATTAAGTAATTACCAGTGTACAAGATAAATTCAAGTATGCCATCTGCAGGAATTTTTCATATTTAATTTCAGGAAATGGTGGGTCATCCAAGCTGCCGCTACTCTAGCATATCAATAATGTGCCCGATGTCGTTGATGAAAGATACCCTTATGCTACAACTAGTATTGTACTCATCCTGGTCAATAGACATGCCAATGTTTGGCGATTAAATAACTTGGTGACAATATTGGTCCATTGAGCACTCTAATCGATGGAGAGGGATGGTGAATTCCTTATTTTGAAGACCAGAATGCTGGCCATGGAATGGAGAAAGCTAGTCAAGATGTTTATGGAAATACATGTTCAGTTGCATTGATGGCTCCAAAAGAAAAGTCCAGCAAAATAGGCAACCGCCACTTTCTTCATTCTGTATGTAGCGTGCAAAGTCTGTGTGTTGTGATTCAGCACTACAGCCCAGACCGAATCCTGACTAGAGGGAGGACAACAGGTCAGATTTTGTTTTCAGGTGAAAAGCCAGGGCTTTGCCAAACATAGTGAGTTGGTTTTGGATGATTTAGAAGTGCCTCTCTGCCGAGGATTGGTGTCTTCATTAGAGATGTATTGCCTGTGGTACTCATGACGTCCGGAAACTCTCCCTAGCTGAGCATCTGTTGACTGTCGAAACCTGCACAAGATGCCTTTGTAAAAGAAAACAAGACCCAATGCATTGAATAAATAACCTGTGGGTCTTGTTGATCCGTTTCACCTAGCGAGCTCTTCCTTAGTTGAAGACTCAATATTGATATTTTTCTTTACTAATCTTAGTCACAAATTAGGCTGGGTGGTCGATGGCAGGGTAGGACTGGCATATAGGGGAATCAGGTCAGTGTGTGGGCCTTTTTTGGTTGTTTGTCGGCCTGTTTTAATGTCTGCTAGGCCAGTTTTTACTGTTGATTTCCTGATATTAAAATAAACATTGCCTGCAGCAAACTCAAATCCATACAGTCTTCCATACCTTGCAAAACACTTGTACAACTTGCCTTTGCAAGTTCAAAACTGCCCCAATCTGCAAACATGGGTTACTTTTTTTTATCTACCTAATTTACTAAAGGGGACAATTTTAGCATGGTGGCTGGGCCTATTTGGCAGCTTCATTATGAGTGAATAAGGTACACACTTTCACCTTTTCAATCCTACTTTTCAAGGTAGACCCTCTGTTTTCTGGCGCATGGTGTGATTCTCACAGTAGCATTATTTCTTTCTATACTTTATCTCTGGCAGTTGCTTCCCAAATTAGATAACCCGAGACAGTCTATAAACTAAGTGATCTAGAGGAAAGTTTTCTTGGTCTCTAAACAACGTTCTTCCACAATGCCAAAATACCTGCCTATGACGCAAAATACAATGCAAGAAGAGAACTTATCATTTTTTTCTGAAAATTGAAGAGGCAGATGAATAACCCATGTATTAGGATTGATGGCCATGACCAAAATGCTTTATCTCACCACTTCCTTCCAAGAGTTGCCTCACCCACAGCCTTCTTAATTTATGAGATATCTTCGTTTAATGCACAGTATGGAAAATGACCCGAATAATACTGGAAAGAAGAAAGGGCAGTGCTTAATTTGTGCCAGTGTCCCGCCACATTTTTTCTAAGCACTGGCATATACTTAACCACCACATGTTAGCGCTTTGTGCTCTTTTTTTGTTTTGTTTTTAGTAGAACTCATTAGTGGATATACTTTTTAAAAACTAGCACATAGGCACTGCAATCAGTGGCATTTGCAGTGGTAGGAGTTGCAGGCATGGCGTAAGCTGTAGTGGACTCCTGAGAGATTCTTTGGCCCTGGCTCTTAATTGTCTTCACAAAGTAAGTACTGGGAAAGGGTGTACCATGATAAGTGTCACTGCATTCAAAATGGACCCCCCGGGTGACTCTGTGTGCCAAGAATAGGCATTTAAATCAAATCCTTCTAGTGGGATGTTTCCTTCCATCAATGAATTGGGATGCCCCACCCTTGCCTGCTTGCTTTGCATGAGCAATGAAAATGTATTGGTAAAGAATAGTGTTGTTATTTTCCAAGACATTCTAGCTTTACTGGGGTTCATCAAGCACAGTAGTATGTTTCTTTGGGGTCGAAACCTCGAGAGGATTATGCTGTTCATAGCCATCACTGCTTGTACACAAGCAACAACCATTGTTCCTATTGAAGGTCAGCAGTAACACCTCATTTGTTTCTGTGCTAGCCTCCATTAGTACCTCCATCAGAACTTGTGTCCAGGCAGGGTCTCAGTGCACATAAATCCCTGTAACCCATTGCTCCTTGGTACAGTGATCTTCAGTACCAATGGCACTCAGTGGCATTATTTTAAAGCACCCATGTGACTGTCATAGTCCGTGCTTCAGTACACAGTGCACTGCTGGAAGCTGCAGAGCAGACTACCTTCTGGTCCATCATCACCAGCTGGTCCTCCAAAGACTACTTGAATTCTCGTTGCACTCTGGTTTTACCTTGCACACAATGTTTATGTGTGTAGTATTTGTATAGCTCAAACCTAGCCAAAGGCAGTGGAACATGTACACGGGCACGTAGTGCTGTTTAAAGAAGTGGCTGCAATTTCTTTTCACTATCAGAGCATTTTTAAGAAACCATTTCTAGAGCTGTCATTGTATGTGTACCAGTGGCAGCTGAAGCAAATTTTAGTACCATGAGGAACAAAGTCCACTGCAGTGTCTCCTGTCATGTAATCCTTTAACAAACCAGATGTCTTCATTTAATGGAGGCAAGCGGGTACCTGACTCCATCGCCACTTGAATGTAGGACAAGAAGGTATCCAGACCAACAAGAAGAGTTCTGGACTGTGCTTCCTTGTGTTTGAGGAAGACAGAGTCTGTATGGTTTATGGTGCATCTGTAGATGCATCCTGTTATGTTCCTTTTTTTTTTTTTTTTACTGTATTTTTATTGCTTTTCCAATAACAACGAACATACAGTGCGTTTGGCATAACCAGAAGGGTATTTTCAGCAGACAGACGTTAAAAACAAGCACATATCTACCAAATTCAAATTACAGATATGAATTACACATGGATCCGAGGGTGTCCCACCACAGTATAGAAATAAAACTAAGGCATCGAGCTTTAAGCCATGCAGTCAAATATTAATGCTCACTCGGCCACCGTGAAAGCTGCCAAGAGATATATGCTCCTACCTCTCTTCAATCCTCCCCACCCGAGTCATCCTCTATGGGTTGGTCGTCATCCTCCTGGAACATACCCAGCAGTTGTACCCTTAGTAAAATAGCCTCGGACGCCCCATCGTCAGTATGCGTGAGGCGCATATGTTGTTTCTCCGCGGCCCCCCATTCCATCAAGTCCTTCAACCAACAGGTCAGCAGGGGAGCCCACACCCCCTTCCATCCAATAACCACCCGCCTCTTAGCCAGAAGTAGGGCCAGTTGAGCCACTCTGAGTGATCTTGCGCCCTCTGGGGCGCACCACTACTCCCAACAAACAAGCAAGTGGGGTTAATGGGATGCTAATTCCTGTGGCCGCCTCTATGCAAGGTACCACCAGTGCCCAATAGAATTGAATTGGAGGACATTCCCAGGCTAAGTGTAAAAAGTTAGTGCCCACCCCCCAAATCCCTGCAGTGTGAGTAATCAAGTAGGGCATCTGAGCCTCCGATTTCCCCCCTTCATCAGTAGCTGAGGCAGGGTATCCCCCCACAAGTCAGCTCCCAGAAGCCGTTTCTCCCAGTTGTCAGACTCCGCTAGCCAGTGGGCTGCGTGCTGTAGGTGAGCAGCATAATAGTAAGATTGTATATCTGGGACGGCCAACCCTCCGTCCTCCTTATCTCATTTCAATGTAGCAAGCGCCACTCTACTGGGGTAACCGCCCATAAAAGCGTCACTAAGAGGCTATACAAGCTTCGGAAGAAGCGATCCTGCAGTGGGAACAGAAAGTTCTGCACCAGATACAGACATCTCAGGAGGAAGACCATTTTTGCTATTGCCACCCTTCCCATTAAAGAGAGGGGGAGTCGAGTCCAGAAGGAGACGGATGCTTCCAGACCGGACAGCAGCCTGTTGATATTTTGACGCTGTTGTTGGGTCTCCGTGTGGGTAACCCAGATTCCCTAATATCGAAACCCTTCCATTTCCCATCTCAGGCCCACATCTGGCATTTGATGCAACTGCTTCCCAATCAGGCACCCGAGGGGGAACACCAGGGACTTACGAATGTTAAGTTTCAGTCCAGAGACATCACCAAAATCGCTCAGATGCCTCATCAACAATGGGATGGACTCTCGGGGCTCGCGGACATACACCAAATCATCGTCCGCATAAAGCGAGACTACGTGATTTTTGTTCCTCACTTGTATGCCCCACAGAGCCATCTCCATGCGTAACACTAGAGCCAGTGGCTCGATCGCCAGGGTGAACAACAACGGCGGGAGGGGGCATCCCTGACGGGTCCCCCTCCCCACCGGCTAGGACTCTGATAGCTACCCTCCCACCTTGACGCGTATCGAGGGCTCAGTGTATAGAAGCCGGATCCAGGCACTAAAATTGGTACCGAATCCCATGCCCCTCAGCACTGCCATGAGAAAGACACATTCCACTGTATCAAACGCCTTTTCTAGGTCCAGGGAGAGCAGTGCCATTTCCTCCTTCAGATCCAGGGACGTTTGAAGCACATGTGTCAGTCTACGAATATTGTGTGCAGTACTACGCGCTGGCTGGAAGCCACATTGGTCCTCATGGACTAGATCCTGAATAACTCCCCCATCCTTGTCGCCAGAATCTTGCACAAAATTTTTAGGTCAGTATTCAGCATAGTTATGGGCCTATAGGCGGACGGGTCTTCAGGATCCCCTCCGGGTTTCAACGTTAAGCATACCCCCCCCTCTCTCATGGTTTGCGGCAGGCACCCATTGACTATCGCTTCCCGATAAACCTCGACAAGCTTCTCTCTAAGAATTGGAGAATAAACCCGATAAAATTCCGCTGGAAATCTGTCCCCACCGAGGGCCTTGGATTTGCATAGAGCCTTGATAGCCTCGCCCATCTCTGTTGCAGAGAGGACCTTTTCTAGTTCTAACATGGCCGACTTCTGCAGTCGTGGAGGCCCTGCCCGAGCCAGAAAGCCCTCTATACTACCCTCGGCATCCGTGGGCCCGCCTTATAGACTACCTTAAAATGGTCCAATAGCGACGCTAGCACTTCATGGTGCTTGAAGCACAGATTACCGTCTGTGTCTCGCATTGAGATAATGAGGGGCATTTCCACTCCCGTTTAAGAATCCATGCCAATAATTTGCCCGATTAAGTCTCCTTCCATCCTGTTATGCTCTTGACATTTATTAATCATGTGACATATTGTTGCAAGGTGACTTAAAACCATGCATTTTTTCCCTTTATTGCCTTAACCCTTATTATTTTTCTCACTACTTTAATCACTCATTCTTTCTTGTTTTATCACTTTTTCATTTGAACATTTAATATAATGTAAGCCATCAAGATGGCTCAGTATGTTAAATGCTTGCCACTGGGAAATGCAGTGTGCTTAAAGCCATGAGCTTGAATCCCGGCATTGCAGACTCTGCCTTCCATCCTTCTGAGGTCGCTAAATTGAGTTGTAGTAACATCTGTTAGAAACTGCAGAAGTGTGTTGTGAAGCTGTATATAAAAATATAAGTTTCTATAAATTGTCATAATCCCGAAATATAGTGCAATTCCCATCACAAGCTCCTGCATATTGTTGGTTATTGCAAGCAGACTATTGCCAGCAGACCATTATGCTCCCTGAGGCAGTTCTACTCAATATGTGTTATATATTGAAGGAAAATATATTTTTTGGGGGGGCTGTATTGGCACTCCATTCGAAAATGTAATCATTGTGAACCAGCGGAAGACTTATTTCAGATAACTATAAATTGTTATGGAAAAGGTTCTTAACCTGGAGTCTGCAGACACCTGGGAGCCCATGATGCCTACTCAAACAGTTGCAACTGTTTCGAAAATTAAATTTTATCAGTAGATTAATAAAATATATAAAGGCAAAATGTAAAATTGAAATTTTTCAAATGCTTTATAAATGTGTAGGAATTTGAAATTGGAGGCTAAAAATTAAGTTGGTATCATTACCTTTGTTTGCAGGAGCACACAGAATGTAGTATGAATGATTGGGGGCCTCAATTGATGGTTTGGTATGCGCTGACAAACAGCTGCATAAATAAACAGTTTATAAGCAATAAAGACAAACTGATGTGCTAGAGTCAGGCATATTGATTGGTCTTTTAGAAATTAAATCAAATTTGAAAATCCCCAACTTTCCCATTAAAATGAAGATGCTTCCATTTTTTTGTTTCTGAATTAACATATTTCACAATTTGTATATTTATCTGATCTATACTTGCTTCTGTATTTTGTTTATTGTTTTGATGTTTAAATCGTATAACTTGCTTAGGCTAAGATCCTCAGCTTTTCATAGTGGTACAGCGAGGTCCCTAGGTGTCAAAAGGTTAAGAACCACTGAATTATAGCATCTCATTGAGAACTGAAACTAAATTTTGTAGACAGAGGGGAGGCTGTGCTTTTCATTTTTGCCTCAGTGGTTGTTTTAACGCATAATAATGTTTAATGTGCTTCATTCAGCTGTGTAAGTTTCAGCTTCCTGGGGGGTTGTTCCTAGGAGTTCAAGTATTCTGTTGCCATGTACTAGTCAAGAGAGCTTTTGTTCCTGAGATTAACAGTGGTCATGACTTTGGATTTAGTGTTTTGTTTATTGCCTTATGTGTCAGTTTTTTCTTTATGAAAGAACCAAATATGTAGCTTTTGAAATGAGCCGTACTTCACTGTTTAAATAAAATAAGAAAGCTGTGGCTTTCATGTGTTCTTCCTAAGCCGCTGTTTCATACTGACTCGGACAACAGCGTTTTCATACGAATGACACGTATTACAGCATCATGAAGAAGTCTGTAAAAAAAAAAAAAAAAATAGCCCTCCCAAAACTCGTTACATGATTGTTTTGCAGAAACACATGCAGAAATGGCGGTTGTTTTTAAATTTCAGGCCACTTATAATAAACCAAGTCTGAAAGTTAATTTCTTTTTTTTCCTACTGAGACGAGCAGCAGACGAATGTAATTAATTCAAGCAAAGTGACATCAGTCATGTTTTCATCGATAGTAGATATGGCTGTTGCATTTTTTGAGTGTCAAGTTTAGGCAAGAAAATATGGTAAAGCCACGTAGATAGAACATTGTCCGTCGAAATACAAGTTTTTTACGTCTCGCCTACCAGATAGCCCAAGTTGTCAGTTTGCGAAAAGACCTGTTGTCAGTTTACAGTGGGCTTAGAGCCCGTCCATGCTTTCCATTGGTAGGCTTTATTGTCTCTCTCATTTGCTTGCTTTTTATTCGTCAGTTTGTGCAGGCTTTCCTTCATCTTCTTGTGTTTGTTCCTCCCTGGGGCATAGCCTCATTACTTGAATCCTTCCATTGCTTATTTTTTAAAAGCTATTTTTTTCTTTTTGGTTAAGTACTCCATGAGAGTCCATGTGTTTTCCAGCTTTCTCCCTCATGTACTTCTCTTTCTCGATCTACAGTGCTGCATGTTGCTTTCTCTTGCCTGTGTGCTTCTCCTCCACCTCACTCTGTTGCTCTCACCCTCGTCTGCTTCTCCCCTGTTGTTTTTTTGTCTGTGTGCTTCATCCCCCCAGCTCCACATTCTTCTTTTACTTCTGTGCTTCTCTTCTTCCTCGCGCTCCACTCTGCTCTCTCTTGCTTCTGTTCTCCCCCACCCTCTATGTTGCTTCATCCACCTTACATGTTCGTTCTGCCCACTCCTGCTTTTGAAAAAAACTTTTGCACTACTTGTTTTTAAATAAGAAAAAAAATACTCCCATTATTTTGTAGGCATGTGGCTCACACACTTGCAAATTGATGCAGCGGCTGTATCCTAGCATCTTTTTTTCCCCTTGGTCTCCTCTATAAGCCATGCTGCACTGCATTGGGGACTCTGTACAGCATCATTATAGACCATTGACAAAGCCATCAGATCCCAAAGGTGAGACCTGTTGACTTTGCCAATGCTTGTTGTTTTTGCTGACAGTTTGACTTTAGTTGTGGTCTTCTAACTGGGTACAGTGCTTTGCCAGCTTCTGCACCTACAACTTAGCAGATGAGAGTTTACAGCTGTGATAGCGTAGTCACCCATGCTGGCTCCCATAATATGGGTGGTTGGTTGCACGGCCCCATCTTGTGAATTGTGACTCCAGAGCTGTGGTGTTCTTCTGGTGAGCACTATTATCCTAGCAGGCACTGACACCAGAATGAGATCCAGTTTTCTTGTCATATGTCCAAACGTGCAACCCAACTTTGAAGCAAGAAAGGGAACCACCTTAATAAGCATGGGAAAATTTTGGATATGGAATGCAATTTCATGCCTGTACTAGGATGATCTCCGCCTTCAGCGAATTGAGAAATATGATAAGCGTTTGTCAAAGATACACGATTGATGGATTACATTTCTTAAAGGTGAGGGAAGGCCTTTCCCCCAAGAAATGCCACTAATTGTTTTCAGAAACCTCAAGCAACGTCCCCAATCAGGGACAATTGTTTGTCGAAAGTTTTCAGAAGGTGATTTTTTTTTTTAAAGAACTGACTTTATTTGTGGTTGGAAATTTCCAACATGTGGGTCGGGTAGAGACTTAGAGCAACACTTCACTTTCTTCATGATCTGATGGCTGATCGCGCCCCCGAGTGATGGAGGGCAGTCCTCAGGCTTGTGGCTCGACTATTAAAGCGGAACTTCGACCAGCCAGCTGCCTTGTACTTCCAGCATCGTGAACCGTCTGCAATGCTCTCTGGCTATTGTTCAGAAATCCATCTGCTGTTTGAGTGTTGATTTATGCCCCAGATTGTATGCTCTCTTGTCGTATAAACACAATCCGGAACCCGTACTTTCTCCTTAGGCTAATTCTTCCTGTGTGCAAAGCACTCTATAATTTTGACTTCAATTTGGCACTTAATTCTGTTTGCTGGGTGCTCCAAACAATATTTTCCTGCAAATTTGCGTCTGCCTACTCATTTTCCCTCAGCAGTTTTAGTAATACAAGAGCAATACGAGAGCAGCCAGAAATGAAATTTAATTAATGTAGGGAGGACAGAACATTGACAGTGTCTGGCTGTTAAGACTGATTTCGTGCTGCCCGAGGCATGGGACTTGACATATGCCTGCTGCATCTTTTTTGTTGTTGTTATTTTTTTTTGTTCGCAGTTTCATATAGCGGGAACTCGACCCTAAGGTATGGGAGCGCTTTATATGAGCACCAGTTACATTACACGAGGACACATTCATTTATGTAGGCACAGGGAGATTAAGTGATTTGCCTAGAATCACAGGATGTTGAGCCGACGCCGAGACTCGAACCTGGTTCGGGTTCCTCAGGTCCAAAATCGGCAGCTCTAACTGTTAGGCCACATCTTGCTCGGTATTGCTGCAGTCCGCCCTTTATTTCTTTTCCGACTTCTAATGTTTTCTCGTAACCATGCGTCCCTAATTTCCAAGGGCTTCACAAACTATTAAAGGAGGCCTGGCGGTGACTGTCCTCGGCATGCATTTTTGTTTAGTTACCAACTTTTCATTGCTGTGGTTCCATAAATGCAATTATACTTGCATCCAGTCTTTTAAATCAAGACTGGAGTCAAACAGTTTTTTAATGCTACACCTCATCTCAGCAGTACTTGTATAAAGCACCGAAGAGTAAAAAATCACACCCTTTAACATTAAGGTGCACCAGAACACTACAAAGCATCCCATATTGTCCTCTTTTTTAATGCTACACCTCATCTCAGCAGTACTTGTATAAAGCACCGAAGAGTAAAAAATCACACCCTTTAACATTAAGGTGCACCAGATCACTACAAAGCATCCCATATTGTCCTCTTTTTTAATGCTACACCTCATCTCAGCAGTACTTGTATAAAGCACCGAAGAGTAAAAATCACATCCTTTAACATTAAGGTGCATCAGAACACTACAAAGCATCCCATAATCTCCTCCTTTTCTCTGCTTCTCCTCAGCGAGGTAACTGCTCCTTTTGATTTAGATGTTTTTGTGTCTAGGTGATTTTGATTTATTCTGTCTCAATATACATCATATATTACATACATTTATAAAAAGAGTGCGGTTTTGACTGTTTGGATCCTTGAATTGCACTTACCTCTTGGAAGATAGTGAAATACTCCAGGTTCACCAAGTATTTAAAGGAAGGGCGGGCACGCAGAAGGTAATTCTATCTGCACAAAGCTGGCTGTTTTCCATGTGAGCTGTCAGCCTGGCTGCTAACAGTCGTTGGCAGCTTATGATGTCACAGGCCTAGAATGCAGTGTTGTATTACTATAGCTTGCCTTTTGAAACATGGAATGTAAATACATTCACGTTCTTGTATTTAACATGAAGGTGCGGTGCTCTCTTAGAGGAACTGGGGTGTTTCTCTGGCAGATCAGTTATGCAGGTTTCTTTTGTCTGTTGGGTTTTTGTGATTGTGGGTTCTGTGTTGTCTTCATAGTGTTTCCCCTTTTGTCAGACTTCCGCTGTTAGCCAAATGTTTTGCCCCTTGGTTTTACACTGTGGTTTGTTAGTCCCGGTTCGTCAGAATCAGGCTATTTATCGCTGCTGACAAATAATTATTCCATGAGGTTTGTTATTTATTGGGTGGGATAGATAACACCTATTCTGAGTTTTTGGGGAATAACATGCTGATTACGGTGCTTACTCCAAGGAATCAATCAATCAATCAATCAATGGTAAATACTGTATACTTTTCTTCTCCTGTTAAATTCCGGCAGCTTTGACTTGCTGAAATCTCACGACGGATGAGCTATTTAACGTACACAGTGATTGCTGGGTGCGTTAAATAACACAACTCATAATTCCGACCTCTGAGCAAACAGGAGTTGGGCATGGTTTGGAAAACACTGACGAACACAATAATTGGGGTGATTCCCTCAGAGAAATGCTGCTTGCTTAATCAGCAAGTCAGCAGGTTAGTACCAGAGACCCAATGAGTTCTCTGTATGCTGCTAGTTGTTTGTTACCTAAATTCAAGGCAATTCCAAGAATCGGACAAGGATGGCTTACTTACTTAATGCGACATGCTTTATCATTTGCCACCACGTCCCACCCTGGTAAGATGTTACTACCAAGACGGACTCGACCTCAGAATGGGGCTTTTCTGAGGGAGTTCTTAAATATTTCTTCTCTCAGGACAATGATTTAGGTCCAGTTTATGACTTTAAAAAGCCACTAAAGTATCCTTTAATTTGGTGGTATCCCTGGTTGATTAAAAGATTACCAAGGGGTAAATACAGGAGGCATACTTTGGTATAATGACCTGTATGCGTCACTGTTGTTTCTGCCTCTAATCAGCCGTGGGTCTAAGGCATTCGTCAGGGCTGTCTCTATGCCCCCTATGCAATTAGTAAGTGCTGGGTAGGCTTAGATATAAACAGAGGACCTACCTCTCAACTGGTATCATAATGAGTGATAACCTATGAGATAAATACAAAAAGCAGCAAAAATTGTTGTTCAGGAAATAGGTGAACAAGGAGTTACAGTTGATTTAACTTAGCACAATACTCGACCAGAGAGATGGTCACTTTTACCAAAAACGTTTAAAATAGGTAGCACTATATGACATAAATTAATTAACAACAGATGAGTGATTAGGGTGAGTATACTAAGCCTTTTGTGACATATATAAGGTTAGTCTTGTGCATATCATATAACAATGCAGTGATCAAAACGAAGAAAGCAGACAGAATTAAATAACTAGAACTATTTAGCTAGGTGCTTCATGGTCGGTTCGGGGTGGGTCTCTCCTGTAGTCAAACTCTATATACATAATTTCCCTACTGTGGTTAAAATAGGAATGGTAGGCAAAATATTCAGGCCCCACATGTAGTATAAGTTATATATGGAAGCACAACAACACTTCAGATACACTTAAAACATAAAACCACGCCCCTGTCCTCTTTTGTAATAGGAGCAATTTACAAGGATACCAAGATATCCTGTTTCACTGCCTCTTGAAGGGCCTGCATTCTAACAATCCTCAAAACACTCCATGCAAGATTTACTTCATCAAGGTCGAGAACTCACTTGTCACCTAACTTGCCCCATCAAACAGCCGTCTGGTGCAGAGGTTTTTTGCCTGGAAATTCCTGCTTTTAAGCTTCCAGGTCACTGTAAATTAGATGATCATTTGCACCTGTGTCTGCAGGCCGTAGTCGAAGGGCAGGTGAGAAAATCTGGACCAGAGCCGGAATCCTCACCCAGCATGCGTCCGGATCCGAGGGTCCCACCCCGCAGCCCGACATGCCCGCACCTTGCGCCTCGATCGTACGTCGATTTGGGGGCGTTTCCCCAAGTTCTATGGCACGTAAGTCTGCTTGCGGGAGGAGGCGATGTAACTGAAAATCCGGTTTGTTTAACCCAGGATTGTCTTTTAGCCTCATGTGACGATCTCTTTTGTGCTGCATTATGAGATATGAAGTCCCTCATCGTATTGATAGCTGGACAACATGTAGTTTTCTTAACAAAAAAATATATTTATATTGAGCCAAACAGAGTATTAAGACATTATATGTCTGCTCATAGTCAAAATTACTGAGATCTAGAAACCCTCCAGAAAAGTTCTGGATGACACATGGGACAGAGCCCTCATTTTAAAAAAAGGAAAATTATATATTTTCCTGGATTTTTATATGTGCCACCAGCCTCTGTTTTTTAGATTTTTTTGAAAATAAAGAATTTGTGTGGAGGACCAGTACTCACTAGCGAGTAATTGTGTATTGTATTTTCAATTCTGTGTAGGATTCTTATCAAAATCACATTGTCTCCCACGGATAGGCTCGGGGAGATGCATTACGATTATCTACAGGTAGGCCCAGTTTTTTACACAAAGGCAGTATAGAACCTTATGATGGAAAGACCAAGTGTTGCTACCTTCTGTTTAATCATCCCCATTGGATATCATCGTTTAGACCCTGTGAATCAGTGCGTAGTCGATACACCCATCATTGTTCAAACCTGAACAGTGCTCTTGTGATGTTGGTGTTTCTTTGTTCGAATTTTTCTAGAACATACCATTTTATGGAAAACACTGACCCACTCATAATCAGGCCCAATGTGTCTTCTAGTGCACATTGTCATTTGTTCCACAGAAGTCTCCTGGTCTGCGAAGCGTTGTCTGAGTTGTGATTTCATATCGGAGTGACTGGTTATGGTCAGTGGGCACAGATATCAGTTCTTTCACTCATCCAGCGACAACTGCAAACATGCAAGATAAAATCGGGCACCTGAAATGATCAGGCAGGCAGTTCAGCTGGTCATCCACCCTGATTTATGATATTGTAAAAAAAACAACATCCTTTGCAAGGAGTCACACCCGTGATAAGGAGAGTCTTCCTTTCTATGCAATTTTTCACTCGGTGTCTGAATTTCACTTTTAAAGGTAGATTTGTTGTCCTGCTACTCATACGATGAAGTCTGGTGATTTGACCAGTTGCTTGGCAAAGTGGATGACATCTGCCACTTGTTGCTGTTCATGGGATGCTGAATGTATTCACGAGTTCACCCAATGAGGGGGTGTGCACCGCATGTTGTGGTTGATAATTAGTAAACGCCCTGCAATGTAATGTTTCTACTAATCAAATTATCAAAAGTGTCACTTTCGTTGGAAAAATAAGCATAATTTCCTTCTTCCAGGGAGAGCCTGGGAGGGTGGTCTTGTGGTCAGGCACTCTACCCTTTGACCTAGAATTCTGGCAGATGATGGTCGAGCTCCCTCTGATGCTCTGAGTAACTTAACATTACCTACTATGGCATTAGTAAGTTACACGCTGTGTAATTGTTCTAAACTTGACCAGAACTCTGATGCGATATGTGCCATCGGTTGTTTCTTTTACCATATTTGTGCACAACTATTATCGAGCTCCAGGTACCTCTCCTGCATTTTAAGACTTTGTGTACACGAAGTAGAGTCATGTTTGAATACCACCTTTTGTCATTCTTTAAATGCAGATTGGGTATTTTTCAATGAGTAGCCTGTATTGTACAACACCCATTGGCCTTCGTAGGCCTGGCGTATCTGATGACACATTGTGTAGCTTCACAGTCTGATAGTTTGGTTTCAGTTTTGAAGGAGCTAATCTCTTGCAGTAGGTTAGGGCTTCGCAGGGGGTTATGGGGTTATATGTTTTTGGTGTTTCCAATTGGAGCTGGTTGGGTTATTGTGAATACCTTCCACTTTGAACTAATGTAGAGGTGTGGCAGCGTAGTCCACGCTATGAGAAGAATGAGAAGAAAAAAGTCAGCACGTATGAAGTGAGCGCAATCACTAGGGGTTTCTAGTCTTTCTGTACAGCTCGTGAGTACCTTGTAGGCCAGTGAGTGAAGATTCAACGGGACGCAAGAGTACATCAGATTGTGCAAAGACTAGACTAGTTGGCCAATACTCTGGTGGTTTCTGCAACGGGGAGAGAGTATGTAATCCTTCCTACCCATTTAACAATGTAACAATACTTTAACTCTGTTGTGTGTAGAGCAACACTGCAGGCTTAACAGGCATGCATCTTTGTATGATGTTATTTCACCAATGTTATTGAGGTAGCACACACCACACGCCTTATAACCCCAAAGATGCCACAGGAAATGTCATTGTAAGGCCTTTGGTCTAGGGCCATTGTGTTTTTTTGTTCTTTCAACACTCTGCCTAGGAAACTCAGTGCTGCAGGTAAAAAACAGTGTTTTTTGTTTGTTACAATCAGCTACTTGAACGGCACAAACTAACAAAAAATAGTCCTGGTTACTTTTAGGAAATCAGTAGTCAGACTAACTCACAGGAGTCGCAACCAGTAGCACATGGGTATTCAGTTCTACCCTAGAATGACGCTGTTGAGTGAACAGTGGAGAAAAGTTTAACCCAGTGGGTCAGCTGTCTTTCTTTCAACGAGCATGCATTAGCTCTCAAGTTTCCAAGGTACATGCATGAGTTTAAGTATTTTTATTTGGTTTAATAAACTTTATTACAAATCCGATAATGCAGTGAAAATTCTTGACTGAATGAGCTACTCACGGATGGACCTGGGAAACTTGAAAGCTCTGTATGCATCAACCCTACTCTGGACGGTCCAACAAGTATTGCATGCCTGTTGGCTTATTGACCTAGCCTTTCAAGTGAGCATTGGTATCCGTTGTGATTGTGGTTTTCTTGTGACTTGCCCCCTTCCTCACTGAAACCAGAGTGAGCTCAAATTGTCATGAACGTAGGTCACTAAACAACCTGCACTGAAAACAAGCCGTGGAAAGCCTATTGGTAAGGCATTGTCTGGTTTGCCTGTGCTTATTTTTCTAAATGTTATTTTTGGTTGTAAGCACACATTGTATGAAAATAAGCATTTTCAAAACGTCAAGTACTCCCTGGCACTGAAGGGGACTACTTATTGTGCGGATGTGCACATAGGGCCAGAATAGAATGCCAACACTCACAGTCAGGTAAGTCAATCAATTAAATGGGCTGACCCTGTGTCCCATGCTATATGCTATGGTGAGTGTAAGCAAAATGTGAATGGCATTGCTGCACACCTGTGGATGAAGAGGGCTGACAGAAAGCCCCTGTAAGTACGTTTAATATATATATCATTTTATTAAAATCAATAGTTATTGGCTAATGCCGGACTTAAGTGAGTGCCGACTTTGTCTTCTTTTGATCAGCAGCTCTCCACAATTCCTCTAGTGCGTTTGATATTGTAGGGCAGAGGTTTTCAAACTATGGGGCGCACCCCCCCTTGGGGCAGTGGATGTGTTACCAGGGGGGCACAAATGGGTCTGCAATTACTTGTAAGTCAAGATCGCCTAGAAATGCGCCTTTCGTGCTTCCAGGCTGTCTTCACTTACGTGCAGCAGTTAAAGCCCATAACAAATGAGTGTAGACGGTACTACTGAGTGGCCGGGGGCAGGGTCAGTGAGTATGAAGACTGGGTCAAAGACAAGGCTAAAAAGAAGGAAAAAAAACAGCATTTTGTCTTATTTTCACCTTTGAATAACTGCATATAAAAACATGTACACACCTCAAAATAAATGCAAGTTAAACTAATCAAAAGGAAATCTACCCTTTTACCTTATGAAACCTCTGTTGGCTAATGTGATCACTGCAGATGTCTTCGTGTGTGACCAGAGAGTCAAAGAATTATATCCTCATTGGTGCAGTGAGGAATAGTGACTTGTTTGTAGAGCTACAGAAAGCACTGTGAATGTCATTATTTTAAAATTGTTTTACACTGTATAAAACAGGCTGCTGCAAAATACTGTAAAATTAAACCAATGCTTTAAAAATATACATTTTAGTGATAAGTATTCGAACTATATCTAGTGTAAGTATTTTTATATGTGTCCATTAAAAGGGTGCACTCCTTTTAATGGACATATATATTACCTCTGAAAAAGAATAAATATTTGTCACCATGAAGCTGAGTGACTCCATTAATTAGAACCTACACTGGCTCCAAAGCAGCCTTTATATTTGGTGATTAACCATTTCGCACATTTACATTTCTTTCAGGTAGCGGCCACCTTGGTGAGAAGGCATGTTTCTCCTTTAGTTCTCTACTATCTGTTTCACAGCACAGCAGCCCTCCCCCCTCTATGAGGAGGCATTGGGCCCCAGTTACAGAAGTCTTACTATAAAAAAGAACATGGGGAGCATTTTCCTTACTAGCATTAGGGCCCAGGTCACCATTGTTGTGCACGGAACAGGGCCCAAGCAACAGGAGAGGGGGGCTAATTGTGCTTTATTTCTAGTTATTGTTTACACAAAGTGGCATAAAGCCTACTTTGGGCATCTGGCCTAGAAGTAATGGCCCTGCTGAGTGGGAAAAGTATACAGCTCATGTGCAGAGCTGTAGGTATCATTGGTGCTGCTGCTGCATTAGATGCCCAGTGCATAATTTCTGTGCTAGTGATTCTTTGACCTTTGGAGCAATGGCCCAAGGGAGGGGAAGAATGAAGCAGAGGAGACACCTTGATTTGGGCATCAGAGGGATGGGAGCGATGAAGAGAGATGGGATGGAGAGGGATAACGAGAGATGAGGGGGAGAGGAGTGGTGTGAGATGGGAGCTCATGTTGTTAACAAAGGTCAGAGGCGACAGCAAGGCAGTAGCTATCATTAGTGAAAAAAATGCAGTGACACTTTTGCTCAGGGGCCCACTGCATCCCAATTATGAATGTTTTACAATAAAAAATGGGCTTGGGGGCTCATTTTCTTTGCTAGCCTTAGGGCAGATAGTACCGTTGGTGCAAAAAAGGGGGGCAGCATGCAGTAGCTCATTTTCTTTCAGAAAGAGACCGGACTTGTTTCAAGATTGAAGTGATGTTCAGACATGGTGGGGAAGGAGTGAAAGTAGAGGAGATAGCCTGCTTCTCAGGGCTACAGCCATCACTAGTGCAGCAGGTGGAGTGCTTTGGGGCCCACAGCACCCTAATTATGGGCAGTAGTGTTTTTGGTCAATTCTGTTCTTGTTTGATGCTGTTGCTTTTTTATAAGTCTCACATTTAGTGTGGATTACAAGCTACATAAAAGCACCCCAGAAATTATCTCATGATCCCCGCCCCCTGTAATCAGCCCTCACCCTCCCACTCCCTAAATCCTAGCCATATAGTTTTGAAGGGGGGCAACTTCAAGACGTCTTGCGGGGGGGGGGGGGCTCAGAGCAAAAAAGTTTGAAGACATCTGCTGTAGGGCATTTTCAGAACGCAAGCATCACTCACTTCATATGGGCATGGCGTTTTCGTACCGTTGTAAATTGAACTGTCAGTTACATTGTTAACAAAATTGAGAATAGGCAGTTTGAGAACATTACCTGCAGTTAATCAATAAAGCTGTTTTATTGGATTGTGCCTTTAAAAAGCAGTTCTGGCTGCCTTCTGCATATTAAATACAAAATTAGTGCGTGATCCAACCTGATTGCTTAAATGAATGTGCCTGTAGTGCTTACTTTTTTCTGGTATCTTATTCCATTATAATATATATTAGATTATATGTGCGTCACTATCAAATTGGTCACTGTGCATGAGTGAGGAATTTGGGCACAGCAACACTTGCAAATAATTAAGCATTGATGTTCAGCGCTGTACTGCATTCTCCCACTTTTTCAGCTGTTGTCCGGTTGATGCCTTACAGTCATTATTGTGAAGCATAAACTGACGTACAAAGTTAAGAATTGGAAGTGGTTTTGATAGCCTAATTAGTAAGTGTGAGCCATAGTTAGCAAACCAGAAACTGGCACATAAAAGCTGATGCTGTGAGAAAACAATGACCTCTTTCTCGTCTGGCCTAGAGATCCTTTTATTGAGCAGGAGACCTCCGGTTGTCGCTGGATTTAGTAATATTCCAGAGGCTCATTGGGTAAATTGTACCACAGCCAGGTAATTTCGCACTTACTTTTTCAGCAACCGTTCAGTGCAAAAAAGCATATTTGCATGTGTTGGTTAATCAAATTCACCTAATACCTGATCATTTCACGAGATGTGGCCGCCGTAAGGTATGGTCACAAAGCCTTTTTAGATCTGGCTTTAGCCAATATCTTTTGACTTTTCTCCAAATATATGTATGATATACTTAATTATTAATGCTTTTAGCCAACCCTCTTTATCCATTGGTTTGTTTTTGTGCCATTCATACTTTTCTAGCACCCACTACAGCATTTGGGCAGTGGTTCAGGCCACTTCAGCCAATGCCTTACTTCACTTTGAGTGATGGTATCCTGCTCTTTCACAAGCGGGGGCAGCCTCATACAAAGTAGTTCTATGGTTGCTAGAGACTGCTATTGCAAAGAGGTGCACTTTTTGAGGCCCAAAACATATTTTTGCTTTTAGCCAAGGATTTATTTTTTTAGGCTGTTGACAGCCCAGCAACTTCCCCAGAAATAAAGGTTTACTAAAATGACGTCAAAACAAACATTGACAAAGCCAGAGGACTGGTGACCAGCACCAGATCTATTGTCTTTGCCAGTGCTTCTTTCTTTTCTGCTTTGCCCCTTGACTCAATGGACTGCTACTGCTGCCTTACGGATTTCCAGCAACCATCTGGTTTAAAAATAATTTGGGTCCATTTTCTCTAAAACAAAATTGCAAGCAGCGAGAGGGTTAATAATGGACTTGGTGTATTTTCCTCTGGAACTGTTTGCCTCTGCCCTCTGGTATTCATTTTAAAACTGTGCAATAAACCATTAGAGTTAAAAGACTGAAAAAATGCAGTCGTCTTAATGTTACTTTTTAAGAAGTTTCGAAAACATTGTTTTGAAGGAAGATTCTAGCCTGAGCAGGAGCAGTAAAATTATAAAAGCCTATTTGTTTCATTTTGAAGCGATCAGTGAGTGGAGCCGGAACAAACTTCAGAGTGGGGGTGCTGCCCTCTGTGTAACATCACTGAAGTTATGGGGTTGTAAAAAATCCAAGCGTCACACACACAGCAAGTGTAGCAAATGAGTCACACCCATTCAGCAGGAACATTGTAAGGGTGGATAGTATGTAGCCAGTGGTGCATTTTGGAACACACTGTCGCGAATATATTACCAAAGTATGGTGTGGTACAACACTGTCATTTATAGAAAGCACATTTTCTGTTGACATTGGCACTAAATTTGCACAGACGTGCAATTTTATTGTATAACTATATAGTGCACAAATGATAATTTGTGGGAGTTGGGTATTAAGGACTTTTTATCATTTTTGCTCATAACCACATAAAGTTTCTTCATTTGTTGTGACCCTATTAACATCTTTGTTTACATCACACTTCAAAATTACCAAAAAATGTATGTCATTTGTAGTTTCTTAACTGCTGATATAATTTGAAATATTTGTACAGTTTATTTACAGGTATTTAAATTATATTGTGTGTTAAAAGAATTGACATTCTACAGTATTTCCTTTCACACTATGTACCCCAGTAAGATTGTCACATAGTTTACTTCACACAGCCCTCCCAGTTTGCACTCTGAAAAAGATTACACCAATCTCCATGTTAAAAGAATAAGTAGCAATTTGTCAGAAGACACAGCCTGACAGTTGACTTCTATCTTTGAACACACAGCAAATGTGACAAGATAAAAACAAAATGTAAATTCATTTTTATTGCACGTTCACCGTCCATCCCTACTTTTAGCACCTACGAGAGATGTAATGAACAGGCGAGATAAAGTTCCCACTTTGTCAACATTTGAATGGTGAAAGATTGAGTTAATCCTGCCAGGATTTGTAACTGTGACCAGCGTGTTCAACACCCATCAGAGCACAGAGGCCTCAATCATCTGGGCTAGCAATCTAACTGCTTTAAGCACTGCGGCGTACAGCTGACATGGGACTACCAAGTTTCATAAATGATGCTTTTAGAAGTTTGCTCGCACATGCCGATGCTTGAAATTGTATGACTATGTTTTTGTGTGACCATGCTTCCAAAATCTTAAAGCAAAGCATTGCTTTAAAAGACCCCTTCACCACAGCTGTGCCTTTTCCCCAGCGACAGTCAGCTGACTACATATCCTTAATGTGTTCTAAGTCTGAGATGCTGCCAAAGGTTTTTTTTGCTCATAGCGAACATTTCTAAATGTGTGTATGAACGGGCATTTTGGCAACATGGAGTTGGAAAAGTACCTATTTCGAAAATGCCATCCCCCTATGTACTCTCTTGAGACACCCACGCCTTGCCCCAAATTAGAGAGATTCTGGCACTGGCTGTCAGGCCTGAGGTGAGTAATTTAGTGTCTTTTAAATGTATGAACTCACTTCTTTGGGATGGAGTGTTTTGAACATTTGCCAGGGTTGCTTCATAGTGAGCCGGTGCCATGAGCAGCACCTGAGGTGACTAGTATTTGGCTCTGTGCCTTCTTGCCTGTTGTTCCGCCACGTGCTGTAGAAGGAGAAAACTCTTACATCTGCCTTTCACAGAAGGGTGTTCCATCCAGCATCTTCAGAGAGGGCTGCACTTCTCAATCCAACCCCCAATCCGCTCATACCACGTGCATGCAGAAATCCACAGTGGAGTACTTTAGAAAAACAGGGTTTTAAAAAAATAAAATGACACTTTCTACATTTTTCTGAAACATGTTAACAATGGAAGTGGCTTAAGTCATAGTTGGAAAGAATTGATTTCTCTTGTGAATAGTAGAATATTTAATGCGTAGACAACCATATTTAACAGAAGCATGTCAAAGTTAACTACAATAGATGTAATTTGGCCCTTTGCAATACACTGTATTTGAAAATACTAACAACTTGGGCAGTTTGCTCACAAGGAATGACACTGTACAATCATGTTTTAATATAATCTTTCTATTGAGTGTTAAATAATAAAGATTGAAAACAATACTGGAATAAAAAGAGAAAAAAACATTTTCAAAGCCTGCGTATTGGCGTACTCCTCAGAGTATTCCATTTGTTTTTAAATGAGGCGGGCTCCACCGCACAGCACTGGGTGGAGGGGAGGGGCAGTGAAAGTAGGCACCACAGTGGTCAGTTGTCAATGAGCCTCTCTGCAACCTTTGTAGGTCGTCGTGACAATGCAGCTGTCACTAGACATAATGTATCACCCTAAAGAGAGCTTTCAGGAGTACTAGAGAGGAATACTTCAGATCCACCCTATGTTGGTAGCCAGAAGTACATGTTTTGGTTGGTTTCTTCCACAGACAAAAGTGCTTCCCCTAAACAACTGTGATTAATTTGTCTATTTATCCAGCTGCCTGAGCTTGAATTTTCAGGGGCATACAAATCACATTGTGCTACTGTTAAAGTGTCTTAGATATCTAGATAATTTACAGTGTTTGTTTTACTCTGGCAGCAGCACAGAGCAGAGGAGCACAGTCATGTAGAACGTTTTGCAGTCCCAGGACCCTTCCTTTCCATCATTAACTTTAGACTTCAAAGTGTAGTTATGTGTTTGAGAGCAGAATGGGAAGCCCAGGGCTACACTAATTTGCAAGGATTTTTAGGTCTGGGGTGACAGTGCACTTGTCACTTGACCTTATATGTTCAACAAAAAAGAGCTTTCAGAGTACAACTGAGAGAGGGTCTTAGGCTCCACTCACATGTTGGTTCCCCTTCGTACAGGAGCTGATTGGGCCGAATTTGTGTGCTTTCACAAAAAAGAGTTCTTGTAATGCACTTTTTGGCTTGTGGCAGAGTTTATACTCGATATAGCGGACTGAGTTGGCTATGTTGGCAAGCCAATGATCATGACTGTAGGCCTGATCTGTTTATTATGCAATGTTATGCTAAAGCTCTAGGCCTTATGTATTTATTGTGAAAACGTAAATTAAAGTCAATATGCATTTAAGTGTGGGTTGTTATTGCTCTGTATTAAAGCCTACAGATGCGTATTTTGTTGCATGGAATCTCTTAAATCATTGTTTAGGTGGTATGGGGTTTAAAAAAAACACGAAAAAGCCTAGTGGCAAGAGGGGTGGGAGACGCAACGGAGGAGCTTGGTGGCGATTGCAGGATGTGTAAGTGGAAGCAGCACAGGATTGAAAGCAAGAAAAGACATGTACTTCCATGGGATGCTGAAAGAAATATATTAGTTCCCTGCTGTGGAGCATTTGGAGGCTACAGTCATCCAGTCAAAAGGATGGTAGAGAAGCTATGTTCCATGGGAGGGCCAACCACAAGAGTGAGAAGGAAAGTAAAACAAACACAGTAAATTATCTAGTCAATAAAAAGCAAGGAAATGAAATTGGCAAGAAAGCGAATCAGTGGTATACAGTGGGCTTATCCAAAGCTCACTCTAAGTATTGCTATTGTACCCAGTAGGTTTTCAGCAGCAAAAAAAGCTGTCTCTTGGCTAGACCTAAAAAGAAATGGTCAGTGTCAGAGCTGGTCATTCTGTGAGAAAAGGTAGGTCAATGATTATTTTTAATTTCCCATCCGTAATTGGCCACTCAAAATCAACGTCTTGTGTTAAAGCCACGGCTCATTCACAGGTGTTATTGTCTAGAGAACACAACCAACGTGGTTATGAGCAGCCGGATGCTAGGCCAATATGGGTAAACAGGACCAGGTTTGAGAGGTGCTTATGGGACAAACCAATGCTGTGTGTCTCCTACGCACTGTCAGTGTCTGCCCCTATATGCCAGAGTGCTACAAGAATGGAGAGGCGATTGGGCAGACTTTATACACTGAGACAGCAGTAAAACACTGACCTTAAGTTGGTCGCAGAACTTGCAGTACGTTTGTTCCCCTCCACTTTCCATTACCCTACGAACGAGCTAACTGATAGGTCTCCTAATGTTAGTGGGCTGTTTCAATGCAATGACAGAAGTCAACCAGCAGCAAGGACGAGGGGGACACAGTGTCCGGGTCATAGGCTCCCTTTGAATTGTTCCTCTCCACCCAGGCCCCTCTCAAGGGACAGGTACATGGCGCAGCAGGTTCGGAAGTCGTGAATGTGACAGTAATTTTCTTTCAATATCGTGCTCTTTTTATCTTTATGGTTATTGCATTGGAGAAACATTTCTTCATGCTGACGAAACTTTTTTAATTTAATTGGGCAAACTTTATATAATTTATGATTCTATGCTTTATTTTTAATGGGCTTTGGTCATGCTAAGCTTTTTAGTTCCTAATATTTGTGAACATAAGGAGGCATAATTTCACCTTACACCTGACCAAACGTACTTATTCACATTCTTTTGTATACCCTCCATGACAAAACTCTCCCTATGAAGACACACAACAGTTTATCAGTTATTACTTTTTACGTTTGTTTGTGTCTTTTGCTGTAAACATTAATAACTAATTTCTGAGTTTGAATGTTTTATTGTGAAAACGAAATTGTGGGCAGCTTACGGCTGCCAAGTTCATTTGATAACGAGTGGTGCATTACGGGTGCCCTTGGTTTGTCCTACGCAGTTTAGACGTTGATTTTGTCTGCTCTGCGCCCAGTCTCACAACCTGCACACACATCTCTGACAACAGGCTGTCTCGTGAAACAATCACCTTCCTTGTCTTTTCCCTGAATTCACATTCCTTAATCCTCCTACGCTGAACCTTTTGCCTAAAAGCTCTTTTCTGATTCTGGAAAATATGCCCTTCACCTTTTTGTATTTTCCCAACCACTCAATTCGAGTATGCTTGAAAGAAAAAGGGAAATAAAGTGTACACGTCACCTGGCAACGTAAAAATGTTTTTGTGAACCGTTCACCTCTCACAGAATGTTTACACACAAGTAAATGCAACGTTAAAAACGATGTCCACAGTTCTTTGCCTTGATTTATTCCTGCAGCTTTTATTAGATGAAAATGATACAAAAACAAACTATATATAAAGTTCATTTTTAATTGTTAACGTCTACGGCAACACGAACCCAAGGCAATTTGCAGTCCTTGCATAGTGCTTATGAATCGATTACGCAAACTTTACCTTTGTAGTGGATGTCCTGGGAAATGGAAAGTTTCAGGTAGACACCTGTGGAGCGCATGCCCTGGAAAGATGAAATTATAACCTTAGTAGCAATTGTGTATCTTCCAAATGTATTATCCAGTCACCTGTTTGAAAGCACAGCCAGACACTTAACTAGCACAACGTGGGCATCTCAACTGTAGGACACTAAAGAGTATTTGCTACGGTGGGAGAGGGTGGTGGGTGGTGATGGTGGCTGGTGCCCGATGGAGATGGTGGCATACAAGCGGATCTCCGGACGCAAGCAGCTTTCGACCGCATAAAGACCAGAAGACCTTTCCATTTGGAAGAAACGTGGGCCCGAAAAGTGTGATGGTTCCGACACTTGAATGAGAGCAATTTGTGCTGATCTCTTTTTACAAATGACCTGCTTTCTGACAAGACAAATTCCGATGAGGCCTGAGAGACTTAAAATGGCGCCCGTATCTGAACAGATGAGCGCGTTACTCCAATGATAAGTTAGCAGTGCCGTGTCTCCTGTCCATAACCAAAGGTAGGAATTATCTACGTGTATGCTATGCGGTCTGAAAGACCAGAGTCGCTCAGCAATTTGTTTTTATCGCCTAACATTGCACGCAAAATGGCACCTGTTACTAAAACTGAGGCCTAATTCCCTTCTCACATGCCCATCTCTGCCTCATAAAGAAACGGCTTTTGGGAAGCTAGTTAATCTTTTGAGAACAAGGTCACTTTCTGCACTACTGGGTGTTTTTATGACCACTGGGCACTACAATAACATCGCTGTACTTAGTAACGCAGTTGCTGCTTTCTCCTCACTCATACTTCATTTTAAACTCCCTCTGTATAATATTCCTGCCATGGCCGTCCAAACTTGTGTGGGGAGTTGCAATGCAAACGTCTGGGGTTCTGAGTACCAACTCACCATTCATTGCTACAGAATATATGACACTCAAACTGAAAAGGCCTACAGAGAAAGTTTTGTAAGGTTCTGTCACAACACGCAAGATGGCGCCCGTTTTTCTAACATGCAGGTTTCACTTCATGAGCAGCCTGGATGAACTGGTGAACAGTTCTTTGCGACACTTTTATCAAATTTGAGTACAGACAACCCCCTTTCATTACTGACTGTACTTATATTTATACTACACCACAACACAGTTTTCAATTCAGATTTAGCACTCAGGACTGTACCCAACCACCTTTGGGGGCAGATCGCGCAATATCACTGCTGTGGGCAATCCTTTACTTAACCCTGAACAAAGAATTTCCACCTGCTACTGGCTGTACTCATACTTATAATAAATATGGCAGACACAAAGGAAAAGCTAATCGGAGAGGATCATAAGGGATCCAAAGACCAGAGAGAACCAAAGCCTGCATAGAAATGTACCAAACAAGATCCGCCATCACCAGATTCCCCAATCAAATAAGCTCGAAACCATCCTTTTAAAGCTTGATGCTTTGCATGACTTAACGCAATCTACCAAAATCAACACAGAATTTTTACAACAGGAAATTGGTTGCCTTAGATAAGGTGTGGGAGCTTTTGCCAACTGTATAGAAGAAGCAGAGTCAAGAATAAGCACTCTCTCATGAAGAACTCCGATATAATGTCACGGAACGTGCTGACTCTAGAGAAAGAAATATAGGCCTTTAAAGACAGGAATAGAAGAGGAAACGTGCAAATGTTTGGGCTCTTATAAAACTCGGAAACCAACGAGAGATGCTGTGTAGCCTTCCTTGAATCATGGCTTCCATGCTCATAGGAACTATCCTTTAATTGTACCTTCAAGATTAAAAGAGCCCACAGGATTCTAATGCATATCAACACTATATCACTCAATCGTCCTAGAGCTCTTATTTTTAGGCCACTTCGTTACCAACTCACAGAAATGCCTCTGGAACGGATGAAACAAATAAAAACTATTAACTGGAAAGGTCACAGAGTGGGAATCTCTCAAGCTTTTGGCAAACCTACGGTGGAGCGACGGAAATAATTTATTGCATTGCGCTCTGAACTTAGATCCCTGAATATCACTTTTTCTGTCGCAGGTCCAGCCAAGATGAATCGTCTTTGAAGGGAATCAACGGATCCTTGACGAGCCCAAAGAACTTTAAACCTTTTTGAGACAAATATCAGACTCCCAAATGTCACACTAACTTGTATCCACTCATATAGCAGCTATTAAAGATAAAAACAATAGTTTACAAACAGATCCAGCTAAAATACTTGAAGCATTCCAAGTTTTTTATTCAGAATGATATAATCCCTCCCAAATAGGTAAAACATCTAACATAGAAGCATGTAAAAAGTTCCTTAAAACCTCTTCAACTTCCCACCCCTTCTGATAGTGATCTGAAAATTCTTAATAATCCAATCTCTCAAGAAGACATTCTTACATCCATCAAAACTCTTAAAGCAAAAAAAGCCCCGAGTCCAGATGGATTTCCGGCTTCCTTCTATCAGACCTTTTAACACTTCTTAGCGCCTCATCTTCTGCCCCTGTTTTATAAATTCGATTTGAAAGGATCGCTCTCTGGCTCTACTACAGAAGCACATATAGTAGTGATTCCTAAGGAAGGCAAGGACCCATTAGAAATGAGGAACTTCCATCCAATTTCCCTACTTAACACTGATATACACCAAGATCCTAGTTCTAAGATTGGGAAAGGTCCTCCCATCTCTCATTCATCGCTAACAAACTGACTTTGTCAAGGGACACCTGACAATATTCAAACTTTCTGCCATGTAATAGAGAATGATAAATATCCCTTCTCCCTCTATGGCTATAGCCTTAGATGCGGAGAAGGCTTTTGATAAAGTCTCGTGGACTTTTTTAAGATCAGCTTTCAAAACATTTAAGTTAAGTCCTCGTTTTATTCGTATGGCTATGGGAGTTTATCAAAAACCCTATGCTCATATTAAAATCAATGGCCAGCTGTCAGATGGGTTTAGCTTATCTCAAGGTACCCTATAAGGATGTCCATTGTCCCATCTCCTTTTCCTTCTGTCACTTGAACCTTTCTTACACCCCATTAGGACTAATGACACAATCCAAGGTATCCCCTTCAAGAGTGGCTCACAGACATTGGCAGCATACGCTGATGATTTACTGATCTTTTCCAAGGATGCAGACCAAGCAATCCCGGAAATACTCCATATCATAGCATCCTTTGCAAGTGTATCAGGATACACTCTGAATAAGGAAAAGACTGAATTTTTCCCCGTAAATATACTTTGCCTTGACACACATCAAATACTTTCAATTTAAAATGGCAACCGAAGAAACAAAAATATTTGGGCATTGAATTTGAAGGAACTGTTGCAGATGCCAAGGCCCATAGTAAAGATACATTACTGTCTAAAGTCAAGAAATTAACAGAAGCATGGTCACCAAATTTCATTACATGGTGGGGACGGGTCGAATCTATTAAAATGATACTTGCACCACAAATTAATTTTTTCTTACGCATGTTTCCAGCTAGCCTTTTCATTTCTTTTCATAACTCAATTAACACTATCATTTCTGCTTTTATAAGGAAAGGTAACAGAGAAAGAATCTCTCTTCGTAAGCTTCAAACTGCCAAGAGTCTAGGAGGTCTAAATTTTCCTAATGTTAAGAACTATCAAATAGCCTTCTTGCTGAAGCAAACTCTATGGTGGCTTCACCCAACCGCTGTAGACCAACCAGCCTGGGTTCATATTAAATCAGAGCTGGTGCACCCACTCACACTCATTAGCATCCTAACAACCAAACAACTTAAAGTACCTCACTCCTTCCACATTGTTAATAATTATATTGTAGCTGTTAAACATCTAGACAAATGCTTCCCTTATAAACTTAAGGTATTGAAGTTTGCATCCTGTTGGTTTAACAAAACTATTAAACTAGACCCTATCCTTATCTTCGGAAAACAATGGTCCTCTGCAGGAATTCTTTATATCAAATATATTATTCAATCTGAAAACCTTGCTTCTTTTGATATGTCATCTTAAAAATTTCATCTTCAGCTTATGGGCTTTTACAATTTTCTAATATTAAAGGTAGCACCGAGGGACTTTAGCAGGATACGTAAATCTGACTGTAAATTTTGTTCAATAACCTAGCTCAAAGCCCCATTCGGCATCAGCAATATATAAAACCCTACAAAGAAATATCCAAACCTGAGATGGAAAAGATTCAAAGAAAATGGGATGACTCCTGCTCTAAGTACAATACCGAATGCATCCCTCCAAATAATTGGAATACTATATAGAATTCTTTGCTGCGATCTAAAGTGTCTCCTTTACTTTAGCAATGCAAGTTCTGGACTGCTTATAGATCATACTGGACTCCTGTACGCTTACATAAACATCCTTTTGCCTTCAGATGCTTGTTGGCATTGCAATCAACCTTTAGGTGACCTGGATTATCTACTATTTTACTGCAAATACATTTGCCCTTTCTGGAAAGACATTGAATCCACAATTTGCAATATCTTCAATGTTAAATTGTCCTTAACTCATACTCTTATATCCTTGGGTATACATGCCTCCTCTTACCCCCAACTGGTCAATTCCCTAACTTTGTGGGATAAAATGCTTATTCGACCTTTTATTTACTGTAGGGATTAAAACTATACTTTCCAACTGGAAGAACTACAATAACATCTCATACCATACACAGTGGGTATGGGTTTGCTTCATTAGAAGTGCTGATAATTTATTAAATAATAATACTATTAGCACTAAATCCTCTCACCTACTATGGTCCAAACTAGACCTTCACGTACAGAAAATCAATCCTCACTGAATATACAATGTCATGAACTAATAATGAATAAACGCATACAAACTTCCTCATCTCCTTTTTCTTTCCTCTTTACTTTCCTTCTTCATCTTCTCTTCTTCTCTCTCTCTTCTCTTTTCCCAGCAATGTGTAAATGCACAGACCATAATCAATTTATCAGACCAATCAACATATATTTTGCTATATGTTTTATGACTCAAGTAGATATTTTGTGATTAACCTCTGATACATTGTGCAGTATTATGATGGATTTTGATGGATTTTGTTTCTTAAGTATAAAATAAAAAAAATTGAAATAATAAAACAAAGAGTGTTTGCTACAAATAAACACCTTGCTTAGTAAAGACCAAGGACAGAATACTGGGATAAGATCAGCCTTGAAGGTGATTGCATTGACCAAAGAATATTGTTGTACCTAATTGAGCATCCTTGGCAGAATTGAGTCGCTCAGGGCTAGTAAAAATGTGAACTGTGCGGGTACTTGTTTTTTTCCCACGTATGTCTTTACTAGATTTTCAGTTTTACAACAAGATGACTTTTAGGACAGCTGTCACACAAGTAGAAGCGCCATATCCATAACATAGATGTTACATATTTGAATTAGGTTTAGTAATACGTTGACAGCATCGTACAGCATGAGTCATAAATTGGTTAACTGAGGAGTTTGTATGCTATCAAAGACATATGGGTGAAATTTAACCATCGAAGAGCAAGAACAAAAGTATAACGTTTGATAGTTTTAACAGGTCAGTGGCCCCTTGGCATTCAGGGGTGTGTCCAGTGTGGTTCACAACATGTCAAGGGGGTTGTAATTGCTTTGGAGCATTGTAAGTGTGCTGCAGGCTGGTTAGGCTCACTGAGCTAGGGCGTATAAATGTGTCCATAGTGGGACACTGCTCCCTGAGTGTGGTTCAGGGTGGGCACACGTCAGTCTTGGCCTCCACTGCAGACAGGTAGCCCTCCCAATCCACAAGTGGTACGGAGCCCCTTGTGTGTGGGCCTTGTTTGTGTATTGCAACTAGCTCAGTGAGAATCCCATTTTTTAAGTTTCTTAGCCAGACTGCCAGGGGTGATTTTCAGGACATGGCTATGCGTCACTAGGCATGCACAAGAGCTAGGTCGATAAACCTGTTCCTAATTTTTTTTTTTTTTTGGTGCGTTTATCTGACCTAATAAACAGTGCATGTCCACCATGGGTACTTGTTTGTCTGCTATGTCTGATACACATCAGTATCTCGTCCCAGTTAACACTGATGGTCGGGCAGCTCCCAACCATGTGGGTAAAATCTGATGCATCTTCTGAGCAGTGTGGGCAAGTATGCCTTGCCCATGCAAACATAGGGTTTACCAGTTCATTGGTTGAATGGGTGTCAAGCAGATAATTGAATTGCACATACTTGAGTCGTGAGTTGATGGAGAGATGTTTGACCATGCTCAGACAGGTCTCCCATTGCGTCTTTAAACTGTGCAGGTGTGTGTTTGATGAAATTACTTGAATTAATTAATGCTAGAATTGAATATAGTGTATTTCAGTTAGTAAAACCCATTGCAGTATTTAAAAATGCAATATTATAAAAGTCTAACACATTTAAAACATAATTTTAGTGGCATGCTTAAGTACTTAGTAATTAGCTGGATAACATTTAGAACCCAATGTGCAGTGCTGTAAAACTAGGTTTAATTGTAAGAAAATGAAAAGCTCAATGATTTTTTTCCCTTTTATTTTACTTTAAACGCAGTGAGCGTCAAACCTAATTTTTATAAACACAAAGTATTATTTAGTACCACAAGTATCGGTAAAGTTAAGGTCACCGAAAGACTCCTTAAATGTACGCAAGAGGTCTGCTATATGGGTAAGCTATCTTCAAGATAGAAATTGTTGCTTGAAGAGAACTTTGGTCTTCTCCTTTATTTTCTTATTTTGAAGGACGGAGGCTAAGGGTGGAAGGTTCTCCATGTACCATAAACCCTAAAACGTCTCTAGGTTCACTCATTCATTGGCTAGGTTGTGAAGTTTTGATAATAATTGCCCTCTCTTACTAGATCTATATTTCCACCAAAGTATAGAGAACAAGCATTGGTCTGTCTTGGGGAGCTAGCATAATATATATAATAACAGTTGTGTATTCCCTTTTTTCACAAAACCGACAGTACTGGTTTTGTTGTGTTTTGTGAAACCCAAAGTGACAAGAAACATACTGCCTAGTTTACGTAGATTTTTGATTAAATATTGGACTGGGGGATTAAAAATAAAATAAAATCTTTAAGCCTGACAGAAAAGCCTCAAAAAGTACAGAACTTGTGATCTGTGTAGCTTACATTTTACCCAAAAGCTTTACCAATGTATTGTCCGCCCTTCATTAATAAAAGCTAGAATGATATTTCTGCCTCCTTTGATTTTACTTGAAAAATTGCAGAATAGTGGTAGCAGTTCTGTAGATTTTCCAAAATATAAATGTAGTTCCTGTATATTTTAACTTGTATATTTTTTAAAAATCATCATCACCTTTGTAGTATAATTCTTAATGACTGCTAGAGTATGTTCACTTCAGTCAAAGCCGGGTGTTTTTACATAGGAATAAGTAAAAAGGTTAATAGAAATTTTCCCTCAAAACTGGCGCTACTGGATTAAGGATTTTTATGGAACACAAAATAACTGAGAGCAAACTGAAGCGGAAGTAAGAGAATCTGCTCTTTCTTTTTTTTGTTACAAATGGAAGATAGTTTTGACATGAAAGGTAGAGTGTTTCCATTGTCGTTGAGACCCCGCCTTCACTCCTTCGCTGGTAGCAGCAGCAGCATTTCTTCATATTTATCAACCACCCATTAGTTCCATGTGTTAGGTTTTTTGGAGGGGTTTGCGTCTTCATTTAGTTTGGATTGTTTTTTCCAATTAGGTAGCATATGGCTGCTGTTATGTTTGGTCACATTTTGCAAACTTTGGAATTAGTGGCAGTGTAGACTCATGGTTGGCGAGGTCCAGGCATAGTCAATACTGCATACCGGTAGGTCACATCAGAGATTCTATCTTTTGTTTAACCAGGTGTGGGCTGGTGAGTATTATTGGGTGTTGGGGGAGGAGGGTGGGGCAGGAATGTTGCTTCAGTGGCCATCTGTGATTTCTGGCGAGTACGCTATATCTAGCCCAGGGTGTTGTGGAAGATGGATGTGAGTCAGCGGTTCAAGAATGGCCCGGTTGTCCAGGCACATTGTTTTGATGAGAGTTAACACTGTTGGGAGGCGAATTACAGGTGGCATCAACTTTATTGACCACAAACCACCGGCAATGCCATAAGGGAACGTAATGGCATCATAGGACCTAGATGCCTAGCACATTATATGGCATACCTTCTGTAAAGCAAGTCTTGTGACAAGCATTATATAACCCACAATGTAATATAGTCCACAACAAACCTCCCTTCTCTTGTTTTTTTGTTAAGAACAGCCTACATTCCTAAAAACACAAAATACAAGCTATAAATATTAACAGAGACCAAAGACATCAAAACAACCACAGACTCCTTCAGTCATTAATCCTCTAGGTGGTTTGTGTATTCGAACACTTCTGCTCTTCCCCACCGCATCTTCACTAGGTTCATTCTCCTCCCTGCACTGCACAAATCCATTCCTTCCCTTACACACATCGGATCATTCCCTTTCACTGTTCTTTCCATATTTCACCAATTATCACTGTATTATCCTTGACTGCTTCAACTGTGGCAGGAGCCCTAAACTTAGAGGTCCCTTTGTTATTGCTTAGGGGACATTTGACCTGAACTCAAACTACCAATTGCATTGCCCAACGACACTGTTTAGTGGAGTTGTTCTTTTCATTATAACGCTTTGACTTTCCTTGGAAATTCTCTACTAGTGGGCAGATTTTAGAGTCCATTGCAGTCAGATTCACACATCTCTGATACCACTTCCTCATCCATGCCAAACACAGTATGGAAGCAGGAGCTCTTCTTGTTAACACTTTGAATGGACTGTGACCATGTGTCAACTCGCGGTAAGGCTACAACTTGCTGTCAACCTCCAGTTTAACACACATGGGCCACTGCACACCTGCAATAGCCTCCTATTCATGCGTTAGCCTGTGGGTGATGTAAGGCAAGTCTTTGGTGTTTAATTTTACATGATTGAATTAATTCAACCATCTCCTTTGACATTAACTGAAGCTCATTATCTGAAACCATTTCCCTGGGGAAACCTTCTCTCATAAATGTCTTCTCAGACGGTTAATAACGGACATGTTGTTTCGTTCAGCCTCAAGTACTTTTTCTCAAAAACTACTATAAGGGTCTGCTAACCCAATAGCATAGCTATTTTGGAGTCCAAAGCATGGACAGTACCATTGAAATCTACTGCCTATTATTTTCTCAGCCTATCTGCTAATTCAACTGGTTGCAAAGGTGGTCTAAATAGATCACAGGCCACAAAACCCTGACCATACTCTGTGTTTAGACCGTGTTTAACTTAGATTTGCTTAATGACTCATTCTCATAATTGTGTTCTTTAACCCATATGGAGGAATACATTTGTCCACCCTCAACAGCTTATTCTCCTGAATCGACAACTCTCCATTAATGTTGAAAAACACTTAGACCCGGAATAGCAGTGATCTCTCCTGTGGTCACTACCTGATAATGTACTTTATAACTATATATGTTATTCAATTCATCCTTTTAAGCCAACATGTCTTTTGTCATCTCTGACTTCATCAGGACTAAAGAAACCATATAACATATAAATTCCCATTAGTTACCCCATCCATTATTAACACAGGTTCCCTGCTCCATGTGATTACAGACATCAAGAAGTGGATAAAGGGGAAAAAACTTCCATATTCAAGAAATCAATTTACAAGCTTCTACAGTAGATGCAAACACCAGTGTTAACATTGATTCACATGCGCTATACAAATAAGTCTTATTTTTGTAATGCAAAAAACAGTTACAAACTAAGTGGAGGGTCCTGTTTATATCAGGGGCCTACAGGTTATGATAAAGCCGACACATAACATGGTTCCTCAAACAATCCATTTACCAAAGTGGTAAGATACAATAATTCTGCACATGTAATACGTAACACAGACCAAAACGTCTGAGGTTAGTGATTTTCACCTCACTGTTATAACAGAAAACTAAATGCAAAGCATCAGTCTTCCATATATGGTCTAGGTTCAATAAATCAAAAGAAATCCTGCAGCTTAGTCAATTGAAATCCAGCAATTGTTAGTCCACATACTTGCGCATATCTACAATAATTCCTGAGGGTCGGGGACTAATAATCAATTGTTAACCAAATTAAAAACAAAGATGACAATTATGTGTGGCACACTTACATACAAGTCTGCAAAATAAAATTGTAATCATTAAAGGCACTTTCTAAACATTGTCACTTCTATAATAGTAATATGCGTCTTAATTCTTATCCCTCTTATTTTCAGAAGTAAATATCAGTGTAGCAGTAGTACCACGTGTACTTGGGATTCTACTTGTCCGCCATCTTGGGACCGGCTTATATACCCAACATAGAAGATGGATAATCGTATATGTTACCATCGTCCTTACAAGGAATGTGTAAAAACATATTTGTACCATTTTCTTGTAGGACGTTGATGTGTACTAATTTTTTTAAATCAAAATATCAACAAATTTCCAATAATGGTCAGACCAATAATAGTATACTGGAAATGTTAACTGTGCCAATCGTGTGCCAAAAACTAGCACCATTTCAGATTGTTGTAAGATCCGACATAATCTATTACAGACTTCATCACGACTTGAAAAAGCATCATATATTATCGCCCTCGTTTTCACTGTAATGACACTGGCAGCATTTATAATCATAAAATCAGACTTCACGTGCTTGGAAACCAAAGTAAAACATCAAATCTCAACATATCTCCGCAGCTAATACCAAAAACAGGCACCAACCTCAGCTTCACGGTGCTCCCACCAGCAACATTATTAATAAAATTAGAGTTCATATTTTGGGAAACTGAAGTGAGAATCAAATCTGAACATATCTCCCCAACTTAACAGTGGCTTCCTTGAATATCTGGTCATAGTAAGTAAACTATACATACTGAGTAAACCCCCACATCCTTACAGTGCTAACTATGTACGTAAAAAAGGACAATAAAAAAATAAAAATGTACGTACAACAAATCAAATTCCTGTTGGAATATATACAGCCTCATTATCCAGCACCATTAGGCACCATCCTAATCAGCCAATTTCTCCCACACACCATTATATAAGAATGTATTGCTCTCTAAAATAAACTTGGTCATGTCCAAAAGCATCTCTGTATGCGTAAATAGTCAGCTGCCCTCTTATTTAAAAACGACCTCATAGCAAGTAAATTCCAATCATGGGTAATATTGGTATATAAGGATACCACATCCATTGTCACTTGAAATCATATAATTTCCCCAAACCACATCATGGATTAAGCTCAACATATTCTTCATATCTTGTATGCAAGAAAGAAGGATGCTAACAAGTGGCGTAATAAACACATCTACATATTCTGAGAGCCTTGCTGTTGGTGAGCCAATGCCCAAGATGATGGGTATACTTGGTGGGAATGGCATTTGTCTATTGACTTTTGAAAAAGAATACAGGTAAGGAGATCTTGGCTTAGTTTCTTTCAAATGTATGTATTCCTCAGCACTCCATAGACTCTTGTCATTCCAACCCATGAGCTTCACATTAATCTCTCTACATGCATTCGGAGAAGGCTTGGTGGCAAATTTTACATAATAAGTAACATCACTAAGTTGTGACAACACTTCATTATCGTACTCTGACCTGTTCATTTTAACTCTATTACCTTCCTTGTCAGTTTCCCTGAAAATTGTATTCCTGTCACTTTTCAACTCATTCAATGCCATATGTTCCAATCAAAGTTACATTATATTAATTTCTAGCTACATCCTGACACACATTTTCACACAATGTATCCAAATCGATATTTACAGCCTTATTAAATAATTTTAGAATAAGGTGTAAACCTGAATTTCTGTTTTATTCCGCTGCCTATACTGAGACTGATATCAGGTTCCAAATAAATGAGTAGTGTATTTAACACAGGGTCATTGTCATGTTCTACAATAGAAAGGAGAGTAGCAGTATCCCCTACATACCTAATTGTATACTCGCTTACTGTACAAGTTAAGGTGCTCTGTATTGTCGTAGAATAATTCCACAAACTGAAGTATTTGTTTTTAGTTTTAATTTAGAGGCAAATTTGAACAGGTGAATGTTCAGTGGATAAACAGCATTACACTGTGTTATCCAGCAAACCCCATTCCTTTTCTTAATCCAGACACCATATCTTCTGACAAAATTCTATCAGACACATTAATCACAGAAACATTGTAGTTACTAATATCCTCTTGCTCACATTTCTCATTGTTCGTCTTATATTTTTCAATTGATAATCCCATTATTTGTTTCGGCTCCATGATCTTGTTTGCATCCCTCTCTTTGCTTTAGGTTGTTCATTTTCTTCTCTTACCCCTTCTTCTTTTCTTTAGTTCGGGGGTTCTGATCCTATGTTTCTACCCCTGTTCCCAATCTTTATTCTCCGAACTTCCTCTAAAAACTAACATTACCACTTCCCTGTCCAGGTGTACCCTTCCCAGGACAATTTAATTCCTCACCTTCACTTCTTGAGTATACACTAGAAGAATTCCCACTGAATCTTGGGTCGCCTATAGTTTCCCTTTAAAAATTTCGTTTGTTAATAAGTGATCAAATCTTATGGCAATGTGAATTTGTTTATTTGCAAATTGTTCACATGTACATTATTGTCTTGTACAAATATGTTATATGTTTTTTCCCTATGCACACCGCTATTATTAGTAAGACTTAATGTTTGGGGTCTTTGTTACATTTGGGTACTTGCAATTACTGACCTCTCTGAGTAAATGCCCAAGAATGCTACCTGGGCAGATGCTTAGGTAACGCAGTGAGTTGGAACACGGTCTTATGCACTATTAAGTCTAGTTATTCCCCTGCACTGCAAAGCAGTTATGGCGACACTGTTTAACTTCTCTGCCCCTTACTCAAAAATCTTCTGCACTTGTAATGAACGCTGCCATTAACAACCTCCTGCTGTGGATAATGTGACTTGGCAGATTTATCAAAAATAGTGCAATGGTATACTGTGGTGGCTGTTGGATGTGCTTCAACAAGGAGAACTGGACATAGAAGCGGAATGAGAGGGCTAATGGATGCACTCTTCAAGAGTTTGTACATGCACAGGGGAAGTAGCTGCAATGGATGTAATATTGTGTTAACATGACAAGGCAAGGAGCCACATAGCAGCTACTGTGATGTGGAGCTGGTGCATGCTTTTCAGGGAGAAGTAGGGACAAGAGCCTCGTAGTATGTTCCATGTAGCAGCATAGTGAGAACCAGAAAAGAGGTGGGCGTTATTAATGTTGCTTCCAATTTGGTCACAATTATTGTTGAGCGGGATGTCCAACACTACTGAAGGTCTCTGCATAAGCATAACATACATATGTCTGTTTCTTATTGTTTTTGAAAGTGTTTTCTTTTATCCTGAAATTAAAAAGTCACATGTGGTATGTTCTTCTGATTAGATAAAGGTGTCAGCAGAAATGGTGGTGTTGATGCAGTGGACTGTACCACGTTATCAGAACAAAAGCAAGAGCTAATCTAGTACATGCACTTTCTTTTCTCTTTCTTAGCCATGCCTTAATTGGTATCCTTTGTTTAGGTGGAGCCTAGGCAGTGCATGCACTGTCTCTCGAGACATGCAGTATCTACTGTATGGGCTTTCAGCAAGCCCATCCGTTTTCATGTGTTCCTTCATGTGTTTTTCTAAATTCCTTTCATTTAATTGGTGAAATGTTGCTATTTGTCCCACCTTTGGGTGTGTTTTTCACTTTCATAGCTTCTGCTCCTGTTACATGTCCCCCTACTCTGTTGATTACTTATGGTTTGTTCGGGGCACTCTTTTTTTCTTTGAGATGGCCCCTTGTTTTTGCCCATTTTTGTTTTTTTTATTGAAATGTGTTTTTTTCCCCACTACGCGTTCACCCAATCGTGTACGATTGCCGTAATACTATCAACATTTGTAAGGCATTTGTAATTTTGTTTCCTGTTTCTATTTAGTTTCAATTCGCCATTGTTTGTTTATTTATTTTTTACAGTAGACACTGGAGAATTGATGCAGTGACTCAACCCTGGTTCCCCAGTTCCAAAGTTGTCAGCTCTGTATGTTATGCCACATCTTCTCTATTGAGGCCTCAAGGAGAGTGCATTTGTTATTGAGCTGTGTTCCTTAGACGCTGCTCTCCGAGTCAGGGCGGGGCTATAACAAAGCTTTCTGTCCTGCCTTACCCGCTCAGACATCTGTTTCTCTCAGCCGGGGCTCCGTTAACCCGTGATGCACAGCCAATTATGTTATGTAAACTTGTTGCCTCGACACACCGCGCGTTCCACTCAACTCACATTTACAAACCCAGTTCTAACCGGTGTGCTGCAGTTTCAAGGAGAAACTGACCTACCACCACCACCACCACCTCCGCTCCCTCCCGCCCCCAGTTTATAGTTCTATGATATTTATTTAAATATAAGAGATCTGTACAAAACAATCTGCACACTAAGTCTCCCCCGGGCCTGTCATGATCGAGTCTGCCTCTGGCTGTGCTTGCTATGTTAATGTCCCTGGTGGAAGTTCGCGTGCCCAGTTACAACTAGAGACCACTGGATCCAGGTGCTGGTTGCCCTGCAACCTTTCGGAGATCACCTGAACTGTTTCTCAGTCACCCCAGATGGATTCCAAAAGTAGGCATCTTTTATAATTTTTTTTATTGGTTTCCGATGAAAGTTTTAAGTGCCGTTCTCCATGTTTGTTGCGTTCTTTACGGGCACTTTACTGTCCTAGAACCCACGTGGGGCAACTGGGTCCAATAGAAGCCATTGACAACTGGAATTTTCCCCAGGCCCATCCAACATGGCTGGTGCAGTGCTCTCTCAGGACCCTGATAGCCTAGATTCACAAAAGTACCACGGGTTCAACCCGGACGGGGCAGCTCGCTCTGTTATCCCTTCTAGGTCAGTAAAATGTTGCTACTAAATTGGGTATTGATGGCTCTTGCTATTTAAAGGACCATGAGAGACAATCGGTTTTGTGGTGTGACCTATGCACACCGCTATTATTAATATAATGATATTAACCTACATTGTTGCGATCCTCTTAATAATACATAATGTTTTTTGACCTCGAACTTGTCACAGTTTTGCAACAGTGTCAACAGTAAGTGATATTTATTACCCAACTTGACGGTAGTCGCTTTATAGCAAACACAACAAGATGATGGACAGAGTGCTGAAACTTTTCAACCACTCAGCCCCAGTCACAGATCTGGGTTTAATCCATCATTCTTTTGCTCACTATGACACCCCAGTTTGCATCTAGCCATATGCAAATCAGTCTTGACCCTGCTCCTCATGGACAGGTGACTGGGGGTGAGTGTCTGAAACATTTCAGCGCTCCGTCCATCGTCTCCTTGTGTTTGCTTTGTTCGCCCTAAGTTGGCAGGATATGCCCAGACGTGGGTCCCTTGCTCACTTTGCCACTGGATTCAAGCTAGCCTGGCTGATGAGGGGTGTTACCTTGAAAGCGGTCCCAAGATGCTTGTTTCTGGTCCAGGGAAGACCTGGCTTAGCAGTTCACTGCTGGACTGTTCCCATGAGGGACATGGTCAAGACTGATTTGCATATGGCTGGGTCTGAACTGAGGAGGCGTAGTGAGCTAAAGAATGATGATGGATTCAGCCCAGATCTAATAGTGACTGGGGGTGAGTGTCTGAAAAGTTTCAACGCTCCGTCCATCGTCTCCTTGTGTTTGCTCGGTAGTCGCTTTATCGACATTGGGAGGATGAAAGAGTAGGTAAACACCTCCAATTCATGAGTCAGGTAACCTGCATGTTAACAACAGGTGTCTGTTGTTATTGCATTAACTCTTACCAGGGCTTTTATTCCTCAAGATATCCCCTGCAGCAAGCTGTAATGCCTTTGTTGTTTTGAAGGTGAACGCAATGTTTGATGTTTTTTGCTGCTGAGCCTTGCGTTAGTCCAGAAGGGTAAATGTTTGTAGCTGTGATTTGTATGACACCAGGGCCTCTTGGCCCTGAATGAAATAACTAATAACAATCACATTTAGGTATAGGGCCCTGCTGGTGAGAGTTTTGGAACTTGTCTGGTGTGTGGTAACGCTTTTGACCACTGCACTCATCTTACTCCTTGTAAAGGTTTGAGCAGGTGCCTCTTCATTCACTACCATAGAACAGTGGATAGTTACTTTTTAGGAAGGGTGTAAATGTTCCACAAAAATCCACGAATATGAAAACTTGATCAACATGATAAAAAATATGTTTATCAGTGGCTAGGTAAGGCAGATTTACTGCATATAATTAGTGGTTGTCCGCTCGAAAGCAACGCCATTATTCTGTGCAGGACCACAAGCAGGCAACGGCTGCACTAGTTGTCCGTCTATGGTTGCATCCTTGATTTCTGTGTTTTCTAAGGTAACACTGTGACCAGTGACTGCTACTCTGACCATGTTTTGCCCTGTTGGGGAATGATGAAGTAGTCGCCTGCTCTGAGGTTACACCAGTAATATGTGCCTTTTATCCTGTAATGAAGCTTGGTATTGTTTCACTACATGCACTCATTGGCTTTACCAATGCTTGCTTGTTTTGCTATGATTTCTGTTGTGTCTGCTGCTTTTGATTTTCTCCAATATTTGCAATCTTTTTCATGTTTGCAGTTTGACTGATGTTGGTGGTTAATTTGTTTACAGGGAGTGTCTTTGATGTCTCAGTGGACTATTGCAACCACTGCAGGGAACTGTTTGATTTCATGGTTGCAGGTTCAAATCCCAGGGGGGCCGCTAAGCATCTCATCCTTACAAGATTGAAAAAATGAGTATCTTTCAGTTGGGTAACAAATACAATAAAAATCTGTATTCTGCGCTAAATACCTCTCCGGGTGAACGTTCACTTAAAAATAAACATAATGTTATGGTTTCACGGATGAATGCATTTTTTTGATTTATCTGTTTTCGTCTTGAAGGCGCGCAAATGTAGTAACCTCATTTCGTGCATTTTGTGGCCTGTTTCTGTGCCTGTGAAATCATGTAAGAGAGCGGCGTGCGTGTTAAGTGTTTGCTTAAGGAGCAAGCAAGATAAACCTCGACATAGGGCCAGATGTAGGTGGCAAAATACCGGTCGGTAACGCCGAAATTCGGAGAATTTCAGCGTTACCGACCGGTATTTGGCTGAGTGCAATGTAGGTGAGTTCATACCTACATGCAAAATAAGGAATCGCAAAATAGCGATTCCTTATTTTGCTCTTGCATTTAAGGAATCGGAAATACCGATTCCTTAAATGCAATATACGTAGCACTAAAAATAGTGCACTTGAGCCTTAAAGAATCGCTAATTACCACCAACTTCAAGTTGGTGGTAAGTAGCGATTTCCTTATAAAAGCACTTTTTGCTTTTTCAAATGTGCCATGTGGCACACATCCATGCCCTTAGGGCATGTATGTGCGCCACATGTGCACACATGCACATTTCAGGGGTGCAACAGGGTGTCCTTTGGACACCCTGGCACCCTTGAAATACCTCCCGCTATTAGCGATTCGGTAATACCGAATCGCTAATAGTGAATATCTTCCCATTCATTCCTATGGGCCTCCCAGCCCATAGGAATGAATGGCTAGGTATTCCTTAATAACGAATCTCAATTACCGATTCGTTATTAAGGAATGTTAAGGAATCGCTAATATTTTAGCGATTCCTACCTACATTCCATTTAGCGAGTCCTTAATAGCGATTCGGTAAAAATCGCTATTAAGGACTCTCTAAATTGAAGTTACCTACATCTGGCCCTAGGTCAGTTATTTGGTGCACAACCTCAGAAGGGTTGCCTAAAACAGGAAAGAAAATTTTATTTCTATACCAGTTTTGTCCAGGTTGGAATCTTAACAAATGTTTGTAAAGTAGGTTATGTGCGTATTTAGAGACCAAAAATGTCCTTGCATCACTTCTGAGAGACACCAGTTTTCAAAAGGGTCTCGCCTAATAGAACGCTGGTTAGCTGTTGAGTTCTTGTACTAGTTTTGTTTTTAGACGGTCCTTTGCCAGGCTCGCTTAATAACAGACTTAACACTTCTTATGTGCTGTTAACTTTAGGGCCGCCTTAGAAGCTTTGAAATTTTAGCTACAGGTGCCGGTTCTTGCTGGAGTTTCCTGTTTCATTGTTTCAGTGCTAACAACTTTGTTGATTCATGCTTTTTAATCACTGCAATATTATTGCAAATGATTTTTTCTTTTAAGAAGCAGCGTGCTTCGATGCAGTCACATGTATTGGGGCATTTTTCAGCGGGCACCGTGTGCAGCTGCCACTTTTTCATGTAAGTAAGGAGATAGCATGCCAAAATATTCACATTTTTCAAACCTTTGCCTCTGATTTGCGTCTTGCACACTTTTATTCTGTTTCAGCTTCTCATATGACATTACAACATTGTTTTAGTCAGTGTTATGGCACTGCATAAAGGATGTAGGGATGGTTGGCTGTGAGTTGCCTCTTCAACACTCTTTTTACTTGCCTACCTTTACTGGTGCAAAATGCACTGGTGCCAGCATGCTGCGCAGAAGATGGACACATTCTTTAAAGTGCAGCCCATTTGCTGTTTCTTACACTCACTCACCTGCACTGTTTTTATGCACAACTATTCACTCTTTCACACCCATTGTGTAGTAATTGCATAGCTCTTCAATCCCTGGCGGCACAGCACCCAGGATAATGTGCTGCATTGCTAAACGCTTATAAGGTTCAAAATGTGAGAACTATTGGTTATGCCAATGCTTATTTTAAAGAGTTTGGGCCCTGTTTGCACTCCCACTACCCCCTCTCATCCCTCCCTCACACTCCCTGCTCACACATGCTGCCTTCCTGTACCTCCTCGCGCTGTGCACTCATCCACCTCCGCCCCTCCCAACCGTTTCGGAGCTGCTCTCACTTATACGCTGAAACTGGAAAAAGTGCACAACCCATCTCTTTCTTTGCTCTGTCAGCTCACACACCTCTCTCGGTCCAGTGCGCATCCTCGGTGCCCTCCGTCAGCTGATAGGTGATCATTGCCTCTCTGAACACCTGCCTTACTTTGAGGTTAATAAGGTTTTTAGGAAGAGCAAATAGTCCCTCTCTCTCTTGTATTCTCTCTCACCCCTCTTTCGCGCTCTCTCACCCACTCTTCTCGCCTCTTTCATGTGGTTGACTTCAGGTCTTCGAGCACAGTTTCTTTCCCGTGCTTTTTAGGTCTCGCGCCTAGCGTTGCAGTGCGTAGCACTGCTCGCACAGCGCGAGACCTTTAGAAAGGGCTTCTAAAAGCTACCCACACGCTCGTGCGTGTGGTTTTGCTTTAGGAAGCCCACATTGGCTGGAGCGTGCGTTTTTTTTTCCGAAACGGCACGCAATTGGGCAAAGGCGTGCGCATGTCCCACCTTTGCTCCTCCCATTCCCGACGGCCAGAACGCGCAGCAGCGCGCGTTCGCCTCGCCGCTGCCGCGCTCCCTCCCCCCCTCCTCTGTGGTGCGCACGCACCACTGTTTATTGTTTCTGTGCCGAAACAAAAAAAGTGAGATTCTTGATTTTTTAAATGTGGCGGAGGGAGCAGCTATTGCGGGCGTGTAAAGGTTTGGAAGAGTACGGCGCTTTCACGAACGCTGAAAGCCGTTGGATTGTGGCTGCTCTTATCGCTTGACGGGCGGGGTCTTGGGAAGGCAGTGCTGGGTTCCTAGTTATGATTGCGAAACAACCATGTTGTGAATATTAACATTTATTTTAAGGTGAGTCTTTATGACGATGGCGCCCTAGGGCACCGAGCTGCCATAATACAACATACGGTCGGCGCCAGGAGCATGGTGCGTTGGTGAACGGATCTTTAAACTGTGCAAGGTCCGTTATCGTGTGCAGATGTCTGTGTATGGATGGTTCCGATAGTTTCTTTATTTCGATTGGTGGGCGATGCACCGTACTCGAGCTGGTTGCTTAATTAAGATCGCTTAATGGCCTTTGATTTAATTATTTGGCCGTTTTATATTCCAACTTATGACAATTGGCTTTTAGATGGAGGTAGGGTATAGATGGTGATAACGCTGCTTGTAGGGCATGCAGTGTTTTCTGTTTTTGCTCATAGAGCACCTCTCGTCGCCATTTCGTGACGCAGACTTTCTCTTAACGTCGATGGTGTGCAAGTCTAACTGAATCCCTGTTAACTTACTTTGAGGCATCCTCGATATCAGAATAAACCGATTATATAGATGAATCTCTCTTATTTCAATTTTAATGCACCACGCTGCATTGGTTGTTCTACACAGCTCTAATTTAAGGATTGTGGTCGTCGGCACCCATACAGCGGTTACACTCCTCGCTTTACAAAGGCCTTATAGACTGCCGGTGGGTTATTAGCGCGACCGTCTAAGGCACGGGCGCATTTTATTTTTCGACTATAATGGTCTGGAAATGTGGCGTCAGAAACCCGCAATCGTCAAGAGGGGTCGTCTATCCTTGCTATTATGTAGGCTAATTAAGATGCTATTTAGGATTCAAGACCTGTAATTTTTAGGATAGTTGCAATATATTTAGCATTCTTCTAACAGCTGAGTCCCTTGTTTAAATGATTGCTGTTTTGAGGACAATGTGACATAACCATATATTCGGTGAATAGTGAAACAAGGCATTTTCATAGCAAAGGGTATAATTGTTTTCCACCGTGGTTGAATTACATGTGAGTATTTAAATTTTTGTTTTTGCTGCACACAACAGCCCATACCCCATTCCATAATTTCAGGAAGTTAATACGATCTTGGAAAAATTACCATCCCTTTAAATGCATGAACACAGCTATCAACAGCTGAAGGGGTCTCAGTTAACGTTTGCAATGGCCAGGCAGAGTGTCGTAGCCTAAGCACGGTGTTTTAATACTTTATTTTTCCCTGGAGTTATATATAGTGCGAACTTGACCCGAAGGTTCAGAGCACTTTACATGAGCACCATTTGCATTACAGACATTTTTTGTTAGGCACGGGGAGATTAAGTGATTTGCTTACAATCACAGGAGTTTGAGCGTCTCTGCTGAGACTCGAACCCGGTTCCACAGCTTCGAGATCCACCGCTCTAGCCATTAGGCCACATCCTCTTTGGATCTGTTTGTGCTAGAAACACATTGCAGATGAGACAGCACATGGTGGATTATGTAGCAAGCGTGGCGTACTCATACTACATATGAAGAAAAAGTTGCAGCATCGTGTAATTCAAGTGGCCCTGCCTACACCTCACAGTATCAACATGTCATAGGCTGCACTGCGCCTATAAAACTGATGACTGTTTACCAAATCCTCCTTGACCATAATACTGCAAAACAACACTGATCACACCAAAATGCTCAGTATTATGTGGTATAGTATACACATTATGTCTAAACTACCGAGTGCAACGTTCACCAACTTCACCCAGACAGCACTGTACTTACCCCACGTATACATCACTGCATTCACACCCCTTTCACACCACACTAAACGTACACTACACACACACCATCTGGACCACACTCTTTGTACTCCACCTAGACCATACTGTTCACACAACACCTAGAACAGCCAGCACCTACATCATCCACACAACAGCTTACCAGTCTCATCCACATCACACTGCTTTACACAATCCAGGGCACTCTAGGCGTAGGCACACTTTCATGTGCCCATAACACAGATACCACAGCATCTATTAAACCGAGATTACACTTTCCAACACCAAGCTGCAACTACACGGCTCTGACCACACTGCACCTATATTATACACAACAGACTGTGCCAACAGCACCCAAACCATACTCGGGCTATAGCATAACACAGATCACACCAGGCCTACACTGGCCTCTCAAGGCTATGCCTACAGAAGAACATAGATTAACCTGTGCTTCACAGGGCTCAGTGCATATCCACCACACAGACCACAGTGCCTACACCACCCACACCACACCCTGTCTACATTGTGAGGACCACACAGCACCTGCTCCACATGATTACACAACACACCACATGTATCCAATCCACACCACAAAACTCTACATCATGCCACATAACTCAACAGCATACCACATAATTAAACTTCCCTCCACAACACAAAATACCAATCCACATATTTACACTCCATGCCACACAATCCCACTCTACATAATTCCAGTACACTCAATACCACATAATTACTATCCACATAATTCCACTGCACACCATGCCACATAATTCCTCTACACAAATCCACTCCACACCACACTATTCCACGCCACACAATTCTATCCAACTCACATATTTCCACCTCACACCACATACATCCACTCCATAAACATAAGTAAACATAAGTAAAAGGCATTGCCATTTACAATGCCAATAACTCTAACTTAAAAAAATGCGAGACATATTGCATTTCCAATGCTTGTTCAAGGTTTCTGTCCCTCAATCCCACGCTCCCCTCTACTTCTTGGGGTGTCTTCTGTGTACACAAGCTCTCCGTCTTTATGTGTCTGTCGCCTGCTTTCCCCTTCTTTCTCACACACTCTTTCTGCTCCTCTGTCTGGAGTTCATTCAGCACTTCGTACACAGTTTACATATCCCTCTCTGTCTTCCTGTCTATCTATTCTGTGCAGCTCTCACCCCTATCTAGCTGCCTATACCTGCCTCAGTCCTGCACATAAGCACTTTAATTACCTATATCGATCTACTTAAGGGAACTTCAGCCGCCCGTATGGCAATCTAGCACTTTATACACTAGGGATAAGACCAGTCCCTGATCAGCCACTTTTATCCAATTTATATCTGTATTTGGCACCTCTACTTAAATACCTAGGAAGGAAAGTTGAAGAAAGTGAAGGACTAGAGACACGATGCTCAGTGGCCGTAATAGATGTATGACAAATCTCTTTATTAATCCTTTTTGTGTGTATTTTTAAACCTTATGTACTGTATGATCTTTTTTATGGTTTTAATTGACTAATAAACTATTGTATCTCGCTCTGGCCACCGTGCCACATAATTACACTACACAAATCCACACCACACAATTCCAACACACACAATTCCACAACAACCCACATAATTCCACTCCACACCACATACATCCACTCCACTCCAAACTAAAACACATGGGTAAAAGACATTGTCATTTACAAGTCCAATAGCTCTAACTCTCGCAAATGCGAGACCTATTGGCATTGCCAATGCTAGTTTTAAAACTGTTTCTCTTGCTCGATGACTCCCTAGTTTGCAGTTATTCTGAATTCCACACAACCTATGGAGCAGCCGAAGCACCACAGAGTCATCAGACCATATCACTCACACCAGTTCCCTCGCTCCCAAATTCTCCAGTATCAGGTGAGTGACAGTACAGAGTAGCCAGAATTTGGGTAAAACCTCATTCAGCTGAATCCAGAAACAATTTTGCTCATCTAAATTGAATTTAGCTGCCCAAAAAGTAAAGTGTGAGCACCAGTACTGCATGTGAAGAAAGTTATATTCACAGATTAAATTTAGTGCTGCAAATAATCTGCTATTTTACAGGATAATCCACAATACCAAGTGTTGGTATGAAAAAGAGGGTATGTCAGGACAGTATTGCAAAATGCACGGAAGAATGTGAATAGCCTGAAAATCTGGCATGGATCCTACTCTATTGCACCTACGTTGAACATCCATTATCTGCACAAAAACCAAACGAGCCTTGGCCAAGCAGCTAGGTCGGGTTTTAATAGGCTAACGCAGTGATGTGGATTTAGGACCACTAGGGGGGCCGCGAGGCCTACTCAGGAAGTTCACGACTGTTTTACAAAATTCAATTATATTTCAATTAATAAATTAAAATTAGTACAATATATACAAATAAAGAAACAAAATTGAAAATGTGAAATCTTTTCTATATTCGATTGTGCATTAAATAACCTATTTCAATATTTGAGAATTGGTTTTGTCTATACCTAGTTTTACCTTTCTGTGTATTGTTTTGCGGTTCAAGTCTTAGAAATTGCTTAGGCTGGGGGTGCCCGGCTTCCAATAATGACTACTCAGTGGGGGTCCCTAGATTCCAGTAATGATTCATTAGGGGGTCCTGAGATGTAAAAGATTAAGAACCGCTAGGAAACGCATGCAGCACATCAAAGTCAGCCACACAGGAGGCAGCCAGCAGAAGCGGCGAGAGAGGGCTACAGTTGTGTAGTAATTCCTCATGTAATACAATGCAAGCACTTGAGTGAATGCAGAACTCCCAAACAACCAATAACATATCGTGATAGATGAAAACTCCACTGCACATAGCCAAGACGCAATTTACAAACTCTCGAGCCTGTGGCTGAAAGGGACTTGTCGAAGGAAGCCAGTGGTTGAAAGAGGCAGACACAAAGCCCACTGTGGGTATATTGTTAGCATTAGGTCTGTTCTGAAAGCTGCTCTGTCAAAACCCCTCATTTAAACAAACATTTGCAAAGCCAATAGATCTTGTGTGGCTCCCAGCCTTTTGGTTTGGTCATTGAATGTTTTGTTTTCTCACAGTTTTCTGAGGAGCTGCTGGGCACTCGCCAATATATAAAATAAACATTGGCTAAAAGCAAAAATATTTTTGGGCCTCACAAAGCACACTTTACCATAGCAGGTCCCTAGTACTTAAAGACATTATTTTGTGTGGATGTGTTCTTTGTAACAGAGCAGAATGCTGTCACAGTAGAGTTAGCCAATGGCTGAAGTGGGATAACCCATTGCCACATGATTTAGTAGGTGGAAGAAAATATAAACGACTCAACCACAGCCCAGTGGATCAAGAGGACCAGATGGAACACCAGATCTAAAAACGAAGACAGAATTGTATGTCTCCATAAAGCCAGGATGTGCATTCCTTTTGCGGTGGACATGTGTTACATTCTCATATAAAGTTTACATTCCCATTCAGTGGATACGATGAGCTTCACTCAGGGAGTAATTTCATAAAATGTTTATTAATTATGCAGAGCCCTGTATGGTGCAATCGAGATGGGGTAGTGGTGGAAATGTGCTGATAGCTGCCAATTACTACAAATGACCCCCCCCCCCCCCCCCATGGTCTGTGCCTTGGTGGTCCCTATTAGCAGATTTCTCTTCACAGCTGGAAGCCCTTAATATGAGCACGGGTGTAGAAAAAGTCAGCAGCTGGTGCATCTCTTTCATGTCGATAATTAGCAGAATTGCAAATCATCAGCGCCTCAATTGTAATATGAACCCTTGACTGTTAATTATGCTAATATTCTAGATACTTGAAGCGTTTGGGGACCGTACATCAAGGTATGCTGTGATCCGCGTTTATTTAAAGTACATTACAGATCCTTCGTTGTGACGTGTGATAGGGGTGTGCCTTAGAGCAGCTGCTGGCAGGGGTCGCATTGTTATTGGGAACTTACATGCAATTTGGTTTGATATTTTGCAGTCGATGCACAATGTGACGCATGTTACTAGTTATAGATTGCCAGCTGTGTGGAGTGTGAATTCATTGCGCCCGTTTTCATAGTCTTATTATGGTTGTTTCAGGCTGGTACCCTTTCATTGTAGGGTTCTGTTTGGTTATATGATTTTTGTTGGTTTGATTATTTTCTAATAGTTTATTGTACAAAAGTCTATTAATAATTCCAATCATGGCAATGTAATCCGCAGCCACAGAATGTGTTTTTGCCACAGACCTAATTTATTCTTACTTTACACTTTTGTTTCTTCATTATGTCGGGCTTACATTTTCTTTTTACACCATTTTACCATTAATGTCTGTACCATTCTCTTCGGTGTGATCACATAAAATACATATTTTCTCTCAAGCCAAATTATTATACATGGTACACGTCCTAAAAAACGTACCAGTAAATCATACCTCGATCATTTGTTTTATAAAGAGCATTCTGAGCAAATAGATTTTTCTTAATATGGGTATTTCTTTGTACACCTTTCCATTTTGTGCCCAAGGTTGCATCAGTATATCATTTAATGCAGAAGGGAAACCTGCCAGTTTGTTTTAATAGGTTAAGTAAAAAAACTGTACATTGTAATTTGTTTTTGGAAGGAACCCGCTCAAATTCCACCGCCTGATTTAAAAAAACTTTTTCTTTTTTTGGGTGGAACCCGACCACACTCCCCCCGCTTCTTTTAATTACTTGTACCATCCTATACATTACCCACTTCTAAACCCCCAAAATACCCTTGCAACCCTATAACCATACCCACTCCTAAACCCTAAAAATAGCCTTACCACCCTATACCCCTACCCACCCCTAAACCTAAAAATACCCTTACCACCCTAAACCTTTACCCACTCCTAATCCTAAAAATACCCTTGTGTGACAGACTGCTTTTCAAGAGAGAGCAGAGGTGTGGACACTTCCAAGGAAGCAGACCCTCAAAATTAAACTTCAAAGGCTCAGACCCTAAATCATATTTGATGTCTGGAAATGGACTATAAGAAAGGGAGTTTGAGATCCCCAAAATTGCTATCTGCCAACCAGCCAGATGGGCTGTGTGAGGAGGAGAAGGTTTGCAAAACCTCTGCCTGTGACCAGGACTGGGGCCAAGTCCTCCTAATCTCCCTGCTTGGTGAGGGGACATCACCCAGGGAATCCAAGATCACCTGCCCAGAAGCACTCGCGCCTGCCTGCTTGCCAAAACCAGTGTGCCCAGTGAGAAAGAGGCGAGCATTGGAGGGAGCGAGGTCCATTGGGGAGCCCTGGCAAGTGGATTCCCTCTGCTAGGTGTTAGGAAACTGCTGCTGCACCGATCATGTGCCAGGGGATGGCTGTCGTGAAGTGAACTGTGTGCTGCTCTGAGCAGATCAGGCTGGAGCCCTGCGTAGTGCTGATTCGGCTACCCTGTATGTCAGAAGGGGCCACTGTGAAAACGACTACCATGTGGTAAGGGTCGTAGCCTTCTGCAGCAGCAAGTCGCAACCCCATATGTCAGGAAGGGCTGCCGTCGTCCACTTCATCGTGCTCATTGGGCAGGAGCCCGTGTACTGTCAGGTACGGTGGATGGATACAGTAGGGGGTCACCGGGAACATCAATAACTGCAACCTGAACTGCAGTCCCTGCTGGAGAAGTGAGGACCTCATGGGAGCAACTGTGCACCATCACTCAGGTGCGGGACCCGCAATGGGATCTACATAACCCATCCAAAATGGGAGATGAACCGGACACTAACCCTGCAGGAGGAGCCACAGAGAACCTCTGGTAGCTTCAGGAACATGACCGCGAGTGAGGGACTCTGCACCCGCTGAGTGCAGCTGGTGTGGCAGACTCAGCTGCAGCTGCTTTGATCGAGATGCACTCAGCAACTCCAGACATTCCACACCTGCCGTGCGGGTATGACTGATTTTAGGCCTGTCGGCCCTGTGGGATCTTGCTGCTAGGTAGCGTGGTAGTGCTGGAATACTATTGACTTACAATTACAGTCAGTGTGCTCTTGAGACTTGGACTTCTAGTGGAGGATACCCTGGATGTTACCAGTAGTGAATGGGGAATAATAACTATTACTAACATGAGGAGGGAGTGGTACAGGAAATTGCCAAAGAAATACTAGATCCCCAACCTCAAAGGGGACTCTGTAGTTGTTTGTGAATGTCATATTTTTTCTTTGTGTGGCAGGCGGTAGAAATAAAACACTTTTCTTTGTTCATAAAAGTGAATATTTGGCAGGACAATGATTTATTGCTGCTGCTACGCATATTTTGAGTTGTGAGCTGTGTTCACCATCCTGTATCCACACCTCCCGCTGAAGGAGCCTTCGACTGCTCGGACCACACATAATAACCTGAGAGTCAAGTACAGAAGGGGTACTTGGCCCAGTTACTCAGAATCAATGGTAAGTCGGGCCCCGGGATATCAGGAATAAATGGCCTCAACCCCCACGGTTGGGCCGTGCTTGCCCCATGGCCCTCTGAAAGGGGTTCTGTCACTGCTTTTTATGCTGCCATTTTGTTTCACTTTCTCCACTTATCTTAGATTATGTGCTTTAACTCTTAATTAATCTATTTTGTGCTTGGCCCTTTAGTCTCCTTTCTGGTTTCCGCCTCTTTCTTTTCCTCACTCTTCTGTTCTCAGTTAATCCTTGTCACTCCTCTGCTTGACTGCCACCTCCCACTACCCACAAAGTTTTACCTGTTTACCTGTCACAGTAGGAGTGAGCGAGTGTGCTCCTTGGAGCTCACAACAGCGACTTAGGAATCTAGTCCGTGTGCCCGTGCAGGTCAGACCCCTCGGGGAGAGATCTAGGTAGCCCTGGCACACTCTTCATTCATAGCTCTCACATGGTTCTTACTTAGACCTCAACATCTTAATATCTGCATTTTTATACTTCGCCTCTTGATTAGGAAATAGTGAAACAGCCCAGCCAATTAATTTCACTTTGCAATTTGAGTAGTACAAACATTTCCTAAGAAGTGGAGCTTGTTAACTGTTGGTATGTAAAGAACTAATTCCCACAACTGCTGTAGCAAAGATAGATGTGAACTTTATCAGGGGCCAACATAAAGCATCACTACAGCCAAACACATCCAATTATACAAAGCCAAAACTATTGTTTTTTCCATTGTTTATCTTCTCAGTACAGCCTAAAGATATTGTAGTTACAGACACTGATTTACATTAATTGCAGTCACTTTTTGTGACGCATTTCTGCTGCTCAAACCAATTGCAGTGCGGTTCACGTGATCAGGTATGGATAAAAAAGTACCCTTGCACTGTTGAGGGATAGTTCCGCTGGTACAAGGGAACGGGCGGTGCGACATTTAACCCACACGTGGACCAGTAGGTTGGGCGTGGTCTTATTCGACAACTGCACGAGAGGAAGACTCGCGTTGCTTTCTCCTCACACGTGCGCTAAGAAGGGGAATTGTTGAGAGAAATCGCGAGAAGAAAAAAAAACCTTGGCAAGTAAACCCTTTTTCCTGTGCTTTTTCATCCATTAAAGAAACAAAATGAACTTGTTTGATCTGTCATGTCGTCATCTGCACTCCAGCTAAATTCTCTTAAACAAGTTCTCAAATTTTCTTGTTCATTGGGAAATAAAGAGCATATGGTTTTAACTTTTTCCGCCTGCCAGGGAGGCGTTGGCATTCTTCAGTTTTAGTCGGTACTAGTTATATTTCATGTTATTTTTTGTTATGACTTGTGTTTTATGTAATGTCTGGTGCAATGGTGTTATTCTATGTTATTGGCATTCGTATAGCGCACAGTTAGAAACATCTCATTGCATCTTATAAGAACATTAGATCTATAAACTCTCTATATTTTGCCTACTTTAAAACGAGCTATGATGGCTGCCCTTTTAATTGACTGCAGGTGCCACCCAGCTTAAAAAAGAATCGGAAAACGTGGTCTTGTTAGACTGCGTCCAAAGGAAGTAATGTGTGTAATAGGAACATTATATTTAAAGAAGCATACTGTTCCATTTCCAAACTTACTTTTGAAATCCTGTCTCGCTGCAGTAGTCGAAAGTCTCCTTGCAAGATGTTAGTACAAAGGCAAGAAATTTACTTTTTCTTTCTTTAATTTTTTTTATTGTGCACGCACATTATAACCAAACAATTTTTCCGATCGATTTGATTAATAAAGTATTGTCACACTTTTTAGGCCTGCCAAGTGATTGGAGTGTTTGAAGTTCTTTTATTAGAGAAAGCAGGCCCGCCACTTTGTGAGCACCTTTTTATTTCAAGGCCTTTGAAGACCAGCAATGGTAACTGAAAAAGATGGACTTTTGGCCTTTTACTGATGTAGTATTTTTGAAAAAGTTACAGCGAAGTTATTTGCCATACCGCTTTCTTTTACCAGCAGAGCGGACCATATTTCTTTTTACCAGAGGTGAATTTTGTTGTTTTGTATCTAATGGAAACTACAAAAAATGAAAATCACTAACCTTATTTACTTGTAAACTCTACTGTTAAGCCACATTATTCTACATTGGGCTGGTCATCAGCACGGTTTAATAGGCGCAGGGATCTCTGTGGTTAGTTTGGAGTTGAGTGAGTCCATGCCAGTCTGGGACACCGTCACCTTTCAACACTGAGAGGATTGTGGCGATCCAGAAGAGGGCAGTTTCTAAGGATCCTAGGGTGCGTGCATGGGAGAGGAAGCCAAAACCAGTCTTAGGAGTTTCACCATCAGAATCAGGTTCAAAGAAATGTTTTGACTGTATGTAATACACTTGTTATATAAATTTAAAACAGATATGATGAAAAATGTCAGCATGTATGCTTTTGAATAGTAATGCCAAAAAATGGTGACTGTAGGTGCTGTTTTCATGTTAGTTTAATGATCCGTACCCTCATTTGCCTCAAATGGGTCGAGTCCCATTTTGTATAGGTACTACTAGAGTTTCCAGTAGCACATGAGGGCTGTTGGTGGTCCAGACCACTGGCATTATTGAATGCTTTTTTCTATACAAAGTTCTGTAAAAGTGCCCATGAGAACCAGGTAGAAAATGGAAGAGGTGAGAGCAGCTATTAATGGTTATAATGTCAGATGAATAGACTTTGAACTATTCTGAAGAAGAGATTGAAGCTTTATTGCAATGCCCCTTCATACCGAAACCTTGTGCCATGCCCAATAATATAGAACTGCAATCGGATTCTGAGAAACTCATAAGACTCAAGAAGAAACATAGAACAGTATAACATGGAGCGGTACTATTGGAGCATCTCTGAGCAAATACTATCCCCCAAGGTCTACAAGAACGAAATATTCCAGTGATTTTCGCAGATGATCCTGAATACAGAGGAGATTTCAGCAGCCTAGGTACGAAATGCATGTTGTGATTGGATATTTTTATCAGTCAAAATGGTGGAGCGACTTGCGCAGAAAGAACTGGAAGGTATTAAGGAACTTGAAGATAAGATCAAAACAGTACAACTATTGAGGATTCCAAGGCCTTTTTAGCTAAAATTGATAAAGAAATTAGAAAATTCAAGATTAACACTGAGGGCTTTAAACTAAGGAAACTACAGAAGCATATATCCAATTTCAGTTTGCTAAAGACTTACCCTTATTTACAGAAAACCTTTTATAACAAACCTGAAAACACGAAGGTATTGCATCAGTTCCAAGGTAAAAGTAAAAGACACTTTATTAATTTTTTTCAAAAGTTCTTCATATTCAGATTCCAGCCGTGATTCTGAACCATAGCCAAGTTCCTTTAATCCACAAGAGAGGGGTTTTTTATTAGGAAGAGGTCCAAGGATAGAACAAAGAAAAAGATGGCAAACACAAGGGACCAGAGGAACCAACACTCGACAACGAATTTACCGATGGGGACAGAGAATTAACATCTATACATAACATCTACTCGAAAACACTGGTGAAGATGAGAGGAAAGAATTGGAGAAAAGACTATAATTTGTTCCAACACAAAGTACAGATTTTGCAGTGAGATTGGAGATGATGCAATTCTTTTACACAGTAATAATTCATTGATACGTTAAAAGACCTTGTCACAGCAACATACAATATTGTAGGGTAAAAAATTACAAAGAACCATTTTCCATATCTTATCTAATTTATTCTGGTTCTCCTAGAAACTATGGTGACCCTGGAGGAAAATCTCCATGGTTGGCTCTTCATCGCTCGTGGTCGGCTTATGTGTGCCTGTTGTTCGCCATCTTCGCCGCTATTCTTGGACCATTTGATCTTCCCCCCAGATTTGTATGAACTTATGGGCAGCCCCCACCCTAAGGGAATAAAGTTCTTCCTTATTTTTGGCTTGCCTCATTTTAGCTACCCATTGTTGAAATCTGGGTGGATCTGGCATCCTCCAATTTTGTAAAATCAGACTTGGCTACCAAAGAAGCAATGAAGACAAACTGTTTTTGATGGACTGTTAGATTTCAATTGGGAATCCCGAATAAGGTAATCAGAGGGTGGGGTACTAGACTTAGGGTAAGTTTCCTGTTAACCCACTGAATAATACTATTCCAGTAATCTGTGAACTTTGGGCAGGTAAACAGATTTGAGTCCAGTCCCCTTTTGGGTGGTTGCATCTAAAACAGTATGATGACACCACTGGCAAATTATTTTGGAGCTTATCAGGGGTGTAATATAACTGCCATTTAGAGAAAAACACCATCCGTTTAAAATTCACCCCACGTATGGCCTTATTGGACCATTCGTTGTAGGCTCTCCCTAATGCTGCATCTAGCCGACACCCCGTAGTCTCCTGTATTTTTAGTAGGGTGGTGATGTAGACTATTTGCTCATAGAATTGTCGCTGCAGGATGCAATACCAGTTCCCCACCCCCATCATTTCCTTAACATATAATGCATGACTAACCGCCTCGGGGAGTGGACCATCGGGAAGCTGTAGTTTACTTACAAGGCTTGAAATCTGTAAATATGTAAATAATTGGGCCAAAAATTCTTCTGTTCTGCCCCCTTTAACTTGTTCCCAGGACTTCAGCTTCCCCTCGATCACAAGATCTTTTATTTGGTGAACTCCTAGCCTTTCCCAATTTCTTATCGTCTTCGGATCCACCAGTAACCCTAGGTCCTTACAGTGTCTTATCTTAGTATCTGGATGGATTAAAGTGAATTGAAACTCATTCTTCATTTGAGTAAATCTATCTAGGATTATCTGCAGCATCTTGTATTTGCTGCGTTTGGGTAGTCTGGGGACCTTAATAAAGGGTTTTAGCTGGATATTATTCTCTAATAACATTTGCTGGAGATAAAAATTAAACCCATAATCATGTGACGAAGCTACACGCCCACACCATTCCATAAAAGCAGCCATAAAATATTTTTTGATATGGGGGAGCCCTAAACCATCTTCTCCCAGACTCGACTGTAGGGTTTCTAGTTTGGAACGCATTTTTTTCCCTGACCAGAAAAACTTGCGTACCATTTGTTCTATTTTCAGGAAATAACTTTGAGGAACTTTGATGAGAGCATTTGAAAAAAATGAAGATGAATAATGGGAGTATCATCATTTTTATTGAAGTGATTCTCCCAATTATAGAAAGTGGTAGAGTTTGCCAATTGCTTAAGATATTTTTGACATTGTTAAGGGTGGAAACACAATTAAGTGAAAAAAGTTGTGAAAAATCGTGAGAAACCCAAATGCCCAAATAGTGAATTGGATTAGCCTTTGCAACCTGGATCCAGAAATCACGAGGTAAAACCTGGTCGGGGCAATTGAATAATAAAATTTGACTTGTTATCGTTGATCTTGTACCCAAATAATCAATCGCCTGGACTAAACAATTTGTATTGTTAGCAAGGTCCCTGGCAAAAAGTCACATTGAGCCTCGTTCACCTGCTTTTGTGCTGTTGGGGTGATTTTAGTCACCATTATTTGAGTAAATAGTTTATAATCGTTATTTAATAAACTAATAGGGCAATATGACCCAGCGTTCTCGGATGTCTTGCCTTTTTTTTTTAAACTGACTATAACTGCTTCAGAAAAGGTTGTCAGAATCTGGCAACCTTCCAAGATCGCGTTAAATAAGGATACCAATATATTAATTATCTGTGGCATAAAGATTTTATAGATTTCGATAGGCAAACCATCATTACCGCACGCTTTGTCGTTAGGTGTATTTTTAATGCCCTACTGGACCTCAGTTTCGGAAATTGGCTCCAAAATCTGTGCTTTTTGGATACAAGTTAGTATGAGCAACTCCATTGTATTGAGAAATTTATTGAGCCCTTCAAACGATATGGATGCGGGAGCAGAGTACAGCCTATTATAATATGATAGGAAGACCTTATCGATTTCTACCATTTGATGTACAACTTGACCTTTATCCTCATCAAAAATAGATTTGATAGAGGCGTTATTGCATTTTATTTTATGGACCACGCCAAGAATTTGCCGTTGTGTTTCGCTTTCCTCCTACCACTTTTGTAAACATGTATTTTGATTTACTATTGCCTGGCGCTCGTAAAAAACTCTAATGCTCTGCCTGGCCTTTTTTAAGCTAGACTCCATTTTTTTCGAACAGACTGTAGAGTGGAGTTGGCTTGCCTGGTCTAGTTCTTGTTGTATTTGTCTAGCCATTTCCTTTCTAACTTTGATGATGCTTGCCTTACACGAAATCACCTCCCCTCTAATGAAGGCCATGCAGGAATCCCAAACCAGAAAGGGTGGAGCTGATCGCAAATTCCTCCGGGCAAAATCCGCAAGCAATTCTTGCATTTTTTTGACCCAGCCCTCTTTGGTCAACAAAGTTTTATCAAGCGTCCACCTTGATCGCTCCCCATAACCCGCCTTTATTCTAATCTGTCTCACCGGGACCGAGTGGTCCAAAAAAGGTTTGGGAATAATCCAGGACTTCCCCATTTCACATTGATGGGAGACTAGAAAGAAATCGATTCTAGACGCTGAATTGTGCCTTTTCGAGAAACAAGTGAATTTGCTTATAGCGGGATGCTGGGCTCTCTACGGATCAACTTGTGCAAAATCTCGGATCATTTTTCCCAATTGTGTACAGGTTTGTGATTTATTTTGTTACTTATTTCTGCGAGAGGAGTCTAGTCCAAAATTCTGAATAAAATGGAAATATCATCCTATAATTACAAACCCATGTAACAGAGTTAGTAGGTTAGCCACTTTTTCCAAACCTGACGTCTCATCTTCTATAGGGCCATATTAGCTGACTAAAAGGAAGGCCTGTTCCCCGATCTGGAGAAACGGAAACCACTTAGAGCTCCTGTCATACTCGGTGGTTGAGCCCTCTTCCGGAGGAGGTGCAAGACAGCCGATGCGCGGACAGCAACGCAATGGAAATTATGGCAAGCATAACTGCACTTATAACAACTGCAGGTTGCACCACTTTACAAAAGAGTCCATATAAAAATACATATACGAATGTCCGTCCAGTATTGAAATAGCAAAAAAGTCTTTATTCTTCTTTACAAAGTTGACAAGTGTCCAGCAAACAGCCACAACAGCCAACGCGTTTCGTTCTAAACCAAGAACTTCATCAGGGCTGTAAAACAACATTTAAAAAAGATAAATATACGATTTACTTTATCACAATGCATAATGCTAAGTTTATAATTCATTAAATACATGTAATAGAAGCATAACATAAAAAATATACAAAGAAATTTGCCTAAGTACAATATTGACAAGGCTCTCATTTAAAACCTAAAACCTCACAGTTAAAACTATTTAATAAAAACGCGTTTCGTTCTAAACCAAGAACTTCATCAGGGCAAGTATATTAAATGGTTCCAAAAAGTTGGCCAAGAATTGCATACATATTCCTCCAGTGTACTCCAACTGGACAATCACCATAGATCACCAATTTTCTTTTTTAGAGGGCTATTGACTAAACTGCATCCGACCCAAATCCGGCTCGGAGACTCTAATATAAAAAGGGCTGATGTGCCAGAAAGGTCCGGTCCTGAACGACGTAACCGACAGTTCGTTAAGAGCGCAACTGCACTCTAGCCAATTGACTGAAAAATACCTGCGGCTGGGTTTTGGTTCGTTGGCGTGGCCTGGATGCGGTTCAGGATTCTGTGGCTCCGCAGTCCTCAACGCGTTGTGCGCCGTTTCAGAGACTGGGGAGCCGTGGTGTTGTTTTGTTTCCGACCCGCGCTGTTCGGGCGCACAACTGATGGGGGCAGAGACCAACGCTGGGGAGCTGGGTCGCTTTGGGTCGGTCCGGAGCCAATAAGGGATGTCCGCGGACTCCCGCAGCAGAGCCCAGGATATTTGTGGAGAACTGGGGAGACAGCCGACCTGTGGTGGGCTTGAAGCCTGCCCCCTCTTGATCGGGCCGGCTTCGAGGAGCACGAGGAGTGTTAGCACAAGAGACCTGCTGGTGAGTCTATTTTCCCACCGGGGACTCCCGGACCTTTTTTACATGCCCCATATTCAGATGTAGAGTTTAGGCAGCCAAGGGGGTGGCAGCATGTGATCCTTTGTGGCTAAGGGAAACAGAGCCAAACTAATAAGTTAAAATGAGCTGAAACAGCAAGTATTGGAGCAACTTCTGAAAGGAAGAAAAAAAAAAAGAGGGGATAATAAAACAAGGAACTGAGTCCTATAGTGTTGAGAGGACGGGGCCAGTGCACTCGTTTGCTCGGGTGTAAAAACAGCTGTAGATAACCACGGATAGCTATGGACTCGTGATCCTAGAGGCGTAGAAATCAGGGATTGAACAGCTTGAGGGAGGGCTCTAGGCTCTCCCTCGAGAGGAGGGAAAACAAGCCGGTTGCAGAAGTGGTCCGCCTACTGCGGATGTAGCTTGTGGCTGACCTTCGATAACTCCGGCATCTTCCTGCTAAACATCGATAACAAGTGTAACTACATAACGAACACCCCAATAACGCGTATATCAAGAAATCCATCAGCAAGAAAACGTGTTACAAGGAAGATACCCCAGCCAACAAAGCAAAGCGAGGAAAACAAATCTCAGACTTCCAACCATTTGACTCCATCCCCATTACCAGACAGAGTGGGATATAAACATTCTCGAGGAAGCAAAAACAGGATGGATTCTATAAGGAACGAAGATGGGGGCTGTGCCCCCCCCCGTAGCCACGGCAGGAACTGATCCCACTAAATCACTGATAGATTTTTTTGCTGCATGCTCAGAAGAGACGCTGCAGGAATCTGGGAAGCCAGCATATCCTCTCTTCTCTCTGGGGGGGCCTAATGGGACGCAAAAAGCAAATCTACCATAGCCAGTCAGCATTCAATTGAGACCCAACAGTGATGCGCCCTTTGAAACTGCGGTGAAAAGAGTATCGCCACGCAACAAGATCCCAAAAGAATAAGAAGAAGCAGAAGTGCCAGCTCACATCTTGCTAGAACCCGTACCGACTGCTACCATTGAGACAACATTAAATCAGATATTAAATGAGCTTCGCGAAATGAAGCTTTCCCAAGAATCAGTGCATCGTTAAACCAACTAACAACTGGGCTAGCTCAATAAGAATTTTCACCAGCTTTTGACCCGCTTGACCCAGGTAGAACAGAAGGTATCCTCTCTAGAAATTAACAGTAATGGTCAAGAAAGCAATCTGACTAAACTGCAAACTGAGATGGAAGATCTGCATTTGAAGCTGGATGATGGAGAAAACCGTGCTCGACGCACCAATCTAAGATTTGTTGGAATTCCTGAAGATCGCAAAGCAGGGCAGTCACCTGTCCAATGAATAACAGAGCTGGTGCGCAAAGTAATTCTCTCGGAAAAAGCAAAAGAGGTTGGTGATCTGACCATCAATAGAGCACATCGAGTACCTGCAATTCGTCCTGCAAATCCAAAATATCCTAGTCAACTTCGGAGATATCAGAATCAAAGAACAATTTTTGACTCAAGCAATTCAAAAGAAGTCCTTCACTGCTCCGGACAATTTTTCTTTCTGAATATATTCAGATTTGTTCATCTTGGCAGCACGAAGACATAGAGATTTCATTGGACTGATTGACGAGTTTAAACGTTACAGTGCTCCAGCTGGCTTAATACAACAATCTAAGTTAAAAGTCTTGTATAGAGGTCGATCACATATATTCCAGTCAGTGGAACGGGCCAAAGATTTTCTGCTTTTTATTCAAAGAAGAGGGGGGAACAGGAAACAGTATCTATAAAGACAGGAAAATGGCGGTAAAAATGATCAGTTAAGGATAAACGTCGATTATTTTTTTTTGTTCTGTTTATTAAAGATTTTGTTGTTATGAACATATACAGGATAAAGTACATCATCGTATAAAACACCAGACAAAGCTAGTAGAGAAAAAAGAATCAAGTCTAAATCAGAAATTAGCTGTACACTGGCATCATTACATTTGTCAATTTTGCATGTCTGAGATTAACATATGGCATTTCCCATTAGTCATATAACCTCCACCCACCGATCAGAATGCTGTGTCATCACATTATGATACAATAAAAAACTGTATCTGAACAATACTTGTCAATCACAAATGTACGGCACTTATGGCTTCACTCCGCCATTTAACATTAATCTGTTCAGAAAGACAAACAATTTTAGAAAACAAACCCCTAACATGGGAGGAACTGCCGGAAAAGGGGGGCGGGAAGGGAAATAGGGGCCGCAAAGAGGTGTGGGAGGAAATACAGATCCCTGTGAATCCGAAGGGGGATCCCATCAACTATCCTATAGATGCACATCTAGATTGTTAGGAGAGATGACCATCCAGTGTTGGGTGGGAGGGACTCCGTCCGCGGTTAAGGATAAACATCGATGTAGATGCATTCGAGACCTCTTGTATATACTTTAGTATATACTTATTTTATACTTAAATGTGTATGTACTTTGTGGACTCTGGAGATCAGCCCTAGGACTTGTCTGCTTCCGCTTAGGGACTTTTTTTCTGTTCAACTGCCTCTATTTAACTGTCTTGATAGAAAACGGCCAGCAGAGGTCAGTAAAATACCAGAATTGCTTTCTGCTGAGGGACTTTCTTTTTTAAAATTTTCTGGCAACTGCCTCTATTGAACTTTCTTGATAGAAAACGACCAGCAGAGGTCAGTAAAATACCAGAATCACTTTAGCATTTTACAGATTCCAGTCCATAGAAATTGTTTTCCACAAGCACCCGTAGACAATATTTTCAGTGATATGACCACCGAAGACCCTGATTTTATATTAAAAACAGAGCTTTGGACTATACCATTTCCCGCTGAAAGGCAATATTTGTCTCCATGTGTTCCCATACCTGGCGTGTCACGCAGTTTGGTGCTTACTTTCCCTCCATGTTAAAGAACAGTAGATGTTTCAGCCACCCAGGCTAATGTGCTGCATAGCTAAATACATATAAGGTCCCAAAGGCGAGACCCATTGCATTGCAAATGCTTGTTTGCTCTTCCGCTTCAGCTTAGCTCTGGGAAGGCCGGTTGCTTTGCACCGCCCCCTCCGGAAGGAGCTCCAAGTACCATTCCAAGGTACTGTTGTAGGGGTAAGGGGGAGAGGTGAGGTGAGGTGCTGGATAAGGGCATGGGGGGAATGGGCCCGTGACTGGTAGGGGCTCGATCCAAGGGAGGGGGAGGATATGAGGTCACTTAAAGGTGGGAGGCTAAAAAAGAAATTGATAATCACAGACTGAGGTAGGAGCATTGTGCGAAGAGTCAGGATTAGACGTAGTAGAACTAAGTACGATAGTAGAGGAAGACACGATAAGAGGAGTAGGAACACCCAGGTCGTGGTAGATCAGAAGGAGATAGTCTGTCCTATTGGCTGAGAATCAGATATTGTGGCTAGCTTCATGTAATATAAATGAGGCTAATAATCAGACTAAGTTGAGAGCCACACTACAGTGGCTAATGGCAAGCCACCCGCAAGTTATTCTGCTGCAGGAGACCCATTTAAAAAAAAAATGCGCCTTCACTCAAATGGCCGAAGTTCATAACGCAGGCCTTTCTGTCCTCCGCCGATGCAGCCGTTAAGGGGGTAGCAATATTACTTACCTGTCACCATAGGGGGAAGTTCTCCAGACTATGAGCGACCCACTAGCTAGATGGGTGATGGAGATGATGCAATTCTTATGTAAGAACCATGTGAAAGAATTTTTGGGTAAAACTGATTCTGTACAATCCATGAGTACTGCTGGCCTGAAAAATCCATCAAGGTTTTGAGCCACTACCAGTAAGATGCCAGCGAAGGTCATAACCTTCAAGAAGATGATCCTTAAAGAGGTTGATAAACTTGAAGAGAAGAAAAAGTATATGAATTAGAACTTGACTAAGTCAGAATTTGTGGTACTCCGTAAACTACAACAATCCGAGGATATTACATTAAAACCAGCTGATAAAGTTGGGCGATTGTGATTTTAGAACGTCATGAGTATGAACAAGAAATCAAGAGGCAGTTAAACAACACTGTTAATTACAGAAAAATTTAATAATACCCCATCAAGGAATTACAAGAGGAGATTAAACGCATTATCGATGAGGCCCTTGAGAATGGATGGCTCACTAGGAATGAACACAGATTCCTGTTGAATAAGCACCCTTGGACACTGGGTATGTATATCTTACCTAAGATGCATAAGAATAAAGATAATCCATCTGGCAGACATATTTCAGGAGTGAATTCCATCTTGGAGCCGTTAGCCAAGTATGGTGATGTCTTTTGAAACCTTTCATCAAAGAGGTAATATAAGTTAACGATACTATTGCTATTATTATCCAGATTGAAGGTTATGAATTTGATGAACAGAATGAAATATTGGCCACAATGGATGTGGAGAGTCTCTACACTAACATCCCACAAGAAGTTGCTTTGGAAACTATTAAGTGGTTTCTGGAATGAAGACCACGCCCACATCCAGTTCCTTTGAGTTTTATACTCTGACTGGCAGAAATATGCTTTAAGAGGATTTTTTTAAATTCCAGCAGTCCTATTACATTCAAATTAAGGGGACTGCGATGGGATGCCTCTTCGTACTGGAACTGGCAATATTGTTTATGGCACAGTACGAGGTGAAATGGATTCATAGAACCAACCCCTATCGAAAACATATCTTCTTATTGAGGAGATGTATACATGATATCCTCCTTATTTGGAAGAGAAATTCTGAGGATCTGATTAATTTCCACAAACAGATCAATGCATGTATTAGATATCACATTTTCGAAAACTCGTAATGCATGTCAAGTCAAAATAACTTTATTTCGGCAGCTAAGGCCATTAAAGTATACACAAATTGCATAAGAATGGATAATAGCTAAAACAAAGAATGTTCACATTTTAACCCCAATTTGTACATAAATGCAATATTTCATAGCAGTAGCAAGTAAGATAAAAGCAGGCATGCGGTTGCTGAAAAGCCAGATAAGCACAGACAATATCAGCATTGTATAATGGACAATGCAACTGCAAAAAAAAAAAAAAAAAAATGGCTGGGGAAGCGTCACCATAAAACAGTACAAAAAAGCGAACAAGTGCTGATAAGTATCAACATATTAACAATAATATCACACTGTCACAAGTGAAGAGGAAGAGCCTTCCTTCGAACCAGTGACACAGCGCACCCAGATATTTAGCAACTGCACAGGCATGTAAAGGCTGACAATCAGTTCTGAGTACACGAAGGGCAATAAGATGCCTTTGTGTACCTAACTGCCTACAAAAAGATGATAGCCAAAGAGAGCATGCACGAGCATAGGCAGGGCATACAAAAAGGTCTTAAAGGAATTGCATGCTCGACAAACCAGAGACTCTAGTGCCAGCCATTTAGAAGTAAATGATTTCAGCGATAAAGTTCCCACTCTGATTTGAAAGTACAACTTCCTGCCCATCGGCACAGTAATAAAGTCCCAAAACTGCTTGAGGACACAAGAGGACTTGAAATCGAGAAGCGCACATGACAAAGCACCAGCAGCTTTACGTGCGTCATCAGACATTACATTTGTCCACTACAGTTTTTTCAGGGACTCTTTTGTGGGGATATGGCCACCGAACAGAGTTTACCATAGGTCAACCAGTCCGAGGGAGGTAAGCATCTTATTAATATCTGAGAGCCAGGGAATTTTGTTAAAGCGATCTGCCTTGATGACACCCTGCAGCATAGTGGGCTAGCTCTGGGTTGGACTATAGCCTCCTCCGGTACTGCAGTGCGTGCAACCTGGCTTTTACTTATAACCTTTTCACACCCAAGTCCGATGTCAAAGGGTCGGAGGGAGTAGTAGGGGGTAAAAGGACAAGAGTTCTCAAAAATTTGTTCTCAGATCTGATCAACTCATTGATGGTTATACAGCCCCAAAGGCCTGCCCCATATTGAGCCCAGTCATGTGGCTTCACAGATTTGAAGGGCAGGTGCTGCGGGTTTGCTGAAGGAGGCACGGTGCACTTTGCAAATTATGTCAACTATCTGTCTATGCTTAACAACCGCCTTGCTAATATGTGACTTCCAAGACATATTGGAAGAGAGTGACATCCAGGTAGGCAAATGAGTCCACCTTCCCTAGTGGAATTCTCCCGTACTAATCTCCATTTATGTGATTTGTGCTGATTGAAAATCATAAGTTTCGTTTTTGCAGTATTGATTTCCAATCCTAGAGTATGACAAAATGCGTCAAAGTGAGTCATACGTTTTTTGAGTCCACTTGGGGTCTTGAAGATCAGCAAGGTTTTTTCATTGAAAATGAATATGGGATTTTCACATTAGCTAGTGTGGGGGCATCAGTACGAGTCTGAGATAGGAAGTGCACAATGTAATTTAAGTACAACGAGAACAAGGTTGGGGCCAGTAGGCAGCCCTGACAAACACCTTTAGAGACCGGGATCTTTTCAGCCAGTTGGCCCTGTGTTCCCTAGCAAATTCTGGTGTAATTATTTTCATGAAAATGTATTACTAGCGACAGAATGCCAGGGGGCATGCCCATGTCGCTAAGGACTTGTCATAGATTTGGGTGAGGGAGCAAGTCAAAGGCGGATTTTTAATCAACTAAGCCAACCCAAAGGTTGCCTCCTACAATTACCACTGTCTTCCAGTAGATTATCAGAAAGTGGAAGACTTCGCCAATGGTGGAAGTTCTTTTCCAGAACCCAGCTTGAATCCAATCTTGGATTTTAGATAATACACAATGGCAGAAAACCTTTTGTACTTAATCTATCAAGCTTATGGGTCTATAGTTTGCTGGTTGGTTCGTGTTGACCTTTTTATAGATTGGGAGTACTTCGGTGCCCTTCCAGGAATCTGGGATGGGCACTTCCCTAGCAATGGCATTAGCAAGGATGAGTAAATATTTAGACCATGCCTCTATATCATGAATAAATATGTCGGCTGGTATACCATCCGGGCCAGAAGCCCAACCTCTTGTGATTGCATTAAAAGATTCTAGAATGTCAGATAAGTCAAACATTGATGTGGCATTACTCAAGGAAGTAACAGGCAATAAAAGCCCCACGGTTGGAACCATAGTGCCATAATGATATAAGTTCTTAAAATAATCAAACCAATCAAGAGGAGAGAAACATGGTTGGTTTGGACGCTGTGGCATTACCACCCCATAAGACCTACGCCCAAAACGTGGTAGATTCCTTAGCTGAGGAGGTGTCCTTAAGATCCTGCTACCTTTGTTCGTCCCAGTCTCTTTTTGCTTTATCCAACCACTTTTTGTAAGCCTTCCTAGTGGCAGGGATTCGATCAGTATCATGAGCTTTAATGGCCTGCACCAGGGTACATTTAAGATTAAGACATTCCCTGTTGAACAAGTACTGGGACTTGTGGCAAGTTTTTGGGAGTGGGTAGCTGAGATAGTGAGGCTTGCCAGAACGTGCACAAAAAAGTGTCTATGTAGGACACTAATAGCCTTGTAGTCTACCTCATTAGTAGGGCCACCATGCATTTTGGAAAGCATCGCTTGGAGGTCTTGACTTATGGCAGACAAAATGTCCAGATGGGCTACTACTTTGCACCACTTCAGCCAACGCATATCGGTTCTGGGCTCAATATCCCTTGTGTAGGAAGGAGGAAAGTCATCAGACTGATGGCTAGCACAGAAAGCTGACATGGAAAGGGACAATGGGTTGTGGTGACGACTCTCTGCCCTTTCCATGATAGCCATGTCATCAACAAGTGACCACAACCTCAGGTCAACCAAAATATAGTCGATGCGACAAGTATGGTTAGGTTTATTTAATGTGATATCCCCTTAGGGTCAGACCTTGTCCTGCCATTTGTGGCCCTAACCCGAAGTTTGATGGAAAAAGTCTTTAACTGAAGAGCTGCCTGGGTCCACCTATTTATGGGAAGCAATGTCCAGGTTAGGAACTGCCCATATTTCATCATCCTCGTATGTTAACTGGACATCATCATTATCATGGGGTTCAAAGGTGGTGTTAAAGTCCCCTGCAAAAATGAGATGATATTGTAAGTGTTGCCCATCCCAGTAATCCTCAAGGGCTTGCAAGGTTTTTGAGGCTAGACCACCCTTTACCCCCTAGCATAGATGTTAAAAATGGCAAGACAACAGTACTTAATGTTCGATAATTACATGCTGAAAATATCCAGACAGTCTAGTTGCTGAATTTTGCAGTTGAGCGAAGCTCCAACCCAGGTAGTTAAGCAACCCGATGCTCTCCCAGCTGAACTCGGTTTTGCAGGAACATGAATATTAAGGTAACCTGATTTGAATATAGGATCAATACTCCATGTCTCTTGGAGCAAACAGATGTCGTGTACCTCAATGAATTTGTTCCAGTTTAGGTGGACCATTTTTAACCTATGGCCAGCATGTTCCATGACAAAGGTTTTGTCAAAGAAGACCTCTGGAATATAGGAACATCACTTATGACAATTGACTGGGGAGAAATATCAACGGGCAAATCAGCTTTGATGGTTATCACACTAGTGGGAGTACTGGGCTTAGTAGTTGGTCAGGGGCTGAAGAATGTATTGGCGTCTGACAGGGCTTCTGGAAGGGTGGAGAAAGATAGAGATGTTGTTACACTAATAGGTACTTAAACTGGATACTTGAGTTGTTTGATGGATAGGACCTAATGTCAAGGGCCATCAGATTATCACCCATGGTTTCATCCTTAAAAGTTAGCTCGATCATGTCAAACTTTGAGTTTGTTGTGAAGTTCCTCATGGCGCTGATAATATCATTGCAAATGTCTGAGTGACATGTTGGATCCAGTGTGCCACTTTGTTTTTGATGGAATCCTCTCTTTCATGTCTAATGTGAGGGGAAAGTATAGGAACATTAATCTTAATACATCGAAGATTAATTTTCTCCATGATGACATGCCATCAGGAATGGAGGATCTACACTATGTGGCAGAAGGATCCAGACAGGAATTCCCTCCTATATTACTCTAGCTTCCACCAACGTAATCTCAGGGACAATCTACCATACAGTCTGTTCTGAGGATTAAGCAAAACTGTTAGGAGGATTACTTCTTTCATGCAAATACTCTTCTGGATAAATTATTTGAGAGGAACTGTCCACGTAAACTGTTGAGAATATCTCTCAAAAGAGCATTGTATACTCCCAGGGAGTATTTAATGGGGAAAATAGTAAAGTGACACCAGAATAAATGGTATGTGTAATGACATATAGCAAGCACACACATTTTATTAAAAAGATTGTTAGAAAAAACTGGCATCTAATCAAACATCTTGAGTCTACCATTGAAGAACCCCTCTTTGCTCTACAAAGAAACAAGAATATTAGGGACATGGTGGTTCGTTCCAACACTGAAATACATCCGCAATCCAAAGTGTTAGGACAAATGATGGAATTCCCACCAGTTGTGGGCCACTATAGATGTGGGAACTGTACAGTCAGGCAATCAACCATAGAGGGTATGAAAACTGTATACAATTATTGTAAGATAAAGCACATGGAATTTACCAATTGTAAAACAAAGAATGTGATATATTTCATCAAATGCCCCTGTGGTTTGGCAACACTGCAAGAAGTTAAAAAAACATATAATCCATTCGTAATATTCGTAGTAAGATCATGACCGCTCCTTTGGTATAACACTACCTTTTGAACAATCACACTGTGTAGGAAGCTGGCTTTTTATGTGATAGTGCCAATGTAAGGGCACACCATGCAAAAAGTCCCGATGACCCTTATTGGTTTACAGGGCTTACTTTAATAATCCCAAGTGCTATATTTTTGGTAGTATGGCTGAGCAATTTACGCTTATCATAGAGGAGTGCTGAGTATTTGTTAGACACAGAGTCAATGAATGAGACTCATACTCGAGAAGAAATCCGAGACCAATTTAGAAAAATACCACAGATTTTTATATAGTTTTAGACACCAAGAACATCGGAATCAGGTAAGTCATTTCGGACTAATGGATTTTACAAGAAAACAGTAAAATAGTCAAATAACGGTTTTTGAGGTATGAGCCTCAAATGCTGTAATGTTATCCTATGGGAGGAAAGACATATACTGCAAACATATACTTGTAGTCGAAGTTCAGGGATGGCCTTTGGAACTTACGATGCTAGGGGGCCAAGGTTCAAAGAACCATCAGCAGTTTTAGTTTACCTGTCCTGGCATGTCCGGGTGCAGAGTTGCTGGACGGGTTGGTAGCTTCGAACGCTACACCGATTAAAGCAATGAGCGCCTGAAAACAAAGGCTGCAAGGGAGGATCCTTGTCGTGCAGGTCAGCTTTGGCGGCGGGGTGGTGTCAGGACTGGTCACTAAAAAGCCTTGGTTCCTGCAAGTGCTTCGGTACCCAGGATATTGGTGCAGGGTGTCCCACCCCCAGCCATGTGTGCTTTATTGAGGCCAATATTTTTTTACCATTGTAGTGTTGCTGCACCTATAGGTGGGATTGATCTAAGGTTTTCTGTCTGTGTGTTTGTCTGCCGGCTATGTGCCACCTCACCTATCAATCTTGCCTGACTACGTATTTGCGAGTTGGGGTTGATGTGGAGTTCACAACTGGTGAATTCGTTCATAAAGACGCGATTTTGTTCACATAAATGAATGTATAGTTTTCCTTATCAGCATCGACTTTTTCCATATAAACATTCACCCCTCTAGTTGATTTTTCAACTACACTATCTAACCCATACTTTTTGACAGTTATTTTATTGGGGGCCTGTTGTTCTTTATGCTCTCTTTAAACAACTGGCTTCCTAGTTACTTCCATTATCTCAGTTTGAGGGCTGCGTTTTTACAGCAGGTAATCCCCAATTGCGCAGACCTGCATAAAAAAGGAGGGTCTAGCATCTCGAAACTTGGAGGGGAGATGGGGCTTACCTCCTGGAACCACAAAAACCTCCTCCTGGTGTTATGGCCCCTCAGTGGGCCTGATGACCGGCAAAATGATGTACCGGACAAGTGCGGTCACTTTCTGCAGATGCAGGGGGATGGCTCTTCAACCCCAAGGGAGATGCTAAGTGGTTGTTAAAGCACTGGACAGTCCTCCAAGGGTTTGGGGAAGAGGTGCAGCTTTTGGACGACTCTGTCTTTATGATGGTCGGGGTGCAAGCAGCCAGGCAGGGTTTGACACCAGTTTCGGTGCAGGTCCTCTGTTCTCACGATGTCTGCTCTTCTTTGTCCTTCTTTTGTTCCCAGGTAGATGAATCTGTCACTCTGGTGTCAGGGGGACCATTAAATACTCAATTTAGGGGCATTTAGTGGAGTATATGGTAGGTTTGATCACTTTCTGCCGAGCAGGCATTGTTCCTGGCCTCTGAGAGCACGAGCTCTCACCTGCAGAGGGTCAGAAACTCATCTGTGGTGGCAGGCTGGACAGCCAGCCAGCACACTGAGAGACTAGTTGGGATACAGGGGCACCTTCAAGGGGCCCTCTGGGTGCATATCTTCATAAATCCGATACTGGCAACAGTATGGATTTAGTAAGACAAGATGTTTGATATCAGACATCAGGATTTTCAGTAAAGCCATTATGTAGCTGGGTAACCTGGTAATGACCATGCCCAGTACATACCTTTAACAGGGCTTTTTGATCACTTGCAATGTTTAGCAATAGAACTAGACATCACAGTGGCTTTTCTGCTCATATAGCAGTCCCCTCATGTGTAATATAATGCACCCTGCCTTAGGGCTCTAAGACCTGCTGTAGGGATGACTTACATATAGTACATGCAGTGTACTTGGGCATTGCGCACAGGAGTGGGAAATGTTGTGTTTTTGGAATGGCTTGCAGCCTTTCACGCATCCTACAATGGCAGTCTGCATGCAGTTGGTGTGTGGATCCCTTAAGGTGGCATAATACATGCTGCAGCCGTTAGGGACCCTCTTGTACCCATGCCTTGGGTACCAGGAGTACCATTTACCTGGGACTTCAAGGGGTGCTGAAGTCCTTGCCAATTGGGTTACAATAAAGCATTTGTCTTGTTTTAGGGAATGAGTACTGGCACTGGGGCCTGGTTAGCAGGGACCCAGTGCACTACCAAGCAACATCAGTACCAGTGAGCAGAAAATGGGGGTGACCATGTCAAAAAGTGGCACTTTCCTACACACTGAGAATGATTTTAAATGGAGCGTTTTAAAAAAGGTAGCACCAGTCCTAATTCCATAGTGGTCACTACACTAGGAGCAGCTCTTGTTGTGGTTAACAAGAGCGATATTGAATCAGCATTCCTAAGAGCTGAGGCAACCTCATTTCTAAATTGCGTGCAGTAGAGAGGGGCTTGAATGAAATCGCTGGAATTTATAACATATGATTGGTTGTTATTGGTCTATGAACACTCCCGTTAGGAATATGATGAACACCATACCTTCTATGATATCTGGGAGTTGATTAATGGGTGATCGCATTCATCATCAGGCTAAGGATGTATAGGAGTACGCCTTTTAGGCTCTTTAAAATTGTCTATTTTGTATCAACTGGGAAATGTGTGTAATATTTCTATAAGAATGTAATTTCTTGGCAATAAAGTATTTTGACTTGACTAGAGTCTGGGCTAAAACATGTCCACAATGTAAACACCTTTAGACACTTCTTTTTTTCTATATTTCTCAGGATTAGCTGCACCAATTTGTAGCATTTTAATTTAGAAGCAACCCGTTCTCAGTAACCTAAGAGTACAAGTGAAAATAGGATCCACATTGTTGTAGTAATTTCCGAAATAAATCTGACCAAATATGACTTGAACAGCCTTAACCTCTTCCATGCGTCGGACGGCCCCCGGCCGTCCGACGTCACGGTGGGCGTGTGCGTCGGACGGCCGGGGGCCGTCCGATCTGCGCACGCATGTAATTCGCCCGCACAGCGGGGGAATGTGCGCCGCGTCGAAGGGGTTAAGAGATTCCCCATTTAAATTTTTTTTTTTTTACATTGACCAATTTCCACCAAATTTCACAAATGGTGGAACTATGCATAAAGTCCTCAACGACGTTTCATCAAAAATAGCAGATAGTCTCCTTAAGCTAGAAAATGTATCTTGTTTATCGAATAATAGATCCCTTAGTCACAAATTGCATTTTGTAGTACTAAAATTAGTACTATTCATGTACTACAAAATGAAATCCACAAACCTACAGCCAAAGATAGACACAGCCTCTCTTATGTTTTCTGTGCGGATGTCTCCATGACGATGGTGGATATCTCAGTACATGTACGCATACGATTTTATATGAAATAAGGGAGGGACCAGAGGGAGTGTTGGGCAAATAGGAGGTAATTACTCAAAAATAGGTGGAGTTTATGAAAATGTAAACTTGCGTTTTGGAGGGATATGCTAATACAAAAGATACACCCAAAAAAGTAGGACCATTGCAGTTAATAAAATGTACTTCTAAAACAGGTGTACTTCCTCCACCCTCAAATCTTGGATTAAGTCAAACACCGTACATGACCAGCCAGTGGTACTGCAACAAAGTCCCATGGGACACAATTGAGGCAGGGAATTAAAATAACATCCCATATTAATTAATGTTAAATTAATTAAATTTGTGTGCATATATTCATTTTTAAATTTAATAATGTAAATAATGTTAAAAATATAAAAGCTTTTTAAATTATTAAACACATACTTTGCAACCAAGTTTAATACAAATAAAATAAAAAAGTTAGCTCTTGAGACTAATGTCATTTTTAAATGTGGACCGCACGGGTGATGTGCCCTCTGAGTTTGGCAGTTCCTGGCTGGTGGGCATGGAAAGCACATTTCTGTTTCTTCCAGGTGGATGGAGAGGGGCAGGTGAACGTTAGGTGGAAGCTCAAACATTCTCTAATTTATGCTAGAAAAGATTGTTTCCAGCCGAGGCATCCGCGTTGCTGTCCTCATTGGGACAGGTAGCTGTAGTTGAAAGCAGCTATACGCAAAGCTCCTCCCATTTAGTTGGCACCTGTTTCTCTATACATAAAGTGTGTGTCCTTCACCTCTGCAATGCATGCTCCCTGGGTCACTGGTAATAACTTGATGTTCCCGTAAGTATTTTTCTGCTACTTCTCTGTCCTTCATGAGTCAAACTGACCTTTTCATGTGTTTTCTTCTGGAAAATTACTTTGTTGCATCATACCACTCAAGTCGTTTTTTTTTAAAATGCCAGTCTGCTTGGGGTTGAGCCCTTTTCCCTCCCATCAATTACTGCTCTCCACTTACGCTAGGCTGTCTGGAATGCACCTCTGACATTTTATTGTTTGAAAATGTTCACTTGAGACCTTGGTCCTGAGCATAGCCATAAGAAAATACTATATAACAAAACTAGCTTTTGTGTATCGTATGTAGTGGTTATATGTTTATTTTCCAAAAGTAAATTTTATTAAAGTATTACCTCTTAACGCTGGAAGCAAAGGTCAGTCAGTGTCTCCTTCTAACTGTGCATTTTCTTGCACAACTGTAACAGTGTGGAAATCTGTGCTGATTACCGTTTCTGGTTTCCTGTTTTTTATTTTTTATTTCTTAAAACCTATTTGTGGGATCCCTTCTTCAGCTAATCTTTTCTCAGATCGTTCATTGCTGATATACTGTATATATTTTAATGTTCATTTTGGATGCTTTATATCATGGTTGTTGTGTATTATCCTTAGTTTGTGTATAATGTGTGTAGGAAATTGGGTTTTTGTTTGGGGGGGGGGGTGAAAACTCTTATCAGGCAGCAACCACAATAATGTCAGGGTGAACCAAAAAAGTCACTAAATTATCCTGTGCTTAACCCACTGGCAGTTTGGCACAAAAGCAGTCAGGCTTAACTTAGAGGCACTGTGTTAAGTATGTATGTAGCACACGAACAGTAATAAAGTGAAAACACAACAGAATAAAAATCCCAAACCAATTTAGGAAAATAGTATACATTTTAATAAATACGAGACCAAAATGACAAAAATCCAATCAGTTGAACTGGAGATACCCAATTGTAAAGGTTTAGGTAAAAATAGCACCAAGAAGCAGAAACTTTGGGTATCTGTCGCGCTAGACCAACACAAAGTCACAAGTTCAGGCCGGCTGCAACGGGTTGCGGGCCAGATACAGGGACCAGGTCAGTCCCACTGAAAAAGTTAGATTCTCAAAGTCCAGCACGCAGAGTTCAAAACTTCAAGATTTCACAGGAGGAGTTTAACTGATGCCAGCCAAAGGTCCAGGACATGGGAAGGCAACTCTTGGGGATCAGGAACTCCCAGAAGAGGTTGGCAGGGCTCAGGTAGGTCTAGTTGCAGGTCCAGACAAGACAAGATGCAGCAGGTCAGCTGGACAGTTGCAAGGAGGCCTTTGGAGCTTTTTGTGCGCTTTTGTTCGGAACAGGAGGTCAGCGAACTGACCCGTGGAATCACTCTGGTAGTCCTGGGTTCAAGAAGATGGTCTTCTCTCCTTCAAGCAACAATGCAGGCCTCAAGCAGCAGGACAGTCTCCTGAAGAACAAGGCAGGCCTCAAGCAGTAGGGCGGTTCTCTCAGAAAGAAGGCAGGCCTCAGGCAGTCCTTCTGTAGTCTTCTGCAGGTCCAGATGTGAACTGAAGAGTTGGTCTGATGGTCCACTATTTATACTTGGTGCCAACTTTGAAGTGGAAGAAACTTCTGGAGTGTTCCCCCTTACAGATGGTTCTGGAATTTACTTCCACCCTGCCCAGGTCCCAAGATGTCTCGGGTGACAAAAGCCCAGTGTTCAGTTCTTTGTGAGTGTGTTGAGGCAGCTCTTTTGAAATGTAAGTGGGGCTGGGAACAGCTCCACCCCTCCCATTCTTGCAGGATGGGCCTCTCTCAGCTACACCCAGGTCCTATTGTTAAATGTCTGGGCCTAATACGGATTCCTGATGGGGGAGAAATTAAGAGGCCCAAGCAGCTGTAAACTTCTAGATGGCCTTGAAGGTTTAGGGCCCGAAAATGCCAACTTTCTAAAAGTGACATTTTCAAACTTGAAATCAAAAATCCGACTACTTTACCATTAAAGAGGATTTTACAATATAATTTATTAGAGACCAAACAGGACATTTCTACCTGTTCTCAAACAAAAGTTATCACTTTTTAAATGTAATAAGGTAAGCCAATATTATCCTGTGGGAGAGGTAGTCCTCACAGTAGTGAAAAACAAATTTAGGAGTTTTTCACTACCAGGTCATGTAAAACTTAAAAATACATGTCCACATTTTTAAATACAATGCACCTTGCCCTATGGGTTGTTTAGGGCCTACCCTAGGGGTGACTTGTATGTTTTAAAAAGGTAGGATTAGGCCTGGCAAATGGTTTATTTTACCAGGTCGAATTGGCAGTTTAAAACTTCACACAGGTTGCAGTGGCAGGCCTGAGAAATGTTTTAAAGGGATACTTAAGTGGGTGGCACAACAAGTTCTGCAGGCCCATTAGTAGCATTACATGTACAGGCCCTTGGTACATGTAGTACCACTTTACTAGGGACTTACCTGCAAATTAATCGTACCAATTGGGTATAAGCCAATTTTGCCATGTTTTAAGGAGTGAGCACAAGAACTATGGCACTGGTTGGCAGTGGTAAAGTGAACAGAGTGCTAAAAGCCAGACAAATGGGTTCAGAAAACAGGAGGGGAGAAGGTAAAAAGTTTGGGGAAGACCACCCTGAAGCTGACAGGTCTGAAAATTTGCATTTACCGTGACCTTGTGTGGCTGGTCCATGCTTTTGAATAAGTCAGTTGTCCATTATAAAACATAGAATATCAATTGCAATGAAAAAGAGGAATAGGTGGGAATTTATACATCATAAATCACCAGAAAAATATTATTGGAATTAATCATAGATAGAGGAGCAAATAAAGGTAAATTACTGCTTTTGGGGTCATGCAAGATACATCATGTTGGCAACTCTAGCAAGAAATAACCCCACAAGGGGCACTGGAGATTTTTTATTGTGACAGTGATAGGGATGATGGGGTGAGCTTTAGTTCTCACAATGGGAAGTACATGCCTGGTAGAGTGAGATCACACCTGCAATTGGCTGAGCACCTATCATTGATTTTCAGCAGCTGTTAAATTATCTGTCCTGTATATAGTACACAGTCTGTCTTAAGAAGGCAGATTTCCGGTACTCAAGGTACATCAACTTCACCAAGATGAAGGATACCACAAGAAGTCACTAGCAGGGAAGAGTCTCTGGTTCGAGTTGCAGAAACTTCCAAAAAGTAGGAAACTTTACTGGCAATTCACTCGTTTATAATAGACAAATAAAAAGTTGTTTATTTGGAAAAATCCTAATTCAGGCTTCTCCAATGAGTAGCTCTCCTGGTACCTGTGAGTAGTTCTCCTGTGTGCTGCTCAGCTTACTAAATTAGAAGCTTTTAGTTGGCTAAATTAATAAATGCATATCAAAATTGAAAAGTGTATTTTTCAGAACTCATAAGATGATGTTTGGAAAAAAAAGCTTTTAATTGGCTGAATATATTTATAACACAATTGAAAAGTGTGTATTCAAGACAAAAATGTGAGATTGTCAGAACTCATAAGAAATTTGGGAGAAAATGCGTGAATTTCCCAAAAATCTTTAAAGCAAATATTTAAATGATAAATCATGTAGCGATGAAGAGACTTATTAAGAATATTATTACCTTGGTGCCACGAGAATAGCAGCTACGGCTGTAGGCATTCCAGATTGACAAAACCTATTTTTCACATTGCTACTGACAACCCTTCCTAATACCAAAATGGGCATGTCGAAGCCCTTTCTGAAGAGAGCCCGGCACTTTTTTTCTTTATATATTTATAAACTAACCACGGATCTACACCGTTGTTTGACTCTCACAACTCCATTTCATTTATCAGCAATAGCAAAGTTCTAGGGAGATACTGCGAGAGAGTATTGTCAGCAATAAATATTAGCAATCGTTACCTGACAGAGCTCCGACTATATTCCTACTGTGTAATCTTCTTGAATGACTGCAGCACTTCTAGTTAATATTGTTCTCTGCATTGTTCCACTGGCAGTCAGAACAAATGTATAGATCAGGAGACCTCGTTTTCTTTATTGCTTAAATTTCCTAGCTGAACATTTGGAGTTGTAAGTTCTTTAGCAGCTGGCATTGGACAGAGCTTGCCTCCTCTTCTCTTGTTTTTTGTTAGAAACAACAGATGCAATCGTTCTGCTAATAAGCTACCAACATGTATAGCCTTCTCAATCAGCTGTACAACCTCTTCTGTCAGGTAATTTTCTTGCAGCACTGTAGGATCATGTTTAGTTCTTGTTGCTTGCAAATCACTTAGATCTACCGCTGTGCTGGGCTTTTGTTGAGCTTCCCTGAAGGTGCTGCATTGTAAGAATTACGACCTATTTGCTGAAACTCGAAAGCACCTAAATTCAACTTGTTCTTAAGTACTTTTTAGTTCCTCGTTGTGTGAAAAAGGTAGATTAGTAACACTTGACTCCAAGAGACAAAATATTTCAGACCTGTCAGTTCTAGGATTACAGTGGACAGTCATTTGTATTCTTTGACTGCCGCACCACACAAGCTATATAATAGCGAACTGAGCGTATGGTTATTTGAGGGCCAAGAAGAGAGTAGAATACAGTAAATAGTCGACCAAGACGCTATAGTGCACTGAACCTGCCTTCGGCTCTCAATCACAGTTTAGTTTGTGAGGTAAGGGGGTGAAAATTAAAGTTGCATCTAGTATATTTCTACATTTATCTCTACAGACAATATGGGCCTGCGGCTTTGCACTATATTAAGCAGCCATACCAATTCAATAATAATGCTTATCTCTGTTTTGCTAAAGACAAATTGTGATGCTTACTGAATTTCTATTGCAAGTGAGGTTAAGTAATTCGAACTCTGCTAATATTAGTGTTCGTAGGAAAGATGCTGATTCTGGACAACAACCATTGAAAATTAAGGGCGCTACTTAGAGTTTGGGGGATGGGATACTCTGGCAAATATGATGCAGATCTCGGTAGCCTTTCTGCAGCTGGCAGTCACAGCTACCTTCCCAGTGGTTTAGCTAGAGCTTTTTCTGCCCGGGGTGATACCCGAGTTTGCTGCCCAGTGACGGCTGGGAGGTAAGAGCAGGGCGTTGGCGACAGACGACGACGAGCGAGGGGAGGCGACAGACGAGGGAGAGAAAACTTACCTTGCGCTCGCCGCCACCCCCAATAAATTGCTGCCCGGGGAGAACTGCCCACCCACCCCCCCCAGCTACCCCACTGAACCATCCACTCTGTTCTGAGAGGGACGGACCCTCTCAGCACCTCAATAGCATTGCTGTTGCAGCATCGGCTGACAATCGAAGTGTCCCGTGAACAGTGACCACCTGAGAAGCAGTCCTCTTTCAATGATAAATGTCTCCTTGATATCTTCGGTTCATGCCTGGGCTGACAATAGACGTATTTGTCACTGATGTAGGTACAGGGGCGTAGCTTGGGCAATAAGATTGGGGAGGTGGGCTTCATATTTCCCAACAGTCACGCTGGGATATTTTGTTAAAACACTTTATATGAGAAGCAGGAAGAGGGGGTTGAAGGGGCAGTGGAAAGAGAGAGGAGGGAATATTGTTAGGGTCACTTAAAACACATTTTTCAAACTAATCAACATTTTTAAGGCCTTCAAAACCGAGACAAAAGAGAGTGTGTGTGTGTTTTTGTCAGTGTGGGCATGTAAAAATCCCGGGTGAAATCCGACAGACTCTTCATCATACCCGACTGAAAGCCCTTGTACCCAACTATTTACTACAGATAATTTTTTTAGGGGGGTGTAACACCCCAAACACCCCCTCCCGTAGCTTTTCCCCTGTGTAAGTAACCCAGTTTCACAATAAAAAAAAACCTAAGAAAGCATGTTGGCGTCTTTCATTTCCATGTAGGGCAAATGTATTACTTTGACAGGTAGTTGCAGAAAGCTTTCCCTATGAAGGACCTTCCTTCTCTCGCACTTTGTTTCTTTATGGCATATTTAGACGGACTGAACGGAGCTTTTGCCACAAAAAGATTTGCTGGTTCATTTTTTGCTATGGCATGTTTTCTTTCCTACATCCAGAATAAACAGTGTTAGTGTTTCTGTAGAGAATGACATTATTTATTAATGTGTTTAGTTCGAATATGTGACGCTGTTTGCAGACACAGTGGCGTGGCAAGGATGCCAGGAGCCCCATTGCAAACTGACAGAACGGCCCCTCATCCCTTGGTTAGGTACTGAATCACTGCCATATTTGGGAAGCAAAAGGTCCCTCAGATGCCCGGGCTCTGGTGCAATTGCACCCACTGACAGCTACACCCGTGCACAAAAGACCTCTCCAGTGCACAAGGCTGGTGGAAGTTAAGACACTATGGCAGGGGATGGAGGCTATAAGGAAAATCTGGCAAGGTGAGGTCTGAATTTGTTATGGCCGATGGCCAGTGTGGGATGTGAAGTGTGGCTGCACAAAGGACCTTTCCTGATTATTCACATTGTTCTCCCACGGCATCTAGTCTGTCGTGTGAAATAATTCCTGTATATCAAAACGCAGAACTTATGACATCACATAAGGATACCAACTTGATTTATCATTGGATAAGGACGCAAGGTGCTCACCCATCTGCATACCTTGCTGTATAACACGGAAGCTGTCGGAAGCAAAAAGGCTGGGATTCAGATGTCACCAGTTGATGCATTTAGATCCACAAGACCGAAGTCAGCTGTATATGAGCATGAGATACCATGACTGAAACCGAGCTAGGATAAAAATTAGGAATATGCACTACTGTGGCGCTTAAGAGTTTTCAAACATTTCTTCCTCCGTAAAGATAGTCTTCAAACATTTTGACAGTAAGCCCAAGTTCCTGAAGGCGATTGCAGCCCTCGGGAGAGATAGAGCCATGGAAACCACGTTTTTCAGACATCTTGCAGATTTCACTGATGTCTGCACAAGAATAGCACCCACTCCGGCCTGGAAACATCATCTTTGAGGAGCTATGCGTCATCTGATACTATTGAAGTTGCCCTAGTGAAAAACACAAGCCACACCTCGCTTGACAGTGTGTTCCTCAAACAATAGCGCGAGCAGAACATGCTCTTTGTCACCGTACCAGGTGAAAACCTGCTTCAATAGAGAGAAACTAAAAACGGATTGTCTCCGTGGTAACCATATAAAGTTCCATCAAGCCACTATTTAAAACCTTTGGGGCCCACTCTTGCCACACTGAGTTAGCGTATCGGTCGTATTTTGTAGATTTCCTCGTTTTTAGGATTCACAAAAACTCCCCAAGAGTATGAGCTATGAAAACCGTAGCGTTCTTGTCATAGTCCTGCTTCCGCCTAGTCGCACTCCTTCCTGAATATTGCCCTCAGACTTGCATAACACAGAATTGGGGTTAGTGGAAATGTTTATTTGCCCATTTCTCCCAGCGTTTATTGTTCTCAAAGAAAATTACATTCCATGTGGAGAAATCCATTTTCCTGAACCCCTTGAACATATATATGCACTTATTCGGGGCTGTTCATCCCCTAGGCGCACACTTAGCCCTGCTTCTTTAGCTATTAATACTGCATTTGCAAATATGGGTGTAAAAGGCCATTGGGAATGATTGTGAACGGCCACAAAGCTGCGACTATGTGGGTTTTAAGAGCTTTTTCAACGCCCTGTTTTCACAGTCTCCTCCAGTACATTTTCATGTCGCTCCTGTACTTGTGACTGTGGGAAATGGAGACACCTGGCACTTTTACTCAGACATAAGTTTAGTTTGTAAATGCAACATTCCACAGAGCCCGCTTTTTGGGCTTACTGCGTAATGTATGCACAAAATGTTTTGTCACTTAGCCTTCATTGAAGATTCTACTTTCTCTTGTGTTTGTCATGCTTTTTGCGCTGCGTTCCAACGACACTAATTTCTGTACGGTGAAGCAGACAAACAGTATAAGCCAGATAGAATGCAGAGCTTTGCTTGTTACCAGGTACAATGCCATTTGAGCCAATTCTGCCTTTCATCCTTCTGCTGTCGATGAAATGACTGCCTTTCATCAAATTCCAGGAGACGATTCAGTCCATGATTAGGCCTGTATAAATGATGTTCATTATTACTAATTGATCAAATGCTATGTGACAGAAATTGAAAACATGTAACAGCTTTTCATCACAATGCATGGAAATAAAACTGACAATTTTTAGTTAATGCATTTTACAAGAAATAAAAAGGCATTCACACTAACTAGGAAAGCTGGTGCACATCAAAGGGTGCCTGTTATCAGCAGTGACAAATGAGGTGCAGGGCATGATTGAGGCTGCGGTGGCTAAGGCTCTCTTGGCTCGTCCGGTGCCTGCTGCTCCTTCGCGTCCTCGCTCGCTGGATCCTGCTGGGGCTGTTTCCCTGTCGGACGAGGAGGGTCCTTCTACCTCCTCTGGGGGAAAGTATATCTCCAGGGAGGAGCGCTGGGATGTTCTGGCTCATGTGCAGGACAATTTGGGGTTCCCTCCGTTCCAGCTGGGGGAGAGGGATGGGAGTCTTTTTCCTCAGTATGCTTCTCCCTCCAAGTTGGGCATGCCCTTTCAGGGTCCGGTCAAGGACATAGTGTTGAGGGAGTGGCGTGAGATCGATAAGTTGCAGGTCCCTCGCTTCCTTCAGAAGCTGTACCTTTTGGAGGGGGAGGATCCCTTGCCTCACAGTTTGAAACTGGACTCTATCCTGGCCACTCTGATTGGCAAAACTGCGATTCTGCCTGAGGATTGTACCCCGGCGGATGCTAATGATAGGAAGGTGGACTCTGGCCTTAAACGCTCCTTTGCTGCTGGGAACCTGGCGCTGCGGGCTAGCCTTTTCTCTGCCTACTCGGCGCAGTCACTGGTGCAGGATTTCGAAAAGTTGGCTGCCGCGGTTCAGGAGGGGTCTGAATGCTCTGACCTCCTGGCTGCTATGGAGCAGCAGGCTCGGCTGCTGGCGGACATTTCGTCTGACGTGATCAAGTCTTCCGCTATGTCCACTGGAGCTTTGGTGGCGGCGCGTCGTTCCCTCTGGCTCCGATCCTGGAAGGCTGATCCTGGTGAGAAGGCGGCTCTGTTGAAGTTGCCTTTTGATGGACTGGCTCTGTTTGGGGAACAATTGCCTGCCCTGATTTCGAAGGCTTTCAAGGAGCGGAAGCATGCCTTGCCCTATAAGGGAGGTTCGGCTCCGTCTGGCAGGCCTTGGAATAGGGCCCCTCGTTCTTCCCCTAAGCGTGATTCTCGTCAGTCTTTTCGCAGGCGGCGTTTTCAGCCCCGTTTTTCTCCCAAGCACGCTGCCTCCGCGCCTAAAGGCCCTGCCAAGAAGGGTCCCTGACAACTACTGTCTGGCCGGTTCCCTGCTGGTGGGTGGCCGTCTTCGGCATTTTCTTCCTCGGTGGCTGCAGGACGTTTCGGATGGCTGGGTCCTGAGCACTGTGGGTCATGGGTACGTGATCGACTTTGTGCTGGTTCCACCGGATTCGGGGGTTTGGCTGACTCCGGTGCCTGTCTCCGGTCCCCACAGGGTGGCTCTGCTGGACGGGGTGTCCTGTTTGCTTGCCAAGAATGCCATCTGCCGGGTTCCTGTCGCGGAGATAGGGACGGGGACCTACTCCATTCTGTTTCTGGTGCGGAAGGTGACCGGCGGCTTTCGGCCTGTCCTGGATCTCAAGTGGGTCAACTCCTGGGTTTGGCCCGTTCACTTCCGCATGTTGACCCTTCAGGCCATCATTCCTCTGGTTCAACCTGGCGACTTCCTGGCTTCCGTGGATCTCGAGGACGCCTATCTCCACATCCCTCAGGCCGCTTCTTCTCAGCGTTTCCTGAGGTTCGCTGTGGGAGACGCCCATTTTCAGTTTTGCGTGCTTCCCTTCGGCCTCAGGTCCGCGCCCAGGGTTTTCACAAAGGTCCTGGCGCCTCTCATGGCTCTCCTTCATGCGGAGGGGGTTTTCATTCATCCTTATCTGGACGACCTCTTGCTGCATGCTGCGGGGGAGTCTCTTTTGCTCGCTCACATCGGGAGGGCCTTGGAGGTTCTTCAGGGGCACGGGTTCTTGGTGAACTGGGGAAAGTCTTCTTTGGTCCCCTCTCAAGACATGGTGTTCATCGGGGCTCGTTTTCGGACTTTGCTCGGCCTTGTTACCTTGTCCGACAAGCGCTTGCTCTCTCTTCAGTCCCAGGTTCGGGCCTTGATGTCCCGGGCGGCTTCTCCGGCGGTCCAGTGGCTGCGGGTGCAGGGGCACATGGCTTCCGTGGTGTTTCTGGTTCCTTGGGCTCGTTTTCATCTCCTCCGCCTGGCCAACTGGATCCTGTTGGGTTGGTCTCCGGGGTCTCAGAGTCTCCTGTCCCTGCTGCCCATGTCGGACCAGATCCGGGGGGAGCTCTCCTGGTGGCTCTGCCGGCGTCGCCTTCTGGCCGGGGTTTCGCTGGCTCCTCCGGCTCCACTTGTGGTGACTACGGACGCCAGCCTGTCCGGATGGGGTGCTTGGCTGGGGTCGGATCAGGTTCAGGGGTGCTGGTCCCTTCTACACTCACGGAGGTCCTCCAACTGGCGGGAGTTGAGGGCGATTTGGCTTGCCCTGGTGCACTTTCAGGACTCTGCAAGGTCGTTGGGTGTTGATTCAGACGGACAATCTGGTGGCGAAGTCCTATGTCAACCATCAAGGGGGGACCTGGTCCCGGTCCTTGAACTTGATTGCCAGCGTCATCTTTCAGTGGGCTCAGGTCTGGGTGCTGGGTCTGTCGGCTCTCTACATTCGGGGGGGTGGACAATGTGAGGGCGGATCTGTTGAGCAGGGAGATTCCGTCATCTCGGGAGTTCTCTCTCCTTCCCGGTGTGTTCGTCCAGTTGGTGAGTCGTTGGGGCCTCCCTGTGGTGGACCTGTTTGCGGATCCGGGGAATGCCAAAGTGGTCCGGTTCTGTTCTCTGGGCAGGTGTCCCGGGTCTCTGGGGGTCGACGGCTTGACCTGTCCTTGGCCTCGGGGTCTGCTGTATGCCTTCCCCCCCTTTCCGCTGCTCCGCTCCTTTCTGGTGCCGGTCCGCAGGAACTGTGCTCAGGTGTTGTTGGTGGCTCCCTGTTGGCCGCGGGCGAATTGGTTTCCTCTCCTGTCCGGGCTGTGTTGCGACCGGGAGTGGGTCCTTCCACTGGTTCCGTCCCCTTTGGAGTTTCTGGCCCTTCCTCTGGATTCTCTGCGGAGGTTGCACCTGACGGCCTGGCGGTTGAACGGCAGGGCTTAGCTGGGTTGGGGGTTCCTGCCCCTTTGGCTGTTACTTTGCAGGCATCCCGTAGATCCTCTACTCTGCTTTCCTATGCTAGGCATTGGCGGGTCTTTTCGGCCTGGTGTGCTGGCAAGGGTGTTGATCCCACGGTTGCTGACCTCTTTGTGGTGATGCAGTTCCTGCAGGATGGGGCTCTTCTGGGGTTGTCGGTGGCTTCTCTGCGGGTGCAGTGGGCGGCTATTCAGGCTTTTCGGGGCTCCTGGCGTAATTTGCTGGATGAAGGGGCTCTGATGCCGTGTTTTTTTCAGGGACTGTTGAATTTGTTTCCCCGCCCTGTTCGGTCCTTCCCTTCGTGGGATTTGCATTTGGTGTTGGATGTCCTGTCTGGTCCTCCCTTTGAGCCCCTTGAGGGTCTTGAGTTGCGTCTCTTGACTTTTAAGACTTGTTTTTTGGTCGCTATCACCTCGGCGCTTGGGGGAGTTGGGGGCCTTGTCTTGTAAGTTTCCCTTCTGTAAGGTCTTTTCGGATCGGGTGGTTCTGGTTCCGGTTCCGTCTTTTGTCCCTAAAGTCAATTCGGCTTTTCACCTCAGTCAGGAGGTGATTTTGCCTGAGTTTTGTCCTGCTCCTTCCTCGGCTGAGGATTGTCGCTTGCATTGTTTGGATGTCCGTCGGGCTTTGCTGTGGTACCTGCAGGTTGTGGAGTCCTTCCGGGTGGGGGACTCTTTGTTTGTTAACTTCGGTCCAGCTAGGAAGGGTGTTAAGCCTTCCACGGCTACTTTGAGTCGTTGGATTCGGTCCACGGTTTTGATGGCTTACCATCTTAAGGGGTGGCTCCTCCTGTGGGGGTTCAGGGGCGTTCCACTCGCAGTATGGCGGCTACGGTGGCTGAGTTGCAGGGGGCTTCGGTGGTGGAAATCTGTAGGGCGGCGACCTGGTCTTCTCCTCTACTTTTGTCCGTCACTATCGAATTGCGAGTCTGGAGCGTTTGGATAATGTTCTGGGCCACAGGGTTTTGTCCTCTATGCGGGACCAGGGATGTTGATCTGCTGTGTTTGGGGCACTGTATTACATTTTGGTGTTTCTTTATCACTCAGTTGTCCGTCTCTGTTTTCTTCTGCTTGCTATGTCCTCATTTGTGATGAAGGAAGGCGAGGAGGGACGGGAGGTAATGCTTCCATTTCTAACGATAATGGCATTACTCCTAGTCCTACTCCCTCGCCTTCCTTCGAGGACCCTCCCTCCCTCCCGGTGCGGTTCAACTGAGTGCTAGCTCGGCTTGTTTACGTACAGGTGGAGGTGGGGGCGGGCAGAGTTTTTATGCTGGGGGTGGGTCTGGGTGGGAGGCGGGGCTTCATTTGTGACGAAGGAAGGCGAGGGAGTAGGACTAGGAGTAATGCCATTATCGTTAGAAATGGAAGCATTCATAGGTTTAACAATGTGAGCACTGAGTGGGGCTTCGCTTCTGTAGGAGTTTCTGCCATGCTCCCCTCTTAGAACAGTGAGGTCTTCACCCACTCTACCCACAGAAATCACTACTGGCGCTTAAGGGCGTGCCCGCAGTCCACCAGGTCAAATTTAGTGAGCTAGGTCCCTGTTGTTTTTCAGGAATGTGTCAGGAAGCACTCAGGCCTCCAACGCATTTGCAGGAAGCAGATGACATAACTCCCCCTCGAACGAAGGCCAAGGAAATCAAATAGTGCCGTAACCAGTGAGCTAAGGGTTGCACGAAACGTAAATCTAGAGCAAGGGCGGCTTTCATCCGGCCCAGGTGAAACTTTATTCTGCTGACACGACAGATCCCTTTGATTCTGCATATCATTTTCAAGTTCAAAACCTGCATACCGTTTTCGGTTTTCAAGGGGGTACATCAACGTTAGTATCCCAAACCGCATTGTGTTTTTACTCTGATACCAGACTAGGTTCCCGAGCTAAACGTCCATGCAAGAGATACCCTGCTCTGTGTGCAGCGCCACCAGTGCGAGAATCTGCGCCCCGTTTTCATGGTTCACTCATTGCCCCCGAGTCTCGTCTCCAGTAAGTACAATGCGACTTCAGCAAACAAGCAGGGCTGGGACCAGGGCCTAGTTTAAGAACTGTGCGTGAAATGACATCCATTGTTGCTGAATGATTAACGAACCTGAAACCCGGGATGAAGGGGTTAAATCTGTAGAGTGAGATACAATCTCAGTGCACGAGAGTGCCAGCTGTTACGTTAAAGCCAGGCCGTGATTGGTTCATTAGCGCCAATTAATTATCGGGGTATTTAGAAACCGTTCAGATAAGATTCAAGTCCTGAAAGGGCTGGTTAATGTGTGACTGACGGCAGATGTAACCACTAATATCCATGCCCGCCCAAACATCGTAAATGCCTTTTGTCCTTCGGCACCCCCTCATCTTCTTCCAGCCAGTGTTGATGGGCCAGACACCGCGAATAATTGTTCTGGCGTTTTTCTCCTGTGAGTAAGCACTTTGTTATTTGTTGTGCCTGTACCTGCCGGATGTGCTGTTTTCCTGTCAGTTTGTTTTCCAATGTAAATATCTCACAAAGTCATGTGGCGCAAAAAAGTAAATGTTAAAACAGAAATCCTTTCTTCTTTTCGAACAAAGTTGCGTGACAGGGTTTTACGAGGGACAATGAAAGTGGAGGGTCTTTAAACGGGGCCTGACATGTGCAATTAAGGGTGCGACTTACAGGTCAACTCCATCGCTGTGATTTCCGTAGTGTGCCACCCAACCGGTATTTTGGTGCCTCTGTGAGCTTTCTGTTATTGCAGCCAGATATAGCACCACAACTGACCTACGCCCCAAATCAGCCAGGACTATTGGCTTTGCCAGTGATTGTTAGCTATTTAACATAAAGCACTACACAAGAGTAAAATGCTACATGGAAAAAATACAAAACAACAACATCCTGGAAATAGTTAACGCTGAAGATTAAGTAGAACGTGAAATATAAACGGAAACTAAATCTGACATGAATTAATGTAACGTTTTTTCTATTCATGGTTTAGCAATCGACCTGTGTTTTTGCCGTTAAGGACAAGAATACAGGGCTCAACAGGGACCCGTTTCAGTGTCCGGTTTTACTTACTACCAGGCCTGAGACCTGGATGGACCCATCCCACTTAAAGTCCATGATCAGATGTGGTTTGAAAGACATAAGCATTGATGCAGCAGAATGATTGAAGGTGGTGCATGTCAGCAGGCCTGGCTCCAGGATTCGGGATCTGGGAGGGCCATGAAGAAGCATGGGAGGGCCATGATGAAGAATGGACTTGCGTAGCATCTCCCGGGTGTGGGAGACCTGGCTCTGGGCATGCTGGTTGGTCTTCTAGGGGGATGAGCTTCATGTTCTGCCTACTGTGGGGATGTGATTTCTATTAACTCTACTTCTAAGGGTTTGTTTTTATATCTAAGTTCTATATCTCTGGCTCCCTCATCATCACTCTCCCCTCTCTGTCTCATCCTCCTTTCTCTCTGCCTCACGCTCCTCTGTCTCCACCTCAGCCTGCTGTTCTCACTCTCTGCATCCTCCTGCCTCACTTGTCTCTCCTCACCTCACCATCCCCTTTCTCTGCCTCGCCCTTCTTTTGTCATCTCAACCTCCTGTCTCCCTACAGCGGCCTCCTCGTTCTCTCTGTCCACCTCACCCTCATCTCGTTCTCCCATCACCCTGCTCCCTTCCTGCCTCAATCTCTCTTTTTTCTTCACTAGCCTTTCACTATGCTTCCACTTCATTCTTCTCTCTCACTTCACCTTTCTTTCTCTGCTATACCTTTCTCCCACTCTATCCCTCACCCACCCCTTCTTTTCTTCACCTTACCCCCTCACTCGCGTTTCTTCACTATCCATCCTCTCTACCTCACCCTCACCCTCCTCTCTCTCTCCCTCTCGCACTCCTACCTATCTCCCTCCACTCTCGCTGCTTCAACATCCACTCTTTGAAACACAACCTCCTCTATCTCCATTTCAACCTCTTCTGTCAGCCTTACCTTCACTGCTGCTGCCTGTGGGGTAATCATTTTGTCTATCTATGTGTATATAAAGGAAGCTAGAACTGCTTCCGTACAAGCTGTCATTGTTGTGTGGGTGCGCACAAATGGAACTTGCAATCCTGCTGCCTTGTACCTGTTCTCCACTGGCATCTTTCAACATTTAAAACAGCGGCATCACCAAGGTCTGGATATACAGTGTGTGTATGCAGAAGATCTACAAAGACTTGGGGCACATGCATATTTTAAAGAGATATTAAAGGGCTTTGTACTTTTTTGAAGTTGTTGAAAGTGTCTTCTGCTGTCCATTTACTTTAAACAAGTGTAATAACATTTGGAAGATCAATCAGGGTCGACAACCGGTCAAACATCAAATGTGAGCCTGTTACTTCCCTTAACTGCCCACTGTGCCTGCCAAGAGCACAGATTGTGAGGATGACGACTGAAATTATAATTTGATGGCTAATTTTTCTACCAATATTTGGCTGGCAATCCTTTGAGTACAATGTATTTTAAGGGGAACAGTGGAAATGTATAGCTCATGTGAGTGCCTCAAGATTGAACAGTTTACCTAACTTTTGATTGTCAAATGTCCTCCTTCTTACCATTTCCAGCTAGTCTCTCCTCTTCCATCACACTCTCTGTCTCCCTCACCCTCCCCACCCATCACTCTCTTCTCCCTTCTGTTCTACTACTCTCCTCTTAACGCTCATTCCGTGCATCAATACAATTTAACATTTGCTCATTCTCCACTCTAATTTTCTTTGTTTCTCATCATCCTAATCCTTTCTCAGCCTCATCCTCCACCTTCACCCTTCCCTACTCCTCACTCTGTACTCACCACTCATCCATTCCACAGTTCAGGTCTATCACCCACATTGCTCATCGTTCTCCTGCCATATCCTCCTTCATCCACCTCTAACACCATCTTCATCACATTCTCTGCTTGATGACACACATCACTCTCCTACTCCTCTGCAATCAGCCCTTCTGTCATGTTTCTTCTCTTCCCTCCTGCTCACTATTTTACTCTTATTTCATCCACCTCTTTCCATGCCATTCTTTTTTTCTTACCCTCATCTTTCCTATCCTTACACGCTCCTCTAATTACCCTCCATTTCTCATCTCTACACCATTCCATCACCATTTCTTCTTGTGAAGATTCTAGAATTTTTGAATAAGTTCACTACCCTTTAGAGCCACAGTTGTAAAAGCTGTGGACCTGGGTTTGTTAGGACTTCTGACGACAAAAGGACACCATTACCTCTGCAGCTGCAAGTTAATTGATAGTTAATAACATCAGTGGTTTTAGCGGGTTGTGTGCTCTGCCTTTTAAAGTGTGCCAAAACACAATTATTTAAAGCTCAAATATCTGCATTTTTTTAATCCAGATCAGAGGCACCTAGAAGCTCAAAATGTTTTTGTTGATGGCAGGAAATAACACATTTTTTACAGCACCTGCTTTTCCAGTCATGAGTTCAAAATGAAAGGCTGAGTAGCAATATTCGAAATTATGAAGCCACAGATTGTGGGAACATCTTGCAGCAAGTGCATTCTCCCAATATATTGTCTTAGTGGCTTAGGACCGAGGGGCTACAGCAGCCCTATAATCCATTTCTATCTATGTGACATAAAGAGAGAATTTGTTGGGAGAAAATAAATGCACAGTCCCCTGTGCCCCAAACGGTGCTGTCTGTGCCTTAAGTTCTTTCTAAATATTTAGATTTTCAGCTAGCACCTCTGGAGATTAGGAGTAGGCAGAACAGTGGCAGTACATGTTGCCAGTGCTGCCACAGAATAGCTGTCAATACTGTTCTTTGTGTACCAAGAACTTGCTTTGCTCTTGCCCATTCTGTATCTATGTTTTGTTAATGAAACTTGGAAAAGTCTTTTCAGTTCAGAAAAATCTAAATGTGTGGCATTGGCAATGTATTTTTTCAAATAGTGTCTTAAGTTAAGAATAGTGTCACAGCAGGAAGAAAATAAACCAACCACTACTAAGATATAAATTGATAAATTCACCGCTGTGTGGTATCAGTAGGAAGATGATTTTTGCTTCCCCATGCTCGTAAGTGGACCTCCTGCTTGCATCACTGCTGCATAATGTCTATGCGCTGATGTCATCACACCCATTATAATTCAACGCATCGACTATCTCGGATTGGTTTGGATAGCTCTTATTTAGTCATTTCTCTGTTTTCGGCATGTTTTATGCATTGATCTGCTGCTCTCTTCAGTGTTGATCTCCTGCACAACAAGCTCGAGTGTGCTTCAGAGGTACTGTAAACAATATTGTCTAATTTGATATTTACGCATCCCAACAACCATCAGGCATTCCACAACTCTTTGCTACATTTTTCCTTGACATCTACTCATTTGGTCCAGATTGCACCTTTTCTACAACTTCCAGGTAAACTTCCAATGAAGTCCTGGATACACACACTTGAGAATTATTTAATTGAAATAGATTCTGAGGATTTTGAGACAAAACTCAAGGGGGTGTTGTTATTCGGTCATCTGGGGCAAGAAGGCCATGACATTTTCGATAATATACCTTAAATAAATACTCCACTTGGTCAATCTGGTGCCTGGGACAAGTGTACTGAAGCTGTCGTCAGACTCAAACCAGATTTTCTGAAGAACCAAGTGTACTTTTAGAACGTTTTAACATTTTCAAGAGGAAGTAGAGTCAAGAGGAAAGTGTAGAGAAGTTTATCTCAGCTCTTCGGCTCTTAGCCTCCACATGTTACTTTTGAGCTTTGTTCGATACCTGTATCAGAGAGAAATTTGTATACAGCTGCTGCTCTAAACAAATCCAGGAAAGTCTTTTGACCTGCAGAAATCCCACCGTAACAGAAGTTATTGATATCACTAAGAGCATCAAACCCTTCATTGTTTCTAGCCTGCTCATTTCCCTAGAACACACTGTTGGTTTTTCTGTACCGCTTATCATGCAGTGCAAAAGAGTAGGGCACTTTCACAGTGTTTGCAAAAGTGTCAGTAGTGCCGATTTGGGCCAGGATGAATGTGCTATAGACCTTTCCAACATAGTTTTCACTTTGTATGTGGCCACCGATTTGCTCACCAAAGTCAAAAGTCCTTGGCGTAAAGTTGCCCTTGGTTCAGTCCTCATGTTCAATATGATGGCTGACTCAGGTGCACCCATCAGCATCATATTTGACACTTTGTTCCATAAGCAGTGTGGCCCTGACTTTGTCCTCCCTAGTCCTGATGTGCATTCCAAAGCTTATTGAGATCAAGACATTGACATGGACACTCTTCACTCCTGTCCTGATGTCAATTTATTGGTGGGTGGGGATTGTAATCAGGTTTTGGATCCTTTCACAGACAGGGAATCCAATGCTAGATAAATTCCCAACAAAATGCAAAAATCCTTTTTTACTACAATTCACTCGAGAGGCTTGGTAGATGCATGGAGAATATCTCACCCGGACACATTAGAATACACTTTTTACTCCCCTACTCACAAATCCTCCTCTAGAATAGACTACATTTTTTTGAGCCCTCCTCTCCTTACTAATTTGACTCACGCAGATATCGGGTCCATCCTCATTTCTGATCACGCTCCAGTTCTGATTAATCTAGATCTCCCCTCTGAATCCTCTCGGTCACGCAGATGGCGCTTTAATAATTATTTACTTAAAGATAATACATTCCTAGAGCGTTTTAAAGAGTTCATGCCGGAATTCTTCCTTAGGAATGCCTCCCCAGATATCCCTTTTTCTACCATATGGGATGCTTTCAAGGCTACAGCGAGAGGGTTTATTATTGATTATGTGGCGGCGAAAAAGAAACAATTTTCTAAAGATTCTGCTTCATTATTAGCTTCTATTAAGCGTATGGAACATGCATATTTTACATCCAATAGTGAGGATAATCTAAAGAAGTTAGTTCAAGCTAAGCTGTCTTTTAATAAAAAATCGACTGAGGAAGCCTCTGGCACCTTACTCAAGATTAATTCTGAATTCTATGGAGGTCGTAACAAGGCTGGTAAGCTATTAGCTAATTATTTAAAGGTTAAGTCCCAACGTTCCAAGGTCGTCAAAATTACTGACTCTAATGGAGCGGATCATTTTAAAGATGACGAAATTTTAAATTGTTTTACAGATTTTTATAAGACATTGTACACTCCAGAATCCTCCCCCTCTGAGGTGGAGTTGGACTCTTTCTTCGAAACTCTTCCTCCGCGTTCCTCTGAACTTCCCGACTGCTGAATTTTAGAAGAAGACCTCTCTTTCTCTGAACTCAAGTCCGCTCTACTCTTGTTACCAAAGGACAAATCTCCTGGTCCAGATGGCTTTACTGCTGAATTTTATTCTTGTTTTTCCCAGTTTTTACTCCCTCACCTTTTATCTCTATTCCAATACTTCTTGTCTTGTAAGGAAGCTCGTGGCTCTTTCCTGGAGGCAATGATATGTTTAATTCCTAAGAAAGGCAAGGACCCCTCTTCTTGTGCTAATTATCGTCCTATTTCCTTGATTAATCTAGATTGTAAGATTTTTGCTAAAGTCCTTGCTCTTCGCATTAACAAGGTCATTCCTGATTTAATTGGATTCGAGCAAACAGGCTTTGTTAAAGGTAGAACCATTGCGGACAACTCCAGAGCTTTTTTAAACATTATACATCTTGTTTCCAAGAGCTCTACCCCTTCTGCAGCTATCACTCTAGATGCGGAGAAAGCTTTTGACCGCGTTCACTGGCTTTTTATGATGCGTGCCCTAAAATGGCATGGATTCGGTCCTGCTATTCTATCTCTTATTAGTCTGTTGTATTCTTCGCCCACCACTTCGGTTTTTGTTAACGGCTCTCAATTCCATATTTTACTCTCCAACGAGGTACTCGTCAAGGTACTCGTCAAGGTTGACCCTTGTCTCCTTTGCTTTTTATTCTGTCTCTTGAACCTTTCCTTCATTCTCTCAGGAATTCTTCTATGTTCCGTGGCTTTACTCATAAATCTATTGAAATAAAGTTTACTGCGTACGCAGATGATATTCTTTTATATATATCTAACCCCTCTACTTCTGTCTTCATATGCTGCCATCTCTGGATACAAGTTAAATTTTTCTAAATCTGAGATTTTTCCGCTCAATAAATATTGCCTCAGAAGTATGTTTGAGGGGCTGGACTTTAAATGGAACACTAATTGCATCACCTGTCTAGGGATTAAATACTCCGCGTCCATTGCTAAAACTGTTCAATTGAACTTGGATGAGGTTTTATCTAAAATTTCCGCCATGTTGGAGAAGTGGTCCCCTTTATTTTTGTCCTGGTGGGGTAGGTTGAATACCTCCAAGATGATGATGTTGCCGGTAATTAATTTTTATCTTTCCATGTTACCGATTCGACTTCCTTTAAAATTCTTCAAAAACCTTAACAGTATAATGAGTAAATTCCTTTGGAACAATCGGAGAGCTCGTATCTCTCTTTCTGCTCTTTCCGCTCCTAAAGACAAAGGTGGAGTTAATTTTCCTAATTTTCGCCAATATCATTCTGCATTTCTACTTCACCAAGTCATGCCCTATTTTTCTTCAATTGATAATCCCCCCATGTCAGTATGGCATAAATTAGAGGAATCGATTATTTATCCTTTCCCCTTCTCTTCGCTAGATAACTTTGTTCATCCTCCTCGCTCCTTTAAATCCCCTACTATTTCATACCTTATATCTATTCTTTATCCGATTCGTAGTAAATCACGCTCTCCGCTTCAGTTATTCTTAGACTCTTCTATTTGGCACAACAAATCTATTAAACTTTCCAATCGTACTATTTTCTGGAAAGACTAGATTATCAAAGGTGTGTTACAGATTAGACACTTATTGCATAACGAGCAGTTTTTATCTTTCCAGGAACTTCAGTCTAAATACAACTTACCGGTTACATCTCTTTCAAAACTTGAGTCTCTGAGACTGACTGTAACCCAGCAGCTCTCTCTTCTATCAGATATTTCTCCTTCTGCTTCTGATTCTTCTACTCAATTGTTATCTTTCTCCCCTGCTGTTAGGGCTTCTCACATCTATAAATTCCTTTTTTTCCCCTTATCTCCCCGTCCCAAAAGTAAGATTGAACTTTTATGGGAAACAGATCTGCAACACACTTTTCCTACACATACTTGGGACTCCGTCTGGGCCCGGATACATCACACTTCATGCAATGCCAGCACTACTCAAACACTTTTTTATTTTTATCAGAGACTTTTTTTAACCTCTTTAGCTATATCCAAATTCAATCCTGCCCTATCTTCTAACTGCTGGTCGTGCCAAACCACTCCTGGTACTTATTTGCATTCTTTTTTCCTTTGCCCTAACATTTCCATTTTTTGGACAAAAGTTTGCAAGTCTATTGCCTTAGTTTGTCTATCAATTTTCCCTTTGATATCACTTCAATTTTTTTGGGTAGTTCTTCCACACGTTGGTTGGGTGTCCGAAAACCTGGCACTTTTATAGATTTAGCCATTGCCATTGCCTTTCAGGTCATAACCTCGAATTGGAAGGATGCCTCCAAAGTCTCCTTCTCAGCTTGGTGGAATTTACTTTGTCAGCATCACAGGCTAGATAGAGCCTTTGTAACCACATCTCAGCAGCTTATCCGTAAAGAGGCCTTTTGGTCCCCTCTTACTAACTATGTTTCTTCTTCTGCACTACTTGCCAATGTCAGTAATTTTGTTTTTCAACCATCATGAATTGCTCTGCTTATTCCTATATATGTTTTGCATATTCTAGGATTCTTTATTCATTATTGCGTTTCTGTATTCTGTATATTACAAGTCACTGGAAAGCTTTACCAATTTTATAGTATATGATTGATGGTTTCCTTTTTCTATTCTCTTCTTTCCCTCTCCCTTCTATTTTCTCTTTCCTTTTCTTTCTTTCTTTCTTCTTTTTTCTGTCTTTCTCACCCAAAAAAACAAAAATCAAAAATGCTATTTTAAGTATGGTACTCTGCGATTATGTTTTCCTTTTATATTGGTTGTCTTCTAGTAATTTATGCTGTAATAGATTTTTCTCCTTTTCCTTTATAAGTAGTTTTATATGTCACTAGATGGATTTGTATTTTATTCTTAGTTTTATATTTTTGTACCATGTTTTCTCTTTTTGTTCAATAAAGCTTTCTAAACTTAAAAAAAAAAAAAGACATCGACGTGGCTGGGTATTTTCTTGATACTGTTAGGTGCCTTGGTAGACAGACTATTACAAAAGAATACGTTCCCAAGAAAGGGTGAAATAGAGTACATTGGCTGGATCGTACCAAATTAGGCCACTGGTGGTACCAGGTGCTGATTCCCCTGTTATGATTGTTGACTCATCGATTTCTCTTTTTGAACATTTTACCACTGGTTCTGTCACACACATAATTGATAAGTTGCCAGAATTTTTGATGAGAAGATTGGTATTATCAACAAGAGTGTGCACAAAATCTGGCTTAAAAATACTTGACCAGTTGTCCACAACATCAGGCCTGTTCCTCTGAGCAGCAGAGAGGTCTGCTTACCATCAGATTCTCCATAGCTGCAGAGCCTCAAGAGTTGACCACTTTCATAACACCTTTTGGGGCATATAATTACTGCAGGTTGCCTTTTCGTTTGACTTCTGCGGCTTATGTCTTCCAGAAGTGGATGGACACCATCCTGGTAGACATATCGGGTGTACAGGCTTTGAAGGATGATGTCTTGATATTTACCAATAATGTTCAAGAATGAAATTTGATCTTAAATAAAGTCCTTACTGTTTTCAAGGAATATTGAATTACTTTATAGTGTGTTAAGTGTCAATTTTTGGCACAGGAGATTGAATATTTGGTCATACATCATTTCAGAAGGTATAAGTCCAACATTGTCACTGATCAGAGCTATCCAAGACCCTGATGCACCCAGAGATAAAGGCACCCTTTTTCCTTTTGAGGTCTAAGTGAGTATTACCTACGTTTTATGCAAGGAAATGCATTTATTGTACAGTCTTTATGCAGTCTGCTCAAGAAGAGTGAAACATACATTTGGACTGACTCAGTCAATGAAGCCTTTTTGAAAACCAAGCAGTTCATAAGTTCTGCACTCTCCTTGTCACTATTTGTTTCAGACAAGAAGTGTTCTTTAACTGTTGATTCCAGTCAGATTGGGCTGGGGGCTGTTAACAATATTAGATGATTATCAAACTGTTGCCTCTGGTTTGCACTCTCGAAATCAATCTGAAGCTAGTTATAGTACCATCGAGCGAGAAGCACTGGCATGCTGTTGGGCTGTGGAAACATTTAAGACCTTTCTATGGGGCTCACATTTCAATCTCTTCAGGTATCACAAACCTTTACTGTACATGCTTAATGGCAAAGGTACTGGGAAAGCTTCCTCTGGGTTGGTCAGATTGCAGTCATGACTTCAAGAATTTAGCTTTACTGTCAAGTATTTACCTGGTGGAAAACATTGTAGGGCCTATTATTTATCCAAAATGCCTGCTGATAACATGGAACCCTTCGATGATGAAGCTGAATGTGTTGTAGTCCTGGTGGAATATATTTTAGATGACAAAGGTGTTATTACATCTCACCAATGGCGGGACGTGACCCAAGATAATGCACTCTTTTAATCAGTGTTTAAATTCATGAAGGTGGGCTGGCCAAAGTAGAGGAATGTGCAGTTTACCTTTAGGACTTTTGTGCAAGTTTTGCGTGAGTTGTCAGTTGAGAAAGATGTATGTGCTCCTCCTTTCGCTGTCCCAAGAGATTTTGCTCAAAGAGGCACATTCCTAGGGGTTAATGCCACTTGTAAAAACTTTAAGTAATTCTACTTGTCGCCTTCTATGCATGTCAGGACTTCAAGTTTATTGGCAAGTGCAGTACCTGCTTGTTATCCGACAAGCTTTGGAAACCCATGAAACCCTACTTCATATGGTCCATTTACCAGAGGATGTATGGTCAAAGGTAGCTTTCACTTGCCGGTCTATTTTATCTTCTGCCTATGGAGAAAAAGTGCATGATTGTGCTAGCCAATTACTTTTCAAAGTGAATGTACTTTGAATTTACACTTCTGCCCGATACTGACTGTCATAAAGTTTTTGAAAAAGGTTTTTGAAATTGAGAGTGCTCCCAGGAATTTTTATTATATATAATTGGACCCATTTCAGGCCCAATCAAATGAGGAATTCTATCAACTTCCATCATATTAAGACTCTCCAGGTTGCTTTATATTCTCCCACTTCCAATGGATGAGTGGCGAGGAAACGCCGATTCTTCAAGTGGGTGTACAAACAACTCTGGTGATGGGTTCTGCTGCTGAAAGCTTTCTAAGGCAGAAAGTTTGGTCTTATTTGGTCACCCCATATAGCACCACTGGCATTTTATCTTTGAAACTCCTAGCCAAGAGGAGTCCTACGTCAAAGGTCTACCCTGATTGAATTATGCATCTTAATAAAAATGCTATCTGTCCTGTTAAGCAGTCCAAAGATTTTATCGCCAGCAGAGCAACATAGTGATATCAAGAAAAAATTTGATAAGAAACGTCATGTCAAAGTTTTGGGCCTGGCAATTGGTGATTGGGTCCTCATTAAGAAACCCAATAGAGTAAACAAGCATTAACAAAACCAGCTTCTGTACAACATGGCTAAAAGTACCAAAAAAGTGCTATGATGTGGTCAACACTGGTTGTGTCATAGCGCTTTTGTTTTTTTTACTTTAAGCCATGTTGCACAGCAGTTCGCGCTGCTGTCTAATGTGTAAAAAAAAAAAAAATTGATATAGCTAATACATCTCGCCTAGGCGAAACCTATTGGTTTTGCCAATGCTTGTTGAGAATTAAATTGCATGTTAGCTCACCTGTAGTGCTGGTATCGGGGTACTCTGAGTCTTAGTGGAAAGTCTACTTCTGAGCTGGCCATTGGCAGAATAGTACAGCAAGGTGCAAAGCATCTCAATGTCGGCTCAAACTTCTGTGATTCTTGGCAAATCACGTAATCTTTCCAGTACATTAAAAATGAAAAAACAAAGCAAACGAATGTGGCTTTGTGTAATGCAACTAGTGCTCATATAAAGCGCTCCAATACCTTTGGATGAAGTAGAGCGGGAGGGGGGTTTGGGTGAAACCATGGCAAGCGGGGGTGAAGGAGAGGCCCGCAGAAACATGTAGAGGACTGCGGACATATGCACTGGCACATTGTGACTATAAAGCAAGCACACTGCAAGCTCTGTGACTATAAAGATGTGGCATAACGGAAAGAACTGTAGACTTGGAGACTGGGTATGAGTCTGGACGTTGGCTCAACATCCTGTGATTCTGAGCAAATCACACAATCTTCTCAGTGCCTTGAAAAACAAACATTGTTTTTGTGTAATGTAATTAGTGCTCATATAAAATGCTCCAATACCTTTTGGTCGGGTTGAATGGGGGGGTTGGGTGAAACCACGTGATGTCACCAACTGACGTCAGACGAGACTAAAGAACAAAAGAAAAAGTAGAAAACTACAGCGTGTGGTCAGCGGCCTGCCATCTTAAAGTAGCCACCAAACGTCTGCAATATTCATAATAAATATTTCGACTCCAGGGTTAGCATGGCTTGGATTTTAACCCCATCGCTGCTAGGCCTTTTCCCCCCCTGTGCTAAGCCTTTTTTTGGGCTATTTGGGGTAGTGCGCGCTTAGGCCCCTGTAACCTTTTGACCACATAAGGTATCCACGCCAAATTTGCGTCCTTTTTTTCTAACATCATGGGGATTGTAAAGGTACCCAGGGTTTGTGGATTCCCCTGGAGGGGACCCAGAAATTAGCCAAAATACAGCAAAATTTTGTTTTTTTGGGGAAAAATGCAAAAAAGGGCTACAGATGAAAGCGTCTTGTTTTTCCCTGCAAATGGCATCAAAAAGGGGTTGTGGTGCTGAAATCACCATCTTCCCAGCTTTCAGGGACAAGCAGACTTTTGTCAGAAAACCAACTTTTTACACAGTTTTGGCATTTTTCTGGGACATAGCCTATTTTTGCTATTTTTTGTGCTTTCAACCTCCTTCCAGTTAATGGTAGAAATGGGTATGAAACCAATAATGGATCCTGAAAAGCCATACATTTCTGAAAAGTAGACAAAATTCTGAATTCAGCAAGGGGTCATTTGTGTAGATCCTTAAAGTTTTCCTTATAAAAACTAACAGTTAAATGAAGGAAAAATTGAAAATTAGTTGAAAAAAACAGCCATTTGTGTCAACGTTTTCACCTGTAACTTCTTCTAATTATGACAGCTATTTGAAAGCAATATACCGTTATATCCGCTGGACCTTTCTGGTTGTGGGGATATATAGGACTTGTAGGTTCACCAAGAACCCGACGAACCCAGAGCCAATAACTGAGCAGCATCTTGCAATGGTTTTTTATTATGTACCGGGTATATAGCAATTATTTGGGGAAAATGTATACATGGAAAAATTGTTATGAAAGACACCTATGTATTTCTGAAATGGGAACAAAATGTAGATTGTAGAAACAGTAGATATTTGCACATTTCCGAAATTGGGAGTACCCATACTAGCATGAGAATTAAAGGTCATTTTTCAAAATGACTTATTTTTTACACATTGTCTTTCATTTGGAAGGCAGAAATGCATCGAAAGTCAATAGGTAATAACAGTTGCTCTACAATTCTGTGTTACCCTAAGTCTCCCGATCAAAATGGTACCTCACTTGTGTGGGTAGGCCTTGTGCCCACAACAGGAAATGGCTCAAAATGCAACGTGGACGTCCCACATTTTCACAATGAAAAATTACCCTTTTTTTGCAAAGTGCCTAGCTGTAGTTTTTGAACCCTAGCTCTGCGGGCACTTAGGGAAACCTAGCAAACCTATACATTTTTGAAAACTAGACACCCAGGGGAATTCAGGACGGGGTGACTTGACTGGCTCTCACCAGGTTCTGTTACCCAGAATCCCTTGCAAACCTAAAAAATTGGTTAAAAAAACAAATTTTCCTCAATTTTCTGTGATGGAAAGTTCTGGAATCTGCGCGGATCCACAAAATTCTACCCACCCCGCGTTCCCCAAGGTCTTCCGAAAACAATGGTACCTCACTTGTGTGGGTCGGCCTAGTGCCTGCGACAGGAAGCAGCGCAAAACGCAACGTGGTCACACCTCAATTTCGCAGTGAAAAATGACCCTTTTTTGGCAAAGTGCCTAGCTGTAGTTTTTGAACCCTAGCTCTGCCGGCACCTAGGGAAACCTAGCAAACCTATACATTTTTTAAAACTAGACACCCAGGGGAATCCAGGATGGGGTGACTTGACTGCCTCCCACCAGATTCTGTTACCCAGAATCCCTCGCAAACCTAAAAAATTGTCAAAAAAACCACATTTTCCCCACATTTCTGTGGTGGAAAGTTCTGGAATCTGCGTGGATCCACACATTTCCACCCACCCCACGTTCCCCAAAGTCTTACGAGAAAAATGGTACCTCACTTGTGTGGGTCGGCCTAGTGCCTGCGACAGGAAACGGTGCAAAACGCAACGTGGTCACACCTCAATTTCGCAGTGAAAAATTACACTTTTTTGGCAAAGTGCCTAGCTGTAGTTTTTGAACCCTAGCTGTGCCGGCACCTAGGGAAACCTAGCAAACCTATACATTTTTGAAAACTAGACACCCAGGGGAATCCAGGATGGGGTGACTTGACTGCCTCCCACCAGGTTCTGTTACCCAGAATCCCTTGCAAACCTAAAAAAGTGTAAAAAAAAACAGGATTTTCCCCACATTTCTGTGGTGGAAAGTTCTGGAATCTGCGTGGATCCACAATTTTCCACTCAACCCGTGTTCCCCAAAGTCTTACGAGAAAAATGGTACCCCACTTGTGTGGGTCGGCCTAGTGCCTGCGACAGGAAACGGCGCAAAACGCAACGTGGTCACACCTCAATTTCGCTGTGAAAAATGACCCTTTTTTGGCAAAGTGCCTAGCTGTAGTTTGTGAACCCTAGCTCTGCGGGCACCTAGGGAAACCTAGCAAACCTATACATTTTTGAAAACTAGACATCCAGGGAATCCAGGATGGGGTGACTTGAATACCTCCCACCAGGTTCTGTTACCCAGAATCCCTTGCAAACCTAAAAATTGCCAAAAAAACACATTTTCCCCACATTTCTGTGGTGGAAAGTTCTGGAATCTGCGTGGATCCACAAATTTCCACCCACCCCATGTTCCCCAAAGTCTTATGAGAAAAATGGTACCTCACTTGTGTGGGTCGGCCTAGTGCCTGCGACAGGAAACGACGCAAAACACAACGTGATCACACTTCAATTTCGCAGTGAAAAATGACCCTTTTGGCAAAGTGCCTAGGTGTAGTTTTTGAACCCTAGCTCTGCCGGCACCTAGGGAAACCTAGCAAACCTATACATTTTTGAAAACTAGACACCCAGGGGAATCCAGGATGGGGTGACTTGACTGCCTCCCACCAGGTTCTGTTACCCAGAATCCCTTGCAAACCTAAAAAATTGGTAAAAAAAACACATTTTCCTCACTTTTCTGTGGTGGAAAGTTCTGGAATCTGCGCGGATCCACAAAATTCTACCCACCCCGCGTTCCCCAAGGTCTTCCGAAAACAATGGTACCTCACTTGTGTGGGTAGGCCTAGTGCCCGCGACAGGAAGCAGCGCAAAACGCAACGTGGACGCACCACATTTTCACAGTGAAAAATGACCCTTTTTTTGCAAAGTGCCTAGCTGTAGTTTTTGAACCCTAGCTCTGCCGGCACCTAGGGAAACCTAGCAAACCTATACATTTTTGAAAACTAGACACCCAGGGGAATTCAGGACGGGGTGACTTGACTGGCTCTCACCAGGTTCTGTTACCCAGAATCCCTTGCAAACCTAAAAAATTGGTTAAAAAACACATTTTCCTCAATTTTCTGTGGTGGAAAGTTCTGGAATCTGCGCGGATCCACAAAATTCTACCCACCCCGCGTTCCCCAAGGTCTTCCGAAAACAATGGTACCTCACTTGTGTGGGTAGGCCTTGTGCCCACAACAGGAAATGGCTCAAAATGCAACGTGGATGTCCCACATTTTCACAATGAAAAATTACCCTTTTTTTGCAAAGTGCCTAGCTGTAGTTTTTGAACCCTAGCTCTGCGGGCACTTAGGGAAACCTAGCAAACCTATACATTTTTGAAAACTAGACACCCAGGGGAATTCAGGACGGGGTGACTTGACTGGCTCTCACCAGGTTCTGTTACCAAGAATCCCTTGCAAACCTAAAACATTGGTAAAAAAACACATTTTCCTCAATTTTCTGTGGTGGAAAGTTCTGAAATCTGCGCGGATCCACAAAATTCTGCCCACCCCGCGTTCCCCAAGGCCTTCCAAAAACAATGGTACCTCACTTGTGTGGGTCGGCCTAGTGCCTGCGACAGGAAGCAGCGCAAAACGCAACGTGGTCACACCTCAATTTCGCAGTGAAAAATGACCCTTTTTTGGCAAAGTGCCTAGCTGTAGTTTTTGAACCCTAGCTCTGCCGGCACCTAGGGAAACGTAGCAAACCTATACATTTTTTAAAACTAGACATCCAGGGGAATCCAGGATGGGGTGACTTGACTGCCTCCCACCAGATTCTGTTACCCAGAATCCCTCGCAAACCTAATAAATTGTCAAAAAAAACACATTTTCCCCACATTTCTGTGGTGGAAAGTTCTGGAATCTGCGTGGATCCACAAATTTCCACCCACCCCACGTTCCCCAAAGTCTTACGAGAAAAATGGTACCTCACTTGTGTGGGTCGGCCTAGTGCCTGCGACAGGAAACGGTGCAAAACGCAACGTGGTCACACCTCAATTTCGCAGTGAAAAATTACACTTTTTTGGCAAAGTGCCTAGCTGTAGTTTTTGAACCCTAGCTGTGCCGGCACCTAGGGAAACCTAGCAAACCTATAAATTTTTGAAAACTAGACACCCAGGGGAATCCAGGATGGGGTGACTTGACTGCCTCCCACCAGGTTCTGTTACCCAGAATCCCTTGCAAACCTAAAAAAGTGTAAAAAAACCCAGGATTTTCCCCACATTTCTGTGGTGGAAAGTTCTGGAATCTGCGTGGATCCACAAATTTCCACCCACCCCGTGTTCCCCAAAGTCTTATGAGAAAAATGGTACCTCACTTGTGTGGGTCGGCCTAGTGCCTGCGACAGGAAACGACGCAAAACACAACGTGATCACACTTCAATTTCGCAGTGAAAAATGACCCTTTTTTGGCAAAGTGCCTAGGTGTAGTTTTTGAACCCTAGCTCTGCCGGCACCTAGGGAAACCTAGCAAACCTATACATTTTTGAAAACTAGACACCCAGGGGAATCCAGGATGGGGTGACTTGACTGCCTCCCACCAGGTTCTGTTACCCAGAATCCCTTGCAAACCTAAATAATTGGTAAAAAAAACACATTTTCCTCAATTTTCTGTGGTGGAAAGTTCTGGAATCTGCGCGGATCCACAAAATTCTACCCACCCCGCGTTCCCCAAGGTCTTCCGAAAACAATGGTACCTCACTTGTGTGGGTAGGCCTAGTGCCCGCGACAGGAAGCAGCGCAAAACGCAACGTGGACGCACCACATTTTCACAGTGAAAAATGACCCTTTTTTTGCAAAGTGCCTAGCTGTAGTTTTTGAACCCTAGCTCTGCCGGCACCTAGGGAAACCTAGCAAACTTATACATTTTTGAAAACTAGACACCCAGGGGAATTCAGGACGGGGTGACTTGACTGGCTCTCACCAGGTTCTGTTACCCAGAATCCCTTGCAAACCTAAAAAATTGGTAAAAAAAACACATTTTCCTCAATTTTCTGTGGTGGAAAGTTCTGGAATCTGCGCGGATCCACAAATTTCTACCCACCCCGCGTTCCCCAAGGTCTTCCGAAAACAATGGTACCTCACTTGTGTGGGTAGGCCTAGTGCCCGCTACAGGAAGCAGCGCAAAACGCAACGTGGACGCACCACATTTTCACAGTGAAAAATGACCCTTTTTTTGCAAAGTGCCTAGCTGTAGTTTTTGAACCCTAGCTCTGCCGGCACCTAGGGAAACCTACCAAACCTATACATTTTTGGAAACTAGACACCCAGGGGAATCCAGGATGGGATGACTTGACTGCCTCCCACCAGGTTCCGTTACCCAGAATTCCTCGCAAACCTAAAAAATTGTCAAAAAAAACACATTTTCCCCACATTTCTGTGGTGGAAAGTTCTGGAATCTGCGTGGATCCACACATTTCCACCCACCCCGCGTTCCCCAAAGTCTTACGAGGAAAATGGTACCTCACTTGTGTGGGTCGGCCTAGTGCCTGCGACAGGAAACGGTGCAAAACGCAACGTGGTCACACCTCAATTTCGCAGTGAAAAATGACACTTTTTTGGCAAAGTGCCTAGCTGTAGTTTTCGAACCCTAGCTCTGCCGGCACCTAGGGAAACCTAGCAAACCTATACATTTTTGAAAACTAGACATCCAGGGGAATCCAGGATGGGGTGACTTGAATACCTCCCACCAGGTTCTGTTACCCAGAATCCCTTGCAAACCTAAAAAATTGCCAAAAAAAACACATTTTCCCCACATTTCTGTGGTGGAAAGTTCTGGAATCTGCGTGGATCCACAAATTTCCACCCACCCCGTGTTCCCCAAAGTCTTATGAGAAAAATGGTACCTCACTTGTGTGGGTCGGCCTAGTGCCTGCGACAGGAAACGACGCAAAACGCAACGTGGTCACACTTCAATTTCGCAGTGAAAAATGACCCTTTTTTGGCAAAGTGCCTAGGTGTAGTTTTTGAACCCTAGCTCTGCCGGCACCTAGGGAAACCTAGCAAACCTATACATTTTTGAAAACTAGACACCCAGGGGAATCCAGGATGGGGTGACTTGACTGCCTCCCACCAGGTTCTGTTACCAAGAATCCCTTGCAAACCTAAAACATTGTAAAAAAAAACACATTTTCCCCACATTTCTGTGGTGGAAAGTTCTGGAATCTGCGTGGATCCACAATTTTCCACTCAACCCGCGTTCCCCAAAGTCTTACGAGAAAAATGGTACCTCACTTGTGTGGGTCGGCCTAGTGCCTGCGACAGGAAACGGCGCAAAACGCAACGTGGTCACACCTCAATTTCGCTGTGAAAAATGACCCTTTGTTGGCAAAGTGCCTAGCTGTAGTTTTTGAACCCTAGCTCTGCGGGCACCTACGGAAACCTAGCAAACCTATACATTTTTGAAAACTCGACATCCAGGGAATCCAGGATGGGGTGACTTGAATACCTCCCACCAGGTTCTGTTACCCAGAATCCCTTGCAAACCTAAAAATTGCCAAAAAAAACACATTTTCCCCACATTTCTGTGGTGGAAAGTTCTGGAATCTGCGTGGATCCACAAATTTCCACCCACCCCGTGTTCCCCAAAGTCTTATGAGAAAAATGGTACCTCACTTGTGTGGGTCGGCCTAGTGCCTGCGACAGGAAACGGCGCAAAACGCAACGTGGTCACACCTCAATTTCGCAGTGAAAAATGACCCTTTTTTGGCAAAGTGCCTAGCTGTAGTTTTTGAACCCTACCTCTGCCGGCACCTAGGGAAACCTAGCAAACCTATACATTTTGGAAAACTAGACACCCAGGGGAATCCAGGATGGGGTGACTTGACTGCCTCCCACCAGGTTCTGTTACCCAGAATCCCTTGCAAACCTAAAAGTGTAAAAAAGCACATTTTCCCCACATTTCTGTGGTGGAAAGTTCTGGAATCTGCGTGGATCCACAAATTTCCGCCCACCCCGCGTTCCCCCAAAGTCTTACGAGAAAAATGGTACCTCACTTGTGTGGGTCGGCCTAGTGCCCGCGACAGGAAACGGCGCAAAACGCAACGTGGTCACACCTCAATTTCGCAGTGAAAAATGACCCTTTTTGGCAAAGTGCCTAGCTGTAGTTTGTGAACCCTAGCTCTGCCGGCACCTAGGGAAACCTACCAAACACACACATTTCTGAAAAGTAGACACCCGGGGGCTTCCAGGGAGGTATGGCTTGCGTGGATCCCCCAACGTTTCCTTACCCAGAATCTCCTGCAAACCTCAATTTTAGCTGAAAAAATCACTTTTTCACACATTTTTGTGTGGGAAAGTGTGGTATCACTGGGCTCACACAAATTTCCTACCACCCAGCGTTCCCCCAGGTCTCCCGATAAAAATGGTGCCTCACTTGTGTGGGAGGCCCAAGTACCCGCAACAGGCAAGGGCCCAAAACGTAGTGAGGCGACATCAAAATTGCCTATCTCAAAACCACCTGGTTTTGCAAGGAGTCACCTGGGTTTTTGGCCCTGTGCTCGGCGGCCATCTAGGAAACCTACCAAACCCACACATTTCTGAAAAGTAGAGACCCGGGGCTTCCAGGGAGGTATGGCTTGCGTGGATCCCCCAACGTTTCCTTACCCAGAATCCCCTGCAAACCTCAATTTTAGCTGAAAAAATCACTTTTTCACACATTTTTGTGTGGGAAAGTGTGGCATCACTAGCCTCACACAAATTTCCTACCACCCAGCGTTCCCAGGTCTCCCGATAAAAATGGTGCCTCACTTGTGTGGGAGGCCCAAGTACCCACGACAGGCAAGGGCCCAAAACGTAGTGAGGCGACATCAAAATTGCCTATCTCAAAACCACCTGGTTTTGCAAGGGAGTCACCTGGGTTTGGCCCTGTAGCTCGGCGGCCATCTAGGAAACCTACCAAACCCACATATTTCTGAAAAGTAGACACCCGGGGCTTCCAGGGAGGTATGGCTTGCGTGGATCCCCCAACATTTCCTTACCAGAATCCCTGCAAACCTCAATTTGTTGCTGGAAAAAACACTTTTTCACACATTTTGTGTGGGAAAGTGTGGCATCACTGGCCTCACACAAATTTCCTACCACCCAGCATTCCCCCAGGTCTCCCGATAAAAATGGTGCCTCACTTGTGTGGGAGGCCCAAGTATCCGCGACAGGCAAGGGCCCAAAACGTAGTGAGGCAACATCAACATTGCCTATCAAAAAATGTTTTGGGCCCTTGCCTGTTGCGGTTACTTGGGCCTCCCACACGAGTGAGGCATCATTTTTATCGGGAGACCCGGGGGATCGCTGGGTGGTAGGAAATTTGTGAGAGCCCAGTGATGCCACACTTTCCCACACAAAAATGTGTGAAAAAGTGATTTTTTTCAGCTAAAATTGAGGTTTGCAGTGGATTCTGGGTAAGGAAACGTTGGGGGATCCACGCAAGCCATACCTCCCTGAAGCCCCCGGTGTCTACTTTTCAGAAATGTGTGGTTTGGTAGGTTTCCATAGATGGCCGCCGAGCACGGGCCAAAACCCAGGTGACTTCCTTGCAAAACCAGGTGGTTTTGAGATAGGCAATTTTGATGTCGCTCACTACGTTTTGGGCCCTTGCCTGTCGCGAGTACTTGGGCCTCCCACACAAGTGAGGCACCATTTTTATCGGGAGACCTGGGGAACGCTAGGTGGTAGGAAATTTGTGTGAGGCCAGTGATGCCACAACTTTACCACACAAAAATGTGTGAAAAAAGGGATTTTTTCAGCAAAATGTCAGGTTTGCAGGGGATTCTGGGTAAGAAAACGTTGGGGGATCCATGCAAGCCATACCTCCCTGGAATCCTCCGGGTGTCTACGTTTCAGAAATGTGTGGGTTTGGTAGGTTTCCTAGATGGCCACCGAGCCCGGGCCAAAAACCCAGGTGACCCCCTGCAAAACCAGGTCGTTTTGAGATAATGTGTTGTTTATTTCTGCAGCGTGAAAATTTTGGCACAATATTGCAAGGAAAATGTGACAGACATTTTGAGGTTTGCAGGACATTGTGGGTAACATAACTTGTTGGGATCCACAAGAGAGATATCACCATGTACTCCCATGGGTGTTTCGTTTACGACAATATCTACAGTTGGTAGGTTATTCTTAGACGGAATGTACACCTTGGCAGACAGACTAAAAAGACAAAGATTACTGCACAGCCATCTATTCCTCAAGCACACACACATATTGGTTGGATTTGTCACGAGGGCAAGTGATGGTTCAGTATATACAATTTTATTAACAAGAGATTTCACAAAAATGAAATGCACTGTCAATAATTGAAAGGACAAAAACTGAACCAGTGACTCGCAGCTCGTGAGCTGTAAAGCCACGTCAAGGCCCCAACCGCTTTACAGGCCATTCACACACCTTTCATACGTGATACACACAAGACCATTCACACCACCAGGCACGAAATAAACACATTACAACATTCACAAAGGGACAAGGTACACCCTGCTTGAGAAAGACAAAAAAAAATATTACTGCACAGCCATCTAATCCTCAAGCACACACACATACTGGTTGGATTTGGCACGAGGGTGAGTGATGGTTCAGTATATACAATTGTATTAACAAGTGATTTCACAAAAATGAAATGCACTGTTAATAATTGAAAGGACGAGAAACTGAACCATTGACACAGCTCGTGAGCTGTAAAGCCACGACAAGGCACCAACCTCTTTACAGGCCGTTCATGCACCTTTCATACGTGTGACACATACAAAACCATTCACACCACCAGCCACGGGCCCATCACATTACAACACTCACACCAGCAGACCGCGCCATTCAAGGGCCCATCACTTTCACACGGCCACATTCCTAACACAGCAACCACACAAGCTGATGGATTGCGTGGAGTGTCGCTCGGCTAGCAGTGTGTGTAGTGACCAGCAGCAAGTCACTACTCACACACCGCCAGCCGAGCACCAGTCCACGCACACCGCCAGCCAAGCACCACTACACGCACACCGCCAGCCAAGCGCCACTCCACGCACACCGCCAGCCAAGCACCAGTCCACGCACACCGCCAGCCAGGCGCCACTACACGCACACCGCCAGCCAAGCGCCACTCCACGCACACCGCCAGCCAAGCGCCACTCCACGCACACCGCCAGCCAAGCGCCAGTCCATGCACACCGCCAGCCAAGCGCCACTCCACGCACACCGCCAGCCAAGCGCCACTCCACGCACACCGCCAGCCAAGCACCAGCCTACACACACCACCATCACATTTAGGATTTTTTTATACAAAAAGAAAACACAAATTGCAAATAGATACAAATCTACTAACACAAAATCAGAAACTAAATACATTGCACTAATGCCAACCTTGAAACAGAACAACAATTCTTAAACATTACAGACCAGGCAGTTCACTTTACCACTCATGGTTGCTCCCAATAATTCTTTTGCTTGTGGTACGCTCTATAACAAGCCGGCACACACAGCCCAGGGTTAGAAGGACACTCAGGGCAGTACATACGAGTCTCCTTCCGCGCACCTCTTCGCCAACAGACTCTACATCTCCTAGTGGGAAAGTCTTTTGAGGGTGTAGGAGGAATGTGATCAGGAAAGTGGCGATCTTTCAATCGAGCCACATCCTCCACCACTCCAACTCTAGGAACACTTGCCTGTTCCACAACAACAAGGCTGCCTAGGACAGACTGCTGAAACTGAACAAAAGTCAACTTTGACGCAGGAGAACACTCCTTGAACACAACAAAAGCATTGAAAGTTGCTAAATTGAAGAGATGGATGGCCAACTTCTTATACCAAATGTAAGCCTTACGAATAGCAGTGTAAGGTTCCAACCTCTGATCTACTCTATCAACACCACCCATGTGCTTATTGTAGTCTAAAATGCACACAGGTTTGCGCACTTCAGCAATCTGACCCCAAACAGCCACAGGTGAAGTACTCTCATCATGGATGGTAGTCAGCATGTACACATCCCTCCTGTCCACAAATTTCACAGCTAGTAGTTCATCACTACGCAAGGAACTGCACTGTCCCCTCTGAAGTTTTTTGCAAACAAGCTCTTTTGGATAACCTTTACGGTTAGAGCGGATTGTGCCACAAGCAAAAGTGTCCACTTTGAACAATTCCTTAAACAATTGCACAGCATTGTAGAAGTTATCAAGGTACAAATGGTGGCCTCTGTTAAACAGTCCTCTAGCAAGATCCAACACAATTTTCTCTGAAACTCCAAAAGTGGACGGACAACCAGGGGGTCAATAGTGGAATCCCTACCAGTGTACACACGCAAATTAAAAACATATCCTGTCCTACTCTCAGACAACATATACAGCTTAATTCCATAGCGTGCCCTCTTGCTAGGAATGTACTGCCTAAAACCAAACGGCCCTTGAACAGGACCAAAGACTCATCAATAGATATTTCTTTCCCTGGAGTATAGATCTCTGAAAAATCGATCTACAAAGTGATCAAGAACAGGCCGAATCTTAAAAAGACGGTCACATTCAGGGTGATCTCGTGGCAACGCCAAACCATTATCAACAAAATGCAGCATCCGAAGCAAAAGTAAATACCGATCACGAGTCATAACTGCAGGAAATATGGCCGTTGCCATCAAGGGACTGGTAGACCAATATGAACCCATTGACGGCTTCCTTATCAAACCCATCAAAAAAGTAAAACCCAAAAACTTCTTCATCTCTTCCAGATTTGTGGGACTCAACCGGGTAGCTCTAGAATGGGGCCTAAGTCTGGCACTGTTGTCCCTCAAAAACTGTTCAGCATACAAATTAGTCTGCTCAACAATCTCACCCAAAAATACATCATCCATAAACAACTGAAAATACTGTATAGGCAAATAATGTTCACAATCCACTCTACACCCTGCATAACCACTAAAGGCAGGCAACACCGGCTGCACCATGTTTGGATCAACCCAGAGTCCAGCACTTCCAGTAGGAAGCCTAGCAGCCCCAGGCTGCAATCCAGATGCCTCTTGCACCATCGGCACAGTAGTATCCTCCTCTAAAACAGGCACTTCATCTGCACTGAGAGTACCTTCATCATCCGATGATTCCATGTGGAGAGAAAACTCACTGCCTGAATCTTCCCCTCCCTCAGACGCACTGTCAGTCTCATAATCCTGCTCAGAGGAAGATTCAAGAAGCAAACCAACCACCTGCTGAGCAGTCATTCTATGGCTAGCCATAATGCTTACTAATAAAGGTTACTTGTCAAACAAGTCAACAACAACAAACCCTTTGTAAAAAAAAGAAATAAACAAAATGTAGCTTTATCACAAAGACCTATATACTCCAACACTATACCACTCACGTGACAGAAGCAGCTAGACTCACCACCACCTACTCTGCACAGACACAGTAAGGATCAACAATATCCCACTAAAAAGAAGAAAAGAAAAAATTACGCATAAGACAATGCAAAACATTGCAAAGAATTTCATGCTCTGAACACTAACAAATATGCTGCCATTATGACACCACTTACAAAAAAATTCATTCATGCATGACAATAATACTCATTTGGAGTACACACAACAAAAATATTTTTCTTACCAAATAAATGCAATTACGCAAAACTGCAGAACAACCACTGCCGAAACCGCAAACAGGAATCAAAAGCTTTACACTAGAATAAAAAGGAGAAAAAAACATTACAATCACATATGCAAATAATGCACCAGTCCACACACAATCCACCAGCCAAGCTAAGGGGTAGGTGGGCCAAAGAGTATAAATAAAATATTCACCCCTGTAAAAGGGAGAAACCCTTGCCCTTTGGCCACTCCCCAACACAAAAATTTAAAAAACCCTGGTGTCTAGTGGCTTCTGCCCTCCTTGGGGGCAGATGGGCCTAAAAACATACTGCTATTCTGCCACCCAAAGAGGGCAGATATGGCCACAATCATCCTCCCATAAAGGGGAGCGACCCTTGCCCAAGGGGCCGCTCCCCAACATAAAAAAAACCCTGGTGGCCTAGTGGACCTACAAAAAAACAAATCAGCCGATCTGCCCCTCAGGATGCCAGAAACGGCCAAATTAATGCTCCCCAAAGGGGAGCAACCCTTGCCCAAGGGGCCACTCCCCAAAAACAAATCCCTGGTGGTCTAGTGGGCCAAATATAAAAAAAATGGCGACATCTGCCCCCCCCCCCATGGGGGCAGACAGCCACAAACAATGCCCCCAAGGGGGAGCGACCCTTGCCCAAGGGGCCACTCCCCACCAAAAAATCCCTGGTGACCTAGTGGCCATACAAAAAAAATCAGCCGATCTGCCCACCCAGGGGGGCAGGACGGCCAAATTAATTGTCCAAGGGGCCACTCCCCTCAAACAAATCCCTGGTGGTCTAGTGGGCCCAATTTTTAAAAAAAACATGGCGATCTGCCCTCCTGGGGGGCAGACACAGCCACAAATATTGCCCCCAAAGGAGAGTGACCCTTGCCCAAGGGGTCACTCGCCACAAATAAATGCCTGGTGGACTAGTGGGAAGATACCTTTATCTTCCGCACACGATCTCTCCCTACTCAACTCTACTCTCAACTCTATTCACAACTGGATGTTAGCTCACCAACTCATTCTGAATCGCGCCAAAACTGAATTCCTCCTCCTCTCTACCTCTCTCTCACCTCCTCCTGTTCAATCTTGGATGGATCAGCTGAACCTACTCAACAACAAACCCATCATTGTCGACAGCGCTAAATCCCTAGGTGTCATTCTTGACAAAAGACTCAACCTAATCTCCCACATCAACTCTATTGCTAAGAACGCACGTTACCAGTTGCGCCTTCTATGGGGGATCCGTTGGTTCTTCCCGGATAAAGACTTAAAAACCTTGGTACAATCTCTGGTTCTCTCAAGACTGGATTATTGCAATTCTCTTCTGACGGGCCTACCCAAATCCCACCTCTCCCCTCTCAAATCCATCCTCCATTCAGCAGCTCGCTTCATTTCAGGGTCTAAACGAAGCGACCACGTCACTCCTATCCTGTCCTCTCTTCGATGGCTTCCGATCGAGGCAAGATCTATTTACAAAACTGCGTGCATCACACACAAAGCCTTACACACGTCCTCCCCTCGTTACCTGGCGAATAAATTGAAATTGTCCGGTGGCTCTCGCCCTTCTCGCAATGCGGAAAAGCTTCTGCTTGAGCCCCCCGTCTTCAAAAGGGATAGATCAATGGCGCAATCCTTCTCAGGCAATGCGGTGAGAATCTGGAACTCGCTTCCCCCATTGCTCCGTGCCACCTCCTCTACCCGGATCTTCAAAGCTGACCTCAAATCTCTTCTCTTCCAAAGACACTTTCAGAACTAATACTTTCACTCTCAGCCCCCTCTAGGAAGTTCGCTCTTCATTGTAAATTTGTACTTTTTCCTGTACATTCCTCACCCTTGCGTGCTGTGCTGCATTTGTGTACCCTTCATTTTAAGTCTCCTGTTTAATTCACGCCTCTCTACTCCCTCAAGGAAGTTCTTCCACTATAGGAAACTCTGTACTCCATGCCTATAGAAGTGCCTTCCCAGTGTGTTCTGAGTGACTGCCACTTATTGCAGTATTATACCTCTATTTGTATTTTGTATCTCATGTATCTTGTAACGCATACCTCTTTTTGTATCTTGTTTGTTTTATTTGCACAATTGTCACTTTTTCCTCATGTAATGTAACGCTTGCTTTTGTATTATGCTCACTTGTAACCTTCTCCTCATGTAATGTTACTGTTCCTATTGTGAAGCGCTCTGACACCTTCGGGTAAAGCCTGCGCTATATTAAAAAAGCCCCCCCCAGGGGGCAGACCACTAAAAACATATGGCCCCCAAAAGGGGAGCGACCCTTGCCCAAGGGGCCGCTCCCCAAAACAGTATTTTCACTTTAAAAAAAACAACAACAAAAAATACCCTGGTGTCTAGTGGGCATTCCTGCTGCAGGATCGCATGATCGTGCAGCAGGAATGCACAAAAGAGGCATCGGGGGAAAGGAAAACCCCTTCCTTTCCCTCGATGCCTCTTTTGTTTGAAACCCCCCCCTCCCCGGAGCCAAAACTCACCTTATTCCCCGACGCGCTGGAAGCAAATGGCTTCCAGCGCGTCGGGGAACAAAGGAAACCCCAATGACGTCAGCGCGCCTCGCGCTGACGTCATGGAGGAGGCAGGAAGCCCTTCCCCTGCCTCCCCCAAAAACCCAACGATCGGATTCCCACGGGGGAGCGCCAGCGCTTCCCCCGTGGGTGGTCTTATGACGAGCTGGACTCGTCATGAGCACACGACGACTGTGTGCGATGACGAGTCCAGCTTGTCATAAGCATCGAAGGGGTTAAAAGCTCAATTATGATTTAAAATGTTAATTCAGCTTAAAAATGGCGTAGTGCACATAATAAATTTGAAGGTAAATATACTATTATATTTATGCTTTATATTTCAATAACATACGTCTGTCACAACATTTTCAGCAAGGGCTCACATTTCTCTTATTTGCGTGTTATACGTACTTGTGAACCAGAAGCTAAGTAAAAGAAGACGTTTATTGCATTGCCAAGATTAGACTGAATTGTTATAGTACCTTTTCCGTTTCCATAACTTCTGATGGATCACCGAGTTCTGATCAGCAACTAAAGCATTATTCTCCCTCACCTATTGTGTCTACATTGGGGGCCCTGCGGGTGGACACAGTAACTCCTTTGGGTGAAACCTCAGCAGCAGACGGGGTGAAGGACAGGACTGTGGGCGCATGGAGAGGACTGCGGACAAATGCACTGGCACATTGTGACTGTAAAGCAAGTGATTTGACTATAAAGATGTGGCATAATGGAAAGAGCTGCAGACTTGGGGAACCAGGTTTGAGTCTCGGCGTTGGCTCAACATCCTGTGATCCTGGACAAATAATGTAGCCTCCCCAGTGCCTTAAAAAGCAAAAAAAAGGAGAATGGTTCAATGGAAGAGAGCAAGAGCACAACAGAGATAATTAGATCAGTTGATGGATGTGCTGACGTGTAATGCGAGTTTGAAGTAAGGTGATAAGTTCAGTGAAAGCTTCCCTCAAAGTCTTGGTGTCGTGGTGGAGTCCTTTGGTTGATTTAGGTTCCCAAGATGATGTTGATGCATGTGAGAGCTATGGTTGCTGAAATATAACAAATTAATCTGACAATTTTTTTGTTGAACTGGAGGGCCAATAGATTAAATAGTTATGTGCTGTATACATGAGAATAGGGGCACCTTGTGAGGTATTTGAAGACGGTGGTGGATGGTGAAGAGTGTGGGGAGAACAACCACATAGATATATATATATATATATATATATATATTTATTTTACTTAGGCCCAAGCCTGTTTTAAGTCTGCGGATTAGCTGTTCTATAGTATAGCATCTGGAATGAGTTCTTTGATGAAGTAAACCATGTTACAGTGATGAACAGGGCATCCACTTATCAAGGAGATGCCTCCTATTTTGAGTCTGTGTTAAAATGAAGAATGGGCATTAATTGTCATGAATGATAGGTTGTGCGTGTGTGTGTGTTGGTTTGAAGGTGATATATTTTAAAGGAAGATCTGAATTAGGTTTGCTGGTCTAGAGGAGTGTAGTATTTGCGATGTGTGTGGGCGATAAAAATACAGTGCTGTTGCAGGGTTAAATTGTGCTTTCCTATTCGATTGTAAAATGGTGGGTCTGGCATTTGTACCCAGTCAGCCTTAACAGGCACAAACCGGATTCAGTAAAAGAACGATTCAGCCTGAGGTCAATTGCATGTAATCTCTAATTGGTTTCTCATTCAGAGTGTAATTCCACCAATGAGCTAATCCATAAGTGCTGCTAATCCTCAACTCAACCATCGGTCCGTTTATTCCAAATGGCAAATCTTGCTCTTGCGAACATGTACTTGTACTAAAGGGGGGGGCCCTAAATCATGATGCAGGAACTATTCAATAAGGTGATGTCAATTGCAACTTTGATGTTGGCCGAGTATCCATGCAAGTATGTCACAGGGAAATGCAATGGTGGTATTTGTGCTGAAGAAACTTTTTATTATTGTATGATCAGCATTGCAAAATAAAATTTGCAGTACTTACTAGTGTAAACAGCCTGATTAACAGAAGACAGATTTAGTCAATTTCATCTGTTCTTGGTGAATGGTTATACACATTTTTTCTAGCAGTTAGAGCTGCAGTCACTCTCAAGACTAAAGCTTATCTTGTTTTAAATCTCTTCTCTTCCTTTTCTGTCATTGCCCTCTTGTTTCTCCCCCTCTGATATTGGCCAGGTTGGCCACCCCCACTTTTAGAAAGGCAAAAGCCCAAGGTTAATACAAAGGCTCCACAAAGATTTCTTATGCTAAAGCAAGGCTTGGATGTTTCCCAGTTGGACGTCAAGTCCAATTGCGTTTGAATCTTCAAACTCACTTTTCTGTAGAAGAAATTGGTGATGGTGGTCATGTCCCATCTGTGAAACCGACTTGAGGTTACAGTGTTCTGTGATACTGCATTGAACATCTAGTATTTGGTCTGATAAGAAAGAGCAACATGTTCTTCACAAAATTCTTGCACTGGCTTTTACTGGAGCAGCATTATTTTTAAACTGCTACAGATCATGAGGTAGGAATTGTCGTTGCATATGTGCTAAAATTCTCAGTTCTAACACATTGACTTTTTTATGTTTATTCTTCTTAAAATGCATAGGTTCATTTGAGATTTAAGCTGGAACATGGCACTTTGTAGTATCAGTAGTGAACAATCTTTTTATGTTCATGAGCTCTTGGAAGACTTTTCTTATATCTTTGTTTAGGCTCTTTCGGAACTATGGCTAGTGAGAATGTCTAAATAAAACAAATTTGGAATTTTGCAAAGTGCCAACTAAGCACTCACGCGCATTAAAAAAAAAAAAACTTTATTACTGGCATTTCTTACTTGAGTTTTCTCTTTGATACTGGATAAGAGCAAGGTCGAGCATTCCATCTTCAGGCTCATTTGTCATCTTTCCGGAAATTCATAAATTATGGCTTGGCTCTGCAGGGAAGACCATAGCACCATCTTGCTGTTTCCAGAGTTAATTTTGTCTCCTTTCCTCTTGAATCTGGGTAGAGTCACACTAAGAACCTGTGGAAGAGACCTGTTCAGCTAGCTATCTCATGTCCTGAGAGCCAGCTTTCAGTCTTTAAGGCAAAGCCCACATTTGCCTTGCGGTGCAAAAGTCTTAGCAGCTTGTGGAGGTATACCAAGTTCATATGGCCAGGTACGGCCGAGTCCCCCTCTTCCTTTGCCTCCTACCCTTGGGTGATGGCCCCTTTCCCCGGTGCCCAAGTTGCTCACCGCCCATCTTCCCCCAAGGCAAACAACTCCATTAACACAAAGATTTGGATTAGGGGTCGTAAACCCCGGCTGTATTTATTGTAAATCGATACGCAAACATTACTATATTTACATTATATACACAATACGCAGCAAGTCCAGTCCGTTACATAGATAGGTACAGTATGTCTTGTTGGCTAACCTTAACATGTTTCTAATACATAGACATTCCTATCCTAAGCTAAACATTCAACAACCAATAACATTAGCTTTCTGCATATCCCTGTTTGAGCCTACGGCAAGGTCAATGACTGGCCCTGGATCCTGATCAAGCTATGCCCGCACCCCTACCGGAGTGCCCATGCGCAAGTGGCCCGTCCACCGGGAGGATACCTCCCCCCGAGCACCCCCTAGGCCCAGAAGATTATCTCCATAAGGGGCCCATGCAGTTATGCGCAGCTTACTTGCGCCCTTGTGCGCATGCGGGGTGGCCAACCAGCCTACCGGAAAGCGTAACTCCCCTCCCCCTGCACCCTTCCAGCCTACCGGCTGTACCTGCCCCTGGAGTTCTTATGAGAGACCACCTGTCCCTCCCCCTCGGACGTCCCCATTTTACAATGGCGCCGCCCGCTAAGGACCTTAAATTTAAGCTCACCAATCATGACCTTACCGCTGACCAAGGAATAGCATCTATAAATACGACAATTAAAATATTCTATGATGAATACATGAAAAAACTGTAAACAAAACATATTATCTGTCATAGTAGAAAAACCGCACACCAAACAAATAAACATTGCTCAACAACTTCTGCTTTAGGGGATGGTGGGTGGGTGAAATTGTTGGGACCTCCTCACGAGGTCCACGTCCGAAATTGCAGTCAGCTGTGGGGGCGGCGAGAACTATCTCTCAGTTCCGTTTTGCACAGAACAGGAAGTTTCTGAGTAGAATTGAGAGCACAGCAGCTCTGGTGTACATAAACAAGGAGACTCAATCCCAGTTCCTCTTGTGGCAGGCTCTGCAGCAAGCATCGACCCCACAAGAGGTGTAAATGCAGTTCCTAAAACAGAAATAAAATTATAACAAAATTTCCTTTGCTTTATTATCAATATTTCTATCTTATATTGTGGTGCTAGGCTCAATAATACAATATGTTCATTTTAACTACTGTTACTATCTATAAAAGAAGCGAAGCACATCTCATATATACACCATTCACGTTTATAAAAGAAGCAAATCTCTCCTCCTTTCCTGACACAGCACACGTTTAAATCTCGCAGGATAGACAAGATACATTGTTTTGATTCACCATCACGTGACCACTTAATGTAAGTATGGCGGTTTGCTCTCACCTAATTGCGTATTTATATTTCCACATAATGTTTGTTAACGCTTTTCTGTGCAGAGCTGTTGACGCTTTTGGCACTGAGTTTCCACCATTATGTTGGTTTACTTTTTAGTTTGCTCAAGATGGTATCTGTGGTTGCGCTTCCAGCGCGTATAGGCCACGGGTTGTAATTGTGGTCAGCACAAGTGTGTTTTTGCGGTTTCGGATTTTCTCTGAGGAATCATTTTGTGTACCCAGGAGCGCATTTAGCCATTGTCTGTATTTACTCTTTCCGCAGCGAGTTAATTGAGAAGCGGGCAAGGAAGTGGCTGGCTCTGAACTGAGAATGACGAACAGGCCAAGCCTAGGTGAAGCCAGTGCTTCAGAGCAGAGAGTTGGGTGGCGATGATGACATTGTACCAGCCGCAGTTAGATGCAGAAGCAGCGCCTTTGCAAAACACAACCTCGGCTTAGTGCCAACAATCTGTTTTTTTGGGGGGTTTTATCAGCGTCTCATGATTTTTGGTCTGGATGGAAGTTGATAATACTGAGCATTTTGCGTGTGCCCCTTATGGTAACAAAGTCACGCTTTTTTATCACCCCATCTGCATTAATGTTTTACACTCTTTTCATGTAAGTTGTTTTCCTTGTTGTGTCGGTTTCAGTTTAGAATTATTTGTTTTGGGAACACCGTAGGGGTTTTATTCTTCGGGTATTTTCCCAGTGGAACACGTGATTCTTTGCATAACCTCAAGTCACCTAAGTGGCACGTGGCTCCTAACCAGTTAATCACCTGTAACATAACATTTAAGGCAGTGTGTTTTACAATTATTGGATTTCTGCGTGCGATTTGTGCATTACTGGGCGATTTCAACCCCTCTGAAACTTAAACTCAGTAATTGCTTTATTAACAAGCCGTTTTGCCGGGTGTGGCTTGGCAAGCCATCATGGCGGACGTGTGCTGAGTAAGCTCCGTCTCGCCCTACATTAATCCTTACATATCCTGTCCCTTCGATCACTAATTGTGCTCTGCCGGGGGTCGGAGGATCGAAGATCCCGGAGGCATCCATCGGGACCGTGCTCCGGACGTGAGGCTGGGTCCAGGGCGCTATTGCGGTGTCTCTGCGGAGGCGAGGTCCGGAAGAAGCGCGGCCTAGTGGCCCGGCGCGTGACCGGGACATCGCGTGAAGCGCCGCGGCGCTTGCTGAGCGGAGTGCGCAGAGTGGCGCTGCGGAGGAGCTGGTCCCGAGAGCACATATCCTGGAGGGGGGAGCGGCGCTGGCCTGGTGATCGCGATCTGGGACGGAGGTGATCGCGAGTCCCGGCGGCCAGATCGGGCCGCGGAGGTGAGGAGCGGCGAGTGTGGGAAGCTGAGGCGGTGGAGTGTGGATAGGCAGCCCTCCGGTCCCAGTCAGTGACTTCGAGCATCTCCCCCCTGGGGCCTCTTCCCTGTGGTGAGAGACAGGGTGTCTGTGCCGTTCAAGGGACCCCCCCCCTGGACAGTAGGTGACTGTGCACGGCAGTCTGGTGTTCCGCCCTCCGTTTCCCCCCCTGCCTGGATATACGTGGGGGCCCGGCGGTATACTCGAGCCGCGGGGGACGTGACTGGGGGTTGGGAGAGGCTGCGTCTGCCGGTCCCCGGGCGGGCCCGGGACGAGCTGCTTGGCCGCCCTGCCCCCACCACCCTATCGGTGATAAGAGGCGCCTGCCTCGGCGGCTGGTCGGGCCGCGCGGGCGCCGCGCCTGATTTGGCCCCGGGCCGTGCGACGCACGAGTTGGTGTGGAAGTGAGGTCCCGGGGCAGGCCGTTTGGAGCCGGGACTGAGGAGCCAGCTGCTTTGTGGTGGCCAGGGGGTGAGAGCCTACATCAGGGCGCCCTCGCATCGACGGTTGAATCGAGCCGCGCGAGTGCCGCTGGAGCCCCGGGTCCCTTGGGGGGGGAATATACGGAGTGGGCCAGTGCGGCCTCCGCGCACTTGGGCCCCCCGGTGGCCCCACACATATCCCTGATTGGTGGCGGGGCGGAGCCGCTGGGGCCCGACGTGGGATCACTGCTGCTTGTCCCCCCCCTGTCGTTCCCCCCCCCTCCCTTCCTGGTCTACACGGGGCCGGAGTTGGGAGACAGGGCAGCAACTATGACGCGGGATAAATGGGGCGGCGGCCCGTCTAAACAATCGACAAGTTTACTAGCTCTGGAGCGGCGTCGGGGGCATCTGGGGGATCACAAGGGATTGAACCGGACAATGCTGCGCTTATGGCCGCTATTACCCAGTCCCGGGACATGTTGGATGCTAAAATCGGGGCAGTCGGCTCAGACGTTATGCTACTACGGCAGGATCTGCGCAATGCAGTCACGCGAATCACCGAGGCCGAAACCCGTATATCTGGGGTGGAAGATGATGTCACTATACTAAAGAAAAAGCTGGCCACCATGGAGACCACCCAGCGAGGCCTGGCGCTGCGGGTAGAAGATGCCGAAGGGCGGGCCAGGCGTAATAACCTCCGTTTTGTTGGGTTCCCGGAAGGGTGCGAGGGGGACAATGTGGCGCAATTTCTCACGCAATGGCTGGAGGGCTGGCTTCCCCAGGACTCCCTGTCCCGCTGCTTTATAGTAGAGCGGGCCCACAGAACACTTATGCAGAAACCACCGCCCGGGGCTCGGCCGAGGCCCATCATCGCAAAGTTTCTGAACTATCACGACAGGGATGTAATTCTGAAGCAGGCCAGACTGAAGGAGCCCTTGGTACATGATAATGCACGTATACTTATTTTCCCTGACTATACCCAACTGGTGCAGCGGCAGTCGTTTCTAGCAGCGTAGGCCCGCCTGAGAGACCTTAAGCTCCCTTATGCACTACTGTACCCGGCCCGCTTGCGGGTGGTGTACCGCTCCCGCACTCATTTCTTCGACTCACCGGAAGAGGTATTTAAATGGACGGATGAGACAGTGCAAGTTCGCGCCCACACGCCACCGGGTAGGGAATCCGACTCTTCATCAGGCGAGGCGGCCCGAAGGGGACCCCGGCAGCAGCAGCGGGGCACCAGAAGATCAAGGTCCAGGCGTCGCTCCAAGTCCTGTGGGGCCTCGTCCCGGACTGCGTCGGCCTCTGGGCAGCATGCATCGGCGACCTGAGATTCGACTCGACGAGCAGTAGCAGCAAAGTGAACTGTCTGGTTTGGATCGAAGGGACTCGTAGTTGGGCCGGACCCTCCGTTAGCCATCTGCTGGCGGAGATCGCGCCCCTGTTGTATGGGCTGTAAGTTGGGGATCCATTGGTCGGGGTGGACCGCACCCTCCCGTTGGGGGGTGTGGGTCACGCCCGCCGCGACGGATGCTTCATTGTTTGTGAGGTATGGGGTGGGGGGTTTGTTGGGGGGGGTTGTTTTAGTTCGTCGATCGCACTTTTACCCACGTACACTAGATGTTTCAGTATGCACCGCGGGGGGTTTCCCAATCCGACAACAGTGGACAGTGGCTCAGATGGCCAGAGTATCTCCTAGTGAGCGGGTGTCCCCGGGCACTCTTCGCATTATTAGTTGGAATGTCAGGGGCGCCTTAGACAAAATTAAACGTGGGGCCATACTCCAGCATGCAAAACGGGCCGGAGCGGATATTCTAATGTTACAGGAAACATCTTCTGGGAACGAAGGCCCTTTGTTTGCAACGGTATGGGTACCAACACGTATTCCATTCTGGCTTTACGAGGGGCTCTCGGGGGGTGGCAATCTTGATACATCGCAGGGTTCCGTATACGCACATTAAACAGTGGTCAGATACCCAGGGGCGATATTTGTTTCTCCAGGGGAGGGTCGGGGAGGATCCGTTGGTGCTGGGTAGCGTCTATGCTCCTCCGCTGCAGTGGAATTTGGTGGAGCGTCTTATGACTCTATGGGCGGATATGCCAGAGGGCGCTGCTGTCATTGGTGGAGATTGGAATGATGTGATGGATGTGGCCAGGGATCGCTGGCGGGGTGGGGGTGGTTCGATAGGTGGTCGCACCACGAAGCTATACTCCTTGGTGACGAGGCTGAATTGGGTGGATGTGTGGCGACGATTCCATCAGAAGGATCGGGAGTTCACATATCTCTCCGCAGTCCACGATTCATACTCCAGGCTGGACTACCTCTTTGTTCCCCAAGGGGTGGTGGCGGCGGAGATTCTCCCGCGGGGTCTGTCGGATCAATCCCCGGTGGCACTTACCTTACAACTAGGGCGGGCGAAGCAGCCGTTCAGGTGGCGACTCTCAGTATGGCATCTGCAGAGGGAGGAGTATAGAGAACACATGAGTTGCGCGATAGATCAGTATTTCATGACCAACGAGGGGTCGGTTTCTAAGGCCGAGCTGCTATGGGAAGCACTGAAACCGACGCTGCGGGGGGTGGACATCTCCTGGTGCGCGGCGGCGCGTAGGGTGCGCAGGGAAGAACTACTTCAGGCAGAGGTGGAAGTAGAGACACTCGAAAGAAGGAGCCGAGAGGAGGGTGGAAGTCTGACTAGACGACAATTGCTGTTGGCACAACAGAACTATGCCGCTCTATTGCTAGATGAGGCCCGCCAGGCTTGGCTGGCAACGCGTAGCAGGGTGTATCAATGGGGGGATAAATCTGGTAAGATGTTGCATCAACTCTGCCAGGGAATTTTCCATTCCCAGGCCCTCCCAGGTATCTTGGGCTCGGGGGGGGAATCGATTACGGATCCGCTAGTCCTGGCGGAGAGCTTTGCCACCTACTATTCAGATTTGTATGCCGCTAAGGAGTGTCTACCGACGGCAACAATTGATACATTTCTGGATGATCTCCCGCCCAAGGCCCTACCGAATGAGGTGAGGGAACAATTGGAGCAACCCCTGACGGTCGAGGAGTTGGGTGCCGCGTTGGGCGAGCTTAACACCGGGAAGGCACCTGGGCCCAATGGGTTCCCAAGTGAATTTTTCAAACGCTACTTTACGCAGCTGGGTCCCCAATATCGGTCAGTGATTGAAGAGGCACGAGAACAAGGGTCTCTCCCCCCAGACTGGAGACATGCGGAGGTGGTGGTGTTTCATAAGCCGGGCAGACCCCCAGACCAGCATGCCTCGTATCGCCCCATTTCCCTCCTAAACGTGGAGGCCAAGATTCTGGCCAAAGCCCTCGCAAATCGCCTTCTCCCACATATTACGGCCCTGATCCACTCGGATCAGGCAGGATTTATGCCGCAAAGGGCGACCAGACATAATATTCGGCGGGCGCACGTGGCGGTGGCAGCCATACGTCAACTGGGTGAACCAGCGGCCCTACTATTGGCCGATATGGACAGGGCGTTTGACTCCCTCAGCTGGGTGTATCTATTCGCCTTGCTGCAAAGGATTAATCTCGGACCTCGATTCCTCTCCTATCTGACCCTCCTATACACTGACCTCACGGCATCGGTGCGGGTAGCTGGCGCGACCTCCTCTACGTTTTCCATCGGGCGGGGTACGAGACAGGGCTGCCCTTTATCCCCCTACTTATTTGCTCTGTCCATGGAACCTCTGGCTGCATGGGTGCGGATGGATGCACAGGTGCGGGGATTCGAATGGGCGCCGGGACTATCAGACAGGATAGCGTTATATGCTGATGATGTCCTCTTCTTCCTCACAGATGTGGACAGAACGGGGCCACGCCTGTTACGGATTATGCAAATTTTCAGGGAGACGTCTGGATTATATATGAACCCTCGCAAATCCAAGCTGTGGTTGTTGGGCGATAGATCAGATGTAGGCTTGTGGGCCTCGATGGTCCAGGCGGCGGCAGGGGGATTGCAATACCTAGGAGTGTTCATGTCGGATGTGCCCACAGTCTCCTGGGAACGTAATGTGGTGCCGGTGTGGGAACGAGTGCGGGATGATATTAAGTCCTGGTCTCGTATGCCTCTGTCTCTATATGGTAGGTCAGCAATATTTAAGATGGTGGCGCTCCCTCGGCTCCTTTACCAGCTGCAGAATCACCCCTACCTGATTTCACCCCGGTGGTTCCGACAAGTGAACGTGGCCTTAGGCCAGTTTCTATGGGAGGGGGCAAGGTGCGTGTGGCCTTGCGAACGTGCTTTCTATCTACTTATTGCGGGGCTCGCCTCCTCTGACTTGTACTCGTATTATCAGGCCTCGCACCTGCTCATCTTAAATGAATGGTGGTATAGCTCTAGTGAAGACCCGGCTTACGCGGTCGAGCGACACCTGATGGGAGACTGCTCGCTACACATGCTCCTATATTCCGTGCCGCGGCGTAATTCGCTGCCATCGGTGACAAGAGTTGTCTTTCAGGTCTGGAAGCAGGCATTGAGAAGGATGGGATGGTGGACGACGCTGACTCGGCAGACTCCCCTCTGGAACAACGGGCGCTTGCCGCAGCTGATGACCTTGCAGGGGTTTAGGGGGTGGGACAATATCGGTATCTCGGTCTTAGGCGACGTCATGAAGGGACTAGTACTTAAATCCTTCCAGGACCTTCAGAAAGACTTCCACATGCCACAGCTCCAATTCTACCGCTACCTCCAATTTCGGCATGCCTTGGCCCCCAGCTTGGAAGGGTTAGCCTCACTACCGGAGTTTAGTCCACTGGAGGCGAAGGTTTTCATGGGAGACCTGCAGGAACGTAAAATCTCGAAGATATATAAATCCTTAGTTACCCATTGTTCCCCTACGCTGCAGAAACTCAGGGAGAACTGGGAGGGAGATGTGGGTCCATTAGATGAGGAGGATTGGACAGAGTTCCTGGCAGCCCCGCGAGGGGCGGCCATAGCGATAAGACTCCGCTTGGTCCAATTTAAATACCTACATAGGGTTTACTATACACGGGTACGACTGTGGAAAGCGGGGCTGATTGCCTCCCCGGTATGCCTCCGTTGTAATCAGGAAGAGGGCACACTTCTACATACAGTCTGGCACTGCCCCTCTCTAGATCGTTTTTGGAGAGGAGTCTTTAATTGCCTGTCGGAGGTGCTGGGCTGGGACCTCTCTCGCTCACCGAGGCTTGCACTGCTGCATATTATGGAGGGAATCGGCGGTAATGCCTATAAACTGCATTTACTGCTATTAGGCCTTACATTGGCAAAAAGAGACATAGCTAGGGAGTGGAAGGCACCAAGGGCTCCCTCAGTGGCGGCATGGAAGAATGGGCTAGATTTTTGCATGGGGCTGGAAAAGCCCATATTTGTCGCCAGGGGTTGTCCATGCAAACACTTAAAGATCTGGAAACGGTGGGCGGATTACCGTGGACTATTGCTAGAGGAGGTGGTAGGGACAGGGGATCTTCACCCGAGGTGACATCAATGTTGAGGTGGGGATTAGGGGAGATCCGTGAAATGGGGGCCCGATGGGCAGCCCGGGCGCGGTGTTTGAGTGATCCGGTTGGGTTGTGGGTGGGTAGTGCGATCGGGGGGTGGGGTTGGGGGATGGGGGAAGTTAGATATTAATGTGAGATCTCCTGTGTTTTTCTGTGAAATGTCAAAGTATGATCTTCTCTATTCGATTGGGCAGTGGTTTCTGGGGTACAGAGCCCTCCATCATATGTGCAACTTGACGAATAAAGTTTGTTTATAAAAAAAAAAACAAGCCGTTTTGCCTGTTGATTTTCCTCCAGTTTTAAAGTTGCCCAATGTAGGGACTTATGTCCCTTGGTGCAGCGTCCATGTGACAATCTATTCCTCCTTTTAAAATGTTGGCAATGTCGGTATGTTTTCTGATGCAAGATACCTATACCACAAGTCCCTTAACCATTGCTCTACATGCGTGTGGCATGTTGTTTAACAACAGAAGAGTAGACTGTGTTGGGGTATTATGGACCACCCAAGTGAAACTGAAAGTATGAGTGTGAGACCACCATCATTTTATGGGGCGTTTCACTGTGAACAGTCGGTGGTAGCTGGTTTTAGTAGTTGAGTACAGACCTTTTTACTGGAGCGTCAGCATACAGCTTACTAACTGCCTTACCCTGTAAGTCTACGTAGTATGTTATGACTGGCATTCTCTGTTCACGTGGCACAATGCCTTTTTAAAACAAATCCTTTTTATTCACGTTTTATCCATGGTGTATACTCTACGGGCTTTCTTGTCTTTGGAATTGGTGGGTTATTTGATCTTGCACTTCAGCACTTTTCCAGTTTTAATATATTTTACGTACCCTGTTGTGTTTTTCAGTAGTATGGAAAATGAGCTTCTGTTTTATTGTTGTATTTTGTATTTATTGCACATATGATGTTATGGTTCTTTGTCAAACAAACAAAGTTTAATAAACTAAAAAACGAAACTGAAACTGACTGGCATTCTCTTCCCAAGAATGTATATTTAATTATCTTGTATGGGCTAAGTACATGTGAGGTGCAGTACCCATGAGGTGTTTCCCCCCCAACACGTCATTCATTGTAACCCCTAAAGAACAAGGGTGCTCTAGGGTTGGTGGCAGCTACAATTAACGGCGCCCCTTCTTCCTGAATGTAACCCCTAAAGAACAAAGGTGATCCATAGGGTTGGTGGCAGCTACAATTAACGGCGCCCCTTCTTCCTGAATGTAACCCCTAAAGAACAAAGGTGATCCATAGGGTTGGTGGCAGCTACAATTAACGGCGCCCCTTCTTTCTGCATGTCCCACTGTACTTAATGCTCCTTAGATTCCACCTTCAAACTACAATTTATTGTAAAGCCAAGTGCAATGCCTTGCTTTTAATCATAATCTAAAGGAAAAGCCTTTGTACTGAAACTGAGCTTGGTCAAGCAGGTTAAGATGTGACCTGCCAGAGAGCAACACCTGGAGAAACACTGTGGGCTGCAAACCTGGTTTGGCACACATCAGGAACGTGTAATTTGTGCAATGAGCTGGGCCGGACTATCTGGAATCTACAAAAAGAAAATATCTGGGGCTATCACAGAAAGAGCCCCATGGAAGCAACCGTAGTTTGCACACTTGGTTATTACAGAAAAAGCAAGCATCTGTCCAGAGTGTGAGGAAGGTGATCCTTGCCCTCCACCTTGCTGTAATCTCTGGTTACTATCTCTGTTCCCACTTTCAAGAATACCTTGTGAGGTTTCGTTCTCTTGCGAGCCATTTCTGTGAATTTTTAGCTCTCCAAAGAACCCAGTGCGTGCCTTCAACATGGTTCTCAAACAGAATTTAGGATGTTTTGGGTCCATTGCATTTTTTCTGTTATTATTACTGTCCTGAAACTACTTAAATAAGATCATAGCTCTTAGACTTAAAATTTTAATCTTTTCAAACACTATGTCTAATTTGGACATGGTTTATGAAATATGAAGAAAATCGGCTCAGTTTGAGTTTAAGAGCTTTATTAAAGTACTTAGAAGCATGGGTACAATAAGTATCGATGCATATAAAACAAGAAGCATTAAATAATCAACTAAATATATAATTTGGCTGAATAACCAATCCAATAAAACTATCATAAACGGAAGATGTGCCAAAAGGGGAAAGCAATAAGAAAAATATGTACCTAAAGAGCAAGTAGCATTTTACGTTTTTTAATTTTCAGAGAAAGGAAAAGTCTAAATAAAAAGAAAGGAAAAAGAAAAGGAAAATAGAAAAAATAGGAAAGATAAAGAAGAAAGAAAAGGAGAAGAAAAGAAAGAAAAAGAAAGAGAAAAAGAGATAAGAAACTGGAGGTATATTAATATCATTCATCCAACATTATATTAAAAATAAATCTTGAAATAAACACATTGGTTTCCAAAATCAGAATAATGACTGTATAAATAGTATAATAAAAGACAATAAACTAAAAGAAGAAAGGAGTAAAATACTCATGGTGCTTGATAAACAAAGGAAGTATCTTGATTACGCAATGCCGCTGCCGATAAGTAATTAGTAAGTGGAGACCAGAGTGCTTCTTTACGAATAAGTTGCTGAGAGGTTCTGGCAGAAGCTCGGTCCAGTCTGTGGTGATAACATAGAAGGTTCCACCAGGCAGAGAAGGAAACCTTGGAGGCGTCTTTCCAATTAGAAGTAATTACCTGAAAAGCAATAGCTATTAACAAATCCACAAATATGCCCACCTTGCGTGAGCCAAACCAAACTACAGAGTTACTTCCCAAAAATATGGAAAATATGTCAAAAGGGAAGTTAATAGTACAAATAGAGGAAATTGACTCTCATACCCTAGTCCAAAATCGAGCAATATTAGGGCAAAGAAAAAAGGAGTGCATGAAGGAACCGGGAGTAGAGGGGCATACCCAACAATTCGGGGATAAATTGGAGCTATATTTGGAGATTTATAAAGGAGTTAAAAATAGTCTATGGTAAAAATAATAAAGGGTCTGAGTGGTACTAGAATTACAGGAGGTGTGATGTATACGTGTCCAGATGGTATTCCAAGTATAAACAGAAAGAGTACGCTGTAAATCAGATTCCCATATGAGCTCGACTTTACTTTTAGGACGGCTAGGGGGAGAAAAATGTAAATATTTGTAGATATGGGAAGCTTTAATGAAAGAAGAAGTGGGTAAAGGTTCTAACAGGGGATCTTGAGAGGGAGGAGACAATCCACAAAGTAGGGAAAGCTGTTCCGTTAAGAGCAAACGTAAAGATTCATATCTTGATAGAGAGGACGCAGATAAGTCAAAAGTGGATTGAACTTCTTGTAAGGAGAGGCATCGAGAATCCCGAATTAATTGTTTAACCTGAAAGATCCCTTTGGCAGCCCATGTCTTCCAAAAAATAGTACGATTAGACAGTTTAATACTTTTATTATGCCAAAGAGGTGAATCCAAAATATCTGTAAAGAACTTTGAGATTTACAATTAATAGGATGAAAAGTTGAAATAAATTTGGAAATCGTTGGACAATTAAAAGATCGAGGAGAATGAGTAAAACCAGTTAAAAGAGAAAAGGGGAAAGGAGAAATCAAAGATTTCTCTAATCTGTGCCATGTTGAGGTGATAGGTTCTTCCACAGCTGATTTATATGGTAACATTTGGCGTATTAAAAAAGAGGAGTGATACTGTCGAAAGTTAGGAAACTGGACACTGCCCCGATCTTTAGGAGCAGAAAGAAGGGCCAAAGAAATACGAGCTTTCCGACCATTCCAAAGAAATGTACTTAAAATGCTATTAAGGGTTTTAAAAAATTTAAAAGGTATTTTAACAGGTAACATAGATAAGTAAAAATTAATAACTGGGAGGAACATCATTTTGATAGTGTCTAATCTACCCCACCATGACAAAAAGAGGGGAGACCATCTGTCAACCATACTTTTAACTTTAGATAAAACCTCTTCCAAATTGACCTGAATCGTTTTTGCAAAAGTAGAAGAGTATTTAATCCCTAAGCAAGTAATATTGTTAGTATTCCATTTAAAATCGATACCCTCAAACATACTTTTTAGACAATATTTATTTAAAGGGAACACTTCAGATTTGGAAAAATTCAATTTATATCCTGACAGGGCCGCATAAGAGGAGAGAAGATCGGTAAAAGCAGGCAGAGAAGTAGAGGGATCGGAGACATATAACATAATGTCATCTGCGTAAGCAGTAAATTTAATTTCAACAGATTTGTGTATAAAACCTCGAAAAGTGGGGGAGTGTCGTAAAGAGTGAAGAAAGGGCTCAAGAGAAAGGATGAAGAGTAATGGGGAAAGAGGGCATCCCTGACGAGTACCTCTTTGTAAAGGGAAATAAGGGGATTGAGATCCATCAACGAAAACTGAGGTAGTCGGAGAGGAATATAACAGTTTAATAAAGGAAAGAATAGAAGGGCCAAAACCGTGCCATTTGAGAGCTCGCATCATAAATAGCCAGTGAACACGGTCAAAAGCTTTTTCCGCATCCAAGGTTACGGCGGCTATAGGGGAGGAACTTTTAGAGGCAAGATGAATTATATTGAGGAAAGTTCTGGAATTATCAGAAATAATCCTTCCTTTAACAAACCCTGTTTGTTCAAAACCAATCAAGTCCGGAAGGACTTGATTAATGCGGAGGGCTAAAATCTTGGCAAATAGCTTACAATCAAGATTAATCAAAGATATGGGACGGTAATTAGCACAACGGGAAGAATCTTTATCTTTTTTGGGAATGAGACAGATCATAGCTTCAAGAAAAGAACCTCTAGCCTCTCCGTTTAGAGCAAAATATTGAAAAAGAGATAAAATATGGGGCAGAAGAACAGACGAAAAAGAAGAATAAAACTCAGCAGTAAGACCGTCAGGACCAGGAGCCTTATCCTTAGGTAGCATGGACAAAGCAGATTTAATCTCAGATAAAAAGAAATATCCCCTTCTAACATAGAGCAGTCAGGAAGAGAGGAAGAGCGAGGAGGTAATGAGTCAAAAAAGGAGTCCAAATTAGCGTCAGAAGGGGAAGATTCAGGGGTATAAAGGGTCTTATAGAAATCTGTAAAACAAGTTAATATTTCTTCATCCTTGAAACGAGGAATTTCATGGTCATCAATAATCTTAACAACTCTAGATCTTTGAGATTTCACTTTCAAATAATTCGCCAGCAGCTTAGCAGCTCGGTTACGACCACCATAAAATTTAGAGTTTATTTTTAACAATGTCCCCGAAGCCTCTTCGGTGGATTTCTTGTTAAAATCGAGTTTTGCTTGAATCAAAGATTTAAGGGAGTCAGCATTTTTAGATGAATAATACGCATGTTCTAATTTTTTAATAGAAGAAAGTAAAGAAACTGATTCTTTGCGAAACTGTTTCCATTTTGTAGCTACATAATCTATAATAAATCCTCTAGCTGTAGCTTTAAAAGAATCCCAGACAATATGAAAAGGCATATCCGGAGTAGAATTAAGAAGAAAGAATTCAGAGACAAAATCTTTAAAGCGGCTGAGAAAGGTGGGATCTTTAAGAAGATAGTTGTTAAAACGCCAACGGCGAGATTTGGGAGACGAAGAAGGAAGATCTAAACTAATCAGGACGGGAGAATGATCAGAAATAAGAATAGGGCCAATCTCTGCATGTATGAGGTTTGAAAGAAGGTGTGGGCTTAAAAATATGTAATCAATTCTAGAAGTAGAGTTATGAGTAGGTGAATAAAATGTGTATTCTAAACTGTCAGGATTGAATATTCTCCATGCATCCACCAGACCCCTTGCAGAAATGATCCTAGCAAAGGTTTTTTGCATTTTGTTGGGGATGTACTTAGAGGAGGATTTCCTGTCTGTGAAGGGATCCATGACTTGGTTACAATCACCACCCACTATAAGGTTGGGGCTCGTGCCTGCATGTAAAGTGTGGGACATGGATAGCAAGAATTGTGAGTCGATGCCTGTGGGGCCGTAGATGTTGAGTAAGGAAACCTGGGAACCATTAATAGTAGTATGAAGAAGGAGCCAACGACCTTCCTCATCCTTTTCTTCTTTTTCTATCGTAAGGGATAAGGATTTGTGAAAAAGTATTACAACACCATTTTTCCTGTCTTTAGAGGGAGAGCAATAAACATGACCTACCCATTGCTTTTTAAGGGAATTAACATCGCTCGTAGTAAGATGGGTTTCCTGTAACATAGCAATTTTGCATTGGAGTCTAGATAAATGGGTAAGTACCCGTTGCTTTTTAACAGGATTACGCAGACCTTTTACATTCCATGAGATGATCCGAACATTATCAGTCATTACCAGTCAAATTAGTTAGTAATAGTAATAATAGTAATAAACAATTCAGCCAAATTATATAATCAATATAAAGGAAACCAAGAACAAAACCATAAATGCATTTAAAAATGAACAATTGGACATAAAAATATAGATAAATGCAATATAGTGAAGATAGATGAACAAGAAGAAGAAGGTGATAGGGGAGAAAAATCAAGAGAAATATGAGGAAAAGAGAGAAAGGGATAGGAGAAAAATATGTAAAAATAAAGAAATAAAACCAGAAAGTAAGAGAGAGAAAATAAAAGGAAAAAAAAGAGAAGAGGAAAAAAAGAGAAAGTACAAGAAGCAAGTGATAGAGAAAGAAAAGTTGACTAGAAGCCGAGAGACTTCAGTCAAGAGAGACGGAATAGATATCCATGTTGAAGAAATTAACATGTGGAGGCAGGGAGCTGCGAGAGAAGACAGACGACAAAACCGATACCAGCATCGAGATCCATCAAGACTATTAAATAGGATAATTTTTTTTATTTTTTTTAAAAAAAGGAAATCTAACATAGAATAACTAATCAAGGGAGACCAATAACATAAGATGGAATGGAATAAAATTAGCGGACAACAACAACCGAGATAACAATAGGATACACAACACTTACCAGACATAATAGACATCGATGAACCCTAGGGTCAGCAGGGATGTGGAATTCCTATAGCCCGACGCCCAGGACATATTGTTTGGGGTCAAGGGCAACAAGTTTTCATGTGTGTTTTGTCCTTGGGGCAGGTAGGCCCAACCCCCTACAGCACAAACCCTTTGGCTGTGAGTTTACAGTACTACATCATAGATAAGGGAAGGGCAATGACTCCAATGAAGGTAATGTGTGCCCATGTGTTAATGCTGTTCAAACTTGTATTTATGGTTCATTAATGCAAAGCCTTTATTATTAGGGTGAGCACTCTCTCTCTAAGTAAATGTTGTAAGATAGGACTGCACTCCTGACAGTTGGACCAGTATAAAAATGTGTACAGACGTTTTCAAAGTTTAGCAATATGAGGCTAGGTATAAGGCTCCCATGAATGCTCTCTGATTAGATGCAAATATTTGCAAAAGCAAGATTGATAGTTCTTTGCTTTCAAAATAAAATGTTCAAAAAAAAAATGCAAGTAGGAAAAAAATATTTAGCTAAACTACTGTAAAATTGTAGGTACCATTTCTTGGCAGTATCATTTAGTAAAATGTGTTGATGTATGCGTATTTACCCAAAATATTCATAATGGAAAATCAGTGTAACCAGTTTCAATAAAATATGGGAAACTAAAATAAATAAGCATTGGCAAAGCCAGTAGGTCGGAAATTGGTGGTCAGCCTTTTGGTTTTGTCAATACCTAACTTGTTTTGGCATGGTTTTTGTAAAACCTTATTGGTGTGGGAGCTGCCTGGCCCTGGCCTCAACATTATAAAAACATTGGCAATAGCAAAAATTGTTTTTGGTCTCAAAGCGCACATTGCCACATACCTAATTAGGGGCCCGATTAAAAAAGAAAGTCTCAAAAGTGCACCATGGTATATGTCCTTGCATTAAATGCAGATATATGGCTTTCGTGAATTCACAAGAATTTACAGAAGTAGGCCAAGAAATAGTACAGTGAACTGCATTTTAGCATGAGTAAATATGCGTGTGTAGAATTGCTCATGCCAAAATCTGAGTGTTGGCAAGTTCACTTTCTCTCCAACCACTTTTTTCCCAAACCTGGAAGAAGTTTTACGTCTACCGTTGTCAGGAGTACATTTCTAACCTTTCTCAGTATGGGAAAAGATTAGAGAAGAGTTGGTAAAAACCCTTAAAACATGCAAGCTAGTAGGTTTGCACAGACTCAAAAGGATATTCCAACCCTGGAACTAATGCTTACCTCTAACTTCAGCCACAGTATGCAGATCTGCGAAAACGTGGCATTATAAGGGAAGTGATAGTGTTCCAACTTTAGTATGGTATGAACACTGGCATAATCAGAGAGGCTATATCAGAGCTCTTATATAAGGAGATTGCTGCCATAATTTGTCGCTGCATTACATGGCACAAAAGGGACAAGTGGATTTTGTTACAGGACAAGTAGATTTATGAAACAACCTGTCCCATGGACAAGTAGATATGTTATTAAATTCCACACCCCTGGGTCAGGTTGAAAAGGCAGGGAGGAGGGAAACATCTGGGAGAAGAATCAAAACAAGAGGAGGAGCAGCTACGAAGAAAGACAATGAAAAAAGAAACACAATGTGAAATAACAGCTGAAGAAAGGCCACAGACCATAATAATCAAGAGAGACCAACAACTACAGATCATAAACTACAACAACATAAAGGAGAAAAATCTTCAGAACATTTAAATGGAAATATTATTCTCAGAAAAACAGACACATAACAGAACAACAGTATACTTCAAGACCTTCCAAATTCCATATCATCCCCTTTATGGCGAGATATAAATTGTCGCAGATCTTCAGGGCGATCAAAGGAATAAGATCTCTCCTTATAAGTAACTTTGAAAAACAGGGGTGAACTAGTCCATATCTGGCGTTCATGGATCGAAGAGCCGGACGAAAAGAAAGGAAGTCTTTGCGACGCGCAGCAGTAGCGCGGGCCACGTCTTGAGAGAAGAAAACTTTTTGACCAGACCACAACATCTGCTTCCTCGACTTTGCTGCTGAAAGGACCATTAACAACTCGGTGTATTCCAAAAACAAAACAATTATCCCTCGAGGACGATGTACAGACGATGACGAAGATGAATCTGCAGATTTGGGGCCGATGCGATGGGCACGTTGTAAATTGAGATTAGTGCCGTCTTTGAGACCAACAATCTTGGGAATGTGTAGTTTTAGGAAGGCCAACATGTCGGACCCTTCTTCACCCTCAGGAATACCATAAATTCGAAGGTTATTGGGCCTATTGCGATTTTCTAAGTCTTCTGTTTGAATCTTGAGGAGAGCAATCTCTTTGGACATGGCCGCTACTTGAGGTGTCAAATCCTGAGCATCACTGATCCTCTGTTCCATCTCAGACACTGTGAAAGGCAGCGAGTCTTCTAAGACCCTCAATGCTGCCCGGTGCAGGGTTCCACCTCTAATTCACTTTGGGTTCGCTAACAAAATAATGAGGCAAGCGCTGGAAACTGGAAGAGAAGAAAATGGTTTATTTCTCATGAGGAGATCACGTCAACTGAGACACCGGGATGTCTGAGGGAAGTGTTCTGCTGACAACTCCCTTGGCTCTTCCTTTTATACAGGTTTGACACAATGCATTTGTTTGATCAACATGGTTACAAAAGCTTGGGGTCCCCGCCCGGGCAGGTTGTCACACAAGCCCAACAGTAATTCTCTTCCCACCCAGGTCAAACAGACAATCTTATCTTGCAGCTGGACCTTGCTTCAGGGTCTAAAACATGTGAGACCGGTCAGATCTAAGAGTCCGTTCTGTTGATAAAAACAGGTCCCATTGTTGGTAACAACAAGTCTTGCTGTTTGCAGTGCAATAAATCATTTTGCAAGAGTCTTTTTGGTGTTTGGAACCTGTTTGTGTAACTAGGTGTAGTGAAGGGTAGAGCGTCCAAAGGCTTGTCTGAAAACAGGGATGAGAGGAAAAACGAGTTTGTGGCAGCAAGTGGCGCTGAGGTTTGTTGTGGCAATAGAGTTTATAGCCCCCAGCACACATACCAGGTCGGTCAGAGGGTCAGAGGGATGCTAGTAAGGGCAGGGTGAAACAAAGGTGACCAACAGAGTACAAAATGGCTGTGATAGATCAAAATGACTGCAACTTATGTGCACATAGAATTCCACCAGACAAGATGGCGCAGGTAATGTTCATAATTGTCATTTTGCTTTTAACAGTGGCCCCTTTGAACATAACTAGCCAGCTTGTCAGTCTATTTCGATCTCCATAATGTCCTGTATCTCTTGATCATACATCACTCTCATTTTTGTTAGCTGAGTGTCCATGGTCTTAGGGTGTAAGGTAGTTATGCAAAGAGAACACAAAGGTGGTATACAGTGTATACCCAAACAACAACCACATATTGTCAATACTGGGACCAAGAGAATCATTGATATTTTCCAACCCCACTCCTTCAAGATGCCCCAAAGCCAACTTCCAACTGTCCAAGTCTCTGATCCTTGATGAATTTCTGAAGATAGTCTATGGAGATGTTCGATTGCTTCATAGACAGAAGGTGAATTATCAGGAATGTATATACAGCAGCTGGCACCGATGCTCCTCCACGGTCCGCTAGTACCACGTCCAGGACCATGCGATTTTGCAGGGTAACCAGACGGACCGCTTGGAGCTCAGCAGTGTTGTTGGTGAGGATGCCAGCAGTGACGTTCAGGGCGGTCTCTACCGCTTGGGACAGATGTCTGATGGCTCGGCTGTTTGCCATCGGACCCCATAGCGGGACGAGCCCTTTGCTGCGTCGAGGAACTGTGATGAGGCAGAGTCTGCTTGATCAATGTCTTTAGAACGCTTTTCTCGATGATGCTCTGCAGGGGCTGTGTAGGTTGGTGGCAAAACAAAGGCGATGTAGCATGTGCCCCCCAGTTTCTTGGGAGCCAGGTGTAGGCTTTGGTTCCACAAACAAAGTACATATTGGGTGATGCAACAAGCGCTGGGGGTTGGCAGTGTTCAAAGTCCTTACAATGCTACAGGTGCTGTGACCCACATTCTTAGTCCCACGGCCTTCAATGCATACAAAGCCAGAGACGTTCACCACAGATAGGGGCACAGTCAGTGTTGCAGCAGTTCTTTTCTTCAGGTAGGAAAATGTGGCTCTGTTAGGATTATTGAACACTTGCATTTCCACTCGTTCTTTGGCGGGGACATCAATCTGGAATGTCGCATTGAAGGTGTGAGGGCAGAAGGGGGCAGCTGTCGTTCCTGTTTTGTTTCGCCAGAACTCGTTGTAGAACTGGGCGATTGTTCCGTCGGAAGTGGCATTGTCTTTGTAACTTTCTTGTAGGAGCATCATCCAGGCAAGGCAAGATCCGTGAATAGAAAAGGGCGAAGGGATGAAAGGGATGGAACGTTCAGTGGCATGTGGTAACAGCCCACAGACCCAACAGTTGGTAGCATTGGTGGCAAGATTGTGTTGGTGCAACATCTGCACGAAAGAATTATTCCAGAATTCTTTGCGTCGTTCTCGGAGATGTGGCGGTAGTGATACCAGGTAGTGTTCTTTCTTGGTGGTTGGTTGCATGGTGGGTGACAATGTTCTGTATGCAGGTGCATTCTCTTCAATGATCCAGAGTGCGACCATTAGCAGGAGACAGGTGAGAAATGCGGCTACAAGTGCAATTGTCTTTGTGCTGTGCAGGTTAGCAGTCTTGGTGTCTTTGCAGTGGTTTTGCAGGTGTTCAGTTTCTTCCATCATCTTCGAGGAGCTCAACAACTGTTAGGACCACAGACTTTTGTCTGGCGCTTTCCTGGTAGCGTTGTTTGACTGTGCTACCGATCTGAGACCTTGACTCAGTTAGTGGCCTGGTCGTTGGAGCTCCCTCCTTTCGTCGATCTTAGGTTGTACCCTTTCCTGGATGGCACCGTGGGGTCGGGAAATTCTGATAGTTCGAGGGTGTCTTCTTGTGGGTAGCAACTCAGAGCTGGTCGGTCTCTCGCGAGTACTTCCTCTTGCACCTCCACCCCTTCACAGGTTGCCAGGGTTGGAGGGACTCGTTTGCAGTGATGGGCGTGCAGCCAGTTTCGTTTTCCTTGCACTCGGAGGGCAGTTCGGGTGGTGATCAGGACTTGCCAGGGGCCCGTCCACCTAGGCTCCAGATTCTTCGTTCTTTGGAAGTTGCGAATTAATATATGGTCGCCTGGCTTTATTTCATGTCCCGGGCCCCTGGATACGTCCGGCAAGGCTTGCTGCACCTGTTGGTGGATAATTGTTAGCTCGTTTGTCAATTTATGCAAGTAATCCGACATTAATATGTTCGGGACCTCGTTAATGGAGGTGGGTCTTGGTGCCGCCCAAATGCTCATAGGCCTGCCGAAGACCACCTCATACGGGGTCAGTCGGTGTTTGGTTGGGGTGGAGCGCATCGATAACAATGCCAATGGGAGGGCGTCGGGCCATTTCAACCCGGTCGTGGCAACTATTTTGGCTAGTTTTAGTTTCAACGTTGCATTGTGTCTCTCTACCAGGCCCGCTGATTGGGAGTGGAAGACGGCATGGAACTTTTGTTTTACCCCAATCCTCTCAGTATGTTCTGTATCACCTCGGCTACGAAGTGGGGGCCGTTGTCGCTCCATAAAATTCTGCAAAGGCCGTATCGGGGAAGAATTCTTTCAGCAATACTTTTGCAGTGGCTAAGGCGGTATTGTCGCGGGTGGGATAGGCCTCCATCCATTTGCTAAAAGCGCACACAACCACCAGGACATATTTTAGACCAAGGCATCTTTCTAGTTGAATGTAATCCATTTGAAGAATTTCAAAGGGGTGGTCAGGGACTCCAAACCCTCCCCGTGGTACTACTGTCCCCTTCCCTGGGTTGTGTTGTAGGCAGACTATACATTGTTGTACTAGGCGTTTTGCAGATTCTGCTATCTTGACGTTATGCCATACTCTGGTGATTAGTTCAATCATGGGGGTGGAGCCTATGTGTGCTGGTAAATGTGCCATGGTCAATATGGGGATGAGGTAGGCATTGGGTAACAGCCATTTATTTCCGTCTTTAGTTCTCCAGCAATCTTCTTCGTCTTTTAGTCCCACCTTTTCCCACTCGGTCAATTCGTCTTGTGTGCCTGTAGTCTGTATGTCCCTTACAGTGGTCCTAGCGTCAGTCCATCGTTCAGCTTGTGACCTGGTCACATACATTTGTGTCGTAGTTCTGTCTCCTGCCGTGGCTCGGGCAGTAACGTCTGCTAGTGCATTTCCCTGTCCAATGAGATCAGTCACTTTCCTATGTGCTTGGCATTTTATCACTGCTAACTTCTTGGGGAGGAGGACTGCTTGCGTCAAGGCGGAGACTAAATCTCCATGCAGGATGGGTGTACCTTGTGAAGTCAGGAACCCTCTTCCTTTCCATAAGATCCCAAAATGGTGAACCACCCCGAAGGCATATTGGCTGTCGGTGTATATGTTAACTGTCGTGTCAGTCGCTAAGATACATGCTCGTGTGAGGGCAATGAGTTCTGCAGCCTGGGCTGAACGTTGAGGAATACGGGCTGTTTCCAGAACGGTTCGGGCTGTGGTGACAGCGTATGCAGCTGAGGTGGTGCCGTCGGGGAGTTTGATGCACGAACCATCCACCCATAGTTCTCCATCTGGTTCTAGAAAGGCGGTGTCTCTGAGATCTATTCTACTCTTTGTTTGTTCATCGGTTAGTGTCACACAGTCGTGTAGTGGAGTCACGCTAGGATCATTTTCGGGTAGGGGTAACAGTGTGGCTGGATTGAGGGTGGTGCATCGCTTTAGGGTAATGTGTGGTGCTAGCAGGGTCAACTCATATCTTGTCAGTCGGGCGCTAGTCAAGTGTTGGGTTTTGGTCTGGTTTAGTAGTGTGTCGACTGCATGGGGTACTAAAACAGTGACTGGATTGGAGAGTACTATTCCTTCGCTCTGGCGTATCGATACTGCTGCAGCTGCCACAGCGCGCAGGCATGCTGGCAGTGCTCTGGCTACTGGATCGAGGGTGGCAGAGAAATATGCACAAGGGCGTTGTTTTTGACCAATTGATTGTGTTAGGACAGACAATGCACATCCTTCCCTCTTGTGCGTGTAGAGGAAGTATGGTTTGGAGTAATCCGGGGTTCCTAGGACAGGTGCTGAACAAAGGGCATTGCGTAGTTCTTTAAAGGCTGACTGGCATTCGGAAGTCCAGGGGAGAGGAGGGGATGTCTTTAGCTAGGAGGGAGAGAAGGGGTTTGACAATGAGGCTAAAGTTCGGTAACCACTGTCGGCAAAATGAGGTGAGACCTATCAAAGAGCGGACTTGTTTCTGATCTTTGGGGACAGGGGTGTCTAGAATTGTCTGGATCCTGTCAGGCGTGAGTTTCCTCCCTTCTTTGGATAAAAGGTGACCCAAATAGGTCACTTGTGATTTACAGAACTGCAATTTCTTTCGGGAGACCTTGTGACCATTCTCAGCAAGAAAATGGAGTAGTTTGATGGTGGCTGTGACGGCTATTGGTATGGTGTCCGCTGCTAGAAGGATGTTGTCTACATATTGTATTAGTGCCACTCCATCTGGCAATTGTATGGCGTCCAACTGTCTTTTAAGCGCCTGGCTATAGATGCTTGGGCTCTCAGTGTACCCCTGAGGTGCTCTGCAAAATCTGTAAGAACGGGAGTTTAGGGTGAATCCAAATAGATAGCGGCTGTCCTTGTGTATAGGTATGGAAAAGAATGCGTTTTTGAGGTCAATTACAGTGAAGGTGGTGGCAGTGGAGGGGATTAAGGTCAAAATTGTCGTGATGTCGGAAACTACTGGGTATTGTGGCACTACGATTTTGTTTATCTCCCGCAGGTCAATGAAGCGGTAGGCTTTTCCGTCTCCCTCTCCCTGTCTCTTTACAATCGGTAGTATGGGACTATTACAAACGTTGCTCACTACTTCCTCTACCACCCCTGCCTCTACCAAAGAGTGTATGATCTCTGTCAGTGCCTTCTCACCCTCTGGCGATATTTTGTACTGCGGTACTTTCGGTAGGGTTGCGTCCTGTCGTATTGTTACGTGTACTGGGTCAATCATCATTCGTCCTACGTCTGAATCAGCCCTAGCCCATAAGTGTGATGGCAAAGTGTCCAGTAGGGATGCGTCAGTCTCGGAGATGGAAAACATGTGCTGATTAGGGTTCTCTCTATGGCGCTGGGGGTTGTCATACAGGACGACACGCACTCCGTCTGGTGAGCATCTGATAGTCGCATGGAAGTGTTTCAAAGGTCGAGACCCATAATGGCGTCTGGGGTGTTGGAAGAGAGGAGGAATGTCGCTCGACGCTATTGTTGTCAAGGTTAAAAGGGATCGGTCGGGACAAAGGGTTGGTGGAGGGCGTACCGTCAAATCCTATTGAGGTCACATGTGAGCCTGACAAGGGTGCCCTTGGAATCAGTCGTTTGGATAGTGCACTACGTGTTGCTCCCGTGTCTACCAGAAATGGCGACTTTGTGCCCAGGACCTCAGCGGTAACATAAGGGCCTTGCTGATCAACATAGAGCTCGACTGGATCCCTCCCTTGCCTCTGGCTGTCCTATGCAAAGTCGTACGCATTGTCATAATCTGTCTGTTGGTACTGATTCTGTTTGGGATGGTCAAATGTGTTCACTCTTCCTGGCCTTTCCTCGCTTGCTTCACTCGCGTACCCTCTCCCACGTCCTCTTCCTCTCTGTCCACTTGCTATTTCCCTCGCCCCTGTGCCCCTACCAGCTCCTAACAAAGCCGGGCATTGGGTTTTCCAGTGTCCATATTCTTTGCAAAATGCACATTGATCCTGTCCTAGGTCTTGGCGTCCTACATATGATGTCGATGAATTGTTTCTAGGTGGCTGTACTCTAGGGGTATTCTGCTGGTATCCTCCCTATATTGCTCCCTTCCTGTATTCTCCCCCTGGAGTTGTGCTACCATTACCCTCTCCTTCAAGTCCTTCTTTTTCCTTTCTGTAGCCCCGTCATTTTCGTTTTCTGATGCTCATAGTACTGGGCCATTTGGAGAATGGCCGCCGGTTTAGATGCTGCCCAACTACTTTCGCTGGCTTGTAATTTCTGGGATACATCTGGTAGTAGTCCTTTGACATAGTTCTGCACAAATAAGTGGTGTCCAGTTGCGGTGGACATGTCTTGTCCACTGTAATCGGAGAACACCGTTTCAAATCTGGAGAAATACTCTGAGACATCCTCTTGTGGTTTCTGGCGGCACGCGGTTACTATGGACCAGTCTATCTTTTTCTCTGGGATCAGCGTTTTCACTTTCTGCACTATTTTGTCAGGGAGGTCCAATATTGCTTTAACCGGTTTTTGACCAGGGTTCCGCTGTTTATCTAGTGTGTTAAGTTGTTCCCAGGTATGACCAAGCAGTTCGGTATGGTCTATTTTCCTAATCTGTTTCCACACATCTGCTGGCAAACATAACCCGAAGAACAAGTCTATGTCGGCAAGTGTCATTATTGTTGATCCCAGAGCGGTACCTAGCTCGGTGTAAAAGGCGGTGGGGTTCTTTCGCAAATCCGGTAAAGATTTACGGAACGTCAAAATGTCCTGTCGGTCCCATGGTTGATACACCCAATTGTAGACCACCCTTCCTCTAGCATCTTGATGGTTCATATCGTCATGAGTCCCTTGTCCTCTAGGAGGTACCCAATAAGGGGCAGCTTCTTTTATCGGCATCATGCTATCTGGTTTTTCCACCGGGGGTCCTGCTATCTTAGATGTCCTGTCCTTATCTATCCGTCCTTGTTCCACGAGGTGACGGAATACCTCCAGTGTGGATGAAAAGAGTTCTGTAACATCGTTGTCGCCTTCATCTCCGGTGTCTACCTTCCTATAGAGAGCCACTAGTCGCTCGGGCCCTACATCTTGGTACTTCTCTTCATATGCAGTAAGAGTGTGGTAACAGAGACGCACAATAAAGTATCGTTTGCGGTTTTCAAAATAGGAGTTGCATATGTCAGTTACATGCTCTTCTGTCTCCTTCCTATCTATGAGGGATTTAACTACTTTATCAATGCCTGCTCGCTCATTTTTACTTAATCGCGGGACCCTGGGCGCTCCTGTTTCTTTTGATCCTACCTCTACTACTCTATCCTTTGATGAGGCATTTGGTGTGGGTGACTCAGTGGGAGCAGAGGCAGTGGAGACTGAGGCGATCGTGCCATCTCCGGCTATACTTTGGTGGTCCTGTAGTTGTACTACGGGATGAGTAGGGGCGTAAGGGGGTGGCATGTATATGATTGGGGGACCTAACAATAAATCATCATCTACCCTTTGTTTTGCTGGTAACTTGGGGTAAAGAGTCGAGGGCGTTCTAACAGGGCATTGATCTGATATTTTTGATTCCGGTTCCTTTTTATCGATTTCCTTTTCTTTTAGTTTTTCTTCTAATCTTTTACAGGCTTGGTAAGCTGATTTTCGCGTTTCTTTATCTTGTCTAGCTTCGTCCCTTTTCTTTCTTTGAGCTGCCTCTTTTCGCCATAAGCCAAAACTGTCAAACATGGCTGGTCTAGTTTTCTTTTGTGGAGAGCTAATTCTAACGTTTCTATTTTAGCGGGATCGAAAGATCCCGTCAGTGGCCACTGATTTACCCGGTCCTTCCTAGTGTATTTATGCCATAGTTTGCTATAAGCTACGCTGGCTAATCCATACTTTACGTACATGTCCTTGTTAGGGGTGCCTTCCGGCGGTGCCGGCTGACTGACCTCTAACGAACGGTCTGGTCCAAAACAATTACAATCAAACAATCTAGAGAAAACAGGCATGACGTATTTATCGGTCAAAATGAATATCTCAATCAATTTAGACAAAAAGTCTGCACTACCTGTCCTTCGCTGCCTGCAAAGAGAGAGAATATTCCTATTCTTTGTTGTTTGCAAGCAGGGAAATGTCGCAAATAACTCAATATCAAAAAAGGAATACTAGTATTTCAATCAAACTATTCAATCAATCAATCAATTTAAGTCGGTTTTTTTCACGACCTTACCCGGACCGTATGGACAGTTCTTCGTCTTCCCCTTCCAGCGCCTGGTTGTCCTCTCACTCCAACAATCAATGCGGCGTTCCTCTAAGGTCCCAGTCAGGACCGCAGGTCACTCGAGAGAGGTCCGTTCGGAACCGGTGAAGTTCAGTCGATCGGCAGCCAGACAAGGGTCTTCTCAGGCAGGTATACCCCAATCGTTTAGTTGTTCACTCCGTCGTTAGGACCTCTCTACCGGACCCACGCGTCGCTGATGGGCCCCTACGCTTGGGCGCCAATTTGTGAAAGGCAGCGAGTCTTCTAAGACCCTCAATGCTGCCCGGTGCAGGGTTCCACCTCTAATTCACTTTGGGTTCGCTAACAAAATAATGAGGCAAGCGCTGGAAACTGGAAGAGAAGAAAATGGTTTATTTCTCATGAGGAGATCACGTCAACTGAGACACCGGGATGTCTGAGGGAAGTGTTCTGCTGACAACTCCCTTGGCTCTTCCTTTTATACAGGTTTGACACAATGCATTTGTTTGATCAATATGGTTACAAAAGCTTGGGGTCCCCGCCCCCGGGCAGGTTGTCACACAAGCCCAACAGTAATTCTCTTCCCACCCAGGTCAAACAGACAATCTTATCTTGCAGCTGGACCTTGCTTCAGGGTCTAAAACATGCGAGACCGGTCAGATCTAAGAGTCCGTTCTGTTGATAAAAACAGGTCCCATTGTTGGTAACAACAAGTCTTGCTGTTTGCAGTGCAATAAATCATTTTGCAAGAGTCTTTTTGGTGTTTGGAACCTGTTTGTGTAACTAGGTGTAGTGAAGGGTAGAGCGTCCAAAGGCTTGTCTGAAAACAGGGATGAGAGGAAAAACGAGTTTGTGTCAGCAAGTGGCGCTGAGGTTTGTTGTGGCAATAGAGTTTATAGCCCCCAGCACACATACCAGGTCGGTCAGAGGGTCAGAGGGATGCTAGTAAGGGCAGGGTGAAACAAAGGTGACCAACAGAGTACAAAATGGCTGTGATAGATCAAAAAGCAACTTATGTGCACATAGAATTCCACCAGACAAGATGGCGCAGGTAATGTTCATAATTGTCATTTTGCTTTTAACAACACTCTTGAGTCCAAATTTGACCACTTCTCATCTAACCTCTGAAGGGTAGCATTAGTGTCAATGACAAATGGTTTCAATAACTTAATCTCCTCCATAAGGTCTTCCATTGTCCCATTGTTCCATTGTCCCTTTATTGTCCCTTTATTCAACTGAAAGTTATTTTGTGTGTTCCGAAGCTAGGACAGCCTGGTCTGCCTTAAGTGATGCTTCCACCATTATTCGTTGAACAGTTCACACCTCTTCCTTCTTTAAAACGCTAGCAGTGATTTTAAGGAAAACTCAATTTTCCCACCACATTGGGCACATTTTGAAAATCTGTTTCTACTCTGTGAGGAACTCGAGATTGCCTTATAAAAACATCACTTTTTATTTGGAGCCTTAAAAAATAGTTATTTAGACCATGGTAATGGTCTAAGAAAGCCTTGTCCTGTCTTTGAAGCTAGGCTCCCAGTGGTAGATGGATTCACATTGAATATTTCCTACCTTTTCCTCAAGTATTTCACTCGTGAACTAACAATATGTATCTAGATAGATAGATCACGTGTAAAATACTTGAGGAAAAGGTAGGAAAAATAAATATAGATGTATATATACACACACACACACATACAAACATACATACTTGCATATATATATATATATATATATATATATATATATATATATATATATATATATATATATATACATATACACACATACATACACGATACCACCAACCTCTGTAGGGTTATGTTCTTTGATTCAAGTCTTTGTAGTGGTCCCCAAGGTAGGTAGCAAGACCATTGGAGATAGATGTTCTATATTGCACTCTAGATCGGCCAATACCCTGCCTTTATCCATGTGAACAGCTTACACTAGGATGGCTTTCACAGAAGTAATGAAACACATACTCTATACAGAGGTTTATCCTTTTTAGTAGTAATTTAGACTAGGAAATAGAATCACAGTTACTTTGAAAAAGCTCCTAAAAGTGTATTTACCAACTCTCCTACATCTCATAAAGTAGACGACTCACAATCACTGCAGTTCATTAGGTGAGATCAATAGGAGTTACATTTTGGCTGGGTCTAACCATGGAAAACAGGTTAACTGAATGGCAAGACTGTCCTTGTTGCAGAAGACTGGTAAACCATAACCATGTTTTAAAGGAAAGTAAAGAGGTCACCAGGGCCTATCCCTAGCTCCAGAATAGATTCCTCTTATGACGTTCTCCTCCAAGGCTTCATAAAGATCGTTGTTCCAGAAAATTGTAAAGGTGTGCCTCTTTAAGGGGCTCCTGATAGGGGAAAGAACATTCTCAGTACTCAGCTCGCCTGTTTGGTGCATGCGCATCCCTGAAACTAAGGGAATCTGGCACTCACCTTTAGCACTAATACCGCCGGGTTTACTGAGGTCTGTTTACGTACTCATGTGGGATGGCACCAATCTTGGAATCAAAGCATGGAGTCTGGAGTTCCTCTCCATGAGTAGCAAAGAGAGGACACCAGGGCAGATCGACTGGTAAAAGATCCTAGTCTTCTGCCCATGTTAGACCTCAGAAAACTCTGTCGGAGCTGCGGTCTGCTTCTACTTGTCCCGCCCCCAACTGCTTACTCCGAAGTGTCTCACACGCCTCAACATTTATTCCCTCTTGAACAGTCAGTTCTCCCTCAGCAGACTGGAAGCTGCTACTTGGCGCGATGCACATACCCCGAACTCATTATCAGCCGAGCTTGAAAAAAGTTCTGGAAAATGCAGCACCCCCCTCACATAACCTATGTAAATCGTACTCTGCACTACCTCTCCATGAAATTTCAGTAAAGCAATCTATAAGTAGAGGTTAGCCTAGAATACACCCCAAGAAGTCTTTTCTCAGAACACCATACAGCAATTGATAGAGGTGCTATCCTTGGACTTGCAGCCCCACATCTATCATGGGAAGAGTGAAGCTACATCACTCAGAATGAATAGCGCTATTAGCTAAAACGTTTTTACTGAGCAAAAAAGTCATGCCTGTCCTGGGGCACTTGTCAATCATGTATACGGGTTGATGAAGTGTAAAACTGACAATGAGGCTGAGTTAGTTACTCCAGTAGCATTGCCCCTGCTGACGGCTAGTATTGTAGATAGAATACATATTTGTAGATACTTCTGGAAGGCAAAGCACCATCATTTCAATGATGTCCTCATTCATTCAAAATTGACCATGTTGTACACAGACTGCACCTTCGTTGTTTTTTAACACCCCTATCTCATACTCTCGCATTGAGCCTAGGGACTTTATATAATTGTTTGCTGCAATAATCTAATTACGTTTCCTTAATGTTGTCCGGAAAAGGAATTTAAAAGCAATTTTTTTGTAATGAGATGCAAATAAAAATTTTAAATGTCCTCTGGCTAGTATTAATGCTAATGTTTTTGTTCATTCTTGTATCACCGTTCTTAATGACAATTTACGTAATATTCCAGCACTGAGGGTGAAATAGCCATTTTGGGGTAGTGTTGTAAAAGATAGGAAATATTATGATTTAGTGGAATTTTCCTTTAGTCAAGTAAACTAACAAATCCATTAAATTTAAAACTGGAATGAGTTAAGATATTATGAAAAATAGTAAATTGAAAGTCATATAAATTATTCATGCCTGTTTTGCTGAAGTTACATGGTGACTGTACTATATCTGTTTAGAATTGTTATTTTTACACCTCGGGGTGTTTGTGACTTCTCAGTTCCTTGTCTATATTTTTCCTCACTACGTCATATTAGTCTAATGTCACTGTTCAATTTTTTCTCCTCTTTATAGTTAAGTTTGATCTTCCCTCCTCCCTGCTTTCTATTGTTCTGGAATCCCTTGCGCCATCTATGTCTTGACTTCTGTTGTTTTTATTAATCAAGTTTAGCTCTGTGTCATTCCTCTTAGTGGTTTTCTGTTCTAAAGAATCGGTATCTCTGGTGGTTACTGTTGCCTCTCTGCCTTTCCCTTCCCTAGAGTCTCGTTCTCCCAGGCATCCCTAACCATGTTTAATCCTACTGCGGTATTCCTCATACCTTGTGGTCTCCCTGTTGCTGAGTATCCTAGAGTCCACATGTGCGCTGTTTAATGTGTAATATCTGAGGCTTAACTTAGTTGGGCCTGCTTCACAGTAGCTTGGCCCTGAAAGAGGGAACCTTGCAAATCTGATTTCTTGCCAGCAGTGGCGGCTGGCATTTACCATGGGGGGAGCAAAACAACAAAAATAAATAGCTCCGCACCAGGAAACTGCACTACCCAATCCTGGTGCTGCTCTCACAGCATGAGAGCAGTGCCAGGATTGGATAGAGCGGCCTCACTCAGCGCTCACAGGAGCACTGGAGGCCTGCGCTTTCTCTAATCCAGATGTCTAAGGATGCTAGGTTGGACAAGTTTAAAATGTGCATGTCTGGCTGGCCGTCCTAAGACAGCCGTCCAAAGAGACATGCACATTTTAAAGCGTACAGCTCCCTGCTGCTCCCACTCAGCAGCACTGGTCCCGCCCTGACACTTAGTTCGGGGCGGGTTGCTGAAAAATAAAATAAACTTTGTTACCATTTTATTTTTCAGCTGTGGGGCGACGCTCCTCCGCTCAAATGGAGGAGCCGCCCCAGGGTTGCCAGCATGGCTCACTTCATTGCCTGTAGTAAATATTCTCTGTTATGGGTCCTCGTGTATGTAAGTTACCTTGATATATTTACCACAAATTTTTCGAACTCCATTCTCCACAGCACCTGTTTCCCTGGCTGGGGACGCCACCCCCTTTACCCCCTGTCGACCAGACCTCGGGTTTGATGAGACCTAGGCCTTGAAGTACCTGCTCCTCTTCTTTACCCTTTCTGCATCGTCACGTTATCCCTCCATATTACTGTGTCACGTGTCCTCTGTAGGTCCCGCATCAGCCATCCCAGAGCCTTCTCTGTCTGAGTATCTCCCCTACCTTCACGTTGGAGCTTGTGCTCTTTGTAGGTTTCCTGCTCCTGCTTTAGAAGGTATTGGCACGCCGCAAGCATCACAAGTGTTTGTCTTTTGGGAATTCCCGCTCCAGGGCCACCCACCAGTCACAATGGGGAAGTCCTTTCACCTGGCACCCTAAATATGCTGACAGCCTTTTGTCAAGGACGAAGACTGATTCATCGGCTCCAGTGTGCTTGAGCACTGGCACTGAACAAAGCATGGCTGCCATCACTCCTTCTGCCCCAACCTAGCCAGGCTTTTGTAGATTTAGGCAGGGCACAAGTCCTTAAAGAAGTGGGGGGACTAACCAGGTTAGGCAGTATGTAAGTGAAATCATGACGCGTGCCATCACAGCGCATGATGTCACGACGCATGACATTGCACGTGACATAACAGAAGTGACCACACTGGATGTGACATCACAAGAAGTGACATCAGATGTTAAGACCTCATACATGTTTATTAGGTATATCATGAGTACATTTAAGCACATTATGAGATTTAGCACATGAGATTTGGCGTCGGGGTTGTGCCAAAACAGTGGCGCAATCCTGACGCAAAATCTGGCCCACAACTAATATATATATATTTTTTAACACCATCGCAAACAAATTGGCAACAAGGAGAAGCACGGCAGTAGTTCTATTCTGCTTAATTGGTTGCCAAGTCTGCATTTTAATATATTTTATGGGTTAAGGCATCTGCTGTAAAGATGCCCAGTAAATCTTAGGGAATGGTAATAATGGTGAGAGAACTCTGGAGGTGAACGCATTTTTTGGAGAGATCTGTGTTTTGTGAAGTCCCAGATTTCAATCAAAAGTAGCATAGCAGGTTAATGCGTCTCCTGCAAAGCAAAAGATTTGTATTTTATGTAGATAGTAAAGTGGGCTACTGCTTTTAACACAGAGATCCTTTTGTTACCTGCAGTTCATAAATTGTAATTCGTGTAATATAGTGAGCTATGAAGGACATGTGACTCCTACCTTGTAACCCTGTTTCATGTAACTCATCTTGTACATTGATTTACACAGGTATATGATTTATTGTCAATGCATAATGTGTATGTTACATAAACAGCGTTGACACCCTGCATTGGGTTGCGTAGAGCTATAAAAGAAATAAAATAGCGCTATTGAAATTATTTGTGTAAATACTGGGACAGACCAACACACCTGACATTCTTACAGTGCATGCATCTCTTATATACAAGGACTGAACAAAAGCAAAAGCATGCCTCTCTCAAGTACCTGTGAAGAGATAACAAGCTGTGTGCCTTTTTTTCCCCTCCCTGCCATTTACATTTAAGTGTGAGGTTCCAGGCCGCCTCCAGTCAGGGTATTCAAACAAAAGGAGGTCTGATGGCCCCTTAACTTCGATCCAGCTGGAGGTGGGAAAAAAGCTCCCTCACTGCCTGCACGTTGCTGCTGGGAATGGAAAGAAGACAACACAGAGGCTCTGCTGAAGGTGTCCTGGTGTCTGAAAATGACACCGGGACAAGTTCAGCATATTTCTGTGGGGCCCAAGTTCTTGGCAGGGGGGACGGCGTCCACCCTGTGAAAATAGTGGGTGGGTGCCGTGTACCTGCGTGTACCCCCGACTTGTGCCCTGGATATAGGGATGTGATGAGTTGCCCCTTGTCAAAATAATCCACATAATTATCACTCTTCTTATGCACTTCGGAAAGCCGAGTTTTTCCTACGCTGGCCTTGAAGCAATCGCCTCCAGTTTACTCAGATTTCTGTAGCAGTTACACCGACCAACTGAGCTACTGTAGCAAAAAAACAGACACATACACGATAAACACACAAACAAAACAATCGTTTGCAATACTATAAGTATTACATTTTATCTGCCTCGGAAGCATGAAAATCTCAGTTGCACTGCTCAGATTATATTGGCTGCCAGATAGGTTGTAGGCAGAGCCCAGCAAATTAGGCTTTAACCTCCTGAGCCTTTTTGTGGATTTGCACAAATAGGTCTCTTTACACTGGCAGCAGCACAAAACAGTGCACGAAAAAATATATTGCACAAGACAGAGGCGTTTTACAATAAAAAGCCGTCTCTCTCTTGGGTCCGTCATCGATTGCATCCCTATGACTATGCGTTGGAAGCTGCTACGTTTGTAGGCGTCCTCTGGCTTTTGTTCGAAGGACATCTGCACTTCAGGTTCTGACAGACTGGTTAGTCATTATTTTGCAGCGGTTCTGCCCACGTGCTGTTTATGCTTAGTAAGAAGATGCCAGCAATGTGAGCTCACTGGTGAGTTAACTGAACCATAGGCCGCTGGCTCGCATCCTCTGCTCCCACGTGCTCGGATTAGCAACAAAACATGACTGTTCATCTCGATTCCGTCTCCCATCCTGTTTTCCCTAGATCTTTTTTTTAGTTCGCGTGGAGAGAGCACGCCTCAAGCCCAGGCTGCTCATAAAAGCTTAAAAGGGCAAGCTATTGTTTTATAAAAATAAAAAAAAGAAATGTCCTTGCCCCGGTTTTTGGATCTGAAAGGTAAGTTTCATTCAAGCAGAGGCTAACCCTTCCAAGGCCAATGTGAGAAGAGAGCACATCAAATATTGATCACAGTGGTACTCACATTACAGCTCCGCGTGAGACGACAAATCCGCTCTGTAAAACGAGCTGTGTGAATGGGAGTTCGACCCGCGCTTCCGGGATGTGAGGCTGGCGCTGCGTCACACGTGGTACTCGGACGCTGCCTTGAAGGAGGAAACTGAGGAGGGGGTAATGCCGATAGCGCGGAGGCTGAGCGCCTCAGGGCACTTGCAGAAAGACTGGTCGGGAATCGGGATTCCCTTCAAGGCGCACCGGTTCCTTTGTAACACATAGTACAACGCCACCTGCTATTTAAAGTTCATGTTTTATTGACATGATGTGTTATTAACGGCGGTGATTGGGTTTTCTTTACAAACGTAGAACATACAGCGCATCCTTGGACAAATTGCATATGCATTAGAACATTTTGCTGTGGTATCCGAGTGATACACAATACTCCCTCAAATCAATCCAGCTGCCCTATCCATTTTACCCCTCAGGGACTAGTTATAAATGGAGTTTGCTTTGAAGGGGCCATCCAGTGAAAATAAAAAAAGGCTAGTTGAAAGAACCTTCTAGTCACCATCCACGTTATCCCGCCCTGCATATCAACCTCCATAACTGAAAACGTATTTATATTAAACAATATTTTGTTATTTAATTATAAGTTATAGTCTTGAAAAAGACCCAGGCCTGTGAGCCAAGTAAGGGGCAAACGGGGTCAGACGGGGGAACCAAAAGCAGGCCTAGCAAAAATGCTTAAACTGGCCCCAGCCCGTTTGTCTCCTTATGGTATCTCTCTCCCCATCCATCCATTCTGTCTCTCCTCACTCTCTGATCACCTTGTCTCTACTGTCCCCTCCCCCCTCTCTTTCTCTCCCTTGAAGCATCCCTGTGCCTGCTGGATTTAACCTCTGGGAGCTGGGAAAGTGACAACACACCTAGGTGTATATACCTGATCACATGTCCTTGCGACAGAAAATATGTAGGGATGACGATGAGACCTGTAAAGGTACGCATTACTGAGCATAAGAGCAATGTGAGGTGTATGAGAGTAACCACTAAGATGTATACACACTGCAAAGATGTTAACCACTCTGCGGAATCTCTCAAATGGGTGGTTCTTGAGGCACACCCCAGAATTACACAGCATGCCCTCTTCAGACTTGAACAGAGATGGGTGCACCGCCTGTCTACAAACACACTTGGTCTTAATGATGACATACCTTGGGCCGCGTTGGCTAGGAGATAGCTATCTCCCGACCTTACATCTTTATAGGGGCTCCCTGGTTTGGGCTTCTACTGGGAGATAACATTCCTGTTACACACTCTCTGGACCCTACGGGTCCCCCTTTTGATATTTACACACTTGTTGTACTCAAACAAACTCTTGGATGATGGCGCAGTAGGGGCACTGCTCGCATGATTGGGACTCATCTGTGTATGACTCCATGGCCCCATAATCCCGGCACATAACACACGAAGGTATTTTTGCCACCTATACTACACCCATATATTGTATAGTCAGGAGATGGGCAATGGCTAGCTAAATGGTATCATCGCCCCCAAGAGTATAATTGGTAGACGATCGCATGTTGGCTATCTAGATTATACATTTTGAGCAGCCAGAACATGAATAATGCTCATGGATCACCAGGATTCACATATACTTCCCTACCCTCTTAAGATGGCCGCCTTGTTCTCATTGCCGGCTCAGCTTAGGCTACCAATACGCCCTCTGTATCACGTGATACGGTGTGACGCCGGCGCACTACGCGACTGTTTGAGAGGACGCGAGGAGACTTATAAGCGCTACCCGGGTGGCAGCCTTGATAGTATCCGGCTTTCCAGCTCTGCGGCGGGTAGATTACCGGCATATGTCCTCCTTGGACAGGTGAGTGAACTGGTAGTTCTTTGCGGCTGTGCTATTGACGGCATTGGTTCACGGACCGAGTAGGTCCTAGTATAGGTGGTGATTGGGTCTCCTCGGCATCGTTCGGTCCCCGACCGCAGATACTTGTGTGGTCTGGGTCAAGTATGAATCCTGTGGACGCGCTCATATACGGGGTGTTTCACTGGGGGGCTACCCTGTCCGCCCCTCACGGGTGGCGGGTGGCCCCGCCGGTGTTGCCACGGACTGGGCTTGCATCACACGGGGGTTGACCGGTCTGCATGATCTCTGTGCTAGAGGGGAGGGGAGGGGTGCTCGTTTGGGTCTCCCACTCCCCCACATTGGGACACATATTTGGGCTGTGTTCCATTACTCTGTGCGGATAACTAGTTAGGGCCATTTTTGCCTCTTCTGCTTTTTCATCTCCCCTTATTGCTATTCTCACTTCCAATTATGCAGGACACCACCACATTGGTGTCTGGAGCTGACAAGACCGAATGGAGTGAGTGTTTCCCTCCAGATAGGTGAGTTGCATTGCAGGCTATTGACTCCCTCTCTAGGTTTTGGGTTGGTTTATTATACCATTAGTCTTTCTTTCTTTGGCCGATGTTTTAATCCAGTCACTCCTTTTTATTTAATTTATGGTTTTTAAATGAGGGGTGTATTAAATTACCCCTTACATTCACTAGGTGGACAACTGGTATGAGGTTGTTGGGATGAGATGATCTGCCGACTAGGTCTATTGATCGAGTAATTATATACTGCTTCATGTCATCCTCCTTTTAGGTTACAACTAGGACTGGCGGGACTTCGTGCTCGTCTCCACGAAGAGTGGTAGGTAGGAACTCCTCCACCCACCACCAAGTGTAGATAGTTTTACACCTAGGTCCTGATGAAATGCAATGGATCAGTATTGACCGCAATGCATGAAACATGTTGACCACTTTGTAAGAGTTGAGCTCTGCTCCGCTGGACCATTGCGCCAGAGAGCAGCCACTCCATTTCTCTTTTAATAAGGTGGATAGCCACCCTAATAAAAAGTTTATTTGGATTATCCAACCTTTTTATAATCACTTACTCACATCACATCTACACTGTTCTCTAGGGCCCTCACACCCACAGCACCATACGGCAAGGAACTGAAGATCTCCGCCAAAGAGCCCCTTTATGGGTGCCCGTCGGGTATTGCAGCGCCGACCCGACGAGGAGCAAGTCCATATGATGAAGCATGACACCTAGCTTGCTGGGTGTGTGAGGACTTTAGTTCCGAAAAGGAGTATTTCCCTCATCCTTCACTTTTGTCACATGTTGTCCACACCCTTTTATTGGGGAACAGCTCACCTTTTGTGTTATTTAAAGTGACAGAGGCACCAGGAGAGGTCATGGGCTTTCAAAACTGGCCTCCAAGGGCTACAGCCCACAGGGGAAAAGCCCAGTGGAATAAAAAGCCTGTCCGGCCCTGGGAGCTAAATGTGTTGGCTGTCAGTCTTGAATGATCTTCACACAAGATGTGAACAGGATCTGAACATCTGGCTAAAACCTTTCGAAGATGAAACCTGCATGGAGTCCTCATACTTTATATCTTTAGATAACCTCTATGTCATTATTAATTATACCAGAACCATTTCTTTTATGAATTCCAGGTGTTTTCTGTTCTGTATGTCTATGTCAGTGGCTTTCGGCCAGCGGATATATACTTTAGGAAGCAACGCAGCAGTTCCGCTGTTAGGGTGAACAGGATCAGTGATTCATGCAAGTGAAAGAGAAGATGGGTTCCCTGGGAGGCTTAGGTAGATGCAGTGTTGTCAGCAGAGAGGCAAGAGAGAGACAAGAGTTTCATCTGGGCTGGAAGAAGATCCAGAGAGTGTTGAGAGAGGTATAAGACACTCTAAAGCTTTAGTTGGGATACAGCTGCAGTGAATCCTGGGGCCACAGAATGCATGGGGGTCATGGCCAATACCCTTCATGCCACTCAAAAACTGCTTCCTGTGATTATCAGGAAAAGAAAGATCATGTAGTTTAAGACAAAACACTCCAACTTCAATCTGGGGAAAGCCAGCACAAGCATGTACAAGGGATCACTGATTAAAACAAGCTTTGATGACCTATTTGCTTTGCCAGTGCCTTTTGCTGATGCTGTTCAGTATGCGAAAAATATCTGTAAAAATAGGCATTTAAAAGACTGAGAGGGTTGTGGACCAAATGAAGAGTAGGTGGAGAAACCAATGGGGAAGGGAGCAACAGAGGCATGCAAAAGCACCTTTCGGACTGTCGAGGCCCGGCAGCAAATGTGGCGGGCCTTCCGAAACAATTTAAATAAAAATTCTCTCTCTCTCTCTCTATATATATATATATATATATATATATATATATATATATATATATATATATATATATATATATATATCCAAATGACTGAGGGGGAAGGGAGCAATAGTGGAGTGGCTTGGGGGGCAGGTGAAGGGGAAGCAATGGGGGAGAACTGGTATAGGGGTAAGCAGTACATGACAGAGCAAGAAAACACACACTCTCTCTTGGAGTGCTTAATGAAAAAGAAAAACTGTAGTTTCCTAAATGATGGTAAAGAGGTTGTGCTCCAGAGGAGGGCAAAAAAACAAGAAGAGGAAGGCAAGCTGTCAAATATGAAAAAAGCGAATGAGAGTGACAATATAGCCACAAATGGTAAGCAGTGGGGGCGTCTGAGCCCACTGTAAGTTTTTGGTATGCCAACAATAGGTCGTTCACCAATAGACAGATTAAAGATATCTAGTAGGAGAGACCTAAAAAGTGTACTTATCTTGCTTTCTATTAAAATAAATGTGTTCTCTAAAGGAAAAAAAAGACTGTTGCACCTTTTAATCTAGTAGCTTGTAACCATGAAATCATGACAAGCATCTAGTACCACTTTCTTTTTTTTTCTTTCTAACACATTTTATTGATTTTTACAGCAGATATAACGAACTGTGACATACTAACTGTACGACAATAGCACTGTTTTTCTTAAATCCAGCACCACCCTCCCCCACCCCTCAGCAAAACATTTAATTAAATATGTGTGCTAGTGGGGGATCATAGCCCTGAACCATTGTATGTCCAGTTTTCGTTGTAGAATAGTGACCCAAATGGATTAGTCCTGTTAATGGTGATGCCTCTATAGTTCGCCCATGCACCCCATGCTTTCGTGTTTTTTGGGGCATCCTCGGGCCTTGTAAATCGATTGTTCCCTAGTCATGCTCCAATCCATTCCCCTGTTCCATTCCCCAATAGACGGTGGGGTTTCCAATTTCCATTGTTGCTCGGCCACAGGAATTATGCGATTGTGCAGCCACTGCGATTTTCACGTAATTATAGATTTTCCGTATTCCCCACATAATTCATCATCTGCTGCATAGTCTGCAGATTGTAGCAAAAAATAATTTGTTTCTAGCTTAAACGGTTCAAAAGTTGTTAGAAACGCAGTGACATGTTGCAGCGCAGTGGAAGGCCCTTTGCAAAGGTTGACTGGTCAACTTTCGGTTGCTTATTGCTATATTTGGGTCTTAAACTGGAACTAATGAGGTGCAACCAATTCCTATACACTGTTAACAAGTGTAAAAACGACAAACAAAATAATGAAGTAACACTATCAGAAAATGTGCTGCATTATGCAGCATAATTTGCCTTTTCTTGCCGCAAATTTAGTCACCCCAGCCACATAATTTGGCCCTCTTCTGCTGCATAATTCCAGTGGCCCTGAGTATATCCCTTTTAGCCACTGCAAGCCTCAGCCAAAGTAATGTCAGCCTGTAGTGGCTCAGAGAAAGGTCAGTGGTGAGATAAAGAAGGGTCAATCTGGGGTCTCTGGGATAGAATGATCTAGGACATGTTCTAGGCAGGATAACACTTTTTCCCAGTATGAACATAGTTTTATGTATCCCCATGTGGTGTGGAGGAAGTCTCCATCTTCTGTGCTGCTTCGCAAGCAAGGGGGAGGCCATCAGCCCCCTCTGTTAAGTCTGTCTTTTAAGCTATGTTCTATGAAGTTAGTTTAACTGGATGAGACGAAGTCACGTGGCTATTGCTACCTGCCTCTGGGATGTTCTAACCTCCACCCAGTCCTCGTGCGGTCCTCTGTCTTTTTCCAAGGATCTGCATAATGCTGGGAAGTTGTCAGGGGTGCGATGCATCATAGAGTGATAAATCTGTGATATTTTGTGTTCCTCCAGCTCCCCCATTACGAGTTTGGCCACCAAGGGGTTATACTATGGGAGGTTCTCTGGTCTTGTAATGTATGGTGTTAGAGCATGGCGTAGTAGAGGTACTGATAAAATTGGCTGCGGTGCTGGGTGTATTCTTTTTGTAGGTCTCCCAGCCAGTCGCGGTCCGTGTAGGAGTGCCGGCCGGGCGGTGACGTGGGGTGGGGGGTAGCAAAGTACGGATTACGGACCAATACAGGTAAGTAAACATTTAAATCAATAAAACGAATTTCGTTGTGAGCGCTGCATCGCCAAATGCGATGCAGCGCGCGCAACGAAATTCGTTTCATTGATTTAAATGTTTACTTACCTGTATTGGTCCGTAATCCGTACTTTGCTACCCCCAACCCTGCCCCTCCCCCGCCCCACGTCACCGCCCGGCCGGCACTCCTACACGGACCGCGACTGCTCCCAGCATAGACATGCCGATGAGGTCCCATTAACGAAAGCCTTCCAAAGTTGCCACTTGGCCAAGAGTGGATCCCTCTCACAGTATCTTCTACCACTTTCATTCGTATTCTCCAGTTAAACTTCCTGGGACGGGACACAAACTGATCTGTAATCTTGTAGGGACGTACTGGTTGTATCCTGCACTCGGGCTGCTGTAGGGGTGGGAGCAAATGGAGGTAGTGGAGAGGTTTGGAAGTTGGGCTCATAAGATGTTTTCATTAATGCCATGTGGATGCTAGTTCCTTAAGCAGATCACCGTTTCCTGATTTATAAAATGTGAAGTGTTTTGTGAGCTTGAGTAAATATTCTGACATGTTCATAATTACTTACACATGGTCGTCTTGAAACCCAATGCTGTTCCTTCCCTGTTATGAAGAAGTTTATAAATCGCAAGGAGTAATGGACGATTCATATACCTTGGGCAGTGCCTCACTTTTTATAACTGTAAGAATTGTCCCATGCCAAGTTTAATGCAAAGGGTCATAGAAGCAGGACATTTACGTAAAATCGAACATGGTCCGCTATACATTAATGTCTGCTAATCCCTTCCTTTATGAATGTAGGTTATAATAATGAACTCAAATACCACCCATCACGCTTAGTACGGCCGCATGGCGACTATTCCACTTACACAAGGAGTAGAATGAGGAGAAAGGAGTGTACTTCTGGAAACCCCAGTTCTGGTGTTTCTCATCATACTCCTGGGAGTTTTGTGAATAATGAAACCTGCGTGAATCCATGGAATAACAATACAAATGACAGATTTACTGGGGTTATCTGATTCCGCTTTATCTTTAAGATCTATCATGTGAAAGATTTCGGTGTGATCGAAGTCGGAGGATCTAAGTGACAGCCAAGTCAGGTTTAAAAGAAACTAGATCGCGCCGTTTTTGGGTGAGTTTGTGACAGCTATAATTATAATAGCGAAATATTGTTAAACTCGAAGACTCCTCCAATAACATGTTGGAAACTGTAGGTGTTGCCATGACTGATCGCTTTGCCACTTGACAACACTAGACTTTGTGATTTTGTGAGTGTTATCCAGTGCGGTGCCACCTGGCTTGCCCGACTATAATTCAAATTCAGTCCATTCTATTAAGTTGGTAGTCACTAGGCCAGGGCAAAATTTCCGTTACGTAGCCATAATTTAGTGTAATTCTGCTTTATCATTGTTTTAAGAGAAACAACCAAAATGATGCTACATTGTGTAATTACATTCCACTTGTTGCAAAAATTTAGTGGGAGTGCACAGGAACAACGTGAATGACCAAAACCTTAGCAGTGCTGTTTGCACTATTTTTTTAGAACAAAATGCAGCCTCACATCTAAAATGGACGTGAAGACACCTTTCATGCTAAAACATAGCGCTAAATGACAGTTTTACATTTTGTTCACGCATATTTTCACATAATTTTTCTGAAATTTCACATAATTATGCAAAAGCAAATCACTCAAATTGTGCACGCTCCTAATAGTCACATTTTCAGTCCAGTGGTGTCTTAATTGACAGAAAAGATTTGAAATCAACTTTTTCTGAAAACTGGTATCGTTGTATCTGATTTGTACTAGACTGCACAAGCAAATAATGGAGATCACAACATTCCAGAGCATCTGTCCTAAGTTGGCCAGTACAAGAGGGTGTTCCAACTCTTTTTCCGACGTGTTCTGTGCCCCTAGGGTGCTCTTGGTGAGATCACGATGTTCTTGCTTCTCATGTATTTTTCTCCTTTTGCTACTGAGTGCTGATGCTACTTTAGTGATAGCAAACTCAGCAAATGTTGCGTGTAAATTTTCATTCACAGCTAAGTGGACAGTGCTTAATTTGTAACAATAAATAAATATAAAACAAAAAAGTAAGTGACGGTTCTTAGGGGCTCACTGCCAGTGCTGCTGAATGCAGGAATTGCCGAATGGCAGGTTTTACTGAATAGCATGGGTGCCTAGTCTTTATTCCACCTCATATCTCTTTCTTCAACCACCTCAAGTTTTCTGTCTATTTACCTCACTCTTGCAAGTTCTTTCTAATGCCCACTTTCTCCCTTTGGTCTCTAGTTCCCTATCCTTCTCTTTCTCCTTCCTTCGCCTTTCTCTCCCTTGTTGAGTCAAGGATTGATGAAGAAAAATAAGCCCTGGTGTCTAAAAAGAAGCGTCAGTGCCCACCACCTGCAACCAAAACAATTAAGCACTGTAAATGGTGTTTCATGGCCATTTTTGTGTCCAGCCAGTTGAACACACCACATGCGTGCATCATTAAGGTTTTCCAACACACACATTTAGGAGTATACATTACCCAGGGCTTAAGAAATAAAGCCATTTTTTGGCAGTCAGAGGAGTTCTCCGCTGGCTTCCAGTGGAGTCTAGAATTCCTTTTAAATGCTTCTGCCTCCTAAATAGAGGTATTTTGACTACTCTCTGACATTTCTTGAGAAGAATATTGTTGCCTACCGGCCTCTTTGACTGTTTTGATAAATTTGTCATAACTGACTTATTCAGCTCCTGTTTAGGTCTCTTCTACCAGACAACGCAAGCTGGCTGTCTGTCTGCGAAAAAAAGACCTATTGTCATCTTAGAGTGGGCTGAGAACCTTCTATTGCTTACCATTTGTTGGCTTTATTATCACTTTCATTTGCTTTAATTTTTTGTCAGCTTGTATAGGCTTTCCTTCCTCTTCTTGTGTTTGTTCCTCCCCTGCAACATGGCCACATTACTTGTGTCCTTCCACTGCTTGCTTTTCAAGCACTATTTTTTTTCCATTTTTGGTTAAGCACTATTTGAGAGTGTATGCATTTTCCAGCTATCTCACTTGTGTACATTTCTTCCATCCTTCGCCGCACTGTGTTGCTCTTTCATCCATGCTCTTCTCCCTTGTGCCCCTCCATCTTGTGTTCAGCCTCTTGAGCTTCTCCTCTGTGTTGTTTCTTGCCCGTGTGTTTCTCCTCCAGCAGCATGTTCCATTGTTTAATCCACATGCTTTTCTTCTCCCCCACGCTCCATGTTCCTCTCTTTCCCTTGTGTTCTTCCCCTCCCAAGCCCCTGTGTGCATCTGTCCCCCCTGCATGCTTCCCACCCTGTTACTTCCTTCCCGCACCCTCTTGGTTGCTCCCCCACCCATGCTGTCCGTGTTACTTCCCCTACAAGCACCTGGAAAAAAATACTTACACAGTACTTCAACTCTGATTGGTAAATAAAAAGAAGAAAAGCTAACATGCCATTTTGCAGGCAGGCATATGTGTGGTGCATGTGCCTACAAAATGATGCAGCAGCGTTATATAGAGCTTCAGTTTTCTTTCCCCTTTAGCCATGCTGCATAGCATTGCGGATACTGTACATCATTGCTTAAAACCAAATGACAAGCCAATAGTTTCCAAAGGAGAGACCTATTGGCTTTTCCAGTGCTTGTTAGGGCTGACATTAGCTTCTAGTAAGGGCTGCCAGCCCTCATCATACCCTGGTCTGTTGTTGTGTGTCACATTTTCCTTCCACCCACTACAGCGTACAGAATGGGCTACTGGTCAGCCCACTTCAGCCATTGGCTAACCTCACTGTGGGTGATGGCATTCTGCTCATGCTCAAGGAGCACATCTGCACACAAAGAAGTTCCCTTAATGGTAAAGGCTTCTGTGGAAATGTGTGCTTTTTGAGTCCAAAAACTTATTTCTGCTTTTAAGGTATTTGTTTTGTTTTACTGGCGAGGGCCCAGCTGCTCCACCAGCAATGAAGTTTGCAAAAGCTAAGATGAAACAACAAGCATTGGCAAAACTGAAAGGAAGGCTGGTAGCCAATGCAGACCTATTGGCATTGCCAATGCTTTTTTTGCAGTTTTATATAGTGCAAACTCTGTTAAAGGGGATTGGCATGCTTTATGGGAACAACAGTTACATTAGACAAGGTCAGATTCATTTTTTAGGTCTCGCCTTCACAGCGCATGTGCTGTGCTCCAAGTCATAGGCTTACAACCCATTCACAGCATACCATTAGTTGTTTTTGTTGCAACTCTCATTTGTGATCTTGAAATTGCTTAGCTCCTGTAGCCTTCCTTTCCTTTCTTGTGTTGGCTCCTCCCTGGAGCATGGACCAAGAACATGTGTTCTTCCTCTTCTTTTGCAACATACTTTTTTTTTATTTTGTAAGCACTTCTATATTTTTTCTGGATGTTCAATGTGCTTTCCTACTTTTAACTCATGCATATGGCTTCCTTATTTATGTTGCTTCCGCCCTATCTGTCATCTCTATTGACGCTTTACTTACTTACACCCACAACTGTACTACTCTACTCCACTGTAAGCTACTGCGCTCTACACCACTCCATTCTACGGCACTCTATTCTAAGCCACTCCACTCCACTCTATCCCACACCACTCTACGCCACTCAACTCTGTTCTAAGCTGCGCTACTCTATGCCACTCCACTCTAGTGTACACCACTCCACGTCACTCCACTCAACGGCACTTGACTCTACGCCACTCCACTCTACTGTATTCCAAGCCACTGTACTTCATGCCCCTCTACACTATGCCACTCTGCTCTGCGCCACTCTACTGTATAGCACTCTACTTTATTCTGTGCTGCTCAATTCTATGCCACTCCACTCTACTCCACTGTACACCGCTCCACTCTACTCTGTCACTCCATGTCACTCCACTCTGCTCTTCAGCACTCCACTCTACTCGACTCTCTACTCTATGTCACGCCATTCAATGCCACACCACTCTACTGTACTCCAAGCCACTCCACTCTACTCTACACCACTCTGCTCTATGCTACTCCATGATTCCACTCTACTCTACCCCGCTGTATTCCACATCACTCTACTCTATGCCATTCCACACAATGTCACTCGATTTTCTCTACTCTGCTCCACTCTACACCACACCTACACCACTCTACCTCCACCCCACTCTGACCCACTCTACTCTACGCCACTCCATGCCATTCTAATCTACACCCCTGTACTCTGTGTCACTCAACTCTATACCAGTCTAATCTATTCCACTCTAATTTTCTACCACTCTATGCAACTCCATGCCACTCTACTCTACGCCACTCTAATTCACACAGTGCCACTCACCAGCACTCTATGCCACTGTGCTCTATTCCACTCTACTCTATGCCACAATACTCTACGCTACTCCACGCCACTCCACTCTACATCACTCAGCAGTACTCCACTCCATTCTATTCCACTCTATCCCACTGTACTCTTTGCCACTCTACTCTACGCCACTCTACTGTACACCAGTCCATTATATGCCACTCTACCTTATGCCACTCTACTGTACACCAATCCACTATATGCCACTCTACCCTACTCCGCATCACTCCATGCAACCTCTACGCCACTCTATTCTGCTCTATGCTGCTCCACTCTCCTTTATTCCACTCTCCTGCACACCACACCACTAACTTCTAGCCATGCTAAACAGCACTATGCTGCTGTACAACATGGCTAAATGAAAGTGGGTAAGCCAATAGCTCTCACATAGGTAAGACCTATTGGCTTTGCTAATGATTGTTTTTTAAGCACGGCGAGATTGTGATTTGCCTGGAATCACAGGCTGTTGAGCCAATGCCTGGACTCGAACCTGGTTCTCCAGTTCCAAAATTGGCAGCTCTGCCCTAACGCCACATCCTTGCTAATGTTTGTTGATGCATCTTCTTGAGGGCTGTTGTGTCACTGGGCGGTCTGTTTGGGGTTTGGTTGTGAAACAAATTCTTTGGCTGTACATAAGCCAAACTTACTTTTTCTAACTTTAGCGCAGTGTAAAACACAATTTTTGGTGTACAGGCTTCCAGCAGACCAACACCCTTGAAACACTTTCGGATGTAAACGTGTACTGCTCTGTAGAATTATTCTCACTCACACACAGTGGTACGGATTTGTGTGTGAATTGAGTAAAGTGTCCCAGAGGCAATGACTGTGTTATTTTACCGGCGCTGTCACGGTGTTAGTTTACCTATGCCGTGGACCAAAATAGGGTTCCCAAAAGGCAAGCTGAGCAGCTCCGGTTTCAAGCGCGCTTTGATGACTGACACTAATCCCCTCGGATCAGCTTGCATCCTCTCTCAAGCGGTCCTTCCCGGGGTGGATGTCTTTTCTTCTTATTCAGAGGATGTTCTGATCTGTTGGACTGGAACAAGCGGTGCACGTGTGTGACTGGGCGCCGCCATGCAAACCCTATAATTGCAAGGTTTGTTTCGGCGAAGCTGGTTTGATGGCCACTGTTTAAAAGTTTGGTTTAAAAATAATTTCAAGAAAGACCGAGTGGGACGTCTCAGTTTATTAAATATAAAAAAACACATGGGACACAAAACTTCAGAAGACACCGCGGCCTAAAATGTCGACCCAAAGTTTAGGTTGAACACAAACACATCCTTTGGAATGTAATTGGTTTGTACATAAGCACGACGTTTTGTGATTTTGTGTTATTGTGACAACGATGGTAGTATAGGGGAAAAAAGCGTTGAGTGGTATCTCATGCCAGTTAGTGTGTATACATGTTTAGTGATTCTGGTGCAGGCGAAGGAGAGGTATACTGTCTACAAGGACAAAACTATATGCCCGCCGGGGAAATAATAAGAAATATAACATAGGTCCTATGAGACTCTCTTGTCTGCCCAACCTGTGTGCTCAATCATAGGTATAATAGGCATTAGTCCAGGAATAACTTAGTGTCACAAGTGTTGTGATCATGCAAAATAAGATTAAATGAAAACTCAATGCCACTTCAACTCTTATATCTGAGACTGTTATTCATCTAACAAGTTAAACCGTGCACAAAAAGTGATATAGCTGCCGACGAGGCAGTGCTCAGGGAAGTGCAACATACATATACAGAAATGCCTAAAAACACTGACAACACACCTGAGAAACTAATGCACCATAACTTTTATTTTTCCCTCGGGAAACATCCTGTGACATACACAATGATTAAATAATAGAAATAGTAGAGAGGAAAGACGGGAATTGAGCAGTGGGGAATGAAGATACTGGAAAGATGGGTATTACATTGTCCTTCTTCTAAATGGTTTGCAGTTTTCTCAGTTCGCTATAGGCCTGGGTTGTGGCCAGGCCTGTGCTCTCAGTGCTGAACACTTAGGCGTGTTCCCTTGCTAGCTTCTCCCAGTCAGACGCCACTTGTGTTTGTGTCTGCTGAAACTCCGGCCCTGACCCCAGCTTACACTAGAGGCAACCTCTGGCATCATCATGCCCAGCTTTCCCACCAGTGTGTCACAATACTGCAGTCTCCATGCCTCAGCTTAAAAGTGACGCATTGTTCATGTGACATCCTGGCCAGTGACCTCAAGAAATGGACTATGTGGTCAAATCATCAGATTGTGTTGTATATTTTCTAGTGATTGAGATCTAGCCTTCATCGGGCCAATGCAAATAATTGAAACTTTTGTGATTGTGTTAGCAGCTGTGGGTATGATTGTGTGTCCGATTAATATATTTCTTGCTACAGCAAGCAGCAAAGCTTCTCTAGAACTCTACAGTCCTATTCTTGTAGATAAGTTGTCGCTCATTGACAATCTACAGCAATGACAGTTGTAACTTGAATGGTCACCTTGCAGGCAAAAGTATCTTTCTTGATGATGTGTGACCTGTATTAAGTGTAAAAGTTTTTTTTTATATGTGTCCTTACTTTCAGAGTTGGAAGCCAAGGTTTATCCCAGAGATCTTCTTACTTTAACCCCGTATCAGGTTGGGTTGATTCTTAGGTTAGGTCTGCAGCCGATGCAACTTGTAGGAAGCTTTTGAGGAGCAAATGTGTTTTCCCAGAAAGCTTTCCTTCTCATGTCTATCTCTTCCAGTCCCTACAGCTTTATGTGTGTCAGAATGCTACCATACATGGTTGGAAGACTTTATGCCTCGTTTAGAGTAGGGATGATTGTACTTGCTCCAAAAATTGGAGAAAAGCATACCCGTGAACTTAGATATTCAGCAGTCCCATTTAGCAGGTGCTACATGGCAGTGTTTCCAAAGGGCGGTAGCTACTGCAGGTTCTGGCATCTGAAATGCTCATGCGACTGAGCCAATGACAGAGGAAATGGAATTGGTGAGGCTAAAAGCAACACACCTAAAGCCCCTACCACCATCATCCTGTCTGCACAGGATCACCATGTAAATCATGACAGTACTGGGCAAAAAACCTCTTGAAATATCCCCTACACGCCAATTTATTATGATATTTCTGAGCTGGACTGCCCCTTCTTTAGAGTCTGTCTTCAGGTATAACGAACATTTAATTTTGCTATTAACACATTTAAATTGGGCAGCTGCACAAGCTTTACGACAGCGTGGCTGCCTAACCTGAAATCTCTCTGCTCGTGTGAAAAGTACTGCATTTTCTCCAGCTTTACAAGAGTCTCTGCCAATTAGGTGGGTTTCAGAGACCCTATGAACATCTAACAGGTTTTTTTTGTGCTCTGTTTTTTCGCCATTAGGTATAAAAATCCTACTTTATTATTATTATTATTATTATGAAAACACTTGTAAAGCGCATGGCTAGCCAGAGGCATCCCAGCACTAGTGTCGCACAAGAACAATAGTTAGGATGGCTTATGGTTGAAGCACATTATTCTGGTAGAGCCAGGTTTTATGTAGCTTCTGAAATGAAAGATGTTGTGTCACAGAGCGAAGTTGAAAAGGGAGGGTATTCCAAAGCCTAGCGACATTGTATGAAAAGGAACGGCCTCCATATCTTTCCTTTTTTATACAGGGTACTACAGACAAAAATAGATTGGCTGATCGTAGCCTTTTTTTAGGGTGATAAAAAGAGATAAGGGAGTGGTTGATCTGGGGGCCTTTGCCCCAGATTGTCTTATGGGCTGAGTAAAGTTTTATGTTTGTGGCAACTTGTTTTATGGCAAACAGTTTCGGACACTGACTTTTCCTTTTGAAGGTTGTACTTGGCCAATCACAATTGGTTTCCACTGGATCAAGTTACTGAACTTGCCTTCGGACGTTGTAATGTATGCACCCAGCAGAAAAAACACAATAGAAGATATGTTGGTTAAATAAAAACCCAGTGAAGGTGATCCTCTCCATAACAGTAATCAGTGGCATAAGACAACTAGGATCAAGTGATATTTTCTCTCTGGGGTTATGTATGTGTACAAACCCTAATTCAAAGCAGCTGCTCCCTGCAGAAACCTTTTGTAAGTCTTCAACTGAAGCCCCCACTAGAGGTGTCCTTTTGGCACTGAAAATCTCGGGTGATTTTAAAGCGACCTTGGGACAATGAAAGGTTAGGTGAGCTCACCAGTATTTGAACCTGCGTCATTAAGGGCGCACGAGGATCCTTCAGAGGGCGCGTTCATCTACGTAGCTACCTCAGAGGCCCCGGTACTGTAGCCGCCATGTTGCAGGTGTCCTCCCTTGTTTTCTGCAAGATCAATAACAACAGGTGTGCAGTATCACGCGCGTTATTTGCCGTCAGGCCTTAGTTTGTCGAATGATGAATAATTGCCAAGCTCACCTTGTAAAATTTGCCTCTGTTTGTGACACATAATTGTTCCGTGCGATTGATTTGTTTTGTGGCCAGAGTAGGCTTCTTAATTGAATTTATATTGATCACTCGAAGACCAGTGGCTCGGCCGAGCGGCTCTGTAAATATTTCAAATTAAATCCATTCCCGTGATCTGATGAACGATCTTGCATAGTTTGTTAAATGTAATTTGTAGGCAGGAACATAGCGTGACAGGAAATGATCATTTGATTGCGCGGCTGTAATGCAGTTGTTATGTTTTTAGTCTGAAGCAACTGCGCCAGCGAACAGGGTCTTGTGTTTTTAATCTAATATGTTTACTACTGCTAACAGATGTTTTTAAACAAGATTAGATGACATTACTTTCCCCAAGCACTACGCTACATGAATAAATGAGTGAAAACAGCCTAACCACGAGTTCATTAAAACATCTGTAGTTGTAACATGAGACCGTCACCCCCTCACATTTCAACCGTCTGAAGGTATTTATTTTTGTTCCTATTAAAGCATCGTGACGCGTTTGGTTTCTGATTCGCTAAACCTTAGCTCCCCACTGGCTTATGTGCTTAACCAACCTGCTGAATATTCTGTGCCTCTTTTCCTTTTCTTTTGTTTAAGAATCAATTACGTTCGAATTTTAATAAATGCGCAGCTATGTGACACATTTTATTTGCATTCCCGCGAGGATGACTTAAACCCACAGGTTTATGAGCTTGGCAGTGCTGGTAGAACACGTAGGTTGGCTCGTGTCTCATTTTTCACAGGAGGATAAGGTTCGACGTGTTTCAGCGCTCTAAATCCGTGCTGCTGAAGTATTTCGGCTACCTCCCAAAAACACCATTATATGCTTCCCGCAATGCCCACTGCAAGCAAGTGTGTGCAAAAACCTTCCTTATGCTTTTTTTCTGTCGGTTGCTTTTACCGTCTGTATTGTTTCCTCTTGTTTTTATTCTGAGGATTGATGTTTTTTGACGGTCGCAATTTAGTTTTCTTGTACATGACAATTTCAATTTGGGTAGTTTGGGGTACCTCTTCCTAAATACAGTGCTTGGACTGTGCCCACATTCTGCAATGTTTTTATGCTCTTCCCCAGGCACTGATACTAGTGCACTTTATACTAAAATGTATTCACGTTTCGATGTGACACCAGGTGATATTCTATTTAAGGAATCTAGCGTCCACTTAAAATTATGGCTCAAAATAAACTATCAAGTAGAGTAGCTTTAATGTGATTTTAGTCACTGAATTAATATAAGGTATTTGGCTCCATTTTGCCATCCAGCACTGCAAATGCAGTTCCATTTTGCTGCTAATTTGGAATCGGATGTCGGGAAGTTTATATAAATTTTACATCAGGTGACTTTGTATTGGTGCAAATTCCTGACAGTGATAAGTCTTGTAAGTTATGTGGCTGTCTATTGCAGAATATGCCACATACAGTGTTAAAATATGTGTCCAGAGTTGGTTACTCTTTGAGAGTGATACTTTTCCCACCGGTATAAAAGAGTAACATATTCATATTCTTACACCATCGCTATGAGTTATAAAGCGGACACTGTAGCTGTTTGCTATATGTTATTATGTACAACTTTTTAATACATTAAAAAAAATGTATATACAGCTAATTACTCTGTTAATGTTAATAATGTAAAATTGGGGTTTATGTAACTTCACCTGCGCCTATGGAAGTTGGTGAAAACAAATACAAAAAGAACGTTGACTCAGTTCTGCTTTTAAGGCCACTATTTAACAATCAAAGAATTAAGAGAGCAGCTAGTGTATTCCTAGGTTTCCTCCTTTAGCTGGATGAGTTTAGAGCAGTGGACAGCGAGGGTGCTGTTTTGTGGCCCATGGGATCCAGCACACTTGCAGTAAAAGATCACCAGCAAGGGATCCAGTAATGCATTGGGTAGGAAGTAGAATTATGAAAGCTTCTAAAGACAAGGATTCATTTTTTTTAAATTTTTTATTAAGCAGTTCCAGAATATAAATATATATGAAATAGCAAACAGTGATAAAACCAGCAATAAATTACATAAAAAGTTAACAATAAAAAGGCAGTAGTTATATAAAAAAGAAGGAATCTTATGAATAATATAGTACATCAAATATTAAAAATAGCTAGATCCAATAAGCGGGTAGTTTAGCCACAAATGCACAGTACTTTTGGAAATATTTACAAGCAGATCGATCAGTTCATTGGAGCCTATACCCAATAGTGCTGACCATTATTTCTGTTAATTCCTTCCTATAGCCCCCTTACGTTTCTGGTCCAGGTGGCAATAAATGACCAAGCCTTCTGGCCCCGGATTCTGGCCTGTCTACCCCTGCTGGCATAGATAGCCTTTTCTTGATTATAGATTCCCAGGAGCCTGGCGAGCCACATTTGGAAAGTTGGGGGATCAGTATCTTTCCATCTTGCTGCAAGTAATATCCTGTATACCGCTGTCCCCAGAAAAAGACAAAGTTCCTCCTCTACGCTTAGCCCCAATGAACCATCATAACCAAGAATCAGCAAAGTAGGGGATAAATCTACTCTATGTCCAAATACTTCTTCCCAGTACCCTGATAGGCCTTTTTTTAGCAAAGTTAATTTGTCACAATCGTAAAACATATGAATCAGGGTAGCTGGCCCTAGCCCACATCTAGGACAGTGATCATCTATCCTTTTCCCCCATGTAAACAATTTAGCTGGTGTAAAATATAGGTTAAAAATAGTTTTATACAATTGGGCTTTTAAGCTTGAGGATAAAAGTATTTTAGATGTTAAAGAAAGGCTCATATAAATATCAACATCAGGATTAGCAAGCTTCAATGCCCAAGATGATTCCGTTTTTTCCAAATCATCTGGGATCTTATCAAGGAGCAGGCTATACAAATTCCTAATTCTAGTGGATTTCCTAGATATGGTATCTAAAAGTGGTATCTTATCAAGTTTGATCTTAGGGGTTTTAAGGCAAGGATGTTTTTGATCTGAGCAAATTTAAAATACTGATTATTAGGGATATCAAAAACCCTTTGTAGTACAGAGAAATAGAAATCTTGTTCTCCCCAGAAAAATCCCCGATTGTTCTTACGCCCATCCTTTCCCATTTCTTTCCCATATCATCATTAACCTGGGATGATAATAGTGATGAATGCCACAGGGGAGTATATCTATTAAACTTCGGGATTGCCATAAAGCTGGAGACCTGCTTCCAAATTTTCCAGGCACTACGGATTACCTTAAATTTGACCTTTTTATAATAGCTTGGCTCTAATTGTTTCAATAAGAGCCCTGGAGCTTTCTTCCCAATAGAGAGTTCATATATAGTAGGTATTTTTAAACCTTGCTCTGTTCCATTATCATTCCCTATGATAGACAAAGAAGTCATTTGATGGAGAAGGGCCGCCCAATAATATAAAGTGATATTAGGAATTACTAAACCACCCCTGTCTTGTGGTAGAGCTAAATATTTCATTGATCTCCTAATTTTCCCATATTGCCATATAAAATTGGAAAATAATGATTCTAATGTTTTCAAAATATTATCTTCTATAGCCAGGGGTATAGCCCGAAACAAGTACAGTAGCTTTGGAAGCATGGTCATTTTTAGAAAATTGCCCCTCCCAATGATAGACAAATGTAAGCAGTTAATTCTCCTTAGATCATTCCCCATATTTTTAATCAAGGGTTCGAAATTGCATTTGTTAATTTCCTCTATTTTAGCGCTTATACAGACCCCCAAATAGGTAGCCGTGTCTGCTTTCCTTGGGTCATTATACTTGATATTGTCTGTACAGAGAATAATAGTTTCCCCCTTGTTCAAAGCATACCCCGAGAAAAGCCCAAAACGCTCAGCGATTTTATTTATTTCTAAAATGGCCTCAGCTGGGTTCGGTGTTAATACCGCCACGTCATCAGCATAAGCCAATACTTTGGTCTCATAACCCCCAGTAACAATTGGCTTGATATTCTGGCTCTGTAGGAGTTTAACAACCAAGGGGTTGATATATAGAGCGAATAAAATCGGAGAACAGGGACAGCCCTGCCTCGTCCCTCTTGATATATTAATAATATTAGACTCCTTACCCATAAGTTGCAATCGGGCCCTTGGTTGAGAGTACATGGCTCTGATTGCTTTTATAAGTTGGGGCCCAAACTTATTTATTTCAAGTATCTCCCATAAAAACTCCCAGGACACCCGATCAAAAGCTTTCTCAGCATCGAGGAGGATCATAGCCATCTGGCCCCCCGTCCCGGACAGGCAAGATGGCGGTCGCTTGAGATTGCTGTGCGCACAGAGCCAAGAGAGCTTGAGAAAATTAACCGAAGATGCTGAACTAAGAAGAACTTGAATAGGAAATGAACGCGGGGACCTGCGAGGAAGAGTTAAAACCGAATGGGAGATATTTGCATTTGGTCGGAACTATCATTGGTCTGGCCGTATTGCGATACCTGGGCAGAGCAATCCGCAAGGCTGACGGAAATCAGCAGGGGAACTCTTACCTGTCGTTCGCGGACAGAACGGAGCGTGCTGGGTGCACGGAAACCGCTGAACCTGAAGTGATGGCTCCCAAGACGGCTGTGGCTGCGGCGGCTGCCAAGGCTAGGACGGCCAGGCTGGCGCTACGGGGGACGTCTGAGTCGGGAGATGCCGGAGGGGAGAAAGCTGCAGCGCCGGTAGCACTGGGGTCGCCCACACAGACTCCAAAACGTGGAAGAGGCGGGGCAGTGCAGAAGGGGCGCCCGGCCGGCCCTACTGTGGCCGATCTGCGAGGGTCGGCCGGGAAAGCAGTTCCGGGCCAGGAAGGGAAGAGCAAGGCTGGTCCCAAAGGGAGCGTGAACGCGAGTGCTGTGGCTGTCGGCGAGGTCCTGAGAGCGATTCAGGCTACACCAGAAGCACGGAGCGAGGTAGAGACAGAGGGCTCTCCTAACCCGGAGCCGAGTGCAAGGGACAGGGGACCTGCTGATAAGGAAGGTACGCCCGGCTCTCCCCCCGTGTATGCGACTTTAACTGTGATGGATGCTGGGGGGGTAGAGAGCTTGAGGAGACCCGATGGAGATATAGTGATTAAGACCCCCCCAGTATTAACAATCCAGGGGACCCACTGGATACGATTGGGGAAATAGGGGGAGGGAACATAACATCTACCCCACCACAGTCATCCCAGATACAACTGTATGGAACTGACCAATCTTACCAATCCCAGCCCCAGCCCCAACCAGCCCTTAAAATCAGCGGAACCAATATAGGTGATACGGAGCCTGAAAAAGAGCCTAGTGACTTTTTTTCTCTATCAGACGGGGGTGAGTGGTCGGATGACATCTCATCTACGACGGATGAGAGCTGCAGTGATCAGGGAGATGATCCTGGCTCTAAATTAAAAACTATTCTAAAGAAAAAGAAGAAAAGACAGGGGGCAAAGGATCTGGCTTGGGACTACACTCCCACGAATCAGCTCACCTATCCCTCTCACATCTCACACCCCGATCCGCTTAGCTCAGAGCATCCAGGAACAACCGCCCCAACACTAGATGCTATTTTCCAGGCCATCTCGATGCACCGGGAAGAAACGCGCCAAGATGGGCGCAAGGCTCAAGCTGCCATGCGTAAGGTGCAAGGGGTTGTCCGAAAGCTAACTAAGACATGCAGCGCATTTGGGGAGCGGCTGACGGAGTTAGAATCTAGGATTGTTTCTAATGAATCTGAGTTGGCCTCAAATCAAACGCGAGTGGACTCCCATGAGGCACAGCTGGTCGATGTCAAATGGAAACTAGAGGAATTTGAGAATCGCCAGCGGAGGAATAATTTACGTGTGCTGGGGGTTCCCGAAGGGGTCGAGGGGGGGGGATGTTCGCTCATATGTGGTGGACTTACTTCGAGACTCTTTGCCAGAACTTACTGAGTGGAATTGGGCCTTGGAAGTGCAACGCGCTCACCGCGTCCCCTTTGCTCTGAAACAACCAGCAAAGGCTGGGGCTTTTCCCCGTGCCATCTTGGTATACTTTGGTAATTTCTTACTGCGCCAACCGGTCTTTGAGAAGGCCAGACCGGAATCAAAGAGGACTAGGAATGAGATCTCCTACTTTGTTCGCCCAGATTTTTGTCACTCCACCGTCGAAAGGCGGTGGAGGTTGCGCCAGTTAATCAAACCATTCCAAGATAAGAAAGCGCAGGCCTATTTGAATAATCAAGCTCGGCTTAAAGTGATCTGGGGAGGGCAAACCAAATTCTTCTTGTCCGAAATAAACGCTAGAGAATATCTGGATGGTCTGTCTGGCTAGGTTTAGACTCAGATTCATGTAAAACACTAAGGGTGCCGGAGAATATAATTATTACAAGGGGGAGAGTTAATCTTATACAAAGGGATAAGGTAGCACTGGATACTCGTAGGGTTTTTTTTTTGCGTTTGGTGTGTTTTTGGTATAATTGGTATGTTTGAAAGGTGTCTAAGGGGGAAAAGGGGGAAAAGAAGGAAAAGGGAAGGAAAAAAAAAAAAGGGGGAAGAAAAAAAAAAAAGAAATACTTGGAAATTAAATACACCTTTAAAAAGCAACCGCGTGAGATGGAAATTTATGAGCAGCATCTACTAAGTATTAGCGGAAGGTCTTAACACTAGAGCTCTGGCCACGTGCCGCACTTTCATCACGAACAGACTCTAGATTGAGTCTGTACGCCTCAGGAAGGGAGGTGGGTGTGTTGGGGTGGTGGGAGGGGGAGGAGGGGGTAAAAAGCAAGATCAAAAAGCATTTCCAGATTTAGTAATGAAATAAAGAAGCAGTCAAAAGAGATTAATGAAAGACAGAAGGCAAGTTATATTGTGGAGGAACATGGGGGCATCAGGTTATTAATAAAAGGATTCCTGGAGCTTGGAACTAAATCTCAATGGGGAAGATAACGATTTGTTCATGGAACGTGGCGGGGTTGAACGATGGGGCTAAGAGGGTTCGCTATGCTGAAATAATTAGGCTTAATTCTATGGATGTAGTCTGTTTACAGGAGACACACATTCCTTGGGAGAAAAGAGAATTATTAAAGGTCGGTGGCTATAACACTCTTGCCTGTACAACTCAGACTTCTAATATCCGCGGGGTGGCCATCCTAGCTAAAATATCATTAGGGTTAGCTAAGCGCAAGGCAGTGGACACTTTGGGGAGATGGGTCATAGTAGAACTTATATCCGGAATTACGATATGCTCGGTTTATGGGTCAAATCAAGATGACCCTCAAATATTTGAGGATCTTGAAATAGAGCTTGCCACTTGGCCAAATTCCCTAATTTTCTGCGGAGATCTAAACATCTCCCTAGATATAGATTCTGGGAAACAAAGGCAGGGTGGATATTCTGGTCGAAAGCCTAGAGTTTACAGGGCCCTAAGCTATCTTAAAAGTAGCCATGGCCTGGTGGATATCTGGGATTTAAAAAATCGGTCCGACCCTGGCTACACGTACTTCTCCTGCCCGCATAATAAATATGTCAGGATTGATTATTTCCTTGGAACAAGAGATTTGCTAGCACAGGCTGAGATTATGAAGCTCCCTAAATTAATATCGGATCATAACCCTCTGATTTTAGAAATAGAATCAACCAACTTTATAAGACGTCGCACTAAGTGGACGTTTGATAGAAAGCTCCTTGTGAATAAAGATTATATTGAATTTATTAAGGATTGGGCACAAAAATATGTCGATATGAATCGCTTCAGCGCGGCCAGGGGGGTTGTCTGGGACTGTTTTAAGGCCACTATCAGAGGGGAAACCATTAGCTATACGGCCAGAGCAAAGAAGGAGCAGGAAAGTAAAAATCAGCAAATTTTACGGGAGCTGGCTATAGCTGAAGAAGAACATGTTTTAGCAATAATACAGGGACAAGATGGGGTCCACATTCTGCACCGAATAATTGCTTTAAAAACAGAACTAAATAGCTGGCTAACCCAGAGATCAGCTGAAGCATTTCAATAACATCGGAATGGGTCATATGAAAACGGAGAGATGGTAGGCAAGAGGTTAGCCCTACGTACCCGGCAAAAGATCTCTCTTAATGCAATACCCTCTATTAAAATAGATGGACAAGAATATACAGATCCGGAGGATATCATTAAAGAGTTTCAACGGTATTATCAAAGTTTGTACCAAGATGATATCAAGAAGGACACGGCTGAAGTTAGGCAAGCCCTAATAGAATTGACTGCAGGTACTGAACCTGGAGGGGGTTTGGATTGGCTAATAAGAGATGAACTAGAAAAGGAAATTACTATAGAAGAAGTTCATTTAGCCCTGTTAGGTATGGCTTCGGGAAAGCCGCAGGACCCGACAAAATCCCGCTAGAGATTTATAAAATCTTAGGAACAATAATAATACCTCTCTTACTGGACCTGTTCAAGGGAGTGCAATTTAGTGGAACCCCCTGAGTCTTGGAAAGAGACTGACATAATAATATTTCCTAAGAAAGGTAAGCCGGTGGACAACCCATCTTCATATCGACCAATCTCCCTGATTAATTCAGACTCTAAATTATACTCCAAAATCCTTGCTAACCGGCTCGGGAGGGTCATTGAACGTCTGGTCTCCCCCTGGCAACATGGTTTTATCCCGGGCAAGGGAACGACTGACCACACCCGTAGAGTTATCTCGCTTTAAAGACAAGGATTCAAGGGTACACAGGTGCCATGACACTGTAGCCCAGTGGTCTGAAGGGCCCACTGAGCCCCGATTAGCATGGTGTTTCACTACCCCGCCAGCGGTGAAAGGGGCCTATGTCCTTTCTTGCACTAGGGTCCATTGCACACTTGCTATACCACTGCAAGGATTGTTGCCCCATGCTAGTAAAACACTGCTCCATGCAGAGGACTCCAACCCACTTGTTGCTGCCAAAGCTGAACAGTCTTCAACCAGACACACGCAAGACAGGTATGGCACCTTGCAACAGCAGGCTAGTATTTGGACTCTGTCTGGCTGGACTAAAAGCCATTGATGAGGCACTGCCCAGGCGAAATGACTTATCAGGATTCAGTTCGACCATGCTTCAACACTCTCTTATTTCACGTAATCATCATGCACCGCTAAAGCGCCTTTTTATTCCGGAAACCCTCAAAGTGCCTTGTGTAATTGCTTGGATTGCTTCCTACTAGACAGTTCGGTTTTGCATTGCACACATTTATACGACTCGAAGTTTGTTTTTAATTGATTCCTTTAACCAGAAGTAAGGGATTCACTGAGAAGCAGGCTCAGGGCTGCTTTGTGTGTTCCAGAAAAACCTATTCAGTTACAGACTATGTATCATTCAACAGTACAGCTTTTTTATAATCTTAGCAATGCAATTATCATAGGTTACTATTGCATAAAACATTAGTACTTAATTTAGCAAATTGAAGGAATGAAAGCCTGACTTTATTCAACTGCGATTCAAACGTGTGAATTGTAAGTTATATAGAGAACACAGCTGCACATAATGGATTCCAGACTCCCAGACTCTACTTTCTGGCACAAGTAAATCAGGTTATCCAATGATTAATGTACATTATGCAACACTTATGCCTGTGTCAAATCGTCACTTACCTATGTTTCCCTCAGGGTACAGGCCACCGTTCCCTAGTATACTCTTCCATCTTGATTAGACCAATAGGCAGTGGCTTGAACCACCCTCTTCACAGGCTCCCTGGAATCCAGAGCACTGCTGCCAAACAACACTTAAGATATCATGAGCGATTGCCCATGAGCCCTCCAATCTTCACATTTGTGGCTTGTGGTTAGATGTCTCATCATTGCATCTTTGTGCATTGCACATTGAACCATCTGTGGTTCTCAACCGCACTTACTTCCACATAAATTCCACCCCTGTTGCCAAAGTAGAGTATTATCTAGCCGGGCCTCACTGGTGACCGTGTATTTCTTCAGAAAGGTCTCAAACAGGTAGAAGTTCATGACCAAGCTTAGAAACTTGTTTCCTGCAAGAATGAAAATTATTGAAAGCCACCTTGAGTTCTGGAGAGCCTTAAACATGTGGCTTTTATTATTCACATAAACTTTGAGAAAGAGTCCCTCTGAAGAGGAAGGTATACACTGGCAATCACAACCACGTCTGTACTTACACTTTTATGTGTCCTCTCATACCTAAGTGCGGATATAAGTTTGCTGCACTTTGTCACAGCATGTCTCCAATCCTCACGCACCACAGCCCAGCTCTAAATGACCTGAAAGACTTCCAAACCCTTCAACAGTTGGCAGTATAAGGGGCTCCCAGGAGCCCAAAGACTATCTGAGGGCCTCATCAGCGGTATGAAATGCTGTGCCTTCAACAAGTACTTACATCCATTGTTCCATGGTAACTCACTACTACCTGGCTAATCTCAGAGTAGAACATCATGCAGCTGCAAGGCTGGCCATGGCTCATGAAAGTTAGATCACTTTTCTCCAAGTCTGATCTCATTGCAGTGGCTTCCCATAGATGGAAGGAATATATTGAAAGTAGCATACATACCATAGCCACTCCACTCTGGGACCTTGAACTTACATGCCAAAAAACAAGTAATCTTATAAAACCAACACCATCTTCTGAACCCTGACATCCTTTTCCTTGAAATACCTACCTTGGTGAAGGGAAAAACACTTAAGCAATCCTCCTCATAAAATGGCCCCAAAGTGTGGAAGTCCAGCCCATTGGCCATTAGGATTCCAGGGACAGCTCCTCCGCTAAGGCAGAGAAGCGTCGCCCGACTGCTCTCAGAGCAGTGGGTAAGAGAAAAATAAAATGATAATAACATTGTTATTATCATTTTATTTTTCGTTGCTGTGGAGCTGGGTTAGGGCGGGCGGGGCTAGTGGCACAGGGAGAAGGAGTGGTTCATGCACACTAAGTGCGCATGACTGCTTGGCCGGCCGTCTGGGGCCGGCCACACAGTCATGCCCACTAAGGATGTTCTCCACCGGGCTGTAATACCCAGCCTGGATGGAAAACATGCACAGGCTCCCTGCCCCCATCTGAGCGCCAAACCACTGCACTCAGACCAATAACAACACTGCATTGTGGCGTTGTGATTGGCTTTGGGGAGCATGTGTGCTTCCAGGACTCATTGGCAATGATGGAGGAGAGACGGAGGCAGCTGCAAGGAGGTAAGAGTGTTTAAAAAAAATAAAAAATTGTCCCCCCGCCGTTCTCTGCCAGCCGCCACTGATTAGGACTATCCTGTCCTTTGAAATGTTCAACAGAAAGTTGAGGAGTCTGGCATTGCAGATTCCCTACCTCCCTTGAATGGCCTATGAGCAGGTCAAATATTGACCCAAGTAGTTTTTTTCTTCATGTTCACTAGAGCTAGTATTTATAAAATGTGGTTTACGACTGCAGCTATGGCAACCCCTCTCTGTCTTATCCCCTTTACCCTTTTTTTTGATACTGTGTGCTCTTAAGTGTGTGATATTCAACATAAGGAATTTTATGTTTTCTTTCCCAGTAGCTCTGATGAGGGTAGAGGGGTGGGCTCCAGTTTCTTTTCTGTTATTTCCTTTCTACCACTTTGGAGACGGGTGGTGTGCCTGGTTGTCTGGCAACAATGTGCCCCCACCCACATTGCACACTTGCTGGTCTCTTTAAGGCAAGGAACTGCACAGCTGACTCGAAGGACAAGAGACACAAGCTGGCTGCTCTTCAACCTTTTTTCTTTACTTTGCCAGAATTTATTTTGTACCATGTATATATATAGTTTGGAGAACCTGGCCCTACATGATAGGATTTGTTTTCTTAGCTTCTTATTTTAATTAATAGAACTCCACGCGCTTGTTATTTTTACTGGCTTTTGTTTCTCAGAGTTCGCCCACTTTTTAGTTGGCTGTTGTTTTCTTTCTTTCTTGGTAGTTCGGATGGTTGCTGAGGTCTATTCTCCAACTTCTGCTTAGTTCTTCTACTGCTAACATTTCACGGACAAGATGCGTGCCCTGTTGCTTTTAAAGGACTCGTTTCCATTAATATCACGGAGGCCCTTGCTTCTTCAACACTGTAAGTTGGATGGACATGCACACCACTGGCATGCCTCAGGCAACCCCATCTATGGTCCAGCGTGGTGCAGGGCCAGAAATTCTCTCTATATTATTTATATTTCCCCTGCCCAAAGGGCCGGATAGAGTAGATTGGAACTGGATGGCATCTGCCCGAATAAGGAGATAAGAAGTAAATACGTTTTAAATATTGTCTGAAAAGCAATAAAAACACCAGTGGAAGTGACAAGCACTGTTAAATAACTTTAACTAGCTGCAAAAAGTAATTAGAATTAAGTGAAATTTTCTCTATTGAGGCTATATGCCTGTCAAAAAACTCAAGACTAAAGACCCTTCTCAGTGCACTTTGAACCAAAATGGTGGCATGAAAGGTGGGAATGCCATTCCATGCATTACCTCCACTGTTAGTAACTCTGCAGCTAAAAGTATTGTAAAGCTATTCTTACAAGTGCCCGACCCTAGTTAAACAAACAGTTTAGTGGTTAGAGACCATATTACAGAAATGGAGTTGGATTTTCTGTTTGTGAAAAGAGGCTTAAAGATTGCTGTGACCCAGATCTTGCCACGGGAATTCCAACAAGTTATTTCATCATGCACACTGATCATGTTAAAAACTAATGGAGCAGTTGTAACAATTTCCAGGAAATAAACTGTATCTTCTAACTCTGTATTTCCATTGAACAGTGCATTACTTATGCTGGTCAGTCTATCTATCTATTGTTCATTTTCTGTCACTTGCTATTTTCTTTATGAGCCACGAGTGCCAATCTCTGGGACTCCCTCATGTCTGGCAGATTTCTGGTACCTGGGATGTTACAAGCCTCTAAGTTTGTTAAATTTGCAAACATCAATTTCTGGATGGAAGACCTTTTCGTGACGCAATCAAAATCTTGACGAGCAGTGCCATTCTAAGTTTGTAACAGTCCATGAATGGATCCAGTCAAGTGGCCGTCACTATGCTGGAGGTAATCTTTACTGCTTCAAGGAAGTACTTGTGTGCTGGTATTAAGGACAGATCTTTTTGTCTAAAATTTCGATTAGCACAAAGTCAAGCTCCTGCTCCCAGCTTGGTTTGAAAAACGATTACTAGGTGTGCATTTTTAAAAGTAACTAAACATAGTTTTGCAACAGCTTCTAAAAGTACTGAGCTTCATGAGAGGATCTCAGAAGTGCTTGATAACTAGCATTGTTCCCACTAACACAACAACAGTTCACATCCTTAGATTTTTCCTGGACCTTCGTATTCTAATTTGTAAGCCCTACTTTGTAATGCACACAAAGTAGGTGAACGTAGTTAGTGATTGATTTTGATGAGGAAAAGCAGCCTTACAGAGACACCCAAATAGTACCAAATGTCTATAAAAAATTAAGGTCCTATCATCATAGTTACACTAGGGTCACACTGGTATTCATCATTCAAAAAGAAATATTTAGTATAATCAGAGAGCTAGCCTCTCCTACTAGTGGTTATTCTCCCTAAACATTCACCGAAGACTTCTGTCACAATTTATCAATCCAAATTTTCAGGAAAAGATTGACAAATCGTGACAGTCTTTTAGGAACAAGCCTGTGAGAGCATGCACTAGCGTATGCGTGTCACTTGAGAGACCCTGTTGTTAACAAAATGGGCTTGGAGCCCACCCTTTGCTTACCATTGTTGGCTTGCGTGGCACTCTTCTTTACATTCCCGTAATTCATCAAGGCAGATCTAAAATCATTTCCGTTCCTCTCTGTGAAACGGGGACCAAGCACTGATCGATTCAACATAATCAGTGCCCGGCCACTGCTCCAGACGTGATTAAGGTACTATTTTGTTCTGTTTAACTTTTAGTGACCTGCAAACAGAAGGCATGTGCCTGGCAAAAACGTGACCAGCAGAACAAACAAAATTGCAAAAATGTATTTCCTATAGTTAACATTCTTTTATTTTGCCAAGTCTTCTTTTCTCAGTTCACACTCATGTTTTCTTTTGTTTTTGTTCATGGGTGCTGTTCTCAAAAGATGAGGATTATGTTATTGCAAAGCGACATTGTATCTTTCTTGTATATAATTTCTGAAATGATGCTTTAACACATAATTGTGCAGTACACCCCAATCCACCCCACTCTAGTCCGCACCACTCAAATCCATGCCAATCCACCCCACCTCACCCCACACCAATCGGCCCAACTCAATCCAGTCCAACCCAGATCAATCCAATGCACCCACTCCAATCCAAACCACTCACCCAATACACTCCAATCCACCACACTCCAATACTCCCAACCCACCTCACTCCAGTCTGCCCCACTTCATTTCACCCCACTCCAATCCAAAACAATCTGCCACACTCCAAAGCAATCTGCCACACTCCAATCCAAAACAATCTGTCCCACTCCAGCCCAAAACAATCTGCCCTACTCCAATCCAAAACAGTATGTCCCACTCCAATCTGTCCTACTCCAATCCAAAACAATCTGCCCACATCAATCCAAAACATTCTGCCCCACTCCAGTCTAAACCAATCTGCTCCACTCCAATCTGCTCCACCCCAACCCAAAACAGTTTGCCCCACTCAAATCCAAAGCAATCTGCCCCACTCCGATCCAAAGCAATCTGCCCCACTCCAGTCTAAAACAATTTGCCCCACTCCGATCCAAAACAATCTGCCCCACTCCAATCCAAAACAATCTACCCCACTCCAATCTTTTGCACTCCAACCTGCCCCCTCCAATCCAAAACAATCTGCCCCTCCAATCCAAAATAATCTGCCCCCTCCAATCCTAAATAATCTGCCCACTCCAATCCAAAAACAATCTGCCCACTCCAATCCAAAAACAATCTGCCCCACTCCAATATAAAACAGTCTGCCCCACTCTAATCCAAAACAATCTCCTCCACTCCAATCTGCCCCACTCTAATCCAAAACAATCTGCTGAATCCAATCCGCCCCACTCCAATCCTAAACCATCTGCCCCACTCCAATCTGCCCCACTCCAGTCTGCCCCACTCCAAACCCAAAACAATCTGCCCCACTCTAATCCAAAACAATCTGCTCCTCTCCAATCTGTCCCATCCCAATCTAAAACAATCTGTCCCACTCCAATCTTCCGTACTCCAATCTGCTCCAATCCAAAACAATCTGCCCCACTCAAAACAATCTGCCTCACTCCAATCTGCCCCCTCCAATCCAAAACAATCTGTCCCACAATCTTACTCCATTTCAATCCACCCCAAACCAATTCACAGCATCTAGTCCACCTTCTCCAATCCACCCACTCCACTCAATCAAACCCACTGTACCCCAATCCTGTCCACCCCAATGTGCTCCAGTCCAATCCACCCTAATACCTCAACCCACTTCACCCTGTTCCACCCTACAACACTGCAACACTGCATTCTATGACACTGCACTCTATGACACTCTAGGACACTCTACCACACTATACTCCAACAAATACAGTATACAACACTCTACTCCCCCCACTTTCCTCTAGGACACTCCACACCACTAACATTTAGCCATGCTGAACAGCAGCCACACTGGTGTACAATGTGGCAAAAACACATTGCCAAAGCCAATAGCTCTTGTATAGATGAGACCAATTGGCTTTGCCAATGCTTGTTAAATACAGAGTTTTTTTGTGCTAATCTTAGTTCTGATCTGTACTCTTGGTGAATACGCGACTGACTGAGTTAGTACCTCTATAGTAACAGTTTACACAGGGTAAGCTGCATGTTATTATGTCTGGTTGTCCTCTTGGTCCTTGCAACCTACAATTAATTGAACTAGTGCCTGACATTACTACGCCCAAACTCACTGATTCATGTAAGCAGTCGTTCAGGGATTGTATGGTTAGCAAAGTACCAAGAGTTGGAAAGAAGCCACTGTTATAAAGAAATCCAATGCAGGTGCACTGATGTCTTCTAACTTTCAGTCCATATCACTGCTGCTATATGCCACTAAGGTTATTTAAAGTTTGTTAATTTTTTAGCTATCTGATATTTTAGAAATAAGCAGGCGAGTTTCAGACTGAACCATCGAACTGAATCTGTACTGACAGCAGCATTGGATAATATACTTACCATGCAGGATACAGTGAAGTCTACATTATGGTCCTTTTGGATTTCTCTGCCATCTTTGACATTGTTTCTAATTTCATATTAATCCAGCGGCTAGGTGAACTCTGATTGGTGTGGAAGCCCTAAGGAGGATCACAATCTCTTTGGATGGACTGACTCAAGTACTCTTACTGCACCCCCATTGATCTCAACTTAAGCACCTAGACTTTTGTTCACAGCTGTTGCTGTGAACAAAGGCCTCACGGAGCCCGAGGGGATTTCAACCCCCTCGGACTCAGAGAGGCCTTTGTTTTACAAATTAGAACATTCTGCCTCCAGGGGCAGAATATTCTAATAGCCTTAGAGCCCTCCGTAGTGGGCTCTACTGGTCATTAGAACATTGGAATGTTGGGAGCTCCATTGAAGACAATGGAGTAGCTCTGGGCTTATAATGGCTGGTATAAGCCCAGCACTCCAACATTCCAATGTTTGTCTTTTTGTTTCTCCATTTTTAATTTAGAACATTCTACCCTTAGTGGGTGGAATGTTCTAATAGCCTTATAGCCCTTCTGCCTCAGGCTATGCCAGTTGTTAAAGGCCCTCTCCCTCGTTATAGGCCCTCGCCTGCGGCTCGGACCTATAACTCGGGATCAGGGCCTTTAACAGCTGGTATAGCCCTCGGCAGCGGGCTATAAGGCTATATTAAAGACCAGCTCCCTTGTTAAAGTCCCTCACCTTCGGATCGGGCCTTTATCGCTGGAGCGGGACTTTAATGGAAGGCTATATTATTATTGTTGTTGTTATAATTCTGTAACGATATTGAAATACCATGCCATCCAAAGCCGCTCCTATAAAAGTGCTTTCATTTAAAGCATGCTATTAACCCATTGAGTCTTGTTCCCACTTTATAAAACTGTTATTAAATAAACAAAATATCAATTCTGTAGTACAGTGCAACACAATTTATTAGAGACAAACTAATGCTAGAAGTTCGAAGTTCACTTTATAAAGCCAGCCGCCAGAAAATAAAACACTTGTTTTACTGCTAGGAAAGAATGGTAATGAGAGCAGGTCCCCAGGACTGACTGAGAAAATGGATTGGAACTTTCAATTTTTACAGAGAAAATGCACTCCAAGGAGCAGACAGTTATCTGACTTCCCATGACTTTATTTCCCAGCACATCCCTGACTGTCTCCTCAGGACAGAAACTTGGTTGCCTGCAGACTACAACATTGTCTTGGTAGACCAAGTAAAAGGCAGCTGCCCATCCTGGCTGCGCACAGACACGGCCCGCGGACATTTTCAAGGAAGACCTCAATCTGAGACTACACCCTTCTCAAGAAAAAAACCTGCATTCTCAGTCTGATATTTAAACAGAATAACGGGTGGAGCGTTCATAGTGGAGGAAACGCTGAGCCACACCCCTTATAATCTCTTTACCCCACCCTTAATAAGACATCCCCGGGTACGCACCCTCATTTTGAAGGTATCCTCCTATTTTCAGTGAATTGCAGCCTTATGAAAAGCAAGCTATCATCATAAATCTTGTTTTTAGTAACGGATCCGAATTGGTAGCTAAAAACAAAATAAAAACGTTCAAAGCTTTTATTTTATTTCTTTAAAGCGGACGGAGGGTGAAGCAACAGTGAGGTCGTAAGAAAGAAGGGGGAGGGCGGGGGGACATGGAAGCAACATGGGGAAGTTGAGGGACACAGAAGCAACATGGGAGAGGGGGACACAGAAGCAACAAGTGGATGGCAAGGATCATGGAAGCAAAGCAGAGGTGAGCAGGAGTGGATGCAACATGGAGAAGCACATGGATGAGAGCAACAGGTAAGTGGTTGGGGAGAAGCACGGGCGAAAGGCAGCAGCACAAGGGTGGGAGATAATTGCACGAGGGAGATAGCTCAAAAACACATGCCCTCTCTGTGAGTGCTTACATAAATAAAAAAGTAGCTCCATTATTCCCTCACAACGAGCGAAACAATCACATTGTAAAGAGGCAGTGCGCCCCTGGAGGGACAAACACAAGGTTGAGAAGCTGGGACACATATGAGAAGCAGACAAATGAAAGTGACAAGGAAAGCCAACCAATGGCAATCAGTTGGCGTGATCTAAACCGCTCTATGTTAATAAGTCTTGCAACAGACAGTGCATGCGCTGTCTAATAGGTCCTCCCTAAAAGAAAACAAAAAATGAAACCTACAAAAGATACACTTCATTAATGAAGTCCAATCAAAACATCTACCTGCAAAAATATTAGCACAAATTGTATTCCCTCATCCAGACTTGACCTAAATATTCTAGAGCTAATTTAGCCAAGTACAACGATGGTTTGGCCAAAGTTAGGGCTTTTAACTAATTGGTCATTTTGTAAGTATACAGTTTACGTGGTCTTTATTTTTGTAATCTACATTTTTTAATCTTGTTTTTTGCACTCTCTATTTTTGAAGTTAAATTTATTTCCACATAGAACTAGATATTCGAAAGCCCATTTATGCCTTGGCAGCAAAGTCTAGCTATACACCATGGTTGCACCCTAGGCTCACCAAAAACCAAAAAATGTACTGCGGACAAACTGAAGGTGTATGTGTAATGGAGATAAGTGATTTTCAGTTCAAGGACCTTGACTGTGGGATGGGTTGTACATCACCATCGCAACCGGGTCACATTACCTCACCTTCGCAAAAAAAAAAAAAAAAAAACAATCTTTTGAGATTCGTCCATGCAACCAACCACTCCAGGTAATTTCCTTGAACTGATTATAGTTCACAGAACTGTATTAAAGCAATGCTTTCATATATTCATTTGGTTTCAAGGAAATGTTCTCAGCTGCACTGTTAATGTTCAAAAGGTTGAAGTGGGACCATAAAATCGTGAACGGTAGAATCCAGTCTGATTTTGTAGCCAGTTTTCGAATATTCGCATATTTTAACTAATTCGTGCTGCCCTAGCGCCCCGAATCTTAATCATCTGACAGGCGGCTGCCATGCTTTTGGCCTTATATCAAGTTTCAGCCCAAGACGTGGGCTGTAAACAGAAATAACTGTCTGGGCAGAGGCAAGCTCAATGTGTGCCTGCCAGGCGCTCTCTGGCAGCCTGTGCCCTTGCTTGTTTATTGGCACTCAGTACCTCTCTCTTCCACAGTTTATTTATTTAGTCTAGTTTATTTAAGCTCATACATAGGTTTGCCATGGTAGAATTCAAGGGAGTGACGAGTCCGTTCGAGTATGGCTTATTTGCAGTGTGTCTGGTACATTTCGCAACACACTGATTGAAACCCATTCCCGCCCCAAGTTACAAATGTGTTTGCAATAAACTATTTGCTGTGTCTCCCGTTTGGCGAGCAGTTTATCTCTCCGCTCCAGCCTAACCATGTCAGAGGCTGGAGCACCTGCCACTCATCCCGTTCAGCTAATCCAGGTGCCCGCCTCTTATGCCGACAGATAAATACGATTATCCAATGCTGGCAACAAACCAGCTCAGTCCTTGTATACACTGAAGTGTGCATTTGGAACATCCTCTGAGCTGTTAGAAAGTTATTTCCCACCTAGTACAATCAGACTGCTCTTGATACAGGCCTACTCTTGTCAGCCAGTCTCCTCTTCTATGTCTACTGCACCTCTCCTAAACCCCACCTCCCAGTGTAGCTTGCATAGTCCACCTGCCTTTGGGGTGACATGGACTGACTTGCAGAAGACAAAAAGACCTGCAATTGAAATAAAATTGTAAAACTTTCCTACAGGTCAGCAACTCCGCTTTTATCCTCAATTCGAACCCTGCCAATCCCATGCTGTAAACAAAATTAATCACTAAATCTATTGGTGTAAGGGTGAAAAAGGTAAGTCTTCCTTGCTTACCAAGAAATAGTCAATATACCTTTTTGTAAATATTCAGTTTTTATTTTATTTAGTTCTTTCTTATATTGCAACCATGACACCCCTTGGAAGCCTGAGAACATTATTCCTGCACATACATGAGAGGTGTGCAGGGGCAACTGGAGGATGTTCCGGAGGGTTGTGTGGAGGACAGTTTGCATTTGTCTGAATCCAAAACATGTGAGGTCTAGCCTTTTCTGCAAGTTGAGACAGCCCACTTGAAATGGGCGTGGGGAAGGTAGTTTCATGAGGTTAGAATCTTGCTTCAGATGAGATTTTCCAAAATATCGTTTGCACCTCAGTGTTATGCGGACCTTTGTCATCAGGTGATAGTTGAGAGAAATACTGGTGAGATATCTAGTGACATACCCAGGGATAGCTCTATGAAATATGTACAGACATTAAAGTCTGTTAGTTGTTTGATCTTGAGCCAGTACAGAGGTTTCATGGGGGCCTGAGGATGTCAAAGCTCTTCAGACTGAAGATGAGGAGTGCTATGCCTTGTTGAGCTTTAAACCTTTCAATGTCTTGGTGGGAAGCCCAACTTACATACTAATGGACTAGTGAAGATGGAACATTACCGTCACTCGGCCTAGAAAGAGTTAACCTGGCAGTTAGAAGGGTCCCATGCAAAAGGCACAGGCGTTAGAAGATGTTTATTAGCGTTGCTTTATTTTTGGGTTTAAGTTCACATCAATTACAAGATTGTAGGTTTATATTCTGAGATAATGTGGAAACTTTGGTGTCCCTATTTTTAAGGCATTTCATTTAGAAGTTTGAACGGGGCTCTGGACCCAGGAATAGATATTTTGTCTTTGATGATGTTAGGCAAAGTTGCTTTGATAAATCCACTGCTGGGCGTGTCACACATGCCACCACTTGATGTCATTTAGCATTCTTCTCCTTGTATTTCGAGGTGGATCTCGGTGCCAATGATGTACATGTGGTTGTCTAGATTGAAGAAGTGGAAGATAGTTGCCAACGGCACCAAATACGCGTTGAAAAGTAACAGTGTAGGTAATTCATGCAACACTCCACTTGTGATATTTGTGATTTAATATGCGAGCTAAAAATCCATTTCCATATTCATACTTCCTGAATGTATGTTAGTCTGTTATATTGGGGATTCTAGGGGTCGTTGTGCTTTATTTGTTCCCTCTGTCCACCTCTGTTCCTCTTTATGGTAAGTTTGCTCAATCTGCCTCCCACCCCTTTGATTTCTGTTTTCTGTTATTCTTTCTGGGCATGTAATTTTCTGTTTGGCACGCTGTCCTGCCCTGTGGCAGAGTTAAGGCCCTGTCTTTTCGTGTCAGAGGGTCTAGGTTGAGAAAAAGCACCTCTTGTCCACTTTAAATCAAAAGGAATACAGGGAGTCGGAGGTAAAAACATTTGGTTTGTTCAAGCTTGAACGGATGCAAGACCAACAAGGAAAAAGCTATTCCGTGTAGGTAATGAACAACCACACAGAATTCTCCTTTCATATTTATACTATACTTCAAACAAGCCTACACCCCTTCACTTCCCTCCCCCTAATCCATTGGAAAATTCCTTCCAGTTATACATACAAAAAGAATAGCTAACCACACTACATTTTCAAGATAAGTGATCACAAGCCATTGCTTAATTGCAAATTGAATGGAAAAAGACCAGCGTGACTTTCCATCTCAGAGAAGCACAAATGATTAACAAAGTGTAATTATTCTAACAGCCACTCGGTACTTTTCCAAGGACATGGAGAGAAAAAAATAAAAGAATGTACAATGTCAGAAAGTGCATGGAAAATTCCTCAAACAACGTTGTACAAAGTCGGGTGGATTTAAAAAAAATTCTGCACTCATGTTCATATTATATAACCTTTTCCTCAAATGGTCCTAGAACACGAGTTCAACATTTACCAATTGCCTGCTATCACTAACCGATAGAATCAATAATAGATAATTTAATTTGGCCCCTCATATTATGACAGTACTTTATTTTCAGATATTGTCCATTATAGGATTGTTAACAGAGAAAATAAGAAACAAATGGGTTTTTGTAAGAAGGCTAATCTGTGAGGGCACTAACACTAATGTTCATTAAATCCCATATTTCTTCTTCTGGCATCATAAGCGTATTCTGTTGTGGAACAGCTTGCAGGCTGAAAGGAGCATACTGCAACACATGGGAAGACAACTGACACATAGACAGCACCCTAAAATAATCCCTCCTATAACCAAGGCTATCACTAATAGTTTCCAACCCCATGTGAGCAGTACCTCTCTAAACCAACCTGACCAAGTCCAGTCTCCAGTATCCTGATGTATCTCAGCAGCAATTTTGTGAAGTTTTTGAATGGCCAAATTCACATTAGGAGAGTTATCTGGGATATATACACAGCAGGAGCTGCCAATTAATTTGCATACCCCCCCATTGTCTGCTAAAAGAATGTCTAATACAATCCGGTTTTGAAGGGAAACAAGACGGGTAGCTTGCATTTCTACAGTAATGTTACTGTGTGCACCAGTATTCTCATTAATAACAGTTTCCACTACTCTGATCAATTGGCGCACCTGTACACTATTGGCCATAGGACCCCAAAAAGGCACTATACCCTTCATTGCATCAATAAATTGCTGCAGCATGGTATCTGTCTGGTCAACCTGTACTTCCCGTTTATTAAGTCGATATGTCCTGTGATAATCAGATGGTGCAAGGTAAGTGGGAGGAAGAATAAATGCAATATAGCATCTGCCTGACCATTCTTTAGGGAGCCAGACATAAGCCTGATTACCACAAACAAAATAGGTATTTTGTGAAGCCACAAATGATGGAGAACTAGTACAATTTAATATCACTGTGTGGGAGCAAATACTATTCCCAACAGCAAGGAGCCCTTTACCTTGAACACCAAGGGGGGCGTTATGGGTATGCACAGGTATGGGTATCATAGACACCTTGGACAGTTTTCTCTCATTAAAGAATAATAACATAGAGGAGTTATCATAGCCTGTAAATTCCTCCTTCTCCTCCATAGTGCCATAGATTCTAACAGCATCTGGCCAGCAAAGATAATAAAGATGATCCCTAAGCTGACTCTGTACTGCTTTATTAGTAACTTTGATATAAGAAGCAAAATTCAATTACCACCATGCACTATAAGACCCATTATAGGATAAAGGTAGAGGAATAAGAGGTGCCTTCCTTTTGACTGAAGATGGCAGAAAACCACATATCCAACAATCTGTAGCATTATGTAAAACCTGAATTAATGTATTATTCACATATTGCAAGCGGTGTGCTTGCTTATGAGGGGCAAGGGTTATGTACTGATGCTCTGGTATTGGTGTGGTGACTGATGTCACTGATTTAGAGACTGGGTGGTTTTCGTCTAACCACCAGAACAATCCTAGCATTCCTAAAATTATCAAAAGACAGAAGCAAAATAATTTTCACTTTCTTGGTCCAAAATTGTTGTATACCAGACACTGGAGTCTTTTCCTCCTTCTATAAATCAGAGGGTGATTTCCCAAATGGTCTCAGTTCAATACTCCTAGTCATACCCATATTGTATTATTTGTGTGTGATGTACAAATACCTGTTGTTGATGAGTGATGCTTCTCCTAATATTTTGTCTTTATGCTCAGACCATCCTCCTTTTTAGGTCTCGGCCTGCACCAGCGCTTGCGCTGGTCTGGCCGAGAGTTTTAGTAAGCGGGTTTTGGAAGTGCAAACCCACTGGCTTTCGGCTGGCGACCAGCTTGCGTTCATGATAGCGTGCACGCGCTTCTGCCATCTGGGTTTCCTATCTCTTCCTCATTTCCTCGTCATGGCTCATTAACTCTCTGGACTCTGATGTTTCAATCGCAGCAGCAGCAGCTCACATTACCAACTGACGGCCCTGGACTACAGTCACATGAAAAACAAAGCGAATAGCATTGAAATGCAAGCTTTTTTTGTCTAGTTAGAAATATTGCTTCGGTGGGTTGATTTCACCTTATATCGCTATTTGTTTTATATTGGGAGTCACAGCCTAATTACCAGTATTTTTGTCTCACTCTGTTTTTAAAAAAATATTTATTCGCGCAAAGCACAAAGCTATATTTAAGGTTACTTTTTCCGCGTCACTTCTTCACTCTATTTAAACTTCACCCCCCCACTCTTATTGTCTCTCTCCTTCCTCTCTCTCCCCTCTCTAATTCTCTCTCTACTTAATTAACTCTCCCCTCTCTATCTTTTTTAGCCTTTCATTCTCTCTCACCCCTTTATCTGTTTCTCTTTCAAACTCCTTCATTCACTCTCTCTCCCCTTCTTTCTCTCTCTCTATCCCGCTCCACTCTTTATTCTATGTACACCCTTTCTCTCTCTTTCTCTCACCACCCTCTCTAATTGGGCATTATATCTTCACTCTCTCTCTCACTCGGCAAGACCACAGCATCACTCAGCATCACCACAGCATCACTCAGCGCAACCACAGCATCACTCAGCGCAACCACAGCATCAATCAGAGCCAGCACAGCATCAATCAGAGCCAGCACAGCATTACTCAGCACCAACACAACATCTCTCAACGCCACCAACAGCATCTCTCAACGCCATCACAGCATCTCTCAACGCCATCACAGCATCTTTCAACGCCATCACAGCATCTCTCAACGCCATCACAGCATCACTCAACGCCATCACAGCATCATTCAACGCCATCACAGCATCACTCAACGCCATCACAGCATCACTCAGCACAACCACAGCATCACTTAGCGCCACAACAGCATCACTCCGCGCCACCACAGCATCACTCAGCACCACCATAGCTTCACTCAGCGACACCACAACATCACTCAGGGCCACCACAGGATCACTCAGCACCACCACAGGATGACTCAGCACCACCACAGGATGACTCAGCACCACCACAGCATCGCTCAGCGCCACCACAGCATCGCTCAGCGCCGCCACAGCATCACTCAGCGCCGCCACAGCATCGCCCGTTCGTAAGGATTCATTTCAACAGAACTGCGGCACGTTGGAAACTTGAAAGTTCCAGCCATTATTTCTAATAAAGAATATTATATATGCCTTCAGCCGATTAATTAGGCTCTCAACAGTGATTTCCACACTATCAGTGCTGTTTTTTCTCTCCCGGTCATTAGGAGCCACGTAGGCCCTAGCATAACTCCAGCCTTCTAGGGCGGTCTATGATCCCCTCACCCACCCTCTCACCACAGTCCTGATGAAGACCCCGGCATAAGGATTTGAATAGCCTACGGATATATTGGGGTCGAAACGTCAATTTTTTTTTTATCAAGCCAGTTTTAACACCAGAGATTTAGTACTGTGTTAATTATTATCATGGCGATACAAGTTGTTTTGTGTATATTTTGATTAATAGGCTCAATCAAGGAGCCACATGTCTTTTGAATATTAAATTGTTTTGTTTTGATTTGAACTATACTTCTGAAGTCACTACCCTTACCTCACTTGAATTACCTTCACTCCACTTTCCCTCCTTTCCTTTTCCCACCTAGGGATATCATTGTATATAATATGAACTATGTCAATAATAGACTAATGCTCAGTGTGAATTAAACACTAGGAGCAACAAAATACCTTGTGTCTTAGTTGTTATAATCCCGTTGTAATTTTGGCCATTGAATTGTATGGTTGCTTTCTGGGACCACTGTTCTTATGTACTGCCACAGCATCGCTCAGCGCCGCCACAGCATCGCTCAGCGCCGCCACAGCATCGCTCAGCGCCGCCACAGCATCGCTCAGCGCCGCCACAGCATCGCTCAGCGCCGCCACAGCATCGCTCAGTGCCACCACAGCATCGCTCAGCGGCACCACAGCATCGCTCAGGGCCACCACAGCATCGCTCAGGGCCACCACAGCATCGCTCAGGGCCACCACAGCATCGCTCAGGGCCACCACAGCATCACTCAGGGCCACCACAGCATCACTCAGGGCCAAGACAATATCACTCAGCACCACCACAGCATCACTCAGCACCACAGCAGTATCACTCAGCAAGACCTGAGTATCATTCAGCATCACCTCAGCATCGTCTCCGCAACAGTCACCACCACCACCACTACCACCTCAGCATCACTCAGCACCACCTCAGCCTGATCTCGGAATCTGGCATCTGTTGATTCTCCCTAGCGTCTGGCCGCTGCTAGTGTTATAATACAGGTACTAGTTCCCAACCTTCACCCTCCAATTGTTTATGCCCCCTCAAAAAAAAAAGCTTTAACAAACAACCATTGCAATAGGCAGAAACAAGTTGCCAGCATTGCAAGAACAAAAGAAAACTGAGGAAATTTTTTATTGTAAATACTTTTTTTAATATGGTCGTTCAGTTGTACATAATGCCTTCTTGGTCATATATAAGGTAACAAAAATGCTTCTGACACTTTTTTATTATAACTTTTCAGCATGCTGCACAGCAGCCACACTTCTCTACAGCACAGCTTGAAGACATTGGCAAAGTCAATAGCTCTGGCTAAACACTTATAAGGCGAGACCTGTTGGCTATGCCAATGCTTGTTTTCTCTTCTTTTCCAAAAAGAGAACCAAATCAAAAACACCTGACAGCCAAAAGCAAAGTAACGTGGCTAAGACCTCCTAAAAAAATCCCTATCTATTCTACCAAAGAACATCAAGAGTTCCCAGTGTCCTTTACTCCAAAGCCTCACTGGCAAGCTTATGTACAGGTCCAGACATTGGCAGTCTTGACCACCGGCATGGGTTGCTATCTCTCTAGAGATAGTTTTTTCATTCAAAGTCTATAGTTTTTGACAGTCCTAGGTCTCAAATTATAACTAGGCGAATCACAATCCAGATGCTCAAATAGAGGTATTGGTATCAATTTGGGCTCAACAGGAGTGAAGTTGACCAGTGGATATGCTACTTCTCCTTCTTCAATCAGCTCACCATCATTAAAAGATACTTGCTGTGGAGGAATTCCTCGCTTCACACATTGATCATAGAACAAAGGCGATGGAGCTTTCTTAACATGGTGGGCATGCAGCCAATGTTTGTGTCCCATGCACTTTACAGCAGGCTGAGTGGCGAGTAGCACTTGAACTGGTCCTTTCCAGCGTGGCTCAAGACTGGATTTCCTCTGAAAGTGACGGGTGAAGACCTAGTCTCCAGGCTTCAGATTATGACCTGAACCTTCAAGACGAGGAGGGAGACTGGCCTTCACCTGTGAATGAATCAAACGCAATTCTTTAGTCAATTGGTCACAATAATCAACAAGCAGAGGATGTTAAATTACACAAAATTTCCTAGGTCTAGGTGCACCCCACATATTTGCAGGCCTCCCCATTTCTACCTGGAATGGGGATAAACCCATTTTCGAGTGTTCAGTAATTGCGCATTGAAAACAAAGCTATGGGCAAAGCATCAGGCCATTTTAATTTTGTTTCAGCACATATCTTTCCCAGTTTTCCTTTCAAGATACCATTGTATCTTTCCACTAGGCCTGCAGCCTGTGGATGGTGGGCAGCATGAAACTTTTGCCTCATCTGCAAGCCCTTGCAGACCAGGCCCATCACTTGGCCTATGAAGTGTGACTCATTGTCGCTCCAGAGCACTCTGGGCAAACCAAATCTTGAGAAGTACTCCTTCAGGAGTATTTTTGCAGTACTTAGGGCTGTGTTATCTCGTAGAGGGTAAGCCCCCACCCACCTACTAAAGGTGCAAACCACCACTAAGTCATACTTAAGCTTGCCCACTTGTTCCATTTCTATGAAATCCATTTGCAGGACTTCAAAGGGAAAATCTGGAGGTGCAAAATGGCCTGTCGGGACTAGGGTACCTTTTCCTGGATTATAAATAGCGCATATCATGCATCTTTTGACATGGGACTCTGCCACCCTGGGAATCAGTTTGTTGAACCCTACGTGGTCTAATGTTGCCACTATTCCTTTGGCACCAATGTGAGCTGGGCTATGTGCCATAGCAACAATAGCGTTAACATAACAATTAGGAAGCATCCATCTTTGTTTCTCTGACAGATCCATCCAACATCCGGTATTATCTAATCTACCATACATCTGCCATGCTTCGGGGGCCGTGGTCTGCAGCCCAAGATGGCGGTCGCTTAAGCGACGAGCTCCGGGCCAGGGCACCTAATCCGTGACATTATCCTGTACTCCCTACCTTGCCAGATGATACTTCCAGCGTCGGAGCGCTGGGAGCGCAGGCGGGCTGCCTCGACGCTGCATTCAGGAGCTCTGGGACCCCGGCAGTGAGGACTTTCGGGCGGCGGCGCGTTTCGGCCTCCCCAGGGGCCTGCTCCGGGACTGAAGCCTCGGACTGCCCTGATTGCAGGCTGGGCGGCGGGCGCCGGCTCCCCGCCGCGACTGGAACTTTGGCTCCCGGCCCCGGGGCCTGCACGCCCACTTCTCGGGGTCGCTGCCACCTGGCCCAACCGGAGCACAGACTGGTGTGCATTGGGCTGCTGCAACTGCGGGAGGTACGTGGGGCGCACCGGTGTGTGGGTGCGGTGCTGCTCGCCGTAGCGGGCTCCCCTGGGTGAGACTCCCGCAGCTCCTGGGACTATTTCGCGCCACGCTTCGGTGGCGAGTCCCCGACTGTACCGGCGCTGCCCTGGGTGAGGCCCCTGCAGCTCCTGGGTTTATTTCGCGCCACGCTACGGTGGCGAATCCCCGGCTGTACCGGCGCTGCCCTGCTGGGTTGTGGGTCGGCGAGAGGCACTGGTGACGGAATGCTGCCTGTGACTCCCTGATCCCTCCCGGACACCGAGGTGAACTCCATTGGTGAGCGCGGGGCCTGCGCGCAGTGCCCTCATCCCCTCTGCGACCCGCAGAGCTGGTGGCCCTTGGGATCCCCGGGCAGTATTGTTGACCGGCTGTGCCCGGGATACCGGGACGGGCTGACTAGTCCCTACTGCCCCCCAGCCTGATAGCTGGGGCGGTACGGCTCCTTGCCATTAGAGGGGCCCCTTCGCGCCACACATCGGTGGCGGCTCCATGGTTGGACCTGGGGGGATCCATGCTGTACCTGGGCTGACACCTGATCGGATCGGAGGTCCGGCTGCGACTGGGAGTCCGCCTTGATGTGGAGGCTGGGGGGGCGCTAGGCTGAACAGTGGACTGCTGGGGCATTGCGCCGCGAGGGCCGCATGTGGATCTCTTGACACCCTTCACTCCGGTTACAGTCCAGTGCATTATAGGGGCCCACTGCTACATCCGCTGTCGGCTGCCCTGGCCTGCCTGGGCGCCCCCCCCTGTGATAATTGCGACAGAGTGGACCGGCACTCCCAGCGTTGCCTTAGGGTCGTACTGCTGATCAGTGGTGGGAGTTAGGTGCCTGGCTAGGCTCCTCTCCGGCTGCCCCCCCTGACGCTGCCTGCAGCAGGGCTCTACTACTAGAACGCGGTGGCCGGGGGCATATAGTCCTATTGCGCAACGCCGCCAACCATGGGCAAAGGAAAGCCTAGAGCGTCTACGAGGTCGGGAAGAACTGGTTCTCTTTCTCCGCCTTCAGGCCATTCTTCCACCCTGTTCCATCATGCAGACGGTCATGCTGGTACCAAGGCTCCAGTGGATAAACTTGGCATGATCTTGCAGGAAATCCGTGATTCTCGCTCTGTGATGGAAGCGCAACTGGGCATGATCTCAGTAGATCTCAATCTGTTGAAGGACGATCATAAGAAGCTCGCTGAGAAAGTTAAAACGGCTGAGCAGAAGGTGGAAAGCATGGTACCTCAAGTGCAAGCCCATGAGGAGCAACTCAATCATCTGCGCCACCAGCTCGACTCCCTCCAGGCCCGGGCCGATGACGCGGAAGGCCGGGCACGCCGGAATAACCTCCGGATAGTAGGGCTGCCGGAGGGAACTGAGGGATCCACACCCACGGAGTACATAGAGCACTGGCTAAAGACTAGCGTGGCCCCGATCGGATTGCCCGCGCACTTCACGGATGAGCGGGCACACCGTGTCCCTACACGTTGACCACCACCAGGTGCCAACCCGCGTCCTATCTTGGCCAGGATTTAGAATTTTCGGGATCGGGATCACCTATTGCAGGCGGTACAGGACCATGGACCGCTGCAGATTGACAATGCGAAGATCTCAATATTTCCCGACTACACCCTGGCGGTCCAGCGCAAGAGGTCTTCCTTTATGGAGGTGAAGGCGCGGGCCCGGGCAGCGGGTCTGTCGTTTGCCTTATTGTTCCCAGCAAAATTAAAAATCCTCTATAATCAACGCTCCCTGTTTTTTGACACTCCGGACAGTGCTTGGGACTGGCTGGACAAGACGTTCCCCGCTGTTCATCCTATGAGGCGCATGGACTCCTCGCTACCAAAGACACAGCGCCCCCCACGAAGGCGAAAGAGGGGGCTTCTCACTCAAAGTTCGACCTCCAGTCCCCTGGTCCGTCAACAAATGATAGAGGGCAGGCAAAGGGCGCTCCATACAGCCTCGTCCTTCCGTACCACCCGCCCGTCAATCAGCACCAGTCCGTCCGAAGGAGCTAATACAGACACTGATTCTGATGGCAGCGTTGCACTGTTTCCTTCTGTGACCACTCAACTTAGTAATGATCCTTTGGCTTCAGCTGGTTCTCAGTTGTGTGACCCATAGCCTTGTATGTCTTCCTTGGTCTGCTGTGGGCTCTCTGTCTAGCGCGTCATGCTGTAGTTCTAATTATGCTTATTTACCTACCCAGGAGGGTGTTCTGGCATATGCATGTTGTGCGGCAGGTAGGGACTGAATAGTAGGTCCCCTGGCCCGGACCGCGTTCTGGGCGTTTTCATGTATTAATTCACTGCTTTAGTGTGGATGCTGATAGTGTTAGCGGCCTTCCCCCATAGGCGTTAGCATTGGTTGAATGTGAAGCATGTTACTTTGGTTTCTACGGTTTGGTCGAACAAAGTTTGGGCGTTGGACCCAGTATTGGGACATTGTTGAGTTATGTGTATTCATGCTGCATGGTCTGGGGGTCGTGGGTAGGTGGGTGTGGGGTGGTGGGCGGGGATGGGACCCGGGGTTTTGTTTAGCTACCTTTTGATGATGTCTGCTGATACTTCTTATACTTTTGTCTCATGGAACGTCCGGGGTATGGGGTCTATTGCTAAACGGCATAGAATTGCTGCACAATTACATCGTTGTAAAGCACAGATAATATGCTTTCAGGAGACACACTTGGTTTCCTCCGAAACTCTGAAACTACGTAGGAGATGGCGGGGTCAATTTTACGCAACCGCATATTCGGCCTTTTCTAGGGGAGCTGCAATCTGGATCCGGGCGGGGATCCCTTTTTCACTTACTGAGAGCAAAATTGACGATCAGGGCTGGTTTGTCCTACTACTGGGAGCGTTAAATGTAGACAAGTAGTACTGGGGTCCCTGTACGCTCCAAATATTGATCAAGAAGCATTTTTAACACGAGTCTCCCGAGCACTTGCTGATTGGTCCCATTTCCCATGGCTGTTAGGCGGTGATTTAAACGCGGTGTTTGACCTATGTCTGGACCGTTCCCATCCTCCCTTACTTAACACTACTGCGAGGGCACAGGCCGAGGCCTTAACATGTTGGGTACAAGGCTGGAATTTAGTGGATGTATGGAGGGCTTTACATGTGAATATGAGAGAATATTCCTTCTACTCTTACCCCCACAAACTACATACACGTTTGGATTACTTTCTATGCTCCCCCGAATTGTCCTCTTCCATCTCCCAATGTGAGTATCTAGGTAAGACTATATCTGACCATAATTCCATAGAGCTATCGTTGAGATGGAGCCGTTCCCCTGCTCCTATTCCAACGTGGAGAATGCAGCCGATGCAATTGGAAGACCAGGTGTATCGGGCCGCATTGGCTACGGCTATAGATGGGTATTTTGTGGAGAATGAGGGTACTGCCTCGTCCAGGTCTATAGAGTGGGAGGCCTTCAAGGTGACAGTGCGCGGGGTGGCCATGGGGACTTTGACTGGATCTCGGAGGGAAACGATTAGGGACCTAACAGACTTGGAGAGGGACTTGCAGGCCTTGGAGATAGCGGCTCAGGGGAGCGCTGACGTTGTAGAGCCACTACAGTCCGCCAGGATTCACTATGCTGACTTGCTGGAACGTTTACGCATAATAGATTTTAATGCATACACACTGCGCACCCATTCCGAGGCGGATAGGGCGGGCACATTACTGGCCAGACTGATACGCCCCACGGCGAGTCCTACTCCCATTTTAGCAATAAATACGATTCATACCACGTTGGTTACGTCTCAGGGTGAGATCAATGCTGCATTTCAGGACTATTATGCTTGTTTATATACCGCACCCCCCTTGGATGTCTCGACTCCTATACTCTCCTTTCTGTCCACGGTCCAACTCCCTATAGTTTTGGATGCGAATGCTGAGGACCTGGCAGCTCCGATTACTATAGCAGAGATTCGGGTGGCGTTGAAGGCATTGGCCCGTAACAAAATGCCTGGCTCTGACGGTCTCCCTGTGGAGTTTTATTCTACCTTCGCTGATAAGCTGCTCCCTAGGTTGTTGCAATTATACTCTTCCTCGTTGGAAGACGGTGTTCTGCCCCCCACCGCTAGGGAGGCGATAGTCACGTCACTACTGAAACCCGATAAGGAACCGACTGACCTGCTATCTTATAGACCTCTTTCGATTCTTAATACAGAATACAAGATACTCAGCAAGGTATTAGCATCGCGACTACTTCCACTTCTTCCCCAATTGGTCCATACGGATCAATGCGGATTTATAACTCAACGCAGCACTTCTTTGAATATCCGCCGTCTTCATGCCCTAATGCACGTGGCGTCAGAAACTTCGCCTCTTGCTGGGTGCTTGTCCTTAGACGTGCGACAAGCCTTCGACACCTTAAGCTGGCCCTATATGCTAGCAGTACTGGCTAAATTCGGCTTCCCCCAATCATATTGTAAATGGATTAAACTATTATATACTAATCCCACAGCGCGAGCAAAGACGGGAACGACCATCTCTTCCTCTTACACTATTTCCCGGGGTACGCGCCAGGGGTGCCCCCTATCCCCTTTGCTTTTTGTGTTGGCCCTCGAACCTCTTGCACAAAATTTGCGCCAGGTCATGGTCCCTTATGGCATCCCTTTGCGGGGGGTGATACACTCGATATCACTCTACGCTGATGACATGTTGTTATATTTCCGAGACTTAGATGCAAATAAACGCACAATAGCCGCTGTCTTTTCTAGTTTCGGGGAAATCTCTGGTTTGTGTCTTAACGCCTCTAAATCAGTCGCCTTCTCTTTCTATAATACTTATACTTCTCCCGTCTTACACTTTGGTCAGATGCAATTCAGAGTCGAACCCGTCACTTTTAAATATTTAGGGATCAACATATATAGATCTAATGCCGATACTATAGATGGTAATGTGGTGCGCACCATTAATTCATTATGCTCCCAGATCTCCTTCTGGAATACGTTGCCGTTGACGGTGGCGGGCCGCTTGGCGGTGTCGAAGATGGTTATGTTGCCCCGCCTCCTCTATTACTTTGTGAACCTACCGGTAGTCCTTCCGGCCTGGATTTTTAGAACACTTGACACATTGTTGACATCCTTGATATGGGGGACGGGCAGACACAGATTGGCGTTGGCAAAGTTACAACTTCCTAGTGCTGCGGGGGGTATGGGGTCGCCTGATTTCAAGATGTACTGTATAGTGGGACAATTACAGTGGATGGCGTACTGGTTGGCGGGTAAGAATCTCTTTGAAATTGGTCAATCCCCGGACTTTTTAAAACGGGGAACCCTTCAATCACAATTATGCCCGGGCGCACAGAAACTGCGCGATCCTCCTTATTTGCTGCATGTTGCATTACATTATTGGAAACAAGTTTATAAATTAGCAAAAGTGCCATTTCCATATGCTCCGAACATCCCGATCTGTGGGCTGCCCACTAGGCGTGGGATAATTTCGATGACCCAAATAAGTGGATGGGCGCAAGAGGGGGTGGGATCCGTTGGGGACCTCTTCTTAGATGGCCACATGATGCCCCACGAGGAGTTTGTACGTACTTATTCGGTGCCTGGAACCCTGTTTCTCACTCATGCGGCTATCCTACGCTATATCCGGAGTTTCTGGCTCATAAGAACCTCCAACTTTTCAGTTGCTGAAAGCACTACACATAATGGGGCACGGACGCCACTTGGTGAGCTGGCTATATCGAGGCCTGAGGGACCATTTACACATCCCATTATTGCATCTTAGGCAGAAGTGGGACACGATCTGACGGGAACTGGATGACAGAGAATGGGCCCAAATGTTAGCGCACCCACGGCGAGTCTCACGTAATTGTCGCCTAAAAACGATCCAATTATTCATCTTGCATAAGGCGTACCTCGCCCCGGCAACGATACTAAAGATGTTTCCAACTGCGGCCTCGGTATGTCCACGGTGTAAGGCGCCCGAAGCAACTTTTACTCATATGCTATGGTATTGTCCAGTGCTGCGGGGGTTTTGGTCAGGGGTGGCCCGGGGTCTGGAAGTACTGACAGAACACACACCATGGGACACAATTGAGGCCTGTCTCCTGGGGCTCTTCCCCCTCCCTAGGAAGGCGAAATTGCTACGCCGATTCGCAGGTTTGGCTTTGATGCTAGCCAAACGTATGATCACACAGCGCCTGAAGTCTAATTCAGCGCCTCGTGCAGGCACTTGGCATGAGGAGGTGGTCAGGTGGGCGATTGCAGAAAGGGAGGCTCTACAGCGAGAGCAGTATAGGGGGCAGCGAAAACGACCAATTTCTCTGGATTGGGCGCACTTGGTGGAATTGTTTAAGGCTTCCGGGGGGAATGTGTTGGAGGACTCACAGATTGCAGTGCTCGGAAGTGGTACTAATCCCTGATTGCTAATGGCACAATGCCGATGCTCTTTTTTCCCTAGTGCCTCCCCTGCCTTTCCCTTCTCTTCTACACTGCCCCTTTTATCCTTTGCTGCTCTCCCCCCCCTCTTCATTCGGAGGCCCCCCTTTTCTCCCCCCCTCCCCCTCCCCGTGCCCCCTTCCCCGATGGTAGCAGACCTGACAAGCGCTAGATGCAGGAACATCGGCTCGGTGTTTTGTCTCAGTAGCAGCAAATGGGTTAATTGTTTAGTTTGAGTGTTGTGGGGGGTGGGATTTCATGGGTGGGAGTTTAACGGAATACTGCGATTAGTCGATTATCCCTAGGTCTTTATTTGGGGTACGAGTATACAGTTAGTACATTAATACTGCTCAAAATGTTGCACTCTCTGTGATGTGGTTCTACTCATTATATGTTAAGCTCCGGGACAGGTGCAGGATCAATGCTGCCTAGTCACTGAAAATGTAACTGAAATGTTTGTTATCAACTGTGTACACATGTATATTCTCTGCAGTATTTAATAAAAATATTTTTTCTTTAAAACAAACATCTGCCATGCCTCTTTCTCTTCCATGGTAGCTTCCTGTTGTATCTCTCTAACACATTCTAAGGTATTGTTAAACATTGGTACTTCAGGGACCCCTCTAGCTGGTCCTGTAAGGTCCTGTAACTTACATTAAACTATATTCAGATCTGGCTGTTTGCTTGGCTGTTTCATCTGCAAAAGCATTTCCCTGACCTACCTCATCAATAACTTTTTTATGGGCACTGCATTTAACAATGGCAACTTTTTTTGGTAACATCAGAGCATCCAATAATTTTACTATTAACGCCCCATATTTTATCTTACTACCATGTGAGGTCAAAAAGCCTCTTTCTTTCCATAATCGCCCAAATTAGTGGGCAACACCAAAGGCACACTGACTATCAGTATAAATATTTACAATCTGATCTTTACTCAATTCACATGCAAGGGCAATTACTTCTGCTGCTTGTGCTGACATTTGCAGTATTTTACATGATTCTACCACTTTTTCAAAGTGGTAATGGCATATGCAGCAGTGTTTGTACCATCTGGTAATTTGAAACATGAACCATCCACAAACAACTCTCCCTGCGGGTCAGATATGGGAGTATCTGTTAGGTCTACCCGTCCCTTGGTCTCTTCTTCAGTGGTGAACACACAATCATGATGTTCTTCCCCTGAATCACTGGGGAGGGGTAGCATTGTGGCTGGGTTCAAAACATTGCAACGTTTCAGAATGATATTTGGAGCAAAAAGTGTTAACTCATACCCTGTTAAACGTGCACTGGTCAGGTGCTGGGTCTGAGTTTTGTTTAGTAGCACATCCACAGCGTGCAGTACCATAACTGTCAAATTGTGACCTAGAACATATATTTCAGATTGTTTGACTGCAACAGCAGCAGCTGCTACCGAGCGCAAACAATTTGGCAAAGCCTTAGCTACTGGATCCAATGTAGAGGAAAAATAAGCACAAGGTTTATTCCTCCCCCCATGGGATTGTGTTAAAACCCATAGACCACAGCCATCTTTCTCATGGACAAACAAAAAAAAATCCTTAGAATAATCAGGGTTACCCAAAGCAGGTGCATTGCATAAAACGTTTTTTTAGTTGTTGAAAAGCATGCTCACACTCATCTGTCCAAGGGAGTGGGTTACTAATATTCTTAGATGTTAGAGCAATCAAAGGTTTTGTAATTAAAGAGAAATTAGGTATCCACTGCCTGCCAAAGGAAGTCATACCTATAAAGGCGCGAACATCAGATTGGGTCTAGGGACGTTTCATTTTCTGTACCAAATCAATTCTTTGTGGGTGCAGTCTTCTACCCCCTTTTGACAGGAGGTGACCTAAATAGGCAACCTCCTGTTGACAATATTGCATTTTAGATAAGGACACTTTATGTCCTAAGAGTGCTAAATGATGTAACAAATTAACTGTTGTCTCCTTACAACCTTCCTCTGTATCTGAGGCAATTAAAAGATCATCAATGTATTGGAGTAATACAGAGCCTTTTTAGAGGGTAAAAAGATCTAATTGTTTTTTTAAAGCTTGACTATATATACTAGGGCTCTCTGTATACCCTTGAGGAGCACATGTACATTTTAGGGAACGCCCTTGGAATAAAAATGAAAAAAGGTATTGACTTCCTTTAGCAATGGGCACACTAAAAAATGCATTTTTTAAATCAAGCACAGTAAAATATTTGGCTGAAGACAGATTCATGGTAAAAATAGAATTCCCTTTAAGGAACAACAGGATATTGGGGTACTACAATTGTATTTATAGCTCGAAGATCAATCACTAATCTCTATTTATGAGGGATTCCCTCTGTGTTTTTTTTTTAAGAACAGGAAGTATAGGACTATTACATGGGCTGCCTTCTGTTTCTTTTATTATTCCCTTATGTATTAAATCAGAGATAACCTCTTTGAGACCTTCCTCTCCCTCCTGGGACATTTTGTATTGAGGAATGTGGGGTAAGGGAACACCTTTTTTAACAGTGATTACTATGGGATCTATGTCCATTTTACCAACATCATTATCTCCTGATGCCCAGACCGTTTTATCAATTGCCTGTAATTCAGGTGGTAGGTGAGTTACATCTGTCATTGTAAAACATTTTCTAAAATTATCAGAAGCTATTGATATAAAGACTAACCCTGGGCGTAGTTTGCGTAGTAGCACTACACGTAGCTACGCGAAGTACATTTTGAACTACGCGTAGCTACGCAAGTTGCGTAGTGCGTAGCTGTGTGCTTGTCTGCAGTGTGCAATAATTGCCAACGGCATCTTGCACAGTGCAAGTTAAGATAAAATAAAATAAGTATCTCTGTCTTTATATGCTAAAATGCATATAGTCATTTCACAAAAGTGAAAACGATAAATTAACAAGCAGTGAGAGAGGTGATGATTTTGGGATCCTCCCTAACCTAGGGAGAGAACCAAGCAGATGCCTTGAAAACAAAAAGCACATCTTGTTGAACGATTCGGTGGTGGTCCCGTCCTCTTAGGACCACCCCAAGCACAGTTATTGGCAAAAATACAATCCCAACCAAAGGCCCTGCAAAGCATTATGGGACGAGATTAGCAGTGGGCAGTGAATATTATAGTACCAATATCAAAATAATTCTACAAAGAGCTGCAGTTCAACTAGACGTTACTAGATGTCGCTCACGAGTCAAATGCAAAAGCATTGAAATTATTATTACATCAAGCTGCAGTTCCACTAGTCGCTACTAGATGTCCCTCACGAGTCAAATGCAAAAGCTTCATGAAAGGGTTTCAATGCTTTTGCATTTAACTCGTGAGGGACATCTAGTAACGACTAGTGGAACTGCAGCTTGATGTATTAATAATTTCAATGCTTTTGCATTTGACTCGTGAGGGACATCTAGTAACGACTAGTTGAACTGCAGCTCTTTGTAGAATTATTTTGATATTGGACACTATGATATTCACTGCCCACTGCTAATCTCGTCCCATAATGCTTTGCAGGGCCTTTGGTTGGGATTGTATTTTTGCCCATAACTGTGCTTGGGGTGGTCCTAGGAGGAAAGGACCACCACTGAATCATTCAGCATGATATGCTTTTTGTGTTCAAGGCATCTGCTTGGTCCTCCCCCTAGGTTAGGGGGGACCCCAAAATCATCACCTCTCTCATTGCCTAATATTTTCATTCACAAAGTTCACTTTTGTGAATTGGTTATATGCTTTTTAGCATGTAAAATTGCTTTATCAAAGCATTTATAGGTGTTGATGGTTTTGCTGCTACGCTACGTCACGTCAATTAGCACAGTTTTTGCACTGTGCTACGTGCAATTTGCGTAGTGCGTAGTAGCACAAACTACGCATGCTCCGTGAGCGTAGCGTAGTACTACGCCCAGGGTTAATAAAGACACCATCAGGCGAACAATAAATGTTAGCATTTAGTCTTTTCAATAGGTCCAGACCTAATAAGTTCTCAGCACAATTTTTAGTGAGCACAAATGGGACAGAGGTGGTGAAGGGACCTCTAGTAACATCTAGGGGTTTGGAGATGGGGCTCTGGATGGGAATACCTGAGAATCCCACTGATGTATTCTTTCTGCCGGAGAGGGGAGTCCCTGGAAATTGGTCATGAGCCACAGAGGTGTGAGTGGCACCTGTATCAACAAGGAAGTTGTGTACTTCCCCTTCTATATCCTTGGTGACATATGGACCTGCTTGATTAACTGGAATCATGACCCTATTTCCACCCTTTCCATTGCTGTCCTATTGTGAATACTCAAAGGTATTGTAATCAATGTCAGTAAAATCTTCAGTATAAAAACTTCTGTCAACTTGTTGACCATCAAAATAATTCTGACTTCTACTGTCATTCTGACGCTGGGTGAAGTCTTGCCTATTTGCACCACCTACCCCTTGGCACTGAACTACCTCTTCCTCTTGCCACAGTTGCTTGGCCCTGTAGGCTAGGACATTCATCCTTCCAATGACCCTCTTGAAAGCAATAGGCACACTGATTTTGGCCTAATCCTGCTTTGTGTTGCTGCGCAAGAGCTGATGAGGCTCTGCCAGCCCCTCTTCCACGTCCATCTCCCCTCACATTTCCCATACCCCTTTGTCTTCCCCTGTCTGGGAATGCTTGCTGTAGCAAAACCTTTGTTTTGAATTCTTTCAGTTTCTTATCATTCTTTTCTTTCTTTATTTTCTGGTAATTCTCATAATATGTAGCCATTACCAAAAGATCTGCAGGTTCTTTAGTTGGCCAGGTGCTCTCTGATACTTTAATCAACTCTCCTAATTCTTTCATCAAATTATTCACAAATTTGGCAGCAAACATTCTTTTCCCCGTGACAGTTGCCAAATTCTGACCACTATGAGCCCTGAATTTTTCCTCCATCCTAGTGAAATAGTCTGAGACTTCTTCTGTAGGTTTTTGTTTACAAGCTGCTATTTTATCCCAATTTACATCTTCCCTTGGTATTATTCGTAGCAATTTAGCAATAATAAGATCAGGTAAATCAAGTATAAGTTGATCTGGTCTGTCTCCTGGTCTTCTCTATGTGTCAAGATTTTCAAAATGTACCCAAGCATGTCCAAAGTGCGCTACATCATCATGTCTACGTATTCCATTCCATATTTCTCTGGGGAGTAAGGCATAAAAAAATAGATCCAAGTCCTTGAATGTCATTACACATAATTTAGTGGCTGATTCTAAGGCTTCATAAAACCCCTTTGGGTTTTTCCTAAAGTCTGGCAAATCTTTCTTTATTGCCATTAATTCATACCTACTCCACAGTGTATGAGCAAATTGAGGAATGGGGTTCAGAACAGGAACACCAACAGCAGCAGGGGGTGCAGGAAGGGGGTGTATTTCCTTCATGGGATATTCCCCATTCATTTTTTGATATTTTCTTCTAACCTTAACACCCTAATGCAAACAATTTTCAACAGCCCGTGGGACATCTGGGGAAGGGATCATGTGACCTTGCGCATCATGCCACAATTGTTACACCTCTTGGGTATTTTTATTACACCATGTCCACCAGTCCTCTATCCTTTCAGTCATATATTGAATGAGTAAGTTTTGCTGAAAAACATCAAACCTATTTACAGTTGGCATAACAGTATCCATGGTGGCATTATTTATGTCATCCATCCATCTATGGGCTATCTGTTTTAACTCTTCTGGATCAGCTCTCTGTGATCCATAGCTAGTATTAGGTCTGTCCCTCTAATTCCCACTCCTATCTCTCAAATTACCACTATGCTAGTGAACCAAAGGTGGGGTACCTGCAGGTGTATTTCCAGCAGATTGGGATGCAGAAGGGGTTTGTCCAGTCACTAGCCTTGGTAAAAAATGTACCTGAGGGGTAGTCAACACATTTGGTGCAGGTATCTCTTGTCCTGCTTGTGACTGCTGTTGAACAGCAGACGGATTAAGTATTGGTCTGGCTGGGACAGGCAGTTGCTGACCTGGTAATGGAGCAGGAAGGATTGGTACATTTAAAATGGGTACTAGAGTTGCATGTCCCTGCTGACCCATCTGTAGTGGTACATTTTGTGCCTGTGCGGCAGGTATGGGAACCTGTGGGACATATGGTGGGGGATTCTCCAATAGTCTCTAATACCTCATCCTTGTCCACATGTTCTTTCTCTTGTGTCACATATGTCTTGTTAGTGGTCATTCTAAACTCTCTGTCCATATATTCAATACTTTCAGTTTGTTTTAATTGATCATATGCTTTGGCTTTCTGCAACACTCCCTTTTTCTGTTCTCGTTCCTTCTCTTTTTGTTCTTTGATTACTAACATTGTAGCATGTTTTTCCCTTTTATTAAAACTGTCCCACATTGCTTGTCTGACCTTTTTCTCATACAAACATTGCTGCAAATATTGAATTTTATCTAGATCAAATGAACCGTCCAGCGGCCATCTAAAATCCTCAAATCCCTTAGTATATCGATGCCATAGTCTGTTCCACAAGTTCACACCTGTCCCATATTTTGTCATCATCTTCCATGCAGGACTACCCTCAACTGGGATTGGTTGAGACTCATCCAGGCGTGGACTCATGAAACAGCAACAATGACACCGTGAAATATATTTCATTAGTTTGCTCATTGTGCCTTAAAGTCAAAGATCGTCTTAATGAGAAAACTTACCAATACAATCAATACAGACCTATTTATCAGGTCCAACCTGAAACCCAACCAATATAATGCAATAAAATTCTCAATACCAATAACTAATCAATAATTCAAAACGCCTTTTACAAAATAACTCAGAACAATCTCACCAGGTATTTGCTGAAGACGTCCGACTCTCTGTACTCTGCAATTCAGCCACTTTTTGCTTGACCAGTTTGGAACCTCTGCCGGGGAGATCCTGTTGCCGAGGGACAGCAGTTTGGTACTTCAGATGGCAGCTGCGAGAAACTAGTCTCGTTAGCAGGGGCCCCAGCGATCCGTCAGCCTTGGGTCGTGTCACCTCAGTCACAGACATAAATGCTGTTGGATTTCCCACGTAGAGGCCCCACGTTCGGGCGCCATTTGAGAAAAAGCACCTCTTGTCCACTTTAAATCAAAAGGAATACAGGGAGTCGGAGGAAAAAACATTTGGTTTATTCGAGCTTGAACGGATGCAAGACCAAAAAGGAAAAAGCTATTCCGTGTAGGTAATGAACAACCACACAGAATTCTCCTTTCATATTTATACTATACTTCAAACAAGCCTACACCCCTTCACTTCCCTCCCCCTAATCCATTGGAAAATTCCTTCTAGTTATACATACAAAAAGAATTGCTAACCACACTACATTTTCAAGATAAGTGATCACAAGCCATTGCTTAATTGCAAATTGAATGGAAAAAGACCAACGTGACTTTCCATCTCAGAGAAGCACAAATGATTAACAAAGTGTAATTATTCTTACAGCCACTCTGTACTTTTCCAAGGACATGGAGAGAAAAAAATAAAAGAATGTAAAATGTCAGAACGTGCATGGAAAATTCCTCAAACAACGTTGTACAAAGTCAGGTGGATTTAAAAAAATGTCTGCACTCATGTTCATATTATATAACCTTTTCCTCAAGGTTTATTCAGGATCTCCAAAAAGTCAGGATTGTGTCAAAAGAGGCTGCTGAGCAGGTAATGTCAGCAGCCACACATGCTGCTGTTGGAGTTAAACACAGTCCTCCTTTGGTGGCAGTAAAGACATGAATCACTGATCTCAGGAGTAGTGATGCACTCAGAGTATTCGCTTGCAAAAGAGTCTGAGTCGTCGTAGGGCCAACACGGATCTGGTTTGTGCCTCAAGCGTATCTTATCATGTAAGTGTCCAAGTTGTTGCAGAGTAGGTAGCCCAAATAAGACTACAAAAGGTTGAATGCAAACCCAAAGTAGACATACATATGAAGACTACTATAGAGATCTACAAATAAGCCTGCGTGATCAAGCTGAAATCTTGACGCATGGCTAGCCTTTCATGTTTTTCATCGGTATGGATAGGGGATGGGATGCATCTCCTTTGAAAACATTATCCCCATGCCAGGAAGGAGACGGCTAAAGGAGTGACTGGTGATAGTCTGCATAGCAGCAAAACTATGCCAGTTATCTAACTAGGTCACGTAGGCTTGGAAATTGGTTGAGAGCTCATTTAAGTAGAATTTCATGTTTTGACTATTTTACTTACATTGTCGCTAAATGTTCCTCTTAAGATAGAACAGGATGGATTTGTAACAGTCTGTTTTTGTTTATCAAAATGTTTTTCTTTAGTGCTCACTCTTTGAATATTTTCTATTGTGCTCCCTATGGTTTTCTGGTTGGCCATCTATTTGGCATGCCTCTATCAACTTGGTGACTTTCATTCCATTTCTTTCCCATCCTTGAAACTATTTTCCTACTATGGAACAATTCCTTGTGTGGGAGGCTTCCTCTCTGTGGCACTCATGACATCCATGGCACATAATGTCGTTTGGTATCGACTTTCATCCTTTGGCAAACTTTTATTTTGACCTTTGCCCCTCCTCATTGATTTTTGCCCCTCACGGTTTACTTTTTCCCCTCCGTTTTGCCTTTTTTCCCCTCCAGTTTGACTTTTGCTCCTCTCGTTTGACTTTTGCCCCTCTTGTTTGCCATTTTCCAACTGCTGGAAAATGTCAGGATTTACACCACTGGGAGAGAGAGTGTAGTATGATGTGGTAGGGTGTTGAAAGGCCAGCGTCCCAAGTTATTTTCTTTGTGTAAACTATGGGAAGGAGTAAGGGCTTGTTTGGGTCTTGGTAAAGTTATAAGCAGCCTGTACTAGGGTAAAGTAGCATTTGTAACAAGCCTTGGCAAAGCCAATGGGTCTCGCCTATGTGAAAGCTATTGGCTTTGCCAATGTTGTGTAGCCATGTTGTACAACAGCGTGGCTGCTGGTCAGCATGCCTGAAAGTTAGGGGCGTGGCATAGAGAAGAGTGGAGTAGAGTGGCATAGAGTAGAGTGACGTACAGTGGATTGATGTACAGTGGATTGACATACAGTAGAGTGACATACAGTAGAGTGGAGTGGAGTAGAGTAGGATGGCATGGAGAGAAGTGGTATAGGCTTAGAGGGTAGTGGCATAGAGTGTTGTAGGTAGAGTGGCATTGTGTGGATTGGAGTGGCATAGAGTATAGTGAAGTGGTGTAGAGTAGTGTAGAATGAAGAGGAGTGGAGTAGCATAGTGTGGAGTGGCAAAGAGTAGAGTGTGTAGAGTAGAGTGGCTTAGAGTGGGATGGCGTGGAGTAGAGGGGAGTGGAGTGGCTTAGAGTGGCGTGAAGTGGCATTGAGTGGAGTATAGTGGAGTGGCATAGAGTGGCATTGTTGTGGAGTGGCGTAGAGTGTAGTGGGGTGGAGTGGAGCAGAGTGGAGTGGAGTGGCGTATAGTGAAATGGAGGTGCATGCAGTGGAGTGGTATAGAGTAGAGTGGCGTTGAGTAGTACAGTTGTGGGTGTAAGTAAATAGAGTGTCAATAGAGATGGCAGACAGGGTGAAAGCAACATAAATAAGATTCTGTATGCCTGTGTTAAAAATTGGAAAGCACATCACACGTCCAGGAATAATACCCAAACGCTTATTAAAAAAAAAAAAATGTGTGCGTTGCAAAAAGGTGAAGAACAAAGACGAGAAAGCAAACATGTACTTGGGCCATGCTGTAGGGAGGATCTAACACAAGAAAGGATGGAAGCCTATGGGGTCAGAGCAGTCGAAAGATTGCAAATTAGTGACAACAAAAACAACTAATTGTATGCTGTGGGCAGTTTGGGAGCCTACTGAATTGTAAACAATACGTCTCGCAGCACAGCGCATGGGCTGTGCAGGCAAGACCTAAAAACGGCTGGCTCTGCAGTTGGTACATATGAGTCTATAATGAGCACCTAAGGAACAAGCATTTGCAAAGGCAATAGTTTTGCCTATGTGAGACCTCTTGACTTAGCCAATGTTTTATAGACATGTTGCACAGCAGCATGGGCTGCTGTACAACTTGGCTTAAAGTAAAGAAAAAAAGAGCTATGACGTGGCCTGCATTGACCGTGTCATAGCTCTTTTTTTTCTTTAGCCATGTTGCACAGCAGCCCGCGCTGCTGTGTAAAATGTCTAAAAAAAAAAAAAAAACACTGGGGGAGTGGAAGGAAGAAGGGAACAGAAGCAACGAACACCAGCAACATGTGTGGGAGGAGGGAGGGAGCAGCAACGGACAGCTGAGAAGTGCATGTGGACAATATGAGGGTGCTGCGGGTAGAGGAGGGAGCAGCAACTACTGCTAGTGAGAGGAAGGCGGGGTGGGGGAGACCATACAGTGCCATGCAATCTTCTAAAGTGCATGACAAAATAAAAAAATTAATTACGTGGAAGGACACTGGCCGCAAACAGGAAGCTGTGATAGGTCCATGCTCCATGGCAAGGACAGAAGCCCTGGGAAGAAAGCAGGAGGAAGTGAGCAGCTGGGAGGAAGAGGAGGCGTGACCAATAAGAAGCAACAAAACGAGAGTGACGTGGAAGCCAACCAATGGGAAGTATTGCTAAGTAACAGGCGGGCTCTAAAACCGTTTTTAAGCTTTTTTAAAAATTAACAATACATTTTGTTGACTGTGCATGCGCGTTGTTCAGGCAAAACCTAAAAAGGCATAGGGAAATTGGATGATGAGTTTAGGGGCAGAGCTCAGACCAAACATGAATGTGGGTACAGGCCCCTTTTAATGACTCGGAAAGTGCAGCCGAGAGTGACACCTGAAGAACGAGTGCAGAGCAGAGGCACTCCCTTCCTACAAGAGCCTCGAGATGTTCCTTCCAGTCTGTGCTCTGAAAGCTGACATGCTTGGACGCATGCTTGGACGCATCGGCAAGCATGATTAACACTAACATCATTAGCACAAACATTCAAAAGGCCATTCGATGCCTAAAGGGTGTTGATTCATTTATTTTCGATCACTTAATTTATCTCATTGATGTTTCAATGACTTTCTTGTGGCGGTTAGCGTTTGTTAAAGTTCTAAACAGATTTAACCCAATTGCTGGCTAATTTGCAAACTGCTTGCTCTTAATCTTCCACATTTTCTGCAACTCATAAGCAATTCTGTATAAATCCTATTGGACTGGCTTATTTTTGTTGATTACTTGATTGCTTTCTGATGTTCAGTACATGCTTTTCCTGTAAATCGGGCTGCTGTGAAATGTTGCGAACGGCACTGCATTAGTATGTCTTTTCAATGTCAACATGTTTGGAAAAATCTCTTGTGGCATGTTCACTAGAAGTTGTATTTGGTTTAAAGTTAAGAATGCCGCTGCAAATGTATTATACGTGACTGTATATGCTTTGTACATTTACCGAATACTTGATAAACTTTGAAACCTTGAAAGGAAAGTTAAACAACCCACCACCCTTTCACACCCAATACCGTCGACAGCGCATTGTGGCCATTTTTAACAGGTGTTTCCTATTATGTAAAGGCAACATTGGCATATATCACCACCCTTTCACACCCAATCCCGTAGATATTGCACTGTGGGTGCTTTTAACAGCTTTTTCCTATTGTGTAAAGCCAACACTGGCATAGCTAATCATTGTTATTGTTTGGATTTTTCTTTTGGAAATACTGCCTTCTGAGACCACTAAGTAGTATTCGCAAAACTTTCTATACATCAGGTAATGACCTACTGATGAGGGGAGCTAATACTGGGTAATTGTTCCTAATAGAAAAAGAAGAAAAGAAGCAAACCTATTTGGTAGCTTACAGAGACTCGTGAGTGAAAAACACTCACAGAAAATGTTGGATTACGATGAAGGTGGGGGATTCCTCCTTTAGGAAAAAGTGCCCTCACACACCCATGCGGGTGTCATGCTTCATCATCGGGCGTTTTGCTCCTCGTGGGGGTGGCGCTGCTGTCCCCCATGGGCCCCGCGGGAGGGCTCTTTGTCGGAGATCTTTTTAGGAGTGACGCCACAGTTGTGAGTGCGGGTGTGTGGGTAGGAGAACTGTGTAAGTGAATTAAAATTACCCCCTCGGTACCCGGAAACAGTACTTTATTCAGGGGTCCGAGTGGAAAGATTAAAACCAGTAGACAAGGAAGGCCTCTTTGGAAATATTATAGAGGAGTGAGTATTTTCTTGCTGTTCTCTTGTCAGTGAGTGTGAGTGCTGATGATAGTGAGTAAATTAGGTCAACATGTTTCGAGCTTCGGATGGGTCCCTAGTGGATCCTGTTGCGCTTCATCAGGACCGTGGTAGAGATGTAAAAGAATAAAAATAGGAATCAGAGACGGCGACACTCTATATTCTTATGGTACCTAGATTCAGGTTCTTAGGCGTCAGTGTGCCTATATGAACGTCCAGTGGGCGTTCTTGGTTTCAACCCTTCAAATAATCAAGAGTGGCCTCATCAGCATAACGATGTCTCAAAAATGGGAAACCCAATAAACCCTTGGAGGCTTGGGCAATTAAATAAGCAGGTAAGTGTGCCTACAAGGGATTTGTTCAGATATGTGTTTATAACAATTGAAAAATTGAATTTGGGCAAGCTCTATCAAAGTGGCTTACGGTTGGATTACTCCAAAGACAATTGTATTAGTTTATCAATGAATAAATCATTCATGTCAAGATAGAAAGATAAGGAAAACAGATAAAGAAAACACGGGTGTATGTGTTCAAAGACCTGATTTTATATTCATTGGTAATCATTAGTTGTAAAGGGTACAAAAACAAAATCAACACAATGTAGCCAGAAGTAAAAATGACATAAAGTTAAATAGCCTTCATAGTTACAATTGTGAACATCTTTTCACAAAGTGTTTTTAGGCAATCTGAAAAGTTTACACAAAGCCAAAATTGCCTATAATACAATAAAATAAGGAATAGGTGTAATAGTATACGTTTCGGTCTAATAATGTCTTTGTCCGTTAGACCATCCTCAGGACCTTGCTTATGTTGAAAAAAAGACCCTTCGCGCTCCAGGTTAATATTTGAAAAACCTAGTCCACGGATTGACTCTTAGTTCAAGCACACAATGGCTGGCACTGCTTCAATTGAGCACCTCAGTTAATGCGGACACTTTTGGCAGGAAATGGAAAACAAATCTGTGTATGAAACGCAGAGAGGCTCCAAGTGTTAACGCTCGCTGGGTAATCGACTACCCAGCGAGCGGTAACACTTGGAGCCTCTCTGCATTTCATACACAGATTTGTTTTCCATTTCCTGCCAAAAGTGCCCGCATTTACTGAGGTCCTCAATTGAAGCAGTGCCAGCCATTGTGTGCTTGAACAGAGAGTCAATCCGTGGAGTATGTTTTTCAAATATTAACCTCTCTAAGCGCGAAGGGTCTTTTTTTCAACATAAGCAAGGTCCTGAGGATGGTCTAACGGACAAAGACATTATTAGACTGAAACGTCACCTATTACACCTATTCCTTATTTTATTGTGTTATAGGCAATTTTGGCTTTGTGTAAACTTTTCAGATTGCCTAAAAACACTTTGTGAAAGGTGTTCACAATTGTAACTATGAAGACTATTTAACTTTATGTAATTTTACTTCTGGCTACATTGTGTTGATTTTGTTTTTGTCCCCTTTATAACTAATGATTACCAATTAATATAAAAATCAGGACTTTGAACACATACACCCGTGTTTTCTTTATCTGTTTTCCTTATCTTTCTATCTTGACATGAATGATTTATTCATTGATAAACTAATAGAATTGTCTTTGGAGTAATCCAACTGTAAGCCACTTTGATAGAGCTTGCCCAAATTCAATTTTTCAATTGTTATAAACACATATCTGAACAAATCCATTGTAGGCACACTTACCTGCTCATCAGCATAACAGCGCGGTGATGAAGAGGAAAACAATGCCTCTCCTTAGTTGCAGCCTATTACCTGCCCCACCGCTGCTCGATTACCGGCATTCGAGGGGTTGGAACCAGGAACGCCCACTGGACGTTCATATAGGCACACTGATGCCTAAAAACCTGAATCTAGGTACCATAGGAATATAGAGTGTCGCCGTCTCTGATTCCTATTTTTATTCTTTTACACCTCTACCACGGTCCTGATGAAACACAACGGGATCCACTAGGGACCCATCCAAAGCGCTAAACATGTTGACCTAATTTAATCACTATCACCAGCACTCACACTCACTGACAAGAGAACAGCAAGAAAATACTCACTCCTCTATAATATTTCCAAAGAGGCCTTCCTTGTCTACTGGGTTTAATCTTACCACTCAGACCCCTGAATAAAGTACTGTTCCCGGGTACCGAGGGGGTAATTTTAATTCACTCACACAGTTCTCCTACCCACACACCCGCACTCACAACTGCGGCGTCACTCCTAAAAAGATCTCCGACAAAGAGCCCTCCCGCGGGGCCGTGGGGGACAGCAGCGCCACCCCCACGAGGAGCAAAACGCCCGATAATGAAGCATGACACCCGCATGGGTGTGTGAGGGCACTTTTTCCTAAAGGAGGAATTCCCTACCTTCGTCGTAATCCAACCTTTTCTGTGAGTGGTTTTCACTCACGAGTCTCTATAAGCTACCAAATAGGTTTGCTTCTTTTTCTATTAGGAACAGTTACCCTCTAGTGATTACTGCGTTAACCTTGGGAGCACGGGTACTGGACCTATCCTTTCCTAAAAGCTCCCGGTCCCCCCTCGTCAGTATTTTGGGAGCTAATACTGCTCAGAACTTTGGAAGCCTGTTGCATCTGGTCTCATTTGAGGCAGCTTCTGTTGGTTCATGTATGTACCTGGCGGCTTGCCGCAGTACTTTCTTAAAAAGGGGGACAGTCCTAGTGGTGGTTTGTAGGGGTATGTCAAGCCTTTTGAATGGATGCACCTTAGAGCTTTCTTGATGAACGACAGTGTGTGTAGAGTTTCCTCGAGGGAGAAACAAGGGCATTCCAGTGCTAAGGGACTGGAGTTTTTATCGTCTATTCAAGTTTAATGTCCAAATATACATACACGTTCAGGCTCCCAAAGAAAGAGCCAAGCACTTGAGGGAATCCCAATTAGTTTGTTTAATGCTGTCAAGCAACAACGTTTCGGCTTTTGCCTTTTTTAATGCTTATCCAAATAAAATTTGACCCAATTGCACTGTTCTTAAAAGATGTTTCAAACATCCCCATTGGAAGGCTGCTAAGGGCCATTGAAATAGGACTACACCATTATGATGGAAATTGCCATTTTGTTTGACCGCCATGATTACATGTAAATTGACATTCTCACAAAATTGCTATTCCGGTGTTTATCATTAAAGAGCTACATATCCAATAATCACATTAAATCCTGATTAGACATGTTAGAAAACATCTGTGTATACTTATTATTGTTTTTTTTTTATAATCAACTTTTCTGATTTTATTAAGAATATTACAACCACACAATAGTTTGAAGGGATACACCTCAGCTTCGTACATCGTATGTGACATACAGATAACAGTTAAAATCAATGAGAATTGTAGATGCAATGACAGTAGAAAGACATACTCATCACAGTTTCACCTGACTCACTCCATTTCACCCATACTCGTTTGTGTTTCTTTGGGCAGCCTCTCGCTTCATATACAGGTTTCTCATGCATCGCACACCAATCCAATCCCCTGCGCCATTGTACCACGGTGTGGGGTGTTTCCATTTGGTGGCTATATCTCATTTTGCTACCATAATGGCTGTGCCTAAGAATGCTTTGCCCGCCCGGAGCCCACCGAGCCCACCTAAACCCCCAGGAGGAGAACCAGAGGAGTGTGTGGAGCTTCACATCCCAGCACCTCGGTGTGTTCTGTGACTATGACAGATCTATACTTATTTATTACTTTACATGACCACACCATATGGTAGATGTCCACATGGGGCTCTGTGCAGCGGGGTCAATCAGAGCTCAAGAGGAGACCGGCACGATGTAACCTGGCCGGATTGAGGTAAAGACAATATAGGTATTACGTTTGGATTAATCTCAGTCTGGAGGAAATAGTGATGACCCGAGGGGCCATAATGGCATAACGCCAATCATCCTCCTCCAACTTATTATTGTTAAACATGTAATTTTTTATTTTTTTTTGCAGATTTATATAGCGCGAACTCGACCCGAAGGTATTGGAGCGTTTTACATGAGCACTGGTTATGTTACACAAGGACACATTCATTTTTTTGGGTAGGCACGGGGAGATTAAGTGATTTGCCCAGAATCACAGGATGTGGACGCGACCCCGAGGCTCGAACCTTGGTTTTCCAGCTCCAAAGTTAGCAATCTAGCCGTCAGACCACATCCTCTCCCCATGGCTGATCCGACCTCCCTCCACAATTATGCACTCAATGGGATGTCTTCGGTCTCCCTCGGGAGCAAAACATTGTCAATAGTAATATACTGTGCGGAGGGCAGGTCGCACAATCCTGCATACTCAAGTCATTTTACCAGTTATTTCTCCATAACTCCGACTGTGTCCCTCATCTATACTGCAGACATTTCAAACACAATGATGTCCATAGGGCTCAGTCCAATGACTGCACACCCCGGGATTAAATAATCCTGAAATTCCATTGCGCCTCCATCTAACTGCGGCGGTTCAGGCAAAAATCCAATTATAATAAGTTTAACGGCCCCACCTATAACTGCTGAACTCTCACCGGATGGGTGTCGAATGACGTAAGGGAGGAAACTCACGAAATATGAGTTTACTCTGCCAAAGAAAGAGACAGGCACTCACAGGAATCCCAATTAGTTCATTTAATGCTCTCAAGCAAACGTGTTTTGGCTTGTGGCTTCCTCAATGCTTGTCCAAATAAAATTTGACCCAAGTGCACAGTTCTTAAAATATGTTTCAATCATCCCAATTGCAGGGCTGCAAGTTCCATCGATAGAGGACTACGCCGTTATAATGGAAATTACCATGTTGTTTGGTCACCATGACTACATGTAAATTGACATTCTCGCAAAATTGCTATTCTGGAATTTATCATTAAAGATCTACATATCCAATAATCTCAGTAAATCCTGATTAGACATGTCATAAAACATCCGTGTATACTTATCATTGTTAAACATGCACATGGCGGATCCGTTCTCCCTCCACAATTATACCCTGAATGGGATGTCCTTGGTCTCCCTTGATAGCAGAACATTGTCAGAGGTATTATTCTGTGCGGAGGGCATGCCGCACAATCCCGCATGCCCAAGCCATTTTACCAGTTATTTCTCCATTACTCGAACTATGTCCCTCGTCCGTACCGTAGACAGCATTTCAAACACAATGATGTCCATAGGGCTCAGTCCGATGACTGTCATTTGGCACCTGTTCAGAATTGTATTCAATTTTATTAAGTGAATGCCAATTCAAAAATCACAAAGTGCAAAAGATAAAATGTGTACAGCCTACGCATTTCGGCTCATGCCTTCAACTGGATATATAGATATATATCAAAAGCCTGCAAACAAGAAACCCTTGTGGTGAAAAAGAAACTTTGTTAAAGGGACGTTAAGATTCTTTAATCTCATCGCAAAAATATTCCCATAAATAAATACACTTGTAGTGATTTTATGGTCTTGATATATAACCTACAAAACTCTGGAATTCACCGGGTATTGTTAGCAGTAGGTATAGGGCATTTCCTTTGGCCCCAGTGCTGCCTAGCCTGTACCGGCACAGGACCTTATCTTTGGCTATGCTCTAGGTTCAGTACTCCTTACTGTATTTTTTTCGGAGTCTTTCCCCCTTACCAGGATCTATCACTGTTTTCGGCACCATATGTGTACACATTTTTTGACTTTGCATAGCTGTTTGCTAACTACAAACTAGTTTACAAACCACATGTCACAAATTTTACATTTTTGAGTAGTGGTTTAAAAGAGAACAGGGGCCCTGAATGAACTATGGCTACCAAAGCACCGGTAAGGAAACATTAAAAAATATATATATATTACTATGAAAAATGCAGACGTTTTTACTGTGGGAATTGCAGCTAATGTATGTAGCATGGCACTCGAAAGTTGGATCAATTAATACTGTGATACTAACAAATGCAATGCATTTCTTGTATATTATAGAAGTAGTGCAGCACTAAGTTTACTCAATGCCTTCAACTTCAAGTGGCATTTTATTTTTGCTGTGTTTTTAATTTAAATAAATGTGGAAAAATACTAGCTGTAGCGTCGTCTTTTGCGTGTGGCAAAAATAAATGTGGATAAATACAGAAAAAATGCCCAAAAAATAAATACGGATAAATACAGACGGAAATGGCAAAAAAATAAATACCATAAAACCGGGAGCCCTAATTATATGTCAATAGCAAACTTGGATACACAGAAAGCAACTGTGCACTTTACAGCAGGAGGGATAGCAATTCCGAAAGTGTGGGGTAGGGCAGGCGCTGGTGTGGGACCAATGCAGAAAGAGAATAAGCAGGTATAGGATGTGAGGGAGAGGGACACCTGAGGAAACACTCACTGGGGCGCTGTTGGTACAGGTCCTGTAATTGGGAGGATTACAGCCCTATTATTATTTTCACTGACATTTATTTCCATGTTACGTAGGTTACAGTGGTGCAGGGGAAATGTTGCATCCATATTTACAGCTCCCGGCATTTACGCTGTCTGACCACTTGAAAATAAATTGTCGCTTGTTGAACTTTCCATAAGTGCAAAACGGCACCATAGTTGGTAAAACGTAACCAAACCCCTGTGATTAATGCCCAACATGCTGTTTTGGGGCTAGTAAAAGCTTCTTCAAATGAAGCCCCTTCTTAATTTGTGGTCACAGCCTCCACATCCCACTCAGATGGGTTCGCCCTTGGCTGTTGTTGATCTTCCTGTGCCTATTTTCGCTCTTTCATCAGTTCTCGTTGCTTTTGACCGTGGATGGGTGCGGTCTTTCAAACAGTTCATGCTTATAATAATATTGGAGCTGCTGTCTTAGGTTCTCGCTCAAACATTTGTGATCTTTCCCTGCTGCTTCTGTGTTGTTTCATATTTCACTCCTGCTGTGCCTCGTTCCTGTTTTATAAAGCACCGGACAGGGCTGGGACCTAAGAGAATGTCAACATGTATTTCGTATTGGTCTACTGCCCCTAAAGTGCTTGTGGCGCTGGAAACTATGAAAATAAAATAAAACATACTTACAAACCCTCACTGGGGGGAAACAAGGAGTTAACACTGCTTTTGAACAGGGAGGGCTTTTTCACAGTCCGAAAATAAAAAAGCTATCCTTTTTAACTGAACTTGAATTACTACCATCATTTTGGAATCATAGAGACAAAGCCGGCCCTTGTGATTTCTCAGAGCACATTCGGTGCTCATTTTCAGTCGGGTGTACTCTCTCGATGTTGTAATGAGCGCAATAGGTGTTCACCGCACTGACTCAAATCCACCTTTTTTAATTTTTAATATGGTCGTTCAGTTGTACATAATGCTTTCTTGGTCATATATAAGGTAACAAAAATGCTTCTGACACTTCTTTATTATAACTTTTCAGCATGCTGCAGACTTCTGTACAGCACAGCTTAAACAAATAGGCAAAGTCAATATCTCTGGCTAACCACTTATAAGGTCCCAAAGGCGAGACCTATTGGCTATGCCAATGCTTGTTGTAGGATTGTTGACATTCCAAAGTTTTTAGAATACCCTTTGTACTTTCAGAGGGGTCGTGTACCAGCTTGTATATGTCGGAGTGCGTAATGATGGATATACCCCTAAGGGGGTTGCTTGTTTTCACTCTCCAAACAAATGAATTCATCAGATTCCTCAGGAAATAAATCTCCCTGGTCAGCGGAGGTAGAGAAGCAGATTACATAGTATCGGACGCTCAACGCCAATTGGGCTCAAAGGGCTTCAGCCCCCCCCCCCCACCCCCTCGTGTGTGACAGCCCGGGCTGAGACAGCTTCCCACGCGCACACACAGCCGCACCCGAGTACTTCGCAGGTCTTTAAAAGACCATTTACTTGTTAATGAGGCTTTGTTGTTTTTTCACCCCTTCTAGAGCCCCTGCATCTCCACTCTGACTATTGCTGGAAGAATTAGCCCTCCCCGAAATTTTTTCTTAGCCCCCCCCCCCCCCCGAAATTTGGCTCTAGTTGCGCCTCTGCATAGTATCCGAAGAAAGTGGAGCTAAGTTTACCGCCTAAAAATGCCTCACAGTTACTGGTTCAGTTCGGAATGCCACATTACATCTGCCCTTTCAAGCATGACATCAGTGTTGACAATAAGAACATACTTCACAATCTTTGGCTGCAGGGCATGTATAATGGATTTTAGTTGTACACACAATGCATGGTCGATGGCCTGATTTGTGTGTCCTGCTCAAAAACACGAATGCCCTGGGCTGTGGTTATGCCCTGATTACCTTGTGGATGTGCATGAGCCAGCCATGCCATGCCAAGCATTCACTCTGTAAAACGGAACGTTCCTTATTGTGCCAGGTCGTGCCACATACATAGGGCATGGTATGGGGCCACGCCATTTGTAATGCCTGCTCTGCATTTGATTCCTGTAATTACAACATGCAGATCATCGCACTATGGTTCCTCTCACATGCAACCTGGTGTACCAGATGTAGGCCGATGACACCCAAATATATATCAGTTTCTAACAATTATAGCGACTTTCACGAAATCAAGGACTACTTAGTCCATGTCCAAAAGTGGATGTACTAGAAATGACTCTGCCTTAATGCTTCCATGATGGAGATTCTGCACTTGGGCTAGCCTCCATCAATGGACCAGCCACTGTCATCTTCTCCAAACATCTGCTCTCTGGGTTTTTATGATCTTTGCATCCTTTCTGAAATCCTACTCTTACACTACCTCTGCCACAAAAGATAGGCCTTGTTCTTACTGTGGTATTCTCCAGGATTGACTACTACAACAGAATTTATGGAGGCTTTTGTGCCAAGAGTATGGGCATGTTTCAAACAGTGCATCCATCTTATCCTTGGAACAGAACACCGACCACATCTATAGTGATTTTGGCAGTGTAGATTCAGAGTATTCAACTAATTCGGTAAACTGTTATCCATCTAACCAGGTTAGCGTTATTTAGACAAATAATCATATTTTTAAAAATAAAAAAACACTACAACTAAAATGGTGCAATGAAAATATAACTTGGATTCTGTTCGTTCGCTGTTCAGTGGGAGTGTTGTGTTTTGTTGGAGTGTTGCTTAAGAAGTTCCCACTACTAAGTCATTAGTCTGTTCCATTGTCCAGTTCTGCACAGTCCCAACAAGTTTTTTTTAATGCTAATACAGCTATGCCGTGCTGTTGCAACCATACCATGGGTGGAGGGAACCCAAGTCTTTCCAAATCTACAGTTCAGGTGCAAAAGTAGAAGAGAGCTGGTGTGCAATCACAATGCTAATCCATAGCACGTACAGTCAGTGGGCAAACCGAAGGCATACACTTGCCCATTTGTTGTCGGAGTGGTTTTGTGATAGTTTGTCTGGAAGAAGAGGTCATCATTTCTGAGCTGCTCCTTTTGGGAGTCAATGTAGCACGATTAAAAAGATCTGGATACAAGCACACACACTCATCCCCTTCACAAAGTCACCTACCCTGATGACTGAAGACGTTTCTTTGTTCAGTTAGTGGACCTTACTGAGATTTGCAACAAAAGCGGTTTTGGAAATTTAAGATTGCAGGAAATCCAGCTTGGATATGGTGTTGATGAATGTTTGAAGTTGAGAGGCTACACTATTACTGAGCATTTCTCCAGTGATTGCTAAAGTACATATTGGACAATGGTTTGCTAGGACATTTTGGATCAAGGGACTGTTCCTTCAAAATTATTTTACTACAGGCTTTTTCAAATGGCTCTGTATTTCATTATGTATTTACAAACACCATGGGCTGTAGCTTGATGGTGGCACGTGCGTAGGCGTAACTTAAGATGATGTGCCCCCCCCTCTCACAGAATGTGTTAAGGGGCCCTAAGACACCCATAATTCACAGATACTCTTAGGCTTTAGGTAGCGTGGGGACTCCTACACTGCATAGGCCTATGTTACACTCCTGAGCAGATAAATACATAATGTATTTGTGGTTCAATAGCAGTTAATCTAGAAAGTGTGAATAACAGATTTTATGTTGAGGATAACAAACGTACAAAAGGAAATAGGACCATAGCTTGAGGAACGGAACTGTGCAAAGGAGCTATTCAACAGAATATTTTGATTAACCTTTAGCAAAGTGTAAAAGTGAAGGGTCTAGAGTTAAGAATGCAGTAGCTTACCCTTTGAATGATGATTCAACATTTCCAAAGTTGCTTGTGAAATTAAAGAATTTCCTTGGGCTGAGGTCTTAACTATAGTTATGCTTTCTGTGTTGGCTCATTTATGTGTGTTCTTGTCTAAGACTCTTATTACATTTGAGCACTTCCAAATTCACACTGTAAAATGTTGCCTTGCCATGTGTTGGTATTCATAGGTGGTCCTGTTGACTAGCAATTTGTGGTCATTTCATATTCTACTGCAATGACTTTGAATGACAATGCGGCTGCACATATATTCCGAGTCCATACTTGTCAGACCTTTAGCAGCCTCAACAGTCAATGCTAAAGCATTTTAAAACCCCATCACTCTGTAATAATAAGCGTAATTGTGTCTGACTTTAACAACAGTGTTCAGTAATAACATAATAGCCTCTAATGATCATAATTAGCTGTTTGGTCTTCACAAACAAACCGATGAATGGTCTCTTGCCAACCTTTCAGTTTCCTACAAAATTTTTACCTGCATATTCCAAGAGAACTTGGCAACTGCAAAAATGTACATGACATTAACTTATTGATAACCGAATAATAAATATGCAAGGAAAAAGTAATAACTTTGAGTCCTGTGCCTAATGTATTTTGTAAAGTGACAATTTTGAGACATTCACAAAAAAAGCAAAGCATGTTACACAAAGAAATCTATGCAAATTGTTCTTGAGGGTTTCTTTTCTGAAAGTACAAGTCGGATTTATTGTGAGAAAGTTCTTCCTATCCTGATTTTGTGTCTTAGGATTTGGCATGTAGTTTGTGGCCACAGTGTTCTGTCAATCAAGCACTGGATTTGCTGCATGGTGCTGGATGTCCCTTATTTCAACCATTGTTGCAGATGGCTTGATTTTTCTTTCTGATCCTATTCTAGTTAATTCTCCAACCCGCTTCTTGTCTATTGTAAACTCTACGCACCTCGTCCATCTAGTGGTAGAAGTGGTGCCTGTGTGTTAGCAGTTAATATTGAGAAATTGGCCTTTGAAATTCATTGCCTTTGCCCTCTGTTCCACAGTGTCTCCATATTTTGTTGCCCATATTCCTTTATTTCTGACACCAGTGTGAGGCTGGCACCTATGCAGTTGTTACTTTTTACTGATCAATCCAGTACTGAATTGCCCATGGCTATATTTATTTGTTCTTAATGACTGTGCTGCACAGAGTTAATTATGCTTTTGTGACTGGATCAATGCATACAATATGTGTTTTATGTTCTCTCTTGCTGGCCTATTAAAGGTCTTCGCCTACTGTGTAACGTGTTGACATCTATTCCAACTTCTTCCAGTGTTGCTGGCAGACTCTTGTCTTCCATTTCATCTCGTTTAGTGGAAGCACGAACTACTTAGCAATCATTTTGTTAACAGAATTTGGAGGGAAGGGAAAACTTAATCAACTGTCACAATCAAGTCACCATCCTCACCAGAGTAGTGATTCAGTAACAAACTGACCATATTATAGTACGTACGTTGCTGTGGGATGGATGATAATCAGCAGACAGGTGGTTGGCTGAGCTTCGATCAGACTTCCGAGAACCCAGAGATTTGGGAAATTCAAACAACTGCTGGCAGTGTAGGTGGGCAGATTCAGAGAAAGCTGAGGACAAGCTGACCATGAAGAGATCATCTGAACAAAGCAGCGTAACTTGAAGACAAGAACACTGCTGGGGTTCCTCTAATCACACCAATGCCCTGTTAATGTAGCCCTCCAAATTATGTAACAAAAAGATATTAAGGGCACCATATAGTAAATACTTGCTTTATTTTTGTATTTTATTTTTTACTTCAGTAAGAATGTGTAAATATTAACATCAAACCACAGGTTTTAATTCCAGGTGATCAAACAAGTAGGTTTTAATTCCTGCCAACATGTGTTTCACAAACTTCATGGCCTGGACAAAGCAAAATTATCAACTTTGTGGTCATAGAGTCACAAGTAGTTGAGCTTTCATGGGCTGCCAAAGTCAGTCAGACTAAGCAGTCTTCGTTTCTATCCCTCCAACTTTTATTAATATCCTCTTTTTGACTGTTCAACTTTCAACCAGCATTATAAACGACTCTGTCTCCTTCCTGGAGGATATCTGTGGAGTAAAGTGGAATAGAGTGTTGTTGGGGGAGGGGGTAGAATGTATGCAAAGGTGTGCGATAGGAATTCAGAAAAAAATGTTGACAAGTGCTACCTCAATGCCCCCCCGCTACTAACCCCCCTGGCAGTATGGGATTTCCAAGCTGATGAGAAGTGTAACTCTGAGCAGTGAAGTGAATTCCGAATTATGCCGCCTGAAGGAAGGAACCCTGCAACCTTGAGTAACAGTAATCTTGGAGGACGGCTTAATTAGAAAACGTTCACTGCTGAGCTGTGCTGTACCTTTCAGATACCAGTAAGACCGACTCAGACGTCCATTCATCCAAGGCAGGTGAATTAGATGGTATCACCTGATATAAACAGTGCTTTAAAAAAGCAGAAATGTGGTATGAACCACTATATAAAAACAAGTTATTAATAGTAGCAGCAGCTGTATTAACATTACGTTTTTGAAACTGAACTTGTGAAGTCATTTTGTTCCCCAACTTCCCCAGACATTCTTGAAGGGCTGGGTGCACATTCAGCTTCACTTATTACTCTAGAAACTAAACCCAACCCCCAAAACCAACCATAGCTATCAAAGGTGCCAGCAAACCTCCTGAGTGCCAACATTTGGAATTCAGATAACAGCAAGATTGGCTGAATTGCAGCTGGTTGGTGAATGGAGAACTTAATAAGATGACCTTCGCTCTCTTCTGAAATCAGCATTCTGGCATCCATGTCGGGAGTAAAGAGATGTCTAGTTTTTTATCAGCGATTGAGAGAGCCTCCGAGCTGTGACCTATCCAGACCCCCATCCCAAGATACAGCAGAACTTAGTGTAATGTGACGTCTCTCACCTGTAGCCTGCCACAGGATTTTTCTGCAGTCCTGATTCTGTTTATGCCCTTATCTTATCAGGACTAGTTTTGATCCATCAAGGTGATATAACTTCTTTGTTAAAACAGAATTCTGCATCAAACGTTTTTCCAAATGTTGAATGTACATAATGGTGACATTGATTAAATCACCATCCCGGTTGCAGCGGAGCGGGGTAGGTCAACCACTGGGCTTCTTCTTGGAGCAGACACAACATTACGTGTGTCTTTTTCCTGCTGCAACTGATGAAGCACGATCTTACAAAGTTGAGGTTGGCTTCCACCTGCGGATAATACTCCCGTAGAACCGCTGTATGGTATGTAGTTGCCCACATTACCATTAATTTGTAGATAGTTCTTCACACACGGTCCTGAGGAATCGCCACAGATCATTTGTGACTACCAGGCGAGAAACATGTCGACCACCTAGGAGTAGAGCGCATTTCTGACACATTGTAGCCAGATTGTCGCCTCTCCTATATTCTTTTTAATCAGGCTAGGGTCCTCCCTGAATAAAGTCATTTAGAGGAATCCCACCCCTGTTTTAATCTGCACACTTCACTTTGACATCTACACATACTAGGCCCCTTACACTCACGGCACCTATACGGCAAGGAACAAAAGATCTCCGCCAAAGAGCCCCTTTATGGGTGCCCGTCGGGTATTGCAGCGACGACCCGACGAGGAGCAGGCCCATATGATGAAGCATGACACCTAGCTTGCCGGGTGTGTGAGGGCCCTAGTTCCGAAAGGAGGAATTCCCCTCCACATAGTATTTCGGTCCAACCTTTCACCATACATCACCTTCATTTGTGTTCTATGACCTACTGAGGAACTCCGTACTCTAATTTTCACAATTGATTAAATCAAGCCAGCATTCAGAGATGTATTCAGTGGTCTACCAGCTTGCCAAAGATTTTAATAATCTTTGCTATTATAATTGCATGAAACATTTTCTATTGTGTTTTAAATTTTACTCTGTAGTAATTGTACTCGAATGGAGTCTAATTTGTACATGCATAGGTGAGATTATATGACAGCTGTTGGTGTGGGTTAGAATATCAAGATGTGGAATATTTATTTTTATAATTTTTTTTTTCAAAATATGATGATTATGTACTTTTGTGTACCTTTTTGAAGAGTCAATGAAAAAGAGTATGCATAGTGTGTTTTATGAAGAATACTTACTACTGATTGTTGTGAGAGACTTGCGAGATTAATACATGATTACCCATTGAGTTGCTAGGTGGTTTCGAAAGAGAGCCTTCAGCTATACGTATCGTCTTCCAGGGAGATACATTTGAGTGTCCTTGAGCTCGAGATGATTTACAATGAGGTGCTTTGGTAAGAAGAGAGACCAAGAGTAGGAGTGAAGAGTGGATTGGGCCTGCCTAGACTCCAAGCCATGCATGGCAAGGGGCAGCTTCTAAAAGAAATGGTCACTCACTCATCTCAAAAGTTGGCCATCTCCTCACAGCAGGGCTTAGCTAAATGGCACAAGAGAGCACAGAGGGCCCCAGCACATTTCCAAGGCTTGAATCAATGATCTTTTACTGGCTTCCACGAGCAAAGCAGCCCAGACAGTAATCAGGCTCTAGGTTCTTCCTTATAAATGACCTCCTGCCCCGCCAGAAAAGTCCTGTTTTAGTCATTCTGTTTAGAAGCAAAGAGGCAAAGCATGTATCATTGAAAAAGAAAAAACACTGGGAATAAAAGTCTAATAAAATCCTGCATGGTATTTGTTGAACTATTCACTCCCCCTCCCCTTTCACACTTGCATGCCTATAGAAACAAACCGCTGGTGAGTAAAATAATAAAAAAACATGCATTGCGTGTTTTAATTGCATGCATTTTATGCAGAGTTTTGTCCTGGAAGTTGGAACACGGCTTCTTACACATTCCCACCTAATCTTCACAACCTATGTAAATGGGGTTGACTAGTCCTGCTCCACCTGATGGATCTGAATAGATTGCCTGGCTGCTTAAACCAAACCCTGCTGTTATTATCATCACAGCGCCAAGACTTCTGAATATGTCTGCGCTGTCCTCCTTCCCAGAGCAGGGTTACACAGACTGCGCACTGGGATAATCTTTCCAGAACAAGCGGCAGGTTTGTATTTGGCATTCCCATGTTTTTCAGCGGGGTCTACCTTCCCTCGTGACAGCGCTTTTGATGGCGATTTCTGTACACTTTTGACAACGCGCTTTGCCGGAAGCACATATTACTGTCGATCCAGTTTGTTGCAGAAGCTTGTGTTCGTGTAGTGGAAGTAATGCATTCCTTTTTAATCCTGCGAGAACAGAGAATCATTTTGAAGAATTCTGCCACGCTCTATTATCCATGTTACGTTTTTACACAGTTGATGCCCTTGCAAGTTTGGAGCCAGAGTGTAAAGTGTTTGTGGATACACGTGCCTAAAAGAATGTTAAATGTGCTTTGCCAATCCATATGTAAAATGGATGGAAGAGCCCGCAGTGATTTAATAAAAAATCTTAAATAGGCTTCCTGCAGGCCTGCATTGCATCTGTTTATTGTTCCTGCCCGTGCTCTGACTCACGCAGCACTTCAGCCGGAGGCAGTCTGGGCCAGACAGCCGCAGCGAGAAGAAGATTGGCGTGACGCAGCAAGTTTACTGCCTACATCAGACTCTGTGAAAAGGACTGGGCGGGAAACAATGTTCTGGATTTCAATCGAGAATAAGCGGAAGCGCATTGGTCCAACAGTGGAAATCTGATCCGATTATATGGCGCGAGTGAGGGTCGCGGCACCAGCAATCAATTGACCAGATGAGTGACTCCTAAAAAGGCCACTCTCATGACCGAGTTATCACATTTGCACGTGGATGTTTAACAGTGGAATTATGTGTTAGTGTTTGAAAGTAGAGTGTTGTAGTATTTATTTAAACAATTGATCTTCCTTAATTATTAAGTCGTTTTCTTGTTATGCATCCAGGTGGCACCAAGTGCAGTCAAATTGCACTTTGAGGATTGCTTGCAGTGAGATCCTGCAAATATGTACTCTAAAGGGACCTATAGACCAACAGCAAACTTTATTCACTGCAGTAGCTTGGTTAAGCAGTAAAGGCCTAATTCAAAAGAGGTAGTGTGGAGTCTGAGATCAGATCTGGTGTCGCAAGGGATAGCATGGTATAGTTATCTCAGTCATATTAAATATGGTATGCCGAGGCATAAAACTATATATATAGATATATATCCATCCAGTGGCGGACTTTATAGTTAGATCAGCATTTCCACAGGAAATGCGTTTTTTTGTGTTGCTAACAACTTTGGCACCATTTGACAAATCTGAACAAAACTTTCCAAAAAGGTGACTAGATTGTGCATGGAAAGTTTCGGGATGACTCGTCAAGCGGGGGCAGAAAGAAGGGGTTCCCAAAATGCAAAATCCTTATGCATTTTACATAGACTTCTTTAGGCAGGGCTACAGCAAAAACTGCTGAACAGAATTACACTAAATTTGGCAGGAAACTAGACCTTGGTACGCAGATTCTGCCTTTTCTGATTTGGTGTAAGTCTGTTCAGTAGTTTTTGAGAAATTGAGTTTAAAAAATAATTTTATATCTGGATGGTTGATTTCGAAGGACACTTTCGAGAGTCCCTCGGACCCAATAAAAAAAAAATAGAGCGTTCTGATTGACCCAGGGAGCTTTTATTCCCTTGGGCCATCTTCCTCCTGCGGGATTCCGACTCCAGCAGAAGCAAGCGCTCTGATTGTCTGCCAGCAACATGAGAAAAATGTTGCTGGCAGCCATTACAGGACTCTGGGCCTTTGTCCCCGTCTTGAATGTGTATAAAATAAATAATATAAGGTGACAGGGTATGGGTACCCTGCCCCCAGGCCCCACGGGAGGCACAGAGAGACCCCCCCCCCGGGCCAAAATAGAAACAAAATCAGCAATTTTTGAGACAATCACATGGTACTCCTGCGGGCCGCCTCCCGGAGCTGCATTCGTCCCTGGGTGCCCCACCCCCGGGGCCTAATGTATTTTTTAAGGGGAGGGGGGCCTCGCTGCCCCCCTCCCTGAGCCTTTAAATGGCCCTGGGGACCCCATCAACCAGGGCCATAATTAAAACAGAAGGGAGGGAGCCAAACAGTCTCCCTCCCTGGGTCATTAATTGCCCTGGGGACCCCATTCCCTGGGGCCGACTCAGTGACTCTGTCTCAGTGATTGGGTTCACCAAGTCCAAATGAGGCTCAGGGAGTGGGGAGTGATGCGGCTTCTCTCCCTTTAAAAAAAAAGAAAAAGGCCCTCAGGAATGGGGTCCCCAGGGCTTAATGAGGCTTGGGGAGGGAGGGGCCACGTGTCCCCCTCCACTTTAAAATACTTAAGGCCCTTGGGAATGGAGTCCCCAGGGCCTAGTAAGGCTCGGAGAAGGGGGCCACATGCCCCACCCTTAAAAAAAAATGTGGCCCTGGTGGGTGTGGAACAGAGCCAAGTGTGTTTTTTATTCATTTAAGTTTGGAGACCGACCCACCCACCGTTGCTATATATAGACCAAGACACACTTTTTAGAGCAGAACTCAAACCAAAATGAAGTCCTTCGGGGGTAAGAAGTCACTGACCATGGGAAGCGCATGTTTTCTGCAATAGTGCCTATGTTCTAACTTGGGAATTGCCCAGTGGCGTAACAAAAGCCCCCACAGTGCGGAGGGGCCCGAGCACCAGGGGGCCCTTTCCGGCACTGTGCACGAGTGGCGGCTGCGAGCTCCTGACTGTGTCCGGAGGGTGGGGGGCCCCCTCCAAGAACTTTGCAGGGGACCTCCCATCAAGTTTTGTTACGCCACTGGAATTGCCCGGTAATTGTATCGAGGAACCATGCAGAGATATTGGCAGCTGAGCACCATAGTAACTTGTGCTGTGTAACACGAGCGTATTAACCCTTCCCCCTGCTGACAGCATGCATCAGTACGATTAGGATATGACTAATGCTCTGGGAAAAACTCTTCATATTCTAACTATCGTGTGTGCACCCCGCAGCAATGTGGAAATAAACGGGGACGCAAGGAGGAGTAAGGAGTTGAAAACCTGCAGGACAAAGGGCATTACAAATTCTTCACTTCATACAGAACGATGAAAACTTGGCAAGGGATAATTGACCCACTCTTTCCCCTGCCCCAATTGTTAAAAGAATACAGGAGTTTTGAGCATGTCCAGCCTAAGAAGGAATCTTTGTATAATTTCACTTTGTTTCTGACCACCATCTCATTTTATGGTTAATTAGCATGCATCTGTTCAAGAGAACGAGGGAATCAAATACCCTTGTTTCTTTTGTGTTCTAATGTTAAGTCCTGCCTTTCTATTTTTGGGAACTGGCAATAAGGCAACTCTATGGACTGTAAATATAGCCTTTATGTTTGAAACAAGGGGAAACGTCACAGACGATGGGAGCTGAGGAGAAAAACGCCATGGTGCCTTGAACGAGTGTTTGCACGATTATTACTGCCCATTGTGGACAGTTACGAGTATGATGAATGTGTACATGACATTTTTATCAATGTTTTTATACTGTTTTTACATGGTATGAATTGTGTCACGACATTCTTCCCCACCGTGAATCCGATCTGATGATGATGACATTTCTAAATACACTTTTTTAAATTGCACACATCCATAATTGCTCCATGAAGAAGAGGGAATTGTCAATTGGTGAACGAGTGTATGACGATAGATAAGTCTTTCTTTTACTTCGTTTTTTTTTTACAATGCCCATGCTCACTTTAAATAGGGGGTGAGGATTGCGACGCCCATCCGTGAACAAGGCTCATTTGTTTGAGCCGAAACGCGTAGGTCTGTGGCACCCTCCCACCTACTGCTCTTTATGAATAAAAACTTGAATTGCTGAACTGGATTTGGGCACACAGCATTTCTTTCACAAAAGAGGCAAGGAAGAGGGAAGATATATATATGTATATATATATATGTATATATATATATAGTGGCGCACGAAAATGCCCTTCCGTTCGGGTTGGGGCTTGTCTTGAGTGGGCGCCCCCACTCTCATACATCCACCACCAAGCTTACACGATATTGTAAGCACGAGCCACACCAATCCAAGTTTTCAAGTTAGATGTTTATTCCGGGCACAAACGATGCGTTTCGAGCTAAACAGCTCTTGGTCACATGACCAGTGGGTGTATCAAAAGTTATATTAGGGTGTGAGAAGATGCATCAAATTATCACATGGATGATGTCATCAGTGATGTAATTTGAGATGTCATCAGTGATGTCACTGACCATGTCATGAGTGATGTAATATGTGACGTCATCAGCAGTGCATTGTGGAGCGCGAGTTATAGTTAGCTGAACTAACTATAACGGGGGAATTTCCACGGGTTTTGTACGAGTGCAATGTCCAACTAACTATAACTTTCCCTAAAACCTATGGTTTTTTCAGTGAATTTCTAAGGTTTTTTAAATGCTAATTTCTAACTATAACGTGCCTGAAACCTATGGTTTTTTCAGTGAATTTCAAAGGTTTTTTAAATGCTCATTTCTAACTATAACGTGCCTGAAACCTATGGTTTTTTCAATGAATTTCAAAGGTTTTTTAAATGCTAGTTTCTAACTATGCCTACAGAGGTAGGACATGTGAACAAAGAAGAAAAAACGCACAGAAAGAAGCAAAAGAAATGCAGAAAGAAGCAACAGAAGTCCACAAAGACGAAGAAAAGTGCAGGAAGAAGCAAAAGATGTGCAGAAAGAACCAACAGAGGAGCAGAAAGAGGCCTTGTTCCAAAATCATCCTGTGCCCACAACTTTTTCCGACGTGTACTGGTGGTAACTGACTCTGAGTAACCAGAGCTATGCTAAAACACACTTAGAATACAGTGAAAACACCTACATACACTAGGGAACACTATGCGTTGGAGGTACCCCTGTGATTAGCATGACCTCCTCTGTAAGTCCCTAGTACATAATAGGGCAGGGGGATTAAAACTACCTCTTAAAACGCGCTACAGGGCGCGTTTGCACAGTGGTGAAGGGAGGGGGGGCCTGAGGTGACATGTGTGCAAACGCGCCCCGTGGCACGTTTTAAGTTGCGGCGTTAAGTCCCCTTGAATCCTGAGTGTCCCTGGGGCCCAGCTAGCCCCCCCAGGTACCTACAGTTAGGACCACAGAGCTGAGTTGCAGAGAGGCGTTCCGAGGCCACGCACCTTTTTTCACCTCTCTGCAACGCAACTCTGTTGTGCTTACTGAAGGTATCTGGTGGGCTAGTTGGACTCCAGGAACACTCAGGATTGAAGGGGACTTAATCCCCCAACTTAAAACACGCCACGGGGCCTGTTTGCACACATTTCACCTCAAGCCCCACCCCCTCCCTTCACCACTGTGCAAACGCGCCCCGTGGCGCGTTTTAAGTTGGGGGATTAAGTCCCCTTGAATCATGAGGGTCTCTGGGGTCCAACTAGCCCACCCTGTACCTCCAGTATGCACCAGGGAGCTGCGTTGCAGAGAGGTGTTCAGAGGCCAGGCCCCTTTTTACACCTCTCTGCAACGCAGCTCTGTGGCGCTTTCTGGACGTACCTGGTGGGCTAGTTGGCCCCCAGGGACCCTCAGGATTGAAGAGGATTTAATTCCCCATCTTAAAGCGCGCCACGGGGCCTGTTTGCACACATGTCACCTGAAGCCCCGCCCCCTTCCTTCACCACTGTGCAAACGCGTCCCGTGGCGCGTTTTAAGTTGGGGGATTAAGTCCCCTTGAATACTGAGGGTCCCTGGAGTCCAACTAGCCCACCATGTACCTCCAAAAAGCGCCACAGAGCTGCGTTGCAGAGAGGTGTAAAAAGGGGCGTGGCCTCTGTACACCTCTCTGCAACGCAGCTCCCTGGCGCATACTGGAGGTTCCTGGTGGGCTAGTTGGCCACCAGGGACCCCCAGTATTCAAGGGGAATTACTTCCCCTTCTTACAATGCGCCAGGGGGCGCGTTTGCAGACTGCTGCAGGGAGGGGGCGGGGCCTCCGGCACGATGCCGGTCTTTTATTTATTTTTTTATGGGAGGGGGGCTGCGTGGCCCCCCTTCCCTTGGCCACTTTTGGCCCCGGGGACCCCATCCCCCGGGGCCTGCGCATGTTCTTTTTATTTTTTTTTAAAGAAAACGGGAAGGGGCCCACGTGGCCCCCCTTCCCTGGGCCTCTATTGGCCCCAGGGACCCCATCCCCCGGGGCATGCCCACTGTTTTTTTAAAATAAAATATTCGGAGGGGGGCTGCGAGGCCCCCCTCCTCAGGCCATTTAAGGCCCCGGGGACCCCATCCCCCGGGGCCGGCCTTTGCGTCTTTTTTTTTTTTAAATTCCTTTTTTTGGGAGGGGGGCTCCATGGCCCCCCTCCCGGGCCACTAATGGCCCTGGGGACCCCATCCCCCGGGGCCTCGCCACTCGTTGGGGACCGTGGGGGGGTCCCCAATCCCCGCACGGTCCCGCCGGCTCCCCGCGTCCTGCGGGAGCCGGCATTGCTTTTCCATAAGGGGAGCTGCTGACATGCAGCTCCCCTTATGGAAAAGCAATCTGCTGTGCTTCATTGAAGCGAGAGCAGGTTTCCCTGCTCTCGCTTCAATGAAGCAAAGCAAGTTTGCAATGACAGGACGGGAGCCGCGCGGCTCCCGTCCTGCCATTGCAAACAGCAGTGTCCCGGGGGTAGGCACCCCGGGACACTGCAGGAGCCGGCCCTGGGGGGTGGCGGTCCCCAGGGCCATGGAGGGCTCCAGGAGGGGGCGCGCGGCCCCCCTCCCTTCATTAGTAAAGCCCCGGGGAGGTGGTGGTCCCCGGGGCTTCTGAAACGGACCCCCACATTTCTTTTCTAAGTGCCCCGGGGAGGTGGCGGTCCCCGGGGCTGCGGGAGGGCGGAGAGCCCTCCCGCACCATTTTTTTTTAAAGCCCCGGGGCTTGGGGGGCCCTAGAGGCCCCCCCTATAAAATATAAATCAACCCCCGCATGCCCCCGGGACTTGGCGCACCCGGGGGCAAAATAGCCTCAAAGCGCGGGAGACCGCGCTTCGATTTTTTTTTTATCACGGCGGGTTCCGCGCACCCTAAGCGCATCCCGCCGATTAAAAAAATAAATAAAAAAATGCTTTTTTCTGCCCAGGGGGTCCTTGTGGGACCCCCTGAGCAGACCTAGGGGGTCAGGGTGTTTCTACCCTGCCCCCTTTTTGCGTTTTGCGCACTTGTTTCTGTGCCTCGGTTCTACCGAGGGACAAAATGGCTGCCAAAACTTCCTGATTTGGAGTGTTGACAGCCACTTCACAGCCAATTAGCATGCAGCTCGTGATCGGGAGGGTACGCGGACCCTAAGCGGCCATAGATATATATGTGATTTTACTTTAGATTTTCTCAGGAACTACTGAACGGATTTACACCATTTAAGCAAAAGGCACAACTCTGAACCAAGGGCTACCTTTTTGCCAAATTTGGTGTAATTCCGTTCAGCAGTTCGGGCTGAAGCTGCGATGAAAGGTTCCTATGGAAAATTGCATGGGGAAAACACGTTTTGGGACCCCCTTTTTTCTCGGCCCCCGCTTGCCGAATCAGCCCGAAACTTTCAGGATAGGAGCGGACCGGAGCGGGCCATAAGTTTTGAAAATTTCACGAAGATTCGTCAACCGGCGCCAAAGTTATTTCAAATAGAATGTTGCGGATTTCCTATGGAAAATAGGTCCTAACTATAACTATCTACTGGCGACCGCCAGTAGATAATGTGTATATATATATATATATATATATATGTGTGACAAGGAAGAGGGAAGATGTGTAAATATAAATTAAAACGAATAGAAAAAAGAACCACAGCATTTTGTTTTTCTTTCAGTGCTGATAAAAAAAAAATCAACACTTTCATAATTACAGCGTGGCTCTTAGGACATTAATCAGCACACGTGAAAAGCTCACCCTTGCAGGCCCAGCCTTGATGCAAGCATCCACCAATGAATCCACCACAGTGCATGAAAATAAACATTGTAAATGCAGAAACCAATTAGCAAAAAGTTGAACTTTATTTTCTTCCTTTATGCATGTCTTGTTAAACTTACTGTATAGTATCACTGTACTACAAATGAAAATCACATTTTGAATGGAATGCATGCTTTTAATTTTCTTCCAATACATTTTCCATTTTAAATTTGATTTCTAATAGGACCCGTTGCATAAAACACTTCTGCGCATTATCCCAAGTAAAATAAAAGACACTTTTTCAGACAAACACTAAATACTAAATGATCACTATGAAATGCTCCAAATCGTACTAAAATCAATAAATAATGTAATATAAAAATGTATAACAAATAACATGTAGTATGGTCCTATATTGCAATCTGGAGGACCGGGTGACTTTTATAAATCACTCAGCCTTTGGCCTCGTGGTTTACGAGGTCATTAGAACCCCTTGATGGTATCATAGGCCCATGTTACAAAGTTACCCACTATGTATTACCTATATATTACACAGTGGCAGAGCCACTGTATAGTTAAGGTTCAGGCAGTATTTCCATTGAAAATGCATTTTTGGATTTGTCTATAACTCTTAACCCCATAGATCAATTTCCACAAAAGTTTCAATATGCCCCGTTTCGCGAAGAGCTGTTCACGGAAAAAGTGAAAAGGGGGTAAAATAATTGAGTTCCTATTTTATCTCCCACAGGAACTTTTGCTCGTGTCTACATCATGAACGGCTGAACAGATTTTCACCAAACTTGGCATGAAAGTACAATTTTACTCCGAATGTGTGCTCTGTTTGGTTTGGTGAAAACCTGTTCTTTAGTTTTTGAGATGTAAGCATTTTTAAAAAGTTCCAGAGTGGGCTTGAAAAGCTTAACATTTATAGCTCAACTTGTTTAACTTGGGAGTCATGTCTCATGAATCCTGACAATTACATTTTGATTTTTTTTTTACAAAATGTGATAAGGCTGAAGAATGTTTTTTCCATATTTCTGAAACTTGTAAGTCTACTCAGACTCGCGAGTTTAATAGTGTGATAAAAGTTTTTGAAGCACCATGGGGTGGCAACCCCAAAGATGACCGACCTCCCTTGGCAGTGATCAGGGTTACTGACACTTGTAAAATACAACGCACTGGAGAGAAAAAAACAACAAAAGCAGTTCACGATTTGAATGCCATTGTGTGCTTGAGTTGCGTCTGACTTGTGAGTTTCAGGCAGTGTAAAAAAATAATCATAAGCAAAGACAAACACTACAATGAGTGTCTTGCTTTGCATGAATGGCAAGGGGGCAGGGCTTGGCTACAGGCTATATCCTGCACCCCACCCCCCTGCTCATGTCCGAAGGCCATGCGTATTATGGGTTAGGTCCTATTGCAAATTGGACGCAGGGCCTGGCGCAGGTCAAGCCCTGCGTTTGACCTGCGCAGACGGTATTGGAAATTAAGTACAACATGAAAAAACTTATGGAGTTCGCTGTAAGAAACACTGTTAGAAGACTGAGTCATGGTTCTGGCTCAAATGAGTAATGCCACTGAAATTCGCCAGTCATGGGTCAGAAAATAAACCCTAATTGGCCGCGCCTGTCATGCACAAGGCACCTATTTGTCAACAGCACAGACACTAATAATGGTTCACCTGGACTTTGCCAGTTTTGGTGCGTAAGGTTCAAGGAGGTAGGGGAAGATAGGCCAGGTCCCAATAGTAGCCGGTCCCAGGAAATAGAGAAAAGAGAGGAAAGAGCAGAAGGAAGTGGACCAAATATCCAGGGAAGATGTGCTTGGCTATTTTTGGTGTGTTTTTATGACCAGGTGCATTTTTCCACTCTGGTGATTTTTCATTCATCTGCTAAAGAAGAAAAACAAAAAGTGTAGCTGTGGAGTCCGCATAATCAAGTTGTAGATCTATTCATTCATTCTGCTTCGGAAGTTCAGGAATTCAGAAATAGGAAACAAGTGCTTTGATTGACTGAATTCTTCTGTTGTTCATGATCAGAATAATTAAAAATGATTGGTTTAAAAAAAAAAGGCAAGTGATTGGCTAAAAGCATTTGAAACATTACTGTCTGCAGCCTTTTTGTTTCATGTACATTTGATCTTGAACATGAAAGTGTTCACAATCTAAGGACAAAAGCAGGAGAAAGGAACTGTTTTACCAACAAAAAAGTTACACCCATCAAAAATGACAATCATTGTGTGGCCTGCTCTTTTTTGGGGGCATCTACATTTAAAACACTCTTCTAATGTTTGCTAACATTGGGACGAGTTAAAAGAAACTTCTACAGTGCAGTGGATGATCTACTACTGCATAACCCAATTCTCTTCTACGCTGGTTATGAGGGCTGGGAGTAAATACAGAGCTAATGTGCTTTCCCGCAGCCCCAGGGGAGGCCAGGGTGTTTATAGATGCTCTTCAGTCTTTCCTAACGGCAGGGGAGCATTATGATAATCAGGGCCGGACTGTGAACGCAAACTGGCCCTGGCAATTGAGTCGGACCGGCCACGGGGTTGGGGGGGGTGGGGTGGGGGAGTGCGCCTGGAAAACACTGCAGCTGCTTTTGTTACAGGGCGCTGATATTGCAGCTAGGCTGCAAAACCAGCCCCCGGTAACAAAACCTGCCCCTAGTGGTCCAAAACCGGCCCCCATCCTGGTGCCCACCGGGGTAACGCCCGGTGCCCGCTACGGCCAGTCCGGCCCTGATTATAATCCATTCAGGCCTTCCTGTTGAGGAACGTGTAATCTTCTTTAAACACTCCACTTCTCCCAATTTCCATGTTGTACCAAAGTGCTGGAACACTTAGTATTTATTAATTCCCATCAATGGCCAAGGAGGGATAATCCCTCTTCATTGTCCTTCAGTCTCCCTGCTCCCAACACCCCGATGACTAGTTCTCAATTCAGAAAGGCACACAGGGGCAGCGGTCACCTGCCCTGGTCTGCTTTCTTTTGCATCCACATAGGGGAAATAAGACTTTAACAAGCATTTGCAATGCAATCGGTCTCGCCTTTGGGACCTTATATGTATTTCGCTATGCAGCACATTAGCCTGGGTGCTGAAACATCTACTGTTCTTTAACATGGAGGGAAAGTAAGCACCAAACTGCGTGACACGCCAGGTATGGGAACACATGGAGAGAAATATTGCCTTTCAGCAGGAAATGGTATAGTCCAAAGCTCTGTTTTTAATATAAAATCAGGGCCTTCATTGGTCATATTACTGAAAATACAAGATTTGAAAAAAATATTATTGTCTACGGGTGCTCGTGGAAGACAATTTCGATGGACTGGAATCTAAAGAATGCTAAAGTGATTCTGGTATTTTACTGACCTCAGCTGGTCGTTTTCTATCAACAAACTTAAATAGAGGCAGTTGCCAGAAAAATTAAAAAAAGAAAGTCTCTCAGCAGAAAGCAATTCTGGTATTTTACTGACCTCTGCTGGTCGTTTTCTATCAAGACAGTTCAATAGAGGCAGTTGAACAGAAAAAAAAGTCCCTAAGCGGAAGCAGACAAGTCCTAGGGCTGATCTCGAGACCCCACAAAGTACATACACATATAAGTATATAATAAGTATATACTAAAGTATATACAAGAGGTCTCGAATGCTCGACCTAAAAACTGCCAGCTGTTCCTGTGTCCTGTTTCTCAGCCTCCCACATTTGGATGTGGCAGACGGACAGGGCAGCTGAATACCTGATTGACAAAGTCATTGTCACCCCGAAGTTGAACTTGGGTGCAAAAATGGCATAATTTATGAGGGAAATTACAGTGCACGATTAAAAAATATATATTTACACTTGTAAATAGGCTATCTCGTAATATTACTCCGTATGGTGTAACATTACGTAGTAGTAAACCAGGCTTCAGGGGACAAGAGTTGGAGTGTCTTGCAATGTAGATGAACACCCACAAACTTTGACCCTTTGTTTCACCCATCATCCTCACTCCATACCTATGACATAGATGCTTTCAATACAGAACAAGATTTAGCTAAGCCATTTGATCTTGATTTAGCTTTGCCATTGCAGACCTATTGGCTTTGCAAGTGCCTTGTGTCGATGCTAAATAACATTGGCAAAAAGAAAAATAATAGTTATTGCTGATGCTGAACAGCATGAGCGTAAAAAAGTGCAATAATGATTAACACGCACATGTGCATGTATGTATGCTTATGCTATGGCAGTCTCAGCCTCGGTTTGTATTCATGTGCACGTGTCACCATGCACGAGTGCTAATGTCATGGTGTAACCACCTTTTTTTAAATTTACTATTCAACGATGATGGACGACCATCTTGGAGTGGTAAATTTAAAAAAAAAACGTAAATAAAATGCGCAAGAAAGCACATTTCAGAAAGAAATGGCCCGGTAGCAAGTGGAACAGCTGAGCCTCCGTAAAAGATTACAAAAATGAATACAGTTTTTCTTAAATGGATGTGGAAGTAAACACCACCACCAAGTGATGAACGACGCGTTTGGAAAGCAGCAGACGAACTGGGATTTTGGACAACACAGAGTACATGTCTGAAGGGGATAGCACACAGGAGAGAGCAAGAAAACACATATACTTCCCTGGAGTGGTTAAAACGAAATAATGAAGAAAAAAAAGTACCTGAATGTAAGCAGTGGAAGAAGGATACAAGTTATCCAAATTAAAAGTAGGGTAAGGAAGTTATGATCTAGGGGAGTAACTAAAACAAGAAAAGGAAGGAACAGTGGCAGCTGGCTCAGATAAGAGCGGCGGGCGGGGTGGGGGGGTTAACAGACGACGGGATAAGTAAAAATAAAAAAATAATACCACTTAACTTGCGCTCGCCGAGTTGGCAATGCGACGAGCGCAAGGTGAGTGGATTTATTTATTTATTTTTACTTATCCCGTCATCTGTCGACTTCCCCGCCCTGCCCCACTGTCCTTGCCTGTTCTGGTTCCGCTGGGAAGGAAAGCTGTTGAATAAGAAGCAAGTTAATGACATTGCAAAGAAAGCAAACCAATGATAAGCAATTAGCTGACCCACAGACTACTGTAGGTATTCGTATTGTCCACAGTACGTCTTTCAACAACAGTTGCTAAAGCTTCCTGTAGGCGAGACCTTAACATGGGTGGGAAAGGCTAACTGCACTTTTCTTTTGCTCTGTGGAACTGAAGCACAGCAGGAAAACTGGGTCCTGTGGCCTAGCCACAAACCTTGATTCAACTGCTAGACCTTAACTCTCCAGAACCCAGCTTCACTGTAGTCTGAGCCTAGAAAGCAACAATAAGGCTTTATCTTCTCCAATAATTCTCTAGAGCAGGTGCCTCCAACTAGTGGATCGCGAGCTACCAGTAGCTCCCAGACACCTTCCGAGTAGCTCACAGCCTTGAGTTCATTTTTAAATAAGTACAAGATCATATTTTCCTTTTAAAGTTAAGTGAAGTCTGTGTTTAGTTTACATTATTATCATCAAGCTGCAGCTAGCAGGGCCTGATAATGAGCAGTGCAGTCAGATTGATGACAGAGGTTAACAACTGAAGCACTGAGGTATTTAACTCTTAAAGAAAATCCCTTGTCAACTCAGTATTGGAGCTGTAAACAGAATGATGTTTCTGAATGCTTTTAAATGCCAGAAAATGAAAATGAAAAGTTACCTTAATGATTAAGTTACCTCTTCATTTTAATTTTCTCCCATTTCAAAGTGTTGCATTTACAAACAACAGGCCTCTTGCTCCCAGTGGCCAGTACACACTGTGCCATAAGTATAACTGAAAAATACAGTCATTTTTTTAAGTGAGAGAAATTTAAAGTGCAGAAAAATGTTCCATATTATGAACATTTTGCAGAACGTTTTCTGCACTTTAGATTTCTCCCATTTAAAAAAAATGATTGTATGTGTTATGCATGTAACGGTGCCACATATGGTGAAAGGTATGTTTTGTTCTGCAAGTACATACGACACAGGCTCATAGTCACCCATAAAAATATATACAATTCATATGCACACATACATGTTCATACATCCTCAAAGACCGCACTCTCACTGACACACATGGCTATCCTGTCATAGCGCCCCTAGTCATAGTATTTTGTAGTCTGGCTTTATGGACATTAGGCTTCAAGTCAATCAAGCTGGGCGTGGGGGTGTCTGGTAACAATATGCGAGTTGTTTAGACTTCAGTATATCACGATGATTTTCACTGATCAGAAGTGGCTCTCACTACAGAAAAGGTTGGAGACCAGGTCATGTTAGAAATGTCATGTAGGCAAACTTTACATTTAGATATTTCTTCCATATGAACAGAGACAAATCTTCATCCACAATATATGTGAAGATTATAATGATTTGAGATGATAATTATTATGGAATGTGCTACATTTAACTATTTGAGGTTGGTTTCCGTCGTACTCTGCCTCTTATTTTAGTTAACACATGGAATTCTAGTTTTTAATTGGTATTTCAATGTGTGATCTTCGGGCCACGTTTGAGTCCAGCCCATGCCTTTTTTTCAAGAAAGAAAGATTGGGGATTGCAGTGAAGTTTTCAATGATCACACCTTAATAGATATTTCTGACAAAGACGATGCGTGCAGCACCTAACATGGCGCAGTCTGCCTTCTCTTCTGAGCCGGCAGACGTCTTGCTTCAATACAGGCTTGACCCCTGCAGATTGCACTCCTGCTGGACGAGAATGTTTATAGACCGGTTTATGTATTCCTAGTGTGGTGTCACTTACTGCATAACCTGCATAGTGTATTTGCAGGCGGGCCAGGCCATTTCCAGAGACTATTCCTGGGTGCTTTCTAACTTTAACATCTGATGAGATTCTTGGCCCTCCTGCGTGAATCTCATGCCTGGTCACTGTCAGTCAAGAGATGTGCGACACTTTCAAAGCCTCACCTGGCGTCCTTCGTCCTGTCGCTAATATATTCGTTTTAATTTATTTGTTCTTTCTTTCTTTCATACGTTGTAGTGGAGGCTAAACAAAAACGAGCATTGGCAAAGCCAATAGAACTAACTGCGGCATGCATGCAATGTTTTTTTTTTGTTCCAAGAATATGCAATGGAAGTTAAAAGTAGCGAGTTTTCTATTCAAGGACCCAGTTGTGGACATTTGGATATTCGTCGCTGCTGGCGAGAGATTCTGTTTAGGAGACCATTTTCATATTATATGGCTGAGTCCTGGACAGTGGCGCTTTTGGGAGTATATTTTAAAACAGTTGCATCTGGTGATGGGCACTCTTCAAAAGCAGACACCCAGACTAGCCTATCTCGGAGTGTGCGATGGCTTGGAGGTCTCGAGATATCATATAATCTTAGCAAATCTTGCAGTGATGATATCATGAACGCAGATATGGGAATGTTCGATGGCCCCTTTGCTAGATGACTGTTGTGAAAATATAGACAGATATGTGAAGGCAGAGAGGACCCTGTATGTCAGTCGATGTTGCCCTCGTAAATTTAAGAAAATATGGAGGGCCTGAGTTCACCATCACAAGCTGAATTAAATCACTCCTAGGACATGCTTCTATTTTGCATGTGCAGACTTTGAATTGCTGTATATTCCAGTACAATTTGCAGTATGACCTGTGTTAAATGTGATACTGTATATTGTATCCAGTGGTCTACAGTGTAGTTACCGTCCTAATCAGTTTGTGGTTTTGTATCTTTGTTATGTAGAAAATACTAAACTTTTAAAAGAATTTTAAAAGATAAAAAATAGTAAATAACAAAAGCAATAAAAGGAGCGATTTGGTCACCAGCGCAAAAGTGCAATGCTTTTTAGCTGGATCTGAACATGTGATCGGGAAAAATGCAGTCACTCGCGGTGTTTAAGTGAGCCAACAGCTTAAGTGTGCTGACGCATTGCTCCATGCTTTATGTAGTGTGAAGAATGAGGAGAGCGAACCCAAAGCCTCTCTGTTTGTTTATGTATGTTATTTTTTATATATTTTATTCAGAAGGCTAGCAAGGCAGTTCAAGCTGTCTCTAGACTAGGTCTAAGAAAGCAACCTAACCCCTTTCCTGATCAGTGGCTTGGTTTATATGGGCAGCCGACGTAATTCAGTCTGTGCCAAAATGTTTATTGAAACATTATTAGTTCCAACAAAAAGGCATTGGCACACTGTGCTGTCTTGTGTTTGGTTGCAGCTGTGAACGCCTATGCCAGTGTAAACACAAGAATGGGAAGCAAGATAGAGAGAGCATGCAGCGTACATGCATATAATGCAATTTCATGTTTGTATGGGAGTGAGGTTTATATGTTCAGATAAAAATTAAACACCTTCCCTTGCACAATGTAACAGGTTATGTTTAATGAGGAGCCCCAAGGAGTTGGGTTGCTCGCTTGCCAGTTTAAACCTGTTGCTTGTATACATTAGTGCTAAGGAGAGTATTGCTGGCAATACTATATCCAGGAAAAGGGCCACATATATTCGTATGCCCCATGCATCCGGATGCAGTCAACGCTGGTGTTTAAGTCACTGGGTGTTACACATGACAAAAGAAGGGCTGGGCGGAGCTCGCGGAGTCTCACTGCAGAATTCTACGGATTTATCAGAAAACTCCGCCCAATTCCGCGGAGTTCCGCAAGTAGGTGGAGTTGTATTTTTGTGTCAATCAACAAAGTGTGCAGGCTGGACATGTGCGCACCTCCAATACTTCAAATCCAATCGCATTGAACACTTCTGCCCGAGTCTCCTATCCCTAAAACACTTTCAACGGAGCAGGGGAATGCATGTCGCGCATCGATAGTGCTTTTGGTTTTTGGCATCATCAATCATGTGTACACAAACAATGCAATTTGCGAGCGTAGTTTTTTTTATGGGGCACATAAATGAAAATATTTGAGGGAGCGCACTGCTCTCCTTGTTCCAGACAGAACTGGCCACACTAACATGAATGTGATTACTCATGATTGCAGTCTTCTTGCTTTCTAGCAGATATGCCGCAGCCACATCGGCAGTGCTTATTGCTGTATAATGCCCTCTTCTCAACAGGGCTGCACATTTCAAAATTCCTCTTCTTTATTGGAACGATTTTGTGCAATCCTCAGATCGCGTGCGCCTGCCGATGAATATCGGATATGCATTTGCTACGCATTGATTTTCACTCCGGAAGAGACCCTTGATGTCCCCGAAAAATACTGCTCCTTTCGCTCCGGAAGAGGTAGTACAGCATAACTAACGAGCCGCTAACCCAGGCAAAACGCATCGTCCCTGATCGTTCTTCAGTTTAATTGTAGCATTGCACTGTCTGGCGAATTCCGTGCCCTATAATGTGTGGCCTATAGTAATCAGTAGGACACACTCGAGAGCATGAAGATGCTGTGGAAGCAAGTGCGCAGAGAAGGCTTCCACTCACAGATAATGCATGTTTGCACAGAGAGTGACTCGCGCGCACGTTGAGCTCTAAATGAAGCTGCAGCAGGATGAAGGCATTTCTGCATTAGAGAGAGAAAAAGCACATACAAATATCGAAGCTTAGAACTAGAAGTAAAATCTGCTCCACGGCCTGGAAAATGGCTGGCAGCACCCACCCTGCATTAGGGTGGGAAGCGGCACCAGTAAACTCTGCTCCGTGGCGATTGGCAGAGTTTTTTTTGCTGAACTCTGCACTAAAACTCTGTGTACTCCTCCGATGGAGCGCAGTTAACCGGCCACCCCTAGACAAAAGGCCCTGGGTAGAAGCTGGGACCACGACACTGGACGACCTTTTAGTACACAGGATGATATGCACGATGCAAGACAATGAGGACGAGCATGGGTCGGGCCAGTTCAATTCATCATATACAATGTCCTAATACATGCATTGGGCCAGGACTGGGGTGACCATTGGCCATCTTGCAGTCCTTGATCACCCACGACCAAGTGAGAAGGGTTTTGATCTGGCTTTGGTCCTGGTTGAATGCAGCATTGCGACGTCATGTAAGTCACCCAAGCCTTCACAACTGAGCTTGTGGCAGAAAGACCTGAGTCTGACACTCGACCACCTTGAGGCAAAAGTCAGAAGAAAACAGCTATCATTGGCTGTGCCGGCTTGGGCTATAGTAAAGAATGGGCCCTCCATGAATGGAATTCGTTAAGTACATAAATTTGTCAAGCTGCACCATAAATGTATTATGGGTCAAAAGTGCGGGCTACCATCAGACCAGGAAGGCCGTGGTTGAAAGATGGACTTAATGTGACAACCTTGTTACGTGCTTATGTTAAAAAGAGAATGCGAGAGGTGAGGATGGATGAAAAAATGGAGGAAGATTATTTTGAATGGTTGGGGATGCTGCAGGAACTGATGGCCCCGATCACGGACTCTGTATCAGACAGTGACCTGACTTGATGGTCACTGAGGGCCTGCTTTGGTTTGCCCAGGGCACTGGTCGCTCTATACTGTGGGAGGCTCTTCCGGCTTCTAGTTGCTTGGTAGAGTAAGGGGTCGAGAGTGATGTTTAAGTGCACCAATATTGTACTGAAGATCTGTCTTTTGAATATTGCCTGCCTGTTGTTTTTGTAACTTTGTTGCATTGTTGCAGAAAATGTCAATAGAGACATTAAAAAAAAGTCTAAAAGAGAGTTGTTCCCTTCTTTTCTCTTACCGCTTCTGTGTCGAACAAAAATATAACTAATTGTGGCTAGTACAACAAGTCTACAATATGTGATATACAACCCACAGCGGAGGCCAATGTGGGCTGATGACAAGGCCGATATTTTAAACAAGCATTGGTAATGCATCAGTTTTGCCTATGTAGTGAATAAAAAGCTGTTTTAATCAATCATCGTCCGGTAGAAATAAAGAGCTTTCTGATAGAAAACACGGGAGTGGAGAAGATGTGGCGCAGCGGCCAGAGCTCCTGACTCAAGAGCTGGGGATCCCGGTTAATCTCTCCGGGCGATAAATTGTGATATAAATATGCCCCAAGAGTAAAAGGCAAAACGTTATGAAAATATAGTTCCATCAAAGCCGATGTTAACAGTATTTCCACGTGGGAAACTGATAAGGGAAGCCAATAAGGGAAGCATTGGTAAATGCAGAAAAATATGCTACAGCCAATAGAAATGGAGGAAAGGTAGGTGGCATGCACAGGAACCAATAAAAAGCCAGGAAAGAGAGAACTTAAAAGTCCCTTTTAAGTTTATATTAAAAACAATAGATTTCTCAAGCACAGTGCAAGCGCTGTGCAGGAAAAACCTAAAAAGGAGAGCTTGCTTTGCTCAAAGAATTTGTTCATAGTAAAGGTTAGAAATTTGCTCACGTTCCATCAAATTCTCTCTGCTGTATGATTGATTTTAAAAGGGTAAAATGTACAGAAAAAAAAAAAACGAAATGTGAGAACATCCTCTCCCACAGCACAACAGGCCTTCCCTTCGCTACTAACCAGATTTACTGAGGAGCACTACGTCGTGGTTTGAAAGGTCAGCGGTCAATTGCTCGGTTCGAAATCACCTACTTTACCAAGCCTTGTGCGGTATGTCATTTCTGCCATGAAGGGAAGGAAGATTTATATTGCGAAGGAGCTGGTCATGTTACCAGTGCCTGACAAGCAGCGTAACCCACTTATTCGAAACCTGAAGAGGGAGCACTCGGAGGGCTGTCGCCAGGCACCACCGCGCTGTCAAGCCAGCTTGGAGCCTCGGGCACGTAGTGTGATGAAGGGGGGCAGGATGTTGGGGGTGGGGGGGAGGGAAGGGGGCAGGGAGAGAGTCTCCGCGCAGCACCTTTAATTCCGTTTTTTATTATGGAGTTCTCGGTAGCTCGGCTTCAGTTAATGACGCATAAAACACTGCCAAACTCCCGCCACTCGAATATAATTGTCATGTTCTTTCTCAGGGACTGATCAGGTGGGAATGCGCATAAATAAATGAATTTCAACCGTTTAATATTGCAGAGAAAGAACCTCAAAGATGATCACTTTACTTAGTCAGGTTAATTTGTAGTTACATTTTAGAATTATATTGGCACATGCGTGGTTTATGTCAATCAATACAAAGATTGTTTTAATCGCCGCCTGTGCTCGCAAACTGTTGGGGTATTGAAGCAAAAGAAACAAGCATTGGCATAGCCAATAGGTCTCGCCTTTGGGACCTTATAAGTATTTAGTTATGCAGCACAATATCCTTGGTGCAACAACATCAACTGTTGCATGGCTAAACACTTAAAAGGTCCCAAAGGCGATACCTATTGGCTATGCCAATGCTTGTTTATTTTGCCCTTCCGCTTGACTTGAGTGTTCCCAGTTGAGGCTACTACACTTGACTCTGGCCTGGGTAGGCAGATGTTACTGTTTTACCCTGTCTGAGGCATGCAGCTGTAAGACTGTTGATCTCTGTCAATCTGTCAGCATCCATCCATGCGCTCATTCTTTGAACCTTTTATCCAGCTCTCCATCCATGCATGCACTCACTCATTTAGTCATGCTCTCACTCATTCTCACATTCATGCACACACACACACACACACACATATGATTGTTGACTCACTCTTCCAGCTAACTTGCCACACAACCACAACCGCACCCTAACTGGAAAAGATACACTTTAAATATAAAGAGCCAGACCTACTTGCTTTGCTAATGCTTGTTTTCACATTAGAATTACAGGTTTCCCCTATGTTACACTGTTGTATGTTCTAAAACTGGCAATATTTTGTGATGATAAATATGTGAAAACACCACATTTCAGGTGGCAATTTTCTCTCTAGATTCTAAGATGTATTAGAAAGTAGCATACTATAATAAACGAAATGGCAAAGCAAAACTCAAAAGAGTAAAGGAGTTCTTATGTCAATTGTAGTGAAGTGAAACGTTTGACCAAAACCTAAATAAAATGAACATTTCCAACACATAATTATGGCCATAAATTGGCCTCAAGAGGCACGAGCTAAAGTTATGTTTCTACGCCCTATTCCATGTGTAATTTTAGACAAGCCACTTAATCTCAGCAACAACATTTCTCAGACGGTGAAAGGGGAGGGGGCGCTCCTAAATCTGTCCTAAATACTAATCGTATAATTGCTATTTCCTCTCTCTCTCATCTCCTGCCCGAGTTATCCACCTCACCATTCGATGTTAAGAGCAAAAGGGACAGAGAGGGGGTATTAAAATGTAATGATCTGTGAGGATGCCGTCTGCCAGCTGACCCGTGACACCCAACTAATAAATAACACAACGGCCAACAGCGCGCGTGCCTCACATCTCAAAACTACGCTCTGCACAGAGGAAGCGCCGACAGCCGCAGCATGCTTGAACAATGCCCGAGGAAATCAAAGGCACGCAGAGCAGCCAAACTCACACATCTTGACACAAAACAGCGAGCAAAGGAACTCCCCAGGGTAGCATGCCACAACCAGAGAAAGCAGATCTCCAGACTGAAAGATAAGACACATTTGGGATTTGAGGGAAAAGGTGACATGTCTGATGCTGCCGAAGGAGAGCAGAGACGCATATGCGAGTTGATATTTGTCATTCTGGTCAGAGAGGGGGTGTAGGCACGTGTGGGAGTGTGCAGAGCAGGATCAAGGTGCGTTTATTGCAGCATCTGCTTCTCGCAGTGAGGCACAGAGTGCACTGCTTAGGCTTCCTTAGAGGCGTGCAGCTGAGAACCGTGGCTGGGAAAGAAAAGACCCGGTAAGACCGGAAATGTAATACCCTGTAGGTAGAAAGAAAGAGGAATGGTGAAGGGACAAGGGAGAGAGAGATAAGGTGTCTGCAGCGCTTTTATGCACCATATTGTGGGATACAGGGGGGGGGGAGTGGTAGGCAGCTTGGACAGGGTGACACGCATCCACAGTCTCTCTCATGTAATGTCCCCATGCCTAATAAAAAAAAAAATGAATGTAATTGGTGCTCTTGTAAAGTGCTGAATTTCGTGGTATATAACATTGCTGTTGCGGCTGGCAAGAGTGAGAAAAAGCGGAAAACAGGAACTTATTCACAGCTGCTGTTAAGAAACGCCACAGAAATATGAATATGTTCCCAGGACCACACAGTGTCTGCAGCTCATTCAAGAAGCATGTCGTGAGAGATGGAAGTGGGGGAGCGGCAAGCAGCTAAGATGGGGTGGCAAGCATCAACAGGCTCTCTCATGTAATGGGCCCACGGCTAATTGAAAAAGAAAAACATGTATGTAATGTAATTGGTGCTCTTGTAAAGCGCTCGTGTTCGTGCTTTCTAACACTACCAGAACAAGCATTGGCCGCGCGGCCGTGAAACTGACACGGCCGCGAAAGTGAAAGTAATCGCGAGGGAAGCCAGATGGCGAGGGAAGCCATATGGCGCCTGATCGCGCGTGCACGCTCGCGTGAACGCAAGCTGGTCGCCAGCAAAAGCCACTGCTGTTTGCACTTCCAAAACCCGCTTACTAAAACTCTCGCCAGAGCAGCGCATGCGCTGGGTCAGGCGAGACCTAAAAATGCAAAGACATGAAAGCGATTTCTATTTATTATTCAAGACTGTCAACAAAATAAGTAAGTTCAGGAAATAGCCTTAATTAAGCACAAATGTCAAACAGACAATGAGCCAAGCCAATATTACCGGTGAGCTTTCCCCCACCATTGCAGCTCTTGTCAAAACTGCTACGCTCAGAAAATAGGAAAGCAAACAAGCATTGGCAAAACCAATAGGCCTCGCCTACCAGAGCTATTGACTTTGCAAAAGCCTTTTAGCCATGTGGTACAGTAAAGCGTCTGCTGCGCACGACGGCTGAAAGTTAGAAAAAAATGGTATATTGCTGCTTTTGTGTTTCTAACGTTCAGCTGTGCTGCTGTCTGTACAAACAGATAGCTATAAGACATAGGCAAAGTCAGTAGCTCTTGTAGGCAAGACCTATTGGCTTTGCCAGAGTTTGTTGTAATAATCGAACGTTTTGTCAAATGTGCTTCATACTGCACTTCTCCCGTTTCTCTGCGCTATAAATAACATATATTACTACAGGCCAGTTTAATTATACTCAATTTAACGACTTAGGGAGGATGGCAGTAGGATTTGCCGCAAATTTCAGTGGCGGGCGTTTAACGCATTGAGCCCTCCTGTAGTCTTACAAGTCCTAGTACTCTTGTACTCTTGTGGTGGTTTTGTGGCTCTTTTGTTTACAATAGAAACTTACAGAACAACAATGGTTGAATCTTTTATTTCTGGTATTTCCAGTCGGTCCTTCCTCTTCAGTGGAAAGCGTTGTTATTAGAGTTTTTATGTGTTTCCTCCATGTCACCCATCACTGTTTCCCCTGCAAATGCCCCTTCACATGGAGTGGGAAAAGGTGTTTTCTTACCCAAAAATCACAGGGAGAAATACCCTCTTTTTTAATCATCTGAAACTGGGAGCCCCTCTGCTTCTCGAGATACACAAGGCTGCGCTGCAAGGACTGCCACCCCTCTTTGGGAGTCCAGCAAAATAAAAACAAAACTCGTTTGAGAGTAGCAGAAACATTACCAACTCATAAACACAAATTCATTTTTTATACTTTGCAGCCAATGATAAGCAATGGGCGGACCGCATTCGTAGGTCAGCTTTCAGCATGCCCCCAAGAAGTCTTTCACTACCAGGGTCCTTATAATGTAAAGGGTGCACTTTTTCTGTTTGCGCCCTGTGTACCTTAAAATAGGGGTCGAATTTCAACAGGTGCCCAGGGGGGTGCAGTGGGCATTTGCACCTGCGTTGTAAGCCCCGGAGCACTTTGGAATTACACAAGGGGCTGCAGATGCTTGTGTGTCCCCTTCTGTAATACCGATAGCGCTGGTGCACATAAAGCGCCAGCTCTATCTTCAGGGGGCGTTCCCTCATTTTTTAATGGGCTGTGCCGATGCAAATAAGGGAATCCCTCTGCGCCTGTGTCGTATTACAGACGCAGGCGCAGAGGCAAAGAAGCTGTCAGGAGGCGCACTGACAGTGCACCACCTAAAAAGGTAGCACACTGTCAGTGGGCCCCCTAATGGCAGCACTCTGGCGAGGGGAAAGGGGGTCTCATGGACTCCCCCCAGACATCCCCTTGCAGGTGGGTTGCTGCCTGCATAGTGAAATATGGAGTGGCTTCAAAGCAGCTGCTCTGTTTTTTACAGGAATGTGCTGCCCCTAGGGCAGTGTGAGTTCGCAGCTGCCTGGGGGCAGCACATTCACCATAATGCAGTGCATTTTCCTGGATTGTGCTGGGCGCACCTTTTTAAAGGTGCGCCCAGTGCAATCCAGGAAAATGCGCCCCATGTATAATATGGCCCAAGGTGTGCCGGGCGCAAGCAGGGAAAGTGCTCCCTAATACATGCAATGCGCTGCCCCCAGGGCAGCCACAAACTTGCACTGCCTGGGGGCAGCGCATTCATGTGAAAAACAGAGCAGCTGCTTTGAAGCCGCTCCATGTTTTACTGTGCAGGCGTCAACTCACCTGCACTTTTAAGGGGGATTAGAGATCCCCTTTCAGGCCGGTGCAATGAGTGACTGCACCCGCCTGCAAGGGCATGTCTGGGGGGTCCATGAGACCACCTTCCCCCCCTCCAGAGGGCTGCCATCAGGGAGCGCACTGTCAGTCTGTAATATGGTGTGGGCACAAAGGGACTCCCTCATTTGCATGGGGTCACTCCCCCATGCAAATGAGAAAATGCCCTCTGAAGATAGGGCTGGCGCTTTATGTGCGCCAGCGCCATCGATATTACAGAAGGGGATGCACAAGTGTCTGCGGGCCCTTCTGTAATACCAAAGTGCCCCGGGGGCACGCAAAGCAGACACAAACGCCTGTTGCACCCCCAAAGCACTTCCATAATATGGCCCCATATAGCTCCGCTGTCTGGTAGGCTACGACCTAAAAAGTGATGAATGGGATGCGTGATTGAGACAACGCCACTGGTAGTTATGTCTGGCTGGGCCAGGCCATGATATTTTTTGCTCACTATGCCACCTCAGTAGGGGACCAACCATGTATAAATTAGATGTAGTCACGCACAATGGAAACAACCCAGCTCGAACCAATAGACAACTTCCCTTTTAATGGAAACATATGTGGTTTGGTCTTCTGGGCCGCATCAGTGAGGTGCATATTGATTCCTATGGCTCAGTGTCGTAGTATGTTTGTCACCCCTAGGGCATCTCCCTGAGGAAAATAAACATAGTGTCACTGAGACAGGTTTCAACAAGTAAATGCTTGCCTGATGAAAGCATGTTCTGTTGCTCGGAGGATGAATATACTACTCAAAGTGATAGCCAGACTCATTTTAGGGAATGACCCATCGAAGCTTACGATTGCCTTCCACTGAATTATTGAGAGAGTGATGAGACCAACACAAACTGCCATCTGCTGCTTGTGATATGTAAGTTTGTATAGCACAGTGAAATAACTTCAACTCTTTGCATTATGAATGTAAGTATAATTTATTTAATTATTATCATATATGCCACAGCCAACCTCAAAAGACAACTGTTTCAAATGATGTTAGTAAGCCCGATTTAAACCTATTTTATTTACACTCTAGGCAGCATTTAAAGCGACCACTTAAGAGAACACATTAATTTATAGAGACATCGCAGACAATAAACTTACCAACAAGACCTAACACATAGTTGTAGGGCAGGGGCATAGCTTAGTTAATAAGATTGAAGGGGTGTGAGCTTCAGATTTTCCTACAATCACACTCCGATATCTTGTTAAAACACATATGAGAAGCAGGACGGGGGGGGGCTTAAGGGGTGGTGGATACAGAGAGCTGGGCAGATTTTTAGGGAAACTTAAAACACAACATTTTTCAAACTAATCAACATTTATCACTTGTACCCAACCATTTACTAGAGAATAACATTTTTAGGAGGGGTGTAACACCCCCTGAAGAACACCCCTGTATCTTAGAGCAAGGTTTGTCCAGCCCATGGTTGTGGATCCCAGTGTGGTGGAAGCCTGTCATTGGGTTGCCTGCTGGAGCGAGATCAGTTTCTTATACATATAAAGTTGTTCAATGACAATTAAAATGGGAGACAGCCAGGACACCATTGCACTTTATTTAGTAAAGGAAAATCGAAAATGCCCTTTCTTACAGTGTCCCTTTGTGTTTGTGGTTCAGCAACTAATGCGGTTAAAGGGTGTTTGCTTAATTGTGCTGTCTTTTTCAGATTAAGTCAGACCTTGGCATTCATTTTACTATGAAGTAACTTTTTAATTGTATAAAGCACTCCCGACTTATCCAAAACGGACTAGTTTTGTTCCCACTGACTGTACTTCCCAGAGTATGAACACAGCAAATTAAGTGAAGTGGCCTTCTCAGGTGCTAAGTTACTGCGGCTGCTTTTTTTTCCAAATGGGAAGGTACTGGGCCAGTACATTGTAGAAGGATGTGTGTACTCCAGCCGCGGCTAGTGCAGGTAAGAGCGGTGAGGCAGTGGGGTGGGAGGGGAGTTAACATACGACGATAAGGGAGAATAACATTTAAAAAAAAGAAAAACTCTTACCTTGCGCTCGCCACTTCGCTGACTCAGCGATGTGACAAGCGCAAGGTAATTGTTTTTCATTTTTTACATTTTATTTTCCCTCTTTGTCGTATGTCGACACCCCGCCTCCCCCACCCTTACCTGCACTGGCCGCGGCTGGTGTACTCTACTAAATACTGACAAACAATGTTTTCTGTTTCAAAGGCCATCCGAAATATGTTCAAAGCCGAGGGGATACCTTCAGGCAGCCATAATGTTCTACTCTTAAAAAGACCACCAGTCACAATTTGCTGCAGAATGGTTATGTCGCAGCCTACCAGACAGCACAGCTGTCTGCGTTTGCTAAAGACATCTTGGGGACTTTCGGAAAGTTGACCTAGGAATGCATTCCGCCTGTTCCTTGCTATTTGCTTTGTGATTTGTAACTTTGTTTTCTTGCTTTCCATTTGCTGGCTTTATTTGCTTTAGGCTGTCCAGGTTTAGTTCGTCGCTCCCGGTGCCTAAACCGTTTTGAAAAGTGTATGCCTGTGCAAATGTAATAGTCATTTCAATTGAAAATGTGTTGTCTGTAATGTCAGCGTGCTACCACACCATGCATACTCCATTCTACGCCACTCCACTCTACTCTGCCCCACTCCACTTTACACTGCGCCACTGCACTCTACTCCACTCTGCATCACTGTACTCTATGCCACTGCACTCTTCTCCACTCAGCACTCCACTCTACTCTGCACGGCTCCACTTTACACCACTCCACGCTACTGTACTCTGCACCACTCTACTCTATGCCACTTCACGCTATGCCTCTCTTCTGTACCCTCTACCACTCTACTCTATGCCAATGCATTCTTTGCGACTCTACTCTACACCACAGCACTCTTCGCCTCTGCATTCTACACCACTCCAGTCTAGGACACACCAATCTACTCTGCACGACTCCACTCTATGCCACTGTACTCTACACCACTCTGCAACACTGCACTCTACGCAAATACATTCTACTCCACTGCATTTTACTCTGTAACACTCTCTAAGCACATAGAGCCTACGCCAGTGCACTGTACACCACTCTAATATACTCAGCACCACTGCTCTATATGCCACTGCACTCTACACCATTTTAGTCTGTGCCAATACACTCTATGCAACTGCACTCTACCCTGCACCACTGCACTCTATGCCACTTCACTCTACTCTGAAACAATCTACTCTACACTACTCTACTCTGCTCCATTCCACTCAATGCTACTGCACTCTACACCACTGTACTCTTAACCACTGCACTCTACACCACTGAACTATACTCTGCATCACTGTACTCTATGCCACTTCTCTCTACATCACTCTACACCACTGCACTCTGCCACTCTACTCTGCTTTACTCCACTCTACGCAACTGCGGTAAATGCCACTGCACTGTATGGCCCTATACTACGCATCACTCTGTGGTACTCTACTCTGCACCACTCTACGCCACTGCACTCTTTTCCACTCGACTCTACTTTGCGCCCCTGCTCTCTGTATCACTCAACTCTACACCACTCCACTCTACACCACTCTATGCCACTGCACTCTATGCCACTCCACTCTGCACTGCTCCACTCCACACCACTGCACTCTACTATGCACCACGCTAATCTACGCCACTGCATTCTACACCACTATACTCTGCAACATTCTATGCCAATGCACTATAAACCAGTCCACTCTACGGCACTCCAATGTACAGCAATCTATTTGACTCCACACTATTCCACTCCAATACACAACACTATTTGCCACTCCACTCTGTAACACTCTACTCCACTCTTGGACATTCCACTGTATGACACGACACGCCACTCTTCTCTACACCACTAACATTTAGCCATGCTGAACAGCAGGCACGCTGGTGTACAACATGGCTAAAACAGATTGGCTTTGCTCTTACATAGGCGAGACCTATTGCCTTTGCCAGTGCTTATTTATTTTGGTAGTTAGTTGTTGCCTTCTCCCACTGAATAGATGCAAGGAAACCTTTTGGGTTACTCAAGTCATTTTGCTTTGAATATCTCCATATTTACTGGGTTTTTATTTCTTTTTCCAGCTATCCCCTAAAATCCGTGGCAGAAAGTTGGCTAGAAAAGTGTGGCGAGGAAAGTTAAAGGGGCCCCCAGTGTTCTAGCTAGGTTAACGTTGGTTCTCATATAAGCAAGGAAAACTGGCCTTGGAAATCCTTGCTTAAGTGGTAATGGGTTATAATTGGAGTGTAATGGACCTCTCAGAACTCTGGACCCTTTGCCACTGCACCTGCTTCTTCAATGATAGTTAAGCCCCTAAAGTGCTCTACAATAAATAAAAAAAATGCACCAATCAAAAATAGATCTTAAGCAATATGTATTAAATCACTATATATCAAGTGCTTTCTGTACCCCTCTCAAGGCTTACAGCTCTTAATGTGGTCAAGTTCAATGATGGAGCAAACGTCTACTAGTAAGAAGAATGCATATGCCATCTTTTTTTTTATATATAGAAGAGAAAGATTTCTGCAAAGTCTTTTTCCTGCAGTTCTGCCTAGTGAAAGTGTGTACTGAATGAATCCTTCAGTTTCTTCATGGCACACCGCTTCTTGATTTATCTTGAGTTTGCGGTGCTTTTTACAAATGTCAGGCAATTTCTTGAGAGACCTCCATAAATGACAATGGTTTGCAGGTCTTTCTGTGTAGTCATTTCAGAAGTCAGTGGGGAATTCCCTTTTGGAACTCCTGGCTCACTCTCCGTGATCATTTCCCTTCAAAAAATGTTCAGGAGGATTGATAGTACCAATGGACCTTTGCAACGTTATGACTGCTGGCTTAGTTTAAAGCACTATTGCATTTTTTTTATCAGCTTCTCTGATGTTCATTTAGTCGCCTTTTTGTCAGAGGAGAATTGGTTGAGGTGCCCTGACCATTTTATGCGGTATTTCGAGGTATAGGTTATTAAGTTCCCTTTCATATTTTATTTATTTAATTTTTTAGCTTCTGCTCAACAGACCAACTTCATGTGGGTCTATTTTATGTAACAAAAAGGAAACGTAAGGGGCAAAGGCACCCCTTAGCCACCCGCATTCACTGTACCGACCTGCGCACACTGTACTTTCTCCCCCCAAACTGCTGGTTTAATCCTAGACTTTACAAAGCCTGCGCCCAGGTGGTGTGTACACGCCTGGCTTATGAATATTTAAAGCTGGGCCTTTGCCTGTTGCACTACTCACTCGTCTTCCAGTGAGGATTATATGAACAGGAGTTTATCTCCCACGAGCCACCTTTACACACTATGCTGTGATGTAAGCCCAGCGGGGCAGTAACAGCGATGCACAGTCTGGAGTTATGGCCAGTAGTATCAGGGAACCAATGCGATGCAGTGCTTGTGTTAGGTTACTTTAATAAGTCTGGAGCAAGGAACTCTCTGACACGTGCAGCTTCTGTGTCGTAGCTCCTTGTTTATTATGTTAAAAATTCTTATAGAGCGCGCGTACACCGATTGGTTTCTTGGCGCTGTTCTAGGAAATGCCGGAACCGTGTTGATTCAGTCGTATGCCTGAGTGAATAGCCAAGTTTTGAGAAGTCTTCTGAATTTAAACTCTGCCAATTTGTAATTTGAGAAGGGTTAGCTGTAGAGGTAGGCATTACAAAGAAAAACAAGCATTGGCAATGCAATAGGTCTCGCATTTACGCTAGTTTGAGCTATTTGCATTGTAAATGACAATGCCTTTTATTTATGTTTTGGTTTTTAAAACATAAATAAAAGGCATTGTCATTTATAATGCTAATAACTTACTCTCGCCAATGAGAGACCGAAGTCAGGCGAAACACTGAAACCCCGGAGCTGGCCTGGCTGCCGCTGCCTCTGCGCCCGGGTGCTGCCTCTCCCTCGCGGCTCCTTCCAGTCCGCTCTGCTGCTGCTAAAGCCCTCTGCTGCCCTCTGTGATTTCACCCAAAGCATCGCCCCAGCAAGATCGTAAAAAAACATCACATGGTTATTTTACGATGTTGCTGAGAGTGATGCCGCCAACACTTTGGTTTGGTGAAATCATTGACGGGAGAAAGGCATGCAACTGCCATGATTTTATGTTTAAAACAAGCATTGGCATAGCCAATAGGTCTCGCCTTTGGGGCCTTATAAGTGTTTAGCCAGAGCTATTGACTTTGCCAATGTCTTCAAGCTGTGCTGTAGAGAAGTGTGGCTGCTGTGCGGCATGCTGAAAAGTTATAATAAAGTGTCAGAAGCATTTTTGTTACTTTATATATGACCAAGAAGGCATTATGTAAAACTGAACGACCATATTAAAAAAGTATTTACAATAAAAAATTCCTCAGTTTTCTTTTGTTCTTGCAATGCTGGCAACTTGTTTCTGCCTATTGCAATGGTTGTTTGTTAAAGCTTTTTTTTTTGAGGGGGCATAAACAATCGGAGGGTGAAGGTTGGGAACTAGTACCTGTATTATAACACTAGCAGCGGCCAGACGCTAGGGGAGAATCAACAGATGCCAGATTCCGAGAGCAGGCTGAGTGGTGGTGGTGGTGACTGTTGCGGAGACGATGCTGAGGTGATGCTGAATGATACTCAGGTGTTGCTGAGTGATACTGCTGTGGTGCTGAGTGATGCTGTGGTGGTGCTGAGTGATATTGTCTTGGCGCTGAGTGATGCTGTGGTGGTGCTGAGTGATATTGTCTTGGCGCTGAGTGATGCTGTGGTGGCGCTGAGTGATGTTGTGGCGGCCCTGAGTGATGCTGTGGTGGCGGTGAGCGATGCTGTGGCAGTGCTGAGCGATGCAGTGGCGGTGCTGAGCGATGCAGTGGCGGTGCTGAGCGATGCAGTGGCGGTGCTGAGCGATTCAGTGGCGGTGCTGAGCGATGCAGTGACGGCGCTGAGCGATGCTGTGGCGGCGCTGAGCGATGCTGTGGCGGCGCTGAGCGATGCTGTGGCGGCGCTGAGCGATGCTGTGGCGGCGCTGAGCGATGCTGTGGTGGCGCTGAGCGATGCTGTGGTGGCGCTGAGCGATGCTGTGGTGGCGCTGAGCGATGCTGTGGTGGTGCTGAGTCATCCTGTGGTGGTGCTGAGTGATGCAGTGTTGGCCCTGAGTGATGATGTGGTGTCGCTGAGTAAAGCTATGGTGGTGCTGAGTGATGCTGTGGTGGCGCAGTGATGTTGTGGTGGCGCTGAGTGATGTTGTGGTGGCGCTGAGTGATGCTGTGGTTGTGCTGAGTAATGCTGTGGTTGTGCTGAGTGATGCTGTGGTTGCGCTGAGTGATGCTGTGGTTGCGCTGAGTGATGCTGTGGTTGCGCTGAGTGATGCTGTGGTTGCACTGAGTGATGCTGTGGTTGCACTGAGTGATGCTGTGGTTGCACTAAGTGATGCTGTGGTTGCACTGAGTGATGCTGTGGTTACACTGAGTGATGCTGTCGTTGCACTGAGTGATGCTGTGATGGCGTTGAGTGATGCTGTGATGGCGTTGAGTGATGCTGTGATGGCGTTGAGAGATGTTGTGTTGGTGCTGAGTGATGCTGTGCTGGCTCTGATTGATGCTGTGCTGGCTCTGATTGATGCTGTGGTTGCGCTGAGTGATGCTGTTGTGTTGCCGAGTGAGAGATAGAGTGAAGATATAATGCCCAATTAGAGAGGGTGGTGAGAGAGAAAGAGAGAGAAAGGGTGTACATAGAATAAAGAGTGGAGCGGGATAGAGAGAGAGAAAGAAGGGGAGAGAGAGTGAATGAAGGAGTTTGAAAGAGAAACAGATAAAGGGGTGAGAGAGAATGAAAGGCTAAAAAGATAGAGAGGGAGAGTTAATTAAGTAGAGAGAGAATTAGAGAGGGAGAGAGAGAGAGAAGGAGAGAGACAATAAGAGTGGGGGTGTGGAGTTTAAATAAAGTGAAGAAGTGACGCGGAAAAGTAACCTTAAATAGAGCTTTGTGCTTTGCGCGAATAAATATTTAAAAAAAAACAGTGAGAGACAAAAATACTGGTAATTAGGCTGTGACTCCCAATATAAAACAAATAGCGATATAAGGTGAAATCAACCCACCAAAGCAATATTTCTAACTAGACAAAAAAAGCTTGCATTTCAATTCTAATCGCTGTTGTTTTTCATGTGACTGTAGTCCAGGGCCCTCAGTTGGTAATGTGAGCTGCTGCTGCGATTGAAACATCAGAGTCCAGAGAGTTAATGAGCCATGACGAGGAAATGAGGAAGAGATAGGAAACCCAGATGCCAGCTGCGCGTGCACGCCATCGTGAACTCAAGCTGGTCGCCAGCCGAAAGCCAGTGTTTGCACTTCCAAAACCCGCTTACTAAAACTCTCGGCCAGACCAGCGCAAGCGCTGGTGCAGGCCGAGACCTAAAAACACATTAGGATTGTGTGTGGGCGGAGGGTGCGACTGGCCGAGGTTTATAGGGGACGAGAAGGGAAAATCGCTGGCAGGGGGCTTGAGGTTTGTTGGGGACGAGAAGGGGAAAATCGCTGGAGCCTCCTTACGGGAGCACGGAGAAGGTTTTGATATTAATTCCAACAGATTCCGCCCACTTTAACTGCCCCACACAGATGGGATATTTGGGCGATGATGTCATCACCCACCAACTCCCTCCCCACGGGGCTCCGGACAATTGAGTGAGCTCATCAGCAGCCAATCAGGAGCCGCCCGAAAATGATTTCAGAATCGAGAGAAAGGCAGTTTTAGAGAAAAGGGACAGGATCGAGCGGAGTAGGACCGACGGCAAGTGGGGTTCTCGGGGAAAAACTCAAGATTTTTGTGAAGGGCAGGAAAGTCGTCTTTCGTTATTTTTCATTTTTATATTTTAGTTATTCAGCAAATCTGTTTCCTCTACACTGCATTCAGACCAAAGCAGTATACTCACGCAAAAAAAACTGGTCTTTTTCCAACTCTCCTCCTCTTGTTCTCTCGCCCTCTTACTCTCTCACTCACGCTGTCTCACTAATCCCAACACTATGCTGTAGGAATGGGGGTTAATTTGTTACAGAAATCCCATTCCCCAAATGCGTTCTTCGGCTTTGCATGTAAACGGAGACGTTAAGAAGTAGAAGCGTGGGGAGGAGGAGAGAAACACAAGAGAATAAAAACCCTGCAGCTGTAATGAAGATAAAGCTTCGAGACTGAAAGCCCAGACATATTCGCGCCGCCTACACGCCACACCTGTTTCCAGAAACCCGCCAGCAGGACATCAAGACCAGACCACGAGCTTCCCAAACATAAACCCCTAACAGACACATATTTCAGGGCGTCTAGGCAACCCACCCAAAGAGCAGATGCCAAGCAGTGGCATGGCTGAGAATTGAAAAATCAAGACCCGATCCATTCCAACACAGTCTCAGAGTGAACACGAGATCTCAAGGAGATCCCAGACAGAAAGACGATCCTATCCAAACAGAACAAGCATTGGCCGCGCGGCCGTGAAACTGACACGGCCGCGCGGCCGTGAAAGTAATCGTGAATAAGCGGGTTTTGAAAGTGCAAACAGTGGCTTTTGCTGGCGACCAGCTTGCGTTCACGCGAGCGTCCAGATGGCGAGGGAAGCCATATGGCGCCTGATCGCGCGTGCACGCTCGCGTGAACGCAGGCTAGTCGCCAGCAAAAGCCACTGTTTGCACTTCCAAAACCCGCTTACTAAAACTCTCGCCAGAGAAGCGCATGCGCTGGCTCAGGCGAGACCTAAAAAATGAGCTGGGGGAGCTGCGCAGAACAAAACGTGCAAGCCCCATGATTTAATGTAAAAATAAATAAAAAAACGAGTCAAGCGAGCTGTGCACCCGTCCCGCGAGTGGTGGGTGTGGCCCCATTGTGTAAGTGAAAGCGCATGTCCTTCTATCAATTTCAGCAGGCCAATGGACATGCCTCTCAAACTGTATGGACCTCCCGGAGGATGACCGCAGATGTTTTTAGAGGTTGATCCTGTTGAAAGTAATGAGGATAAAACATTTTTGTGCTGTGAGAAAGTTTTCTAGGGCAGTTGATCCCACTGAAGTCTATGGGTGATATCTTGCTTGTTTGTAAGGTGAAGAAAAGGTCAAGTATGGTGACACCCTATTAATGAAGAGTTGAGAGATATGCAGGTGAGATGCTTGCAATTTGATGGACATTTTCATGTTTCTGTGTCTAAGAGGTGTATTTAGCATTATCTGTGGGAAAGGACCTGAGCACATGGGACTGAAGTTTGTTTTTAGGTTAAAACAGGGTTAGCTGTCTCAGCAGCTTCACATTATGAGCACATATATAAATAAATAAAAACAAGCATTGGCAAATCCGATGGGTCTGCCTTTGGCCAGCTGGTGTTTTTAAAAAACAAATTTATATTGAAAGCATGTGCCGAAAAATAAAATATGCCATCATCTAAAGATGGCTTTCACATGCCTGCAATACAAATTTTATTTTTAAAAAGTGTTCACTGATATGGCTGTTTTGCCAGTATTGCTTTGTTTTTTTTAAAAATAATAAGCCTTTAATTGCACCATGCCTTTTGTTATTATTTGTGAAGGAGAGATGAATTATACACCACCCTAACAAAGTAATCAAATCACAGGCAGCTACAATATTACAATGTAACTTTAACATTACAACTTGAAAAAGGAGATGGAAATAAGTCACCATTTAATTGGGCACTAAAGAGCCTGCAAAATAAATAGCTGGTATTTAAAGTTATAACAAATAAATAAAATAAAAAGCACACTTTGACCCATCTTTATCGTTGAAGAGAAAGGAGTTATTTTTAGGCAAATGTGAACGTTGTGCACAGGATAGTACAGTCACTGAAAGTAAATGGGGCAAATGGGTTAATTGGCTGGCCCATTGCCTGATGCTGTATGCTGTTGAGGTGGTGTGTGTGTGTGTGTGTGGGGGGAGGTACAGAATGAATGACATTTAAACAGACCAATGAATGGTCTGGTGGCCCGCTAAAGCTTTCTCAATGGCCAAACTTAAAAATACATAGATACACATGTAGATACAATTTGAACTAGTTATCTTCATCCTTTCATCTGTTCAGCTGTCATTCACAGTTTGCTTCCACCCATTATAGCATGCAGCATGGAGCAATGGATCAGCCAGCTTCAGTCACTGACTGTCTTGTGCTGAGTGATGGCATTCTGCCTGACCCCTTGTACCCAGCCACCTAAAAAGAAGCGCACTTCAGTGCCAGGGCTAGTGGCTCAATACCTTACTTGCTTTTTTCTATTAATTTAATTATCCATTTTTTTTAACCTATCCTTGTGTTTAAGCTGTGTCTTCAGGTTATAGTAATTCAAAGGCACAAGATACCTTTTTGGGCCAATCAGAATAATTTTGCAATATTCACTAAAACTAAAAATGACATAGATACATCTAAGTACACCTGCCTGGTATGAAGCACCCGTACCCTGTTCTATTAAAACTTTATGCAATAGTTACTTTTTGTATTTAATTTTATTTTGTGCAATCATAGGACTGCCACATTTTAGTAGCATATATTGGTTTCTTCTTTTTTTCTTTGTGTGGCTTATTCTTGCAATAAACAATGTAGCCATTGCATCAGCTTGCTGTAGTCAGATCTCTTGGCTTTGCCAATGTTTATTCTTTTTCCTGTACTGTAGTAGGGCATTTTTAATATTACATTTCACCATAGATATGTAGCATGCATTGGAGACTGACTGTTCTCCAAACCCATTTGAGTATTTTAATTTTCTATAATGAACCCTCGCCCACAGAAAACGTGTTCAATGTTGTTAGTTATCCATTCTCATGTTGTCTACAGGGTACAGATGGAAACTTCTACTAGCTGTGCCTTTGCCCCATAATAGAGGCTTCCAGACATGTCAATAAACGTGGCTTCACCATGTGTCACACAATATCAGCTCTGCTCACATGGTCGCCAGGTGAGGAGCCAATATCACATGGTGGGTTACAAAGTGAGCTCAAACCCCTGCGGAGAGTGGCTTTCCAGCTTGTGTTTGGAGCTGGGCACTGCTTATGTCCATATGGGGATTTGCATTCTCCCTATGACATCAGCAGCAGCTTAGAACTTTTTGTGTGTGTGCTTGTTTTTTTGAGTGAGGGGCCAGTTCTTGGCACATAAGCTCTACCCCTGTCCATGGCCCAGGACCCTCATCTCTCAAGAGAGTAAGGGCTCAAGGCCCCACCCTCTCCCAAGAGGATGACCCTTTAATCTACCCCCTCTCACACGGTGAGGTTTATCCCAAATTTGGCAGGCTGGGGCTACCTAAATCGGGTAACCCACATAACTATGGCTGTTGAAGCCAGACCATGCCATCAGCCCTGACAAGTACCATACATCAGGGGTTAGACTAACGCATTATAGTGCTGGTGTCCGCATCACTGCACTGAAACGCATTAGTCATGCATTTATAGTGCCTTGATTATCCATGCGGGGTACGCTCAACAAGAAGCTGCATTTAAGCAGCGAGAGCACTGCCAGAGTATCTACTCTGTACTGCTTGAGCCTGCTGTCTCAAATACAATCAGTTCCTTTAATGTTGACAATTCCAGCGACAACTGAACATTGATGCTGTGGTGCAGACCAAGGCTGCAGTGAGCCCGGCCTCTCACTCCAGCATATCACCTGGTCTGTCTGCGCCCGCATAGTATAAACAAAACAGCGGGTACCTGGCACTGCTATGTGGATCTGGGGGCGGCACCTTGTCTGTTGTTTTCCAGCTAGGCACCAGCCAACTGTGACCAGCAGTGTGTCTTATTGGCCCCCTTAGACACTGAGGAGGCAGGCATCAGCTTTTTTTTTTTTTTTGCTGTGCCCGCCACCACTAGGATGATGCCTCAGCACGATCCATGTGCAGTCTGACTCCAACGTGAGCGTGAGCAGCATGCAAAGAGGGAGCATGGACAGCAACAAAGTGGGGTAAATCTGCAAGTTGTTTCTCGCATGACAGAGCCTCGTCGCCACTTGCTCCTGGCTTCGAGAATTAGATCTATGCCTTTGCATCTCAGCGACAGCACCTTGGCCTGCAGAGCCAGGCTAAGTTCAGGCGCAGCAATGCAAGTGAGCAGGAGGAAGGGAAGGCAGCTAAAGTACACTCAATCCCAGCATTATTTAGATGACAGCCCAGCACAACTATTGTAAAGTTACTGACTGACACCCTTTTAACATATTAGCGCCAAGGTAGAGTGCTCAGATTGGGCTGATACACCTTGAACTTTGACTTTCTTGAACTGTCACAGCATTGACGATTTTTATTGAACATACCTGTGTTGCCCCTCCTTTCACTAAATGAGTCACTTTAAAGCTATGCATTGATCTCTCCTTCGCTGCGATCGGAATTCCGCCCAGGTGCTGGACATTCCGATCGCAGGCGTGGTCGTGACGAGCTCAGCTCGTCATGCGCACAGCCCGACCGCGCAGCATGATGAGCTGAGCTCGTCATGAGCAGGGAAGGGGTTAAATTAATATTTCTTACAAGACAGCAGCTGGACCTCACCCCCTCCATATCCTTCCTAAATCTGAGAAAACAGCCAGCTCATGTTGGGTCACAAAACTCACAGTAAAGATTGCAAAAGTAACTTACCAAAGCTCGCACAGTTAAAGAAAAGGGGGAGCTAAAGACAGGCCGGTCCTAGGATTTTTGGGGCCCCAGGTGAAAGGGAAGATGTGAGGCCCCTCTAATTTGCATCTGATATCACAAGAAGTGACATCACAGAAAGTGACATCACAGGACTTTTAATTTTCTTTGATATTGTTGGAGTGACCTAGTGTGAATATCAGCAACACGGATAAAAAGCAAAATACCCAAATGAAATAAGTCTGTCTATTTTAAAGCTGTATTAAGTGGATTACATTAGTCACATTGAACGGAAAAGCTAGGCACAGGTCTCACAAAGATGGATTTCCTTATTCAATGCTAACTGATTGTTCCCAGATTAATGCATGATAAAAATTCCAGAGCACAGCGGAAAATTAATTGAATGGCATTGCTAAAGTAAAAATTATGCAACCTGGTGTAGCAAAACAAATTTGAGTTCAAATACATGTAAATTTTCATTTTTATTTGAATGCTTTCTAAATCACAGGTCATCAAAGAAGGGTTAAGATCACACCTGTACTGAAAAAGCTGTTTGAAATGTGAGTTTTTACAGCTTCAAAACGTATAACGCATTTGATTTATTCCTTTCATTTGGATTTTTTACTGCTGTACTTATGATGGAAAAATAAAAAGGCAAGTTCCAGAATGCAAGAAAAAAACAACAGCATGAATTACTTAAATGTGGTATAAAGGAGCAACTTGAGGCCTCCTCTGGTGGAACTCTGTGCAAACAGTTTTCATATAAATCACTTTTACTGTGACCGGAAGAGTAAGATTGAGGATACACTTGCTCACTGTGCCACTGGATTAAAGCTAGCCTGGCTGAAGAAGGGTGACATACCCTGAAACCGCTCCCAGGATGCTTGTTTCCGGTCCAGGGAGGACATGGCCTGGCAGTTCGGTCTGGACTGTTCCCATGGGGCACAGGTTCAAGACCGATTTGCATATGGCTGGGTCCAAACTGGGGTGGCGTAGTGGGCAAAAGAACGATGGATTTAACCTAGATCTTTTGACTGGGGGAGAATGTTTGCATTGTCAGCATTCCGTCCATCATTTCTTTGCTGTTACACTTATTTTAAACCATTAGTGGAGCCAGTTGTGAGAAGAAAGCAGTGGATGGCTTTGGTGTGAGGGGGTTCACACGTGTGTGTCCTTGTAGCAGCAGCAGCATGCCAGTGCTGGTTATTCCTGCAGCCTCAATGAGAGTTTAGGCCTTTGTATCATCCGAACAGAGAAACAATAGCAGCAATTGGCTTTTGCCTCAAGATAGCTGCGGAACATTCTTAGATAGAAACTGGAAACCGAAGCCTTACTCATCCCCGGAGAGTTGTTCTTATATACTCTTGGAGTCGTTAAGAAATTCTTGCTTCGCATTAGTGCGGGGATGTTACTAAAGAGCTGTTGCTGTGGTGATGAACTAGGCGAACCCACTATAGGGAATGCATTATGGGTGTGTCAGCAAGTGGGACTTAAAATAAGGATTCAGACTTTCTTTATGAAGGCTTTGCAGAGAGCTGCAATACATTTGCCATACCTGGGGGCTGGCACTGGCAGACAGGTGTTAAAAAGGTGCTTTTCTCTGCAGTGCTCTTGAAGATGGCACTGAGAATACACTATTACACAATACACTTTGCACATCTTGCCTATTGCTACAAACACAATATACACCTCAAGCACAGCTCATGACACTGAAAACAAAACATGCTACAATTTACAATGACTAAAGTAACATTCAAGTGGCAGTTGGGTGTCACTTAAAATGTCATACGTATGATGTAGATATGCCATATGTAAACACACAGCAATTATAAAAAATTTCACACATAGACAAGGGAGTAGTCAGCATGGAGAAAAAAATCATTAGGCGAAACGATTTTTTATAGTGCCTTAAAAAATTGGAAATGAGCTTGATGTGTTTTTTTCAGTTTTTTAAACGAGTTTTGCCCTGGCTGGCGCTTGTGAAACTCGATCCGCGACCAAGCTTTTAAGTAAGCAAAAGATGCCAGGTCACAGTTTAGTGAGCAAATGTATCATTTCGATGTATTTGTGCAAAGACTTTATAAATAAAGGATTAAACAGCAGGGATCTGAGGCTTTGCCTTTAGAAGAAGAAACTCTTTCATTCACCATTCTTTGACGCCCTAAGAGCGTACAGACTGACAAGTTAAGTGCAATCTCTAAAGTTTTTTGGGTGAATGATTGTAACTAACTTCCTTTTTTCCAATCTTGCCAACATTTCAGTGAACGTAAAGAGTACACCCTATGCAGGAAGTGTATCCGTGTTTGTAGTTCTGGCCAGAAAGGATGCATACCGTGTAACAGAGTGGTACAATAGGAACGGAATTGCAAGAATTAAACCCTGGGGTAGGCCGGATATTGAGGCATGGCCACTTAAGCAAGTCTTCCTGCTTGGCCTTGCTCCTGCCTGCCCTGTCGGGTTCCCCCCGCGTGCTCGAGAGTCTGCACGAAGAACGACGATGCTCCAAGCATCTTGTTGCTGCTCTGGCAGAGAGCAATGCTGTGCTGGACTGGACGTACACAAACAAACACCGTACCCCCGCCCATACTGTCCCTTTCACAGGTCACGAGGAGGCTAAAAGGTTGTTGGCTGCTGTTATAGAGCGGGGGCACAGGCCTGTTTGCCTATCCCGCTGAGATGCTGTCTGCGACCTGTCTGTGCAGCATCCATTGAGCCGACTACAGCTGGGCCGCTTCACTGTCTCCTGCATGGACAGGGGAACTGTGTGGCATGTGATGTGCATGTAGTGTGATTTAGCTCGTGTTTGAATGGTGAGCACTCTTACATGATGGGGATTCTAATCTGTGATGCCTTTGTCAGCACTTAAGTTGCTTAAAAAAATAAAAAACAGATGGAGGGGCTCTAGGTTTATCCGTGCTGCCGAATGACGAGGCTGCCAAATACCAAAGATCCCTTGTTTTGATTCCACCCCTTGCCTCTTTCTTCCACCACCCTGCACTTCCTCTCTCTCTTTATCTCGCTATTGCAGGGTCATTTTTATCGCTGCTTTCTCACTCTGACTTTTTCCTATCCTTGTCTTTTTCCCTTTCCTCCTTTTCGCTCTCCCTAACACTGATCGGTAAATGGAGTACCATAAATTGAGCAATGGTGACATCTGTTATTTATAGCCCTTAGTAAGGGAGGAAGTCTGATATGAAACTGTGGGACAGAAAGAAACATATCCTTATTACTAATGCTACTGGATAATAATGAGCTTTGCTAGTAGGCCACAGACTCATCAGATTGATAAGTATCTTTTAAGTTCTGTGTGAAGTGTAAGTTATCAGATTTCATGAGTAACTAGCAGAATGTTTTTTTTCTGTTTTTTTTAAAACATTTTATTAAAGCAGACTTGCAATATTTACATGTGCATCATGACTTGTACCTATAATAACAATTTCCATCACTAGTTATATAGACATGGGTACACCATACAGCAGACTTATATAGTATTGTTATAGTGAGTAAATAACATCTTTATTCATCCTCGTCGTCGGAACTCTGAGCCATTGTCGGAGGGGTACAAATACCACCCCTGAAGGCGTTCCATTTACCCCACATTCTCTCCCATTTTTTAGGGCATCCCCTGTGGACATACGTGGCTTTTTCCGCCGCCATAGTCACGTCCATATCTTTACACCAGTCCTCAAGGATTGGGGCAAGCGCTGCTCCCCAAAGTTTGGCCACATTGTGTTTTGCTATCATCATCCCTAGGGCAGCCCAGGCTTGTGCAGTGTGATTTAGGTCTGTTGGTTCCCAGATGTTCAGGAGGCATCTTTTAGGCTCAGGTGGAACGGAAAGGGCGCTAACCTCAGTAATGGTGTGCATCACTGCATTCCAATATGTTTAATTACAGGGCATTCCCAGAGTGTGTGGTAGAACGTACCCACTTCCCCACATAGGCGTAGGCAGGACTGATCGGTGATCTTCCCTATCTTGTATAATGTTACTCTAGTAAAATAAGTCCTGTGGAGTACTTTGAGTTGTATTAGGCGTAGTCTAGAGGAAACCACCACCACTCTAGGGGATTCTATCGCCTCCTGCCAGTCTGTGTCGTCTAAGTCGCCTAATTCTGCCTGCCATTTTGTCCGCAACTTTAGCATAGGGTCCTGCTGATTGTTTACAATCTTACGATATGTGAGGGAGATCGCTTTTTTGTCCATGTGATCTGTCAGAAGTCGGTCTTCCAATGGGGAATGTTTGCTTTTTTGATGAAAAACATTTTTTTGTATAATGCATTCGTGTTCACTACTGCTCGAGCAGAGGCATACTAAAATTGGCATCTTTGGTTTGCAGCAACCACTTCCAATAGACAGTAGCACTTTTGTACTTATTTCTGATATTTTTGGTGAAAACGAACTGTAGGTGACGTGCATCTGAAGTTAATGTATAAGAGGTCGCTAGGGGCCAGGGGAAAGGGGCTATGGCAGATCCCGCCTCTACGTAGCCCAGGTGATCATCGCCCCGCCCCGTACCTGGAAACCGGAGAGAGTTGATGGCGGCGTGAGGCATGGCGTCTTGGTGGTAAATCGCCCTTGATCCTTGTTGCCGATACATTTGAATCCCTTGGAGTCTGGAGTTTGGAGCGTTCGGGGCCGTTGGTGAGCCGGAGTCGCAGACGGCGTTGGAGCCGCTTTTCTTCGCCTTTGATCCGTGCTGCCTTGCTGCGGATACATTGTATTCTCTGGTGCTGGGAGCTTCCGAGGTTGTTGGAGAGCCGGAGCCGCTTTGTTTTTTACCCTTGATTCCAGTCGCTGATATCTTTTGGTGTTTAGAGCATCGGGGGCAGCTAGAGAGCCAGAGCCGCAGATAAAGCTGAAGCCGTTCTGTTTTAAGCTACCTTTGAGACCCGATTGATTGCCAGCTTTATTTCTGGACTTTTCCAGGGGATTACGCCTTGATCCTATTTCTATTCCCCGCTCTGCTGGCGGCTGAATCCTGCTGGCCGGTGAGATATCGACGTGCTGAATCCTGAATGCGGAGGGAGTAAGGATACATTGTAACATTTTGGCAGGCTGACTACGTGGGCCAGAGGGGAAGACGTGGATCCCTACCAGGTTTTGCATTTCTTATTCCAACCAAAACGTTAAAATCTGAGTGAGGAGAATGTGATGAAGAGAAAACTAGAAAGGGGATCGAGGCCGGCTTGAGTGGATTGAGGGTGGTTATATCGGTACTGTTGGGAGAGGAGGAGGAAAGGGGAAGCTGCATTGGGTGTGGTCTCCATTAGTTAAAGTACATATACTGCGATCAACTCTAAGTATAATGGGGAGACATACTAAAAACCCCACTACTCCTCCTCAGTCAGACTCTAATTTGTCCTTAAAATCGAAAACTCGCAATATACAAATGAAAATGATCCAGGGTACCTCAAAAGTTGAGCGGGAGCGAGTTCAGAAAATCGTAGAGGGTCTACTCCCATAGCGCACTCAAGCTCAGAAGAGGAAATCCTAGATCAAGGCGGAGGTGGTCAAGAGGACCTCCAAGGAAAATCAGACAGTGCCTGCCAGGGACTGACAGATTCAACTACACTGGGTATTGAATGCATCAGCACTGATACAGCCCTGGAGATAGAGAATTTGGATAAGAACCCTTCGATGGACGGTATGCGGATAAACTCCCTCAGCCTACTGACAGGCAAGAACAAGGAGTACGGGATTTTCCAGAAAACCAAGTCTATTCAACCTATAATTCAGCCTCTACTTTTTCCCCCGCAACAGGTTTCTAAGTTGGACATTGTAAGTGCGAGGGCTCCACAAATTGACCAACTCCAGTCACTTTCCGAAATTCCTACCCACGCACCTCCTCTGCTCTTCCGTCCAATGGGGGATTCCTCTTCTTCTCTATTATCATCAGAAGTAATCGAAGAGACTACGGAAGTAGCTTTGGAAATAGTAAAGGGATTTGCAACAGGATCTACATCAGGATCAGCAACAGGATCTGAGCCAACTTTCCAGTGCCATATTAAAACTATGCTCAATCTCATTCTTGAGGAGATTAGGGAAATGAAGGCCACACAAGCAATTGAAATTGCGGCAATACATACACGATTATCAAAGATCGAAGAGGTTGTGGGGGCTATGCCATCTCGTTTGCAAGAAGCAGAATCCAGAATCTCACAGCTAGAGGACCAGATGATCTCAATTCAGCAGCAAGCCTCAGTTGATAAAAAACAAAAGAATTTTCTGGAACTCAAGCTTGAAGAGTTGGAAAACCATTCTCGTCGGACCAATCTCCGCCTGGTTGGTGTTCCAAAGGGATATGAAGGAACCCAGCCAGTACAATGGGTCGAATCTTTTATAAAGGAGTCTGTTCTCCCTGAATTCTCTGGGGACCTTGCGATCACTCGTGCCCATAGAGTTCCAGCCCAGCCTTTTCCTAACTCTAAACTGCCCAGAACAATTTTAGTTAATTTTTCGGATTATCGTTTAAAAGAGCAAATTCTGACTAGGGCAATTCAGAAGAAGCAATTTTCATCACAAGAGGTCCCCCATTGTCGTATATTTTCAGACATGTGTGCTGCGGCAGCGCGCCGACGAAAGGAGTTTGTTAAACTGCTTTTTCTATTTAAAGCACAGGGGGCTCAGGCGGCCATTGCCCAACAGTCGAAACTTAGAGTTTTGGTTCACGGCAAGTTTCACATGTTTTCAAACCTAGAAGAAGCACAGGAGCTCTTAAAGCAAATTGTGAAGGACAAGGACAAGTAAAAACAGATACATTGCTTCTCTGAATGTTATAGTTGTTTATTTTTTTTGCTTTCCTTTTTTTCCCCCTTTTTTTCTCCTTCTTTCCCTGGGTACGGGGGGCGGTATCACATAGGGGTGCAACACCATGGCACCCGTTATGAAGGGCCCCGAGGGTGGGCCGGTAGGGGGTAAGGCGGGCAATTCCCCTTCTGCCAGCAAGGGTCAGGGTCACAGGATTTTAGGGGGGGTTCGGGTTTGGGTTAGGGCACAGAGGAAGGGTGGTGGTGGTGAAAAAGTAAATGAGCAGAATTGTTTAAAATTTTCTATAGAAAGTGTCGGAAAAGGAAATGGGCAGAACTATTTTAAATATTATATTGGAAAGAGTGGGATGTTTACTGATGTCTTTTGATTTAAATAGTAGTGCTAATGGTTAATAAGGTTCGCATTATATCGTTCAATGTCAATGGGATTTCTAACAAACGAAAGTATGGAAGTTTGATAAGATGGTTGGCAGCCTTTTCTCCACAAATTCTGCTTTTACAGGAAACGCATCTTAAAACTAATCAACCTAATCTGTTTATTCCAAAGAACTTTACTAAGGCCTACTTTGCTTCTGCCCAGGCAGCAATAAGGGGGGTCGCTATTTATTTTGGACGAGGGCTAAATTGTGATATTACTCAAATTTATAGAGATCCATATGGTAGATGGATTTGGATTGTGGTAAGAATTGATGGTAACTTGCTGAATTTGGTGAATTACTATGCACCAGTTGTAGATGATTTTACGGCGCTCAAAAATATTAATGATAAAGCCAGAGTAGCGCTCGGTCCAATTATTTTAGGGGAGATTTTAATTTTGTACAGGATTTGCAATTAGATACATCGAATAAAGCAAAAAGACAGATGAAACCTAGGACTAAAAAGCTGATTGATGTTATGAAACAGGATTATCAGTTGCTGGATCCTTGGAGAAGGGCTCATGGTGCAACTAAACAGTTTACTTATTATTCTAGTCAATTCAGGTCAGCTTCTCGTATTGATTTCTTTTTAGTATCACGTTCTCTGAGCTGCTCGAATACTGAGATTGTGGCCAACTCTTTTTCAGACCATTCTTTAGTAAAATTCGAGGTTGATCTAGCAGTGGGGATAAGAAAAAAATCCAGGTGGCAGATGGATAGACTTCTTTAACCAACCAACAGTGGATAATTAACATGCAAGAATGGATCAAGGAATTTTTTAGAATCAATAGGGGTACTGCAGGGCTTTTCTCAGTTTGGGGGGCTTTTAAAGCCTCAGTACGAGGACAAATGATTGCTTTTATGGTAGAGCAATCTAGAGAACGAAAAGCTCGAATTGGAGAACTCCAGAAAGCCGTTGAAGTGGCTTTGGCAAAAAAGAGGAGGGGTCAGGGTGTAGGGCAGGAACTAACTAAGGCTAAACAGGAACTGAGGGAGTTCTTTGTTAGGGAAGAGATAAGTAGTTCAAAAGCATACCAGCAGAAAATCTATGAAGAGAGTCAGATGGTAGGGAAATTATTGGCATGGTCAACTAGAGTCAAACAAGAAGCAGCAGTTATTGACGAAGTGGTGAATCCTGGGACCCAGAACATTGTTTCTGGACAAGATAATATTTCTAAAGTCTTTATGGATCATTATAAAAAACTTTATTCAACTGAATACAAGGTATCTAAACAAGTAATTCAGACTTATTTTGATGACTTGGTTCTCCCTCAGATCACTTCAGGGCAGAGAGAGGCTTTAATGGCCGATATTTCGACGGAAGAAATTTCCAGAGCTCTGGCCTCAATGCCGGGAGGTAAAGCCTGAGGGAATGATGGCCTTCCGACTGAATTTTATAAAGCTTTTTCGGCTGAGATAGTTCCATTTCTGCTCGAGCTTTTCAATCAAATTAAAGTGGGAGGGGACATTCCAACGGTTTTTAAAGAATCATCGATAGTTAGTTTTGTAAAAAAGGGAAAAAATCCTAGGGAGGTAGGCTCCTATAGGCCAATCAGTCTTCTAAAAGTCGATTACAAATTACTGATGAAAATTTGGGCCAATCGATTTTCATCTGTGGCCCAACATGTAATACATTTAGATCAATCGGGCTTTATAGCAGGCCGTTCAATGACATCAAACACCGGTTTGTTAGTTCAAGCAATTGATTATTTTAATATACACCAAACCCCCGCAATTATAATGATGGTTGATGCCGAGAAGGCATTTGACCTCGTGAACTGGGATGCACTTTTTATGGGCTTGAAAGGTTTGGAATTCCAGGGCAAATTATTACTATGCTTCAGAATGTATATCTAGGAGCCCAGGCTCAGATTAGGATAAACTCAGAGTCAGCAGGCATAATCGATATTAAACGAGGAACTCGGCAGGGGTGCCCCCTGGCGCCAGTTTTATTTACCTTTTTTATAGAGCCTTTAGCGGTAAGGATTAGGGATAATACAGGTATAGAGACTCCAATACAAGGTATGTCGAAAATTAAACTGTTTGCTGACGACATCATTCTTTACCTCAAACCAGAGAAACAAAATATCGATCAGATGTTAAGGGAGTTTGCTCAGTTTGAGGCAATTGGAGGATACAAAATTAATCCCAAAAAAACTGAGGTCCTGGCACTGAATGTCTCTTGTAATTTTCTCCCTGATATATTGAAACAACAAGCATATTCCTCTGAGCCGATCCGCTATCTGGGAATTTATGTTTCAGATCAATATGCAGATCTATTTAGGTTAAATTATGGAGTAACGCTTAGCAAAATTAAAGACTTACTGTCAAAATGGGCATTTCTTCCCTTTCGGTGATAGGGCGGGTCGCCCTAATTAAGATGTCAGTGTTACCTTTATTAATTTTTCTTTTTTCCAATATTCCAATAAAAGTTAATGCAGTGTATTTTAAAGAATTAGAAACATTATTTCGCCAGTTTATTTGGAATAAGAAAGCATCTAGGCAAAACCATCAATTGTTCAATTGGATAAAAGCTGGGGTGGGCTGGCACTCCCCCATATTCGCACTTATTATGAAGCCGCACTTATGGACATTTTAGTTCGGCTGCTTGATAATAAGGGGTCATTGGATGGCTTTTTATCAGAAAAATGGTTGAAGAAGCCGGAACTCAACTTCCGGTTTTCTTAAAAACAGCAAAGCTGCCTAAAAAAGTTAGATATAAGACACTACAAGAATTTTCTAATAGACTTCAAAAAAATTCTTTCAAAAATTTAAGTCTTCCGGATTTGAATACTTGGATTTAATAGAGGCTAGAAGTTTGGGCCTTTTCATTCGTAACAGCCTTGTTAAACTTTGGGAATTAAAAGGTTTTAGAGAATTAGGTCATTTTATAATAGGAGGTAGATGTGCTACCTGGGAGGAGGTTCAGGCTAAATGCGGCATTCAGAGTAGGTTACTCTTTTTAGTTTTCTTCAGGTCAGATCCTTGATAAACAAATATATATCTCTAGGTAATATAGGTAGCTCATCGGTTCTTGCTACCGTGTTCAGAACTAAATTGAGAGGTATAGGAAATTGGTATAGAGTTTTTCGAAACCAAGGGGATCCCCTGTTGTTACTAATTTTCTTGAAAAATAAAAAATGAAGTGTCCTGTGATTTCTCAATTAGAGAATGGCAAGTCATCTCTCAGTACGGCAATAAGCTACTTAGGGCTGCAAATTTCAAAAGGATGGCATTCCTGTCTCAATGGATGGCCTATTATACCCCATATGCTTTGCACAAAATATATCCTGAAGTTGAAAATAAGTGTTTTCGTTGCCACCAGGTTGGTGAGGGCAGTTGGCTACATATTGCCTGCACTTGTTCAAGGCTGAGTCAGTTCTGGATGGAACTGTGTTCTGAGCTTAGCCGCACCCTTGGAAGCAATATACAACAGAGCCGGAGATAGCATTGTTTGGTCTATTAAAACGAAGCCCAAATCAGGTTTCTGTAAGAGGGGGGGGAAGGTTTTTATCAATCTCCTTCCTGGTGGCACGTTCACTGATTTTACAGAATTGGAAGAGTACAAAAACTCCGACCTTTATAGAGTGGTACAATAAAATGAAACGTGTAAGAGGATATGAAGAGGTATATGCAAAAAGAGTAGGAGCTGTTAGGAAATTTGTTTTAGTTTGGGAATTTTTTGATCAAATGGAGAGGGTTCTTCAGGGATAGCTAATTTGGGAATTTACATCTCTATTCCATTTTCTAATATACTTGTCTTTTGGTAAGGTTTGTTTAGCATAGCTGCTTTATATGCATTGAATTCCGCTTAATGGGGTAGAAGATTTAGTCGTAATTTATTTTCTATCATACTAACAGTATTTCTACTTCTAGTCTATAAGCAATGTCTTAGTAAATGAGAAGGAGGTTTAGGGGTTATTTACCCTTTATTATAATTTTTTTTTTTTTTTAGTATGTCTTGTATTTTCTCTAATGCTAAAATGACCTTGAGATATTATATCTGATAGATTAATAAGCATTTTAGTAGGTGCCTTTCAGTTTATATGATTTTCCCTTGAAATACATGAACTGGTAATGTTTGTATTGCATCACATTAACTGCATTAACTGTATTAACATATTTATTTATATTTTTGATTGACTGCTTTATTCGATATTTTCATATTCTGCTCAATAAAAAGAAATATTAAAAAAAAAAGAAGTTAATGTATAAGCGAGTTCAAGCTGGGTTTCAGCCACCTACGACCAAAAAGAAGCCCCACTGAAGGTCATGACTGTAGAATGGTCCCTAAGACACAGACTTGGGGTATTGTGTGAACCTTCATGGAGAACTAATCTACAGGCCAAAACTGAATGTAATATCTGTATTAATATTGATTAACCTAACCCACTTGCAAGAAGTACCTAAGGCTTCTAGTTCAAAATTCTATTACCATAGCCAACTAGGGTGTCCACATTTAAAATGTACTGCTCGGGTAGTTGTCACTCTTATCTAAGAAAAGCCAAAGAAATCTTTTCATCAAGGCCCACCTAAACATGTGAAAAAAATCACACATCTTACCTTCTCACAGTGTGTAAGCAAACATTCACATTTTACCTACTTTCAGTTATCTTTGAAAACTAATAATTTTGTATTGTCCATAAACTTAGTGTTCATATGTAAAGTTGCTTATTGTTTCAGGAGAAGTGCTTGCACCGGCTGGGGGTGTCAAACTACACAGACCAGGGGACAGTGGGCCCTTGAAGAGCCGGAGTGCTACTTAAATCGCCACACATTCCCGCTGTGTGGGATGCTTATTGTTTCAGTAAAGTGCTTGCACCGGCGGGGTTGCCCAAACAATACTGACCAGAGGGCAGTGGGGCCCTTGAAGCGTAGGAGCACTACGTAAATCGCCACACATTCCCATTGCACAGGATGCTTATTGTTTCAAGAGAATGCTTGCACCACCTGTGGCTGCCCAAACTACACCGATCAGAGGGGAGTGGCACCCTTGAAGAGCAGGAGCGCCACATCTAGCCCACTGTATACTGATCAAATTTTGCTTGCAAGACGTATTGCGTGGATTGGCTCAGCCCAGAAAATGTTTGATGGCGTCACTATTGTTATTAACTTAAAAAATCCCCATTTGGTTAATTTTTTGCTCTCCAGAGTGAGTAATTTACTTGGCGGGTCCAGCAGCATCTAGGTTCTTCCTCTCGGCTACTTCTATAAACCTACTCTGCCTCGCCCTACTGCCTTCACGCATCTCGGTGGCATTGCAGCTCCCGCACTGGAAAACTTCATTCCCCTTCTCAATTGTTTCTCACCACTGCAATATCTGGAGAGTAGATTAACAACCTTTGAAGCTACCCTCCTACAGCTCTATTGAGGCGGATAGTCTTAAACATAGTCCTTCTCAGAGTATTGTCAGTTGCCCAGGGGTGGTAAAATTAGTGAGTTGGAATACAGCGGGCTATGCTTCCAGGATCAAATCTAAAGCTTAGCTTTCATTCATTGAGTCCTACGAATTCATTGTACTGTAGGAGACTTGAGAGATATCGGGCAATCAGCACAATGGTTACTGTTGTTGTTCCAATGCAGTGCAATCGTCCGATTCAGGGATAACTAAGGGGTACTTATCCATTTGGGTTAGATTATCCCCGTGTGCCAAGGTTACTTCTTTCAATGCCATGTGATCCAAAATTTGATTGAGTGTTGCAAAACTTTTAATATTTGTGTTACTAATTTCTATAACAATGACTTTTCTTACGTGAACATTGATAATTACAATTGACTGTTCGAAATCATAGATGTAATTTCTACTCATTGTCAGCAATTACGGAAATATAGTCATGTTCTAATTTGCGGGGATTTTAATGCAATGCTAAATATTTCCAGTTTTGATTTAGACTTTAGGACCAACTGTGTACCATCTAATTCCTCTTCACGGTGTAATTTGAGAGGTGTTGATCTGGGGAACTTCATCATGGAGAGGGACTTTGTTAATGCTCATGAATTACTTCGAGCCAACACCCCTGCCACCAGTCTGTGGCAGAGGATGTGCTTCTGTTATAGAGTATATATTTTTGTCTAGATCCCTAACAAGTCTGGTTGCCAGCTGCAAGATTGTCAACTTGTGCATTGGCGACCCCAATCCTTTCACATCCCTATTGATTTTACCAGCCTTTATATTCCAACCTGTATAGGCTATACTACGTCTCTGTTCACTAAAACCAGTAATCAACTATTGGTATGGAAATTAGATAATCCCGAAGTATTTTAAGATAACTTAATCAGGAATAATTTGGAGGCATTTGAGTTTTGTCTTTCTGGTGAGATTGAAACTGAGACCGTTGTAAATTCCTTTATAGAAATATGTTCTTGAGCAAGACTGCTGTTTATGAAGCCGGCCTCAGGCATCAACACACAGACCCCAAGGTGGTTCGGCTCTGCAGGCTCGATGGCTAATCGCAGTTTGAGATGGGCTTTGGGTATGAGGCCCAGGAATAGGGATGAGGAGAGGAGATGCAGGGGTAGATGTTCATGTGCCGTCCGAACAAAGGCGATTCATGCTTGCCATCTGTAAACCCTGATGGAAGCTAACAAGCATAAGGACGCAAAATGTTGCTGGTCCACAGTAAATTGCATCAGAAGTACTAATTGCAAGATGACCCCACTTAGCTCACACGTCTGCTGACCGTTGGGTACTCCATTTTTTGAGCGTTTATAGCATAAATAGTTGAAATGAAGCTCCCATGAATAATTATGCTGATCATACCTCGAATACTAGCCTACAGATCACTCTGGAGGAAGTTAATATAGCTTACTGGAATGACCTCCAAACAGAGCCTTTGGACCAGATGGAATCCCTGTAGCTTTATTTAAATGTATTACAGCAAACAAATGATGGACGGAATGCTGACAATGCAAACATTCTCCCCCAGTCAAAAGATCTGGGTTAAATCCATCGTTCTTTTGCCCACTACGCCACCCCAGTTTGGACCCAGCCATATGCAAATCAGTCTTGACCCTGTGCCCCATGGGAACAGTCCAGACCGAACTGCCAGGCCAGGTCCTCCCTGGACCAGAAACAAGCATCCTGGGACCGGTTTCAGGGTATGTCACCCTTCTTCAGCCAGGCTAGCTTGAATCCAGTGGCACAGTGAGCAAGGGACCCACGTCTGGGCATACCCATCCCACTTAGGGCGAAAAGTGTTACAGCAAACAAATGATGGACGGAATGCTGACAATGCAAACATTCTCCCCCAGTCAAAAGATCTGGGTTAAATCCATCGTTCTTTTGCCCACGACGCCACCCCAGTTTGGACCCAGCCATATGCAAATCAGTCTTGACCCTGTGCCCCATGGGAACAGTCCAGCCCAAACTGCCAGGCCTGGTTCTCCCTGGACTGGAAACTAGCATCCTAGGACCGGTTTCGGGGTTTCACCCCTCTTCAGCCAGGATAGCTTGACTCCAGTGGCATGGAGAGCACGGGACCCACGGTCTGGGCATACCCGACCCACTCGGGATGACAAATGCAAAAACAACAATTGATGGACAGAATGCAGAACAATGTCTTACATTCACCCCAGTACAGAGATCTGGGCCTAAATCCATCCGTACATCATTTGTTTGCTGCAACACTTTTCGCCCTAAGTGTGATGGGTATGCCCAGACGTGGGTCCCTTGTTCACTGCGCCACTGGATTCAAGCTAGCCTGGCTGAAGAAGGGTGACATACCCTGAAACCGGCCCCAGGATGCTTGTTTCCGGTCCAGGGAGGAACTGTCCTGGCAGTTCGGTCTGGACTGTTCCCATGGGGCACAGGGTCAAGACTGATTTGCATATGGCTGGGTCCAAACTGGGGTGGCGTAGTGGGCTAAAGAACGATGGATTTAACCCAGATCTTTTGACTGGGGGAGAATGTTTGCATTGTCAGCATTCCGTCCATCATTTGTTTGCTGTAACACTTTTCGCCCTAAGTGGGATGGGTATGCCCAGACGTGGGTCCCTTGCTCACTGTGCCACTGGATTCAAGCTAGCCTGGCTGAAGAAGGGTGACATACCCTGAAACCGGTCCCAGGATGCTTGTTTCCGGTCCAGGAGGACCTGGCCTGGCAGTTCGGTCTGGACTGTTCCCATGGGGCACAGGGTCAAGACTGATTTGCATATGGCTGGGTCCAAACTGGGGTGGCGTAGGGGCAAAAGAACGATGGATTTAACCCAGATCTTTTGACTGGGGAGAATGTTTGCATTGTCAGCATTCCGTCCATCATTTGTTTGCTGTAACACTTTTTGCCCTAAGTGGGATGGGTATGCCCAGACGTGGGTCCCTTGCTCACTGTGCCACTGGATTCAAGCTAGCCTGGCTGAAGAAGGGTGACATACCCTGAAACCGGTCCCAGGATGCTTGTTTCCGGTCCAGGGAGGACCTGGCCTGGCAGTTCGGTCTGGACTGTTCCCATGGGGCACAGGGTCAAGACTGATTTGCATATGGCTGGGTCCAAACTGGGGTGGCGTAGTGGGCAAAAGAACGATGGATTTAACCCAGAACTTTTGACTGGGGGAGAATGTTCGCATTGTCAGCATTCCGTCCATCATTTGTTTGCTGTAACACTTTTCGCCCTAAGTGGGATGGGTATGCCCAGACGTGGGTCCCTTGTTCACTGCGCCACTGGATTCAAGCTAGCCTGGCTGAAGAAGGGTGACATACCCTGAAACCGGCCCCAGGATGCTTGTTTCCGGTCCAGGGAGGAACTGGCCTGGCAGTTCGGTCTGGACTGTTCCCATGGGGCACAGGGTCAAGACTGATTTGCATATGGCTGGGTCCAAACTGGGGTGGCGTAGTGGGCAAAAGAACGATGGATTTAACCCAGATCTTTTGACTGGGGGAGAATGTTTGCATTGTCAGCATTCCGTCCATCATTTGTTTGCTGTAACATTTATTTAAATGTAATCATTATATTTGGGCACCTCTACTTACAAATCTTTTCAATTGTTTGAATGCTTCCTCACTACTCCCTTCCTGGCCCTTCTCTGTGATATTACCAATATTTAGAAAAGGTGCGATTGATCTGATTCCCGCTGCTTTCGGCCAATTTCTCTGATTGACTTTGCTGCTAAAATCTTGGGAAGGGTGATATACAACCGAATCAGGTCCAGGTAAATACTCAAAACTGTATGTGCCCCAATCACTGTGGGTTCTGGGAGGGCTTCGGTACAGTGGAACAGTGCCTGAATCTTCAACTTCTTATTGGCAAATATGTAGTTACTAGGCTCTGCCCCCTGTACCTTGGTTTTTTGTACCTCTCCAACACCTTTGATTGCGTCAACCATTCCAAGTTATATGTTCCACAACAGGGGCCTGGATGCTGCCCTAGTTAATTTTTTTAATTTCTTTCACTTGAATCTGTTGTCCAGGGCCCACTTTGGACCAGATGGTGAATGCACTGAGTCGTTTGGCCTGCAGAGGGGAGTATGACTGGAATATGTCTAAGCTCCAGCTTTATTTATTCTATATATCAGTAATCTCAACCATTATTTGATTCAATGTGGACAGGGTGTACCACGGATTTTGAAGCAGGAGATCCTAACGTCATTGTATGCCGATGATGTCGTCTTGCTAGCCCGCACACCTAGAAGTTTGACCCATTTATTACAGTCTTTTTCTAATTTTATACCATCACTTGAGATGGATATTAGTTATTCCAGATCTCACATCATGGTGTGCGGTGCTAAGAGTAATACTTTGAGACCCATTTGTTCTAATTCTAACACACTTTCTGCTGTGACCAGTTTTCCCTATTTGGGTGTCTACTTTGTCTCGAATGGAGCATGGCATTCTAACATCGCTGCCCGGCGACTTAAATTCTCACAGTTGATTGGCGCACTTTTCAATTTGATTCTGTTGATGGGGAAAAGCCAATAGCACCTCTTTTAGAAATTTACAAAACTCAGTGAGTTTCTGATGCTACTTATGGAGCTGGTGTTTGGGGTTACGCAACATCTACCTCTATTCAAGATGAAGAAAATCGCTTCTGTCCGAGACTCCTATGCCAGCACCTTGTCCTTATTTTGTTTACCACAAGGAAGTGGGTTTAAGATATATTCAGTACATTATCAATTTAGCTCTCTTGCAGTTGTGGTTGTCAATATGGGATAACCCCCAAGGCAACACTTAATCAGAGAGTTATTATGGATTGCATAAACTGTGACATGAGAATGCATATCCCATGACTTTCATATGTCAATGCAAGGTTCTCCCATTTAGTTAGGCCGTCCCTCTTTACTGACCCCCAAAGTGTGACAAAAATGGATATGTCTTGGCTGTAGTGTTCCTTTTTTGGTGATAGCAGATAATCGCGGGATGTGGAAGAACTTCTCAAGCCTTCCAATCGGCAGTGCATTTCCTTACAAACCACTGATGTAATTGAGCCCTCTTTGTTGCTTGTATCTAACCACTAGGAAAAAGCTTTTGAAATTAGAACCTAGAACCAATACTATTAGACAGCGGTGTCTAGTGGCTTAGTGGACTAATGCGTCCACTATAAGGGCCTGTGTTTGACCTCATGGTCACAGGTTCAAATCCAGGCAGGTCCACTCAGCCTTTCAGCCTTCTGAGGTCGATAAAATGAGTATCATTGAGTTGGGTAACAATAAACATCTGTTATTCAGCGCCAAGATATCCTTTGGTGTGAACGTGCACTTTACAAATACACATGTTATGTTATTGTTTGACCGCTGTTGTCAATGAGTCACATCACTCAATTGATCTTATTGGATCTCTTCTAGATAGTAGGGATAAAACTATACTCTAAGATCATTTCTCTTTCCTCCAGCAAAACTCAACTGCAGAGTTTCTCTGGAAATTCCATTGCCATGGATAGTATTGGATGTATTATTTTTGTTTTTAACACAAACTTTATTGCAGTTTTGTAAGGTATACACACAGCTGACATTCAGCATATCTCAATAAATCATAGCAATTCCCACAGAATCACAGGCAAAGGAAAACCAGTGAACAAATGGAAGTACGTAGGAAAGGAGTAGCATTGCAATAGATACTTAACCGGAGTAATCTAGCCCAATCCTACCACCCTTAAATTAGACATTGTCACTTCAAAAAACAAGCATGTCAAAAAACCATATCTTTATCAACTTAGTGTCCTGATATTGGCAAAAACCCAAGGAAAGTGGGGGTCAGAAGCAGTAGTAACAATAATATTGGGTACGGACCTAGGATTGGCCCAAGCGCAATATGGCGTAGGTGCATTTATGCGTGGTGTTGCCACTCTTATATGATATGCTATAAAGATTATCTGCAACATGGTGGAATAAGTTACGAATCTGCAGTGTCCAAGGTTTTAAAGGACTCCAACATGGCGTCCCGTTTCAGTGCTATGAGCTTTATTCCTCACGCCGCAGTGCACCACTTTCAGCTAGACCCAATTTCTCCACAGGTCTAGGGAAGAGGCCATGAATACAGCAGTCTAGTATGTGTCAATGATTTTGCTCAGTGAGGCCTGAAAGGATAGCATTGATACGCGCCCAGTAGGGAACCAGAATGGGACAGTTCAATAACATATGCAGTAAGTTAGTGTCTGGTGCTCGACAGCGAGGGCAGGTCGAGGGTACTGCCGGAAACATGGTGTGAAGTCTGTGTGGGATGAGGTGAGCTCGGTGTAAAATGGAAAATTGTAGGAATTCGAATCAGGAGTTCTGGGAAACTTTTCGGGGATATTCCAGCACGAATTCCTGCTCTTTATCTTGTAGGTTCCATGCTAGATCCTCTTCTCATTTTGCCTTTAAGGAGGTCAGAGGGAACCGTAAATGCGCACGTATGCCCTGGTATAGCCACCAAACTAAATGACGACCATGTTTGTGTGGGGCGGATTTGGCTTCTTCAGGTGCCCAGTGTAGACGTATATAGCGAGTAATACTGGTGTGAGTCAGAAAGATAATGTATGGTAGGCCTTGCGCATGCGTGAAGTCTGCGTGGAATAATAGGGTGCCCTCTGCAAAAAAGTCACCAACTGTTTCTACCCCGCCCTGTATCCAAGGCTGTAGTCTATCTATCATAAGAATTCCCAAGGCGGTAGTGAAGCACATCAGTGGTATATTTGTAGCATAAGGCACTTGTGGAGAGGTGTACTGTAAGGCTAATTTCCAATATGAGAGGGCAATACGCAGCAATAAGCGGCCATCCATAGGATAGGAGGAGCGTGGGCACAGCATGCTATGTAGTTTGCCCTTATTAAGCATGTCCATTGTATAGCCAATCTCGGACAGGTTGCGGCCAGCTAGCCAGTAGGCGAGCCATTGTAGTTGTCCTGCAATACAATGAGATTTGAAATCGGGAGCGCCCATTCCTCCTTTATCGGGGGGAGTTGGAGCTTAGGGAGGGCAACCCTTCGGCAGCTACTAGCCCATATCAGATCAATTAGGGGAGTCTTCAGTCATTTAAAGATCTGAGTAGGGATATGCACAGAAATATTAATGAAGTCTTAAAGTAAACGGGGTATCATAACCATTTTAGCTAGGGCCAGTGTTCCAGCCACTGATAATGGTAAGGTAGTTCATAAGTTCACTTGCGACTTGAGCGCAGTGATAGTTTTACGAAGTTTACCGTCTAACACATCAAGTGTATAATGGTAAATCTGGACCCCTAAATAATGAAACGTCTGGGGCGTCAACTGGAGACACATTTCCCCGAATGGTAGAGATGGCTGGGTGTAGGTATCTTCAAAGGAAAATGCATAGGATTTTTTCACATTCATTTGGAGGCCGGACAGGGATGCAAAAAAGTGTTGAGCTACTTCTACTAGGTTCATGCGGAGTTCTTTGATATACAATATCATATTGTCTGCATGCAATGAAATTGCATGTGTTGTGCCCCATCTACAGGCATCGTGGCTTATGGTGTGTGCTAAGGGTTCCAGTGTCAGGACAAAAAGAAGCGGTGACAGAAGGCAGCCTTGTCTTGTGCCGCAATGTATCAAAAAAGGAGCAGAAATATGTTGGCCAGTGCATGCTCGTGCTGTGGGATTAGTATAAAGCAATCTTACCCATCAAATATATTCAGGGGGAATGGTGTAGTGCTTAAGGGGTGCACTCATAAAATTCCAGCTTAGTGTGTCAAATGCTTGTCTTAAGTCCAGCGATATACAACCTGCCCAGCGAATTTGCCCATTGACGGCATCCATAATGTGGTGCAGTCAGTGAACATTGAGTGAGGTATTACGATAGAGGACAAAGCGGCATTGATCATTGTGAAGGAATTAAGGAAGCATGGGAAGTAAGTGGCAAGCCAATACCTTACCGAGGATTTTGTATTCAGTATTAAGTATGGAAAGATGCCTGTAAGAGGTCATGTCAGAGGGGTGCTTGTCAGGATTTAATAGGGAGGTGACCATTGCCTGGGCTGTGGTAGGGGGTAATGCACAAGTGTCCAAAGAGGATTTGAAGAGACGCTCTAATCGTTGGAACAAGTCGTGTAGAGAATGTAGCATAGAACTCTGTGGGGAGGCCATGAGAGCCAGGGGTCTTGTTCCTAGCTAGTGCTTCAATCACTCCTTGAATCTCAGTGGCAGAAACAGGAGCTCCCAGTTCAGTTCTCTCTTCAACCGTCACCTTAGGATGAGTCAGGGTGTCGAGAAAACCGTGAATGGCCTGCGAGTCTACAGTCAGAGGGGGTGCGTATAGAGTCGAATCGAATTCGCTGTATTTATGTCCAGCTGGAAGGTAGCTCGAGTATTATGTGGTGTAGTGACTGTGGGGATCGGAGTGGGTACTGGTTGAGGTTTAATCAGGCGAGATAATAATGCCCCTGACTTGTCGACCTCAATATGGGTCCTCTGCGTATAAGTCCTGTTGTCTATTGCGCGCAATCATTCTAGTAATTCAGCATATTCAACCCTGGCGTCTTGCAGCGTGCCCGTGTGTTCCTCATTATCTGCCGCCACCCTCTCTAGGAGTCCCAAACTCTCTTCCACACGAGTAAGTTTTCTAAGAACAGTCTTTCGGCTCCCACCACTGTGCCTATGGATTTTCCATGTATCACTATTTTAAAAGCTTCCCACTCTGTTAAAACAGATGAGGGGGAGTTGGTGTTTTCTGTACAATAATTATCTTTAATGGTAGCCAATGTGTCATGAAAGACTGTGTCCTCTAGTAATTGAGGATGAAGACGCCATGTGGGAATGGAAGCGGGTACACATCCCCATGCGATCGTTATTTCGAAGGGGTTATGATCATAAAGGGTTTTCCCTAAATATGTCGTGTGGGTGATAGCGGGGAGGTGCGAGGGTGTACATAGGATCCTTTCGAGCCGTGTGTGAAGTGAATGAAGGGAGAATAATAGGAGTATTCATGCATGCCTGCGTTTCGATGGCACCAAACTCCATGTAATGACCATCTCTCTACCCATTGTTGCTGGGTCTTAGCTTGGCGCACTGAGACAGCAGTTGGAAGAGGGGGGGTGCGATCTGTATGTCCAGTACCTCATAGTAATCCCCACCAAGGAGCCATGGGTAGTGTGTCTAGTTCGCTAGAGTCGAGGATAGATGAACTAAGAAAGATTCCTTTTCCAGGTTAGGGGCATAAATGATGCCTATCACTACAGGTGTACTATCCAGTGTGCCGCGAAGGAGGACATATCTCCCCTGTGTGTTAATCCTGGTTTCCACTGCTGTGAAAGGAATGCCTGCTTTAATCCACTCTGTTGCCCCATGGGAAAATGCGGAATGAGAAGTGTGAAAGAGTTGGCACTTCCATTCTTGCGAATTTTAAGGGCTTCACTGGCTATGAGGTAGGTTTCTTGCAGGCATACTTTATGCGCCTGGCGCTGGTGCAATTGGGCCAGGATCCTGTACCATTTTTGTATAGATCCCATGTCTCTGACATTCCAGGTTAACATGTTATACTTATGTGGTACGGACTTTGTTAATAAATAGAAACAAGCTTGTGCATTTCAATTGGAGCAGGGAATTGACATTCGTTAGAGTATATGTGAGAAGTGACGATGTGTAAAACCCAGAATCAGGAACCAAAACAAAAACCATTACTAATACAAGGTCCAGCGATGAAGCCTTGTTCGACTTGAACTGTAAAGAAAAACAATGAACATCATAACAGTATGTGCATTCTCCCTTGGGGTACATGGCGTATAGCTCATGGGTGTAGAGCAGGGGTGATTGTAACGGCGGGAACTGACATCTACCCGGGCCCGGTACCTGGCGCCGTGGGATGTGGTGAGCATTCTGGTAAAGAATAGCGTGTTCTAGTGAATCGGTTGAATCGTTCCCATCAATGGAGGATTGGAAGTGGGAATAACATTGGGGAAACACAACCAAGTCAGAGCTAAAGTCGTGAAAGGCAGCTTGCAGCCTTGTAACATGGAGAGATGATCTCCGCCAAGTGGGTCTCACATGTGTTAAAAATTAGCATGTGGGCAAGGTACAGTCATATAGGAGCATATAAGAACTTTGACAGAGGTTAAGTGTGGCATGTCCCAGAAAGGAAAGGGGGGACCTTGGCATCAGATCAAGCCATGAGTATGGTGGGAGCAATGATTAAAACAACCAAAGTGGACACATCAAAGGGGTTCCGGAGGGAACAGTACTCACAGAGACCTTAGCCCAAGTCATGAGCCATCTGTTTGATCGTGGGGCAAAGGGCTAAACTGCCCCCAGAGTCCGAGTCAGATGCACTTTCCTGATAAGAGCTGGGACTGATGATTGACTGGGCGGCACGGAGGGAAGATACTGAGAAAATCGCAGCCTTTTGGCCTTCAAGGGCTTGTTGAGGGAGTGGAACTGTGCCACCTTGTTTGGGCTGGGATGGCTTCCCTGCCGACTGTGAGGTGAATGTTGTGATGTCTGCATAATTGGTTGTTGATTCTTGGGTCGTCGAGTATCCGGGAAATATTATTCTATCCAGTATAATGCTTACTCCAGTGCCGTAAAGAAGTAGAATTTCTGTTCATGCATTACCTTAAGTCCAGCTGGGAACAGGAGGGCGTAAGTGAGGGCAGCATTGTGGAGCTGATTTTTCAGCTTGAAAAGAGGCATGTTTACGCTGAACTGCAAGTTTATAATCAGGAAAAACTGAAATCCGGGCATGGTCCATTATAATAGGCGCTTTTTCACGTGCCTTACGAAGGATTGTGTCCCTATCTTTGTAGTTCAGTATGTGGGCCACAAATGGGCGTGGTGGTGCACCTGGGTTAGGTCTCATAGTCGGAACTCTGTGCGCCCTTTCCACCATGAACTTATCTGAGAGGTCCTCAGGAGCAACCCTGGCACAGAGCCAGTCCTCGATGTATTGTGTGGCATTGGGACCTACTGAACGCTCTGGCATGCCAATGATTCTGATGTTACTACAATTCACCCGCCCTTCTGCGTCTTCAGCGTGGTCTTGTAGGATCTCAACCTGACGCTGTAGTAGTGCTGTAGTGGCTGTTTCGTCTTTTTGCCATGGGGACAGTTATGAGATGGCAGCCTCCGTCATTTTGACCCTATCCTTCAACTTGTTGTGGTCATCTTTAAGGAGGGTAAGGTCTGTTATGAGTACTCCGAGACGATTCCCGATGGCCTGTCGAGAGTCCCTGATTTCTTGTAGAATTATATCCAGTGTATTTATTTGAGGTTGTGTTAAGGTGGGTGGGACACAATTGTCCGGTGTTGCCATGGAGGAACCCCCCATGTTGGGGAGAGGGAGCGGGTGGGTGTTCTGTGGGTTCAGTCGTTTTGGTGCGACCAATAATTTTTTGTGAGCAGGGCGTGTTAACCGCTGGGTATCTTGCTCCCCACTCATGTGTGTGATCAGTCAGGAACGCTAATAGATGGGGAAAGCGCCTCGACCAGCTGCTTACAAATAAAGACCTGGAAAGGCTAGCATTCAGAGGGACTGGACAGTCAATGGGGCAGCGAGGCCTCGCCCGCAGTCGGGCCACAACACATAAAGGTCGTAAGCAGGGCCCCACCCATAGTAGGCGTAAGTCCCTCGTTCAGGTAGCTGCTAGTCCTGTCAGTGATCCGAAAGTCTGAACAATGTACATTCACCACTCAATTCCAATAGCGTGGGGCAGAGACACACACGATCGAGCTCTCCACAATGGAGGAGTACATTAGTCTATTAGTGGGTAGACCTCACTAGTGGGTAGGCCTCACTCAGCCTCTCTCAGCCTGAGGGAGAACGTAGTCGCGTGACAATACTGCAGCACCACAGGGAACTCGGGGGGGGCTCGGCAGAGGAGGCAAGCATTGGATCTCCACAAAGGAGTTCATTGCGGAAGCAGAGGGAGAAATAAAGGGGGTGCCCCAGTGATAATTAAATTAAGTGCGGTAGCAACGCTTCCTCAAAGGCCGAGACATGAGGCTGCCATTCATGCAGGGTCACGCAGAGGTCCAAGAGCGTGTGAGAACCCCCCACCTTCACTACTCCTCATCTGCTGCCTTAAGGGGCAGGAATGTCGTGAAGGCAGACGATCTGCTGCCAGTGTCCCGGTCGGTGCCAGCAAGGTGGTGCATCTCGCCCAGGCAGCCCAAGCGTCAGTGTCGCCCAGCCGCCCGCCGGAGCCCGGGTCAGGTAGGCCCAATCCAGGCTGGGCGGGTCGGTCCCCCGTTTCCTGTCCGCTCGGACAGCAGAAGAATAGTCACCAGGGCCAGCACCGCAACCGCGCCACAGGGCACAGGTCAGTTACACCCTCGAAGGTGAGGATACAGCCAGAGCCTGTGTTGTGAAGTGGCTGTGCCTCACCGCCATCTCCGGTCTCAGACCACAGGCCACGCGGCAACATCAGCGAGACGGGGCAGACCAGCTCCAGCTTTGCAGACAAATGCTGCCATCTGCTGCCGCGTTCTTGACTGGGAAAGCAGTCGGGGGTAAACAGGAGTGGCGGCCGATGAGGATTGCATCTCGGAACGCATCTTGTGGGGAGTCAGTATAACTGGATGCTAGGCCGGGCAGGGGGGCTCAGCTATTATGCTGCCACCATCTTTGAGGGTTGGCCACACCTCCTAGATGTATGTTGCAAACCTTTACTCTCTGAATGCAAAACCCTCCACAGGAAGGGAAAAGGTGTCACCTGCCTGAGAATAGTTTAGAGCGCACAGCGTCTCTCAATGGCTACAAATAGATCTCTGGTATGGGGAGCGGAGTCAAGAGCACAACTGACATTCAAGAAAAGTACCTAATAAACATGTTCATGGGTAAATAATACAAAAAAGGATTTAATTAATTCAAAGTGTAACAGTTCCAGAACATTACATACATTTTTTACTAGTTTTATATATACATGAAAATTAGAGCGAAACAATGAACAACAGCATAAATGTGTTCAGTCCAAGTTTATGTTTATGTTTATGGGTTTTGTAGAGCGCATAGCTGCCCGTGGGCCTCCCAGCGCTGCGGAACAGGAGTAAGTGCGGATGACTCTCAGCCTGGGAATAGCCAGGTCTTCATTTTCTTTCATTCATATAAGAACAAAAAGAAATATGACTCCCCCAACAAGATAAATTGTGGCTAGACAATTAAAACATCCTCATACTGGTTGCATCATAACACAACCTAAACAGTCAGGCACACCATAAACACATTCATACTACTAACTCACTAACACAGTCATACATTTAAAAGGATTGCATAAGTAACGAGACAGGGACCTTGAATGAAAAACGATGTGGTATCATGCGCTGTTATAGAAAAAGAGTCTAAAAGGAGCGCCTCAATGAAACATTGAAGATCTGGAAGGTAGTTGGAATAGGATAAACCAACCTCTATTAATCGTGAAAAAATCATATACAATTTATAATTGGTTTAAAGACATGAGTTTTGCGTTGGAATCCAAAGTTCTTTATAGTTCTTTTGCATGTACCACTGTGTAGTTCCCGTCAGGCACGGTGCCGACGCGCGTTTCGGTGTAGGGCTAAGGTCTAGCCGTCACCTTCTTCAGGGCACAGTTAAGATGCAATCCAGGGCAAAAGCTGTAAAGTTTGGGGGGGGAAAAAAAGAAAGAAAATGTTTTTTTTACATCTAGAATGAAGTAAAGTCCAGGGCTCCGTTCTATAAAACAAAAAAACACAAGAAAAAATATAATTAGGGTAGAAATATATAGTCCTCCCCGTAAGAGCAACCAAACTAGTGAATGCAAAAAGGATACAGGCTAATAAATATCTCCAGTACCAACACCAGTGCCTTGAAGTGCATGGACCGTAGACCAACACGTGCGACAGATCAGACAGAGACGTGACATCACCGAATTAATAGTGACATGTGGAGAATCCGAAAGAAAGTTGCCAAAGTAGAGGAGAGATAGATTCCTACTGCCAAAGTCCCGAAAAATAGTGAACAAAAAGAATAAAAGAAATGTGCAGGTAAGATAGAAACATCAAGTGACGAATAACTTACAAGAGATAACTCTCAGTTTTGGATGATCAGTCCGAACTGACTCAGGTGGTCAGTATCAGTTGTGAGGTTGATATCCAGGAACAGGCTAATTCAAAAACAGTAGAAAGACCGAGCAAGGTTAAAGAAAAATGTAGACACAAGCCACTAACTCATATCTGTGCACCATCCTGCCTCAGCTAGACTAAATATCATGGGCCGATAGAAGGGGCCCTCAATATTACCTTGAGTGAGTGATACGATATCCACGTCAGAGAGGAGAAGGGTAACTTGATGACAGGGCCGGTGAATTACCGGTTCCAAACGTGGAGGAGGTTCGATCCGGCAGATAGAGATGGCGGGTACTAGTAGCAGCCGCAGAAAGCGGGGCCTTGAGAAAGGAAAACAGCAGAATAGATAACACTACAGGAGGACTCCTACAAGATAAAGGAGACTAGGAAACACAGGAAAGATTCCTTTGCGCACAGGTCGTGGTCACAAAAAGTGCCCCAAGGTAAGAATAGAAAATGGTACGCGCAATGTGCGTTGCCGCCGTGGACTTCCCAGAACGTGTGAAAAGGGGGGGACAACCCAGGGTGCGATCGTAGGGAGCATGGAGTCAGTACGGCATAAACATGATAACGCAAACAACCAAAGCAATACGGATAGAGAAAAATGAGCATGATACGAGGAAAGGATTGCCCAGAGCAGGGCAGCGAACGATCCGGCGTTCTTACCTGTCGGGATGAGGCTCCGCGCCCTCCAGAAGAAATCTGGGGCGGGCCCCTTCGTTAGCGTAATGGGGCCTCGCGATCAGATGAGTCTATCACAGGAGAGGAAAAAAAGGTCTCGGTGGAATCAGTGGGGCGTCTTAGTCCTCGCTGTGGATTCGAAGGGGTCGTCGTATACGATCACGAAACCTTTACTCTCCCTGACAGCTTTATCCTGTTATTGAAATCCAATATGGAAGAAATCTAGCAACTGTTTCTTACCTGAATAAGGGGAGATAAGAAAAAAATAAGAGGACTTTTATTTTTGAATAAAGCAATTAAGAAGTGACGTGTGTGTTAACGTTCTCATACAAGTTGCCCCCAGAATGCGAAGTATGTAGCCTTTATTATTCTCTGTTCTGAAAATGGCACATTCTAATGGTTTATTATCACTGTCTTCTATATGCAAATGCTGAAAATTTCTATGAGGAAGCACACGCTCTTTATGACCTTCACTCGTGAATATTGGCTACTAACTTCTATCCCGAGCCCAGTGGCTTACAGTGAGATGTTGTGTGTGTCTAGTCTGTTGGTCTCTGCTATATAGTGAACAATAATTTTCATTGTTAGGTCCTAAGCATATTGTACCCAAATGTATGTGGGACACATCATTATACTACAAATTTATGTGGCAACCACACACACGCAGTCTAGGATCAAGCAATTACAGTTTTTAAGGGAAATCGTTCATAGATACGCTAGTCTCACCCGGGTTTTCAATCATCAAGAAAGACAGGAAGGACAGCCACGGTCAAAGCATCGCCATTATAAACAAGAACAATATCAACGTGGATGAATCTGACACTCTCGCCTACAACATACACTTGAATATCTCAGCACCACCATCAAGATGAAAGACAACACAGCAATGAACTGTTGTAGTGTAGTTCCTATTTCCCTAACAGGCTTGGAATAATATAACCTATAGGCTTGACATAGGACTAAGGTCCGTATGTCCCTATTGAGTATATTAAACTTAATTATTTGTGCCAGCTAGCTCAGAGGCCACTAGAAACTCCTTGAGAACAGGGAGTAGTTTCTGGCAACCGAAAAACATGACAACTTTGTTTCCCTTTAGAAACGGAACACGTCTCAGAATCGTGGAAACAATAGATAACAGTTTCACTCAGTCAATCATGCATGCTTAGTTTCTACAGAGTTACACAGAAAGGAAAGACGGGTGTTTCAATAAAAAGGGTTTTATTGAACAGTCTTGTTTCTCGTGTAAGAGATATGTGCTGTTATGATCACAAGACAGTATGCAAGATAAATAATGTACAGCGTAAGCAGTAGAAATAAATAATACTGCGCTAGCATTATCTTTTAGCATATATTCACGTACATAAATAACATGAGCTAAAAATGCGAGTACTCATACGATGCGTCTCTAAGCTAGTTCTACCCCAATGTACCTAACCTAGTCTAGGTGTAGGGAAAGGTAGAAGTAGGTGGAGTATTCTCTAGTCTGGTATACTAAGAGTATGTTAAGTATAGTATGCCAAGTATGGTATGTATGCCAAGAGTCCCTCTAGGTTCTAGTCAGCTCCATACCTTGAGAATGAGAGAGGTGGGAATCTCTTGCCGGATCTGGAACTCTAACACCCCGCGAAGGGGGTCAGAACACTGGAAGCTGGATTCGTCTGCGTGCAGGAATGACAGCGTCTTCTCAGTGCGTCAGGCCGGGATACGGGCTCCTCTGAAGTCGAGATCTCCTCTAACTTGCTTGGACAAGGGAAGGTATATTTATACCTGGTAGGTGTCTTGGAATGTTAGCATTGACGTGAAGTCGGACAGAGGAAGACATCAGGAATGAACCCTTAAGGTATAACGGTTCATACATAATAGATGAGTTCTTGGAGAGATCAATAGTCCTGTGCTAGGGGAACTCCCGAAGCTTAAGGGTCTGGTTTCTAAGAACTCGTTGTGACGTTAGGGTGGACGGATGTCGGTGACCATGCCTGTATTTGGAGTGCACGTCTAATGCCTAAATAAGGACTGGGATTCTATGCCTATATAAGGGCAATGCGAATTGTACCTATATAAGGACATGATTCAGGAAAACCTATATACGGACATCTAAAGCGGAATACAACACCTACTCCACTTTCGAATGAACGATAATACTAAATGCTAAACATTTAAATGCTAAACATAAAATTGAGTACCACATGTTGCTAAAAACATTTCTAAAAGCATTTTAAAAGAAGCTCAAAAACTGTTGAAATACAATAGGTACTGTACATTTAAAGCATCGTTTTCATTCTAAGCATATAATGGAAGTAGAATGCAACGTGAATGAAACAGAAATATATACATATGACGAAATGGTCGATAAGTTCTCAATATCAAAGCCATTGCATATCATAGAATTAAATGAAATGTTAGACAAGTAAGGTGACAATGTGTCCCTGGAAGTATTCAAAGAAGTCCGTTTTATAAGACTAGTTCTACTGTAAGCAGATTGTTCTTTGCCATGTCATATCAAAAATTAAAAAGAAAAAGTTCAATTTCTGGGAATAGTTCCAAGTTTTGAAAATATGAAGGCCAAATTTCATTGTTGCCCTGGTACACTGTGAGCCGAATCAAAGTCAGTGTATGGGTCTGGTGTAAACATTAGATCATCTATTTCTGTAGCCAAAATATCATCCACCGAAGTTGGTGACATTTGGAACACCTTGTTCAGAAGGTTAATTGCACAGAGATGAGAAACATCGCCTTCAGCAGAATATGCAATGTTCGCGTCCGTTGTTACCTGTGTGCCTGTTGATCCATCTCGTACCTCAGCAGCTGCCGGAAGCGTCTGTGAGATCTCAATGAATGCCGTCATCAGGATTGGAAGCCTCTGGGGACAACACACAGCATGGGCCGTTATCGGGTCCAGGAGAGTATCGATATCCGTTGGCATGACTGATGGGAGTGTTAGACAGGTGTCTAGCACGCATTCTTCACCGCAAAACAGGCAGCGTAGAACAGGTAAGATGCAATCTTGCCAGATTGGTCTGAATGACAGGAACCACGTTGAATTAAGTTCCCGTAGACGAGGCATGCCCAAAAGCCGTACTATTCGCTCACGGCATTTCCGTTCAAGGAGAGCTTTCTCCACATCGCTCGGAGTGATGTTGGCGAATAGGCTTGCCATAGCGTAGTAGGAGGAATAGAAACAGAATTCCTGCAACAAGTGCTAGAATTAACGGCACACCACCAAACACCGAATGTGCGAAGTTTGGGATGATTCCGAGGACAGCCTGGAAAGGTGCTAATAGTCCGGAACAGATGGTCTTAAATACATGTACAATTCCGCTTGTATCAGACATGTTAAAGATACGTCCTATCATTTCTACGAAATGTATAGGGCAGTTTGTACGAATTAAAGCCTGTATCTCAGCCGAAGTCCTTGCAACCTGTAGATCATAGGTTTCTTTGGCCGAGGTCAAAGGCACTGATTGTTGTATAAGCATGGCTTTCATTCTGCTTAAAGTATCAAATCGTATAAAAGAGACATTCAACGAAAGCCATAAAGGCGACTCCCTGACTGTGTCTATTGGGGCAAACAATACTTGCATACAGCAAGTGACCCTGGAGTTGACCGTTACTAGATATGGGATGCCTGGCAACATGCCACAGCAACTCTGATCATTCAACATGAGGTAACTCCCATTAGAAAGTTGGCCAAACGTTGGATTACATCACAGCAGCTGGTGTACCCTGCTGGAGGCAGGACAAATTTGACACAGAACCATTACAAGCCCCGTGTAAAGAAATGTCCTGACAAATCAGTGAACCGCTTAGTGCACTGTCACAGTGTGTACCGCTTAGAAACACTTCACGATCCCCACTCCAACATCTATATGTGTAAGGTAAATTCCAGGATGTCTTAATGTATTCTTTACCCAACCTTTCATATTTGCCTGCTTGCATCTGTTTAAGGCAATACTGAAACTGAAAAGTAGTCACATGTAGACTCATTTTGCCATGAATAAGCCATTCTGTAGCTGGTTTTTCTGCCACTGTGAATGGTAATTTTTCAAGTTTTTTAATGCTCAGTACTGTATACTTTGCTCCCCTTTGTGCCAGTTCGATCTGTTTATCAGTTAGATTGTATTCTGCAAACAGAGCCGTCGTGTTGATAAAACGCCAAGGCACATAGCCCGCACGCAAAGATTGCAGCGTCCAGCTTAATAACATAATAGAACGCAACTGAGATTGGCCTTGTTGTAACATGGCTAAATCTTGTTCCAGTATGTCGATAGCAGAGGATACAATACTGTCCAATGAATAAATTCTGGAGGACAAAGTTGTTAACCCATTGTCGACCACAGAGAGAGTTTTCTCTAAGTTAATACGATCAAGGTCACGTATTCGTTCTGCGGCCTCCATCTGTGACACCTTCCATGCTTCATTATAAGCAGCATAGATGCCGGCATATATGAAACGTTTTTGACGCGGTTTTCTTGGTCCAAGCAAGAATTCCCTAAGGTCTGCGTCTTCTTTAAGTAAAGATAAGTGTTGTTTCACATCCTTAAGTGTAGATTTTTGCAGCCAATCGAGGCATAATTTTCCTACACTGTATGTTGTTACTACCCCCGGATGCTGTCTTTGGACGTATCCTGGGTCTCGCCTGTGAATAGTAAACCCCTGTGTTTTATTCAGGAATCTCTCGTGACAGTTGTTTGTGTCTGTGGGCCACATCAACCATTTTCTCCAATCAGGATTTGTTCTGTTGAGTTGTAGTATTGTGTCAACTGTAACCACTGCCTGTGTATTGTTATTACTGGCAGGTGTTGGTACAGAAGGAGTTTTCATGTCTTTAATCTTGGCTAACCCAAGGCAAGACGTTTGTTGCACAGTGTCATTCAAAAACATTATTTGTTGAGGGACGATACAGGCTCTAAACAAAGCTTCTATCCCCTGCACTTGCCAATCTTTAGTACCCCAGACAGATTGTGTGTCTATTGTCTCTTTCCACAAGTCGAAACCATGTCTAGACAGTTGGGCAATAAATGCTGCAGAGTAAATCTGTTTTGTATTTGTTAACATAATTTTCAGTCCTGTTTTGTTTACATTTTTATAGTAAAATGTTTCTGGATCAGATGTATTGTACCCTGAAAAATATGGAAACTTTTTTGCAAATATTTTTGAACTACCTTTTGGTGGTGTAGGACAATGCTCCCATTGGTTAAACATAAACACATTTCTAGGTGTTGCAGATTTATGCAAAAAATGATGACCATAGTGGTTATAGCAATACAGCTGTTCATAGTCTGATGAACCCTCTAAATATTCATTATTAGAAAATGCAGCAGACTTTTCTAGGTCAAACATCATGTTGTTTACAGTTTCAAAGTCCCAATCATCAGAATAGGTACTGGATGAAACAAAATCACTTAGTGAGATCTTAAATAAATGTGGAATGTTCAAATGTTCCGTAGGGCCGAATATATCGAAATCTGTTTTGTCCCACACTATACCATCCTGTATAGGAACGGCTGTGATGTTCACTGCAGACAAGTCTCTTGTTTCACGATGGGATGATTTGTGAGGTTTTAAAAGTAAGTTCACTTCTTTTCTTTCAGTGTTCACATGGATATATCTGCCATTTATAAGCACGCTCATAGTCATAACCAAAGCTAGCCACAGCAGAAAGAAAAATATTCCAGAAATAATCCATAGTTCAATCCATGGTGAAACCAGATAAGTCTTTCTTAAAAAACGAAAAAAGTCTTGTACTTGCTGTTTAAAAGTTTTTGATGCTGGTGACGTCTCGGGCTCACTCAGATCCTCAGAAAACGTATCAAAGTTAATGAAATAGCAAGAAGCAGTTCTGTCAATTGTTGGAATTGCATCAGGATTTGTAGAAATCGCTGGAACCAGTTGATCACTTGTTACATTGGTGTAGACAGGTGTATTTGGACGAACTGTTACTTGTGTTTCAAGAGGGATGAGTTCCATAGCATTGTTGCTCAGTCCTTCATCTGTTACTGTTGAATTCTCGATAGTTATTAGTCTTTCAGTCTGAACCTCTTGGATAGTAGCGAGAGGAGTGTGTCTGCTACTAGGTCGGAGTCCACGATGCCTACTATTTAGTATTGGCCACATACTGTGGTTTGATGAGGTCGATGGACACAAATCTTTTCTCCTTTTTTCCAGCAAGGGGCGGCAGAAGTACTGTTCTTGTTCCGTGTATGGCCAAGACAGGTACTGGTTGTCTGTAAGAAGGTCCAAATTCCTTCTTGTCCGCAATTTTTTCTCTGACTAGATCCCCAACTTTTGGAATCCAGATAGGCCTTGCTGGGACCGCCGGTTTTTCCCCAGTGGTGGTTGGCTGCAGGAATACGTTGCTTTGTTTCGATCTTAGTTCATTTAGATCCTGTAAAACAGCCAAACGATCTTTGATATCAAAGGGTTTATTTTCCACCACTGTGCCTCTACATTCTAGATCTGGCACCCACATTCTTGTCCCAAATAGGACCTCATATGGAGTGAACCCCCCTAGAGAACTTCTTGGCAAATTGTTTAATGAGCGTTGGACCCCATAAAGAGGTCTGACCCACCCATCACCCGAACCTAATACCCTAGCTGTTATAGACTGCTTTGTGTCCCGGTTTTTCCTTTCCACAACAGAATTTCCCTCTGGATGAAACGGAGAGGAGTACCGCTTTGCAACGCCCAGACTGGCCATGGCGTCTTTGTAAGCCCGAGAGCTAAACGCAGGGCCCTGGTCAGAATGTAGCGTGCCTATTGCGTATGTGCCGATAAAGACTCGCAAATCTTTTATAACAGTTTGAGCGTCAGCCGAGCGCTGAGGCCATATCCATAGGAACCTAGAGCAAGAATCCACTGCGACCATTATATATTTATAGTTACCGTCCCTTTGCAAGGGACCGCAGTGGTCCAGGTAAACACAAGCTAATGGTTTGTCTGAAATTAACAGGGGTGTCTGCGCAGGACGTTTCACTGTGGAGACTTTCATCTGTTGGCATATTTCACATTCCAGAACATAGATCTTGGTCTGTTTCCTAATGCCAGGCCACCAATATCTTTGTTTCAGTAAAGATACTGTTGCAGAAATACCTGCATGGGCAGAGGCTATCCCTTCGTGTGCTGCTAGGATTAGTCCTAATCTACGTTCCTTGTTTGGAATTACCCTATCCCCCACTCCAGGGATTCGAGCAAAAGGAACGTTGTTCGCATCAATTACATAAGAGTACTTGAGTGGAAACTTTTTGGTAACGCTGCACCACTGCCTTTGCTCGTAGCATTGACAGCCAACATTATCTCACTGTCTATTCTCGTTTTTGAACGAGTGATCGCAGCTACGGAAGCCGTCTGAACAGCCCCCTTTGTGGCTTCGTCAGCCAATGAATTCCTGCAACGTGAACGCCATCACGTTGATGATTCAGTGTATGGATCACGTGAGCCTTTGGTAGTTCGCTTTTAACTGAACTACTTGTTCCCAAAGCATTTTATGCTTTATTGTGCCACCTTTTGCATCTTTGAACCCATTTTCAAGCCAAGTTTGTATATATTCATTATACGACTGCACACAGTAGAAAGAATCGCACACTATTAGTGTGGGGAATTCTCGATCTGTACTTTCAAGTGCCAGTTTGAATGCTTGTAGTTCAGCTCGCTGAGCTGTGCAATCTCCTAGAGATTGAGTCTTAGCGACCATAGGTCTGAAGTTGCCATCGCGCATGCGACCTTTAACGATTGCGCACGCTGCACTGTAAGCTTGCTTACTCCCTGTTGCGAGTTGTGCGGATCCGTCAGTGTAAATTATGAATTCATACTGATCGAGAGGCAGAATCTCAGTGGGCAGAGGACATTCATGTTCATATTGCAGGAACGCTTGTGTTTTTAAATCAGGATCAAAAACATATTCAACATCTGTTGCAGCAAGAGAATTAACCCATTGTATCCATCTAGGATGTAATGCTTTTGCATTTGGAATGCTCGCTTTAGTTACCGCCTCTAAGGCCGGAACTGGGGTTACGACAATAATGCATTTCCCTTGGGCTAGAGCTCTTTCTTTTGCTACAGCGGTTTGAACTGCTGTCAGAATTTTTTCTGTTGAAGTGAAGCGCATTTCTGCTTGTGTATACAAATGAGATTTATATGCAATTGGTACCTTTTCACCCTCATTAAATGTTAAGTAGGTGAATCCGCATTGACCCGAAATTATTCGGATCACTAAATTGCGTTGACTTACGCGTGTTTGTAAGTGATTTGTTGCTAACATGTTAGCTTGGAGTGAACGCAACATTTCTGTGTGTTCTTGTGTCCAATTTTTGATTGAAAAATCAGGTTTGATTAATGCGTAGAGAGGTTTAACCCTCTCTGCGTAATTTAGAGTGTAAGTTCTTCCAAAATTTAGGAAACCCAGGGTGGATTGTAAATTTTTCAGCGTCTTTGGAGGTTGGAGCAGCGCACACCTTTCTAAAAAGTTGGCTGCCAAGCTCTTGCCTTCACTTGAAAGCTCATATCCTAGAAAAAGGACATTGAGATGGGCAATTCTGGACTTTTTAAAGTTGAACTTATAGCCCTCAGAGGCGAAGCTCAGTATAATGGTACTCACCCTGTTCAAGTGTTTGTCCAGGTCATCGTCTGTCAGATAGATGTCATCGACATATGACAATGCCTCATTGTCATAAATTTGTAGTAACTCCGTTACTCTCGCTGAGAATCACCCCGGGCTGTTCTTGAACCCTTGTGGGAGTCGACAAAATTGACGCTGGGTCCCCATTATTGAGAAAGCTGTTAAGTACCTGCTTCCAGGTGCTATGTTTTGACAAAAGAAACCATTTGAGATATCCAATGTGGTTTTATATTTTTTACGCACAATGTTATTCATTAATGCTGTACTGTGTGCATTTTGCACCGCAAATGTTTTAGAACAAGTGTTTAAGTGTCTGTAATCCAAAACTAGACGATATGTATTGTCTGGTTTGGAGACAGGAAACAAAGGATTGTTCATTGAAGAGGTGCATGTTTCAATCACCCCTTGGTATTCAAGTTGATCTAAGATCTCCCTGACCTGTTTTTTAGCTTCTTGCTTTATTGGGTACTGCCTTTGTGCAGTAGGTTCATTTTTTAGATGTATTTTATGGTGAGGTGAGTCCTCATCCCATCCTACATGATTTTTGTATAATGCTGGGGCCTGGGCAACTGCCCATTTCCTGGCATAAGTATATTTTAGATGAATTGGAATATGGTTGGAGAAAGCAGGCATAATAATGTCTTCGCCATGTGGGGACTCCCTGACTAATTGTGGTGGCCAGTCTTTTTCTGCTAGAAGTATGTCATAACCCCTTGAAAGTTTTTCCCAAAAGAGTGCTTTCACCTGTCTAGGTATGTCTCCCTCCATCCGGAGTGTTATTTCATATAACTTTTGTGGAGTACTAACCCTGGTGTCTACAGTCTCAACTGTAATGTACTCATTCAAGTCCACTATCTCCAGAAGTTCCTTCAGGTTCTGGTGAGCTATTGTGACTTCTGCTGCACTGTCCAGCATTGTCTGAGCCCATTCTCCGTTCTTGAGTTGTGTTCTCAGTATCCTCGGCATGTCTGACCTTCAGACCTGCTACCTTCTTTTTTGAGAATTGAGGTTTTGATTTATTTTTCTGAACGTGTTTGTCGTCTTTCGATTTCGTGCGTTCTTCTCTATGTTCTGACCGTCCTCTTCTTTCCGATGTCTGTGACGAGATCTGAAAGGTACGAGAGGAACGTGTATCAGTATCTTGATACCTGTCAGGCTTTTTCAAATTATCCCTATTCCTGAGGTTATACCTCCTTTCAGAGGGCTCCTTTTGAGGAGACCTACCTCGGGATTGAAAACGTTTCTCGTTTGAATTATGTTTATTAGTTTCCCACTTCTTTTTAGAAGATGTAGGAGTTTGTTTAATAGAGTCCTTCTCAGGACTTTCAGATAGTTTTGGCTTCAATGGTCTTCCACCCAAACTATCTCTGCCTAATTCTGCATAAGATTGTTCTATTATTCTGGGTAGTTCTGTTTGATGTTCTGTAACATCGAATTCCTTAATCGTTGGCGGATCGCCACTGCTGCTGCCTCCCCTTTAATATTAGATAATATTATTGTTGAGACCTGGTCGAAATTTTTCAGTAATTTCATACCTAAATTCAGAGCAGGCTCTGCCCCGTATTCATTTTGAATTTGTTTCAGGACATCTGGTATTACCGCAATAGACGGAACACCATGTGTTTTAGTATAGATGGCAGCAAAGACTGAGCCCCAAGTGGTGCAGTCTTCCAGTTGTGGTGTGATCCCCATTGGTAAACAGATTGTTAGGATTCTGTATTTCTCATTAGGGCTAGTATTAGGAAATACTGCTTCTATTTGAGTAATTTTTTGAGCTATCCAGAATGGAATTTGCTCACGTTTTGTGGGCATTTTACCCATGACTGCGTATAAAGTCTGTGGTGTAATTTGTAGTGTATTCCCCTGTTGAGGGGTTTGATTTGGAAGTGTTAATGGTGGTTGGACTGTGAAAGTCCGCATGACATAATGGACTAATTGTCTGTAAATTTTTATCAACTCTGTAAGTTGAGTAAGTAGTTCCTCGTCTGACGTTATATCGAGGTCAGGATGAGGAGTGTAGCCGGCTAGAATCGGCCATGTTGCTCCTGGTCTACCTAGTGGACCGAGCCTGGTAATGTTTTTGTGATGTTTTAGGGCGCCTTTAAACCAGAGCTGATGCTCCTGGTATGTTAGTGGAATTTCAATATCCTCGAAAGGAATATATTCCTCTGGTGGTTCATCTTCTTTGTAGAAGTGAAACAGTCTTGTTACTGAATTTGATTCAGGAAATATTACCCATGAATAGAATACCTCTGTCTGAAAAGATTTGTGTGCCTCTATCACGAAAACTGCTCTGCCGCCTCTTGGTGGTAGGCCATGTTTTATAAGTTTTAGAGTGATGGCTCTTCTTAAGTTTGGATGGATGTCTATAACACCCTCCTCGGTTTCAATTAAACCTGTAAAGTTAAAAGCTGTTACGACCTGTTGAGCCGCAGCTCCACCGGTGTTCGTGGCATCGTCCCCGTTTATGGAAATTTGTTTTTTGAAAAATGTAGAACAAGTTTCAAGGAAACAAAAAGATAAGGTGCACAATATTTTGGAACACTGTATCCTTCAACGTTGAACAAACCAAACAACTAATATATAGGGTGCTTCCCTATTTAGCTTTGGTGGATATTTTAACCCTACCCACTCCAGACGTCTTATGGAGTATGTGAGAAGGGGTCTCTGAGAAAAGCATGACTGAGTTACTCAGTATCTAGCGTTAAATTACTGCCTTACCAAATGTTTGGGCGCCATGTAGTGTAGTTCCTATTTGCCTAATAGGCTCTGCGCATTGGAATAATATAACCTATAGGCTTGACATAGGACTACGGTCGGTATGTCCCTATCGAGTATATTAAACTTAATTACTTGTGCCAGCTAGCTCAGAGGCCACTAGAAACTCCTTGAGAACAAGAAGGGAGTAGTTTCTGGCAACCGAAAAACATGACAACTTTGTTTCCCTTTAGAATCGGAACACGTCTCAGAATCGTGGAAACAATAGATAACAGTTTCACTCAGTCAATCGTGCATGCTTAGTTTCTACAGAGTTACACAGAAAGGAAAGACGGGCGTTTCAATAAAAAGGGTTTTGTTGAACAGTCTTGTTTCTCGTGTAAGAGATATGTGCTGTTATGATCACAAGACAGTATGCAAGATAAATAATGTACAGCGTAAGCAGTAGAAATAAATAATACTGCGCTAGCATTATCTTTTAGCATATATTCACGTACATAAATAACATGAGCTAAAAATGCGAGTACTCATACGATGCGTCTCTAAGCTAGTTCTACCCCAATGTACCTAACCTAGTCTAGGTGTAGGGAAAGGTAGAAGTAGGTGGAGTATTCTCTAGTCTGGTATACTAAGAGTATGTTAAGTATAGTATGCCAAGTATGGTATGTATGCCAAGAGTCCCTCTAGGTTCTAGTCAGCTCCATACCTTGAGAATGAGAGACGTGGGAATCTCTTGCCGGATCTGGAACTCTAACACCCCGCGAAGGGGGTCAGAACACTGGAAGCTGGATTCGTCTGCGTGCAGGAATGACAGTGTCTTCTCAGTGCGTCAGGCCGGGATACGGGCTCCTCTGAAGTCGAGGTCTCCTCTAACTTACTTGGGCAAGGGAAGGTATATTTATACCTGGTAGGTGTCTTGGAATGTTAGCATTGACGTGAAGTCGGACAGAGGAAGACGTCAGGAATGAACCCTTAAGGTATAACGGTTCATACATAATAGATGAGTTATTGGAGAGATCAATAGTCCTGTGCTAGGGGAACTCCCGAAGTTAAGGGTCTGGTTTCTAAGAACTGGTTGTGACTTTAGGGTGGACGGATGTCGGTGACCATGCCTGTATTTGGAGTGCACGGTTAATGCCTAAATAAGGACTGGGATTCTATGCCTATATAAGGGCAATGCGAATTGTGCCTATATAAGGACATGATTCAGGAAAACCTATATACGGACATCTAAAGCGGAATACAACACTGTCACCAACTCTCCCACAATCCCGGCAATGCTCTCTCCTTTGGAGAAAACCTAGAGGATCTGATAACACACTGGCCACTCTCACAAGCCAAGAACATTATCCTGAGTGGCCTCAACCTTCACTGGAATGATGGGAGCAATAGCCTAATCCAATCCCTAAATGACCTCTTACTCACGAAGAACTTCACCCAGCACTGCAAGGAACAAACCCACAGCAAAGGCTCAACCCTGGACGCTATCATAGCTCATAAAGAGACACTAACCATTGACAACATCCTCCCTGTTGACTGTTCATATCACCACATCATTTTGTTTCATATTAACAAAGTGATACACCAACTAACTTGTACGAGAAATCCACTTCAATGGAAGAAGAAATATAAGGCAAGTTCCCCTAGTGGACCTCGAAGAAAAGGTTTTGTCATTGCTACCTCCACATCAGATAACATCTCAACAATAGAACTTACCATCCACTACAACTCAGCAATGTCCTCCATCCTGGACCAAGTAGGCCATCTGAATCTGAAAAGAGTGAGAAAATCACCCTCAAGATTATGGTTCAGTAAAGACCTCAACACTGAAAGAGGACAACTCAGAGCGACAGAAAGACTGTGGTGAACTAACCCATCCACAGTCCACCTGAACCAGCTCATGTGAGAACGCAGAAAATATAAAAAACACATGAAAGAAAAAGCCACCTTCTTCCGCAGCGCTCTAGATGAGGCCAAAAATCGCCCCAAGTAGCTCTTCAACATTATCAAACAACAAACCTCCTAGATCTATTGGCAGCCTTCGACACGGTTCACCACAAGTTTCTCTTGGATTGCCTTAAAAAAGGATTGGTGTGCGGACGGAGTGGTCCTACGCTGTTTACATCCTTCCTACAAAACTGCTCTCAACAAATGAGAGGATGTGGTCTAACGGCTAGAGCGGTCGAACTCGAAGCTGGGGAACCGGGTTTGAGTCTCGGCAGGGACGCTCAACATCCTGTGATTCTGGGTAAATCACTTAATCTCCCTGTGTCTAAAACAAAAATGAATGTGTCCGTCTGTAACGCAACTGGAGCTCCTGTAAAGCTACCTGATACCTTTGGGTCGAGTTTGCGCTATATAAAACTAAACAAAAAAAAATGAACAATCTGACCTCAGGCACAATGCCAATAAACAGACCCATCCCCCAAGGCTCTGTTCTCTCCCCCACACTGTTCAATATCTACATGAAGCCCCTCACCGCTATGCCCAAGCTAGCTAATATCTCCTTCCATCTGTACGCTGACAACACCCAGCTCTACATGGAAATTAGATGGCATACACCGGCTTAATGCCACCCTCAAAGAAATCCAACACTGGCTTTCTCTCAACCACCTAAAATTCAACCAGAATAAGACAGAAATTCTTCTCCTATCAAAAACAGGGCAGTCCCCCCAGATTCAAGAATGGCTAAACTCCATAGACGCTCTCAACTGCAACCTAACCTTAGCTACCTCCGCCAAATCGCTGGAAATCACTCTGGACCCAAATTTGATCATGAATGACCACATCAAGAACAATGCGAAGAGTGCCTTCTACAGCCTGAAACTTCTGAACAAGCTCAAACCCTACCTACCGCTGAATGATCTTAAATCTGCCACGCAAGCTTTGGTGCTGTCCAGCTTGGACTATGGGGAACGCTACCCTCACAGGCACTGCAAAATCCCACCTTGCAACCCTTAAAACTACTCTCAATGCAGCAGTCAGAATGGTCACAGGAATCAAAAAATGTTACACATCTCCCCTGCCCTGAAGTAACTTAATTGGCTCCCGATTGAAGCTTGCTGCAACTTCAGAACTACTAGTCTTCTCCACACCAGGAAACCAGCTTACCTTGCCTCAAAACTCAAAAAGGCTGGTCTGATGAGAAACTTAAGAAGCTCCAACACCCTACTACTCATTCCACCTAAAGCCCACAAACAAAAATCTCTGGCACGTTCCTTTTCAAGCAATGCCCCTAAAATCTGGAACTCCATACCATACACATCAGGATGAACCCCTCCTTTTTGAGCCTCTAGAGACAGCTAAAGGATCTCCTTCTCAAATGGCATCTCACCTAGTGAGACACCAATCGCCCAATTACAACAGGGTCTCTGTTCCAAATTCTCTCTGTACCTCTCCCTAGTTATTTTTCCTCCCTCTTGTTCAACCATTGATGTGATCTGATTCGATTCAGCTGTTCTCCTACTACATTCAATGTATGATATGATGTTATTGATGTAAAGTTCTCTGATTCCATCGAGTCTTGCCAGTGCTATATACAACTCTTCAATAAATAAATCAATAGATTCTGTTAAATATATGAAAGTAGGGATATTCATCAGGAGTTTGCTGTGGTGTTGAATACTAGGGAAGGAAACTTCTTGTCTTGTTTGCTTTTTCTGTTCACGTTTTTGTTGATCAAAGGTGACATTTGTTTATCCTAAAAGAAGCACTGTCACAATGTAAAGCATGTCTTGAATTCAGTTTTACTATCATGGTAGAGAAATAATTATTTAGGCATCTTTCACAATTTAGCATGCAGGTTAACATTTTGACAAAAGGTTTGTAAAAAGCATAACAGAACAGTGGTTGTACACTACTGAGCACAAGTGCCTTCTTCAGAGGACCAAGCAGTGATGAGCAGTAGACGTAGATCATGTTTTTTCTTTTCCTTTTCAAGCCGCCTTTTTGTTTTCTGTTTGAGACCCTGGAATAAGGCTTGATATCTGGAAATATGTGGGCCAGGGACCATTGAATAGCGACGGTTGTTCTTTGATTAGAAGTAAAGGTGCTCAATTAATAAAAATGTGTGTAGTAATCCTTCAATTAGATTGTGGAAACCTCTTTTCTGTCAAAAGTGGTATAAACTGATAGGGAAAATAATATTTTCTTTTAAACAGCAGCATGATCTCCCTCACTAAACATGATGATGTCTCTGAGTGCATGCAAATTTCTATCGCTATCGGGTAACTCTTTAATGTAACATATTGTACATAGAAAAAGGTCTCAGAAATGTACTTAAAACCACAGTTAAAATGCAGTTATGATTATGAAGTAAACCTGAAAAACCACTGAAGTTCTCAAGTTATGGTTAGGACCACAATTCATATCTCACACAACAGCCATACAAACCATAACTCACATGCCAAATACAATGCTCATAGCCTCACCCTTCATGTGGCAGATGCAATTACAATAACCCAAAACATTGTGAAAACGACGGCAATGAAATACTATTATTTATTGGTTTAAGTATTGTTATTTAATTACATTGTGTTTTTAGTTGGTGTTATTTATTGGTATAAATATTGTGAGATTATAAGCATTGCATTTGGTGTGCATGTTATGGTTTGTATGGCTCTAGTGCGAGTTATGAATTTCAGTTCTAACCACAACTTGGAAATTTCAGTGGATATTCAGTTTTAATTTGTAACCATATCTTGTGTTCTTTTTTCACTGAATTACTGCATGTTTTTTAAAATTATGATTAGATGTTATAACCAAAGCTAATCACTGTTCACTTTAACCTTTGCTCATAAGTGATTTTTGTTTACCATTTCCAACTGTTTTCCAAGCCACACATCCACTGCGGGTGACCTCCCCAAACGGGGTTGGATGCATAGGCTTCGCCCAACCCTTCATGGATTGACAACTCCTGCTGTGCATGACAAATTTGAATATTAGGAGACTATTTTCGTTCTCCCTCTTTTACAGTAGACATTCATATGAAACAATTTTATGATGATGAAAATTGTATTAACTCAATATTATTTCAGTGTAGGCTGATAAGGGATAAGTGGAGGTGTGGGAGATCCCCAAGATTCCTCCTTCTGCCTGTTGCTTTTATTCACGAAGGACTGAACCATTTACTCACTTCTCTCAAACATGGAAGGGAAGATCACACGGAAGAGGACATAGTTGCTGGAAACATGAGAGTTACTTTGGTGGCACTAAAATGAAGAGTCTCCTTTTGGAAAAAAAATCCCTCTGTCCACAATGGGAAGGCTGGGGCAGGCCAAAATGGTGATATTACCTAGACTATTGTACTATTTTGCTACACTGCCGTTTACAATCCAAGCACAGCTTTCAGGGAATGGACACTTTGATGAATGATTTAATTTGGAGTCGGGAATGTTATAGGTAGTGCTGAGCATGTTCAAGATGGTGCTAGAAGAGGGAGGCATAATGTGCACTGGATTTTGAATATTATTACCTAGAGGCACAACTTAGCCAGGTGGATAATGACTGAAACACCCACTGCAAAGCCATTAATTGAGTAGCACCTGGGAATAGATCAATACAGGCAGCGGTACTGTCATGCAAAGCAATAAACCCCAAGTTCTCTCTCCTGGTCCAGATTGATTGGAGGTGTCTGAAAAAGGAAATACCCAACATGATTCACTACCCACATTCATAATTGAAGTACCTGCACAAAGCAAGCAGACTGATAAGCAACGTTAACATGAAAGTCTGGCACGGATCTGGGATGCGAACATTAGGAATCATGTTTTAGGTGGGAACAATGCTGATGTTTCATGGCCTTGTGCAATCCAATGTGCTCCTTTTAGAGAGACTTGGCCAAGCACATTTGAAATATCATAGACCTTACATACAATTGGGTGTGGACACAAACTCATCACCATACTGTATAGATCCATGAGGGCAACAAATTAAACTGACCTGGTAGACCTCAGAGCAAATTGGTCGACAGTCATAGGGTGCAAACTTACTAAATGTGAAAAGAGATTGAATTTAGCCTATTGTGGTTTAATCTCTGGTTCAAGATGTAGAACAGCAAATGCAGATTTATATCATATGTTATGGAATTATCCAGAAATAACAGATTTAAATAGGTCACAAACATATATGCTGTACAGCTTTGGACAAGGCAGAGTTGCTGTGTCTATTGATGCCAAACGTTAAGAAGTTTGCTGAGTGTTATAACGTTTGGCGTAATGGATTCAACTTTTATATCTAAGATGTGCCCAATGTGGCTTGTAGTATGTGTATGAATAGAAGAGCTGTGGTAAAACCGTAATATCTTGTTTTTTGTGATTAAGTATAGTTTCACTTTAATTGTCTTACATATCATTACAGAGTGGCAGTAGCCACTCTCTAGTTTTAGCTAAGGTGACCAGAGATAGGTATTTTTGTCCCTTAATAACTTTGCACCTGTTTGACGAATGTCTGCAAAACTTTGCAAACCTTTTGCCCCCATTTCATTGTGAGAGTAGTAGATTTTTGTGGCTTTTGGTCAAGGGCGGTGCAAAGAAAAATGGGGGGTCCCAAAACAGGCGTAAAATCCAATGCATTTTAAATAGACTTTTGTATTTCACGTAGCTCAAAAAACGTCAGTTGACTTTTTTCAAAATTTGGCAGGACTATATATTATAGTGTGCAGATGATTGCAAGGGGGAATAGCAGCTAAGTAGGGTAAGTATTTTTTAAGTTTTAAGTGTTTTAAACTTAGTAATATCTGTGGCCGCGGTAGTACCATGTTACTACTGAGGTTTATAGTGATGACAAGTCATTAGCTAATTGGCTAATGACTGCCTTTGCAAAAGTTAAAGGCAGCCATCTTTTTTTCAGTTCAAGTTTCCCTGTGTTCTGCGTTACGCCTTTCAGTCTCAGTAAGTATTATGTTTGGTATTTTTCCCATACCTATTACCACTTTAGTAAAGTAGTAATAAGTAGGAAAAATAAATATACGTTTAGATATATTTGGAAAAAAATACAGAGTACCGCAGTATCAAAAATAAAATTAAAAGAAATTCAAAATACACTATAAGACAGTATATTTTATAAATATAGTGTGCTGAAGCATATTTTCAGTTTTTTTACATATTTAAGTATGCACATAATAGTGTACAGAATAGTGTGTTAATTAGTTAAAATTAACGCACTACTTTTAAAAAACACACTTCACCGTATAGTGGTATAACAATTTATAGAAATTTATAAACAAAAATGTTAACCTTACAAAATGTTGTTGAGATACCGCAGTAGTACCGTGCTACTCTGTGTTTTAAAAAAAATATATAAAAACGTATAAATATTTTGCTCTAGCTATTACCACTTTACTTGTGGTAATAGTTACAGGAATTATACCAAACCTAATACTTACCTAGATCAGAAGGTGTAGCGCAGAACACGGGCAAAGTGTACCTAAAAATAACATAGCTGCCTTTAACTTTTGTAAACCCAGTGCTTAGCCAATCAGCACATGACTTGTGATCACTATATACCTTGATAGTACCGTGAAATACCCCCACGTTTCAGTAAAATATCGCAACAATAGATATCCCTAAGTTTAAATATATTAAAACTTATAAAATAGTTACACTACTTGACTGTACTATCCAAAATAATCATCTGTGCACTATAATATGTAATCCTGCTAAATTTTAATGAAATCCGAATGACGGTCTTCGTGCTACGCAAACTACAAAAGTGTATGTAAAATACATTGGATTTAAGCATATTTTGGGACCAACCGTTTTTTCTTTGCACCCCCTTGACCAAACCCTGCAAAACCTTTACTCCTCCGACAATGAAACGGGTGCAACAGCTCTGTAAAATTTGTCGGACATTCGTGAAATGGGTGCAAAGTTATTAGGGACAAAATTTACTACAATTCCTATGTCGATAATATATACAAATTTATAAACAAAAAAGTTAACATATTGCCAGTTAAATAAAGTGGTAATAGGTTGTTAATAAAAATAAAACCTAATACTTAACTATGTGTAAGACCTTAACCCAGAATGCTGCAACGATGCAAAATTGTGATAAAAAGTACATGGCTGATTTTTACCTTTTGTAAACACAGCCATCAACTAATCACATAACCAGTTCTCAGCACCATGTACTGTGGTATACCATGAGCCTACGATGGTATACCATAGCACAATATATAACTACGTTTTACTAAGCGTATAGCTTTAACATTACTTACACTATTTACCTATAGAACCAGAAAAATTAACATTTACATATGTTAACATATATTTTGGAGATATAACATTGACATCTTTTCACACTCCTCTTTACGCCACTCCACTATATAACAGTTGAATTTACGCCACTGCACTGTAAGTTATTTAGAGTATGCCACTCCAGTTTAGGACACTCCAGTATATGCCACTGCATTGTATGCTAATCCAGTGTGCGTTACTCCACTCTACTCCACCCAGCTCCATTATATGCCACTCCAGTCTACAGTACTATACTCTACGCTATTATACTGTTCACCACTATAATCTATTACACTTTTGTGTATGCCAGTTTACTGGTCTCCCCTAATCTATATTGTTTGCAACTGTATGCTGTTCCACTGCATGCAACTCCACTGCACGCTATTCCTCTGTATGCTATTCCACTATGCCCAACTTGCTGGTACACTACTGAAATGTACACTATTCCAGTGTACGCTACTCGACTCTACAGCGCTCCATTGTACTGAAATGCAGTATACGCCACAAGACTGTACCACAATTCGCTGTCTGCAATTTCATTTTACAATACTACATTCTGCACCACTACATTAAACGACACTTCACTGTGGGTCACTAGACTCTGCACTTCTATAATGAACCCTATTGAATTGTATGGCACTCTACTATACGCAACTCCACTATATGCCACCACAAATACGTCTGAACACTTAACGCCATTAAACTCTACGCTATGACACTGAACACTACTCTGTTCTATGTTACTCCACTGTATGGCACTACACTTTATGTTACTCCACTATACGCTATTGCACTCTACACTATACCTAGGCTGTCCGGTTTTAGGTTTAAACCTATAATAACTGATAAAACCCCACCGAAAGGGAAATAGCCCTCACTAGTGTAAACATATAAACAGTGAAAAAACACCTGCACAACCACAAAATAAATGCCATTCAAAGAAAGGAAAAGAAGAGTGAAAGAGTCATTTGTTTTTCCTGAGGGGGCCGATACAATATAACTTTGTTATACAAGCTAGCAGCAAGAAAGACTGGGCTAACATTATTCTGCTTGAGTTTTGTTTAGGGATGTCACTAAAATATTGTTGTTCTTCCTTTTGCTTTTTTCGGTTTTGTGGGCTTTGGTCTAAAGATGCCGGGTGAAGAAGCTTGTTTTAGGTCTTGTTCAATTATTTTATAAACTGTAGAGAATCAGGACATATCAAAATCATATTTGATATTTTGACTGCTTTTGAGTCTTTCACTGATAGGTAAAATGGCTGGTTTCATAAGAATCTTTCCCAATATGTGCCATCACATTTACCCACAGAAAATAGGTGAAACCCCTTGATACATCAGCCCCCAGTTTCTAGTGAGTCATCATTGATAGTAGGTGAATTGCCAACACCTCAGGCTTTAGACATTCAATGCAAGGTTTAGTGACAAGTATATGTGAAAAGAGTGCTATCACCAAGCATATGGGATAGTGGTGAAAACATGACACCAGACTTTTGGAAAACATGGAATGCAGTGTCACTTGGAATGCTGCTGCTATAAGGTTCTTTCCAAGTTCAACAAAGATTGGAGTGATATTGTTTGTATTTGCGGTGATTCAGCTACGTATATGAAAAAGTTGTGTGATGACCTGACAAAATCAATACCTGAGCTGAAGTGCTTCCCTGTAAGAGATCCTTGCCACTTGTTACATGGTATGCTGAAAGCATCTTTACTATCTTCAGAGTTAATGAAGAATTCTATTAACTTTTTAGTCCATTCTGGTGCACTGTTTTGTTATGCGCGGGAACTAAAACGCAAATATTTCTCATTTTGTGCTTTGTGTGGCATCAAAGAAAGAGTCATCCCAACTGTGTCACTTAGCTGATGGTTCTCAGTCCAAGGGGCTGTGAATGCTATATTATCCATGTGCCAACCGTTTACAGAATCTTTGCTGAGTGATGATGCCAAAGGCAAGAAATGTGAGGATCTTTGGTCTCATATTTATAGTGATGTGAAAAAAGTACACTGTACTGCATTCTTAGATTTTTACAGGAAAACATAACTGCTGTAGTGTTCATAATAAAAAAACTAGAGTCTGAAAACACCCTTGTCTGCCAAGTGTTCAGCATAATTGGTGTATATGTGAAACATCTCCTTGAGAGTAGGCTAGGCGACACGCTTAGTGACTTTGGAACTGGAACATGTTCCATGTTAGAGGGCTTGCCACTTTGGTAAGCAAAGCAATGTTGAAGAGCAATTCAGGAACTTTTATTTTACAATGTTTGAGAAATGGCTTGCAATGATGCATAGAAATGTCCCTTCACCGACCATGGCATTTGAAGTCAATGAAACCTCACTGTGGTACTCTTACAAGTTTTAGATTCCTTCCATAAAGGGGAATTTTATCTGTAGTTTCAAAAGTGCTGCTTCATTTTTGACCACTTAAATAACTGAGGGCATAAGCGCCAAGTTCAACGCAAATGTTGCAGAACTAGCCCAGAGAATCGCAATCTTCAAGTGCACCAGTATTGGCATGGAAATCTATGTCAGTGGCCAGAGATAGCAAATTGTGTACTGGCTGTTTTGGCGTTGCCCGTCTCAAGTGCCAATGTTGAGAGGGCCTTTTCAGGAAGGAAAGAGCGAGAGCACATGACCAAAGACTCACTGAAGAAGTATTGTATGGTGTACTGCAATACGTTTGATTTGCAAAAATATATTTGGACCTCATATACACTGTGCGTACACTGTCTAAATACCATGCACAATCAGTGGAGAAAGCAAGCAATAATAAAAGCAAAACTTTCCATAAACACCGGAAAAACACTGTTTCTGTTGTTTTTAGTGGCACGAAAATGTGTAACCACTGATAACCACTGTTTTTTTAAAGTATTGAAAGCACTTGAAAACACTGAAAAAACCCCACCAGAATTTACCAAAAATATAAACTGAAAACAGGAAAGCCTAACTATACCCCACTGTAGTGTACACTATTCCACTCTGCACCACTGCACTGTGAGGCACTCCGCTTTATTCAGTTTTACTTTACAACATTACACTGTACTACAATCATCTTTACTTAAGCCTACTACACCACTGAACTGTACCCTCCTCCACTGTATGGGCCTCCACTGTACCCATCTCCACTGTACACCACTAGACTGTACGCTATTTAAGTATACAATATTCCAAATCAGAGCGAAATCACTGAATAAAGGGGTGCCCCAGGGATCGTGCCTTAGTTCCACGTTATTTAATATATATGTGGCACCCCTTGTCCCTTTTTCGTACGCTGATTACACGCAATTGCTGTTTTTATTTGATAACTCAGACGATACTAAACAAAAGTTTGCAGAAGGCATGCGTGCAATATCCAACTGGATGTCAAAGAACTTCCTCCAGTTGAATGCCAACAAGACTGAAGTCCTCCTTTTTGGCAAAGCTCAACTTCTCTGGTCTCCAGAGTGGTGGCCGATAGAGTTAGGCCCCGCTCCTATACCTACCAACAAGGCAAAAAATTTAGGAGTGTATCTAGACCTTTCTCTTACCATGAAGGAGCAGGTGGCAGCCGTAGCAGGCAGCTGTTTTGGTTTACTGAAACTCCTATGGAGAGTGTTCGATCTTCTCCCCCTATCGGCACGCAAGACCCTGCTCCAAGCCTTAGTGGTTAGTAGACTAGACTACTGTAATGCACTTCTGGGTGCCGTAAATGAGGGGACACTGAATAGGCTCCAGGTAGTGCAGAATACGGCAGCCCGACTGGCTCTGAATCAACCATCCAGAACCCCTTCTCTGCCATTACTAAAAAGCTTACACTGGCTTTCTATTCAAAGTCGAATTAAGTTTAAAATGTGCTGTCTGATCCACAAAACCCTTAATGCAAGTGGCCCCAGTTATATGACCGATTGTCTTATCCCCTACCATCCTAACAGACCGCTACGCTCAAGTGGAAAGGCTCTGCTTGTAGTACCCCATGGATCAACAAGCTACGTACGGGTGGCAAAGCCTTTGCCTATGTAGCTCCCCGTCTTTGGAACAAACTCCCTATGGCACTGCTGGTGTGTCCGGATTTGTCCAAATTTAGGAAATTATTGAAAACTGAACTTTTTTAGCCTGGTTAGCACTACCCCCCCTCTTGTGTTATGCTTTCTTGCCAGCGCGGAGATACCCCTGTAGGGGTGAGTCCTGCGCTCTATAAATTCCTCATTCATTCATTCAATATATGCCACTACACTGTGCAGAACTCCAGTGTACAGCACACCACCATTCACCAGTACTGTGTATGTGAACACACTCTACAATGTTTACAGGACGTAATTTCACTTTACCACATTCTGCTCTATGCTATCCCACTGTATACCAGTGCACTATAAGCCACTACACTACGCAATTTTACTTTAAGACAGCACACTGTACCAAACTCAACTTTACGTAAGCCCACTGTACACCACTGAACTGTACCCCACTCCCTGTATGGCAGCCCACTGCACCGCACTCCAGTTTATGCTTTTCCAGTGTACGCCACTCAACTGTACCACACTCCACGGTATGCCACTCGACTGTACGCTATATCAGTATACAATATTCCAATATATGCCCTTATACTGTACAACACTCCAGTGTATAGCCCTCCACTGTACACCAGTACAGTTTACACAAATACACTCTACAATATTTATAGAACGTAACTCCTCTTTACCACAATCCACTCCATGCTATCCCACTGTATTTCACCGCACTGTATGCTGCCAGTACATTCTATGCCACTCCAATATATGCCACTCTACGGTATCCAAGTTCACTCTATGCCACTCCAATATATGCGACTCCACTCTGTGCCACTCCTCTGTATGCCATTCCAGTGTACGCCCCTCCAGTATACCTCTGTCCAGGTTTTCTCCACTCCACCATATCACAATATACTTGTACCTAAGGGACACTTTACAACACTATCCTCCACTTTACTGCACCATACTCCACTTAATAACACTCCACTCCACAAGACTAAACTGTTCAAATATTACAAATTTGTTATTAACATTATAAAAACCATTGAAATTGACAAAAAACTAAAGTTAAAGCTAAGTTATAGTTAATTTTTTTATTTATGTTGGGTAAACAAACCCAACTTAAACTACACAAACATTAGAAATTCTAAAGTTGTAGTTATCTCTTAAATTTATGATTTATGCACCACTTATGCACTTATCTATTTCTCATTTGTGACAAGCCCAACTGAAGCTACACAAGCATAAGATAGTCAAAGCTTATAGTTGTGTTAAATTTCTAATGTATGAACCACTTTCAAATTACTATGTCATACCATATAACTTAAATTTATACTTATGCATCACCATTAAATTAATATCACTTGAGCACCTCTGTACACAGCCTTGACACCTCACTCACCACACTACATTAACTATAACTTGCCACTGGACTGTTTTCCAGCCAAAAATATAATTTCATATGTCATAAGTGTTTTAATTAATGCAATGATTTCACATACTACAACTTATGTAATATCCAAGGGTATAGCTAGTGCATGGAGAAGGGGTGAGTTTTATATATAATATAATATAATATAATATATATATATATATTATCTACTGGCGATCGCCAGTAGATAGTTATAGTTAGGACCTATTTTCCATAGGAAATCCGCAACATTCTATTTGAAATAACTTTGGCGCCGGTTGACGAATCTTCGTGAAATTTTCAAAACTCGTGGGGCGCTCTGGTCCACTCCTATCCTGAAAGTCTCTGGGTGATTCGTCAAGTGGGGGCCGAGAAAAAAGGGGGGTCCCAAAACGTGTTTTCCCCATGCAATTTTCCATAGGAACCTTTCATCGCAGCTACAGCTCGAACTGCTGAACGGAATTACACCAAATTTGGCAAAAAGGTAGCCCTTGGTTCAGAGTCGTGCCTTTTGGTTAAATGGTGTAAATCCGTTCAGTAGTTCCTGAGAAATTTGAAAAAGAAAACACATATATATCTGGGCGGAGCCTAACCACACATGTCATCGTGAGATCTGATTGGCTGTCAGCACTTCATCCTGGAATTGCTGGCAGCCATCTTGGGACCAATATAAATGATAGTACCCCATTGAAATGCATTGTAGTGAATTAAAAATTTGCGAACATACGTGACAAGAATTTTCAATTCTATTAAGGACTACGGAGGCGAGGATTATGCTTCTCTTTCCATGCTTTATTAAACAGCAGCCAATAAAAAACTACCTTTTTTATTAATAAACTACAAATCCCATAAGCATAGCATAGACTGTCCCATGACCATAGAGACTGTCCCTATATAACGTCCATGAAAGGTAAACACCTCCTCTTTCTTTGCAAAACTGAAACAGATAAGTCCGATCAACCTCAAATGCTGTAACTGGAACATGATGCCATAACCCAAGGACCCTCTTCGGGTTTCAACAACTGGTGAACTAGCAGACCACCTGGGCTCTAACGTCGCCTTTACTGCAAACCAAACTGGTCAACCAAGACCGCCTCGTTAAGGGCGAAGAACATTTCCAACCTCTTCGTGAGAACACACCCGTCTCACTTATTCGATGAATCTGAAAAGAAAGAAAAACACCCCGTAATAACGGTCATCAACAGGATTCTTTCAATCATCTCATATCTATTATACTTCGGGGGAACAATGATTACACAATCAACTGCATTAACAGTACTAAGAAAATATCAACATATCAGCATAGTGATCTGAATATTAATAGCTTCGGGTGGGATAATCCTCGCCTCCGTAGTCCTTAATAGAATTGAAAATTCTTGTCACGTATGTTCGCAAATTTTTAATTCTATGTCAGGACCGGAGGCGCCGATTATGCTTGTTCAAAGCTTATCTACTACAACTGATGCTACATCCACAATAGGTTTGTAATAAAACGATTTAAATGTAGATTCGTTCGACCAGTCAGCAGTATTCATAATGTCTGACAAACTTACACCCAATGAATAAGATTTAGACGCCATTGCGCCTCGCACAGAATGAGCACCAAACTGAGACACATCTATCCCCGCTTCACCCATGAGCCAACGCACCCATCTTGCTAACGTGGCTGGAGTCACAGGGTGAAACGGTTTTTGTAGAACAATAAACAAAGGACCTTGCATGTCAGAACGAAAGTCAGCTGTACTTACCTCATACGCTTTGACACATTGTACCACACAAAGCTTGGGGTTATTCGGAAAAACCGGATAACACACCGCGGTAGAATTACATTTAGTACGTCTGGAAATAAGGAATGTAACTCCCTGAGGAGAAAAACGTCGACCCGCCAGATCCAATGCTCTGATGTCCGAGACTCTCTTGCAGGAGACCAAACATAACAACATAGCTGTTTCCGTGAAAGGAATTTGTTAGCTGGCCATGCTTCCAGGAACCTGAGAACCACTGACACATCCCATAAGAACGAATATTTAGGACACGGGGGCTTGACCATTCGTAAACCCCTCAAGAGCTTGCACACCAATGGGTGTTCCCCCATCGGTTTATTATCAATCTGCACATGTCCCGCTGAAATAGCTGACCTAAAATTATTGACCGTCCGGTAAGCAAAACCCGAGGAAGCCATAGCGGCAAGAAAATTCATGACCATGGAGACATCTGCTGTAGTGGGATCGACTTGCCGTTGAACACACCAACTACACCATCTGTTCCATGCAGATGAATATCGTTTGTGGGTATTAGTTGACCAAGCTTGTCTGATGAACTCAGAAGCGTCTGACGAAAGGCCTGGGAGATGCGATCTGTCCCTGAAATTCGCCATGCTATTAATGGCAACTGACCGGCGTCTACCAATGGATGAGGAATTTTGAGAGGATCCAACAGCAGATTCCACCTCTGTGGAAGGAGGGTTGGTACGGCACACGACATTTGAAGAGCAATCGGGAACCAAGGCTGTGCTCTCCACAACGGTGTGATCAGCACCATCTCCGACCGTTGTCGTCGCGCTTGTGCTAGCACCCTGGGGATCATGGCGAACGGCGGGAATGCGTAACACAGAACAGAAGGCCAGGTCTGAAGGAACGCGTCCACCGCCTGAGCCTCCGGGTCCGGTCTCCAACTGAAGAAGCGCGGAAGTTGCTTGTTCAACCGAGACGTGAACAGGTCTATCAGACAAGGACCCCAAAGGAGGTTCAACATCCGAAAGACTCGAGGATGCAAACGCCAGTCGCTGTAATCCCGGAGATACCGGGAGTGCCAGTCGGCTACCTCGTTCCTGCGACCTGGAAGGTATTCCGCTACGACTGATAACCTGTGCTGTAGGCAATAATGCCAAAAGTCCTTGGCAATTTCCGCCAGAAGACGTGACCGCGTGCCCCCCAATTTGTTCACATAGCGGACCGCTGAGACATTGTCCATCCTCAATAGAGACTGCGAATCGCGAAGGACCCAGATAGTAACTCCAGGCAGTTGATATGGAGGGATAGTTCTTGAGGGGACCATCTCCCTCCCGTCGACATTGACCCGCAACGTGCACCCCAGCCCCAACGGCTGGCGTCCGATTCGATCACAAGTTCTGGCTTTGATCCGAATATGGCCCTCCCGTTCCACGACTCCATGTGGTCTAACCACCACAACATTTCCCACCTCGCCTCCTCTGAGAGAGGAATCTGTTCGGCATATCCGAGGCCTTTGCGGAGATGTTGAATCTTCAGGCGTTGGAGTGCACGATAGTGCAGGGGTCCCGGGAAGATGGCCTGGATCGAGGAAGCCAGTAACCCCACTACTCGAGCTAGGGACCTCAATGACACAATCCGCTTGTTCACAATCGATCTCAACTCCTTCTTGATCGCCCTGATCTTGGTCGCAGGCAGGAGTAATTGACAACTGGTTGAATCCACCTGGAACCCCAGAAACTCTATCACCTGAGTGGGAACTAGCACGGACTTCTGAGAATTCACTATGAAACCCAGACTTTGCAGCCGATGAATCGACCATTCCAGGTGCAAAGTCGCCACTTGGGGTTGTTGCGCCATGATAATGATGTCGTCTAGGTAGACGATTAACCGCACCCCGCGTGCTCGGAGGGACTCTACCACCAGCCGAAGGAGTTTCGTGAAACACCAAGGCGCCGACGAGAGACCAAAGGGCAGGACTGTGTATTTGTAGTAATTGCCGCGCCAAAGGAATTGAAGGAAGCGGCGGTGCGGGGCGTAGATTGGAACGGATAAGTACGCGTCCTTCAGGTCCAGACGTACCATCCAATCCCCTTCCTGCAGAAGGTCGCGCAACAGATGGATACCCTCCATCTTGAAATGGCGGTAAACAATATAGCCATTGAACTCCTTGAGGTTGAGCACTAACCTGGAACCGCCGCCCTTCTTCTCGACCCGAAACACGTTGCTGAGAAACCCTTGGGGGTGGGGCTGCGTGGGCACTATTGCTCCCTTGGCTAGAAGGGCTTGAATCTCTGCAGAGATAAACTCCTGATCGGGAAGGGAAAACCAGATGGGCGGGGGCGGTGAATTCTGGGAAGGGTGCTCGTACATTTCCAACTTGTACCCTTGCACCGTTTCCAGAATCCAAGGATCTTGCGAGATCGACCGCCAAGCGGGTAGAAAATTGCGAATGCGGCCCCCCAACTGTACCTCTGACTGTAGAATAATTCTCACCTGCAGTTCCTGACTCTTGGTGGTTGCTTTGGTTGCCGTTGAATCTGCCTCTACGGAACCGGTTTCTCGCCCTCCTGGATGGGTAGAAGTTGGCAGAGCCGGAGTGATTATCCTGATAACCTCCCCGTTGGTAGTGTTGACCACGTGGGGCGCCTTGCTGGTTCCCTCGGCCGAACGATCGCCCTCGTCCGGCCCTGTTGAAAACCGGCTTGAACGCACGTCTGAGGGACTCTTGCGCTTTATCCAAGCCGCTAAAGGTGGCCACGAACCTGGTCAGTTCCTTTAAGAAAGAAAGGCTGCCCGAAGAGCAGACCTTGCGCCACAGGACCAGCCTCCGAAGAGGACAGCTCCGCTAATTTAGGGTCCAGTTTAAGAAGGACAGATCTCCTTCTCTCGCTGGACATAGCGCAGTTAGCATTGCCAAGTTGTCAGATGGCTCGTTGCGCCCAACCAATGAGATCATCAGGGTCAATAGATGCTCCAGATTCTTTAGCCAGGTAACCGAGTTCCAGAATCTTTGTCAACGGGCCCGTGAGGTCCAACAACTTGTCCTGGCACGTCTGCCATGCCGGGTCAATGCCTTTTTTAGGATCCTTGGCGTACTTCTTGAGGTACCTAAGCATGGTGGGGTCGAGCTCGGGAGTCTCCGCCACTCGAGCTGCCAAGTCCGGCCTCGGGCATTCAGACCGGAGCCTGGCCCTAATGTCGTTTTCAAAGGGGCGGCGAAGGTGTGATTGGACGTAGTCCGCCACCTCTTGTGGTGGCAACCAAGTAGACGAGTTGGGATGGATTATGTCCGCTGGCTCAAAAGTCAGGACCTTCAGAGTCGGGGTCTCAAGGTGGTGTTCCTTTCTGGCCTTTTTGGCCGATCTAGGAGCCTCCTCCTGGTCCGAGTTGGTATCCGTAGGGGTATTCCCTTTGTCATCCTGGGTTGTGTCTGATTGACCTGTCGGTGCCAGATAAGAGTGGTCATTTGCCAGTGCCTTAGACAGGCGTGCAAAATCCTCGGCATTTGTTTGGGAGCGCCCCATTTTCGGGCGTGCGCTCGTGGCTGGGAGCCACCCTTGCTGCATTGCATAGTTGCTGAGGTGACGTTTAAGTGGCGCAATCGCCCTCACCAATGCCGAATTAACAGAATGCTGTACCCCAGCATCCAAGGCCTCCACGAGGTCCTGTTCCATAGAACCCACAGGTTCTGCTTCAAAATATTCCTCCTCATAGAAAAATTCTGCCATCCTGTAAGGCACTAGTACAAAACAGGCACTGTACTGGAGGAATTCTGGGGGAGAGGTACAACCCCTAGGCAGACCAGGCCCACAAGGCACTCACAAATATGATAAAACGTGGAGGGAGGGCCTGCCAAACCTCTCTAGGCAGAGCCTATGCAACGGTTATCCAGCCCTGAGGGTTAAATCACCTTGGGCGTCAATGGGGCTTTTGAAGCAAAGTCCTAATTCAAACGCGAGCGTTTTACCGCTTCATACCGCGCTGAAACTGACGATGACAGCTCGTCAGGCAATATGGCCGCCGCGCATGCGCGGTACCGGCCTGCCGTAAAAGCTGAGAGAGGACTGCGCGCGATTGAGCGACGCGCGGTCCTCGAGCCCCAGATAACTCCCGCTCCACTCAGCAGATCGCGGCGCAGAGCGCCTGACCCGGGAGGCCGTCGTGCTCCCAACCGCCGGGATAATCGCCCGCGAGAGACCTGTAACGCGCGTCGCTCGCTCAAGCCTGTGCGCGTAAAGCGGTCAACGTGAACAAAACAGAGAACACGGTAAATTAACAGCGCACCGCTGGCAAGCGCACTGTATACATTAATTTAACTCATTAACTCATTAACTCATTAACTCATTCAAATCCTTAAGCGCCCCTAGCCCATAAGCTACCCACATAAAGTAAAGTAGTAAGGGAAGGCACTTAACTGGCTGCGTGAGCAGCAAAGAAAGAGGAGGTGTTTACCTTTCATGGACGTTATATAGGGACAGTCTCTATGGTCATGGGACAGTCTATGCTATGCTTATGGGATTTGTAGTTTATTAATAAAAAGGTCGTTTTTATTGGCTGCTGTTTAATAAAGCTTGGAAAGAGAAGCATAATCGGAGCCTCCGGTCCTGACATAGAATCGAAGATTTTGAGGGTTACCAAAAGGAGAACTATAAAGGGTGATAACAGACTTTAGTTACATTAGAATTCATTTGTTGCTGGTACCATACTAATTTCAGGAATTGTGGTGTGTTCTAAGGTGATTTTACCCTGTGAAAAACCTTCTGCTGGGATATCATGAATCATGTTTGAGAGAAAACTATTTTCACATGCTTGTCCCATACAGTTTTGGAAGGTGATCCAGAAGCTAAAATGAGAGCATATTTTCTGTAAATTCACATTATCTTTCTCAGTCATGTGAGAATGAAGTCTGACATTCTCAGTAAAACATGTACATCCAACAAGGGCAGAGAATGTCAGTTGATTCCTTTGTGTTCTACTGCAGCTTCCCAGAGTGTTCTAAAGAACAACTAGAGTGCTAACAGCCTTACTTATGACAAAAGTATGGCACACCTGAAGCCATCATTATTGGAATAAACTGGTAACACTTAAAACATTTAATTTAAAAAGGAACAAAATGATGGGGTTCATTTTGTCATAGAAATTATGGTTAGTGCTGCAGAAAGAAAAATTAGGACATGTTTCAAGTGTGATCTCAAATATCTTCCTGTTATATTTCAACAGGAGCAGCCTGTCAGTTGATGCCTTTGTGTTCTACTGCAGCTTCCCAGAGTGTTCTAAAGAACAACTAGAGCGCTAACAGTCTTACTTATGACAAAATTATGGCACACCTGAAGCCATCTTGAATGGAATAAACTGGTAACTCTTAAAACATTTAATTTAAAAAGGAACAAAATGAGGGGGTTCATTTTGCCATAAAAATTATGGTTAGTGCTGTAGAAAGAAAAATTAGGACATGTTTTAAGTGAGATCTCAAATATCTTCCTGTTATATTTCAACAGGAGCAGCCTGTCAGTTGATGCCTTTGTGTTCTACTGCAGCTTCCCAGAGTGTTCTAAAGAACAACTAGAGCGCTAACAGTCTTACTTATGACAAAATTATGGCACACCTGAAGCCATCTTGATTGGAATAAACTGGTAACTCTTAAAACATTTAATTTAAAAAGGAACAAAATGAGGGGGTTCATTTTGTCATAGAAATTATGGTTAGTGCTGTAGAAAGAAAAATTAGGACATGTTTTAAGTGAGATCTCAAATATCTTCCTGTTATATTTCAACAGGAGCAGCCTGTCAGTTGATGCCTTTGTGTTCTACTGCAGCTTCCCAGAGTGTTCTAAAGAACAACTAGAGCGCTAACAGTCTTACTTATGACAAAAGTATGGCACACCTGAAGCCATCTTGATTGGAATAAACTGGTAACACTTAAAACATTTAATTTAAAAAGGAACAAAATGAGGGGGTTCATTTTGCCATAGAAATTATGGTTAGTGCTGCAGAAAGAAAATGTAGGTTAAACAATAATGGGGCGACCCTGTGTCCCTCAGAACCTGGGTATGGATAAGTAAACAAAAACAATGGTTCTGTCGGGTTTACCAATTATTTCTTAAAAAGATGCCTAGTGGTAATGTATTATTCTATAATCATAAACATAAGTATCTCAGTTATCCAGACAAAAATAGAACACATAACAAATAATAACACGCGTGACACAAATTGCTGTCTATTCACTCGTTTTATATAAATTAAATCATTCATATATATTTACATATTCGTAAACAAGGCTGTCAACACGAGGTGAAGTTTTGTAAATGATAAGTGATCAAGTGACATTTGTGCTCAGTGCTGGTGTTCAGTGCGCAATATATACAAAGTGTTTAAAATATATACATGGGGAAGAATAGGCCAGAATTTTGTGGAACAACAATGACTCTACTGTGTATTGAATATTCTTAATCACACAGAGCCTTGGTCTGACGGATGGTTGCGGTTTTACAGGACACTTGCCTGTCTCCGCTAGACAGCACTGAATCTGCCGTTGCTGTCACCACTAAAACACCGAGACTCACCGCTCGGACCTTCTACTTGATTTACGTCACCTGGTCTAATTAATTTGGATCTCACTACCAGGATCCACAAAGATGTATGAATAACCAGGAATTACTCTGGTGATATTTGGGCTGTCACCCCTGACCCTCATTCTTTGTCCTGATGAAGACCCGCCTTGACTACCTAATGGAGCTGAGTTTGGGTTGAAACGTCGACGACCTTGCATGGTCCAGATTGACCAAGGCTCTGTGTGATTAAGAATATTCAATACACAGTAGAGTCATTGTTGTTCCACAAAATTCTGGCCTATTCTTCCCCATGTATATATTTTAAACACTCTGTATATATTGCGCACTGAACACCAGCACTGAGCACAAATGTCACTTGATCACTTATCATTTACAAAACTTCACCTCGTGTTGACAGCCTTGTTTACGAATGTGTAAATATATATGAATGATTTAATTTATATAAAACGAGTGAATAGATAGCAATTTGTGTCACGCGTGTTATTATTTGTTATGTGTTCTATTTTTGTCTGGATAACTGAGATACTTATGTTTATGATTATAGAATAATACATTAACACTAGGCGTCTTTTTAAGAAATAATTGGTAAACCCGACAGAACCATTGCAGAAAGAAAATTTAGGGCATGTTTTAAGTGAGATCTCAAATCCTCTTCTATTTCATTAGAAAATTCTGACATGCAGACTGAAACAATCACTTTCAATACCAGCAGTAGAGTTCCAGTTAACTCCCTGGTGAGCAGTAGCTTTACTACAGTGATCTAATGAACAACTAGAGTGCTAACATTCTGAATTTATGGCAAATGTGTGACACATCTGAATGCCTTCTTGATGGAATCAAAGTAAAAAACTGAAAGCATTTCCTACTGAGGAGACTGCAGTAAATGACGAAATTAGGAAACTTCATAACAAATAAGTCTCCCAAGATGGCCACCAGAGAAAAAAGAGCCCAAATGTAGCACAAATATCACCCAGATGTAGCCCACATATAGCCCAATGACAGAAGTGTGCAAAACACTTTTTATTTGTAGTTTTTCTGCAGTTTTATATAGTGCAAACTGGTCAGGTATTGGAGCGTTACATCTTACTTGGACCCCTTATTGCGTATTTTGCACGAAGTACATGAGATTGATCTTACGAAACATTGAACTTTACGATTCTGTTAACCTGAAGTTGCTCTGAACCGGGCTTTGTAACACCCGTTTTTACCTACTGGTTTTAATTAATTCTCACTGTATTGTATTAGGAAAGAGGATTTACTGTTTTTATGTACACTTTTATGATCTATGTTTCTAAATCAGATCAAATAAAGTTTAATGAATTCTATGGCAGGACGGAGGCGAGGATTATGCATATCTTTCCTCACTTTATTTGCATAGCAGTTCAAAGAAAACGTAACACAACAATCATTAAACAAAAGACTACACAACCCATGAACCATTAGGGGGGTAGTCTCCAAGGCAACTATAGTCCAATCATATCACAGTCCATCGTATATAATATCGTGACGTCCCTTCCGCTTCCTCTTTCTTCACTGCTCGTCAGTTAAGTGCATTCCTTACATTCTTGGCTTAATCTGACGTTGTTGCTGTTTGTATAGCGGTTTCTTGTGCACGTTATTAGCATTATTGCCTTGGTATTGTTTTATATTCCCTGCGCAGCAGGCTCTTGCCCGAGCGCGTTCTCCCCCTCGCAGTTCCTCCCGCTGTGTGCTCTGCGCGCGGTGAGATCCTGTCAGGCGCGTCTGGTCCAAGCGAGGCAGCTCCTTCGAGCGCTCCCGCTGGTCTTTACGCGCGTTTGGGAATCCGGTCACTCCTTTAGTGTCCGCTTGATTCCCGACCAACCTCGCCAATTTTGACACCGCTACGCGGTGATTTCCCCACACGGCCACGTTAGTGACCAGCACCACCTGGTGGTGGTAATTGGTATTGCGCCTCAGTCTATTCTTATAACAGCTTCGGGAAAGCCCAGCTGTTGGAGCACCGGCGAGGGGGCTGTCTTAAGGATTTTAAGGGCATTTGTTCTGTGCTCACACCCTCTGCTATCATGTCTTCTCCAGAAGACCATTTTTACTCCTCCTACCAGGAAGTGAAGGAGGAATGGCCCCCCAACTTCTCCCTCCAGCAGTGGACCAAGCCCTCTCTCTGGCTATTTCTAGGGCGCTGGCTCGTCTTAGGGATCAGGTTGATAAGCTGGCGAAAAGCATCCCTGGGGTGTTCAGTGACCCAGATCTGGTGGTGGCGGGTCCAAGTAGCTCCCAGATGGGGAATAAAAGGGCCTTTAAGCATAACGCCGGGCACTTGGAAGGATTTGATAAACTTACGGAGACCTTCCTCAAGAGTGCGTGAACGCTAAAACATGCACCCTGCCGGGAGGAGGAGGGGCCCTGAGAAAATTGCGACACTGTCACCACTATTGTAGACCCCGACGGCGGGTTTCCCTTAGAGGGAGAGGGTGTATCGGAGGACGATTTCTCCTCCGATGAGGTTAAGGACTCGGGGCGTCCCTGGCGTCCAGAGTCCCACTCCTCTCAGTCCCCGGTTGGGGACGGGGTCCACTCGGACATGTTCGAGCCTACCCAAATTTACCATCCTAGGTCGGCAGAGTGGACACCTGACGCCAAAGTGGCAGAGTATGTGGTGGGGAAAATCCATCAACCCCTTGAAAGGGAGGTCAGGAATAGGATGAGGGGAGAATGCCCCAGGCCCTCACTGAAGGGGAAGGTGGCACACACGCCTGAAATTGATGAGAAACTATGTACCTTTTTCTCCAAGTATATGAGGGATCCCAAGAAAGGAATTGATAGGTCTTGGACGTGGTAGGGCCCTTGACCCAAATTATTCAATTGACGGAGCGTTCCAAAGAGTCAGGATCCCCTTTGTCCACGGATATTGTGGCTAGTTGGGCGCACTACCCTAAACCCTAAAACACTACCCCCTCCTCTACCCAAACACCACTGCGCTACCCTAAAACACTACCCCCAGCACGACACCCTACACTACCCAAACATAATTGCACTACCCTAAACCCTAAAACACTACCACCAGCACGACTCCCTACACTACCCAAACACCACTGCACTACCCTAAACCCTAAAACACTACCCCCAGCACGACTCCCCTACACTACCCAAACACCACTGCACTACACTAAACCCTAAATATACCCCCAGCATGACCTCCCACACTACACAAACACCACTGCACTACCCTAAACCCTAAAACACTACCCCCAGCACGACCCCCTACACTACCCAAACACCACTTCACTACCCTAAACCCTAAAACACTAACCCCAGCATGACCCCCTACACTACACAAACACCACTGCACTACCCTATACCCTAAAACACGACCCCCTACACTACACAAACACGACTGCACTACCCTAAACCCTAAAACACTACCCACAGCATGACCCCCTTCACTACACAAACACCACTGCACTGCCCTAAACCCTAAAACACTACCCCAGCACTACCCCTACACTACCCAAACACCACTGCACTAACATAAACCCTAAAACACTACCCCCAGCACAACCCCTACACTACACAAACACCACTGCACTACCCTAAACCCTAAAACACTACCCCCAGCACGACTCCCTACACTACCCAAACACCACTGCACTACCCTAAACCCTAAATCTACCCCCAGCATGACCCCCTACACTACCCAAACACCACTGCACTACCCTAAACCATAAAACACTACCCCCAGCATGACCCCCTACACTACACAAACACCACTGCACTACCCTAAAACACTACCACCAGCATGACCCCCTACACTACTCAAACACCACTGCACTACCCTAAACCCTAAAACACTACCCCAGCACGACCCCCTACACTACCCATACACCACTGCACTACCCTAAACCCTAAAACACTACCCCCAGCACGACCCCCTACACTACTGCACTACCCTAAACCCTAAAACACTACCCCCAGCACGACCCCCTACACTACCCAAACACCACTGCACTACCCTAAACCCTAAAACACTACCCCCAGCACGACCCCCTACACCACCCAAACACCACTGCACTACCCTAAACCCTAGAAAAGAAACCCCCACCCCATGCCCAATCCCCTTACCTCTCACTCCTCATGGTTCCTCTCTCCTCGTGGTTCTTGCTTCACGTCATCTCTGAGGGCGGTGCACGTCGTTGTGAGGAAACGGAACAGCCTCTGTTTCCTTACAACGACATGGATCGTCTACAAGTTTTTAGAACGCATGGTCATTTACCATACATACCTTTACAACAAAATTCGTTGTAAAGGCATGCGTGGTAAATGACCATGCGTTCTAAAAATGCGTAGTAATGACTTCGTGATGTACAACGCATGCGTGGTAATGCATGCGTTGTAATGGTATCGCAAAGTAAAAAGTCGTTGTAACGGCTGTTTACCGATCGAAGCTGGCCCCTGTTCTTCAGTGAGACGTTTATTTGATTAATTAGGGGGAAGGAATGTGGTTTTTTACCGAAAAGTGCATTCCCGGCTGTTGTATTGTGAAAGTGTCCGCGTGGCCTGGTTTCACTTCCGGTGAGAGAGTGGAAGAGTCTGTTTGGATCTAAAGGAGTTCTGTTGTTGGACGGGGCCGGCGCGACATGTCATCAGAAAACATAGCTAATGGAAAGCGTCCTCCCTGAAGTGTGGAGCAGTGCCATGAGAGGTCAACGAGTGTGCGTCCCACCACAGTATGACCGTACCGCGTGACCCATGTGCCGCCTCCAGGGTACGGGAGGCAGAAGCGGCATCGCAGGTCCTCTTGAAGACCGTTGTAGCACTAATTCCACATTTTGGTACTAGGGCATTTTAACTTCGTTGTTCCTGCCAGATACAAAGAGAAGATCCTGTGTTATTCAGTGCCCTCGTTACCTTTTTTGTGGGTTGTGGTGCTTGTCACTTCGCTGCCCCGCCGGTGCACATGACTGGGCACCCCACCTCGTGTGCCATCTGCAGGGCCTCTGCCCTCGGATCTCTGGTTTCGGTTTCTGGAGTGGCAACATAAACAGTTGCTCCCAAAGGACTAGCCTGAACACTTAGGTGAATATCCCCTGCACCAGCATTCCACGGAAATTCTTTCCTAGCTCTCCCACGTCAACGAGCACGGCTCCGCTCGCGACACCGTATGACGTCATCGGAGCCATAAGAGGACCTCGTCGGCGTGCTGACGTCAGTTCCACCCATTTTTTCCGTGCCACCGAGGCAAACAGGGGACCGAGACATTTTCACATGTATACATAGTATAATAAATATATATATATTCACTGAAAAACCATAGGTTTCAGGCACGTTATAGTTAGAAATTAGCATTTAAAAAACCTTAGAAATTCACTGAAAAACCATAGGTTTCAGGCACGTTATAGTTAGAAATTAGCATTTAAAAACCTTAACAATTCACTGAAAAAACCATAGGTTTCAGGGGCGTTATAGTTAGTTGGACATTTCACTCGTACAAAACCATAGAAATTCCCCCGTTATAGTTAGTTCAGCTAACTATAACTCGCCCGCAATGCACTGCTGATGACGTCACATATTACATCACTCATGACATGGTCAGTGACATCACTCATGACATCACTGATGACATCACTGATGACATCATCCAGTGAATGTGTGTTTTTCTGAAAATTAAATATGTTTTATATATGTATATCTCAAGGTCGATGGAAGAATAAATGGGGATATAAGTGTCTAAATGGATGATTTTTTTTTGTAAAATTGATTGTATAACTGACTAAGTGTATCTTAGTGAATACATGGGTTAGTGAGTAATGTTTAAATATGAAAATATCTGTATCAGTCTCTCACTTTGTGTATAAGTGGCTGCATGGGTTGGTGAGTAGCTACATGAGTGTCTATATGGGTTATTAGTTGGTTTTTTGAGTATCAGTATGAGTGTCTGAGTGTCTGTATGGTTCGGTGGGGGTATTACTTAGTGCATAGATGCATGAATGAGTGACTCACTGTTTATATGTGTTGAAGACAGCATGTGTGCAGGACTGTATAGCTGGATGAGTATGTGTATGGGTGTGTTAGTGAGTGAATGACTGTCTCAATAGTGTCTTTATGAGTAACTACATATGTTTTAAACTAGTATATGTGAGTATTGGTGTATATAAGTGAGTATATGTGAGAGTGAGAGATTGGAAGAGTTCCTGTACAAATAAGTAGGTGTTTCTATAAGTGATTGTTTAAGAGAGTAAGTATGTGTAAGTTTCTGTAGAAGTAAGTGTGGTAGTGTGTGTATAACTGTATATGCAAGTAAATGGATGTTTGATACTTTGTTTGCATGTGTGACTATGTGTGTGAGTAACTCTTTGGATGAGTGGCGGTGTGTAACAGGATGTATAGGTGTATGAGTACATATGATGAGTGAGTACATGTATGAGTGACTGTATAGGGACTGTTGGTGAATGAGTGGATGTGTGTGTAGATCTTGGAATTACTGAATAGGTGTGTTGTAACTGGTATTGGTATGTCCATTGTTTTGAAAATGTTAGTTTGTATTTTTGAGTGTGTGTATCAAAGGTTATATTAGGGTGAGAGGAGGTCTGCCACTCTATCACAAGGATGATGTCATCAGTGATGTCATTTGAGATGTCATGAGTGATGTCACTGACCATGTCATGAGTGATGTAATATGTGACGTCATCAGCAGTGCATTGCGGGCGCACGAGTTATAGTTAGCTGAACTAACTATATCGGGGGAATTTCTATGGTTTTGTACGAGTGAAATGTCCAACTAACTATAACGCCCCTGAAACCTATGGTTTTTTCAGTGAATATATATATATATATATATACACATACATACATACACACGCCTGTGAGCCAGTGAGGGTAACTAACCTGGAGCTTTGGAGGGCATTTTCCTTTCATCCTTTAAATATTCATGTTATTATTTGTTGAATAGTGAAACAGGGCTCAAAGTTGGTTTCACCTTTCAAAATTGAAAAGTGACGAAAAGGAATGCCTTCCGTTTCCTATTATGAAAATACTGTAAAAAAAACATTGTGGGAAATCAATTTGCTCTATGTTTTCTTCTAGTACAAAACTGAAAGTGCAAATATCATTTGTTAAATTTAGTATTTAATGGGCATCAAAAATATAGTCAATGAAATTGCAATATACAATTGTTTTGGTCTTTTAAAAAAATTTACGTTACCCTAATGTTCTAAAATGTTCTCATTTTTTACAGATCACGACGCTCATTAACCATAAAGATAAACCAAAGAAGTCTGACAAGACACTGCAAGCTATTCAGCGGGTGGGTCAGGCAGTTAACCAGGCGGTTGGAAGATTTGTCACGGTAGGCGAGGCCATAGCCAATGAGAACCGCGAACTGAAGGAAGAAATGAACGTTGCCTGCAGTGAAGCCAAACGAGCAGGTAAGGTTGTGGTGGTTACACCGTGAGCCTTTTGTACATGCACACTTGTGAAAGAGAAACGAGGAAAATTACATTCTTGCTCATGCATTGTCATATGACTATAGATGCTTACCTATCAACCTCAACCTACCATCCTTTCTTCTGTCAACCACCTCTGTGGGAATTACCTAGAGCACCTACTGAGAGATAAACAGTATTTGCTAACATCGTTGTAGCTCTGATTAGACAATAACTTCCAGCTTCCAAATTAGTTGAGTCATTTCACACTAAAGTTGAGCAAAGAAGCTCTGACTATGATTCAAACAAGATTGCACTGTCACATCAAGTTTCTGTTTTAAAAACATCTATTGCCTCATTTAGAGGTATGACCACATAGTGCACCACTTGGGGATTTGCATTTGGCAGCTGTAGTTCTGTCAGAAGCTGCTTGATTCAAACAAATTCTAAAGTCATATACACATGTACAAAAACACTGTATTTCCTCTCACTTATTTCTACATGGTTCTGTTAAACAAAGTGTGGTACTGCTGTATTTATTTACTTAACTGTTTTTTTAAGAGTGGACCAAGCTTTGTATGTTTGTTATATGCCATTTATGTTATTGCCCATTTGTATGGTCTTCGAAATCAGGTCCACCTCCTCCTTCAACTGTGAAAGTGAAGAACTTGGGAATACTGTTAGATTCTGAGCTCTGTTTCACCCCCTAAGGTGAATGCATTGACCCGAAGTATCAATGTTTATCTCTCCTTGCTCTGGAAGCTGCATCACCTCCTTCTAACGGTTCATTGAGTGGAGCTGAAAAAAGCCCTTGGTTAATGCACTCCAGCAACGGTATCTATACAGGACTAATGCGTACACTCATTAATAGACTGGAAAGACTCCAAAATCAAGTTACTAGGATTTGCAGAGGAGGGATCCCATCAGACCTACCAAAAAACACTCCATTCACTCCTGGTACAGGTGAGAATATAAATGCTAGCCTTTGAGTACCGTAAATAAAGCTCACTGGGATAAGGTTGTAGAAACCAGAAAACTCCTTACCTTAATGGTTGCCTCTTGGGTTGACTTGCACTGTCCCTGAAAGGCATAACATTACTTCAGACGCAGAGCTTACAATTTTAAATTTTTACAGTTTTTTTGCTCATGAATACAGCAGTGTTTAATTTGAGCCCGGTGGTTGCAGGTGGGGCCCGCTGGCACAATTTTTTTCTCAACAAGCTTTGATTCAGAGCAAGAGGGAAAAAAACACAAAAGGGTAAAAGAAGGAAGAGAAAAATGGAAAAACAGTGACAAAGGGAAAAAGCGGGGATAAGAAAGAACCTGCAAGAGTAAGATAAAGAGGCAGGGAGCACAACCTTGAAGCACTGATATGCACATTGCGTGGATGTATTTGGTTTTCAGTTCAGTGAATGTTTGTTCTGCATTGTGATATTTATTATATATATATATTCACTCAAAAAACCACATGTTTCAGGGACGTTATAGTTAGTTGGACATTTCACTCGTACAAAACCAGAGAAATTCGGCCGTTATAGTTAGTTGAGCTACCTATAACTCGGGCCCCCGCAATGCACTGCTGATGACGTCACATATTACATCACTCATGACATGGTCAGTGACATCACTGATGACATCACTGATGACATCTCAAATGACATCACTGATGACAGCATCCAGTGACTGACAGTTTCTAAAAAGTTTAAGACTGTTATATATAGATACGCAAAGGTGTATTGAAGAATGAGTGGGTGAAAGAGTTTCTGAATGGATGATTTAGTGGGTGCATGACTGACTGTATAAGTGAGTGATTAAACGTGTCTTAGTGAATGCATGGGTGAAAGACTAATCTGTGTGAATGTCTGTATCAGTCTGTCAGTTAGTATGTAAGTGGCTGCATGGGTTGGTGAGTAGCTACATGAGTGTCTATATGGGTTGATTGGTTGTCTGAGTTCCTGTATGGGTGCCTGTGTGGGTGGGTGGGGGGGTGTAACTCCCTGCATGGATGTGTGCGGGGGTGATTCAGTGGATGTATTGGTTCATGAGTGCATTTGCGAGGGGCTCTATGGGTCAGTGAGTGTGCATATGGCTGTGTTGGAGATTGAATGGATGTCTCAGTGGTATATGTGTGAGTAACTACATATGTGAAAGGCAGTATATGTGAGTGTTGGAGTATATAACTGACTATATGTGAGAGTGAGTGATTGTGAGAGTGGCTGTATGGATGAGTGTATGCTTGTGTCAGTGATTGTATAAGAGATGTGTTAGTATCTGTATGAAAACGTGAGGTGGTGTGTGTATAACTGTATTGGTGAGTAAATGGCACTGTGATTGAGTCTTTGGGTGACTGACTAGGTGTGTGAGTCACTCTATGGGTGAGTGGTGGTGTGTGAGTATCTGTATAGGTGTATGAGTGCATATATCAGTGGCTGTATTGGTGAGTGACTGCATGTGTGAGTGGCTTTATGGGTGAGTGAGTGGATGTGTGTAGACCTATGAATCAGTGAGTGAGTATGTACTAACTGGTATTGGTGTGTCTATGGTTTCGAGAATGGTAGTCTGTATTTTAGAGTGGGTGTATGTATATTAGGGTTTGAGGAGGTGCATCAGATATTAAGTTGATGATGTCATCAGTGATGTCATTTGAGATGTCATCAGTGATGTCACTGACCATGTCATGAGTGATGTAATATGTGACGTCATTAGCAGTGCATTGCGGGGGCGCGAGTTATAGTTAGCTCAACTAACTATAACGGCCGAATTTCTAAGGTTTTTTTAAGGTTTTTTAAATGTTAATTTCTAACAATATCGTCCCTGAAACCTATGGTTTTTTCAGTGAATTTCTAAGGTTTTTTAAATGCTAATTACTAACTATAACGTCCCTGACACCTATGGTTTTTTTCAGTCAATTTCTAAGGTTTTTTAAATGCTAATTACTAACTATAACGTCCCTGAAACCTATGGTTTTTTCAGTGAATTTCTAAGGTTTTTCAAATGCTAATTTCTAACTATGCCTACATAGGTAGGACATGTACAGAAAGAGGAAGAAAGGCGCAAAAAAGAAGCAAGAGAAGTGCAGAAAGATGCAAGAGAAGTGCAGAAAGAGGAAGAAAGGTGCAGAAAGAAGCAAGAGGGATGCAGAACGAAGCAAGTGAGGTGCAGAAAGAGGCAACAGAGGTGCAGAAACAAGACAGGAGAGGTACAAAAAGAGGGAACAGGGGTGTAGAAAGAGGCAAGTGGGGTGCAGAAAGAAACAAGTGAGGTGCAGAAAGAGGAAACAGAGGTGCAGAAAGAGACGAGACAGGTGCAGAAACAGGCAAGAGAAGTGCATAAAGAGGCAAGAGAAGTGCTGAAAGAAGCAACAGAGGTGTAGAAAGAAGAAAGAGAAGTGCAGAAAGAGGGAAGAGGGGTGCAGAAAGAGGCAAGAGAAGTACAGAAAGAAGCGAGAGAGGTGCAGAAAGAAGCAACAGAGGTGTTGACAGAGGCACGAAGGGTGCAGAAAGAGGCAAGAGAAATGCAGAAAGAAGCAACAGAGGTACAGAAAGAGGCAAGAGAGGTGCAGAAACAGGCAGGAAATGTGCAGAAAGGGAACAGGGGTGCAGAAAGAGGCAAGAGAGGTGTAGAAAGAGGGGTGCAGAAAGAGGCGAGAAGGGTGCAGAAAGAAGCAAGCAAGGTGCAGAAAGAGGCAACAGAGGTGCAGAAAGAGGCAACAGAGGTGCAGAAACAGGAAAGAGAAGTGCAGAAAGAGGCAAGAGAATTGCTGAAAAAAGCAACAGAGGTGCAGAAAGAAGCAAGAGAGTTGCAGAAAGAGGCAAGTGAGGTGTAGAAAGAGACGAGAGGTGTAAAAAATGGCAAGAGAACTGCAGAAAGAGGCAAGAGGGTTGCAAAAAAAATGGAAGAGGGGTGCAGAAAGAAGCAAGAGGGGTGCAGAAAGAAGCAAGAGAGCTGCAGAAAGAAGCAAGAGAAGTGCATAAAGAAGCAAGAGAGGTGCAGAAAGAGGCAAGAGGGGTGCAGAAAGAGACAGGAGAGATGCAGAAAGAGGGAAGACGAGTGCAGAAAGAGACAACATGGGTGCAGAAAGAGGCAAGAGAAGTGCAGAAAGAAGTAACAGAGGTTCAGAAGGAGGCAAGAGAACTGAAGAAACCAGGAGAGTTGCAGAAACAGGCAAAAGAGGTGCAGAAAGAGGGAACAGGGGTGCAGACAGAGGCAAGAGAGGTGCAGAAAGAGAGAAGAGGGATGCAGAAAGAGGCAAGAGGGATGCAGAAATTTGCAAGAGAGGTGCAGAAAGAAGGAACAGAGGTGCACAAAGAGGCAAGGGGGCGCAGAAAGAGGGAAGAGAGGTGTAGAAAGAGGCAAGAGAGTTGCACAAAGAGGGAAGAAGGGTACAGAAAGAGGCAAGAGGGGTACAGAAAGAAGCAAGAGAGGTGCAGAAAAAAGCAACAGAGGTGCAGAAATAGGCAAGAGAGGTGTAGAAAGAGGCAACAGAGGTGCATAAAGAGGCAAGAGAGTTGCAGGAACAGGCAAAAGAGGTGCAGAAAGAGGGAACAGGGGTGCAGACAGAGGCAAGAGAGGTGCAGAAAGAGTGAAGAGGGGTGCACAAAGAGGCAAGAGCGGTGCAGAAAGAGGGAAGAGAGGTGTAGAAAGAGGCAAGAGAGTTGCACAAAGAGTGAAGAAGGGTGCAGAAAGAGGCAAGAGGGGTGCAGAAAGAAGCAAGAGAGGTGCAGAAATAAGCAAGAGAAGTGAAGAAAGAATCAACAGAGGTGCAGAAAGAGGCAAGAGAGGTGCAGAAAGAAGCAACAGAGGTGCAGGAAGAGGCAAGAGAAGTGCAGAAAGAGGCAAGAGAGGTTCAGAAACAGGCAGGAGAGGTGCAGAAAGAGGGAACGGGTACAGAAAGAGGAAAGCAAGGTGCAGAAAGAGGGAAGAAGCGTGCAGAAAGAGGCAAGAGGGGTGCAGAAAGAAGCAAGTGAGGTGCAAATAGAGGCAAGAGGGGTGCAGAAAGAAGCAAGTGAGGTGCAGAAAGAGGAAACAGAGGTGCATAAAGAGAAGACAGGTGCAGAAACAGGCAAGAGAAGTGCTGAAAGAAGCAACAGAGGTGTAGAAAGAAGCAAGAGAAGTGATGAAAGAGACAAGAGAGTTGCAGAAAGAAACAAGAGAGGTGCATAAAAAAGCAAGAGAAGTGCAGAAAGAGACAAGTGAGGTGCAGAAAGAGGCAAGAGAAGTGCAGAAAGAGGCAAGAGAGGTGCAGAAAGAGGCAAGTGAGGTGCAGAAAGAGGCAGGAGAACTGCAGAAGAGGCAAGAGATGTACAGAAAGAGGGAAGTGGGGTGCAGAAAGAGGCAAGAGAAGTACAGAAAGAAGCAACAGAGGTGCTGACAGAAGCACAAAGGGTGCAGAAAGAGGCAACAGAGGTACAGAAAGAGGCAAGAGAGGTGCAGAAACAGGCAGGAAAGGTGCAGAAAGAGGGAACAGGGGTGCAAAGAGGCAAGAGAGGTGCAGAAAGAGGGAAGAGGGGTGCAGAAAGAAGCAAACGAGGTGCAGAAAGAGGCAACAGAGATGCAGAAAGAGGCAAAAGAGGTGCAGAAAGAGGCAAGAGAAGTGCAGAAAGAGGCAAGAGGAATGCAAAAAAAGGGTGCAGAAAGAAGCAAGAGAAGTGCAGAATGAATCAACAGGGGTGCAGAAAGAGGCAAGAGAAGTGCAGAAACGGGCAAGAGAAGTGCAGAAACGGGCAAGAGAGGTGCATAAAGAGGCAAGTGAGGTGCAGAAAGAGGCAGGAGAACTGCAGAAAGAGGCAAGAGAGATACAGGAAGAAGGAAGAGGGGTGCAGAAAGAGGCAAGAGAATTACAGAAAGAAACAAGAGAGGTGCAGAAAGAAGCAACAGAGGTGCTGACAGAAGCACGAAGGGTGCAGAAAGAGAAGTGCAGAAAGAAGCAACAGAGGTACAGAAAGAGGCAAGAGAGGTGCAGAAAGAGGGAACAGGGGTGCAAAGAGGCAAGAGAGGTGCAGAAAGGGGTGCAGAAAGAAGCAAGCGAGGTGCAGAAAGAGGCAACAGGTGCAGAAAGAGGCAAGAGAAGTGCAGAAAGAGGCAAGAGAATTGCTGAAAGAAGCAACAGAGGTGTAGAAAGAAGCAAGAGAAGTGCAGAAAGAGGCAAGTGAGGTGCAGAAAGAGGCAAGAGGATTGCAAAAAAAGGGAAGAAGGGTGCAGAAAGAAGCAAGAGAGGTGCAGAAAGAAGAGAAGTGCAGAAAGAAGCAAGACAGGTGCAGAAAGAGGCAAGATGGGTGCAGAAAGAGACAAGAGAGTTGCAGAAAGAGGGAAGAGAAGTGCTGAAAGAAGCAACGGCGGTGTAGAAAGAAGCAAGAGAAGTGATAAAAGAGACAAGAGAGTTGCTGAAAGAAACAAGAGGTGCATAAAAAAGCAAGAGAAGTGCTGAAAGAAGCAACGGAGGTGTAGAAAGAAGCAAGAGAAGTGATGAAAGAGACAAGAGAGTTGCAGAAAGAAACAAGAGAGGTGCAGAAAAAAGCAAGAGAAGTGCAGAAAGAGACAAGTGAGGTGCAGAAAGAGGCAAGAGAAGTGGAGAAAGGCAAGAGAGGTGCAGAAAGAGGCAAGTGAGGTGCAGAAAGAGGCAGGAGAACTGCAGAAAGAGGCAAGAGAGGTACAGAAAGAGGGAAGCGGGGTGCAGAAAGAGGCAAGAGAAGTACAGAAAGAAACAAGAGAGGTGCAGGAAGAAGCAACAGAGGTGCTGACAGAAGCACGGAGGGTGCAGAAAGAGGCAAGAGAAGTGCAGAAAGAAGCAACAGAGGTACAGAAAGAGGCAAGAGAGGTGCAGAAACAGGCAGGAAAGGTGCAGAAAGAGGGAACAGGGGTGCAAAGAGGCAAGAGAGGTGCAGAAAGAGGGAAGAGGGGTGCAGAAAGAAGCAAGCGAGATGCAGAAAGAGGCAACAGAGGTGCAGAAAGAGCCAACAGAGGTGCAGAAAGAGGCAAGAGAATTGCTGAAAGAAGCAACAGAGGTGTAAAAAAAAGCAAGAGAAGTGCAGAAAGAGGCACGTGAGGTGCAGAAAGAGGCAAGAGAGGTGCACAAAATGGCAAGAGAACTGCAGAAAGAGGCAAGAGGAATGCAAAAAAAGGGAAGAAGGGTGCAGAAAGAAGCAAGAGAGGTGCAGAAAGAAGAAAGAAGTGCAGAAAGAAGCAAGAGAGGTGCAGAAAGAGGCAAGAGGGGTGCAGAAAGAGGCAAGAGAGTTGCAGAAAGAGGGAAGACGAGTGCAGAAAGAGACAACAGAGGTGCAGAAAGAAGCAAGAGAAGTGCAGAATGAATCAACAAGAGTGCAGAAAGAGGCAAGAGAAGTGCAGAAAGAAGCAACAGAGGTGCAGAAAGAGGCAAGATGGGTGCAGAAAGTGACAAGAGAGGTGCAGGAAGAGGGAAGACGAGTGCAGAAAGAGACAACAGGGGTGCAGAAAGAATCAAGAGAGGTGCAGAAAGAAGCGACAGAGGTGCAGAAGGAGGCAAGAGAACTGAAGAAAGAGGCAAGAGAGTTGCAGAAATAGGCAAAAGAGATTCAGAAAGAGGGAACAGGGGTACAGACAGAGGCAAGAGAGGTGCAGAAAGAGGGAAGATGGATACAGAAAGAGGCAAGAGGGGTGCAGACATTTGCGAGAGGTGCACAAAGAATTAAAGGTGCACAAAGAGGCAAGAGGGGTGAAGAAAGAAGGAAGAGAGGTGTAGAAAGAGGCAAGAGAGTTGCACAAAGAGGGAAGAAGGGTGCAGAAAGAGGCAAGAGGGGTGCAGAAAGAAGCAAGAGAGGTGCAGAAAAAAGCAAGAGAAATGCAGAAAGAAGCAACAGAGGTGCAGAAAGAGGCAAGAGGGGTGCAGAGAGAGGCAAGAGAAGTGCAGAAAGAAGCAACCGAGGTGCAGAAAGAGGGAAGAGAGGTGCATAAAGAAGCAAGAGAACTGCAGAAAGAGGAAGAAAGGTGCAGAAAGATGGAACAGGGGTGCAGAAAGAGGCAAGAGAGGGCAGAAAGAGGGAAGAAGGGTGCAGAAAGAGGCAAGAGGGGTGAAGAAAGAAGCAAGTAAGGTGTAGAAAGAGGCAACAGGGGTGCAGAAAGAGGCAAGAGAGTTGCAGAAACATAAAAAAAGAGGTGCAGAAAGAGGGAACAGGGTGCAGAAATTTGCAAGAGAGGTGCAGAAAGAAGGAACAGATGTGCACAAAGAGGCAAGAGGGGGACACAGAGGGAAGAGAGTTGCGCAAAGAGGGAAGAAGGGTGCAGACAGAGGCAAGAGGGGTGCAGAAAGAAGCAAGAGAGGTGCAGAAAGAATCAACAGAGGTGCAGAAAGAGGCACGAGGGGTGCAGAAAGAGGAAGTGCAGAAAGAGGCAAGAGAAGTGCAGAAAGAGGCAAGAGAGGTTCAGAAACAGGCAGGAGAGGTGCAGAAAAAGGAAACAGGGGTGCAGAAAGAGTCAAGACGGGTGCAGAAAGAAGCAAGTGAAGTACAGAAAGAGCCAACAGAGGTGCAGAAAGAGGCAAGAGAGGTGTAGAAAGTGGAAGAGATGAGCAGAAAGAGGCAAAAGAAGTGCAGAAAAAGAAAGAAAGATGCAGAAAGAAGCAACAGAAATGCAGAAAGAGGCAAGAGAGGTGCAGAAAAAGGCAAGAGAGGTGCAGAAAGTGGAAGAGATGAGCAGAAAGGGGCAAAAGAAGTGCAGAAAAAGAAAGAAAGGTGCAGAAAGAAGCAACAGAAATGCAGAAAGAGGCAGGAGAAGCGCAGAAAGAAGCAAGAGTGGTTTGCACACCATTAGTTCCAATTTAATACCCACATTTAGCAATAAGTAACAGGTGACCATTCTAGGTTTGCAAAGGGCCTTCCACCACGCTGTAACACTTGTCGCTGCATTTTTGGTAACGTTTGAGTCCTAAAAAATAATTTTAAAAACCAAATAGTGGTGCTAGGTGAGAGGACTGGGGCAAACCATTGAGTCTTGGGAGGAAACGTCTGTGAGGGAGATATTTCAATTTCGTGCCCAATGTAGGTCCCTCTTCAGCCAAATTCTTTTGGTGCCTTCACCCTGTGAAGAGTTCTACATTCACAATTAGTTACTTTTCTGGAGCTCAAACTCCTCCAGCAGGGAAAGGCTGCAAGCTACAGCCAAAGATGATCAACAAGATCATACACCTTTGCTGTGAGGTCCCACTGAATCTGATTTACTGCTGTGGAAAAAGCTCTGAACATGGGAAAACTGAATCTTCACACCAACGGCAACTCACCTTCATTGGATTGGCTTGGAAGGTTTGCAAATTATCTTCCAGGCTATTAGGCAGGGATATGATAACTCTCTAAAAGTTCCTTCTTCTTAATGTTTATTAAAAATCTGACTTCACCAGTGAATTGGCTTTCAATAAATATTACAGAGTCCAAGAATGAAATATGTAAGTGTTTTCTAGCCGGAGATAGCATTGTTACATTTACAATTGCATCCCAGTGTTTTCTATGGCACAGCTAGCCTTGCTACAGTCAAATAGTTTTGGGGCGGAGTTCCCTATAAGAACTTGCGTTACATTACATTTCTAAATGCCCTTCTATTAAATACCATGTGCCCTGCTTTATTGGCAGACTCAGGGGTGACTTATTTATATTTAACGAAGGTTTCGACCTGTCAAAAGAGTTTATTTTGACAGGCCGAATTGCAGTTTAAAAGCTGCTTCAGTCAGGCTACCATGGTATGCCAGAAGCCATGGTTTGCACTTTCATGGTAGTGGATGGGACAATGGGTGCTGCAGTCCACCAGTGACATTTAACTTACAGGTCCTGGGTACATTCTGAATCATATACTAGAGACTTTTAGGAAAGTTAAATATGCCAATTAAGGGTTTATTAATTTCATCATGTTGAAAGGAGGAGAACATGCAATTTACAGCTGGGTCGCAGGGTTAAAGTGCACCAAGATCTACAGCCAGCAACAACAGATAGGGCAAAAATATAGTGGTACACCATGCAAAATATTGTCATTTCCTACAGACCTGCTTGTTTATTTCTACATGTTTGACACAAATAGTCATGACAATCAGGACAAACAAGAGCACTAGTCATCATTGCATTCACCCTAAATATGTGTTTCTCTGTAACACATTTACCATGCACACCAGTGTGTGGTACCAAGTAGTGTTTTAACTCCTTAATGTGAAGAATAACTGTCTATAATGCCCATTCATGCTGCAACAATTGTCACACAAAAACTTTCCAGCTTTAAGAAAGCCCCATGCTTTACTCCCGCCAATGTGAAACACTTGCCGGTTGGACCACTGTGTAAAGAAATGCTGCAATTTGTGCAACATGAGAAAGAAACAATATTACCACAACATATGTAAGCGAAGAAAGAAAAGAAAGATGTTGTTATAAACACAACAAACAGAAGGATAAACACCGATTTTTATAAAATATTTGTGATATGTTTGTAAATCAAATTGTCAATGAAACATTGTGTGATTAACGCTGGCATTATATGGTGTACTACTATCAATCAGTGTGTTTTAAATGTTCACAATGTGATGCGATGGAGGTTGTTAGAGGTTCTACCCGAGTGTTACTTGCACCTCCTCTACAATTGACTATTTCAGTGTAGGAGCACCCAGGGCCGAGTGCTGCTCGCCGCATTTGATCGTACTGGGCACCCCATTTGGACAAGCTCTTGCCCTCCTTGACAAGTCTCCCATTGTCAGCAATAGACAAACACTGTAACAAGTCAAGAGTCACAAATGTGAACCTCTTCTTTATGCCAAGACCGAGATTTAGTCCCAGGTCAGCCGTACCTATGAGAGTCCAATAGATTCAGCTGCAGACGTCTGGGAGCTGAGCAAAGCAAATTTGCGGCGTATATTGTTCAGATGTCATAATCATTCAAACCTTCAAGCATGTTAATGGTTATATGTAGTGTGAAATGTTCCCAAAAGTAATCTAATTTGTTCAGTACATCATATATTGTGTCCCTTGGTGTGTGAGTTGCTTTGTCTGCATAATTGTGTGGGTGCGTATGAGTGTATACGCGGATGCACGCGTATGCTTATGTGCACGCGTGTTTGTGTGTATACATGAGCTTGTGAATGCACGCGTGTGTGTATGAGTTCACTTGTGTGCATGAGTCTGTGCCTCGCATGCACACACGTGTAAGCACGTATGTGTATGTGTCCAGCATGCACACAACTCCCTTCCCACACACGCACGTACGTACATAGCGCACCGGCTCTACTGTGGTTGTGTTTTGTCAGAATTAATGAGAAAAGTTCTATTGCCCCAGGGGTAATTAGAGTCCTTGGAGTTAAATAAGCTAATACTTAGACACCTCTGGCACAGGCAATTGTGTTTGTGTATTGAATAATTGATTCAAAGTGGGGTAAAGGGTTGCTAATCAGATCTGAGCATAATGAATTGATTTAGTTAACAGGGGAATCGGAGGATCCCTGGGAAATGTGTGCATTTATTCAACAGCAGGAGAGCGCAAACCACATAAATTGAGGGAGGCGGGCAGCGAGCGAGCAGATCTTGCTTTCCGGAGTAGACTTGCATATTTTCTGACGCTGGAACAAATATAATTTTAGGTTCAGAGGGAATTGAAGAGAAAAACACTTTAGACGCCTGAAAAGAGCTCCAGTCGCATCCGCCAGGGTTATAAGCCATCACATAATATTACATTAACTCACATTTTTGATCGGAAAATTGAACAGTTTGGGGACCGGACCAAAGGACACCTTGCCTCCCCCACCTTTTAAACCACAGCTATAATTCCTTTTGATGCCAGTCGAAAGTGCCAAAAAGGGAACGAGATTGGGTTTGTATTAGTGAAGCGCTTCACTTCTGAGCGTAGTTCTAGCTAGGAGCAACCTAGGTTAAAAGTCGTGCAATCGTGTAATTGTAGCCCGCTCTGTGCCTGGCAGAGGACGATCGTCAGGCAGCCGTCTGTGTTGTGCACAGAGGGCTCATTGTCTCCTGCGCTGCTGCCTCTACGGAATCCGCGCCTCTGGATGCTGGGGGAGAAGGAGCGTCAACATCCAGACTGCCCTGCATCCCTGGGACCATGGTTCTGGACAAGGAGGACAGTAGGTGCCTCGCGTTCCTCCATCTCACTCCTCATGCTGTGAGAGACGCGCCTGCCGAATCTCCTCTGCTCTGACGGTGCCCCTGCGCAGCTTACAGTCTGGTGGGGTCTGCTGAGTCTGCCCTCTGAGCACTGCAGTCCGGAGTTGTGTGCTGTGTCTGCCCTCTGAGCAGGCAGAGTCCGCTGGTGTGTGCTTTGCTGCCTTCTGAGCAGCATACTGTCCGGTGTCTGCCCTCTGAGCAGGTACAGTCCCATGGTTCTGTGCCTGACCTATGAGCAGCGGACTGTCCGGTGGTGTGTGCTGTGACTGCCCTCTGAGCAGGTACAGTCCGGTGGTGTGTGCTGTGTCTGCCCTCTGAGCAGCATACTGTCCGGTGATGTGTGCTCTGTCTGCCCTCTGAGCAGGCACAGTCCAGTGGTGTGTGCTGTGTCTGCCCTCTGAGCAAGAACACTCTGGGAGTGTGTGCCGTGTCTGCCCTCTGAGCAGGCACAGTCCACTGGTGTGTGCTGTGACTGCCCTCTGAGCAGGCACAGTCCAGTGGTGTGTGCTGAGTCTGCCCTCTGAGCAAGAACACTCTGGGAGTGTGTGCCGTGTCTGCCCTCTGAGCAGGCACAGTCCACTGGTGTGTGCTGTGACTGCCCTCTGAGCAGGTACAGTCCGATTGTGCTGTGTCTGCCCTCTGAGCAGCGTACAGTCCGGTTGTGTGTGCTGTGACTGCTTAGCAGCGGTGTGTGCTTCTTATTCTGGTGTGGAGTCATTTTTAGTAGTGCAGTTCAGTGAAATAACGCTCCTTCTTTTCTGCAGGTATGGAGTTTGTGTTTTGCATGCTGGTTACGGCGAAGCCGTTTCTTTCTTAAAACAAGCTTATTTGCCGTGGGAATATCTTCAAATGGCTGGCATTTGGTTTGTGTTTCTTTGGATATGTGCGACTGGACGTTGTTTTATTGCACGCCACTGCAGGGCATGTCATGTGTTTGAAGTTGGTTGGGGATGAGTGTGATAGATGCGGGTGTTCAGTGGTTTCTTGAAGACGTTCCTTGGATATGTTTGTGTTTGGCTCCTCGTGCCTGTATCTTTTACCTGCCTGCGTTTGCCCATCTCTGCGCAGTACACCTCAGACCTGAGAGGAGGTGGTAGCTGCAGGGATAAGCCGAGAGTGGGCGGGTCTTGGGTTTGTTTTCATAAAATGGCGACCTACTCTCGCGTCTTCAAATGAAGGCCAGGAGTCACTGAAAAAGCCCCGGGGAGGTGGCGGTCCCCGGGGCTGTGGGGGCCCCCGCTACATAATTGGACATTGCCCCCGGGACCTAGCCCACCCGGGGGCTTATAGAAAACGAAGCGCGGCAGCCAGCGCTTAGTTTTTTTTTTAAAAATTCGGCCGGATTCGCGCACCCAGCGTGAATTCGGCCGAAAATATTTTTTTTTAATGCTTTTTTTGGCCCTGGGGGTCCCTGACCAGGCCTAGGGGTTCAGGGTGTTTCTACCCTGCCCCCTTTTCCTTTTTTAAAATCATTTTCTTACCTTTTTCTTGTGAGTCACAAGATGGCTGCCAACACTTCCTGGTTTGGAGTATTGAAGGCCAATGAAAATGAAGCTCGTGCTCGAGAGGGTTCGCGGATCCTCCCTGGCCCTCGGATATCAATATATATATATATTTTTTTAATTTCTCAGGAACTACTGAACGGATTTACACCATTTAAAAACAAAGGCGCTTTCTGAACCAAGAGCTACCTTTTTGCCAAATTTGGTGTAATTCCGTTCAGCAGTTCGGTCTGTAGCCTGTTCCAAAATTCCTATGGAAATTAACATGGAGAAAACGCGTTTTGGGACCCCCCTTTTTTCTCGGCCCCCGCTCGACGAATCACCCCGAAACTTTCAAGACAGGAGCTGACCTAAGCGAACCATTAGTTTGGAAAATTTCGCGAAGATTCGTCAAACAGCGCCAAAGATATTGGCAAAAGAAAAAATGCTTTTTGAATAGAAACAAGGTCCTAACTATAACTACCTACTGGCGACCGCCAGTAGGTTTTATATATATATATATATATATATATATATATATATATATATATATATATATATATATATATAGTATTGTACAAGTATTGTACATGGCTATGTAATATAGCATGAAACCTTACAGGTAGCCAAGTGTATATAAATGTGGAAGAATGGCATTTTTGGAAGCATTTCCTGTGTTCTTTTAAAAGTGCGAGGTCCACCGGAAGGCTACAGCAATATTGGTGCAAGCTTATTATTTTCACTTCATTCAGCACAGGCTAAAACTTGCATGTCACGTCTGTTATAGTCCTTATTTCTATTTCATTGCTCTTCTCTTTGACGATAAGCTTTTGCAAAGCCTCGCGGTAAACCCTAAATATAATGTAGGAGTGAGAGGGAAGATGAAAGACACCTCTCTGACCCTTTTGCTGTGAGCGGTGTCAGGTGGTGTAAAGTTAGGGGCGCTCGCGCCTGAGCCTTTAAGCCGCCAGCGGTTATGGCGGGTTTGGTATCCGCTCGCGCTTCGTTTGTCATGCTCAGAGTCATCATGTCATGAAGCAGATAACTTGATTGACTGATGATGACATTTGCCCATGGCTGAGATCTGCTGTTTCCTTGTATAGCCTCTGGGGTCATCATCAATTGAAAAGGGTTGCCAGCGATCAAATGAATGTTTCGAGGTGTGCAGTGTGTTCTTTCCAGAGAGTCTTGGGGGTGCATAATTTACTACAGTGCCATGGTTCAAATAAAGCCCATCTGACAATGAGATCTTCAAAAGCATGCAGAAAATGCATATTATAGCCTTATAGCCCGCCGTAGCGAGCTATACCGGCTATTAAAGGCCCGCTCCCGCGTTAAAGGCCCGAGCCGAAGGACTTTAACAAGGGACCGGGACTTTAATAGCCGGTATAGCCCTGCTAGGAAGGGCTATAAGGCTATTAGAACATTCTGCCACTAGAGGGCAGAATGTTCTAACAAATAAAACAAAGGCCTCTCGAAGCTCGAGGGGATTTAAATCCCCTCGAGCTCCGAGAGGCCTTTGTAAAGCATGTGGAATGTTGCTCTGCGGGCCTTTACCGGCCCGTAGAAGCATGGAGCACTCCATTGTCTACAATGGAGCTCCCAACATTCCAATGTTCTAATTTAGTATAACTTTCCCGATTCAGCTATCAACCTGCGGTTGTTATATACGATCTTTAACATCTCAGTATTTTAAGACCAATCAGGACTGGGTGATGCGCTTTCTCGTGAGCACAAGCATTTTCCCGACATGCCCCTGACAGAAGCAAAGGAGGCACTACCGAGTTGCAAATCTTGGATCATCCACTAAAGTTCTATGTGATCCGTTTTCTGGCCAGTGCAAATACTTTCACTGATGGGTCAAAAAGTAGATATTCTTTTTAACTGGTAAAACTTTGTTTAAAGGGAAGTTAGCTGGCATGCGAAGATGTTGCTCTGGACAGCTATTTCACAGCTGTTTTTTTTTTTATGTCAAAACGATTTTCAAAAGACAATCACGTATTCTTTACTTCTTGTATGTCAAGCACCTTCTTTCAGGGTTAGTGGCAGCCAATCTAGTCTTGGAGAACAGGCACCCCAATTGGAGTCCATGTTGGTGCTATAAAATGCTTAACACATAGGAGATGGCGTGAGCCTGCCGGAAGGACATCTTTTGAGAGTATGAGGGGGAAGAGATCCAAAAACGACACTGGTTCCCCACCGCCTGGAGAAACTCCCATTTTTAGGTTGAGCCTCGAGTAGCGCGTAAGCGCTGCTCTGGCAAGACTTTATGTTAGGGGTTTCAGAAAGCTGACCACACGCTCGTGCGTCATGGCCTTTTCCCTGCGGTTACCCGCAAGCAACAGGCCATGGTGCACGAGCGTGTGGTCACGCCTGCTGCTTGCAAGCGCGCGCACCACTCGCGTGCTTTTTTTTTTTCCTTGACGACGCTGCAGCTGCTTGTTTTGCTTTGCTAGTGCCTTCCCTCTCCTCCTCCTCCGCTTGTATTCTGTTGCTCGCCCCCGTCCTCGGTGCCCCCTCCTCTGTGCTCGGGCCTGGCTTCAGAGCCGGTGAAGGATGCTGTGCGTGCGCGGCGCTGCTCATATCCGGCCTCCCCACGGCTGGAGCTTTGTCACACATCAATCGGGCCCGGCTGGGAGTTTGGGGCGCAGGAATAAACAGCAGGGCAGTGGTTGTTATCGAAATGATTAACTGGATGTGTGTTTGTTTTATGTGCCAGGAATAGGGACGAGGGCTGCGGGAAAATGGACGCCGCGAGGAAGGCAAAGCAGGGGCTCAGTGGAGAGGGAGGTGCGGAGCCAGCCTCGCTGTTCTGAAGAGGGGGGAGGAGGTCTTAAAGCACATACTTACAAGGCGGGCGGCTGAGAGGCAAGTGGACCAAATTACTGGGGGTGGAGGCGGCGGAAATCCCGCCCCCCCCACCCAGCTCGCCTCTGCCGACAGACCTAAGAATTGGAGATATGCCCGGAGAGGTGTGAGAGCACGGGTGATGAGGGTGGTGCCTACTCAGGGCCAAGGGAGAGATAGGCCTGCACAGAGAGGGCAAGAGGAGGTTGTGAGTGGAGAGAAGCGGTCACCTTGAGAAAGGCCAGCAGCTCACCATTTTGACAGAGAGGAAATAACGGAAAGAGGGGGCGATGGATGTAGAGGAGAGAAAGTCATCGACAAAGGGGAAAGAGGGGAAGACAACTGGGAGTGGGAGGCGGTTAAACAAAGAGCGTTGACGCAGATTAACGGACACGGGCGAGGGAAGGGGACCTGGGACCATAGGCAACAGAAAAGAGGGAGATAGAAAATGGCAGATAGAATAAGGGAAAAGAGAGACGATAAGAGAAGATGTCAAAAGGGACAGCACAAAAAGAAAGCTCGTGTAAGACACAGAGGAAAGAGAATTAAAGGAGATAAGGAGAAAATTAAAGTAGGTCATTGAAAGAGGGGAGAGGCAGGGCGACTGGAAAGGGAAATAATAGACCAGAGAGAGAACAGTGGAGAGGATAAGAGGCAGCTGAGCAAGAAGGAGGTGAGTGAAGAGAGAAGATAAGCAATGGGCTGGGACTATGAGAAAGAAAGCCTCTGAGAAGAAAATTAAAATGACACTGAAAATGGGTAAAAATCACAAAAGGAAAAGGTACCCCTAACAGGTCCGAGAGGAGGGGAAACTGCAAAAATATAAGAAGAAGGACCTCTCAACTGACCTATATTGCTTTTTAATATGGCCTCCTGAGACTCATTAGCAGCAACCACCCCAATATCAGTGTCATACAACAGAATCAATTCAAAAATATATTTTTATTTTTTCGTATGAAAATATGTTATGCATTTTTTAATATATTTTATCATTTTACTACTATTCGTTGTTTGTCAAAGAAATTCATCATTGTCTACACATACATCTGACACTTCGGCAAATAAACAAAGAGTTACCAGGATACCAACAAGGCCTCTCACATTTAAGTATACAATGGCCTTACAGTATTTTGAACATTTGGTATCAACACTTGAACAGTAAATTAATACTTGAACAGTGGATTACATTTACATTGCTTCAGATTCTACCAGTGTATTCATCTGTAGCTATGTTGGAAGCAAGGTAACCCACATTACAACTCTAAAATCGAAATACAATTGATAGGTATACAGATAACTCCACACTCAACCATCAACACTTCTCTCTCAACCATCAAACCATCTCATTCACACTAACACTCATACAAACAAGCATTGGCATAGCCAATAGGTCTCGCTTTTGGGACCTTATAAGTGTTTACCCATGCAACAGTTGATGTTGCACCAAGGATATTGTGCTGCATAACTAAATACTTATAAGGTCCCAAAGCGAGACCTATTGGCTATGCCAATGCTTGTTTAACTTGTACAGGATTAATGGTAACATGCAAGATCAAAGCCCTTAGTATGCTTGCGGCATAAACTACTTTTAGGTTTATTCTTTACAAATGTGAACACTATTTTGGAATCCTCTGCTCATAGGTTTGTTTTTTTCATCACAATTCTACCAATTCTTTAGAAAATAGTTCTCTCAGTATCTGTTTAGTAGCATCTTTAAATTTGTTTAGGTGCTTTATGCAACACTAATATGCCACCTTGTAGATACTTCGAAATGCTGTGAAACACTTTAAGCATGTCGAGGTGGCAGTAGACAGCAGTTTTCTTACTGTCTGTGGTCTCGAGTGGCATACATACTAGTAAAGTCACACCACTCCTCCTTCGCCCTACCAGACACAGCGCCTCACACTTGCCTGGTGGGATTTAAGATTATCCACAGACGTATACTACACCTACTCTTGGAGGCAGATCAGTGTTTGTGGCAAGGAACAACTCATCTTGGGAGCAGGTGTCAGATTACTCCCCCTTATTGACCCTGTCAGGTACTCCAATGGTCAGGCTTTGCAGGTGATCTCTATCCGAGAAGTACAAAGGCCTAGACCAAAGTCTGTTGTTGGCAGCTGTCGTACAAGTGTGTGCTGCCCCCCCTCATGTCCGGTAGCTTGCTCATGGGATTGGGAACTTGTAGTGGTGACTCAGTGCACATCACCTACATACTGCCCTCTCATGCACTGCAGGTTTGGATGTGGCAACACCGGTCCTGCTTCCGCGGTTCTACCCCTTGTGAAGATAGGCACAACCACACGGAGGCCTTGGGGAATGTCTCTGCCAGTGGCTTGATAAGACCTATTTCCTTACCATCCAGTACTGGGTCCCACAGGTACAGGGCTTCCTGTTAGGTTGGGGATTCTGAACAAATAAGGTCCCAACCTTCAGCCAGGGATGCTGTGTCCCATGCCGGGCTTACTAGGGCGGTGGCAACACTCGGACAGTGCTCACTAACACCCTCCCTTGGAAAACGAATACTCAAAACCAACTGAAGACAGACTGAAACCTACTTTCAAATTTCAGTCATACACTCCCATGCACAAATAGCCTGCCAGTTAGACAACACTGCCAACAATAGCCCATTACCTCATCAGCTATTTCATTATCCTTTCTTCCTGGGAGAGTGTCACAGCTAGCTCCTTCTCAGGCCTATTAACAGAGTGATTTCCTGATGCTCAGGTACTGATGCAGTTGCTTCGTTCCCGAAGTTCCTATATGTACACTCACACATTTCTTTTGGAAAGCTGGACCTACACTTAAACGGTTTGTTCCTGGGTAACAAGGATTGCTTTTTCTCTTGTTAGAACACCTTCAATTTGGCAGGGTATTTGAGTGATGCTGCGACCTCCAGATTACTCAGTATTTGTAATTTCCACTATTGCCTTCTTTATCATTAATGTCTCGGGCACAGAGCAGAAAAAGGATGAGCCACTTACCCTCAAACCTCATCTCTTTTTTTGTGCCTAGCAGCAATCAGTGTACTGTCTCTTCTGTACATTGACATCTGTGTCACAAAAAGGCAGCCCCATCTAGTTTACTTGTTTTAGGGGATGACGATATGACTATACCACTGTAGCTTGAATACATGACCCCTGGCTCCCTTTTTCTCCTCCGTTGCGGTTTGAAAATCACTGGTTAGGTCTCACTGCCAGATAGCAAAAGACGTTTGTGGGCTTACCAAATACTTACAATGGGCTTAAAGCCCGCCCATCGCTTACCAGTGGTTGCTTTATTATGGCTCTCATTTGCTTGCTTCTTAATCAATAGCTTGCCTTCCTCTTCTTGCCTCATTACCATCCTTTTGACTGGCTGACTTGTATCCTTTGACTGCTCACTTTTAGGGGACTATTTAGTTTTATTTTTTGTAAAACACTTCACATGAGTATGTATGTTTTTCAGCTCTTTCCCTTCTGAGCTTCTCCACTCACCAGATCCCCCCACTTTCTGAATTGCTGTCTCTCTCTTCTGCTGCTCGCTCTCTCTCTCTTAAGTGCTTCCCCACCAAACTCCCCCTGCATCCATGCTGTGTTGCTGTCTGCCTTGTGTGCTCTCCCCCTTGTTGCTCTTTCTCATGTGTTTCTCCCAGACTTGTGCTACTTTTCCCTGCCTCCTCTACAAGGCTTTATATTTATTTCCCCCCCTGTTCACTCCACGTTGCTCCCCCCCAACCGCTTCTCTATTGCCCCAACCTTAATCCTTTTTTAAAAAAATATTATGAGCGCTGAAATCTCAAAAATGTTCATACCCAGCCCCACCTCACGACTTAATAAGTGAAACTCAAATTTCCAAGTATTTCTTCTCCAGGTCGACAAATCTTTGTCACGGTGTTAGAATGGAGCACAACCTGAATACATTTCTAAAATAATCATCAACTTACAGCATTTATTGTTCAGTCAATGATGAGAGGTTTGATGAAGTTTTAAAAGCTTCATTTCTCATTAAAGATTTTTGTTCTTTTATTCAGGTTAAAAATGTCTGTTTACAGAAATATAAAAAAGTTATTGGAGACAGCATACAAAATAACAGCGTGTTCCATAAAGAAATTAATCTAAAGGATATAACTTACAAAGGAGTAACTAAAGGTGTCCTCCCTAGTATTGTAAATAGGTGAATTAGTAATGTTCTTTGCTTTAGTCTCTGATTCTGTCGCTATGTAAAATCCTCTTAGTACTAAAGAGGTCATTATTACTGTTATTATGAAAATTGAACCCATGATATATTTACACGTACTTCAAATGCAACACATTCTCTGAGTAAGTTTAAAGTACTTAGTTCTATAGGCTGTAGCAAGTTTTAGTATGCAGCTTCTTTAGAGCGATTAGTCTTCTTTTTTTTCTGCAGTCAAGCTCCTAACCAGACAACCCTTAACCCTACTCTGTGTTCTTCTAAAATGTCTGTATTCTTGTGTAACTTCCAACTCAGGCCTAGATTGATCTTCTGTAAAACTAAGAGCTAAAACAACAAACATCTAATAGGCACAGTTCATTATTTTCTTTCTTCAGTTTATTCCCATCAATCTCGTTTTCTCTTTTTCAGGGAGGTTCTAATAGTTCAGGGTTGACGCTGCACAAATTTTCCAATGTAACATTCAAAGCAGTGTTCACGAAATATGACCATTCAGGTGCTGATTATCTGCGACAGGGCACTCGTGCTCTTTTCGATCTTTTAAGGTTTTGCTGATTTGGATCTAGGCTACCTTCATCGCTAGACTCTGCCTCTTCGGGTATTACTTCAGGAATTCGACCTATTGAAGAGCTTCTTCTAGGATTTTTGTTTTCATAGCTTTGTGACCATATTGCTTGTCGATTGAGTCTCCTCGTTCCAGTACTGTTTCCTTCGACTGGATCTTCTTATCTCAGTACCACCCCAGCGCATTTTCTCTCTGTGACTTGACCTTTGCTTCTCCTCGGTTAGAGATCATCAATGCAGCTCTGCGTTACTTCAGGTACTTGCACTTGATTTTCCGTTAACTGATAATCACCCATTCTTTCTTCCAATGGCTGGACGAACACTAGTGCAACTGGTCTGGGTGGTCTCTCTCTCGATTGGCGGTGCAACCACCAAAGCTCCTCTTTCAGGCTCATAGACAAAAGACACTTCCTCCAGATTGCTCACTCTTTTGGTGTGCAAGGCATGAATCTAACTCGGGACTCCAGAACACTTAACAGCAGTATGTGTGGTGAGGATCACTTGAAAGGGGCCTTTCCATCTGGGTTCAAGGCAAGTCTTCCGAACGTGCTTCTTTATCATGACCCAATCACCAGTATTGAGGTTGTGGCACTGTTCTTGATGTGGGTCTTGTGTGGCAGCTGAGACCTGATGAGAGGCAGAATGAATCACATCAGCCAGTCCTTTGCAGTAATCGAATCTAATATAATCAGTGATATTTAAAAGAGAACTGGCAGAAATGGCAAGTAATCTCATTGCTCTGCCCATCAGTATTTTGTGGGGGGACAACCCCGTCTTCCTGTCAATGTGTACTCCGGATACTCATCAATACCAATTGTAAGCTGTTGACAAGTTACACACCAATGGCACATTTCTTCTGCCAACATTCTAAATCTGGGGTTGTACCAACTCTGCATGAAAAGTCTCACAATTGTGTCTCTCCCTAAATGTGTGTATCCAAGGTAGTATTGTGTCATTGGAAACAACAAGCTATCTGGTAAGACTGGTCTGCCATCTGCTGACATACAGATGTCATTTGCCTGATTTTACCCAACCATTCTGTTTTGCTTCTGACACATTTTCCTGCACCCGTTTGAACTCATCCCACGTGTCAGTTACTTTCATCAACATTGCAGAAGAACTCTCCTCCTCGGACTCACATGTGAAATTTAAAAAAAATGAACAGGCTAACCATGCACAATCAGCGTCGAGGCCAAATAAGGATGAGAAGCGTTATCCTGTCGGGTAACGTCCCCCGATTGCACAGCCAAACTCCGATAGGGAGGTTCATCCAATGTTGTTCAATGAATAGGCAGTGGTGATCATTAAAGTGATGTTTATTCAACACTATAGCTTGAGATCATATTCAAATTCCTTCAAGAGGGTAGTTGTTCAAACCCGATGGTAGATCAAACCCAATGCATTTCGGGCGGACCCTTTGTCAGGGGAAATTATGTCTAAAAAATGAAATGGAGAACTGCAGATGAAAAACACGCTCCTGGGTATAAAAAGGGGGTTAAATGATAGTGATGTGAAAACAACTCGGCGTGAAGTGATGGAACACAAATAACTGTGTGTGTTGGCCCATGCAGAAAGAAAAACGGTGAAAAACACTGAAAGCGATAAACACTGAAAAGGTGTCTGTGGAGATTAGTCAAGCGGGACTGATCAGACGTGATAAAGGTGTAATAAAACACTAGTATATGTGGTCTTCAGGCTAACAGAACAGTACAGAGCCATATCAATTAGCTTTAGACCGTGAAACCAACTTGTGTGTTTAAAGTGTTGCTGCGTCGGGTGAAATAGTAAACAAGCATAAGTGATCTTCAAACAAATATAAACGGAACATATCCGTAAAATGCAGGCATTAAACAGTAAACCGGCGCGGACCAACTGATGTATTAAAGCGTTACTGCATCGGTCAGTGCAAGGTAGTATGCGCAGGGTAACAACGTGAAAACATAATGGTCGCAAATAAGAAATTCCGACACTGCAGGTAAGGTGCGTATGGAAAATTACAACCATTCTCACGACCTCTATAGTTATACACACGGAGTGCAACGGATAATAAAGTGCAGGATCTTACTGGGACTCAAGCGTCCAACACGTTTCCCGTTTTCGAAAGTGAGTGCTAATGCGGCGTGGGAACAAAAGGATTGAAATAAAGAGCGTCCAGAAATGGGGCGCCGTGGAAATACCGAGTGCAAGCAACATTGATCAGAGATACTATACACATCACGTTGCAGGGATAAACATAAAACATTAAACAGATTGACAAAACAGACAATAACATAATAAGTAAGGCGAAGAAAAAATTATAACCACGTACAAGGAACATGGGGGCCATCTTGAAATGGTCAAACAGGGTAATGGCAGCAGTAGAAACCATCAGGGAAAGCTCAAAATGGGACTAAGAAGACGTAAAAAACAGGTAGAAAAAAGTGAAAACAACGAAAATAAAGAAAAAAATAATAGAGAAAAAAATTAAAAAATTAAAAAAATAATGGTAAAGGAAGACAGATGAGCGAAAGGAGGAAACAAAAGTGAGGAGAGTGTAAGGTATGGTGGAATATCGGGGATTACAGCAAAGTGAAATAGGAACAAGCTCCATTGCTGATGGTACCAAAAGATGTAAGCACATCAAGGCAAGTTTAGAGGAAACAACTATATTCAATACGATCATTGAGTCCGTTCGGTATGATGGTGTCCAACAATTTTATCCCAAAAATTTCTCTTTGAAGAAGGTATTTATGATTATTACATCCTTCACATATGTCCACAGACTCAATTACCAGAAATCTAAGTTGATTGATGTTATGATTGGACTCCAAGACGTTTATAGCGACACAGATTTCTGATTCATAGTCCTGATGTTGCTCTTGTGTTCGTTCAATCTGATTTTGATTTTCCGTTCAGTCTTCCCCACGTATCCCAGTCCACAGGACATTTAAAAAGATAGACTACATTTTTGGTGTCGCAAGTAGCCGTAACCTTAAGCTTGATCTTGTTGCCTTTACGTGGGTGAGTTATGAAATTGCCTTTAATAATGTTGTTGCAATTATTACAGTTCAGGCACGGAATTGTGCCCTGGTGCTGACAGGTTGCGTTGTCTATTTTGGATTTTGAGAGCATTTCTTTGATGTTTCTACTGCGTTCATACGAAAACAATGGTGGTTCTGAGAAAAGTCCTTTAAAATCTGGCTCCAATTGTAACATCGGCCAGTGTTTGAGAATAATTTGCTTGAATTTCCACATCATTTTTGGTGCACACAGCATATGCAGCTCTTAGTGTGCCATCATTTCCTCTCAAACATGAGCCAGCTACGAATAATGCATGATCAGGCTAATCAGCGGTTCGTCCTTAATGTCAGGGCAGGGTTTGGTGCACAATTCTGTGATATCTGGACGATCATTTTCACTTTCATCACAGTTATTATCATTCACAGGTAAAAACGTTGAAGGATTTAGCACTGTACAACATTTTAAAACAATATTGTCTGAAGAGAGTATATTTTGCGCATAACAGGTTAACCCATTATGGATCATATATTGTCTCTTTGATCTCCACAGAGTCTGGGACCATGACAGTTAATGGTTATCCCGTCACTATGTTCTCACTCTTTTCCAGGCTAGTACTTATCGCAGCCACCGCTTTAAGGCAACCAGAAAGTCCTGCTGCTACAGGGTCAAGTGTGGTAGGGAAATAAGCAGTAGGCTTTTGCGATCCTCCATGTGCTTGTGTCAAAATCTAGAGAGCGAACCCATCTCTCTCACTACAAAACAATGTGAATCATTTCGTATAATCTGGTATTCTCAGTGTCGGGGCGCTGCACAATTTCTATTTCAACTCTAGTAACTCTCTTGTACATTCGTTGTCCCATGTAATCGGATCAGACATGTCTCTGTGTCAGCCTCAGTAGAGACTTGGCCACCAAGGAAAAGTTTGGTATCCGCTGCCTACAGTAGCCAACCATTCCCAAAAACATTCTGATTTCTTTCTGAGTTTGAGGTGGATTCATCTGCAAGATTGCTTCCATTCTCTCTGACGACACTTTCCTAGCTCCTTTCACACAAATGTGTCCCAGATATTGTACCTCTTTTTGACAATACTGCAGGTTCCCTGGAGATTTAGAGTCGGTTGTCAGCCAGGTGTTTCAATACTGCAATGGTGTCATGTTTACACGCATCTTGCGTCTCTGATTCCAAAAGCAGATCATCTATGTATTGTACAAGGGTTGACCTACCGGGCATCTGTAGAGTTTCTAAATTTCTTCTCAGGATTTGTTTGAAAATGGATGGATTGTCTGTATACCCTTGTGGGACACAACACCATGTTAATACCTTCTGCTGGAAAACAAAGGAAAAAAGATGCTGACTTTTTTCATGCAATGGCATTGAGAAGAAAGCCTGGCACAAATCAATAACCATAAAACATTCCGCTGTATATGGGATTTGAAACAATATGGTAGCGGGATTCAGTACCACAGGACAACAGGGCACTTCTATTCCATTTACTTTTCATAAATCCAGCAATATCCTATATTTTCCATTGGATTTCTGTAAACCCCAAATTGGACAGTTACATGGACTTCTAATCAGTTCCTTCAGGATTCCTTTCTGCAACCTGCCATCTATCATGGGTTCTATTCCTGCAATTGTCTTGGGTGTCAAATGATATAGTGGTGTTCTGGAATAGGCTGCATTTGGTTTCACAGTGATTTGGATTGGTTCTACACCTTTAATTAGTCTGATGTCTTTCCCTGTAAAATCACAGACTCCTGCATTCACTGTTTCTCTCAAATCCTCTGGTATTTCATTGATAGCAAAGGGAATATACCTGTCTCAGCCTGTTGTTTGATTAATTAAAAATCTACATCCTCACCATGCGTTTGGAATGTCGCACCATCCGGTGTTCAATAGATAGTACAATTGAACAACAAATCCCTTCCTAACAGGTTCACAGGACTAGAATCACAGATAAGAAATTGATGCTTCTCTTTAAATGAGCCTATTTTTACTGGGACCTTTTCAGAAACTGGATTTTGAATTTGTTTTTTAGTTACTCCTACAACTTGGATAGTTTTACACGAGAGGGGTAAGTCTGGACCTTCCACTGTTCTAACTGTGGATCTAGTAGCACCAGTATCAATAAGAAGTGATACGGGTTGGTCATAGATTTGTGCATCTATATATGGGTCATTCTGGTCTACCTCTTAGACTGCGCCAAGTAGGCAAACTTCTTCCCCTCTCAGGCACCATCATTGCGAATTTTCTGAACCATCAGTATCAAATAACAAGAATTGTAATGCATTCTGGTTTGCATTCTGAAATTGTGGCATAGCATTCTAAAAATAATTTGTGTTCATTTTTGGCATTTGATTGAGATTAAACCTAGAATTTCTCATTTGTGTGACTGGCATCTTTGGACCCTGTCCTTGCATTGGCATCTGCATTTGTTGTGCGGGCACATTTTGAGCTTGCATACCTTGCAGCATTTTTTACATTCCCTCCAGCATTATAAAGATTATGTTGACATTGTGACAGATTTGACAAGCTGTAATCTTTTTCATGGCAGCAATATCCATACCAGATCCTGTACCCACAGGAACACCTCTACCTTGTGGTGCATTAATTCCTCCTTGATTTCCCTGAAACCCGGATTGTGGCACAGCAACTCCTTGCATGTTTCCTTGATTTCCTACAAAAGAAGGATTCTGAAAACCATTCTGAGCCAGCTTTGTTTGTGCTAACATGAACTTCTCTTTTATCCTTTTGTGCTTCATGTCTAACTCAGCGCTGCAGTACTTTGCACATATCCTAAACAAACTGATATACCAAAATCCCAATATCCTTCTCCTCAGGATATTCACGTCCACTGTGCTGCTGAAACACTTGTAACAATCTCTCATAGCACATTACTCATGTACAGTCACTTTTGGTTCCTGTGTTTTTTCTTTTAATTTTGAGCCAGTCCATACTTTTTGAAGGTACTCTGCTTTTCAAAAAAGTAATAACTGCCTCATACTTCTCCATCACTTTAGAAGATGGCACATTGTCCCAGCCACTCTCGCTGGTTCTTGTCTAGGCCACTGTGCTGCAGTCTTACATTCAGCCTATGAATCAGCAGGCACCACAATATCAAAGAACATATTCAAATCAGTCCACAATACCTTCGAAATATTTATAAACCGTTCCACTTGTGCATACCACTGCACTGACTTGTCTCTCAGTTTGGGAAAATTGTTTGTAAATGCTGCCAAATCTGCTCAACACCAAGGAACGTGTACATGCGTCCCTTCTGCAATTTCTCCAAGTGGGTAAACTGTCACTTCTCCCTCACTTCCGTCATCTTACTTTCCTGTGATAGCTGCTTCCCTCTTTTTCTTCTCATGTTTCTTAGCCCACTTGGTTTCTAATTTTTCAATTTCACTCCACCTACGAAGGCACTTAACCAGTTCTACAATATGCAAACGCAGTCCTGTAATCCTCATATTCTCAAAGGCTGAGTCATCCAATTAAACCCTATAGCTTCTGTGTAGATGCACATTTTTGTGAGATCTTTCTCATATTTCTGAGCTAGTTCAGTTCATTTGTCATGAGCTAAGGCTGCCCTTCTCGTAAACTCTTTGCACAAGTACATTAATTCTTTCCTTTGATGTTGTTCTATGTGCTCAAAGTCCAAACATCCCCTTATCATTTCCTCTAGCTCTACTTTCAATTGAGAAATATTTAAGGGCTTCTCTTTTTCAACCTCAGATTTTTCAGGTGTTCCTGCACTCTCTGCCTTACTAGATCCAGCTGTTTCATCAAACCAAACTGGTACATATCCCTCCTCAGTTGCAACGATTTCTTTTGGTGATATTGGGGCGGTGAGCACTAACATCCCTTCATCTATTAGTGCTTGCACCGTTAGTGGTGGGTTCCAGGCAACTATCTATGATTTCTGAGATGTTGGGATGAATCTCGAAGTGGGTAAACCTCCGGTAACTAGTTGAGTCTCAGGTGTTGTCTCTGCAAGGGGAGGAGCACTTGCTACTATCCTAGTTACAGATTCAGCACTAATAACAGGTACTGTTGCTATACTGATCACTGCAGCTGTAGTAGTCTCTGTTGGAACTGTAGCCTGTGGTCAAGTTATTACAGGCGAGGCAATCTGCAATATTTGTTAGGGTTGTCCAATTGGGGGTTGCACCTTGACGTGCAGGAGCAGTAGGCACCATTGTACTGGTACTAGCACCTGATTCACTTTGCCCTGTAGGGATATGTGGTGGGGGTGTCGAAGAAAGACATGCACTACAGGGATCTGTGCTTGACAGTCTTATGGCAGGTTCAAACCCTAACATGCCTACTTCCAAGGCAAATAAAATGAGTACCATTGAGTTGGTTAACAATAAAAGTCAGTTATCTGTCAATGGTGCCATAAAAACCCTCTGAACAAACAAATTCCCCACAAATAACACTGCCTTGTATTTGGACTGAATGCCCTGAATCAGTGTGGCCAGGTGGCAAAGCAGAGACTGGAGGGTGAGACATGCAGATATTCCTTCAATGCCCAGAACCCTGCTAATATGAAGGAGAAGGGTTTGAACCTGCCATAAGACTGTCGAGCACAGATCCCTGTAGTGCATGTCTTTCTCTGTCTTTAGGGCAGGCCTCTTCTGTCCTTGCACTACCTCCGCAAAAGCCACATATCAGATGTGCGTTTCCCAGGGTGATACCATCTTGGCTGCACTTCTCATACTCTGGAAACTGGGTGATCTGTCCCTGGAACTTGTTTACAACTGGTTTAACAAGCTTCTGTAGATCCTGAAGTTGTCAGCCACTAGATCCAACCTGAATCAACATATCTGAAAGAGACACGTTAGTGACAGATTCCTTACCTTAGAATATCCCCAGGCGTCAGGCTGGATCCGGAAAGTTTTTGCGTAGCAGTACCCTTGCGCGTCGGTAGGCGGCGGCGTGCAGCTCCGCATCGGGACCGCCGGGATGACGTCGCGGGCAGTACTTAGACGCCGCCCCTGCGCGCTGACGACAGTTCTTTCTTTTTCTGCGCTAGTAAGCGCAGATCCGGGAAGAGCAGTGTTCTAGTCATTTTTTGACTACGTTTTTTGGTGATTTTTTCACTGTTTTCTCGAAGTCTCTCGACTCCGAAGGTGTCGGTAGGGATGCCCGGCTTCAAGCCATGCAACGCCTGTGGTCGAATGATGTCGATCACAGACCCGCATCGGTATTGCCTCTACTGCCTCGGCCGCGACCACGACACAAAGTCGTGCTCCGACTGCCGGGCCTTGCACCCGAAGGCTTTGCGAGAGCGGTCTCGAAAGCTCCTCGAGGTCCGGCAGTTGGCTCCGCGCCACACCAAGCCCCGGTCACGTGAGAGGTCGAGGGGCCGGTCGCGGAGTCCTCAACGGTCGTCGGGGTCCAAGTCTTCGCACTCCTCCGGCAAGTCGAAGCATAAGAAGTCAAAGAAGCGTCATCGATCGACGACTTCCCTCGCCGGTCTCGTGACTCGGCTGAGGGTCCTGTCGGCACCGTCCCCACGGCTCCAGGAGTGCCTGTGGAGCCGCCCCCACATTACCCGTCCTTCCCAGGTTCGGGGCGACTCCGGCCGAGTTACAGGAGTTCCTGTCGGCCATGGCCCGCCTCTTCGGGCCTCAAGGTCCCCCGGTGCGCCTACGGGCCCCGCGGGCCCAGATGGGGTTTCTCCGGCGCCGCCGGCAGCTCCGGTCCCGGCGCCGCCTGTCACACCAGCCTCGGTCCCGGCCCCGGCTCCGGCCTCGACCCCGGCTCCGGTGCTGCCACAACCCCGATCGACGCCGGTTGACCTGACGACACCTCCACCGGCGCCGATCTCTCCGGTGCCGTTCCCGACGCCGCCCGAGGCTCCGGGCGGCGTCGTTCCCCGGTTCTCTCCGGATCCGGACATGGCACCGGACCGGCGTCGCTCGACGCCGGCTCCGACGCCGCTGGGACTTTGGGTCCCACATGTCTCTCCTCCTTATTTTGAACCTGAATTGGAGGACCAAGATAACTGGGAGGGGGCTGATGACCCTCTCACACAGCAGTGTGAGTTTGATCAGGACTGGACTGAGGAACTTGGGGATGCCAGTGGTCTGGACACCTCCCCTGACTCTGGCATGCTGTCTCCTCCTTCCGTGGCAATGGAGGAGGGAGCAAACTTTGCAACGGTGTTGCGTAGAGCAGCTGGGGCCTTAAACCTCCAGTTGCCTACAGTGGCTGTCAGGACTAACATCCTCGGAGCCACTGCTGCCGTTTAACGAGGCGCTTTCAGACGTTCTTTTGGGCACCTGGTCCAAGCCCACCACAGGGGCTCCTGTGGATAGGAACGTGGCCCGATGCCATCGCCCTGCTCCGGACGACCCCCCGTTCCTCTCTCTACACCCCACCCCTGAGAGCTTGGTGGTCCAAGCCTCTGCTTCCCAAAGCGCCTTCCCTACCGCTCCCTCGGATAGGGAATCCAAACGCCTGGATCAATTTGGGAAGAAGGTCTTTTCTTCCGCCAGTGCTGGCTTGCGGTCCGTCAACACCACTTGCCTCTTGGGCCGATATTCCCACTCCTTTTGGGACTCGGTGGCGCAAGTTCTGCCCCAGTGTCCTGAGGAGGTCCAGACACTGCTTTCCCGCACCATTGCGGAGGGAAGAGATGCGGCAAAGTACACCATCAGATGTGGCCTTGATACCGCCGACTCGCTAGGCAGATCGCTTACGACGACAGTGGTGCTGCGCCGTCACGCCTGGCTGAGGACCACTGGTTTCTCGGGTGATGTCCAAAACTCTCTTATGGACATGCCCTTTGATGGAGTCGGTCTTTTTGGGACAAAGGCAGACCATGCGCTGGAGCGCTTTAAGGACTCGCGGGCTACAGCCAAGTCCCAGGGCCTTTCTGCTGTGCGCCGTCAGCAACAGTCTGCTTTTCGCCCCTTTCGTGGCCACGGAAGGGGCGCCCAGTCACGTCCGCTGCCCAGCCACCGGCCCGCACAGCAAGCGTCTTCGCGTGGCCGAGGACGTGGCTCCCGCCGTGGCGGGTCAAGTAACCAGCGTGCGGGTCAGGCCACCCACCCCGCCCCGTCCGCGGCCTCCAAGCCCTCCTAGTCCTTCCTTTCAGGTGCACAGCACGCCAGTAGGGGGCAGGGTCCGCCATCACCTTCATCACTGACATGCCATCACCTCGGACAAGTGGGTCTTGGACATTGTCCGAAGGGGCTACTCCCTTCCCTTCGAGACCATCCCCCCAGCCATGCCGCCTCAATTCCACCGCATGTCAGGGGATCACTTGGTGCTTCTTCAGAAGGAAGTTGCGGCCCTCTTGGCCAAGGGGGCCATCGAGCGCGTTCCGACCCCAGAAGTAGGACGTGGTTGCTACTCCCACTACTTTCTGGTGCCCAAAAGGACAAGGAGGACATGCGTCCTATCTTGGACCTCCGGAACGTCAATCGCTTCCTCCGGAAGGAGAAGTTCAAGATGCTCACCCTAGCTCAGGTCTTGACTGCCCTCGACCCTGGAGACTGGATGGTAGCGTTGGACTTGCAGGACGCGTATTTCCACATCCCCATCCTGCCGGCCCACCGGCGTTACCAGCGGTTCACGGTAGGCCTCGAGCATTTTCAGTTCACCGTGCTCCCTTTCGGCCTTACCAGCGCCCCTCGGGTGTTCACGAAAGTGATGGCTGTGGTCGCAGCTCATCTGCGCCGGGCAGGGGTTCCAGTCTTCCCCTACCTCGACGACTGGCTGCTGAAGGCGGGCTCGTCCCAGGCAGTCGTCTCCCTCCTCCAGACTACGGCCGAACTCCTGCACTCGCTGGGGTTCTCCATCAACGTGCCGAAGTTGCACCTGATTCCTTCTCCACAGCTCCTTTTCATCGGAGCAGTTCTGGACACGACGCAGTTTCGGGTCTATCCTCCCGAACGGCGAGTCCGGGATATTCAGGCTATGATTCCGATCTTTCGGCCTCTATTCTGGGTTTCGGTACGGATGACCCTGAGGCTGCTGGGCTTCATGGCCTCCTGCATCCTGCTGGTCGATCATGCCAGATGGCATATGCGGGCTCTGCAGTGGGACCTGAAGTTCCAGTGGGCGCAGCACCAGGGCAACCTGTCCGATCACGTCCAGATCTCGGAGGGGACTGCAAAACAGTTGCAGTGGTGGCTCTCCAACCGGCAATGGGTCATGGGCAGATCCCTCTCCCTTCCCCAGCCAGAGCACACAGTTGTGACGGACGCGTCCCTTCTGGGATGGGGCGGTCACATGGGAGAGGCGGAGATCAGAGGCCTCTGGTCTCCGGGCGGAGTCCCGGCTCCATATCAACATTCTGGAGCTCCGGGCGATCCGACTTGCACTCAAGGCATTCCTTCCCTCTGTCAAAGGGAAGGTAGTGCAGGTGTTCACAGACAACACCACCGCCATGTGGTACCTGCAACAAACAGGGGCGGGGTGGGGTCGTGGACCCTATGTCAGGAGGCTCTGCGCCTCTGGACATGGCTGGAACATCAGGGCATATTCCTGATGGTTCAACACCTGGCAGGTTCCCTGAACGCCAGGGCGGACGAACTCAGCCGCAGGTGCATGATGGATCACGAATGGCGTCTTCACTCGGAGGTGGCGCAAGGTCTCTTTCAGCAGTGGGGAGAGCCTTGGTTAGATCTGTTCGCCACCGAAGAGAACGCGCAATGTCAGCAGTTCTGCGTGTTGGAATTTCCAAGGCGGCACTCGCTCGGCGACGCTTTTCGTCGCAAGTGGAGTTGCGGTCTGTTGTACGCCTTTCCGCCTATACCACTTCTACCCAGAGTGTTGAAGAAGATTCGGCGCGACCGGGCCAAAGTCATTCTTGTGGCTCCGGACTGGGCTCGAAGAGTTTGGTATCCCGAGCTACTCAGTATGAGCGTCGATCTCCCGATCCGTCTGCCTCTTCGGGAGGATCTTCTGTCGCAGCAGCAGGGGACGGTCCTCCACCCGAACCTGTCCAGTCTTCACCTGCTTGCGTGGAGATTGAGCGGCGGCAGTTGATTCCTTTCGACTTGCCTCCCGAAGTTTGTGATGTGATTCTGGCAGCCAGGCGTCCCTCCACTAAGGTGGTATACGCCTGCAGGTGGAACAAGTTTGTGGCATGGTGCACAGCAAAGGCTGTGAATCCCCTTTCTGCCCCTCTTTCCGAGGTTCTTCTGTTCCTTCTTTCTCTGGCCCAACAGGGTTCTGCCCCGGGTACCATCAAGGGCTATCTTTGTGCAATCTCGGCCTTTCTCAGGCTTCCTGATCAGCCCTCTCTTTTTAAGTCCCCTGTTGTTAACAGGTTTCTTAAAGGCATTACACACCTCTTCCCTCCTGTTCCGTTTGTAATGCCTCAGTGGGACTTGAACTTAGTTCTTACTTTCTTAATGTGCGCTCCCTTTGAGCCTCTGCATAACTGTCCTCTTCGTCTTCTTACTCTGAAGACAGCCTTTCTGGTGGCCATCACTTCCGCTCGGCGGGTGAGTGAGCTCCAGGCTCTTTCATGCAAACCCCCCTTTCTGTCTGTTCATCCAGACAAAATTGTTCTTCGGACACGTCCGTCCTTCTTGCCAAAGGTGGTTACTGCCTTCCACATTGGGCAGACCATCACTTTGCCCACCTTCTTTCCGCCTCCGCATCCTTCCAGAGAGGAGGAGAGGCTCCACCGTCTGGACCCAAAACGTGCGCTTTCTTTTTACATCAACCGCACACAACAGTTCCGGGTGGATGACCAGCTCTTTGTTGGCTACGTGGGCGCCAAAAAGGTCGGGCGGTACACAAAAGGACCATCTCCCGCTGGGTCACCATGTGTATCAAAGCCTGCTATTCTTTGGCTAAGAAGGAGCCTCCTGTTGGGCTGCGTGCCCATTCCACCAGGGCAACGGCGGCTACCACGGCTTTAGGCCGCGGTGTTCCGTTACAGGATATATGTCAGGCAGCTACGTGGGCCTCGCTGCACACGTTTACCAAACATTACTGCCTTGACAGCCAAGTCCGGAGAGACGGCTTCTTTGGCCGTTCTGTTCTCCGGGACTTCCTCGTCTGATCTTTGTTCGCAGACCCACCACCGGGGTTGGTATTGCTGGGGTATCTATTCTAAGGTAAGGAATCTGTCACTAACGTGTCTCTTTCAGATGCACAAGTTACTAACTTGTGTAACGATATATCTGTAAGAGACAGTAGTTAGTGACAGATTCCTACCGCCCACCCATCCTCCCCGTTCTGCGAACTGATTTCTAGGGTTAAGGACATCCCTTTCAGGGCCCTAGTATTTTTCAGACACCTATGTCAGCTTCTTGCATGGCTCTGCGTTCCTGGCGCGGAAAGTCGTGTACAGAACTGACGTCCAGCGCGCAGGGGCGGCGTCTAAGTACTGCCCGCGACGTCATCCCGGCGGTCCCGACGCCGACGACGGACGTGGAGCCGCACGACGCCGCCTACCGACGCGCGAGGGTACTGCTACGCAAAACTTTCCGGATCCAGCCTGACGCCTGGGGATATTCTAAGGTAAGGAATCTGTCACTAACTACTGTCTCTTACAGATATATCGTTACACAAGTTAGTAACTTGTGCCTCAGTCTCTTTATGCCACTTGGCAAAAGCACAGAAGAGAGCAACTGCGAGAGAACCAAAGGAAAACATTCACCGCCAGTAAAGGCTGGGACAACAATTTCTAAGGGAATGGTTTCATGGAAACTTTCTCTTTTTTGGTCACGTTTTGTGCAAGTTTCTGTGGCATTGTGTATGGTATGATGGAGTGCTGTTAGGGTAAATTGAAATTCTATAGGGTGCGTGTAGTCATAATAATAATTAAACATGCACATAGAGTGAAGGGATTCTATTGTGAGGTAGTTGATGCTGGGACAGTTGTTGGAACTGAAGGTCAACAGACTGACTGGCTTTATTTCACCGTACTTCATTACTAACCACTATTAATCTACCACAAGGAAAGTGGAGTAAACGCTTGGTATGGTTTCCTGGAGAACACAAGTCTAATCCCAGTACCCAACAATAACCAATAACTACTGGATTAACCACTACCTTTGTGTTCCGGAGTAGTATGGTACTCTCCATAAAACACTTCAACACTTCTTCAGGACTAGTAAGTGCTAAAGAAACACAGAACCAGTGCAATACTATTTAACTGTGCTGCAGTAGGAAGTGCTGTATAGAATTTAAATTATACCTATTAACTAACCAGAATCTGTAATCGTTGTGTGGGGAGTTTTATCTTTGCATTTCCACCATGGCAAATTATAGCTAGGGTGCTGGTTTCCAAATGGGCCAAGACGTAAGAGAGAGGTGGCCAGTAATTTGGTAAAAGAGATCTGTTTGAGTTTTTTGTGGTATACTATCTGCATTTAGACCGCGAGTCCAGGAAGCTCCATTTACCGGTCATAGTGATGACGCCTGCCCCCACACATTTTCAGACTAATGGCTCAGCACTTTATCCTTTTTGTTAATAAAATCTGGAATGCTTCACTGACTTCCGGTATTTTTCCTACGCATTGGAAACAGGAATTGCTTCTGCCGCTCCTTAAAAAGCTGAATGCAGACCCTGATGTCTTGAGCAGGTATAGGCCCATATCTCTTCTTTCAGCCCCTGCCAAAATTCAGGAGAAATTGGTCAACCAACAACTGTCCACCTTATGGAAGTCAGTTCCATCCTTCACGACTCTCAATCTGGCTTCCACACAGGATACAGCACAGAGACAGCTCTCCTGGAGGTGGCAAAGTTTGTTAGAGAGAATCTTGATAATAACACACCTGTTATGGTGATCCTTCTTGACCTGTCGGCGGCCTTCAACACAGTATCCCATTCCATCTTGTTTAACAGAATCCGTCACATAGGCATTCAGGACAAGGCATTTTTCTGGTGGTTAAATCCTAACTGTAGGGCAGATCCTAGCGGGTGTCCCTACACCCTTTTTCTCCATCACCCAAACCACTGCTGTATGGAGAACCACACGGATCAGTCCTGAGCCCTCTCTTTCCTCTCTTTCCTTACCTTTCACCCTTGGTGGATTTGATCGAAACCTAGGGTGTAAAGGTAGTGTTGTATGCTGACAACACTCAGCTGCCTTTTTCCTTTGAAAACAATTCGGAGGCAGCCTTTTATAACTTCAAAGAGTGCCTCAAAAGAGTTGCAGCCTGAATTGAGGCAAATTGCCTGAAACCAAATTCTGATAAAAGTGAAGTTTTGGTTTTCAATCAAAAGGGAAGGCCGCTATCCATCCTCTGATGGCATGTTGACCTTAATCCCCCCCATCACTGATTCCTTCTGCTAGAAAACCTAGCATTATATTTGACTCTACACTCTCCTTCACCTCTCAAATCAAGCAAATTTTGTCGGTCTGCTTCATGAAAATAAAAACCTTACTGAAGTTCCTTCGTTTCGTCCCAGACTAGACCTGTAAAACAGTGTTCCATTCGTTGGTAACTTTACATCTGGACTACTCAAACAGTCTCTACCTTGGCCTTTCTGCAAATTTGATACATGGACTACAGATAATCCAGAACGCAGCAACCTGACTTTTTAGGAGAGTCCCTCGTCTCCAACATATCTCTCCCCATCTGAGACAACTACACTGGCTTTCGGTGGCACAGCGCATGAAATTTAATGCTCTGACACTGTCCTTCAGAGTTTTCCGCAGGGATGCCCCTCGCTACCTGACGAATAGATTAACCCCGTATACTCAAGAGAGAGTTCTTTGGTCTACCAACCACCTCTTTCTAGAGATTCCAAAATATTTGAAGACATGCTGAGGAGGGAGCTCCTTTGCTGTTCTTACAGCTGAATTATGGAACAGCTTGAAATCTAATTTGCGCTGGTCTGAGTCACCGGCCACTTTCAAAAGAAAACTCAACACCTGGCTGTTTGATACTGCCTAGTTTCTTAAGATATTACGCCTAGCTTTTTGTTCTGAGCTCTGAGCGCGGGGATGCTTCTGCTTGAAGCAGCTGTGTGCTTTATCAAATGTTGATTGATTAATACTTTATAGTGTGTCGCGGTTTGAATGTCAAGGATACTGGTCGGGCACGGATAAAAAGAGGGATAATGAGGGAGAATGATAACAAGCATGTAGCAGGGAGAAATGAGAGCTGTAATGAGGAAGGCAAGACAATGAATGCCATTGGACGTTAGAACCAGAAAAAGCGTTTGTTACGATTATTCGTATGTTGCCCTTTTGTACTTTGTGTGTGTCATTGTGTAATATTTTTTTGTGAAGGTGGAAGATGTGTGACCTTGTATATGTTTGGTGGTGGGATCTGTAGGCTGGAGAGGAATGGTGTAGAATATGTGTATTTAGGATTGAGAAATGTGCAAATGTAATGAGTGATGTGAGCTGAAGGTGAACAAATGAACTGGCTTTTTATCCCTGTAGTCATTTGCAAACTATGCACAAACTTCTGGATTCCATCATCTTCACAATGTGCAGTTGTATCTTTAGATTATCACAATCTCCAAGTTAGGTAAGTAATGACAACTAGGGCCAATGTTGTCATTTCTAAGTTAAATCGTATATCCCTCTTAAAAATATTTCTGGAAAACTCTACGAACATGGTATTGTATTGACAGTACATGTGTGGATTTTTTCTGTTTATGATTTTAAATAAAGGCGTTATTTCACCAATGGAAGTTCAATTGATTTCCTATTTTTCCTGATTGTGCACTTGATTGTCATATGTAACCATAACAAGGTAAATGATCAAATAAAATAATAATAAAAATAATCGAGGTTTGAGTTCACGTTCTACATGTGTGTTTATTTATAAGATACTCACGTACTGGATTGAAAGTTTTCTAAAAGACCGATACGAGACGAATTTTGTCTGGAACATAAGGCTCTTTAACGTCAACATTACTAGATGGAAGATATACGCACTGAAATATGCAAATAGATGTTGCTAACAGTGCCACTGTGCACCTAGCTTCCGTATAAAACACTTTTAGTAAAATGAATATGATCACTGTCCAATTTATAAATATTCCTTCATGGGGAATCTGTGCTCTTTTTAATTAGTGCCGCCTCATCATGGTAAATGTGATTTTTATTTTAAATATATTAAGTGTCCTTGTTTTCATGATGGATGACAGCAAATGGTCCACACGTTTTCACAGTTACATTAACAAAACTGAAGGGAAAGTTAGGAAGTTCATTACCTAGATATCACCATGCCTGCCAAGTATCACGCATCAGGTGTGACGCTCACGCATTTCAGTGTGGTGTTCCGCATCACCGCACTGAAATGCATTGTCACGCATTTAATGCCGCTCGCCTGTGCGCCGGCTCTGCTGCTCCGAGACGTGCTGCCAGCAGCTCCTTGCTGGGAAGTTCATAAATAGTTAAAGATTTCTGCTCTCAGCTCTGGAGTGGCTGAGAGTGCAATGTAGCAAATCTGCCCAGCCAGGCTGCCGCATATTAATTCCTGCGGCGCCGCGCGGTGACACACTGCTACAATGTCTCATTTACATTATTGCGATTTCCCCGCGTGCGTCTCTGGCTGTCAGCCTGACGTCACGGGGCCCGTCAGGTTGTCTGCTAGTGGACCGTCGTCACATCCTGTCTGTCTGAGCGGGGAGACCGGAGTTCAGTTTGTTTAGGGAGGGAGACGGCTGGTTGCTGAATTTGCCGCCCGCAAACCATTCATGGCTCTCATAGCTTCCTGCTGCAGCTTGCACCGGCCCGAGCCTGGCCGCAGTGTGCTGTCAGCTGCTGTACCCTGCCAAATTCAAGTCTTGTCGCAGCCGAGGGACACAGAGGAAGGAGTCAGTGACCCGCGAGCTCCACTCTGAGCTGCGCCTGCTGTGAGCCTGAGTGAGTCTGATGGGCAGAGGGGAGGGGGCGCACGCACGTTTGCCATTCCCAATGAAGTCGAGTGAGAGAAGTTGCAACCAGACTCTGGGGAGGCGGGCAGTCGGCCCGTAAACCGGAATTCCGTGCTCTCCTCACAAGTAAGTGTGAGACCATTTTAGTGTCAAATTTTCTTTTTAACGCTTGCCTCGGAAAATATGTAGATTAAATGGAGCGTTTCCTCTGCATGTTCTTGCGTCCTGACAGTTTATGGATGCAAGAAACTAATTACTAAAGTTTCCTGAGCACATTTTAACTGCCTGCACTGAGAGAGAGCTGTTCTTATTTGTTTAAATTATGGGGTCACTGCTGCTCCATGTATGTAGCTGCTGGTTTCCCAATTGCTGCACTCTGCAACGGCTAATACTTCACTCTGGTTTTCGTCCTTCTGTTGTGGCCTGGTTCCCACGTAGGACAGAGAGGCCCTGGAATCTACACTCATTCTCTGCATGCTGACTTGATTGACTGATTGCCGGCAGTAAGGAGGACCCAGGGGGGCCAGTGTGGGTGAAGGCTGCTAGGGTATCTGTGTTTTAGTAGTTAAGCTAACTTGCTATGGATGCTCTTGAGAAATAACATTGATGCTTCCATAGCTGCCAAGGTTTCAGATTGCTAAGTGTGACATTTTCACAATTTCAGTGTAATTATGAGTGACATTTTAACGACTATGAGTGACACTTTCTCACGAGAGCATTAAGCAATTTAGACATACAAATAATATCAGAAATTACACCCATTTGAGCAACGAGAAACTAAGAAGTCACTGAACTAAAGTGTACTAACGGCAGGCGGCTGAAAACTGAGCAGATCAGCGTCAGGCTGCACGACTGCAAAGTTTTCTGACTCAGTACACCACAGGACCCTGCGCAGGCAACTCAGATTGATTGAAGCATCAATGTTATTTCTCAAGAGCATCCATAGCAAGTTAGCTTAACTACTAAAACACAGATACCCTAGCAGCCTTCACCCACACTGGCCCCCTGGGTCCTCCTTACTGCCGGCAATCAGTCAATCAAGTCAGCATGCAGAGAATGAGTGTAGATTCCAGGGCCTCTCTGTCCTACGTGGGAACCAGGCCACAACAGAAGGACGAAAACCAGAGTGAAGTATTAGCCGTTGCAGAGTGCAGCAATTGGGAAACCAGCAGCTACATACATGGAGCAGCAGACTGACCCCATAATTTAAACAAATAAGAACAGCTCTCTCTCAGTGCAGGCAGTTAAAATGTGCTCAGGAAACTTCAGTAATTAGTTTCTTGCATCCATAAACTGTCAGGACGCAAGAACATGCAGAGGAAACGCTCCATTTAATCTACATATTTTCCGAGGCAAGCGTTAAAAAGAAAATTTGACACTAAGATGGTCTCACACTTACTTGTGAGGAGAGCACGGAATTCCGGTTTACGGGCCGACTGCCCGCCTCCCCAGAGTCTGGTTGCAACTTCTCTCACTCGACTCCATTGGGAATGGCAAACGTGCGTGCGCCCCCCCCTCCCTACTCACTCAGGCTCACAGCAGGCGCAGCTCAGAGTGGAGCTCGCGGGTCACTGACTCCTTCCTCTGTGTCCCTCGGCTGCGGCAAGACTTGAATTTGGCAGGGTGCAGCAGCTGACAGCACACTGCGGCCAGGCTCGGGCCGGTGCAAGCTGCAGCAGGAAGCTGCGAGAGCCATGAATGGTTTGCGGGCGGCAAATTCAGCAACCAGCCGTCTCCCTCCCTAAACAAACTGAACTCCGGTCTCCCCGCTCAGACAGACAGGATGTGACGATGGTCCACTAGCAGACAACCTGACGGGGCCCCGAGACGTCAGGCTGACAGCCAGAGCCGCACGCGGGGAAATCGCAATAATGTAAATGAGACATTGTAGCAGTGTGTCACCGCGCGGCGCCGCAGGAATTAATATGCGGCAGCCTGGCTGGGCAGATTTGTTACATTGCACTCTCAGCCACTCCAGAGCTGAGAGCAGAAATCTTTAACTATTTATGAACTTCCCAGCAAGCAGCTGCTGGCAGCACGTCTCGGAGCAGCAGAGCCGGCGCACAGGCGAGCGGCATTAAATGCGTGACAATGCATTTCAGTGCGGTGATGCGGAACACCACACTGAAATGCGTGAGCGTCACACCTGATGCGTGATACTTGGCAGGCATGTGCTTCAATCAATCTGAGTTGCCTGCGCAGGGTCCTGTGGTGTACTGAGTCAGAAAACTTTGCAGTCATGCAGCCTGACGCTGCTCTGCTCAGTTTTCAGCCGCCTGCCGTTAGTACACTTTAGTTCAGTGACTTCTTAGTTTCTCGTTGCTCAAATGGGTGTAATTTCTGATATTATTTGTATGTCTAAATTGCTTAATGCTCTCGTGAGAAAGTGTCACTCATAGTCGTTAAAATGTCACTCATAATTACACTGAAATTGTGAAAATGTCACACTTAGCAATCTGAAACCTTGGCAGCTATGTATCACAGGTGGTTGTTATGTTAAGATGGCCATATGTAATGTACTTTACTTCCTCCAAAGGAGGAGAGCTGGAATGTTTTGTTTTTATTTTGGCATTTGAAAGAAAGGGCACATAGGAATGTCGGTTGGCGCGTTTCATTCGAATGTCAGATAAGAGATCAATTTTGCTGCCTTCTAAGAGTAGTGAGCACGAACTTACTGGGTCAAAGTTCAGAGTCTGCTCATACAATGTAGAGGCACATTTGAGCGTCGCATGGTTCACACATTGATAAGTGTTAGACTTTATCGCGAGACTGGAGAACACCGCAGGACGGCCAGGCTACAGCGCGCGCCCTTCAGTCTTGGTGATCACGAGTTGATTCTTTGATTTCATGCCACACTGCACTTCTGGCACTGTCCCCGGAATGCGATTAAATTCATGACCTCAATAATAATTGCCACATTCCCCATGACAAGTAATTAGAATTGCTGCTTAGTTAAGCCGCAGTATTTATATTTAATGCTTTAACAGGCCAAGTTGTATAACCAACCTTTCAAGACAAGATATCACGACACGTTCTTCCCTCACAAGACAGAGTTTCCAAAATATATATTTATTGTCAATTATCTCTCACTTCCTGTGTCAATGGTGGAGGGATAATTGATGTGCGTTCACATTGTCAACGTCAGATAATACAACCCATAGCCACCTTTGTTTCTTTAATTATGTAAGGAACTATCAGGAAATAATTTAAGGTCCAAACTGCCGCTGTCAAAATTCTGTATATTTTTACCACATTCTAATTGATTTTAATACAGCTGTTTATCAGTTATATTCACATGAAATATAAAACAATATAAAAATCGGCCACGTTCAGTTATTGTAGTAATTTGTACCATTAGTGGCCCGCCAGCACATACAAGGCAACTCATTCACTGTAGAACCCTAGGTCATTATGAATATTTTATCATGCAGATCCCTAGCTAAAATTAATCTCAGAGAAAATTGACTGACACCTTAGGTTTAGGCATCCCAATATCGATGGTAGGGATATAATGTGAAATACGAAATTTACCAAGAACTGTTCTTACCATTAATCTCTCACATAAATAATGTTTAAGTGGTGTAATAACTGTATTTCTAAATGTTGCCGTGTATGACCTACATCTTGCTCACAAAACGCTTTCTTGACCTTTCACAAGATTGTCTCCTACGTGACCCTGTGTTGGTGCCCTGGGCCGGTTTCTACTGCACCCACGCATTTATCTCTGGAACTTGTATAGGCAACAGAACAGGTCTGTCCCTGCCAACGGCCTAACACCTGGCCAGGTCACGAAACCCTCCTCAGCTGCAAGGCATGAAAGCTGCCCCCAAACAGGAATATGTCCAGCGCACTCCTGCATTCCTCGGAGTTTCCTTTGGCCCAACACCTGAAAATCTGCTCCACACACCTGAATTCCTGCATACCAACTGACTTTCTGTCATCCTCCTACACCCGAGGGGAGTGTCTACATCCTATAAAAAATGCTGCATGCCAAGGACATTTTGAACAGTCTCCTGACACCTACGCAATCCGTGGGTCTCGGACACTCTTCCATCTCTAGAGATTATCTTTTGTTGTACTAAATAAATCTTTTGTTTCCTTGCTTCCAGAAGTGTGGTCTCCCTTTCTTTGGAATGACATTTGGCGCACCAACGTGGAACCCGTCAGAGACTCGGTGGCCCAGGCTTGACGACCCGGAGAGGAGGGAAATATCGGTAACTTAGGAGCGCACCTACGGAAAAGCAGATTCAAGTCCCCGTAGCCAACGTCGCCAGTATCTCCTTCCCTCAACGGTGTCCTCTACAACAGTAGCCCCGGTCCTGACTGGGGATCCCTTCTTTGGTCCACCTGATTTGTTTTCGAAAAAGAAGAGACCCCGCTGGAAACAGGACACGTCAGTATTCTGGTAAGGTCGTCTTGAGCGACATGTTTTTCTATTCTGAACGTCATATTGAGCATGCCTTTGACTATTCTGGTTTTGGATTAATTATTCGGTCTTTGCAAACACCGAAGAGCAGGTAATGTGTTCTCAATTTTGAACAAAACTGCAGTCATAAGAGAATATCCTTGTTGATACCCATATCTTAGACATGCCTGTCTCTAACAGATTAAGGAAATTATGTTGCTGTTTTTATGGCCAAGATACTCTCGAAGACAGTCAGCCGGCTCCTCCGGAAGGGACCCCTAATAAGGAAATGTACATAAAGTATGGTAATTCCGGCATTATTCACACAAAATCGTGGCGGAAATACACAAAATCAAATATAGAATTACAATGGCCAAAGTTTGGGTCATTCGAAATTCCGCAGATAACGTACCTAGAAGAACAACTTCACCGGCGGAAGGTTAGAGCAAGTATGTTTGATTCTTTCAGCCTTTGGAAGAAAGAAATACATGAGAGAATTAGGAAGGCCCAGGCTAAAGAAAATAACCAGAAAAAGAGAACACCCCAATCAGACATAGCAGCCCTTAAAGGGAAGGAAATAGAGCGGAATAAAGAGAGACATGACAGAGAATTTAGGTTAAATGTAACAGGTCAATATCCGGTACTACCAACTAAACAAGATGAAGAGGATACACTATTGTATTCAAGACCTCCTGCTTATCAACCACAATTGTTAATGCAACCGCCACAGCCTCCACCTGTCATTCCTAATGTACTCCCAAACCCGCAACATCAACCTGTTCAGCCATCTGAAGCAACTGCCCCGATTCCCCGGTTAGCGAATCAGATTCCGTGCCTCTTACCGCTAACGAACCAGTGGTGAGATTAAAAATAAAAAAAACAAAGAAGCGAGCCCCGTCTGCTGCAGATTCAGACTCCGAGTCAGAATCCCTGGTACTAGGTCATGAATCAGATACTAGTGAATATAGACAAAACCATCCCCACGATTAAGAAGCCACGACAGGAAAAGAATAAATCTCAGAGCCCAGCAGCTAATATACAAAGGTGCCACCCCAGCAGATATACACAGTGCAACCAATGAGCAGATCCAAGTAGCAGGAAAGAACTATCTACTAGAGAGGATGGCTTATCACCTAATGGCTAAAAATGATGATACATATGTAGATACACCTACAGCATTTCGCAAACTCTATCGTTTGGTAGAAAGTGGTGGGTCAACAAAAGATGAAAGAGATACTTTATTGACAATGATTAAAACAGCTTTACATAAAGAAAGTCTTTCCAATGAGGTAGAACCTATTGAAAGGATACAGCAAATGCCTGTTAAAGAAGCAGCACCCGTTTTTGTCCCACCTCGGGCGATGGGTCTAATGTTACTAACCCTAATGATCCCAATGCGTGTTCTAGATGGCTGTTTAATTTTGTATACACCCCCTGGACCAAAGCAGAAATGTTGCAACTGCGGAAGGACATCCCTGATATCCGAAAGAATCCCACAGGATTCTATGAAAGCGTCCAACAGGTTCTGAGTTCATATACACTGACTCTAACAGACATAATACAGTTTTTTGGACTTATACTTCCAGCCGAACTGTGGAAACCCCTACGGTTTACAGATGACCAGGCAGCCCTTGGGGATACATGGGAAGAATTAGCACTCAAAGATACAAATAGGAAACCAGGCGAAAAGCCACACGACCATATTTTAAAATTGCCCCAAAGATTGTTGACAAAATTGAAAACAATGGCACCTAAGAGGAAAATAGACTGGACATTACTTGCTGCCTGTAAACAGAACCAGGATGAGTCAGTCTCTGACTATTTCACAAGGCTGGGAAAAGCATACGCTGACTTCAGTGGTCAGGATGTGACCACTGAAACTGGCAGACATCTCTTAATTCAAACTTTTGTAAAGGGTCTGTTACCTTCAGTAGGGAACAGACTAACATCTAGTGAAAGTAGTTGGCCAGCGGCCACTCCGGCCACTATTCTGACTATGGCTCAATATTACGAGACACAGAATAAAACAGCGGAGGATGAGAAAGAGAACAAAAAGAAGAAATTAAAAGAACAAGTGTTGCTTAGTCAAATAGATACGCGTCGCACAAACAGCCATATGCCCAGACCAACGGTCTCATACCCCGAACCCAGACCATATACCTCAGATACCCCACGCCAACTACCCAGACTAGGCCCCCAACCTACTGACATCTGCGCTTATTGTAAAAACCAGGACACTGGAAAGGTGATTGTAGGATTCTAGCAGCCAACATCGCTTCGGGGAAAACTCAACCCAGAACACATAATACCCAGACACGAGCTACACCACTTTACAGGGAGAATAGATTTGATAGAGGCCCAAGACAGCAGGAACTTCAAGCTACCCTTCAGGACTATACCGTGGATGATCCTGAAATGTCATCCCTGTATTGGGCAGCATAGGACAGTCTAGGATGGGGGAAGGAACCAGTGGAAGTACCTGTAGATCAACAGGGACCATATGTTACAGCATCAGTTGCAGGGTCAGCGGGACCTTTTCTAATAGACACAGGAGCATCCCGTAGCACTCTAACCACACCACTGATTCCGAGGGCTCCTCCATCCGGCAAACTCATTACATCGACTGGATTCGATGGTCAGCCCTCTGTCAATTCCTTGTCCTACCCAACACCATTCTCAATGCAAGGTGAACAAATTTCAGCTACCTTTTTACTGTCTTCCCAATGCCCAGAGAACTTACTAGGCCTAGATCTGTTAAAACACTATAGAGCTACCATTCGGTGTTCACCGAATAACGTTCGGTTAATACTGTACGATAACAATGCTCCTTCTGCTCCTACCCAGCTTTTACAGTTATCACACATACAAGATGATTTGGCGACTATTTCCCCCTGTCTATGGGCGACCTCAGACACGGATGTTGGATCCATCCAAATGCCTCCAGTGCATATCACCGTAAAACCAGGAGCAACTCTGCCAAGGATCCCACAGTATAAAATATCTAAAGAGGGAGAGGTCGCCCTTCAAACCATTGTTCAGGACCTCATACTCGCTGGTGTAGTGGAACAGGTATCAGGAAATATCTGTAACAGTCCTATTCTCCCAGTTCTTAAACGTTCCCCTACAGGACAAAAGATATATAGATTTGTGATCGATCTGCGAGCTATTAACAAAATAGTGCAGCCTCAATTTCCTGTAGTTTCTGACATTACCACCATTCTCACCATGATCCCACCAACAGCTAGAGTATTCACAGTTATAGACCTTAAAAATGCATATTTCTCTATTCCTATACACAAGGATTCCCGTTTTCTCTTTGGATTTACATTATTGAATGTCTCATATAGATTCTGTAGAGCACCTCAAGGCTACACTGAAAGTCCCAGCATCTATGGCCAGGCTTTAAAAACACAACTGGATCAGATCCAGCTTCCACAAGGAGTAGTATTAATTCAATACGTTGACAACATTCTTTTAGCAGCAGACACAACACAACTTGCCCGCAAAGCATCCATGATCACACTCCAGTTTCTTGCTACTAAGGGACACAAGGTCTCTAAAGACAAACTACAGTATTGTAAACAACAAGTGACCTACTTGGGTCACTTGTTGTCTGAGGAGGGACGCACTCTTACACCAGATAGGATTCAAACTATTCTGAATTTTCCAACTCCTGTCACCCAACGAGATGTCAGAGCACTCATAGGACTGACTTCCTTTTGTAGACAATGGGTCCCTAATTTCTCCCTCATCATTAAACCATTTCTTTCTCTAGTCACCAGAGATGTATCTGACCCCGTCCCTGGACCACCCAACACACAGAAGCATTCACGACACTACGCCAGGCCCTGTGCTCTGCTCCCGTACTAGGTACTCCTGACTATCACAAACAATTTTTCTTTTTGTACACGAGCGATCTGGATGCAGCCTCTCGCTCCTCTGTCAGACACATGGCACACACAAGCGACCATGTGCGTACTTTTCTGCAGTCCTGGACCCTGTTGCTTCTGCTTTGCCCACCTGTCTACGCGCTGTAGCGGCCACTGCAGTGGCGGTGCGACAGACGGAGGGCATTGTTTTGGGATCCCCCTGACGGTTTTTGTCCCACACTCAGTGGACATATTGCTCAACAAAACCAAGACACAACATCTCACCAGTGCCCGACTACATGGATATGAACTCACCCTTCTTAACCCGCATATCACAATACAACGTTGTACCACCCTCAACCCAGCCACACTCTTACCCTTACCAACTACTGATCCCCTCACACAACCAGCCCACCATGACTGTGTATTCCATACTGAAGCTGAAGCAAAAGTCGGGTGGATCTGAAAGATACAGCTTTTCCAGAGGCAGAAGGCCACTTATGGGTGGATGGGTCATGTCTAAAAATACCGGACGGTACTACTTCCGCTGCCTATGCAGTCACTACAGCCCTTACAGTGATAGAAACAGCTAGAATTCTCCAGAAATCAGCCCAGGCAGCAGAAATATCAGCCCTTACACGAGCATGCATCCTTAGTACCAATATGTCAGTCAATATATATACCGACAGTCAATATGCCTTTGGCGTGGTACATAATTTTGCACTACTATGGAAAGAACGAGGTTTCCTTACTTCACATGGCACCCCTATTCAGCATGGCGACCTTATCAATGCCCTTTTGGAAGCAATCACTTTACCAACCAAACTGGCAGTAATCAAATGTGCAGCTCACAAAGGGTGACAGATGAAGTAGGGCAAGGGAATGCCTTAGCAGATAAGATAGCAAGACAAACAGCATTGGGGAAGTACCAGCTAGAGTATACGTCCTAAAGTCACAAGCTGAGAAATGGCATGACGCTAGACAGCAGATAATTGACATACAGCGTTCAGCCACTCCTGAAGAAAAGGCCCAGTGGGAAACAGAGGGAACAATGGATGAAGAGGGTGCTGGAGGTCCCAAGATATGCTAAAATGGAAATTACCACAGGCTTACGTAATCCCCTTGCTCACTATGACTCACTTACCTGCACATATTGGTTCCCAGGCCATGTGTACCATGCTCAAGGAAGTATGGGATTACCACCGACTCCGCCCAGCAGCAGAGCGGTTTGTCAAACAGTGCCTCACATGTCTCAGACACAACATAGGTCAGGGAACTAAAGTCCCAATGGCAGGATTCGCCCTTCCTACTGCACCATTTGAAGTACTTCAGATAGACTATATACAGTTAAACAGAGTCAATCACTACAAATATGCATTGGTGGTAGTCTGTGCCTTTAGCAAATGGGTTGAGGCATACCCCACAAAGGATAACACTGCCATCACTACAGCTAAAGTCTTATTGAAAGAATTTTTCCCTAGATATGGCCTTTGTAGATTAATGCAAAGTGACAGGGGTCCCATTTCATTGGACAGACAGTCAAGAACATCCTGGGAGGGCTTGGGGTCAAACAAAATTTCATGCAGCATTCCACCCACAGGCAGCAGGGCTGGTGGAGAGGTACAATGGGATCCTTAAAGAAAAGCTGGCTAAAATAACAACAGAAACAGGACTGAATTGGGTCAATGCTCTTCCATTGGCACTACTATCTATTAGATCAGTCCCACATTCCAAATCCCATCTTACCCCATACGAGGTAGTTTTTGGCAGGCCCATGAATATCTGGAATGCACCCTCTCCAAAGTCCATTTCACACCTACCACAGGAAATATTGACTGATTATTTGTATGAACTTACTGAGACCCTGTCTTTAATCCATGAACAGGTGCGGGCCACTACTGAGGACAGATCCCAGGGTCCAGGCCATCACATCCTCCCTGGCGAATTTGTCCTGGTGAAAAACTTCGCCCGCACCCAATCCCTACAACCATGCTGGAAGGGGCCTCTGCAGGTACTCCTGGCCACAAGGACAGCCGTCAGAGTGGAGGGAAGAAAGTCGTGGGTACATGCGTCCCACTGCAGGAAAGTGGACCCCGTCACCAAAGAACAACTACAAACCCAGAAAAAAGTCTTAAGGCACGAAAAATCAGCATCACCACGCCTTGAGTCGGACACTGAGTTGGAACTTTGTGACGAAGGAACAGACGGATACTACCTCCGGTCCAAGGCTAAGCTAAAGAACAAGTCTAGCTCCAAGGCTGAAGAAAGCTAAAATGAGGACTTGTAGTACCCGGACAATAGTACTGTTTATCCTGACTGCCATTTTTGTCCTGTTCAGCGTAGTGTTCTGGATCCTCGAAGAAATAGTCCCCGCCAAACATACTGTATTACCCCAAGCAACAGTTCCACCAACGCCACCTGAACATTCTCATGTACCTTGGCCAGACACACATCTCAACAGACACTTGGAGTTTCATAATAATACTTTTATTCAAATGTTACACCAGTTTAATCAGGTTTCCAATGCGACAGACTGTTATGTTTGTGGACTCCTACCTCATGCAGTTCAGCACACTATCTCATTCTTGGTATTTCCCGCCACTCCGGCCTACACTTGTGCTCTGATGTACAATTTGACGAACGTTTTTCCATCATGTTATGACAAAGGCAACCTTACAACATTCCAACCCTTTCTTTGGACTCTTCATAAAAAAAACAATACTCTCTGCAATGCCTCTGCCCGCCACAAATGCACGCTATTATGTCCACCCCTATGCAGGACACCTGGGGTTACACTTTCTTTCCTACTCAAGAGAAAGAAGTTGCCATTTCAGTTACATCACGTCCTGGTACATTGTGTCTGCAAGGTCAAGGAACAATACCTATAGGAGCCAGTCTGTGCAATACTACCATAACCTACAACAACTTCACCCCATACCTCAGCCTTCCATCAGGACTGCACTTTGTATGTGGAAACAAAGCTTACACCTGGCTGCCTTCTGACTGGAGTGGCACATGCTATATTGCATTCCTGCTGCCACCCACATTTAACAGGAACAACTTGTACCACAGACAGAGGAGACGGGTACCAGATATAGACCAGACCGACACCAGCAACCAGCAATTCGGCGATGCCCTGAAGGGCCTTCTACCTTTTGGGGTCCCATGTCCAACAGTCTCAACACCAGGCGACTCACCAGAGTCCTGGAAGCTACTGCCAACATCACTGCAGGAATACTGACCCAGCACACGGCCGAAATCGATGCTACACGGATGGTTTCTCTTCAGAATCGCATGTTGCTCGACGTCATCCTGGCAGATCGAGGAGGGGCCTGTCGCATCATCGGGGCTAGCTGCTGTGTGTATATTCCTGATTCATCGCCCACCGTCTATGAAGCAATCTCCAAACTACACCGGATTGCCACCGAAATACAACCAGACAATGGGACCCCTTGGACCTGGACAACTGGCTCATGGAACATTCTGATCACCTGGGGATGGAAGATACTGGCGCTCCTCACGATCCCCTTGGGTACCATCTTCTTCTGTTGCCTGTGCGTCCATTGTGGCCCAGCACTCTGTTCTCTGTGTGCATCTACCTGCAGATCCACACCTATGACCAGTCAGACTGAAAACAGCAAAATACTATATCATCAGACATTTGAAGAACTCTGTAAAATTGACATTTACTAATGACGTTGCACACGGCAAGAGGAGGGACTGTAATAACTGTATTTCTAAATGTTGCCGTGTATGACCTACATCTTGCTCACAAAACGCTTTCTTGACCTTTCACAAGATTGTCTCCTACGTGACCCTGTGTTGGTGCCCTGGGCCGGTTTCTACTGCACCCACGCATTTATCTCTGGAACTTGTATAGGCAACAGAACAGGTCTGTCCCTGCCAACGGCCTAACACCTGGCCAGGTCACGAAACCCTCCTCAGCTGCAAGGCATGAAAGCTGCCCCCAAACAGGAATATGTCCAGCGCACTCCTGAACTCCTGCATTCCTCGGAGTTTCCTTTGGCCCAACACCTGAAAATCTGCTCCACAAACCTGAATTCCTGCATACCAACTGACTTTCTGTCATCCTCCTACACCCGAGGGGAGTGTCTACATCCTATAAAAAATGCTGCATGCCAAGGACATTTTGAACAGTCTCCTGACACCTACGCAATCCGTGGGTCTCGGACACTCTTCCATCTCTAGAGATTATCTTTTGTTGTACTAAATAAATCTTTTGTTTCCTTGCTTCCAGAAGTGTGGTCTCCCTTTCTTTGGAATGACAGTGGTTACACAATCTATTTTTTGGGTGTACATGGCAGGCACAGCTAGGGGGATGTGCCGTCACTGACCAACGTACTGTGTATTTTTTCTATCAGTGGGTTTCCAGGAAACATTGTTCTTAAGGACAATATATGGACTACAGTAAAGTTGTTATGTTAATTGGTATTTGTATATTACACAGTCTGCCATTACTATGGCATCGCCAAGCATTGCAGTAGTCCAGGAAGTGACTTTCCAAAGGTTTCCTTGGCAGAGGGGAGTCAGATTCAGTTATGTAGAGGTGTGTGGTCAGTTGGATGAGTGTGTTCCTTTTAATGAGTTGTGAGTTATGAAGGGTGAGAAAGGAGGGACCGTGCAAATTTACTTATGTCATAACTCATTTTTTAAAATTATATATGGTGCAAAATGTTGCATCCAATTTTATGAATGCCTAATAAATAAAGTAGAGAAATTGTGTAATTCATACAGTTTCCTTTACTTTGAATTTCTAATTGAATGATTTGTTGACCAAAGTGCATGCTCCTAAGTATTCAATTACAATAGTCAAAATACACAAGCCTGACATATAAAATACACACATATGGACCGGACTATGATTTTCAGAGATCATCCTTTAGTAACACATTCCTCCTGCGATTTATATTTTCATATCTGCTTTATTATTACTATTGAAGTAGCACAGTTAAAAAAAAAATACGTACTCGTTTAGTGAAAATTATAAGATTTCCATTTGCTTTGCCTTGAAAGTTGAAGTTCTTTCCAAAGTGTTTTTATTACTTGTCGACAGTTATCATAGGAAACTGATGAATTGTCCACAGTATAAGCCAACACTAAACAATACATTAATCTACTCCAATCTTGCTGGCCTCTATTGAATAGGACTCATCTTGAAACAGTAAAAAAAAAACAGCCAAGTACAGTATCAACAGAGCACTTTATTTCCACCCTCAATCAGAATCCCAGAATTTTAAAGGGTGCATGGGTTGATACCCTTCAGGACCGCACAAATTGCTGTCATGTGCTGCGCAATTGCAACTCACTTATAATCTTTTCTACAGTAATATGCAATTTGCCAACTAGAACACATCTACATTAGAGTGCAGTAGATAAGCCTTCTGGGACAGTCATATTACTTGGCTTTGTCACATGAGCAAATCAACTTGCAGCAGCACAGACCTCTTCAATGCACTCACTTCAACGCGTGGTAGTATTCTTACCAGGAGTGGAAGTCTAAGTCCTGGTTGGTCACTGGTTACTGTTCAGTATTTATGGTGGCTACAGATCAGTACTTTTGTCACACACTTGACTCTGCTTGGATAGCTAGATCGAGCAGTTAGTTGTATTTTACTCTTGGAGGGGGCAGTGGATTTGGAACATGGTGTTCGAGGCATGTGAGCTGCAGAGCTCACACTGTGCATTAGATCGCCATCTGGTGTTGGGCTCGGATGCTTGCACTTTGTTGTTGTCTTCGAAGAAGTCTTTGTAGTCATGTGATAGGTGACTCCTCCTTAGGACAATAGTGCGCATGGGCATCGACTCCATCCTCAGATTGTTTTTTTCCGCCATCGGGTTCGGATGCAATTTCGACACTCCGGTTCGAAACTTGTTTTTTTGCAGCGTTTTCCACTTTCAACGCCTCATACCGACATCGACATCTCGACGTCCCTTCCTCGATCTCCTTTCCAGCCGTTGACGCGGGCCGTTGGGCCCATCGACGCCGTAAGGCCTACTGCCCATGGAAAGGACGCCATTCCGAAAATGCCCCCAATGTGGAGCAAAGTTTCCTCACAGTGACCACCACCAGGTCTGTAATCGGTGCCTCTCACCAGACCATAACGAGGCCACTTGTCCGGCCTGCGCCTCCTTCCGCTCCAAGAAGACAATCCGCGATCGTCGAGCCCGAAGGCACATCATGGCGCACAGGTCCGCTCCGGAACCCGTCAACATCTTCGATGAGGGTCCCGATGTTCCGGAAGAAGACTCCGAAGACCTCGCTATCATCTCCGAGGCAGAGGACTCCGACAGTTCCATCCCTTCAGGGCAGCGTGTGAGTACTACTGCCCCTGCCCCAACCCTCCCTGCAAAATCGAAGGCACCGGTCAGTACTTCGCCTACGGGCCCCAGTCGAGACCGTAAACGTGTTTCGGAAGCCCCGCCTCCGGGCTCGGCACCGAACAAGAAAACAAAGCCTTCTAGTTCCTCGGCACCGACCAAACCACATGTGCCCGTTACACCGGCACCTTCGGCGCCGAAACACAAAGACCACCCGGCGCCGAAATCCAGTTCGGTCCCCAAATCCGCCTCCAAGCACGCAGATCCCTCGGCACCGAAACCAAAGCTGCTCGACACACCCCCCAAACTAAAGCCGGTCGAGCCTGTAGCTAAGCCGAAGGACGCCTCGACGCCTTCTAAAGCAAAGGAACATTTAAAGAAGACATCACCACGTTCGGAACCGAAAAAGTTGGCGCCGAAAACTAATATTCAAGGAGAGGAACTGTTTACACCGGATCCCATCGATCCTAATCAACACAAACTTTATATCAATCCTAAAACAGGACACATTTCCTCTGTGCCACGTCACAAGCCTGTCCCTCCAAAGAAGAAGGACTCTTCCACTTCCCCTATGCCTCCTTCTTCCCCTATACCTCTCTCTAACACCCCTCCTCTCCACATCCCTATCACACCTCCTCAACCTGTGGATTCTCCCCCACAGGAGTATGAGGACAACATTGGGTACGGGGATGACCCTCATAATTTATATCTGGATCCAGATAATCCACCACAGGATGACTGGGGTTATAATGACCCCCCAGACCCTACAGACCTCCCCAGCCCTCCACCTTATCCCACAAAACCAACTCCACCAGATGATCACATAGGTTTTGGGCAACTCATACATAGGGCGGCCGTTTTTCATGGGGTGCATATTCATACCGACCAACCAGAAGAGGATTTTCTTCTAGACACGTTTGAACGGTCTCAAAAAACTGTTCAAACTTTGCCCATGATTAAGGGTGTCATTAAACATGCACCTGAAATTTTTAACGACCCGGTCAGAGCCAGGATCCTTAATCCTAGAGTGGATAAAAAGTATAGACCTGCCCCCGATGACCCCATCTACATCAAAGGTCAGCTTCCCCTTGACTCACTGGTCGTTTCTAATGCCAGAAAACGCGCCAATTCCCAAACTTCAGGGGATGCTCCGCCCCTGATAAAGAATCCAAATTGTTAGATTCCTCTGGCAAACGCATAGCTGCGCAAGCCACCAACATCTGGCGCATCGCTAACACCCAAGCTCTACTAGCTAGGTACGACAGGGCACACTACGATCAGCTAGAAACCCTCCTTCAACATCTACCTGATCAATACAAAACACAAGCCACTGACCTTATTCAAGAAGGCAAACTTATTTCAAATGCCTCCATTAAGTGCGCCTTAGACGCAGCCGACACCGCCGCTAGGTCAGTTAACACTAGCGTGCTTATCAGACGACACGCCTGGCTTCGCATTTCAGGTTTTAAGCCAGAAGTCCAGACTACCATACTAAACCAACCTTTTAACCAAAACCAACTATTTGGTCCTGCTGTCGACACAGCACTAGAAAAGATGAAAAAGGATACTGACACTGCCAAATCAATGGGAGCATTGCAGTCCCCGCAGCAACGTGGCTCCTTTCGCCGCTCCTTTTACAGAGGGGCTCCAGGAATACCACCGCAGACAGTTCCTCTTCCTATCGAACAAACACCCAAACCTCTCCTAATAGAGGATACTTTAGGGGTGGTTACAGAGGCAACAACTCTAAGGGCAGAGGTCGAGGTAATAATAACAACACCCGTACCTCCACCACTCCCAAACAGTGACTTTCCTCCACTTCCCCCCGACCACAACACCCCTGTCGGGGGACGGCTATCACAGTTCCTGCCTGTCTGGAACTCCATTACAACAGACAAGTGGGTGAGACAGATTATCCAACATGGCTACTGCCTGGAGCTAACAGCTACCCCCCACCATACCACCCAGGCAGCGTCCAATGTCCACAGACCATCTTACACTTTTACAACAAGAGGTACTTTCCCTGCTTCAAAAGCACGCCATAGAGCCAGTGCCTCTGCTACAGCAGGGCACAGGGGTTTACTCCCTGTACTTCCTCATTCCCAAGAAGGACGGCACTCTCAGGCCTATTTTAGACCTCAGACCTCTCAATCAATACATACACTCAGATCATTTTCACATGATCACTCTCCAACAAGTGCTTCCCTTACTACAACAACAAGACTTCCTTGCCACATTAGACCTCAAGGACGCCTACTTCCACATTCCCATACATCCTGCTCACAGAAAGTATCTAAGGTTCGTTCTCAATGGGCAGCACTACCAGTTCAAAGTACTCCCATTCGGAGTCACCACTGCTCCAAGAGTGTTTACCAAATGCCTTGCAGTAGTAGCAGCGCATCTACGAAGACAACAAATACATGTCTTCCCATACCTGGACGACTGGCTTATCAAAGCCAAATCATCCAACCAGTGTGTCCAACACACCCACCAAACGATACAAACATTACACAACTTGGGGTTCATAATAAACTATACCAAGTCCCAACTTCAGCCCTCCCATGTCCTTCAATATCTGGGAGCCACAATAAACACTTCCACTGCTCTAGCTTACCCCAGCCCAGCCAGGATAGCCAGTATACAAACCCTTGTCCCCAGGTTTCAAATGCAACACTCTCTTCCAGCCAGAGTGTTTATGCAGCTCATCGGCATGATGGCATCCTGCATTTTTCTCGTCCCTCATGCAAAACTTCAAATGCGTCCTCTACAAGAGTGCCTAGCGCGCCAATGGAACCAGGCTCAGGGACATCTTACAGATCTGGTGTTGGTGGACAGCCGCACACATCGCTCTCTGCAGTGGTGGAACACCAACAATTTGTCCAAGGGGCGGCCGTTCCTAGAGCCGGTTCCACAAGTAGTACTAACTATGGACGCATCCCTTACAGGATGGGGAGCACACCTGTTACATCATACAACACAAGGCAAGTGGACCACTCAGCAGAAGCTGCTCCACATCAACCACCTAGAGTTACTAGCTATATTCCTAGCTCTCAAGTCCTTTCAACTCCACGTACAAAACAAAGCTGTCCTGGTCCGAACAGACAACATCACAGCCATGTATTATATACAAAAACAGGGGGGGGGGACACTCTCCACAACTGTCCCAACTAGCACAGGACATTTGGAGGTGGGCCATTCCACAAAACATATACCTTCTAGCAGAACACCTACCAGGGGTTCACAATCAGATTGCAGATCTGTTAAGTCGACAGACACAACAGATTCACGAGTGGGAACTACATCCACAAGTTCTTCTACCTTTCTTCCAGATGTGGGGCCAGCCAGACTTAGATCTGTTTGCCACACACCAAAACGCCAAATGCCCAACCTTCGCCGCCAGGTTTCCACACCCGCAGTCCAAGGGCAATGCGATATGAATGAACTGGTCCGGCAGATTTGTGTACGCTTTTCCACCGCTCCCACTCATCCCACTTGTAGTACGCAAGCTTCAACAACAGTCTCTCAAAATGATACTAGTAGCCCCTACATGGGCACGCCAACCGTGGTTCACCACACTACTGGAGCTATCAGTAGTCCCATACCAAAGACTACACCTCTCCCCAACAATGCTAACGCAGAGCCATGGAGACATAATGCACCCAGATCCATCTCAGCTGAACCTTGCAATTTGGCTCCTGAAGTCCTAGAATTCGGTTACCTTAACCTACCCCCAGACTGCATGGACGTTATAAAAGATGCTAGACGCCCAACTACCAGAGCCTGCTATGCAGCTAAATGGAAAAGATTCGCTATTTACTGCACTAATAATAACATCCAACCATTACAAGCCTCTACGCAAAACATCATTTGCTATTTGCTACATTTGCAAAGATGTAGTCTTGCATACTCATCCATACGTCTGCACCTCGCAGCCCTTGCTGCTTACTTGCAAAACAGACAACACTTATCACTATTCAAAGTTCCCGCCATTAAAGCCTTCATGGAAGGCCTTAAGCGGATCATACCTCCCAGATTACCACCTTCCCCAGTGTGGAATCTTAATATAGTACTTACCAGGCTCATGGGTCCACCTTTCGAACCCTTACATAAATGTGAACTTCAATTCCTTACATGGAAAGTTGCGTTTCTAATTGCAATCACTTCTCTCAGGAGAGTCAGTGAACTACAAGCTCTAACTATACAAGAGCCTTTCTTACAAATACATCATAAAAAGGTAGTTCTCAGAACAAACCCAAAATTCCTTCCCAAAGTCATTTCGCCTTTCCACCTTAACCAATCAGTAGAACTACCTGTGTTCTTCCAAAACCCAGATTCCGTGGCAGAAAGAGCTCTCCACACCCTAGATGTCAAAAGAGCCCTTATGTATTACATTGACAGAACTAAATCCTTTCGCAAAACCAAACAATTGTTTGTGGCTTTCTCTCCACCACACAAAGGTAATCCCATCTCAAAAGCCGGGGTTGCAAGGTGGATTGTTAAATGTATCCAAATCTGCTACCAAAAAGCCAAACGCACATTATCAGTTCCCCTAGAGCGCACTCAACACGCAAACTAGGGGCCTCCATGGCATTCTTAGGGAACATTCCCCTAGAAGACATATGTAAGGCAGCCACGTGGTCTACAACACACACCTTCACTAAACACTATTGTGTTGATGTGCAAGCCAAGCAACAAGCTTCTGTGGGCCAAGCTGTCCTTAAAACCCTTTTTCAAACTACTGCAACACATACAGGTGACCACCGCTAGGGAGATACTGCTGTACAGTCTATGCACAGTGTGAGCTCTGCAGCTCACATGCCTCGAACGGGAAATGCTACTTACCAGTATGCATCTGTTCTTGGCATGTAGAGCTGCAGATCCTCACACGCCCACCCACCTCCCGGGACCTGTATGTGCTCCAGTCCTATCTTAATTAGATACACACACATGGACATCTCTTTTCTTTTCTACTAACTCCATCACTCCCCAATATGGCGAAAAACAATCTGAGGATGGAGTCGATGCCCATGCGCACTATTGTCCTAAGGAGGAGTCACCTATCACATGACTACAAAGACTTCTTCGAAGACAACAACAAAGTGCAAGCATCCGAGCCCAACACCAGATGGCGATCTAATGCACAGTGTGAGGATCTGCAGCTCTACATGCCAAGAACAGATGCATACTGGTAAGTAGCATTTCCCTACTGTTTGATACAGAAATCAATCTATGAAAAGCCAGTCTCCAGTCAGCGATATTCCTATAACAAATGAAATGTCCTTCTTTGACAGTATGTAAAGTAGGGCAGTTACAATTAAGTACAACAAGGAAATAGAGGGTTCTAGGAACCTCTGAAGTACAAGTATGACTCCAAATATCTTTTAGGGACTCGGAGTAAAGTAAGAAAACCCAAGCCTCGTTCTTCGACTGGAAGAGTGATACAGGCCTCTCCAAAGTCAGGTGGTGCTCACCGATAGACAGAGTCCTTTGATGGTTTCATTTTTTTCCGAGTGTCAACTGACACAAATATTAGGTTCAGACACTGCCATTTCGTTGCACAATCTTGTGGTTCTTTGGCATGTTTAGGTACTCGAGTAGTCTCTCATGTAAATCCCACCTAGCCATGTGCTTGTCCTTTGTCAGTTCCAGCAGTATCTGGTAACTGAACATGAACTAAATCAGTAGCTGGAAAAACAAGAAAAGTCTGTCAAAAAGAAACTTCTCGTAGTTTTGTCACATACACATTGCCATCCCAAAATGGAATCTCAATCTCTTACTGAAATACCTGTATCCTCGAGGGCACCACCAGAACAGCAACTGCACATCCAAGTTTATAGCCCGCACTTTAAATGTGTACAGCATGTTGTGAACAACACTCATACTGAGGGAGGAAGTGAAAGAGCCCAGTTGATTGGGTCTAAATTGGTTTTCTACTAGTGGGTCAAACTACCCGCTCCAACAGCTAGGTAAAGTTTTTGTAATATCTGCCTCTATTGTATTGTTTCTGAACTGTTTCATAGGTTGTATGATACTTCGGAGGTTCAATAGAACTTTGGAAGAAGCAGCGAGTACAGTAGGACGGCAGAATGATTGTGGTACTGGGTAGCGGGTTCATATATTTAGAGGTGTATTAAACTTGATCATAACTGTTCAGATGGCTCCAGAGCATTTTCATAGATCCACAATTCCACTAAAGGTTAGGACTCAACTAGCAGTCATTCTCCCATAGCCTACACAGAGCTCAAGACTCGCCTCCTTAAAGAACTTTACATTAATAGTCCACTTTTTCTCCCACAGCACAGTTCCCTCGCCAGTATGTGGTTAACAGCTGCTTTGCCTTTGATATTGAATAGAACTCTGCTGCCTTTTGGCTAGGTTTGCACTTTACAAATGCTACATCCATACATACATACATACATACGTACTTACATACACACATACATAGAGTCAACAGCAAAGCATTCTGATCTGCTTGTTGAGCAACAGGCACATCACATATTGTGGAGGTGACAGCTGGACAAACAACTTGGCACAGCATTTCGTTCATTGTGTGAAGACATCTGCCTCTGGAGGGCGTAACCGAAGGAGAGCAGCCACCAGGGTCTGTCCACACTTGTTTATAAATTCTGCCACGGGCAGAGCATGTTGGCACTCATGTCGAGAGATGAATAATAAGATGACAACAGCACTGTCTGACTTTCTTTGATGAAATGCTTTTCTAACCTGCAGCTCACTCAATATACTATTTGGTAAAACATTGTGCATAGTACCAGCACTAATAACAGTGTAGATAATACAGCTATAAATGATTTTTCGTAAAAATCCATAATTTTAATCTCTTAACCCCAAGGATACCAAGCCACAGCCTCTGTGAACTGCCAACAGGTTTTGCCACAGCAGTGCCCAGCTGACTTTTAAATATATATATCACTAATGTGAAAGATTTTTTTAACTAGGGAGGGTAAAGTTGTCACTGAATCCAAAAATTCATCTAGAGCTGCATGTCATCTCCTAATGGCGGATGCTGGCTAATCGTTTGAGCCAGATTGCTAGCTATTTCAGGAGGCGAGTTGCACTGGAATTCAATTGGTTGATTCTCTTTGATGGCAGGCAAAGGCAAACTCCTTAGAAATGTATAAAATGCTGCAAAGAGTAAATAAAGGTAATTGCCTCGTGGTTAAGATGATTGGCTTAATCGTTTTCATTATATCATTTGTATTTGGCTTCATTATATCATTTGTATTCGGAGAGAGGAAAACACCCATCCTACCATATTTTCAAAGTCCTTCGGGGATCTGCCTAGGTTTGCATTGATTGGTTCAGAAACGAAAGTGCAGATGGCGAGGCCTTCATTTCACCACCAGCAACACCTGAAGCAACTTTGTCTTAATTGGTGGTATAAGAAGCCTCGGGAATATTATGGATTCCAAACTCATTCTAAATCCAGGAAATTATTATGTACACCTTCAAATAAAGATATGCATGGCATAAAAGCAACCTATTTTCAGTTAAGTGGGTTAGAATATATTTTGGAGACTTGACCTCGGCTAATGTACACAAACGTTGGAGAGAAAAGGATCACCAATTTTTTAAATTACATTTTAATCAAACTCATGCCCTTGGGAAGTCCCTTTTAAAGTAATTCATGCACATCAGTGGCACGGGCAGCGCTGGGTCAACGCAGAGCCCCACACCTGTATTTTTGCTTGCACAGTGTCTACATTACAAACATATAACTGAATTTCTGCGAGTTAATACTCTATAGAGAGAAAAAGTCAAAAAAAGAGATAGGCAATAACTATTCAGTCTTCCCGATTGATTCAGTTTAACATCTTGCATTAATCTGTAGAAATTCCATGTGTATGTTTGAACTTTATACACCTCACACGCAAAAAAGATGCTCGGCTCCATGTTGAGCTTGCCAGCCCACTATCATACCGCACCAAGACATCGAAAACAAAGCAGTAAAAGTGATACTCGACTCTCATCTGTAAGGACATATTAAGCCAGCATAGCAACGTTCGCACGGTATTCTAAATCAAAAATATGCAGAATTGAGAATGCTGTGTTTGGCACACGCGAAAAGTCTGAGGAACTAGGGTTATGGACTGTCTATATATGAAACATAAAGCAGTCTGTTCTAGATTGGCCGAAAGGATGACAACCGCTTAATTTAAATATTATACCTCAGGAAAATCCTACTTAGGGATCTTAATTCGTTTTCTTGGGTCAGCCAGAGGACCAGTTGAGTTACTGAACAAACTGGGAAAAAATGTCTGTTTCATGGTTTTCTGAGGCAGCTTGTCTTAACTCCTAAAGACTGGGTCCCACCGCGTGGCAGGGTACCATGAGTCCTGTTAGCGCAGCCTGGGGTTTTTGTTACTACCCAAATAACTACATAGTAAGAAGTGTCCTTCCTCAGGCTTATGGTCGACATCCTATGTTTCTAAAATGAAACAGGCTGCCTTTCAGCCTGAATCTAGAATTCTGATATTAATGGGAGTATGAGGAGTAGTATAAGAAGGAGGTATGAATCCTTCCCAACCTGCATATCTGACTGAGTGGGCTCTAACACCAAAGGTAGCATTGTGCTGTCGTCACGCAGTACTTGGTCTTAGTTTATACATTTCCCTGCAGTCTTCTTGGAAACTCCAGTAGTTATCGCCTGTTTCCACTGTAGGTTCCAGCATTATCTTTAACCCTCAATGGGTCATTCAGATAGACGGATTCTCTCTTTTTTTCCAAACTCACGAGACAGCTTATACTTTCAAAGAGCAGTCGGAGTAATGAACTCTTTCATTACAATAGTTCGGCAAATCAGATTTTATTGAGGGGAAATTGTAGATAGAAGATCCTAATACCATGTTTAAATATGTTTATTGTATTTTTGTGTCTAAACAAGTAAGATAGATGCCCTTTTATTTCTGTAGGTTGACAATCGAGACTTGGAAGTTGGCCCTAAGTCCCAAATTCCGCATCCATCTTGTGTGGGTAAAAGAATTAGATACGTAACAATAACGCTAGCTTGGGACATATTTCATCATAATATAATGCTCAGTTCAAACCTGAGAGTCTTTACCAAAGCTACCAGTGGTGCAACTCATGTATCTCTATGCCAAGAGTTTTGTAACAGTGCCGAGACGTTTTTCTTAACTAAGGCTAATATGATATATGAGGATATCTAAAAAGAAAAAAATAGATTGCATACTTATCCCACATAGAACATATCTGAGTTATCCGCTTTGAACATGAAGGCTGACTATGCCAAAATCAATAGCCAATTTCCAAATTTGAAATTCTTAACATTACCAAACGTTATGAAAGTGTCTCAGTTATGTAAAATGTTGGTATCTCTTAATGATCTGCTTCCCCCGAAATTACATAAAATACTGATCTCTGACCAAAAATGGCATCTGCCATTAGAAGTTATTAACTAACATGCACTACAAACTGGCAAAAAAACATCTTGACACAATGACAAATAATTGTCTTTCAATGTCTGAGGTGGTGGTTGAGGGCCACTGCAAGAAATCATGGTCCATATGGGCTTCCCCATGATCTTATAAAGTCTAACATTGATCTATTTCCACCTGTTTTTGCAAATGTCCTGAATAGTGCCAATAATGATTACATCCCTGACTCTTAGTCCCATTCAGTTATTGCACCCATTGTTTATGAGTGATCTGACTCACCAATCTGATCTATGAAGCGGTGTGTTGGAAATGTGTTGTTAATGTAAATGTACATATGGATAACTTGTATGAGTTTTTTATGGTTCTCAATTTAACCGAAGTAAACAGCGTTTTTTATTTAAATTGTCAATCCATTTCCACTAATCTGTTCCTTTCTAGATTATTGGTCAACTTTAGGAATCGTTTGACTCTAACAACGTTCTTGTCCGTCACCAGTCCAACTTCCTCCCATGAAAGGGTCCCATGTTGGTGTTTGTTACTTCTGTGTGTGATCTATGACTTATGCTAGATAGGGACGGCCTGTTCTCCTGGTCATTTAGACCTAACAGTTCAACCACCAGTCTTTTTTAAACTGGCTCTTTGTAGAAGGGACTCAGGAAACTGGCTTGAAGTCCATATAATATTTTTTTCCAGAGGATCTTGTTTTTTCCTCCCTTCTCATCTGTGCTGAATAAGCAATAGTCTGGAATGCACAGTCTCACAAGGATCAATTTTGTCTTTTCGTAAAGTATGTCATTGCCTTCAGGAAACAGGTTCAGAATTCCTGTCCAATAGTTTCAAAAAATGTAATCCAAACAGCAACTCTGACCAAGTGAAAACTGCTGTCTTGAAGCTGAAATGGTTTGGAAAGTAAGAACTGGAGTCCGGGCTTTGTCAGCCAGCAGAATGTTACAGGTAAAGATCTCAATTTATTTGCTAAACACGTGGATTTTGCAAATTCTAGACCTGGCATATTTTGACGTGGTTTCTGTAGTCTTTTTGCTTCTGACCTCCTGTTTTTGATGTGTGCTGAACTTCATTTTTGCTGATTTTAGGACTCTGGGCACTTTACCACTGCTGATCAGTGCTAAAGTACAAGTGCTCTATGTCTGAAGAATGATGGTATTTGGTTTCTCCGTGATTGGAATATTTGCTTTACTAGTAGGTCCCTAGTACAGTGAACCATGTGTTCTCAGGGCCAGTAAATCAAATGCTGCTAGTGGGCCTGCAGCACTGATTGTGCCACTCACATAAGTAGTCCTTCAAACCTATATCAGGTCTGCCACTGCAAAGCCTGTGTGTGTAATTTTAAACTGTCATGTCAACCTGGCAAGTACACCTACTTTCCAGGCCCAAACCTTCCCTTTTATTACAATTACGGCATCCATAAGGTAGGCCCTAGGTAGCCCCATGGGCAGGGTGCAGTGTACCTGAAAGGTAGGACATGTTGTAAGTTTTACTTGTCCTGGTAGTGAAAAACTTCAAAATTTGTTTTTCACTACAGCACTGCCTGTCTCTCCCATAGGATAACATTGGAGCTGCCTTGTAAAATTTTACAGGTGTGTCTTCCAATTGGGAGCTGATAGAAAATTGGAGATTGGTGCCTCTGGACTCACAATGTAAAAACACATCTTTTAGTGAAGTTGGTTTTTAAATTGAAGGTCTGAAAATGGCACTTTTATAAAGTTGGCATTTTCTAACTTTAACTGTTCTGTGCCTCTGCCTGTCTCGGAATACACGTGTGGGGTGAATGACTGTTGGGCTTTGTGAATACACTCAAGACAGTCACACACAAAGGGAGCTGAGGTATGCCCTGCATATCCTGATGGCCCATTACCAGGTTGATGGGTCTTCCTGAGCTAGAGTGGTGGGAGGAGTGGACACTGACATCTGAATAGGGCTGTGCCTGTCCCCACACACACATGTCTCCACCCCCATAGTGTGTCTGGAGCCAGGGCCAGGAAAGGCAAAGTCTTGTGCATTACAAAGACTTTTCTTTGAAGTTTGCCTACTTCAAAGGCTGAAATGGGTATAAGTACTGGACCTCTGACACCATATACTTGGAACACTTCTGGATTGAGGACATTCTGCCATGAAGAAGAGCTGTGTTGCTGTCAGGAGGGACTGCCACTTTGCTGTTTGCTTTGCTGCGCTAGGTTGCTGCTTGCTGCTTCTGTCCTGGGAGTGAAAGGAATGGACTTTGCTTTCTACATCCTGCTTTCCAAGTTTCTCCAAGGGCTTGAGTTGAGCGTGCCGCCTGTTGGAAGTCTCTGGGCCATCAAAGACTTCATCTGCCAGCACCTGGGCTCCTCTGCTGAGAGCCCTGCTTCTGCCAAGTGGTGCCAATTGCAGTTCTGGGACCTTGGAAGTGAGTTCTCGTACTAAAAGAAGAAAAACGCTCATTGACTCCCAGCATCACTTCGGAATCGGTGCACCACTGCAAAAATCAACGCATTGCCGCTGCTTGCCCCAAAGCCATGGTTTCCCGCTCGCCGAGCTCGTGATGCAGTGACTGCTGTTTTCAACTCAAGCTCCGACTTTTTCGCAGAGCCCCGAAGTATCGCCACTGCGTGAGTCTTGAGCACCGCGTCACCGATGTCCGTGACGCACCACTCCGACTCTGATGCAGCGCCTGTGGTTCGACATCAACTCTGTGGGATCGACGCATTGCGCTGTGACATCGACGCAACATCGACACCGCGTGGCCTTCCGGAATCAAAGTATTACACTCGCAATTGATGCATCACCTCCCCTGCGCCTCGTATTGTCACCAGGCGTTAGCGGCTCAACGACCATGCACTGTCTCCAGGAACTGACACACCACTTACTATAAGCGATGCATCACCTCCTTTGTGCAAAGCACCATCAACGAGTGCCAATGACCTTCATAGCAGTAAGGTACCGACGCATCATCTGCTTTAACGACGCCTCATCTTCCCTGTGCCACGCATCGTCTTTCATTTTTGGTACATCAAAGGTACTTTGTCCTGCTCAAGTGCAACCATTGATTTATAGGAGCTATAACTTTATTTAACTTTGAAAATTCATATCTTGACTTGTGTATGTTGGATTTTTGTAAACTGGTGTGGAGTACATTCGTGGTGTTTTCACAGTGTTACTCTGTGTGTGTACAAATGCTTTGCACATTTGCTCTGGGGTAAGCCTGAATGCTCTTGCCAAGCTACCAAGGGGGTGTAACTTACTTACCCTGACTAGAGTGAGGGTCCCTGCTTGCACAGGGTGCAAACCACTGCCAACTAGAGACCCATTTTCTAACAAGCACCAAGAGGCATGCATGGCAAATAGCCAACCCTCTTTGCAGCATCTTGACAGACTAAAATCTGTTGTCTACTTCAATCACCAAACGGAAACCACATTCTTTGAAAGTCTTTCCTAGAACAGGATGATGAACTAGTAATTTACTACAGATTCTACTTGCTTTAAAAGCCACTGTCAAGAAGTCTTCTCTCTGGAAGAGCACTCATCTCAGAATCAGACCATCTTGAAATATAGTTATATTACAGCAAACAGTGTTTTGTGTAGTGGCGATAAAGACGCTAGCGGGTGACTGATCTTTATCATCTAGTTTAGCAGTTGGAAAAATTGGCATCAAGAGGTAAACTACAGTGTGGCAATATACAGTGCCTTGTCTATAAGACCCACGGTTCCGAACTAAGTCCTAGAATGAACACCAGATAGTAGAGACGTTTGAATGGTGACGAGATGAGAGCAGATGTTTTTGACCAAATACAATGTCTTGTGCCACTTGAAAATCTCTCATCGCTGTGACTCGGAGTCCTTCATACAACTGCATTGCAGTATTCAACGTAGGACAGGGAAATGACAAGAACTAATAAAAGTGCTGGTGGCCAATTTGTATGGAAGGGAAAGTGCAATAACACTTTCTGTGTCCAATTGTTAACCAGAGGAATGCATGATATTTCAGATTGAAGGTTTTATTTGGTTTTAAGGGGAGATAAGTAAAGAGGCTCAATCAGAAAGAAACACCATAAGTTTCCCAGAACTAAGCCACTCGATCTCCAATTTAGATTCATTGAAATATAGGCAATTGTGGCTGATCGGTTGCTGACCTTTCAATAGGCACTCTAACAATGACTGGCACTTACCATGTTATTAGATATTCTGACGCAGATTTGGTTGTCATCAGCGTACTTTTTTAGCAAATGCAGATGCTGATGGATAGTCACAAGTCCCTCAAAGAAGGCCATGTCAATACAGAAGAGCAAAGGAAGTATTGCGGCCCTTGGTCCAAACCACTGGTGATGTTAAAAGGTCTGGAAGAGATTTTCCGAAGTATATAGGTTTAAAATCAAAACAATATTTTGTTGTTCTAAGATTCCAGGAAACATGAGAGGCATCTATGTTCCCCTTTATTTCCGACCAAACCATCCACTCACTGCCACAATCCTTGGCATCACCGTGCAAATGAACTTAAATCCCTCTGCCCACCTGCCATTACTACATCAATATCCTGTGAGACCACCTCTGATTCACACCAGCTAATAAATACCCTGTGCATATCAATTCATTAATAGGATCATCCTTTTGAAATAATGGTCGCTTTTACCTGGGCTTCCTAAATATGAAATAGCCTACACATTCAACAGGTGTCCAGGCTTGCGTGGGATCTGAAACTAACCAGCACAATCTGTTACTGCATAAACTTCAAGGTGTCATTGCTGGTTCACTATCACAAACAAGCATTGGCATAGCCAATAGGTCTCGCCTTTGGGGCCTTATAAGTGTTTAGGCAGAGCTATTGACTTTGCCAATGTGTTTAAGCTGTGCTGTAGAGAAGTGTGGCTGCTGTGCAGCATGCTGAAAAGTTGTAATAAAAAAGTGCCAGAAGCATTTTTGTTACCTTATATATGACCAAGAAGGCATTATGTCCAACACAACGACCATATTAAAAAATGTATGTACAATAAAAAATTTCCTCATTTTTCTTTTGTTCTTGCAATGCTGGCAACTTGTTTTTGCCTATTCCAATGGTTGTTTGTTAAAGTTTTTTTTTGAGGGGGCATAAACAATTGGAGGTTGAAGGTTGTGAACTAGTACCTGTATTATAACACTAGCAACGGCCAGACGCTAGGGGAGAATCAACAGATGGCAGATTCCGAGAGTGGGCTGAGGTGGTGCTGAGTGATGCTGAGGTGGTAGTGGTGGTGGTGGTGGTGACTGGTGCTGAGACGATGCTGAGGTGATGCTGAATGATACTTGGGTCTTGCTGAGTGTTGATGATGTGGTGGTGTACTAGTGCAAAGGCGATGCTTAGTGATACTGCTGTGGTGTTGAGTGATGTTGTGGTGGTGCTGAGTGATGCTGTGGTGGTGCTGAGTGATGCTGTGGTGGCGCTGAGTGATGCTGTGGTGGCGCTGAGTGATGCTGTGGTGGCGCTGAGTGATGCTGTGGTGGTGCTGAGTGATGCTGTGGTGGCGCTGAGTGATGCTGTGGTGGCGCTGAGTGATGCTGTGGTGGTGCTGAGTGATGCTGTGGTGGCGCTGAGTGATGCTGTGGTGGTGCTGAGTGATGGTGTGGTGGCGCTGAGTGATGGTGTGGTGGCGCTGAGTGATGCTGTGGTGGTGCTGAGTGATGCTGTGGTGGTGCTGAGTGATGCTGTGGTGGCGCTGAGTGATGCTGTGGTGGTGCTGAGTGGTGCTGTGGTGGTGCTGTGGTGATGCTGAGTGATGCTGTGGTGGCGCTGAGTGATGCTGTGGTGGTGCTGAGTGGTGCTGTGGTGGTGCTGTGGTGATGCTGAGTGATGCTGTGGTGGTGCTGAGTGATGCTTTGGTGGTGCTGAGTGTTGTGGTGGTGCTGTGGTGGTGCTGAGTGGTGCTGTGGTGGTGCTGAGTGATGCTGTGGTGGTGCTGAGTGGTGGTGTGGTGGTGTTGAGTGGTGGTGTGGTGGTGCTGAGTGGTGGTGTGGTGGTGCTGAGTGGTGGTGTGGTGGTGCTGAGTGGTGGTGTGGTAGTGCTGAGTGGTGGTGTGGTAGTGCTGAGTGGTGGTGTGGTAGTGCTGAGTGGTGGTGTGGTAGTGCTGAGTGGTGGTGTGGTGGTGCTGAGTGATGCTGTGGTGGTGCTGAGTGATGCTGTGGTGGTGGTGCTGAGTGATGCTGTGGTGGTGCTGAGTGGTGGTGTAGAGTGGTGGTGTGGTGGTGCTGAGTGGTGGTGTGGTGGTGCTGAGTGATGCTGTGGTGGTGGTGAGTGATGCTGTGGTGGTGCTGGGTGGTGCTGAGTGGTGGTGGGTGGTGCTGAGTGGTGGAATGGTGGTGCTGAGTGGTGGTGCTGAGTGATGCTGTGGTGGTGCTGAGTGATGCTGTGGTAATGCTGAGTGATGCTGTGGTGGTGCTGAGTGGTGCTGTGGTGGTGCTGAGTGATGCTTTGGTGGTGCTGAGTGATGCTGTGGTGGTGCTGTGGTGGTGCTGGGTGGTGCTGAGTGGTGGTGCTGAGTGGTGGTGTGGTGCTGTGGTGGTGCTGAGTGATGCTGTGGTGGTACTGTGGTGGTGCTGAGTGGTGCTGTGGTGGTGTTGAGTGGTGCTGTGGTGGTGCTGAGTGGTGGTGTGGTGGTGCTGAGTGGTGGTGTGGTGGTGCTGAGTGGTGGTGCTGAGTGGTGGTGTGGTGTGGTGGTGCTGAGTGATGCTGTTGTGGTGCTGAGTGATGCTGTGGTGGTGGTGCTGAGTGATGCTGTGGTGGTGCTGTGGTGGTGCTGAGTGGTGGTGTGGTGGTGCTGATTGGTGGTGTGGTGGTGCTGAGTGATGCTGTGGTGGTGGTGAGTGATGCTGTGGTGGTGCTGGGTGGTGCTGAGTGGTGGTGGGTGGTGCTGAGTGGTGGAATGGTGGTGCTGAGTGGTGGTGCTGAGTGATGCTGTTGTGGTGCTGAGTGATGCTGTGGTGGTGGTGCTGAGTGATGCTGTGGTGGTGCTGTGGTGGTGCTGAGTGGTGGTGTGGTGGTGCTGATTGGTGGTGTGGTGGTGCTGAGTGATGCTGTGGTGGTGGTGAGTGATGCTGTGGTGGTGCTGGGTGGTGCTGAGTGGTGGTGGGTGGTGCTGAGTGGTGGAATGGTGGTGCTGAGTGGTGGTGCTGAGTGATGCTGTGGTGGTGCTGAGTGATGCTGTGGTAATGCTGAGTGATGCTGTGGTGGTGCTGAGTGGTGCTGTGGTGGTGCTGAGTGATGCTTTGGTGGTGCTGAGTGATGCTGTGGTGGTGCTGTGGTGGTGCTGGGTGGTGCTGAGTGGTGGTGCTGAGTGGTGGTGTGGTGCTGTGGTGGTGCTGAGTGATGCTGTGGTGGTACTGTGGTGGTGCTGAGTGGTGCTGTGGTGGTGTTGAGTGGTGCTGTGGTGGTGCTGAGTGGTGGTGTGGTGGTGCTGAGTGGTGGTGTGGTGGTGCTGAGTGGTGGTGCTGAGTGGTGGTGTGGTGTGGTGGTGCTGAGTGATGCTGTTGTGGTGCTGAGTGATGCTGTGGTGGTGGTGCTGAGTGATGCTGTGGTGGTGCTGTGGTGGTGCTGAGTGGTGGTGTGGTGGTGCTGATTGGTGGTGTGGTGGTGCTGAGTGATGCTGTGGTGGTGCTGAGTGATGCTGTGGTGGTGCTGAGTGGTGGTGGTGTTGTAGTGCTGAGTGGTGGTGTGGTGGTGCTTAGTGATGCTGTGGTGGTGCTGAGTGGTGTTGTGGTGGTGCTTAGTGATGCTGTTGTGGTACATATATGTGTGTAAAGTGCCGAAATGCTACAAGTAGGTGCCGAAGTGAAGGAGCGCAATTGCAACAGTGTTAGTATATTTTCCGTAGTGCAATTTTATTATACAAATCGTCCCAATAGTTATGTCTGGAAAGTACAAGATTTAAGTACTGTTAAATATTGCAAAAGTACTTATTTCCAAGTTATAGTTTTGCCGTTTACACAGGAATTCCTTTATCGTAGGCGGAGAGAGGCACGCAATAAAAGGCTGGTGTTCGACTGCCGCTCAAGGACGTCATAGTGTGTTGAAAGCAGACATCTTTGGGTAAAAAAACAATGAACTTTAAGGATTTAAATGGCAGGTCCACTATTCTAAAACTAAAACCTTCAAGTGTATAAATTCTCCATATGGAGAAGACCCGCGTGTCTTGCATTAGAAGCCAACCTGTGAACACACTTCTCTCACAGAAAAATGATCCAAGCTTCAGACCAGTTTGCCAGAGAACTGATTCGGAAACACACTAAATTAGTCCTGGTACACAAGCTCTCTAAGATATGAGGAACATTCTTTACTGAAATCCGAAACGTTCTCAGCTGCCGGAAGTTTCTGCTCGCTGCTGGGAAGCGTTGGCTTGAACCGACGCCAACCGGGCCATGAATTAAACCAGGAGGCCTTTTGGTGGTATGTGTGTCAACAGCAATCGCGCAACCGACAGCAAGATCCTCCCATGGGCCCGCACTACAAAGCCGACACCCGCTGGGGAAATGGCTAACCGGTTCAGAGCTGGTCACGCCGAGTGTGCATTTCTAATCAGAACGTAATAGGCGCGCGAAAGGATGGCAGTGTGGAAACAAAGCAACTGAAGTGCCTGTCTTGTTTTTTTAACTGGTTTATATAGCGCGAATTCAACCCAAAGGTATTTGCGCACTTTACTTATGCACCAGTTACATTACCAAGGGCACATTCATTTGTTTGCTTTTTCTTGGCACGGGCGATTAGGTGATTCGCCCAGAATCACACGATGTTGAGCCGACTCCGAGACTTAAACCTGGTGCCCCAGCACCAAAGTCGGTAGATCTGGCCGTCACGCATCCTTGTTTGTTGATGAACCATACATGTAACCTCTTCGACATAATCTGGGCCACACAGCCACGCTTCCTAATAATAAAGTGTATTGGGGCAGTAACGGCCATTGCAACACAGAACTTTGAAGTTAAATGGATAACGACACCAGGAAGGCTGAATGTCAATCATGATTCTAACATCGCAAATATTTGAATTTCATTATCAGAATAACGTGTTCGTGAACTGCGACACCTGCTAGAGAAAAAAGCTATCCATTTAATCTGCTACTCACCAAACCTTAGGTTATGCATTTTTACTCCGAATGTATTACTTATACTTTCTATGAGAAAGAGCCAAACCATTTGAAGTTTTGTGCTACGTTTCAAATGTTAAACACGCTTTAGCAAAACTAATAGTGTGGTCTTTGAAATTCTACAAAAGATTTTTCAAATTCATAAACAAAGAGAGACAAGCATTGGCCGCGCGGCCGTGCGAGACGCGCTCTGTGGTGGGGGAGGGGGAAGGAGCGAGAGAGCAAGTGACGCGCTGCCGTGAAAGTGACACGGCCGCGCGGCCCCGAGAATCGCTCTGAGGTGGGGGAGGAGCAAGTGAGAGGAAAGACATATGGAGCCTGGAGCATGTGAGGAATGCGCGTTACTGTGCGCGTACTCGCATGCTCTAGGCCAGCCAAAAGTTGTGGTCGCATTTCTGCAAGCCCACTACAAAATGTCTCGCCCAGAGCCAGCGCTGAAGCGCTGGCTTTCAGGGCGAGACCTAAAAAAGCAATGCATTGGAATATCAAGTGTGGGGTTCCAGGGTTCCTTATCCAGCCCTAATCCCCTGGTGAGCTGCTCTCCTCTGCCAAACATGATTTGTATTCCCGGAATAAAAGGTAATAATGGTTTGCGCCAATATCATTAGCTGTGGCACATGCTGACAACGCAGGAATTGTTGCGAACAATGTAACTATATTTCCAAAATGGCTTGGAAAAAAAATGTATTGATACAAAATGTCTGCGGTCAAAGGCCACACGACCTCTGCACATTTTCTTTCGTATTGTAGCGTTTGGGAAGGCCCTTCTTTAAGGCCTCATTTAAAGCATCCGGCTAATATTGCAAAAAAATATCATAAATCTGTTTTGTACCCAGGAAGAAGCTACCGCACAGGCAGGCTAAACATTGCAGTAAAACCGGCGAAAATACAGCTTATCGTGTACCCCATGTTTTAATGCTTTTGTCAACACTGATTAAGTGGTAGTCTGTACTGACTCAGCATGTCAAGAAGGGAAATATTCCCCTGCATTGAGAGAAAGAATCTCATTGCTTCTTCTGGGACTGAAGACTACACTTCTATATGGTAGTACTTCAATTCATGATTGTGATCATATACCAAAAAGGTAAAGGTCATTATCTAACATAAAATAATGTGCACCAAATGTATAGATATTGTTAGTTCTCAGCACTGTAAGGTATGCAATGTGGGCTAGTTCTGTAGGTACTTTTAAGAGCTTTTACTTTTGGATGATGGCACTTTTATGGGATATTCTGCCTGCTGTAGGCTTTGTTGAGAGAAAGCTGAATTGAACAGGTGTTTAGTCATATGGAGTAATATAATTAAAATACGAAAATGTAATTTCCTGTAGTGATTCTGATTCACTTACATGACAGCATTATCTGTTTAATCAAAATGATGATACTATTCTTCAGATTTCCACCAACTCTGATGCTCCATTTATATCTCAAAAATGGAAAAAAAATTACTTTCCTAAATGTGAGTCACATGTTTAGTACCATGTATTCTAAATGTGGTAGCTCCAAGCAGATGCCAGAATGAGGATGCAGGCTATAAGCAGAGAGCTTGCTCCAGTATCGTTGCTGAGTAAGGGTGTCTCGGATCAACCCACAGGTCCTGTGCTACTGCTCCAGATTCTTATTTATACTTCCAGAAACCCACAATCTCTTATTTGAAATCACTGATGTTTTAGAGCCCAGTCCACATCTGAAGCGTTTTTCAGACAGATTTGATTGCTCCCTTAGGATTGTGAACCTATTTACTTGGGTTCCTATCCTGTCTTTCCTCTAGTTGGGTGTGACTCAATGATGCATGCTACGGAGCTACAGAAGAACATCAGAGTTAGCACATGTTCTTTGTGTTTGATTTCCATTGGTGTACGCCATGATATAGTGCCTGTGCTTTCACCGTTGGTGGTCTTAATTTGATCCACTAAGGCATCCATGAGAAATGTACTGACTCCTTTTTTTTTTTTTGCAGGAGTTTTGTGTAGTGTAAGTGTTTGAACTTTGGTGTCATTTTCAGGTTAAGTGTGGCAGAGTTTCAGGTCCTGACTCTGCCTCACCTGTCTCCATGCTTCTGTTGTGTTAATGTAGGCTGGATGCCTAGAGTGGGGCAATGCCGGTGTCTGGGGTCCTTCTGTCATTTGAATGTTCACTGCATGCCTGGAGTATGGCAGAGCCCTAGCCTTGTAATTGCAGTCAAGTGCAACGTAAACAACTAAAAGTCAGCCGTCCGTATCTGTATTGGGTTGCAGCCTTCCACTCTACCTCAGGAAAGCAGTAACAAAGTTATACCTGTGAGTTTTTAATCTCTTTATTCTACCTTTATTTTATATTAGTACCTGTGGCCAATGATGAAATCTGATAAGATATTGTATGTCACTCTAGTCAGTTAAGGAGAGTAAGCTCTACTTTTGACAGAAAAGCTGCGAAGGATACGTGCATGAACTCAGTGATAAAAAGAAGGCCTCATAAAAGTAAAGCCTTCAGTTAAAAATAGGTTGCTTGTTACCCCTCAGATGTGTGAAAAGCCTGTTTAACTGAATAAATACTTATAGCAGAAAATATTCCACAAGAAAATTTCAAAATCACTGGAATTTCTGTCAAATCATGTTGCGTTGACCAGTGGGGTGGCCTCTTGCCAGGAGCTGGTGGATAATATAGACAACTTTTTCCATGAGAAGTTAAGAAAAGGTCAGGAGGAATTCTTGTTTGAATGATCATCTAGCTACCAAGGGTCAGTCTTGGTAAAGAAGGTATGATGTCTGAGAGGGAGTGTTTTCGTATACTTATACCCTTATTGGTCACAGTATGTGAGGTATTTCTAAATATAGATAAAAGCCTAAAATCTCCACTAGTTATTTCTCGTAGTAGGTTCATCGAATCATAAAAAATAAAACTGCACCATTACAGGCAGAGATAATTCACCTATTTCTAAGAAGTGTTTCAGTTACTAATGAATTTAAAATACTGATAGTTCACGTGGTACTCAAAAACACTCCCACAATGCTAATGATCCAGTTAATTCTAGGCAAATTTCTCTGCTCCCCTAGGTGCCGCCAAATCTTCTAGGGAAGATCACCACTTAAAAACTCCGGAGTGCCATTCAGGGTGATGGATTTCTGGTTGGGTCCTAAGCCGGCTTTAGCCTGGGAATGAAAACGGAGTCAGTAGTAACATCTGTGATTGATAATCTTGGTGGTGCTGGGTCTGTGATCCTTTTGCATCTTTCTGCTGCATTTGACACTATTGATCTTTGAATCATCATTCAAAGTCTGGTGAATTTATTCAGTTTTGTCATGACACTAAAGCGATTGAACCCTTTCTGACTGGAAGAACTACGGCCTTGCAGTTTCAGTAAGTTACATTCTGACCTGAAACCAGTTTGGTAGTGAATGCTTCAGGGATTCTCTATCTTGTCCGTGTTCTTGTAGTGCTAGAGTCACTCTTATGGTTTGAAACCACGTGATGACCTTTGACTACCATGATATTAATTGACTTTTGGTGTTTTATTTTACCCTAGCCTGAATGTACGACATTTTTCCCTGCATATGCCTTGTTTCCCTTGAAGATTTCTTTCGTATCTCTCGTAGTTTTAAAGTAGGAGCTGTCACAGAGTAGAACAGCTTGCCAAGAACAGAATGTGTGGGATGTGCATTTGAAAGCATGAGAGAGAGAGACATGTGGAATGTACTTCTTGGTCTCGAAGTGCAGTGTTATGAGCAGTAGTGCACAAATGTACATTGTGTTGTACATTGGGAAGTATTATGAAGTTCTTACTATTGGCTTTGACATGCCCTCATGTCATCTTGAATTCTGACTCTGTCTTGCTTGAGCTTTTTGCGCGCACAGGCAGGCCCCCAGATTACTCAAGTTGTTTAGGTTATTCACGTTCAAGGTTGCTTTGTTTTGGAGATGAGATTGTTGAATGTACCGCCGGAGACTTTCGAAAGCTTTGTTAAGATAAAGGCTGGAACATGTGAGAATGCAGAGGGAACGTGGGAACTCCATTTGCCCTGGAATGCTTGCATGAAAGGTGGCCAATTCCAGTAAGTTTCCTTGGCGCAGAGGGAAGGCCTCTCGGAACCTTCTAGTGTGTTTTGAGACTATAAAGCTGAGGGTTGTTGACTTAGAGACCGGGATTGTTTTGGAGTCCGAATGGGGATGGACGCATTTACTTCGGTACAGCAGAACCCCGGTTTGCTGAGGCTCTTAACCCGGGCTGTGAATCCCCCAGTCTGGAGTGGGCTAAGATGCAGTGTTTGCAACCGGTGAGGTGATTTGTTTCTGATTGTTGCCTTTGCGATGTGTGGCTGTTTGCATGCATAGTCAGTTTCCAGTGGGTATAACAGTCATTGTGATGCGTGACTGTCAGTGTGTACCTTCAGTTTCCAGTGACTATAGTCATCTGAGGTGATTTCTTTGAGTATTGACTTTGTGATGTGTGAAAGTCTGTGTGCACGTCCAAGGTAATCATTTGATGTATTTAGTGTATATATCTTTCTGATTTCTTGCAGGACGTCCAGTTATTATTATTATCTGCTTGTGTTTATTATTATTGATGCATTTAACATTTGCATTTGCCAAGTGTGTTATTATTGCTTGCATATATATATATATACATACATATATATATATATATATATATATATATATGTACATTTGAATGTTGTTCATTTGACATCTGGGAAAACCTTTCTGTTAGAGAGCATTGCATAAATAAAACCCAAGCCTTATTCTGAAAACAGCATTTGATCTGCTTCATTTTATAAAGTGAAATCCCTTTCCCGGGGATGTGGTGTAATGTTTATTGCTTCGTCGTGTTTGAGCCACCATGTGGGAGAGTAGTATTCTGTATTATCTGACTAAGTGCGAAGCAAGACAGTTCTTTAAACTTTATTTGCGGTCTCTTGCTTGTCTGCTACATGGAGACATCATCAGTGTTTACATGTATGCCAACAATATGTACATCTTATTCAACTTGCCAAGGCTTTTCATCATACTCTCCTACAGATTTGCCACAGATCCTTAAAGCAGTCTGTTTGCAGATGCAAATAAACCTTCTAAAAGAGAAATGATTCAAAACGAAGATCATGCCCACACAGAACAACCAAATGAATGGGAAGTCAATACATGGCCCAGTTCCATGGGTCTACACCCTAAAACAGTTAAGATTAATCAAGGCACTTTTCTGCATATAGAGCATTTACTTACAACAACGAACTTGGTGACACCATCTAATTTTAGACGCAATGCATGACTGTACTTTTGTCCAGTTTGATAATTCATCAGTGCAAGATTGAAAGTAATCCTTCTTTGCTCTAACACAAGCTGATTTTTAGCCTTTGGAATGTTTCCAATTAGCATTGCGACCCAAAATAATATAGTTTTCTTGTTCTCTTCCTTGAAGTTTCAATTGGCAACAATTATCAGTGTGCCATTTATTAGTATCCAAAGAGCATAGCTTGCGGGTGGTGATGGGAGCCAAAATGTCTAGAGTCCTGGTTAGTGTCCGTTCAAGATGATCTAGAATTCAGAATGACAGTCCCGGTGAGAGTTAGCCATTTCCAGGAGTAACTGAGGAAAGGCATCAAGGCATTATTTTGTTCGTTTCTTGATAAGGTAAGATGACCAATGTCATGGGGGACCTGAAATTGGCACTCAATAAAGAATTAACTCACTCTAGAAACATTTTAGTAATCCACAGCCGCTTATTCCATGTTTTGATCAATGTTTGATAATCATTCATATCTTAGGCTGCAAAAGGATCAAGGAGAGTGAAAGGTGCTTGATTGCCCCTGCCTGGGCAATGAGCAGGTCTTCCTTTACATTGGTCAGAGTTTCTGTTTCCCTATTCAGACAGAAATCCAAATATTGATTGTACAGAAGGGTTTGATGTTCCATATACTACTTAATGTATCTGGTCACCCTAGTACTAGAAGTTTAAGATAGGTTTGTAATTGGCTAGAATATGTGTTCATTTTGGCTTTCATTAAAAGCAGAGTGATGATAGCATGTATCAGTAGTGCCTGGACATTTCCTATAAAAGTAGAAGTTTTAACTCATCTCATGACATCAAAGGAGAAGGCTTGGAAGAAGTCCTTTGAACAAGCAGTTGGACACAACTCAGCTGGTAGATTAGATTCTTTAATGCTGAGGGCTAGCTTGGAGATCAAATGTTCCTCCAGTTGTATTAGTGATGATTAGGGACTCACTGCATAACTTGTTTGTAAAGTTTGCAAGCTTTTCTAGGGGCGGAACTATTTTATATAGCACAGCTACCCTAGACGGATCTCTTTGAGCTCTATAAAAAAATCCATACAACCAAAGGCAGACATGAGAAGCTTTATAGCTTAAACAACCATGTCTTCACAATCTTGCAAAAAATTTAACACAGAGAGTCTTTGCATATAGACAGGAGAATGTAATTCCATTCTAGAGCATCCTGAGCCCTTTAAAACCCTTCTTCTACAATTTTTAACCCAAATTTGGGATTCCTTTACAGAACATGTCCGGTGGACCTCAAAGGTCTTTGAGTTTTTTTTCAGAATTGCTTACTCAGCAGGTTGTTTCTTTGGGTTTGATAGTCCCAGTGTATCAGACATGTCTTCTTAAACTGGATATGCTTGCTGATTGGCAGACAGTAAAACTGTGGAAGGGCAGCAGACACATGCTCAATTTATTTAGACTCTTTAATGTTATAGCTGTAATACTATACTATACTAGGTGGAGTTATAAAGCTCATGATGACCCGTAGGAATTCCAGCTCTGGAAGAGGCAACACTACATGAGGAGCCTGCTGTGTAGGGGTTAGTTGTCAAATAACCATGTTTTGAGTTGTTTCCGGAATATAAGTTCATTGCCTGCAGGATCAGAGGCAGGGAATTCCATAAGGTAGCAGCAATATAACTGAATGATCTTTCTCTGATTCTAGTTCTTCAGATTAAAGGGCCAGCGGCCCTTAGAGGACCGAAGGGCCCTCTTCGGGGTGTACTGGGTAATAAGCTGACTGAAGATGGGGGTCCCTGTCCTCGAACCACTTTATAAGCAATACATATCACCTTGAATTTGATTCTCTGGGCTACAGGTAACCGTTGAAAGTCCGTAAGACCTTTCCTCAATGAAGTATGTCTCGGTATTTGAAGAAAGGTACATGCAGCTGCATTGTGCAAGACTTATAGTTTGATAATGACTACTTGGGGCGCTCCCAGGTTCTGTAGTCCAGGCGAGAGAGGATCAGTGCCTGGACAACTAATCTCCTGGATGTCATAGGGAAATGATAAAGAATTTTGCACGGCATTCAAAGAATTCCAAAGCAGCAGCTTGAGGGCTTGGGTCTCCATCAATAGTGTTTTGTCCAGACATAGCCCCACACTTTTTATTGATGTTTTGGGGTCGGGAAAGATCTAAACAGTCCGGCCAGCCCAGGGGCTGTAGGGAAAAGGAGTTATTCCCCAAAATCATCAATTCTGTTTTAGTCCCATTCAACTTCAGGCAAGATTTATCCATCCAACTGACTACCACCTTCAGGTGGATGAAGAGGGATCCTGGTCTGTGGTGAGTGAAAAAAACAGTTGGGTGTCATCTGAATAAACGAAATATGGAGATCCCAAACGCTTTAACAATGTTAGCAAGAGGCTGCATATATAAATTGAAAAGTGTTGGGCTTAAGGAGGAGCCCTGCGGGACTCCACAGTGGAGAGGGAAAGCATTGTAAGATGAGGACTTCTCAAATAACTGGAACGATCTATCTTACAGAAAAGACCTGAGCCCATCCAGGCAATTCCTGAAACTCCATCTGGCCCTGTGAATCCTGTCAAGAAGGATGTCATGATTCACATTGTCGAAGGCAGCACTTAAAATCAAGAAGAATAATGGCTGCTGTGCCACCTTGGTCGAGCCTCTTAGCATCCTACACCACAGCTAGAAGGGCGGTTTCGGTACTATGTTTGGGCCGGAAACGGGTGTGGGTGTAATGAAGTATATTGCTGGTTTCAATAATTTCAGAGAAATGCATATTAACATGTTTTTCCAACACTTTACTCGGTCCTGAAAGAATAGATATAGGTTGATAATTTGCCAAACACGTGGGTTCTGAGTTTGGTTTCTTTAAAATGGCTTTGACCATAGCGTGCTTCAACGAATTCAGCACCTAAGGACAGAATCCTAGGAGGAGTGGGATCGCAAGGAGTGCCAGATTTAACTTGATTGAAAAGAGTAAAAAAGTTTTGATAAGATAGGGGAGGGAATTCTGAGAGGACAGTACGTCTATCTTCCTTACATCTGGACTAGACATTGGGGTCCAAGGCTCCCTCTGTGTCTTTGAAAGAATGATATATGTCAATACTTTTGTTTTGAAAGAAGGTGGCAAGGTCGTTACACCTGGCATTTGAGGGTTCAAGTTCCAGGCCTATGGACATGGGTTCTAACAAAGATTTAGTGATTTTAAACATCTCTCTAGGGGAATTTACCGCCCCATTATAAATATCGGATTCATAGTAGGTGGCTTGGGCAACTTTTATCTCTGCATGGTAGATCTTGACTGTTTTGCAATATTTAGCTTTAGGAAGTTCACCATAGTCCTTCCTCCAGGTCTTTTCTGTAATTTTACATTTTTCTTAAGTTCTCATAAGTGGGGGATATACCAAGGGGCAGACATATTTATTTTTAAAAGCTTGCATTTTCAAGGGAATGGTTTAGTCGAGAGAATGCCTCAACCATTTGGAGAACATACCTTAAGCAGCTTGTCAATCTGGGCCCAACTGTGGTATGGTCTCACTTAGTACATACTTCCAATCGTCGAGATTAAGATTAGACCAGTTTCGATCTATCCGGGCAGAAAGTTTAGGGGATACGAATGGGCCAGGAGTATCAAGGGGCATGGAAATCAAATAATGGTCGGATCAAACAATGGGAAGAGGATCTAAAACATGTAAATAAGGGTAGTCCGAGAAAATGAGATCGAGCATTTGCGTGAGTAGGACCATGTACTCTTTGGGTAAGCTGGATGGCTGCAAGATTTTGCAGAAATCCAGGTACTTGTGAGTCAGTAGACACATCAAAGTGACCATTAAAATCTCCTAGGACCATCAAGAAGGTTTTCTTGACAGCTAAAGTGGCTAGGGCCTCAGGGAAACTCTGGGAACATTGACCAACTGGTGCATGAGGACAGTAGGTAAGCACTCCTGAAAGCGTAAATGAGAGAGAAGGCTATCGCAAAGAACAAACTTTCACAGTTGGGAATGGAAAGGGATTCCGTCAAAGAAGAAAAATCTGTCTTTAACATAGTCGGCAGTCCTCCGCCCTTCATGTTTTTTCTCTGCCTCTATAAACAATGTAATAGTCGGAGGGCAAAGTCAAAGCTATGTCAGCTCCTGACTTCTCATGGAGCCAAGTTTCGTTTAAAAAAGTTGTGTCAGATCGTTCTTCCTCCAGGAGCAAACAAAATGTCCAGCTTGTGACGGGGAGGTATCTGCAATTAGTTAGGAACATTTTCCCTCTGGACTTGAGGGGGCAGGTACTATTGGGTGAGGGTGTGACTGAGAGGGGGAAGGCGCAGCCTTTACATTCCAGGGTAATATTCTCAATGTTGTTGAGCTTAATAGTATCCTTTTTTGGGAGGGGCTAAATAATAAAAATTGCCGGCATCCTGCCATGACTGGATGAAGGCCTTAGCTATTATTACACTTTGTGGAAAAGTTAGAATTGGGAAGATTCTACGAGGATTCAAACGGTAAAAGCATGCCTAAGTTTTGGCTGCCACCTATCTTTCTGACCTTGTAGACTAGAAGTGGTTTTTAGCTAGTAGAATAAGACCATAATTTTGTGTTCCAAAAATTGCAATTATTAGGAGGTAACATAATCTCGGTCATGAAGATTTCCCAGTTCTGGCACTCTTTTGTTGGCTTTACCCTTGAACAACTCGTGCACATCTGTTTGCCTCAGTCGATGCACCTTGAATATATGCCCTCTCATACAAGACCTGTGACATTCCTCTGGTCAATCAAGAAGGTAATAGCGCCTACTTCTGAGAGAGTCTCGTCATAAACTCTCAGTCAAGCCTGCTTTCAAAATGCTAGAAGTAGGCATGCTTATACACAATTAACAGATTCCTTCATTGGAAATATTAATGAATCATGTGTGTAGAGTATGTTTATTAATTATCTCAAAATAATAAAAAATGAAGTCCCTTGTTTGAAAGGGATCAGCAGCATTTTCCACTGCGCCTCTAAGATTCAGGTGAGGTGAGGTAACAGTTACGCAGATCTTCAGTGACACATTCACTCAGCAGGCATCTTTTCACATTATTCCTTGCATACCAAATCGTCTGCTTTCTAATCTCCACTGCTTTATACTTAAAACAGAAAATGGAAGCTGTCTGCTCATATAAAGTGTAGTGAGTTTCCACAACTTATGCACGGCGAATTCACAGATTTTACGGGCATGGGTCTGTTCCTTGAATAGTGTGATAGAAATTAAGCCTGAAGGCGTGATTTTGATCTCCAGGCAGATCACAAGGATTACAATGGCATTGCTGCAAAGCCGCTCTGAGTCTTAGAAGCAGATGAAAAGAATGCAAATTAAGGACCCAGAGCCTATTGCAGAAATAAGCAAAGGAACATTAAGATTTGCAGCTCATTTGTGGGGAGTAAAGGCCCTGAAGGTAATATGAGAAAGGGTTTATAAGCCATACCCAGGTATTTATTTTTGAGTAAATACTCTCCGTTATTTGGAAAATTGTGTATTCTTGTGTGGCTATTCGGACTCCGTCTTTTAACAACAAACAAGCTTCTTAATCTCGATTTGTTTTTTTTAGGTCTCGCCTATCAGACCCCTTTTAGCTGGAGCTTGCTGTAGGTGAAAGCCCTTTGTTGACTATGGCAAAAACTTAAAGTGGGCTTAGGGTCCGTCCATTGCTTACCATTAGTTTGCTTTCTTGTCACTATTATTTGCTTGCTTCTTACACAGTGACTTTGCCTCTTCTTTTTTTTGTCCGTCCCCTGGAGCATAGCCTCTTAACCATACATTTGTTTGGCTGACTTGTATACTTCCACTGCTCAATGTTAGGGAAGATCTTTTTTCTTTTTCATTAAGCACTCTATGAACAGTGCATGTGTTTACCAGTTCTCTCCATCGTGTGCTGCTCCCCCCCCCCCCAAGAACTGCTTCCCCTCACTCTTGCTCTGTGTTGCTCCCTCATCTCTCTCCTCAAGCTCATCTATTGCTTTCCCCAGACCTCCCTGCCTTTTATTTTTTTAAAGGCCTCCGCGGGCCCAGCCTCAATCACCTTCTTTGCTACCTCACCCTAAGCCCACCCCCTGTTGCTCCCCCCCCCGCCACCCGCTCCTTCGGAACCCATTGCGGTCCATATTTTTATTTTATTTTTATGTTTTTTGGATGGCGCAGCAACTGCCCTATGCTGTTGGGCTTCTCTGCGGTGCTGGGAGTGCTTTTATGCCAATAAATTCAGGTTTTTTATGAGCTCAGTGGCGCGAGCTGTCTTGGATCAGAAAATAAAAAAATGGATTTGTGATTTCCTGGCCACACGCATGTCTGGCAAGGCAGATACATGTATACATCATCACACATTCGGCTAGCATCAGCGTGCTATTTTTTCCTCTACATATTCATTTATTTTTGCAGATGCTACACAGCATTAGCAGAAAACATTGGCAAAGCCTATGGGTCAATAACGCCAGACCGATTGGCCTTGATAATGGTTGTTATGTCTGCTACAGAATGCTTTAGCTGTCTAGACAACCTAATATCATTGTTCCAAAGAGTAAAATAGGTAGTGCAGCTAGGGTGGGTTTTGGACCAGTCCCCTTTAGTCATTGGTTTCATGTGTTTTTCATGGTTTGGTGCTGCTTGAATGAACTATCCATCATGGAATGGTATTTCGTGGAGGGTTACATTGTTCTTTTTTGTGTTCCCATTAAGTTTTGGTGATGAGGTTAGCAAAGTCCTTTTATTAGATTACAGGCAATGTGAGCTCTTTGAAGTATTTACTTTGCTGACACTACATTTTATTGCTGCTTTATGGCCTTTTGATTTAGGGAGTGTTTACGGTTTGGGTGCGTTTATTAAAAACAGAGTGCCATTCACTAATTGTCTTTTAGTGTTAGTTTGTTTTATTTCGATGTTATGATAAAATGTTGGATTTACAGCTTGTTTTGATCACAAAGTGAAGACGTCCTTGCACATAGGCATTCTTAAAAACGCTTTGTCGAAAGTATAAACTATGCTCTGTATGCCTTTTAAGTTCAACACTTGCAAGGCAAACTTCCTCTTCTGACTTCTGTTCTTAGCACACGTCTTTGAGGGCACAGCTTCACTTTGTTAATGTAATCAGGAAAGGGTCCTTTTTAGGTCGAGCATTCGAGACCTCTTGTTTATACTTTAGTATAAATACTTATATGTGTATGTACTTTGTGGGCTCTGGAGATCAGCCCTAGGACTTGACTGCTTCTGCTTAGGGACTTTTTTCTGTTCAACTGCCTCTATTTAACTGTCTTGATAGAAAACGAGCAGCAGAGGTCAGTAAAATACCAGAATCACTTTAGCATTCTCTAGATTCCAGTCCATAGAAATTGTCTTCCACGAACACCCATAGACAATAATATTTTTTTCAAATCTTGTATTTTCGGTGATATGACCACCGAAGGCCCTGATTTTATTTTAAAAACAGAGCTTTAGACTATACCATTTCCCGCTGAAAGGCAATATTTCTCTCCATGTGTTCCCATACCTGGTGTGTCACGCAGTTTGGTGCTTACTTTCCCTCCATGATAAAGAACAGTAGATGTTTCAGCATCCAGGCTAATGTGCTGCATAGCTAAATACATATAAGGTCCCAAAGGCGAGACCGATTGCATTGCAAATGCTTGTTCCAGTTTGTATGTTGTTGTAGCCCAAGGTGCTGCTTTACTATGAATTTTTTTCTGCAGCAGTTTGGGGCAATGCATGCAGTCGTCCAATTATTACCAAACAGGTCCCCTAACAAAAAGTCCATTATTGGCTTTGCCAGTGCTTGTTTACATTGATGATGGCTTCTGTGCCAGACCTGAGGGCATCCTGATCAATAAGTGTGGCTTGCTACCCACAATACACAGATGGCACCTGTTAATATAAAAAATTCACAGACAGATCTCCCTTGCTTGGTAAATGCACCTACCTTGGTTATTTTCAGGCTTCAATGACAGCAGCCAGATCAGGTTTAGAAGTAAACGAGGCAAACGCTTATTGACTGATGGATTTAACCATAAGCTACACATTACCAACTGGAAGACTAATCATGACCTTTCCATATGTGATGGTAACAACCAAATAATGTACCCATAGCAGGTGTAACGTCTAGGTGTTAAAGGTGATCGACACTGGACTCTGAGTACCAGGTTCACATGGTGATAAACAGCGAGCGTTTTTATTTAAAGTAGCCTTCACTTCCCTTGTATCATCCAGTTTCTGAGAAAAGTCTTCTTTTTCCTCGTTCATGCCTGTGTACCCATTTACTGTGAGTATTCTCTGGAGCCGCTCAATCTCTGGCCACTGGGTTGGTCTTGGGTTTTTACATAAGCTTAGCTTAGTCTTCAGGTGACTGTACCAACTGCCTGTAGTTGTGGAGCGTGCATCAAATTTAAAACTCTTTATAGGTTTCCCCTTCCCGTTTTTCAGGTTGGCCTGCCTTAGTGGCAAGTCACACAAATTTACCTCTGTTTCAGATTTCTGGTTTCAGGGTATTTTTCAGAGTATGTATATGGTATTTCCCTAGCACAAAACTAGCAAAAAGGCAGCGGAGCACTGTAAAATGTCAGAGACAGCTATAAAGAGTACTTTGTCTTGCCAAACGGAAATGAGCAGAATCGAACCTTTGAGCCAGAAATCCTTAGTTATGCAACAGACTTGTGAATTTTTAACAAAACAAATGACAGAACAATTTCTCAAGTCTCCCCTCTAGGGCCTCTTTTGCCACTCCTTTCCACCAATGTGTAAGCTTCAGGTCCCTGTGTGCAGATGGCTATTGGCCCCAACTCCATCTTTAGCAACTAATCTGGCTGTTGCTAACATATCTGTCCTCTGAGCGACTCAGTGATTTTGCACAGCCCCTAGGTCATTTGAAACATGAATTTTCACAGATTCCTTGGGGACGTCGGTGAGTGTTGGAGACCCAGTCATCCCAAGGCTGCATGAGTGTTCTCTACAGCAGAGTACCAGATTCTGTCGAGCCTATCATTGACTACGGGTATTCTTTCTTTATTCCAGAAATATATCAATGTTTATTTGGCCACCAGCAACATCTGTGAAATCAATCTGGCTTTTTCCGATTCTATGGGGAGCACGTGCTTCATGAAGAAAGCACCCCCCTCCTTTAAGAACACACACACCCCTCCTGAGCACTAAGGGGGTAGTAGAATATGCTCATTTATATGGGAGGCACTGTCAAGGACTAAGATGCATTGGAGTGCACTGATGGGACCATATCACTATTCGGAAGAGGGTGCAGTCTGCGATGTGGGACACAAGGGAACAGTTGTTAGTGAGTGTGGCGGATGGCTCTTAACCTCACTGCAACATACTGTGTTATCTCACAAGAATGTAATCCTTTTACATGTACTTGCCACTGCAATGAATTTGTTCTTGCCATCTACTTCGTAATAAGTACTAATTCTAGTAAACACATAGGAGCAGATTCATTGATATATGAATGGATCTGTGCTTCAGCGACTTGCAGCTCTGTAAAATATACAAAAATGATGCCAACGAGACGAAGCATTTTAATATTGAGTTCTGTCAACCACCCAAAAAACAAATGTTTATCCTTCTATTAACCCAGGAAAAGTATTTTATTTTGGGAAGTAGATCAATAATTAGGATGGGCTGCCATCTTCTCCCTGGTCTTAGGTGGCCGTCCCCATAACCTAATAGGGCACACCATCAAGAGTCAAGTTGCTGAGCACAACTGTTCGGGCTGGTCCGATACCATTGGTGAACTGGTGAGGAGTGGCTCTAACTGGGATCCCGACTGTGGCATACCTGCTGAAAAGCTCAGCAGTGTGGCTGCAGCTGCTACATCCTTTTCCTTTTTTGTCCTTTTTAGGTCGAGCCTAGCGCAGCGCGCAGGCGCTGCACTATGGGAGGCTTCTTGTGAGCACTCTAAACTTCTCCGTGTGGGTCTGACTCCTCCCACACATAGGATTGGCTTTTGCGTGTGTCTTTCACTAATGAAAGCACGCAAATGGCTAAAGGCGGGTGCATGTCCCACCTTCTTTTTTTATGTTCACTCCCACAGCGTTTTGCTCTCGGGAGCGAGCAGCGGCGCGCAGGGTGGCAGCTGCATTCCTGGTGGGTCAGGTTACTATCTACACACAACGCCAACGCGCCCTGCTTTCTCTTTCTCTTGCAATCTGGTCTTTGACTGCCAGCGCCTAATAGCTTGCGTTTGGTTACATACAGCTTGAATTTAGATCACTTCCTTGGATGTATATATGTTTGTATTTTCGCTCGTCCTGTCGGCCTATAATGCCTTTATAAGCTGAACTCTAACACACGCCTTGCAGGCACATAGGAATATTTTAAATGTGTAAAATCGTGGGATTTAGAGACAGCAGGTTTTGTAAAATGTTTCATTTTTCTCGTTCTGAGTTTCTTAGAATTTAACGTTGGTACCAGATCACATAGCGCGTACACCTCACCTCCGCTACTGAAGAAAGTAGGTTTCATATTGCGAGAGCGCAAGGATAGTGACAAATATTGAGTGACTCAGACATGAGCAATGACGTGGAGGTGGGCTGCTCCTCCCTGCGCTCGCCGGGCAGCCTGCACGGAGGCCAGCTCAAGGAGAACAACAAAGGTAACTCAATCTGCGTTCCGGATCCAGGCGCTAAACACGCTGGAACTTCGAAGCGCTATTCTAGGATTAGGATTACACAATAATGGACGCGCAAACGCCTATAGGAAATAAACACTGCCAGGGGGGCTACAGAAGGATTATTTCAAGATATCGAATTATTTTCACGTTTAACTCTGCTTTTTAAAACAGTTCTTGCCTTGCCAAATAACATTTTATTAAAAACAAATTATACTACAATAGTTATTTTAGAACAACCAATATCAGATATAATTACAATGGGCCAAGAACACGGAACAATTATCGTTTCCAATTCAAATGTCGCGATTTTGTTTTGTTTTAAGATTTTTCCTGCACATTTTAAATAGGGGAGCATTAGGAACACCCTGTGGGTGCAAATGTCACTCATTTCATTGCAAAGACGATCGAGCCTTGATGTGGCCACAACAATGTAGAATTCTTTCACTGCACAAGCAGCTGATGGTCCGGTGCTGAGTACACTTCAGTCGTCGCTGAGGAGCTGCGTCTGCTCTTTGCCTCTATTCGGTACAAAATTGGTCATTGCAGAGGCACCGCAGCCTCGGTCTGAAGCAGCTCTTTATTGGGCACACTTTGTTGCTGAAGTGCTTACAAAAATAGATGGATTCTGTGAAGTACAGCAATGTGCATCCTAGGCTGCCAGGATTCATTCTAAGCGATCAAATTTGGGATATAACATGCATTTTTCTATAAATTTATACCCGTGTTGTTTCTGTGTGCGTCTTTTCTCACGTGTTTTTACTCTCTCAGTCCACAGTCTGTCCCAATCTTTCAGTCCTCAGGTACCCATCCCCTCAGTTGCATAACTTAGATTTATCACTGTACTTTAACTCCAACATCTCCCTTTTTTTCCATAACAGTCCCCGTTCCAAAATATACTCCTCTTGTGTCCCATCAGACATTGTTTCTTTGCCTAAAAATTTCCTCTTCCCAGGTTGCTCAGGTTTGCCCAGTCTCTAGCTATCCCTTTATTGCTGTCCTTCCCTTTGCCAAACTGACCTGGCGCCTACTTTCCTTAAGACTCTAGATATATGTTGCCTTGCACATCTCTAGACATATCACCCTGCTCCCTCAAACTGTCTCCTCTTCCCCTGCCATCTCCTCCTCCCAAGCCTTCTCCTCCTCCTCTTCCCGTCTCACTAACCCAAGTCATCTCCTCCTGTCGCACCCACCCACAAACTATCGCCTCCTGTCGCACCCCCAAAGACATCTCCTCCTGTCTCACTCCCCCAGCCATCTCCTCCTGTCTCATCTTCCAGTCATCTCCTACTGTCTCACCACCTCCCCTAGCCATCGCCTCCTGTCTCACTCTTCGGTGCCGTTTGCCAGTGGCATGTAAAGTAACAGTTGATGTTGTTGCACCAAGGATATTGTGCTGCATAACTAAATACTTATAAGGTCCCAAAAGCGAGACCTATTGCTATGCCAATGCTTGTTTTATTTGTGTTAGTCTTTACATGTATTATGGTTACAATCTCTCAGGCTTACATTGAACTTGTCCTTATGATAATCCTACCATTCTAAAGGATCGAAACGCTGTTAACAACATAAGTAAACCAAATTCCTATTCCTTTATTTTACAGTTTATGGGCTGTATTCCTTCCGATGTAATTGTGATACATACATTGCACCCTCAAGTTACATGTATTACGCTTTTGTCTGAGAACGTTTTTTCCACTTTTTTGACTTCACGTTTATTCACACCCCACTGTAGCCTTTGCTTGTGAAATGTAATTTATTTATGGATCTTTATATAATAAAAACTTTGTTTTGAATGTATAATATTGAGTGGTATTCCTTGTTTCCCTAGGGGCCGTCGTTGTATGGGTCCCAGGGTTTCCCTTTAAAAAAATACATTGAACAGAGGGGGCATTTGGTCAGCTGGGAGTCTAGGGTTTTTGTTCTCTCTTTTCTTGAGAAACATCACGGTAACAAAAGTAGATTTTTGCTAAGTGGAGTGTCAGGGAATTGTTGTGGTGTTGTTTGTGTTTTGTGTTGACGATTGTCCCTCACTCAGTGTTCCTGTACAATTTTTGTTTATTTATATTTTTCTCTATGATGCCTCTGTTCCAACCAGAATTAGAGTGCTTTACAGCGAACAAAAGAATACTTCAAATCATTCTAAGAAGATTAAAAAGACCGAAGGTTCACAAGTAATCCATGTACAGTGCTAAAGTGCTGCACTGTTGTGCTTAGCAGATTTCTTATAGAAGTAGTTTCTTAGCGCTTGAGAGATGAGGAGGCTGTGAAGTTAATGATGATTTTAATACTTTATTTATTGTGAACCAAATCACCTGTATGCATAAGAGAGCACGAGATGAGAGACCTGCCCAGGAGAAGAGAGTACTGTTTTAAAGAGGCCGTTGTATCCATAACTTGAAGCCCAGAACAGCGAAACATGTATCACTCACCTCCTAGTCCATTTAAAAGTTGAGACAGAAAGTAGTTAATTGTGCCCATAGCCGAGATTTCTGCAAGGATTATAGTATGATGTTTTGTTGTACATACAGGCTGGAATGTTCTGGAGAAGCACTTGTACGTTCTCCAAACCAGTTTGAGGAGTAGCCTAGGTTTTATCGGGAGCAAATGAAACATTTTCAGCATGGAATTTTGTTTATTGAAGTTTAGTGACGCACTTTTGATTATTTGTTCAAATCTCTTCTCCAACATTGCCTCCAATAAGATTGTTACAATAAAAGAGAATGCGATGTTTCTTTACATTAATCATGGAGGTATTTCCCTTTGATGTGTTGCAATATAATCAGGTGAGGATTGTATATCTTCCCCTGACAGGAATCTAATCCTGGCTGGTGTGTGCGACATACTCTATTGGTTTAAGAAGTCGAGCCACTCACCCTCTCCCAATAATCCGGAGGGAATTCAGACCAGTGTATTGAACTGAACTGTTTAAAGTCAAATGGGGGAGTAATTCATATACATGCTACATAATTTCAATAGATGAGATGTTTGCAGATTCGTCATTAAAGTAATAACAAGTGTGATATCTTTAAGTAAATCATGTGTGTATTCTTGTGCAGCTTAATACTCTGCAATTAAATCAGAGTTGTAAATGTTTCTATTCTAGGAGTTGAACTCTGACTGGTAAATGCCAGAAACTATGATATATATATATATTGACAGCACCAAAATGGAGAGTGTTAAATGGATGTGTTGTTAAAAGACTGATAATTAGTGATTAGTCCGGCTCAAAGGACGAAACCTGCTGAGATAACAAGCACTTGCACTTTAACATATATTAGAGCATATTTGCGCAATTTGCACAGGTAGCATAGGGGTATCTGTTGAAGAAACTTCATCCCAAGAGGGAATAAAGGTATACTCTACAGCACTTGCACTTTACAAAAAATTTGCACAGTATTGGGAAATCAGATTATCCTGCTATGATACTTAGGTGCAATGGCACTTTATTCTCCTTGCGTAAATTTGCACAAATATATTATCAAGCAGATGACTTATATCAGCAGAAGTGATAACAGTACTTCTGTTATGTTCTAGTACCATAGCTGTATATTGAGATTCTGTATGGGCCAAGAAAATTGTAATATGCTGCTATTTTGGGAAGTTGTGATCTAGTGCACTGGCACTTTATTCGCAATCAGATTTGCACAAAGCACTTGCACTTTATAACCAGCCCACATCGCGATTATAAAAGTTGTAGGCGGTCGGAGTTATTACAAAACAACAACATGAGTTGGGAATATGTGTATGTATATCTATACATTTTTTGATTTACCCATACAGGATAACTAAATGCAGTAATGAACACATCGTTGAAACCATTATTTCAATCAGTGAGACCCTGGTGGCAGCAGGGGATTGCATAGTCAATACACAGCCTAGCACCTTCAGGATACACAAAGAGATCCATCCCCGACATATGTTGAAAATAATGTGGTACAATAAAGTTATTTGAAATGTATATAAAAACAGTTAACAGCCATTCTGACGTAAGCAAAGAACAAAAAAGAAAAAAATTGGAAAAAACAAAAGGAAATAAATATATGTGTGTATGAAACATAAGAGTAGTCTTAAAACGAGGACAGTGAAAATAATGTATCATGTATAAAACTGAGAGAAAAAAAGAAAAAAGACACACATAGAGTCTTGTTGGTGTCTATCAACATGTGATGTCAGAAAGAAAAGAGTTTAAATTGTTGTAATGAAATGGTGCTCGTTGTGTGAGCAAGGCAGGGGATCCTGCCGAAACGCATAGCAGTCTTTCAAGCAAAATAAACGTTTGAAAACCTACCTTCGATTTGCGGTGTCGTATTTCTGGTGTAGCAGTGGAAACCGGAAGTGGTGCCCGGCATTTCAGTGAAGCGCACAAATCCTAGCGGTTTGAGGTACTTTCTAATAGATGCTGTCACTCCCAATAAAAGAGGAGGGGACAGAGAAAGAGCTCTAAGACTACTCGAGGCCAACTATATCATTAACCTCGATACAAAAGTTCCTAAAGGTCTAAATGCCACAGAGGAATTGTATACCTGTCTCTAACTTGATTAAACCGCGAGTAAAGTATACCTTTGAATCTATGAGTCCAATAAGCCACTCATTAATTGCCATTGGTGTTTAAGAATTGTGAATACATTTTTTTGATATTAATCAAAACATCACAACTGCCGCATTTTGCACAAGTTTTTACACATAGGGTGAGTTAGTACTGTTTTAGTAGGATTTTAAAGGGTTTTAATTTAGGATATTAATAATTGGAAAACGCAATTTGCACAGCAGTTGCACTTTACAACATTTAACGTTTATATAAACACACAGGAGTATTGTACTGTAGTAGCAAAATTTGCACATTAATTAGGGATAGTTTTTAGGAATTTAGGTATTTATACCGAAATGTTCTTTTATACATGATTTTAGACACTTTTATAATCATGTTCTCTCCCATTATCAACTACAAGGAATTTTTAGCTACAGGTTCAATTGATGAAATGTAATCATTTGATACAACTTTTTACAACTGTTATTGGGAATGTTATTAAGGTATTCTACCGTAATAGTCACAGGAATGCAACTATTTTGCCATTCATTTCCCTAATAGTTGAATTTATCATCTGTTTTTACGTTACTTGTTTATTTGCACTTGTCACTTTAAACACTGGTTGAGTAAAAGGAAAATAAAGTAAAAAAAGGAAAGGGGAAAAAAACGGTATAAAAAACTGCTCACCTGACAGAGCGTGTCATGTGATCAAGGCCCGAGGCGGGCAAAAACGCATCATGGCTGTAGAGGTCCTGGAGCAAGAATAAAAAATACTTCTGCTGCACAACGCTGTGGTCCGTGCCCGTTTTTTCCAAGAAAGGAATCCCCAAGACGGAGTTAAACGAGAGATATATATATATATATATATATATATATATATATATATATATATATATATATATATATATATATATATATTCACTGAAAAAACCATAGGTTTTAGGGACAGTTATAGTTAGTTGGACATTTCACTCGTACAAAACCCATGAAATTCCCCCGTTATAGTTAGTTCAGCTAACTATAACTCGCTCCCCCGCAATGCACTGCTGATGACGTCACATATTACATCACTCATGACATGGTCAGTGACATCACTGATGACATCACTGATGACATCTCAAATGACATCACTGATGACATCATGCAGTGACTGTGTTTCTGTAAAGTTTAAATATTTTTAATATATATAGGAAAAGACGTATTGAAGAATGAGTGGGTGTATAAGTGTCTGTATGGATGATTTAGTAGGTGCGTGACTGACTCTATAAGTGAGTGATTTAACGTATCTTACTGAATGCATGGGTTAGTGACTAAACTGGGTGAATGTCTGTATCCGTCTGTCTGTTGCTGTGTAAGTGGCTGCATGTGTTTGTGAATAGCTACATGAGTGTCTATATGAGTTATTGAATGGTTGTCTGAGTATCTGTATGGGTGCCTGAGTGTTTGTGTGGGAGGGTGTGTGCGACTCTGTGCATAGATGTGTGAGTGGGTAATTCACTGGGTGGATGGTTTCAAGAGTGCATCTGTGATAGACTGTATGGGTGGGTAAGTGTGTGTAAGAGTGTGTTAGTGAGTGAATGTATGTCCCAGTGGTACATGTGTGACTAACTACATATGTGAAAGGCAGTATATATGTGTGTTGGAGTATATAAATAGCTATAAGCGAGAGTGAGTGATTGTGATAGTGGCTGTATGGATGAGTGTGTGCTTGTATCAGTGATTGTATAAGAGCGTAACAATGTGCTAGTATTTGTATGATTAAGTGAGCTGGTGTGTGTATAACTGTATAGGTGAGTAAATGGCAGTGTGTTTAATTATTTGCATGACTGACTAGGTGTGTGAGTACCTCTATGGATGAGTGGCGGTTTTTGAGTGTCTATATAGGAGTAAGAGTGCATATGATAGTCCTGTACTGAGTGACCATAAGTATGAGTGACTGTACGGGTGAGTGAGTGGATGTGTGTGTGTAGACCTAAGAATCAGTGAGTGGGTATGTAGTTATTGGTGTTGGAGTGTCTATGGTTTTGCGAATGGCAGTCTGTAATTTAGAGTGGGTGTATCAAAGGTTATATTAGGGTGTGAGGAGGTGCATCAGATTATCATGTGGATGATGTCATCAGTGATGTCATCAGTGATGTCATTTGAGATGTCATCAGTGATGTCATCAGTGATGTCACTGACCATGTCATGAGTGATGTAATATGTGACGTCATCAGCAGTGCATTGCGGGGGCGCGAGTTATAGTTAGCTGAACTAACTATAACGGGGGAATTTCACGGGTTTTGTACGAGTGAAATGTCCAACTAACTATAACTGTCCCTAAAACCTATGGTTTTTTCAGTGAATTTCAAAGGTTTTTTAAATGCTAATTCCTAACTATAACGCCCCTAAAACCTATGGTTTTTTCAGTGAATTTCAAAGGTTTTGTAAATGACAATTTTTAAATGTATTAATTGTTATATTTATTTTTTTGATACTAATTTACTACATTTTTTAAAACTATTTATTTTTAGATATTTTATTTATTAAATTACATTGTAATTACATTATACATTACATTACAAAATATACTTTCTCAGAATGAATTACTTTAGTTTAAATAGTTTGCAAATAGGCAATAGAGTTTTAAGTACAGTAGTTACAGTTGTTGCAATGGGCAACACAATTTCAAACACAATGCAACATTGACCTCAATGTGAATTTCTAGTTAAATGCAATTAGTTACTTTATGGATTACTTTTCTAACCACAGGACTGGATCCTAGATTCAGTCCTGGGACATCTCCTGTAAACAGTTGAGTAAAAGCGTTTTGGTTACAGTAGTGATTTTTAAGGAATATTATTGTATTTTAAAAGTTGACACTTAGAAACTTTTTCACATAGAATCACCAATGTTATCCTATGGGAGGAAATTCACTTAGCAGGTAAGTAGTGTTATCGTTACTTTTTCTTACTCAGTGTTGGATCCTGGATCCAGCACTGGTGCATCTCCTGTAAACAGTTGAAAGAATGCGTTTAAGTCATACAGGCGATTTTTAAGGAATATTTGTAATTTGTGAAAATCGACACTTTGAAACTTTTCTGCTGAAAACCAGACAATGGATTCCTATGGAAGGAAATATAAGTTACTGGTAAGTACGGTTAGAATTACTTTTCAGGGTCAGTGCTGGGCTAAAAGATGCAGTACTGGGTTCTCTCCTGATAACAGGTGAGTAAATCGGAATTTGTAGTTCGGTTGATTTTAGAGGAATATTATAAAGTTCCAAAACTCCACACTTAGAAGAATTTCCAAGTGAAACCAGTCAATGTTAGCCTATGGAAGAAAATTCAAGTTGCTGGTAAGTACGGTTAAAATTACTTTTCAGGATCAGTACTGGGCTGAAAGATGCAGCACTGAGGTCTCTCCTGATAACAGGTGAGTAAATCGGAATCCGTATTTCGGCTGATTTTAGAGGAATATTATAAAGTTCCAAATCTGCACACTTAGAAGAATTTCCAAGTGAAACCAGTCAATGTTAGCCTATGGAAGGAAATTCAAGTTACTGGTAAGTACGGTTAGAATTACTTTTCAGGACCAGTACTGGGCTGAAAGATGCAGCACTGAGGTCTCTCCTGATAACAGGTGAGTAAATCGGAATTCGTATTTCGGCTGATTTTAGAGGAATATTTGCACAATGGTGAAGGGAGGGGCGGGGCCTGAGGTGACATCTGTGCAAACGCGCCCCGTGGCGCGTTTTAAGTTGGGGGATTAAGTCCCCTTGAATCATGAGGGTCCCTGGGGCCAACTAGCCCACCAGGAACCTCCAGTATGCGCCAGGGGCTGCGTTGCAGAGACGTGTACAGAGGCCACATCCCTTTTACACCTCTCTGCAACACAGCTCTGTGGCGCTTTCTGGACGTACCTGTTGGGCTAGTTGGCCCCCAGGGACCCTCAGGATTGAAGGGGATTTAATTCCCATATTAAAACACGCCACGGGGCCTGTTTGCACACATGTCACCTGAAGCCCCGCCCCTCCCTTCACCACTGTGCAAACGCGCCCGTGGCGCGTTTTAAGTTGGGGGATTAAGTCCCCTTGAATCCTGAGGGTCCCTGGAGTCCAACTAGCCCACCATGTACTTCCAAAAAGCGCCACAGAGCTGCGTTGCAGAGAGGTGTAAAAGGGGCGTGGCCTCTGTACACCTCTCTGCAACGCAGCCCCTGGCGCATACTGGAGGTTCCTGGTGGGCTAGTTTGCCCCAGGGGCCCCCAGTATTCAAGGGGAATTACTCCCCTTCTCAAAACGCGCCAGGGGCGCGTTTGCAGAGTGCTGCAGGGAGGAGGGCGGGCCTCCGGCACGATGCCGGTCTTTTTTTTGATTGGGAGGGGGCTGCGTGGCCCCCTTCCCTCAGCCACTTTTGCCCCGGGAACCCCATCCCCCGGGGCCTGAGGATTTTTTTTTTTTTGTAATAAAATTTAAAAAAACGGAAAGGGGGCCGCGTGGCCCCCTTCCCTGGGCCTGTATTGGCCCCGGGGACCCCATCCCCCGGGGCAAGCCCTCTTTTTTAAATTAAAAATGTGGAGGGGGCTGCGTGGCCCCCTCCTCAGGCCATTTAAGGCCCGGGGACCCCATCCCCGGGGCCGGCCTTTAAATATTTTTTTTTTATTTTTTTTAGGGGAGGGGGTCTGCGTGGCCCCCTCCCTGGCCACTTATGGCCCTGGGGACCCCATCCCCCGGGGCCTGGCCTCTCGTTGGGGACTGTGGGGGTCCCCAAACCCCCACAGTCCCGCCGGCTCCCCGTGTCCTACGGGAGCCGGCATTGCTTTCCACATGGGGAGCAGCTAAGATGCTGCTCCCCATGTGGAAAGCAATTTGCTTTGGATATTGGAAGCGAGAGCAGGTTTCCTGCTCTCACTTCCAATATCCAAAACAAGTTTGCAATGACAGGACGGGAGCCGCGAGGCTCCCGTCCTGTCATTGCAAACAGCAGTGTCGCGGGGTAGGCACCCCGGGACACTGCAGGAGCTGGCCCTGGGGGTGGCGGTCCCCAGGGCCACCACAGGCTCCAAGAGGGGGCCGCGCGGCCCCCTCCCCACATTTAGAAAGCCCCGGGAGGTGGTGGTCCCTGGGGCTTCGGGGTCCAAAACGGACCCCCATTTTAAATTTTTTAGTGCCCCGGGGAGGTGGCAGTCCCCGGGGCATGTGGGGGGCTGGAGCCCCCCACACAGGTTAAAAGATTTTTTTTAAAAAGCCCCGGGGTGGTGGCGGTCCCCGTGGCAGCGGGAGGGCAAAGAGCCCTCCCGCACCATTATTTTTTTTAAACCCCGGGGGGTGACGGTCCCTAGGGCTTTGGGGGGCCTCTAAGGGGCCCCCACATATTAAAAAGAAACCCCTGCATGCCCCCGGGACTTGGCCCACCCGGGGGCCAATTAACAACGAAGCGTGGGAGACTGCGCTTCGTTTTTTTTTTTTCTCGGCGGGATCCGTGCACCCTGAGCGCATCCCGCCGATTTATTTTTTTAAATGCTTTTTTCTGCCCAGGGGTCCTTGTGGGACCCCTGAGCAGACCTAGGGGGTCAGGGTGTTTCTACCCTGCCCCTTTGTGCGTTTTGCGCACTTGTTTCTTCTGGGTTTTTTTCTAATCGGCTGGATCCGCGCACCCTGAGCGCATCCTGCCGATTTTTTAAAAAAATGCTTTTTCTGCCCAGGGGTCCTTGTGGGACCACCTGAGCAGACCTAGGGGGTCAGGGTGTTTCTACCCTGCTCCCTTTGCGCTTTGCGCACTTGTTTCTGTCCCTCGGTTCTACCGAGGGACAAAATGGCTGCCAACACTTCCTGATTTGGAGTGTTGACAGCCACTTGACAGCCAATTAGCATGCAGCTCGTGGTCGGGAGGGTACGCGGACCCTACTTGGCCATAGATATATATGTGACTTAACTTTTGATTTTCTCAGGAACTACTGAACAGATTTATACCATTTAACAAAAAGGGTTCTTTCTGAACCAAGAACTACCTCTTTGCCAAATTTGGTGTAATTCCGTTCAGCAGTTCGGGCTGTAGCTGTGTCTAAAGTTTCCTATGGGAAAATGAATGGGGAAAACACGTTTTGGGACCCCCTTTTTTCTCGGCCCCCGCTTGACGAATCACCCTGAGACTTTCAGGGTAGGAGCGGACCGGAGCGGGCCATAAAGTTTGAAAATTTCGCAAAGATTCGTCAACCGACGCAAGAGTTATTTCAAATAGAATGTCGCGGATTTCCTATGGAAAATAGGTCCTAACTATAACTATCTACTGGCGACCGCCAGTAGATTATATATATATATATATATATATATATATATATATATATATATATATATATATATATATATATATCCAAACACAAAGTTAGCCCCAATTAGAGAAGCCAGCCGGCAGCTCAGTAATTCAATTTATTGACGAAAATCTTGCAAGCAGGCATCTGCACGAACACCAGCCTCAGTAGTACATAGCCTCACCAGAAGCGTTTCGGGAAATCGTTCCCTACTTCTGTGGCGGCTTGTTAACAGAAAGACGGCATTTCCTGCACATTTTAGTCCAAAGTTCCTGCCCCAGTGGGCGTGGCCACTCCCCTGGCCTTCTGGATCTTGTAGTGCCTGAAAAAATAAACTTGTGTGAGTCCGTCTGAAAGTTAGCAGCAATAAGGCATCATTGTTACCCCTGTGGGCAGAAGCAAAGTCTCACTGTAAATGCCTGTTCTGCTTTGTTGCAAACGTCATGAATACTGCCTCCTGTTGCTTTGATAACACCAACTTGGCGCCATCACAGGCCCACAATCTTGTGGTGAGCTTCTCTCGCGGCTGGGCTCAGCCGCTACGAATCCAAACACAAAGTTAGCCCCAATGAGAGAAGCCAGCCGGCAGCTCAGTAATTCAATTTATTGACAAAAATCTTGCAAGCAGGCATCTGCACGAACACCAGCCTCAGTAGTACATAGCCTCATCAGACGCGTTCGGGAAATCGTTCCCTTCTTCTGTGGCGGCCTGTTAACAGAAAGACGGTATTTCCTGCACAGTTTATTCCAAAGTTCCTGCCCCAGTGGGCGTGGCCACTCCCCTGGCCTTCTGGATCTTGTAGTGCCTGAAAAAATAAACTCGTGTGAGTCCGTCTGAAAGTTAGCAGCAATAAGGCATCATTGTTACCCCTGTGGGCAGAAGCAAAGTCTCACTGTAAATGCCTGTTCTGCATTGTTGCAAACGTCATGAATGCTGCCTCCTGTTGCTTTGATAACACCAACTTGGCGCCATCACAGGCCCACAATCTTGTGGTGAGCTTCTCTCGCGGCTGGGCTCAGCGGCTACGAATCCAAACACAAAGTTAGCCCCAATGAGAGAAGCCAGCCAACAGCTCAGTAATTCAATTTATCGACGAAAATCTTGCAAGCAGGCATCTGCACGAACACCAGTCTCAGTAGTACATAGCCTCACCAGAAGTGTTTCGGTAAATCGTTCCCTTCTTCTGTGGCGGCCTGTTAACAGAAAGACGGCATTTCCTGCACATTTTATTTCAAAGTTCCTGCCCCAGTGGGCGTGGCCACTCCCCTGGCCTTCTGGATCTTGTAGTGCCTGAAAAAATAAACTCGTGTGAGTCTGTCTGAAAGTTAGCAGCAATAAGGCATCATTGTTACCCCTGTGGGGAGAAGCAAAGTCTCACTGTAAATGCAAAATACTAAGGGCCTAACCTAGTCTTTTTAGGTCGAGCCTAGAGTTAGTGTGCATGCGCTGCTCTGCGAGACTTGTTGTAGTAGAGTTAGGAATAGAAGCCCCGCCCACTCTCCGCCCATATTTGTCATTGGCTTGTGTCATTGTCCTTTGGAAATGCTGGCTTCTTATTCGTAAATAGGCTTGTTAGTCCCGCCTTAGTACCACCTTGTCTTCATTTGTAACCTCCCATGGCGACTGACCCTTTTACTTCGGTTGTTACACGGTACGTGTTATTTAGTCTTGTAAGCACTATTTTTTGCTTTGCCTCTGCTCGTGTACCAGCACAGCGGCTGCTTTATGGACGCCGCACTGCACGTTTTGAATTTTCATTGCTTGGTCAAATGTAGCATGTCTAATGCCGTTTTATGTATTTATGAATGGTGCTGCTTTGACTTCAAGCGCGGGCATTTATTTATTTATAAACGGCGCCGCTTTCAATTTAGATTTAAGAAGCCGAGGTGAACGCTGTGCTTCAACATACGCTTTCGTTTCTGCATGGTGCTGGCCAGCGAGTGTGAATTTACAGCCCAGCCCCTCCCCCCTCCTTGCTCCCCTGCCAAGGAGAAGCATGCAACAAAAACAGAAAACAAGCATTTGCAATGCAATAGGTCTCGCATTTACGCGAGTTTAAGCTATTGGCATTGTAAATGACAATGCCTTTTAGTTATGTTTTAAAAACCAAAACATAAATAAAAGGTATTGTCATTTACAATGCCAAAAGCTCAAACTCGCGTAAATGGGCGACCTATTGCATTGCAAATGCTTGTTTTATTTGTCTTACAGTAGCGTGAAGGTTGGGGCACTGATAAAATGAGTCCATCCTTTTTTTGCCATTCTTTAATTGAGGTGTTAACTCTCAGTATCTTGTTGACTAATTCTAAATCTCTCTCCAGTCCTGTCTGAATGCTTTCGCTTCTAGACCTAGTCTCCAGTTTAAGAATGTTGGGATTTGGTGATTTAGGCAAGATGCATGCAGATCTATGTACATGGTGCTCTTGTCTTTAGCATTGCCTGAAAAATATTCACACGCAACGTCCAGTCACTGGAGTTCTTTAGACAGTGGATGTGATAGTCTGCCCTCATGTTCACCTAACCTGGCAGATACGATGCTGTGACTGACAATTGATTTTTAGTCAATAATGACAAAAATCTTCCATAAAATCCATTAAAATCTTGAACTATTTAACCTGTTTGTATATTGGAGCACACAAAAACTGTTCCTCTTCAAAAGAATACAGCAAGTTGAATTCATAGGAGACAGAGTTTATGGCAAACAAGCCTGTCAGTGACTAAAATTAATTACTCTAGCTCATCATAGTAGCAGCTCTCCACCACAACTGCTGGTGTCTGACTTCATGATAATGTCCAGAGGCAGCCAAAATGACCCTGCAATTTCAGGCCTCTATGTGGTCCACCCATCAGCCGATTTCTTGAATCACTTTGTTGATGATGCCCTGTTTCATGTATGGAAAAAGATAAATGTCTTGCTGGAAACAGTTGTGAAGGAGTCACAGATTCTGGCTTAAGATGCACTAGTTGTGCACAAAGTATAAAGAAATACGAGTTCACTGCGGACTTATTTGGTTACATATGTTAGAGTTAATGAATATAGAACTATAATCCAGTTGGTAATCAATACCAACACAAAACAATCATCTCTCTCCTACATAAGCAAAACAGTAACATATATCATTTAGCAATTTTTTATTTAGCATATCAAAATAAGTAAAGTATGATAGAGTGCTCAGATGGTGATCACACGATGCAACACACGTGAGGGCGTGACGTGTATACTCATAAACAACTGACTCAAGATAATACAGAAAGAGACAAAGTAATCAGTTCTAAATGTTTCAAAGTCAATGATGTGTCAATCTCTTATTAAGTGTAAGGTCATCATCAAGACTAACAACTATTTGGAGTACTCATAACAGGCTGGCCTAGATGAGCCTGAGGATACCTCAAACCAATTCTGGAAGTGCCAGATCACTAATTGAATATTTAAAAAAACAATGGTTGGGGCGTGGCCAACCAAGATGGCCGTGTGGACGTGAGCCATAACGGCTCCGTTGCCAAAATAAGATTAATTATCGATACCACCAAGCTACAGACACCAAAAGAGCGGAAATGTACCTGTGGTGAAGCGGAGAGGGCTCCGGTCTCCCTCGCAACTTTTGGGACGGAGTTTGGAGCACCAGATGGCAAGCGCTTGAGGCCCGAGTGAGAGGCTGCTGTTCCCGCTGGAGCTCCACCTGTGGCTGCCGGCGGTGCTGTGCCGGAAGTGTGGAGCGGACTTCATGGTTCCGGTGGCACGGCGCGGCACTTAGACGCAGGCCGTGCTTAGAAGTCTGCCGAGATCCCCCGCCTGCAGCGGCCTGGTGAGTGACTGCGGCGTGGGGGTGAAGGCGCGGCGGCTGCCATTTTCCGGCGGCGCGGAGCGGACGGGCGAGGCGGGTGGAGGCTCGGCGGGGGAGAAGCGGCCAATTGACAGAAGCGGAGGGCACTGCAACGGCTATCCCTTGCTGGATCGGGTCCCCTCGCGGCCCGGACAGCACTTCATCGCTGCCACTTGGGAGGCAGTAAATTCAGTGGTGCCTGACCTCAACATGGCGCCGGCGGCAGACGCCATGCCTCGTGTGGACACTGGGGCCCCTTACACGGCGGCAGATCTGCACCGGGGGGGGGTGTCACCCGCTCTCCATCGCACTAGGGCGAATTACAGTACACAGCTTCAACAGGACACAGGGAACTAGCTCGAAGAATCTGTGGCAACCCATAAAAGCGACAGGCTGGTCATGTAAGATTGAGGGCTGAGGCGGACACCCATTGTCAGACGGGCTGCAAGCAACGCGACGTATGGAGAATTGACGACAGAGCAGGAATCTTGGCCGGAGTGTTGCCCCCGAGGCCTGACTGGCTTCGGGGGGCAGCGCTAGAGAGAGGGTCACGGTCCTTCCAGGCTCTGTGACTCAGGAATCCCGGGCTTGGGACACCCCCGGCTCACGCCGCCCATACCTCTATGCCATCTAAAAAACAACCCCAGAGCAACAGGGTGTCTACATACTTTGCGCCTACCTCTATTACGGAACCACAACAGAGCGCATGTGAGGAGGGCGAAATGGCGCTTTCAAAGGACAAAGCAAACACAAGGAGATGATGGACGGAGTGCTGAAACTTTTCAAGCACTCACCCCCAGATCTGTGACTGGGGGTGAGTGTTTGAAAAGTTTCAGCACTCCGTCCATCATCTCCTTGTGTTTGCTTTGTTCGCCCTAAGTTGGCAGGGTATGCCCAGACGTGGGTCCCTTGCTCACTTTGCCACTGGATTCAAGCTAGCCTGGCTGATGAGGGCTGTTAGCCCGAAACCGGTCCCAGGATGCTTGATTCCGGTCCAGGGAAGACATGGCTTGGCAGTTCGGTCTGGACTGTTCCCATGAGGCACAGGGTCAAGACTGATTTGCATATAGCTATGTCTGAACTGGGGTGGCAAAGTGAGCTAAAGAATGATGATGGGTTCAACCCAAATCTGTGACTGGGGGTGAGTGTTTGAAAAGTTTCAGCACTCCGTCCATCATCTCCTTGTGTTTGCTTTCAAAGGACAACCTACTCGCCTCTCTGAGGGCATTCAAGCAGGAGCTGAGGGATGAACTGAAGGCGGACTGGGACCAATCACTGGATGCTTTGAAGGCGGATCTAAGAGGCAGGCTCACCTCCCTGCAGCAAGATATTGACTCGGTGGGCACGAGAATGCTAAGACCAGAAATGCGGATCTCGAACGGAGAACAGATCACATCGCAGCCCTAACGAAGGATCTCCAGACTCAGATCACAGCAACACAACTGAAACAAGAGGATTTGGAAAACCGCTCTCGGCGAAATAACATACGGATCCGCAAAATGGCAGAAGGAGCGGAAGGCCAGGACCTTGAGGCCTTCATAAAGGGTCTGTTCACAGAACTACTGGGAGCAACGACGGTGAAGGTGAAACTGGAGAGAGTCCATAGAGTGGGGAGGCCACTACAAGGAGAGAAACGCCGACCAAGGGACATCCTCGCCAAACTGCACTCCTTCAAAACCAAGGAAGCGATAGTCCAGGCTGCCAGGAAACGGGATGTGGTGAAATTTCAGGGGTTTGCATGTGAACTGTTCCAAGATATCGCCCCAGCAACCTTGGCACGACATCAGCAATTTAGGCCTGTTACAGACAAGCTACGCCAAGACAATATCCACTACTGATGGACGTACCCCTTTGGTCTTAGCTTTGAATTCAAAAACAGAGAGCGCCACATCACTGAGGTCCAGGAGGTTTGCAGGGTCTTGGGGATCCCACTACCTGTTCAAGATCCCGGGGAGAATACACCGGCTCTTCAAGGCATCAACATGGCTGGGGGGGGGGGGTGAATCAAGCGCATGGCTACCCCGCCGACTTCCCAAACCAAAGAAGACCTAAGATACTAATGATCCAAATTGAGGGGCACCACAGAGAGATTGTGACATGAGAGACGGCAGATTGGATCGAAAGAATTGCATTATTAGGGCAAGGGGGAGTGGAGATGTACACATTCTAGGAAACGTGCGGAAACGACTTTGTTCCACTCTCTATGCAGTCTCGGTCTTATTGGACACTAAACGTTTATGCAATGGTGGCTGCTTACCCCATCTTTCTGAATACGCTCCGACGATCGGAGTCTTTTAAGCTGATCATAGGGGAACGGTGGTTGTCGGTATAACTAGCAACATCATCGAGCTTTTGGCAATGGACTGTGGTCCTAATCGCCTCACAGTGTCGGTCGGACACTATGAAGGTACGTAGGACTGGGGACAGACATTCCCAAAGTTGACACTGTTTATATTCATTGACTTTCTTTCTTTTTGGCTCGTGTTTTTCTTTTTTACCCTGGGTGCCGGGGACAACACAGAGGGCTCTGAGGGGACGGAAGGGTGGAGGGGACACATCATGAAGCAACCCGAGGGGGCAGGGGAAGGACAGGGGGGAGGAGTGTGAGAGGGGAAGTGTTCTAAGACACACTCTTGTGAGGGTGCCTAAACCGCTGTCCTCACTATGGTGATAACCACATTGTCTTGGAACGTACGAGGTATGAATGCTCCCCTTTAAGCGTCACAAGATATGGAAATACCTCACAGATCAACACTATGACCTGGTGGCCCTCCAGGAGACTCACCTCAAACAGTCCGAAGATCACAGACTGAAACACAAATCATATCCATTGATCTATAAATCTTCCGCCACTACAAAACATAATGGGGTAGCTCTACTCTTTCATTCCTCTCTCAAATTCCAACCAGAGGACTACAAAACAGATAAGGAGGGGAGGGTCCTAATGGTGCGGGGACGGCTTCGGGGACGACAGTGCACCATAGCAACGATATACGCACCCAATACTAACCAGGCGAAATTCCTTCACTCTACGCTGTCTTTGTTGGGGGGCTTTGCGATAGGTGATATAATCCTCATGGGAGACTTTAACCTCACCTGGCACTCAGGGGCAGACCGCTCCAACCCACACAAAACACATACGGGTAGTTTTCCAAAAGCCCTGAAACAAGAGGTACAGGCAATGGGTCTCAGGGACGCATGGAGAGAAGCACACCCGGATGACACAGACTATACTTTCTTTTCCCATGTCCACCGCAGCTACTCAAGACTTGATTACACATTCCTCAGTCAAACACTTAATAGTCGGGTTCGAGAAGCTACCATACACCCCATAGTCATTTCCGATCACGCCCCGCTGGCGGTCTCCATGGAGTGGTCGTGCACTCCACTCAAGTCCAAGAGGTGGTATTTCCCTACTGCCCTAATCCGAGATAAAACATCGCGTGACGCACTGAGAACTTCCATTAGAGAATTCTTCCAACTGAATAGCCCTCAAGATACGTCCGCGGCAAATAACTGGGACACTTTCAAAGCTGTTCTTCGGGGACAATGTCTGTCCCTTATGTCTGCCCTCAATAAAGCGAGAGCGACCGAGAGGTTACTCCTAGAGGGGGAATTAAGGACTGCGGAGCGCGAGCACAAGGCCAATCCCACTCCCATGCTTCAAAGAAAAGTCACAGCCCTGAAAGGGAAGCTACATGCAATTTACTCGAATAGGGCGGAATTGACCCTTCTTTGCCTCCAGCAGACGTCGTATGCCCAAGGTAACAAAATAGGGGCACATCTAGCACGACAACTAAGGGTAAAAAGGGAAAGGGAGTATATCACAAGCATAAAGGACCACACAGGCGTCCAGATTAGGGAGGAACCAGGAAAAGCGCGATTGTTCAAAGACTTCTATAATACCCTCTATACTCCCGACCAAGACAACCCACACGCTCCAGCAACCTACCTGAACTCGGTGACGCTTCCTCAGGTAACGCGCTCCCAGAATGAACAATTCAAGGAACCTATCTCGGAGGAGGAGGTTCATGCGGCCCTTAAAACTCTTAAGCTGCACAAAGCCCCGGGGCTGGACGGTCTGACTGCTCAATTTTATAAAAGCTTTAGCGAAGAACTCATTCCCCAACTGACTCTTCTTTTTAACCACATAGCGAACGCTGCCCAGGTGACTCACACCATGAGCGAAGCATTAATCACTGTGATCCCTAAGGCCGGGAAGGACCTCCAGCGATGTGGTTCTTACTGCCCCATCGCGCTTCTTAACCTGGACGCTAAACTCTATTCCAAGATACTGGCCTTGCGGTTGGACAAACTGCTGCCAGATCTTATACACCCGGACCAATCCAGATTCATTGGGGGCAGACAAACACACAACAATGTACGGAGGGTGATCCACTTAATAGAGAAAACTCATAAGAAACAGATTCCGGCAGTCCTACTGGAGTTAGATGCTGAGAAGGCGTTCGACCGGGTGGACTGGGCCTTTCTCTTCCGGGTCCTCCAGGGGTTTGGATTTTGCGACACCTTCATCAACATGATACGAGCTAACTTTGCAGCTCCGAGTGCCAGGATCTTGGTTAACTGGGTGGCATCAGACCCTTTCTTGCTGGGGAGAGGAACGAGACAGGGGTGTCCACTGTCCCCACTCCTCTTTGAGCTAAGTATTGAACCACTTGCGGAAGCTATTAGGGAATCTCCGGAGATTAGGGGGGTGCCCTTTGGTTCTGACGAACATAAAATATCTTTGTTTGCCGACGACGTCTTGTTGACGTTATCGGACCCCCTGCGCTCCGTGACTGCAGTACAAGCGGAACTGACCCGGTTTGAACTGGTAGCCGGTCTAAAAATAAACCTCCCTAAATCATTCCTACTAAATCTAACGCTGCAAGAAGCAGACTTGAGAAACCTAGAGGCTTCTACACCATTCCAATGGGCCAAGAAGGAATTGACCTACCTAGGGATTAAATTGACCCCCAAAGTCTCAGGCTTGTTCGCTGCTAATTATCCTCCGCTCCTCACCCAACTACAGGCTGACCTCAAGCGCTGGTCACCTCTCTACTTGTCCTGGATCGGTAGACTTCACGCCATTAAAATGGTGGTACTGCCGAAATTTTTGCAACGGGTTTCAGAGCCTCCCCATTAGTCTCGAGAACCACTTCCTACATAGAGCACACATAATGCTTAAGAAATTCGTTTGGCAAAATAAAAGACAGGGGTTTCCATTCCACCTCTTGAGAAAATCCACAGACGAAGGGGGACTCGCTATGCCCGACTTGACACTCTATTACAAAGCAGCACAACTCCGGGTAGTAGTCAAGTGGTCTCATCGAGAATCGGACAAACACTGGTTACATATGGACTGGGCGATAGCCGGTCGGGTGATCTGGGACCTTATTTGGAAGCCGAAATTAGATCGTCATCAAATGCATACATTAGCACTCCTACTAATACGGCTCTTCAAACATGGGACGCGGTGCTGCGCCAGACTGAGTGGACGACATTCCCATCCCCATTCACCCCTATACATTACAATCCAGCGTTTCCCCCTGTACTAGAACCGGGCCCTTTCGATGCATGGAGGGAGGGGGGGATGCCTCGCTCTTACACATCTATTCCACAATTGGGACTTCCTGACATTTGAAAATTGCCAACGTGACTACAACTTGCCCAAGTCAGAATACTACCACTATCTCCAATTACGCCACTGGGCTCTACAACCCGGGATTAGAGAAGGGGCGACAAGGGAACTCACACCTTTCGAACGCTATTTGACAAAAGCAGACTCAATGAAAGGGGCTATCTCCTTCCTTTACGCACTTCTGTTATGCACCTTACCATCCCCTCGTCCCCGGTATCTTGATTTTTGGGAAAAAACACTTGGCCAAGACATTACGGACACCGAGTGGAAAGCAATATGGAGGGACATACGACGCCACAATCACTCCCTGACGCAAAGAGAAGCCCATTATAAAGTCCTATATGACTGGTACCTATACCCCACCAAACTCAAAAAGATCTTTCCCAACACGACAGATCTATGCTTGAGAGGCTGCGGCCTTCTCGGAGATTTTCGCCATATATGGTGGGACTGCCCGGTCATTCGCCCCTTTTGGAATGAAATTCTCGCTCATATCAAAGACATCTTAGGTTACTCCATTCCTGACTCTCCGGCATTTGTGCTTCTAGGATTTAGAGACCCGGGGTTGAAGTATCAAACCACGGCGGACCAAGCCATCTTGTGGCTTTGTTTGGGTGCAGCCAAAATGGCTCTGGCCGCAGCCTGGAAGAAGCAAGAGGCTCCAGCCATGACACAATGGCAGGCACGCCTCTGGAGGGCATTAACCATTGAATGACTGAGCGACATTCATAGAGACACTTTTAAAAATTTCGAATATACATGGGGGCCTCTAGTGAAGTATTATCCACGGGACTACCGATGACTGTATGTTCCCCGAGGGTCAGAGCCCTCCACCTGTTCCAACTCTAAATAGTGTATCGTCACACATCAGAGCGCGTCATAGGCTTCGCTCCCCACTCTCTAGTCACCCAGGGTCCTATTTAGATTGATTTATACGGGCCCAGATTTGTTTATTTTATTTTTTCTCCTCTGTTTCCCTTTTCTTTTGTGTTTTGTTCTACCACAGTTGAGGGTTCATTCCCAGGCCCCCTTGTACGCTCACCGTAAACGAGCGCAGGAGTGGTTACTTGGCAAGGGGACTGGGGGTTGGGTTAGGGCTCCATGGGTGGGGCTAGTTTAAGGCGAATTTGTTGTCCACGATGTACTGGTAATGTGTATATGTCTCCTAGAAGAACCTGGGAACCGTAATACTCTGTACACGGAACTAGCATTATTACAGCTGTATACGGGATGTATGATTCTTTGCATTGCCATGTACTGTGATAATTGTGGTGAAAAATTCAATAAAAACAAGTTTGATAAAAAAAAAACAATGGTTCTCATTGGCATCATAATATCTCAGAATCATTACTATTTCAAAAGTAACAATAGCTGTAAACAATAATTGTGTTCACAAAAATAATTCCAATCTTAGAAGCAATCAATAGCTGTAAGCAATTTTAGAGCAAGTACCAATAATGATAAGGCCATCACTCAAAGTAATCAGTTTCATAATCTTTTATAACATATTACTGCAATATTCATAATAAAACAAAAGAGATTAAATGCACTGTGTACCTTGTGAAAGTGGAACCACCAACCAAAAGTAGTTACAATTTCCTAACATTTTCAACAAAGGAAAAGAAAAAAGTGTGTTCCATTGACAACAAACAACCATGTATGGTAATTGAGTAATGTAGTCTGGGAAAGGCCCCAGGACCGGACGGTGTCCCAATAGATGTTTTTCAAGCCAACCCAGATCTATGGATACCACTCCTAACAAATGTCCTGAATAGTATAGCTTTGGCAGGCCCTCCCCCCTCATGGTCATCGGGGGTCATTGTACCCATCTACAAAAAAGGAGATTGGGCCAATCCAAAGAATTACAGACCGATTTCCCTGCTGGATAAAACGTCAAAGCTCATGGGCCGCCTTCTCCTCTCTAGGTTAGAGGGATGGGCAAGAGAGAACAAGATCCTAATCCAGGCCCAGTATGGTTTCCAGCAGGGAAGGGGTACCGTGGATCAGTGTCTGAACTTAGCATTGACCATAGAAAAATATACTAGAATGAAGGACGGGAAAATATACATGGCATTCATGGACCTGAGCGCGGCGTTTGACTGCGTGGTCCATGATAAGCTATGGACTATAATGGAGATGATGGGGGTCGAACCAGCTATACTAAATTTTATCAGGTAATCGTATGTAAATGCGATGGCGAGTGCGTTATACCAAAACTGGAGATTGTACACGTTCTTTTAAAATCTCCAGGGGAGTAAGGCAGGGCTGTGTATTGGCCCCATTTCTCTTTTCCTTATACACAAATGGAGTTGAATAAGCACTCACAGTGGCCACTCGGGACGTCCCCCTCTTTGAAAATCAAATGCTACCAATATTGGCTTATGCGGACGATGCGGTGCTAATTGCCAGAACGGGGACTGGGTTACAAAGGTTGATAACTGCGTATGTTTCTTTTATGGATTCACTACAAGTGAAAGTGAACCAAGTCCTTTGTAATAGTAGCTGGGGCTACAAAAAAACAAAAAGTGCCGTACTTCCATGCGGATGCGGATAGAATTGAGGTAGTGGATTCTTTCCCCTACTTGGGCATCCTTTTTGATAAAGACCTGTCATGGGCGAAATTGATGGAAGGAAGAAAGATGGTGATGGAGAGGGGTATTATCGCTGTAAAATCCTTTGCTAGAAAATTGGGTGCTAAACCCTTATTACCGATAAAAAACATCTATCAGGCCAGAGTAAAAGCAGCAGCGACCTATGGCACTGGGGCCTGGGGTATGGTAGCACCGACACCACTGCAAATTATTGAGAATACATTTTTAAAATCTGTAGTGGGTCTCCCTCCCTCTTTTACAAACGGTATCTTACATACGAATTGGGCTTGTCCTATAGTTCAGATTATACACAACTAGCCCCACTTCTCCTCTGGCATTCAATCTGGAGGAGAGATACAGTGCCACTCACTCATTCAATAATAAGGAGTTGCCTAGCTATGGATAAGTAGAAGAGGTCTAGGTGGCTTAGTTATGTAGAGTCAGCATTAAGGGAGATTGGTCTCCACAAACTTTTTAAAGATCCTCTGGTCTGTAAGAAGGTCTCTAAACAGAAGGTTAGTGACATGTTCATGCTGATGTCTGAGTATAAGCATAAGGAACACTATAAAGAGAAACACGCTGCCCGGGCATATTGCCTTAACCCACCATTAACAGAGGGGGTTCTCTTACTTAGTGAATGTAAATAGGTTGCAACACAGATTCATATTACTGAGGTTTCGCACCAACCTGATTCCCCTCATGTTAGGTTATCCTGAAAAAACATACAATCATTCTGATTTAAGTGCATGCCCATGTGATAATTTATCACTACAAACTGAATTGCACCTAGTTCTATTCTGCAGGCTATATGAGAATGAAAGGAATGTATACCTCAAACCAATTTTAAAGAAAACGAACTTTAAGCAGTGCCGGGTAGCACTATATTTTCTTAAAACACTACCTGACCATTTGGTTTGTTATTCAGTTGCGTCATTCTTATGGGCCTGCATGAGGAAGAGGATGGGGATGGCGTATAGATCATTGAGACCGCTAAATAACAACACAAGTACTTAGACTTAGCATATGAAATGATTTTTAACGTTTTTTAATGCATTTTTGTCTTTATTCTAGAATTGTGCTGAAATATTTGTAATTTTAAATAGAATTCTGTAATAATTTTATGATGATGTATTTATGTGTGCTTTTATGATCATTTTTAACTTGATCGAATAAAGATGAATTGATTGACTGATTGAGTAATTATGAAACTGCTGTGAATGATGGCCTTATCATAATTGGTACTTGTTCTAAAATTGTTTGGTGCCAGCCCAGAATTTGTCATACCAGACCTCTACTGGTAACATTACACTGGCTTCCAGTTGTTCGGAGAACCCTCTTCAAAACTGGGTGTATTATTTTCAAATCTCTCTATGCCAAAGGTCCATCTTTCGTGACTTTCAAAATTCGGAACTATATCTCCAAGCGCAATCATAGGTCTGCGCTCCAAAATCTATTAGAGGCCCCCAAGTTCAAGGGGAAGAGACTGGAGGAATCCAGGTTCTCCGTGCTTGCCGCTGGCTTCTGGAATTCCTTGCCTCCTAACATCAGAGCTTTGACTTAGTAGGCAAGTTTTAGATCTCTGCTGAAAACCTTGCTTTTCAGGCAGGCATATGGCTAATTCCTTGTGGCCCTCCAGCTGTTGTGCCCTTAGCACCAGGAAACCTTTTTCGTGTGCACGCGCTTTACATATTTGCTGTAACATAACATAGCAAGCAAAGAATGCCCATGGGTTTGGAAAAGGTGCCAATACATAGATGAATACTGGGCTCCCTTAAAGCGTTAATGTGTTGGAATCATCGAGGACGTGGAGACTAAATCACATTCACGTCCTCACAAAGTTTCATAAGGAAGGTCATCATGTAGGTGAGCTGATAACAAGGGAGAAAAAGGCCCTTGGAGGCCAGGATGGCAATCGTAATTAGTAATATCAATTACCCTTGGTTCCTGTTAGGCATATTAGAGTTATCCTAGTTGTCTTTTACCCAGAGTGTCTGAGTCTAACCCCCAACCTTACTCAGCAGGTGGGGGAGAGTGGGAGGTGGGAAGGGGATAAAGTTTACCTGAATATTTGGCTGGTGGAATGAAGTTGTTGGCATTTCTGGTATTGCCTCTCCCAAACTGGATGCAGCCACCTTTGACTCTAGATGGAAAATCGTATTGCTGCAGTACTGGTCTTGCCAGCTTCTCTATCTACGTACACCTGTAAATCTTTGGCGGCCTTGAAAGGCTTCCCAGTCAGAATAACAACCCCTTTACCACCTCTGGCCCCTCCAAAGTGGGGTTGATTCAGCACCTTATTCAATGACCAGTGAACTTTTTCTAATGCAGTGGAAGTATTAACAATTGACCCAAGCTCTTTAATGAATGGCTCCCCATATAATAGTGTCAACACTTAATTAAATTAATTAAGAGAATCGAGGCGTAGGATCGGGGCTGTCTATGCCATTAAAATAAACCTCCACAAGTCAAAACCATAAAGGTTTATTCAAAATTAAGTTCATTACAGAAGGCAAAAAGTTGTTATTAATGCTAGAGAATTAACATTAAGTAGCTCTCTAAAGCAAGTAGCAGTCAGACCCAAAGTATACCTAAGCAATTTTGGCACATATCCTAAAAACATAATCTTTTATGGGGTTTTAGACAGAAAAGACACACACTCGGTATGGTCTCCAACATGACATTACAGGGATGTATTAACAAAGATGCATACATTTAAACCAATCACTTTTCAAATACACAAGATACATCAAATAAGATACATGTAGTAAAGACCTATAGTGCTGCATATTAATGAATGAGTTGTGCATAGGAAAAAAAGATGTCTGTAGATTTATGTAACTTAATAAACAACGTCCCATTCAGTGAATGAAAGGTTTTGCAGTTGAAGAGTAGGAATAGGGCCTGTAAAATTGCAACATACAGGAACATCCTGGACATGGCTTCCACGTGAGGACGGCACATTAATGCAGTTTATTAATACAGTAAACAATACCTCAAATGAGACTTCTATTTTGCCTTTTTTCTGAAATGGAGAAGCACACCGAGAAATACATACACATGGAGAATGATTGCACATGGAGAATGATTATTCATGTAAAAGTTTACTTTGTTTCTGCAAATTTGTGAAATTATGTCAGTGCAAGCTGGTTGATGCATAGTCGGGCTAACTTAAGCACATCTAAATTAAGCATTATTTTGTAATTATTCAAAACGCTTTATCAACTCCCCCGATGATTTTTTAAATCATTATACTACACTACTCTACACTACATTATAACAATTCATTAATCATTTTTGTCTCATTTCATCCTTCAGTAGATCAAGCATTTCTGCTGTGAGGTCAGCAAGTTTGGTTTCTTCCTTTGTCTGGCCATCATCATCTTCTTGTCACAACATCATTTTAAACTTCCCTTAAAACAAATTACTTTCAAAAGGTCTAATAATAGTGCTAGTTTGCTCATTAAGCAGATTTGCATAAGTTAAGTATTTCCCCCAATTCCATCAAATCTATTTCTAAAATCTAATCTACTATATCTATTATCATTAATATGTTGTGTATTGTTTTATTATTAAAGTATGTCCAACAGGGAAATATAAATTCAACAAGAGTCCAATTACGTACCATTACAATAAAATTATATAAAACAATTTTAGAGCCAAGAAAAATCTTTCTTTAAGTCATCTTCTTTCTCTAAAAACAGTCTCTTAATAAAATCTCTGTAAAAAAAAGCATGGTACAAAATTTAAAAAATCCTCCAAAAATCTTAGAATCAATATGATGGAGGCATTTAACAAAAATAGTCCATTAAGCAACAAATGGAGGAAAATCTTGCAGGTATTAGTAAAATAATTCTTCAGAAATATTAATGCAAGCAGGAAATAAAAAAAGAATGCAAGAATGTAATCGAGCAGCTCAGCTATTCCCAGAATCATACTGGAATGGAAAACAGTTCATTGCAGAACAAAATTCTGTTCAAATGTTCACAAAAATGTCATCTTCAGTTTCACTTGCTTAACCTGCCTCATTTCCATCTTCATTTGCTTCTTTATTTGCACAACTTGCAACTGTAACACTTTGATTTGCTCTTTTTTTCTTCCTCTGCCGTTTATGTATGGGCAGAGGTTTGAATGCGATGATCAGTCTTCTTGCAATCTTTGCACTTGGGGGTTTCAGAGTTCAATTTGTATAAGTTTGATTTTCTTGATTTTAATTTCCTTGTTGTTCTTTTTCTTGAAACCTTTGTTCTCCCACCCCTCTGCATCCACTTAGCAGAGTCGATCTTGGCTCTGTAAGTCAGCAGCATGTATCACTGCTTCTTCATCTGCAGTCCATATTCTTGTCATGTGAGATGCATGGATCCAACACGCACACCACCACACTTCACAAGAGTGTTCCTCACTAATATGACTTGATAAGCCCCCTTCCACTGAGGATCCAGGCAGGTCTTTCCAACATGTTTCTTCTCCACAACCCAGTCTCAAGGCTCTAGGTCTTGGCAGGGTCCATTGCTTGCTGAAGGTGTACTTACTTTCATCTGGTGAGAGATAGACCATACAAAATCATCCAAACATGTGCAGTAATCCAGAACTAGATCATCAGTAATATTTACAAGAACTGCTAAATGAACACCAGGAACCCTCATGGCTCTCCCCATTAACACTTCATGTGGAGTTAATCCTGTGCCTTGGGGTGCTTCTCATATTGAGTAGAAGGAGAGTAAGAGGATCTGGCCATTTCCATGATGTCAAAGAACACACTTTAGTCAACTTTGCTTTCATTGTACTGTTTGCTCTCTCCACTACGACTGATGCTTTGGGATGGTAATTACAATTGAACTATTGATCTATTTTCAGTACCCTGCATAGGACCCTCATAACCGTATTTTTTAATGAGTGGCCCAATCTGACTCTAAAGATGTTGTTAGGCCAAATCAAAGGACCAACTCCCTCAGCAATAGCTTGCATCACAAGTCCTTGTCGGAAATGCTTCAATTCCTCTGCAGAACAAGCAAATGACAACTAAGGTGTATCTAAGGCCATTGCAAACTGGCATTTCTACAAAATTCCCTTGTGAAGGGGCCTTTTGATGTTCCCACATGAGACTCCTAGTCATTCGTGTTCTTCTACCAACATTGACTTACTGACAGAGCACACACCTTTGACACCGTTTTTTAGCTATGGTTCTAAAGTGAGGATTAAACCAACAACTTTTAAACATGCTAATCATGCCATCACATCCCACATGTGTAGGTCTGTGCATGTATTTTACCATTTGAATGAAGTTGCATTGAATCGGGCTAGACAAATCTCCTATCAGTTGACCTCCATTAATCATTTTTATCTTGAACACAACCTGCTTTTTCCCAACTTTTCTTTCCGTCCCATGATGCCTCACTTTGGAAGTCTCTGAGCTGAAGTGATATTGACAAAAAATTGTTAAATTTTTCACTTCTGTTTCAGAATTCTCATCCATTTCTAATGTACCAGACACAAGAGAACAGCATTTTGCAACTTTATCTGTGAAGGTATTGCCCATTTAAACCACATCATCATCACTCTTTTGTGCGGCACATTTAACAACAGTAATTTTCTTTGAAGCTTTAAAGCTTTCAATAAATCCAAAATGAGTGGGCCAGTCTTTATTGGAGTGCCAGTGGATGTCATGAAACCTCCTGGGACCACAATAGTGCAAAATCATGGACCTCGACAAAACCATACTGGCTATTTGTGTAGATTGTTCCACTTAATTCATTAGTCGAGTAGCATGCTCTTCTAAAGGCAATCAGTTCTGCTGCTTTTGCTGAAGTTAAATTACACAAGTATGATGCCTCTACAACATGTGTCCATATGCAAACTACATATGCTTCTTGAAAAATTCCATGATGACCTCTCGGAGACAAGAACAACCCACAAATAAAACTAAATCAGCCAACTCGAGTGGTACATCTTGAATGTCCGGTCTTGGCTTGGTGCATAATTAAGTCACATCAATTCAGCCACTTCCTCAGCTTCCTTCCTTGTTAAAGGCAAGAGTATGACAAGATTCAGGGTATACATTGTTTAATTGAGATGTTCTCTGTTGCCAAAATGATCTGTTCGTAATTAGTCAAGCGGCTACATCTGAGATGCTAGTCTGTGTGCAAGTTAGCAATGTCTCAAATACATGTAGAACCAACACAATACGTTTGTACCCCATTACAATTGTCTCACTCTGTACTATTGCCAAAACAGTAGCTGCAGTGTTCTTTAAACAACCAGCAGGGCATCAGCTACTGGATCTAACATTGCAGAAAACTATGAAATGAGTCTTTTCCCAGATCCATGCTACAGAGTAAAAACAGAAAGTGTGCACCCTTCTTTTTCATGACAAAATAAATAAAAGACCTTCTCATAATTAGCCATTCCAAGAGCAGGTGTGGTACACAAATAGTGTATGAGCTCCAGGAAGGCTTTCACACATTCATCGTCCAAGGGAACCGTATCACCAACATCATTGGGCATCGGCCTCTATAGGGGCTTCCCAATCAAGGAAAAGTTTGGAATCCAATGACAGCAGTAGTCCACCGTTCCTAGAAACATCCTAACTTCTCTTTGTGTAGTTGGTGGGTTAATTGTCAGAATCGCATAAATGCAATCTTTGCACACCTCCCTCACTCTCTTTTCAATTTGGTATCCCAAATGTATAACTTACTTTTGATAGGATTGCATTTTAATAGTGGACACTTTGTCAATTTTCAGCCAAATGATTAAATAAGCAATTGTATCCAGCTTACAACCTTGTTATGCCAAGACACGACCCATACCAGCAAGTTGATTTTTAGCTTGTTTATTAATAAACGTATGACAAATGAAGCAGCAGGCTGAATAGGCCCAATCCTCCGTCTGAGCTTTCTTCTGTAGGTAAAGATTTCTTGGGGTCTTCTTTGTCCTCCATTAGTGGTTGAATGGCAGCCTTGGGGAAACAGAAGTTTGAGGTTATGAGTATCTGGCCACAGACACAGTAAGATCCCTTCACCAGTATCACCACAAAGTGTTTGTCAGTGCGACATCTTCATTTGTTTAAGGCGGCTCAGATACATCTCATAACGTGTGTCAGTATCAGTGGTAGGAAAAGGAGTTTCTCACACCCGCTCCGTTCAGCAGAGACCCACATACAACAGGCCTGTGATGCTCATAGCAGTTCCCCTCACTGGTGAGGATTCTCAAACAACTTTGTGCCCAAAAGTGTAAGACTGACGCATTTAGTGACAATACAGAAAATCAAATGGTCTCGATAGATCTCTCAGACTTGCCTGCAGTGCATGCCAAGAGATAGTTATACCCCACCAGGTAGGCCAGTGTATTCAACCAGCATACAATAGCACGTGCCCCCTTCTGTGTCATTTGCCTGAAGCCGCGACTCTTTTGCAGAGTCGCAGCTTCCTCGTCCTTCTCGCCTTTCCCCGGGTACTTGAAGATTGCATTGGTTCATAGGAATCGCTCCTCCCGGTCTTCAAACGATGCAGCCAACCATAGAGTCCCTGCCACACTGCTCGCTGTCTCCGACTTGACTCTCTCCAGTTGCACTCCTCCCCATCCCTGTCCATCTCGGTCCTCCTCGCTGCTGTCCTCACGCCACTCCTTCCGGATTCAAGATCGTCCTCCTCCTGCACTTGTTCTACCAACCTAAGAGCCCGCTGCAGCAGGGAAGTGGACGTCCAACATGACTAGAACACTAATCGATGTGTACAGAGTGCCTCCAGGGTCCCTGCCAGTGTCAGCCACGCCCGGCCCATCACAAGTGCTCTTTTGAATTGGCTGCAATAATCAAAACATCAATGTACAGCACCAGAATGGAGTCTCAAGACAGATTTAACCTTTCTAAATTATCCTTCAGTATTTGGGAAAAGAATGAGGCTCTCTCTGCTTTCCCTTGTGGGATTTTACACCCGACAAAAATTCTATTTTGAAATCTGAAAATCTAAAAAAGATACGGACTATTCTCATGAAGAGGGACAGTGAAAGTTGTTTGACACAAATCACTGTCCATGAACCATTCTGCATTGGCTTGAATTTGTAACAAAATCCCCGCCTGATTCAGTGCCACAGGACACTGTCCTTTATTCTGTGCAAATCCTGCAATGTTCTCCAATTAGCACTAGGTTTCTTCAGGCCCATTATAGGTGAATTACATGGACTACCTAGCACTTTATTGATCATTTTATCAATGACAGGCATTAGCCCCTCCTCAGCTTAATGAGTAAGCCTATATTGAGAAGTGCTGAGATAAACTTCATTCTGTTTTATAGTGATCTCTACTGCTGTGCACTTTCGATCAACCCAATGTATTTTCCTGTAAAATCTTAAACCTCCTTTTTCAGTGTGTCTTAAATCTGGAGGTAAATCCTCTTGTGTGGGAACTGGAAACAATTTAACCTTTGTCTCCTGTGAATTTATTTTAAAGTCCATGTTGTCATCTTTTGTTTGAATACCAACAATATTCAGTGTGCAGTAAATCATCAATTTAACTTGCTCATAGATCACGACCCAACAAATTCACTGGACTCATCTCACTAATTATGAAATCATGATTATTACCACTCGAACCAATTTTAAAAGGAACATTTACTTACAACTTATTAGACACTTGTTTATTTTAAATGCATACAACTTGGACTTCTTTTCCTGAGAAGTGTACATTGGGAACTTCTGATCTTACCCTGGATCTAGTAGCACATTCCTGGTCCATCTCTAGCACTGTACTAAGCATGCCATCCTCCTCCCCTTTCAGGCCCTGTCATTGTACCAAGTAAGTCGCATAACTCGGTCCTGTAGCAACTTGGAGTGTAGCTGCAAACTGTGGAAAATTGTCATTACTGAATGTTTCTGCTGAAATGTAACATTTACCTGAAATCCTCCTGTAATATTTTACCTAGATTATTATATGACTGGGGATGAGGGCATATTCCCATTGAACTGCCCTAAATTCTGCATCTTCTGCACAGAGGCAGTTAGGGCTGTGACCATTGACTGCATTATCCCATTCTGCAACATCTCACTTACATTCTGCTGCATTTGAGGAACTGTTTGCGACTTATTTTGAAATCTATTTTGATTAAATCTGCAAGCTTGTTTCCCGTGACCTATTTTACCACAAATGTGACATGCTCCTGATTATGCTTAAACATTGTTAGAATTGATATTAATGTTACCATTATTGTTTGTAAAGTCTCTACCTTTACCTCTATTTCCACCTTGCACAAATTGCAATCGGCGATTGTGCTTAAAAGACTCCATCCCATGTTTTTGAAAGAACTTTGAGTCACCATCGCCCTTTCTTTTTTCGTTTTCTTTTTCGCATTGCAACAATCACTACAATACCTTTCATAGGCAAGAATCCTATCTAATGATTTGGACACACTGGCCTCCAGGTGCAATCCCAACACAAAATCTGGAAAAAATCCCAACACCCCTTCTTTTGCTAGATCATTGACTCCACTGTGCTTCCTGTAAATCTGCATCAATCTCTGATAATATGCATGCACTGACTCATCTGAATTTTGCGCTTCTTTCATGATTTCTGACCAATTGCCTTGTTTCTGAAGAACCTTTCCTTTTAAATGCTCAATAACATGTTTATATTTCTCTGTGAGAATCACAAAAGGCTTATTACTTGGTCCAACTCACTGTGGTTTTTCCTCAGGCCACTGAACAATAATGTTATACTGGATCCATTAATCTTTAGGTACTACAATTGAACGCAACACATCTAGATACTCCCAATGCACCTTTCAAATACTCACAATTATCTCTACCTTAGTATACCACTTTTCTGGCTCCTCTCTAAGCTTCAGGAAATTCTTTAATAAAGCCCACAAGTCACTTCTTGACCAAGGTACAGGCACATATGCTCCTTCAGTCACTACCTTTGATAGAAATTATTTTTCAAAAGTACTCACATTTCTTTTTAATTAACGCTTTTTTGATTTTCCAGACTCACCAGGGTCTTCTGTCTATTTGTCTATATATCTCATCACATTCTGCGATCCTCTAATTATATTGAGGAACTCTCTCAGATTCGCCAGTAAAAGCTGAATCTTCTTTTTCTGTAATTCAGTTTGTCAGTTTCATTCTAACATTCTCATGAATTCTCTTTTTCATTTTTTTTTTTTTAATATTTTTTTTTATTGGTGCATGATTAAATTAAACCGGTTACACTTCATTTTTTTTCACTCACTTTGCGGATAGTTTATAAATACAAAACATGCATATATTATAGCTCCATAAGTAGATTGCATATATATTAGATAAGTTACTTAGCGTGAATAACATAAATAAGAATTAATATAAATCAGCATTTGTCCATCATGCACACATTTTATAGACATTTAACCCCCTCTCCCGCCCCTCCCACCCCCGGGGTTGGCACAACTTTATATAATTAAGAGAAAAAAGAAAAAAACACAATTGTATTATCTAAATCATCTCTCAAGCCATGAGGTCAGAGGTTCCCATATCTTTAATCCCTTCTTACAAGACCGTACTCCTCTTTTCCCATAGATGGCTCTTTCAAAGTTATAATTTGCCACCAGTCTCGTTAACCATTGATGGTACACGGGTGGAGATGGATCCAGCCAGGCTGAAGCAAGGCAAAGCCGATAGATTGCCATGGCTATGAAAATCAAATACTCTCCTGGTTTGCCTTGCATTTCTTGATCCACCCCTAAACAGATCAGGGAGGAAGAGAGGAAAATATCCCTCCCTAACATTTCTTTAAAAAAAGTCGTAATCTCAAATTTTAATTTACTTAATACATCACAAGAGGCAAACATATGATTAAAAGATCAGCCTGAAAAAACAAACATCGTGGGCAAAAGGTCCCTCTTCCCGTCCCCCATTTTGCAATCTTTTTTGGAGTAAAATACAGTGAAAAGCAAGATTTATAATACTGGGCTTGAAGTCGCGCTGGAATTAAAAAATTTTGTGCTAACTCTACTGAGTGAAAAAATAAGTCTTGTGATATATCAATCTCCTCTTTCCATTTCCTAGCTCGTAATGTTAAATCATCCGGCATTAATATATTAAAAGAGTTATACACCATTCCAATAGATGGATGATTCATCCTTACATTATCAATAATAGGATTGTTAATAAATCCTGCTGGCCCGCCACACTTTTTCCTTAAAAAGTCACGTACTTGCAGGTATTTATAAAAATCTTTCCAATCCAGTTTAAATCTTTCTTTGAGACTCTCAAAAGAGGCGATGTCAGAGAGAGAATATAAATCCCCCAGTGTCACCAGACCCTTCTTTTGCCACTTTTGTAATAATACATCTTTAAAAATATCAGGCAGATTTGGATTGTTGTATATTGGTGTATAATAATTCAGGCGGCCAAGTCCAAGCATTTTGCGAACTGACTTCATACATTTAAACCCGGGCACCAATGTTTTAAAACATACCTTCTTGTAGTGGGAGTCGTTTAAAAACCGCCAGGTCCAGCCCCATGCATCTCTACCCATTATAAGTTCTATAGGCGTAGGTATGTCTCTCAAAGGACTATCTATAACATTTTCTGATAAAAGAGTAAGATTATGCAGAAGAGTAGTTGCCCAGTAGTAAAGCCTTATATTTGGGAGAGCCAACCCTCCCTTATCCTTTGGTAGAGACAGAAATTTGTAGGCTCTTCTCGGTTTTGCATATGCCCATATAAATCTTGAGAACAAATCTTCAATCTTTTTTAAACACATATTACTAAATTCTAACGGAATAGCTCTCATAAAATATAAAAGTTTGGGGAAAAAAAGCATTTTAATTAAGTTACATCTCCCTATTATTGAAAGATGCAATTTGTGTAGTCGAAATAAATCTGGTTTAATTTTATCAATCAAGGGATCAATATTGCACTCGACTATCTTCTCAACGGTTGCCATGACTTCCACTCCGAGATACGTAGCTTTTTCTACCTGTCTTATATCTTGACTCATATCCACATTTTTACAGATTATCTGAGTTTTGGATCTATTAAGGGAATACCCGGACAGACTTCCAAACCTAGCCGCCTCTAATTCAACCTCAGCCATAGATTCTTCGGGATTAGCAGTCACCAAGGCGATCTCGTCGGCATAGGCCAGGACTTTCGTCTCCCACCCGTGTGAAACAATAGGACTAATTTTCTGATCGCTTTCCAGTAAACGTAAAAAAGGGTCTATATACAGTGCGAACAGGAGGGGTGAGCTTGGGCATCCCTGGCAAGTTTCTCTTTTTATTTTAAACTTGTCAGTTAGTGCACCGTTTATAAATAATCTAGCTGTAGGTTGATAATACAACATCTTAAAGGCTTGAATACATCCATGACCTATCCCGACCCTTGACAGAGTCTCCCATAAAAAAGGCCAGGAGACTCTATCAAAAGCCTTCTCAGCATCAAGAAGAATAAGTGCCATTGGGTCTCCTGAGATATGTACTGCATCAAACAGGAAATGATCCTCCTAACATGATCTACTGTGCCTCGTCCCGGTATAAATCCGTGTTGTCTTGGGGATATAACTTTATGTATTACCCCTGCTAATCGAACTGCCAGAATTTTCGAGTAGATTTTACTATCCGCATTTGTCAGGGTTATAGGGCGATACGAGGCAGGATCCAATGCCGATTTATGCTTTTTCAAAAATATAATGATTTTAGCTTGTGTCCATGACTCTGGTGGTTTTCCCCCACTGAACACATGAATAAATAGCAGAAACATAATCTCTTTTAATTCCGTGGAGAATCTTTTTATAAAATTCCCCTGGAATATTATCCAACCCAGTGGCTTTATTATTAGGAAGACAGTTAATACAGAGCAGTATGTCAATCCATTGGGGGGGCTCATCAAGTAGACCCTGGTCGTCATGCGATAATTGCACCGCTAGGATTTGGTTTAGATATTTGGCAATATCGTCTGCCTGGGCGGTGGTCGTCTCATGATATAGATCCTGATAATAAGCAAGGAACTCCTTGCGAATGCCCTCTACCTCTGAGACAACTTCCTGCGCAACATTTTTAACGGCTGTGATGATATTCCTAGTGGCTTTCTGTCTTGCCCTAATCGCAAGATGATGTCCAACCTGTTCACTACATTCATATGCCTCCCTCTTCCAAATTTCTAATCTATCTGCTGCTCTTTTAGCAATTACCCCCATGACAGCCGATTTTGCTGATATTATTCTTGCTTGCGCATCTGCCGAGTCCTCCCCATCCCTAAGCACAGTAATTAAGTTCTCTTCTGCCTCAGCCAGTTGAGATTGAAGTTTATCCCATTGTTGACGCTTTTCTTTATTTAAAGTGAGTGAAAAGCTAAGTGTCTCTCCACTAATTGCTGCTTTTAGTGCATCCCAAACCACCTCAATCCCTGTACTACCTAAATTGTCCTTAATAAATTGTACCATCCAGCGTTTCATATGTTTGCAGTACTCATCATTTAAAAGGAGGGATCGCTCAAAGGTCCAGTTAGCAACATCTCTATTGACCGCCATTACCCCCCTTATTTCCATAACTAAGGGATTATGGTCTGCCACTATACGCGGATGTTTTTCTATTAAGCTCTCTAAAAGAATAGACTGAGATGCAAAGATGTAATCTAGTCGCACCATTTTATTGTGCGGAAAGGAATAAAAGGTATAACCAGAATCCATGGAATGTTGTGAATGCCAGATATCGGTGAGTGCTTGCTCCCTACATAAATCCTTGAGGGCTTTAAAGACTTTTGGTTTTCGTCCATTGTATATCCAATTTCTATCACCGGTTATACTCTTGTCTGCTGGCAGATTGATATTAAAATCGCCGCAGATGATTAAAGGTAGTGGCCATTCGGCCAACTCATTGTTCAGAAAGTCAAAAATTGCTGAATCATCAGCGGTGCTGCCATAAATGGTACATATCGTAAGTAAATTCCCATTTTCCCTTCGACATACTGTAATAACCCACCTTCCATTTGAATCAGTTAGTGTGCGTATAAATTGAAGTGACCGTTTTGCTGATAAAATTGCCACCCCTCGTATCCTAGCATTTTGGGTAGTAGCCCCAACTACAGTAAAACCAAGTGAATCTAACAAGTGAATTTGTGTCCTTTCTATGTGTGTCTCCTGTAAACATAAAATATCTGCCTTGAGTAACCTAAGTGCTACAGCCGTATTACGTCGTTTCTTAATATCATTAAGGCCACACACATTGATAGTTGCTATGCGTAATTTACTCATCTAAAGTAACAAAGTTTTTTTTAGTTTTTTTTACCGACCCTCCTTGTGCCAACCCCCTCCCCTACCCCTACCCCTAGCCCATCCCCTATGAACCCCGCCCGACTCCCTCCACCACCCACTGAGGTTACCTGGTTCTGAAAGAACCAGGATGAGGACATCTGAGCATTCAGGGCCCCATGCCCACCTCCCCCGATCCGACCCCCAAAATGATAGTCCAATCAATTCATAATCATTGACCTCGCTTGATTGTCCCCAGGCTCATTTATACCCCAAGTTTTTAGGTATTTTAATCCGTTAAAGCATCAAATTGATTGAATCACTTCTTGATCCTGTCGCTTCTAGTCTCTGTAATCTCCTGCAGATAAGCCTGGGCCTGGATTTCGGAGATGAAGCTGCGTGTAGTCCCATTAAAGATAATTTTAAGACGTGCTGGGTTTTGCAGATATACTGTTGCCCCAATTTGTTGAAAAGGGGCAAAAAGTTGCCTCATCCTCCATCTTCGCTCAACTGTGGCATGGGCAAAATCTGGCCGACTAAAAAAGGTAACACCATTGAACTCCCTTTTACTGGTGGGCCTTGCTAACTCAAAAAGCTTCTGACGTAGGAGAAAGTTGCCGAAATATACTATCATTGCGCGCGGATATTGCGCTGGAGACTGAGGACGTTTGGAAGGAGTTAATGGGAAGCGATGAGCGCGTTGTATCTCTCTATCCCAATCCCAGTTTTGCAACTCTGGAAAAGCTCCTTTGAAAAGTGTGATCATGTAGGCCATTGGATCACTTCCTTCCACTCCTTCGGGAACCCCCAAAATGCGAAGATTATTGCGTCGTGATCTGTTCTCCTGCTCCTCGATCTTCAGCATTAAGTCCTTTATGATCCCATCATGCTCCGTCCCTTGTACCCGGAGAGAGGTAACATCTTTTTCCAGATTTTCGGTGCGCACCTCTACTGATGACATTCTATCGGCTATCTCCACGCAAGTTCGGCCTACTTTCCTAATCACGCCCTGTAATTTCTGAGTGGCATGACGATTTTTTCGGTTGTCGATCTTAACCTCCTCCTGAAAGCTTTTGATTGAGTGGAGGACTTCAGCGAGGGTAGGCTCGTCTTTATCTCTGGGGGCTCTTCTCCAATCTTCCATGGTTGAAGGATTGCCGCCTGAAAATACTGTTTGGTCTGAAGGAGTCGCAAACTGTGAGGATGAGTAATCCCATCTGAGCTCGGCGTTACTCCCTTGGTCAATGGTCGTCCCACTCTTGTGTCTAATTCGTTATTTTCTCCTTTTCTTTTCCATCTTCTTTTTTGTATAGCATCTTCTCGGGAATCCTCTGAGTCCTCTGAGCCCATTGAGCTCGTACTTCCCCAGTCTTGCCTTTCACAATCGCTGGATATCGATTTGCCGGTCTCATATCTCTCTGACTCATCTGTGACAGAGTGGGGTTTTTCAGTGCTGTGGCGGTTTTCCAACCGTTGAGTAACAGTATTTATTGGATTAGCTGAAGCCTTCTGTGACACAGTTACCGTATTTGTACAGTCTATACCCCCGTTCTCTGTCCCGAATATCCTTGTGTCCACTTTCTGAAGGAGGGTCACCGGGTCATTTAGGGGCTCAATCTGACTCTCCTCATAGTTTGTACAACTATCTGCCTCTGAGGTAGGGATAACTCCTGTGTTTTCCACAGGTTTTAATAGAGCCGGTGTTACTAATTGTACCGCCAAAGGTCCCTGTGAGGTTTCTCCTTCTAGTACAGACGTGATTTGTTCGATCTGCCCCTCAGGTGTCCCCACCATGGCCGGTTCGTTATGCATTTTTCCCCCCACTGTTGGGCAAAACATATTAGATATCAGTGGCTGAGAATCTGGAATCTGTGCATTATCCGTGAACTTAATGTTCCTTTTAGCTTGTATCCTTTTTGCCTGTTTAGTCGTTTGTTCAGATTTGTCAATAGAGCTCAAATTATCCAGGTTTTCTCTGTTTTTTAATCCCCGCGTACCTGGGCGTCTTGTTTGGGGGTCTAAATGCGTTTGCTGCATCGTTTCAGTTATTTCAGGCACTGTTGTCTGATTATCTTTAGCTTTAGCGGGTTTCCCTCCACCTCGCCCAGCCATCCTTACTTGCTTCACTTTGGTCTTTGATGAGCCCTGGAAACAAAGTAGCACCACTTTTCGTAGAAGTCCGATACAGTTGCTGTCTCCGATCACGGCGTCTGGCACGGCGTCTGGCAGAACAGTCAGGAATCCCCCGATTGCCGATAGAGCTGCACCAGGCTGCCACGTCCCTGCAGGCAGCCGCAGGGCGATGTGAAGCGCTGACGTGGGAGATGCTGGAGCGGCACAGCACACGGTTCATATCACCGGAGCCGGGCGTCTCTTCACTCCTCGACGCTCCCTCTGATCTCCTGCCTGCGCGATGATGATAACGGCCGAAATACAATGCCGGCCCATACGGTCAGATTTGCCTGTTGATTTTGGCGAGGTTTTGCTATGTTTAGGGGTCAGACTGGCGGAGCGGCATTAGGTAGCTGCTACTCAGACGCCATCTTGCCTCCCATGAATTCTCTTTTTCAAATCCACTTTCAATTCTTAAGCCAATTTTTCAAACCTTTCAAATGCACGATGAGCACACTTCCCTGCTTCTGCACCCAAATGTGCCTATTCATCTTTATCATGTTTTGAAATTTTGTCATTAAAAAATCCTGTTTCTGCCATGATTTCTAGATCTTCATTAGGTTTGAAAATATTATTCTCCACCGCTTCAACCTCACTTTTTTAAGACGGACCGGGCTCTAGTTCCTCTCACCTTACATTCTGCTTTCCTACTCCTATTTCCTACACCTGCCCACGAGTCTTATTATACGGAGATAGTCTTGCATCAATCAACACAGAATGTATAAGCTCATCCTCTCTCTCTCAGAATCACTCTCGTTCTCTTCCTTTGCATTTTTTCTCATCTTCAATATTGTTTTTGTTGTCTTTTGTTTTATTTTTAGCAAAATCACCAGCAAATACAGGAAACACAACCACAGTCCCCAGCATATTCATTCTCCATGCCTCCTGCCAAAAACCCAATCTCGCATCCAACCAGTGGTTAATAGCTTTTCCTATCTGAGCCTTCAGCAGTTTCTTATGTGCCTTTTAATTCGCCACATATATAATTCTATGCTTTGAAATACGCAGGTCTTGTCTGCGGCTTCATCTCAAACATGACATGCCTCAGATTCTCAAGTTCCTTTTCGCATCAAACATATTCACAGGAAATGCCATGAACCACCAGCATTTAATGGGTGGGTGTACCAATTGAAGGCTCCGCCTCTCCTCCCTCATTAGGAATCTTTGATTTATCCAGGTGCGCACCCATTGTAATCTCAACCAAGCTTCACAATATGCGTAGTACTAACACAACCATTCACAAACAATACGACCTCAAAACAAAACACAATTCAGAGTATGCAATATCAGTGCACACAAACCTTTGCCTATCTCGACTCGAGAAGGAAATGAATCACACCACAAAAAGGAATAGTACTTTCCAGCACCATCAATCACACCAAGTTAGGTTTTAGACCAGCGGAAAATTACCCTTCAAGTTAGAGTGTCTGTTCTCATGCACAGAATAAACACCACTAATTATAATTTGTTTTATTCGCAACTAGACTATTAAGGATCTTATAAACTTCAACATATAACCTGGCGTCACAACTTCAGTTAGCAGACAACTTCATGTAACTCAAGTTCTCCATAAATCCGATACTTTTACACCTAAATCTAAAAAAAACCTAAACCTTTAGATAAAAATCACATAAAATTGCGATGTCTCTTCATCAAAAAGCATAATCCTATACAAGTTTAGTGATTCATGCAACACATTACAATGTAATACAGCATAATTTAACATTTTCAATGCATACACTTAACACATTACCATTGACATACTGCAAAAATACGAACATTATACCTTTGTAAGACAACACACATCTCACAAAGCTCTAAAAATACTCACCTACCGACAACATTTACATCACTCAAGACAACAAATAATTCCTGGATTCTCCAAGTGCCGAATATTTTGGGAGTCAGAAAAGTTTCACTAATTAGATTAATTATTCTTAATTAGATTAATTGGGACAGTGCCTGCATTCTCCACCTAAAATCTGTCAATGCTCTAATTAAAATAATTAAGAGGGTCAAGGCGTTGGATTGGGGCTGTCTGAGCCTCATAAAACTAAGCCTTATGCAATTAAATGGAACCTCCACAAGACAAGAATTCAAGTCAAAATCATAAAGTTTTGTTCAAAATTAAGTTAATTACAGAAGGCAAAAAGTCATTACTTAAATCATGGAGAATCCACAGTTGTAACAAGTCAAAATCAAATATTGCAAAAGAATTAACATAAAGTCGATCTCTGAAGTAAGTAGCAACCAGAACCAAGGTGCAATATAAATTAAAGGGAATTGTAAGAGAAAAATAAAAAGTATTCGATAAATACCAGTGGCCCTGCTAAGACTCAAATCCACTAAGATTGACAGTTCCCTTCAAAAACAACTTAATTATAAGTACAAATTCCCACTGTAACAATCAATGTTACGTTCGGCAGAGAGTCAATTATACTAAAAATCAATAAAGATCTGACATACACATGATACAAATTCCCTAATTTATTGCAGTTCTCCTTTGTCAAATATCCTTGAACAGTTACTTCAAGAAATATATTGTTCAAATTGGACAACACATTTGTACAGTACTCAAGTGCTACAGTACTCGAAATTCTAAGATCAAAAATTTAATCACATCAAGAAATAAAGAAGTTCATAGGAAACTTTATAATGACTGTTCCATAACTTGGTTTACAATCCAAATATGAGTGGTCCAACTATCTCAGGTCTGACTATATGTTAACTAGACCACATTTTAGTGTGAAACGCAATTTTGATTAGGATGATTCATCTCTGTCACTCATCCTGTGCTTCCCCCCTGCACATATCATGTCACCTCAAGCTTCACAGTACACAGTTAAGCTGAAATATAGAAGGAGATTTCCACTGTTATCCTTGTTCTGTTCATCATGAACTTTCATTAGTTCAGATGCAACATGCAATATGTTGCCATGTCTTCCGTTTCTTTTCTGAGATTTATTCAATAACGTGACGTGTCATTGTCAATGTATCTTGTTCTGTTCGGACGTCTCCAGATGATAATAGCATAGAGGGTGCTGAATAATTATACATGTAATAGGTTAGTGCTTAGGTGTTAAGCTAGTGTGACGTTTATGTGCTCTGATTTGCGGAAGAACTGATGCATTCGCTCACATCATGATAGATGTACAGAAGGTCTCATTTTCTGTGCAAGAATTGTGTACAAAATCCCTTGATTTTGGAGGTGAGCCAGAAGACTTTCCTGTTCTACTAGGGATGCTGTCCGATTCTTTTCTGATTTTGCTGTCCATTGAGACCTAAAATATTTTCTACTTTTTACACACTCTGTATAACTCTGCATTTGAGAGCCTTCATTTTTTTTTTTTTATATACCTTTTTATTGGATTTTGCATCTTTCGTATAGGGTATACATTTTACAACATCAGTGAACGTTACTGAATCATACAGTGCGATTTGAGAGCCTTCGTGTCATTGACTAAACAGCTTATTTTTGAAGTGAAGTCCTTAATAACACACTTTAACTTTTCATTGATCTAAGGCCCATTGAATGTCATATTAATGAACAAATTGTAGTTTGCTTGATTTGGAAGTTTTGGGAGGTGCCTTAATGTGGGACGCAATGCCACATGAAATTGAGGTTAACACCATCTCTAGTCCAGTAAATTGCGGGAAATTTGATTGAGGTACGTTTTAGGGTGTCCCAATTTTGAGGTGCCCTATTTTCCCCACACTTCCACCTGCTCCTCTGTTGCTCTCCCACCCTTGCTGGCATTTACATATTTTTTGGCCTTTATTTCAAGGGCCCGGCAGCTACAAATTACTGCTAGGCACTCTGTTTCAACAAAAGCGCTTTTGCTCACTTGAAATGCCATTTTTTTTATTGACTATATACTAAGTGGCGCCTACCATCTTAGAATGGGCAATACAAAAGAAAAGAAAAGGCGCTCGCATCATTCTGTACTCATGCACACGCGTGTTGATGCGTGTGCGAGTCTACACAATGATGTGACCGCCAACAGCAGCCATGTCATTGCGCCTTTTTGTCAATTTTTTTTAAATTTTTTACTGATGCTGTTCATTATCTCCAAAAAGTATTGGCCATACGAATAGGTCCCAATTGAGAGACCTATTTGCTTATTATTCTTTGTCATTGTTCGTATGAAATGTAACAGTATTGACAGATATTCAGTATGTTTGCAGTCCAGTATTTTAGGTTGTTGTATGTTTTATACGGAGTCACTTACTTATGGGCAGTACTTGCCTTTGGGTCCACAAGTTCTTTCTTTTTTTCGACAAGGCTTTCCAAATGTTGAAACAAATAATACCTTCACTCTAGTGCTCCTTAAATCAAACACAGTTATGTCACAGGGCCACCAACCGAGTCCCAGTAGCTTTCACTTCCCATTCATCAGAACCACATGGGCTGACTGAAAATTCATTCTGACAAGTACAAATGATTAAGGAATGAATTCAGTGGGCTGCAGCACTGAGGAAAAAGGGACAAACGTTTTTAGTACTAATGTCAGACATGGGCAAATTAAAAAAATGTAGGCAGAATTTGAAACTGTAAAGAGTCAACTAAAGTTTCAGCGTAAAGTCTTTCTCTTAGTGAGCTTTTAACCTAAACTGTAGTCAAGAGCAAGCTCCAGCAAGCCAAAATACGTTTGCATAATTAACCACTTCATTACTAAGAGCCACCTACTTAGCTGTCTGTGGCTTACATTATTTTCCTGTTATTTACCAACATTGCTTCGCATGCCCGCAAAAATGAAATTAATACAAACATAAAAAAAAATGCATTTTTGATACCCATACAAGAATGAGTTCAGGAAAAGGTTGCTTCCCAAAAACTTGCAATACCATAATGGCATAGGTCGGACACAGTTTTTGCAAAAACTGTTTCTTGTTGACACTCTCTTCTAATAGTAGATGTACAGTGTTATGCATACCATGTGATACCAGTGAACGCCATACCATCCGATATGCCCTCTCTCTTGACAATACCATAACACCTCGTGTGTGGATTGTCATACTGTACAGGAACAAACCGGACCAAAACTGTGACCAGGTTTAGTGCATTCTGGATGCACATTTTTCCCTAAGTGGGTTGTTTTGAGCTCATCATTCAGGGGATGCTTGATATCTTAAGAAGCCTACTAACTGCAGACATTTTAAAAAATAGACACCCATACAAATGCAAGGAAGGTGTTACTTTTGTTGCTTGTCGAACATTTCCTGAGCAATTATGTCTTGCAAACCTCAAAATATTTTCAAAAACCTTTATTTCCTCAAATTAAAGAATAGGAGAACACAAAATTCACTGTCAGCAGCGGATCATAAAACATCATGCATTCCCACACTAAAAAAAACAGCATTTTACCTTTGTGCTTTGGTATACCACACAAGAAAGGAACGGGAAACGACCTGAAACCATTCCAAGTGTATGTTAGGCACTCATTTTCTGCCAATATTTAGCAAGAGGTCTGTGATGGGGCAGATTTTCCTGTACCTCAAGCTCCTTATGTGGTAACCGTACAGAGTCTTCCATTGGTCGTATAGACCTTTGGTTGTCAACTGAAAGCGTATGAAAGGAGCTAGAATCAGCAATACATTTCAATAACAGCGAAACCAATTTGGCTTCACAATGACAACAGAGAGGTTGGCCTCTAAACCATAAAGGTTTATTAGCACATTTTAGTCCGGTTACAAACAACCGTCTTTTAATAAAATCAATGTATCCAAAAGCTGTACTTAACCATATAATTATGCAGTCTGAATTTGTATATTATAAAGAAGCAGATGCAAACTATAACAAGGTACAAAGCACAGACCATAAAGTAGATAGGTTCCATATAGGAACCTCCCTAATCTAAATAAAGCTTCAAACGTGACAAAGGGTAGTTAGTAGAGGTAGATGTCAACACGTGGAACTAAAATAAGGTTCTCGGGAAAGAAACAGGCATTCAAACATGAAGCTCAATACACTCAACAAGGGGAATCTGCAGAGCTGATAGAGGTCTTCTGTTAGCGAAGTCAGGACAGGATCTGCTAACTGTTCTAAGAAACACAGAATTAATAAACAGCAGAAAGTTCTGTAAGCTCCGTCCCACAGACTCCCTCTGGACAGCCCAATCAGAAGGTGAAGTTCTTTTTTTTTTTGTGTTGTAATTTTTTTATTGTTGCAAAAGCGGTGTACAACAGGATTTCAAATTCAGGTATACAACAGTATGTCAAACATAATCAGAATACTATGGTTAATCACAACAATAGGTGATACCAGGTAGAGAAACTAGTGGCAGGGGTTTAGGAAGGGACGGGGCAAGGGGGGGAGCATCTGTAGTGCAAAGGGGAGAGTGCGGGACAGTGGCGAAGGGTTGATATCTGATCCTTTGTCTGTTCTACCAATGTATGCCGACCTCGTCCGTGGGTCGGTGGGGCGCAGAGAGGATTGGCGCTTGTCTAGTACCAGCAATGCGGCGGTCCATATAGGAATGTCGCCTCAAGTGGCGGGGAGGGGAGAGAGAGGGAGGAGTATGTACCAGGGGCTCGCACACGATGCAGGAGTAGGGACGGGGGGAAGACCTAAGTGGTTGGAGGGATATCGTCGACCATGACACTGATAGGGTGGGTTACGAGTCCCAAGTCGAGGGCCGCTCTAGGAGAGGGGGAGGGGAAGGGCAATGGGGTGGGTGCGGAGAGGAAGGGTGGGAGGGGGTGGTCGACAGGGAAGGGGACATTCCAGGACCCTAGTATGGGAGAGTGCTAAGTGCATAGATGTATGGTGTTGGGGGCCTCTGCCAGTGGGGAGGAGATCCATACATGTGTGTGCCCGGCAAAGAAGAGGGAGGGATAGGGTGTAGGGCAGAGTAGGATGGTGGGGGGAAGGGCGGGGGGAGGTGTAGGGCAGGGGTGGTGGGAGATGGGGGTCCAGATGGGAAAGGAGGAGAGGAAGAGGGAAGTATAGGGTAGGGGAGGAAGTGGCAGATGGGGGAGGGGAATCGAGGCGGGTATGAGAGTCGGAGGTCTAGTCGGGGGAGAGAGGTGAAAGGTGGTCGGAATCATTGTGCCGAGTAGGGGACTGTCCGCTGCGTACACAGCAATGGTATAGGCATGAGAGGGGGTGAGCGAGAGGGGGAGAAGCGGGGAGGTAATATTAGTGCAGTTAGGTTTGAGGGGCATCCTGGAGAAAAGGCGCCCATGTCTGGGTAAACACCTCAGTGTGATTCTGAATGCCGTATATGAAGCATTCAAGGGACGCCATCTGTATCATCACCACCATCCAGGCTTCTTGAGAAGGAGGTAGTGGCAAACGCCATTGGCGGTGATCCAGCGCTACACTTTATCAGGGATCGATACTCATCAATATTTCATACAAATGGCCCATACACATTCACCCAACTCATAAATCCCTGTTGCGCTGGGGGTCAAGTTTTAATGACATGAACAAATTGTTTCTTTCACAGGTTCATGTTTAACATCTCTAAATACATAACTAGACCTGTATATCAACTCTCTTTCCTCTCGGTCGATGGACCAATTAGCTGAGTAGTTGAAGGTAATAATAGTACTATCTATCTAACGTCTAGTTTAGCTAAATAATCACTGACTCTCGGTAAGATTAATAAAGTTTATCTCAAATAAATGTAGATAATTAATGCTCATCGCATACAGGTTACAATGCAAACACTGAAGAATCTCACGAAAGAGAGAGAAAATCAATCATCAAAATGCAAACAGTGTCATACTCCATCAATATACAATATGCAAATGAAGGAGTGGATAGATGAAGAGACATAAGTTTCAGCAAAATAATGCGAAACAATATACATATAACGGAGTGGATAGATGAAGAGACATAAGTTACAGAGACAAAAATACATTTGCAAGTTATTATGCAAATACGAGTCAGAAAGATAATATAAACCCAAAGGATCAGTGAAATACCACCCCCCTGGCCAAGGGAGTAGTGGGGGTCTCCTGAAATAGAATCAGGAAACAAAGATTTCAGGAACGGAACAGGACAGGGACAGGAACAGCTAGGCCTCTCTGCCAACCGACGGACAGCGACGCATCACCCCTGTCTCTCTCCATCAGACCTAAGCCAGAGCTACCGCTCTCTCTCAGCTCTGCATCTAAAACCACACCCCCAAAGGAACCCCAGCTATACCCTAAACCCTACATGTCCAACCCACATTAATTGAAACATTACACAGAATTTGACTGCCTATCGGTTGATTTGGCAGGTGGTGTATCACACCACCGTGATTTCATTCATAATTTCTACATGCTCATTGTCCTACATCCTTTCTCATGACATAAGTTTTGACCAGTTCATTCAATTTTGTACTTGTTACATTTCATTATTTTCACATAAATTTCTCAGCCACGTCCGCGGAAGAAGTCTTGAGTCCCACGGCCAGTCTCATCTTTTGGCAGGCAAACAATGTTCTCTGAGCTGAACAACCTTGGACTATTGCACTTCTTCTATCCGCAGCGCTCAGCGCTCCTGTCTGTTTTGTCAGGTCATTCTTGCTCATTTTCCAGCCCCTCATCTTATCCGGTCAATTTAAGAAAATGCAGGCCCATTCGGCTCACTATGACAAATAAAACACATACATTCATTAATCACATGGAAATGCACCTTTCACTGTTTACCACCCACCTTTGCACTATTCCCTGTTAATATTTTCTTAGCATAAGCTTCATACAATGCAGCATTATTTATTATCGTTTTAAAGCAAGATGCAACATGCGAAATGCGGCCTAGACATGCATTTAGTTTTGTTTCTTTCGAAACGCAATGTAAGATGCGGCCTAGTTCTTTTATGCATTAGTTCGCATTAGTTCACATTAGTACACGCATGCGCAAAGCGGTTTCCCATTGTGGTTCATGTGATTTGCATGTTAGTTTTCACTGCACACTGTTAGTAAGTATTATGGGGTAGTCAATCCGAGCAGGTTTCTTTTTGCAAAACCCTGCTCCATCAATCCCCCTCTGATGGCTTCCTGGAGCCATCATAAAATACCCACCATACCAAGTGCCATCTTTATTTATCTAAAGATCAGTATTCTTTTCTCTTTTCATCATCTTCTCATCTAACTCCTTCATCTCATCATAGTAATCTCCTTTCATATCTTCTAGTTCTATCTCATCTCTTTTTCTCTTTCTTGCTTTTCGTTTGTTATTTGATTCTGTCATCTCTTTTCTTCCACACTTATACTTACAACATTTATATATTGTTATTATCACTAAGGCTACTCCAGCTACTGAAATGATTGGCATTATTATTTTTCCTTATAAGCTATTTCCAAAGATAGAAAACCATTTACCTACGAGACAGAAACTCTTACCAAGTCTCTCCCAGACACCGTCAACCTCCAGTTGGGTCAAGTCTTCATGTAATTTCGTAATATTCTTAATATATCCCTCAATACCTTTACTTTTGTCAGGGATATAAGTACAGCAGTGTTGAATTTTCAACATGCCTCAGACTCCACGTTCTATTTGCCAATAAGATATCAAGGGCAAGTCGATTTTGCAAAACCATTGATCCGATTGCAACCATTTCGGTGTCAATCATCAGGAACCCACCAGCAGAATCTGTCGATAAACGATCAACGACTGTGGACAATTTTCGAATTTTATGCGAATTCAGAACGACTCCAACTGATGGTATCAGTGCACCAAATATGTCACCTACTATTTCTGAGAAACTCGCTCTCTTATTACGTGTTAGTCCTTGTTTTATTTAATTGATTCTGTTATTACTTTTGTCCACATGGTAGACCTTTGGGAAAACAATTGCAAAATAACAACTACCATACCAATATGCAGGCAACCTTTAGTAGGCTTTCTTACCACACACATAATAGACTCCTGGGAAAACAGGATCAGTTCCACCCTTCAATCCCCAACCTCCAGTAATTTGGAAAGTATGCTCACATTCACTAGTACCAATGAAATAATTATTATAGTTAGTCTTCAGTCTAAGTAAGCAGATTTTCCCTTTTGATACCAGTCCAGGGACATTGCAGCGTATGTCTCACCTTTCTCATAATTTCCTTCTCTAAATGCCCATGGTGGTACCTGTGACTTCTGTTCAGCCGCTTTTCTTGGAAACTTTCTCTTCTATATTCTACCATATCTATGAACACCTTTTTTTCAATCCTCAAACTACATATTAGATTGTTTTTGTAAGCATATTCTATATCTAGTGTCTTAGTAATATGGAAGAATTCTCCCATATAACGTGCATTTTTACTACTTAAGACCTTGTTCAGCTCCTTTATAATAGGTATTTCTGAAAATACTAAATCTATATTAGAATAATGGTACTCCAGCTTTCCCATCACGTAGAATAGGCTGGTTAAAACACTGCAAGACACACCATATGTTAAAGGTAGGTGATGGTAGGTCACCCCCTCTGAGACAGACGAAGGTAATTGCATGCACACATGACTGTCACTCACATTCATTGTATTAACATATTCGTACAACAATTTAGTAAAAACATTTAACGAGAAATCACTAATTGATTTATCATGATGGAGAATACTTCCATCTATCTGTTCCATGTTAGTATTAGGGGTTTCTTTAGTAACATCACTCACTCTTTCACTTATTACATCATTAGTATTGTTTTCATTATTAGTAACCATTAGAATAGGTACAATGACAGTTAATAATATCCACATAAATGTCAGTAAAAAGACACTACATAAGCAAGCTTTAATACATCTACGTTTTAGGCTAGATTTTGGATGTTCAGTCACTTTTGCTTCAGCCACTTTTGTATTCTACTAAAAATATAAAAATATAAATCTATAAAAACTCTAAACTTACTCAAAAATTTCTGAAAAATAGTGTAATCCTACACTTCAAGGCTTTTCTACTTTACCCTTTCTTTTATTTCTTTTCTTTAAATCTTCTGAGTCATTCAATTCATTTCATCTGGCAAGTCATTTCACCTTAATTTTTCACAGTTCTTTTAAGGTGGTTTCAATTTGCTTTCATCCACTTGCTCAGTGTCAGTACCATCTTTTTCTTCACTTGGATCTGAGCTTTCAATTTCTTCCAAAATCACATACGTCCATTCCGGTGCTGTGTATTTCTTGCTTGGAATTCTTACTCTCCTTGTTTTTCGTACTGAATCTTCTCCTGACTCTTCTTGTTCTGTCTGACTTGAGACCTCATTAAGTTGCTCTGGTCTTCTTTTTGACTTTCTCCTCGCAAGAGTGTATTTCAGTCTTTTCACTCCACTTGGCCAATTGTCACCTTTTCTTGGTCTTTTAGTTTGAACTACTTCTTCACCTTCTTTTTCTGGTTCACAGGTTCTTTTACTTGGCCTTCCTTTTATTTGTTCTTCTTCTTGACTTTCAGTAACTTCTTTCTTCTGATTCAACATATTCTCTTCTTCTGATTCAATAGCAGACTCACGAGACCCAGTAGCTGGTGCCCACTCTACTTGACTTGTGCTTGGCTGTTCATCATCAGTTTGTTCTTCAGAATCTGTCACTTTAGATTCTTCAGCTTCACACACTTCAACCTCTGGTTTTTGTCTTTGGTTTACCAGTTGCTGCTCTTCTTGACTTTCAAGTGGACTTGGGATTCGTCTGGTATGGCTCGCATGGATCCAATTTGACAAACCACCACACTTAACTGCTGTCTTCATCACCAGAATCACTTGATAAGGTCCGTTCAACCTGGATTCTAAACACGATTTCCTCACGTGTTTCTTCACGAGAACCCACTCTCCAGGACTCAGATCATGAGCTTGATTCGGCTGTGTCGTAGTAGCATTTTCTCCAACCTGGTGAGACACAGAATGCACCAGATCAGCCAATCCTCTGCAATAGTCAAGCACTAGATCATCAGATATATTCATCAGTTTGTTCGCTGGTATAAATGCTTGTCTCATTGCTCTTCCCATTAGGATCTCATGAGGACTCAATCCCGTCTTTTTGTCAGGAATGCTTCTAAGACTCATCAATACAATACAATCAGGCCATCTCAGTGTTGTGGATGCACACACCTTTCCTAACCTGGATTTTATTGTGCCATTTATCTGCTCAACCACTCCAGATGCTTCTGGTCGATAGGCACAATGCAGCTTCTGCTAAATCTGTAATGCTGCACAAATCATCCGAATTATCTCATTATTAAAATGGGTTTGTCTATCTGTTTCTAAAGTGACTGGAAATCCAAATCTAGGGATCAGTTCTCTTAGAAGTAGCTTTGCGACTGTTAGACTGTCATTCCTTCTCGTTGGATAGGCTTCCACCCAGCGAGAGAACAAGCAGACGACAACCAACACATATTTCAGCCCATTGCACAGGGGGAGCTCAATGAAATCCAACTGGAGTCGGGTGAATGGTCCTGCTGCCTTTCCAATTCGTCCCCAACTAACAACTGTCTTTCTACCTGGATTTTGTTGCTGACAGATGATGCACCTCTGGCAAAGACTCTCTGCAATGACCCTGAACTTTGGGTTATACCATGATTGCTTGAAGAGCCTGATCATAGCATCTCTTCCAACATGTGCAACTCCATGGTATACCCTTGCCATTTGGGATAGTAAACCATCTGGCATGACTGGTATTTCATCTATATAGACCCATACTTCGTCCTATGCACTCTTTCTGCAGCCTGAATTTATCCAAATTCCCTTTTCCTCATCACTTGCTTCTTCCTGTAGCTGTCTAATTTCGTCCCAAGTTTCAAATGAAGAAGAGAACATAAGATGGCAATTGGTATTTTCTTTTTCTATCCCTCTGTTTAAAGCAATTAAATTTCGTGCACAGAAACGCGCTACTTGATCGGCGTATCTGTATGCCCTTCGTCACATAATCATCTCCTGATTTATGTGCGGAACATTTGACCACTGCAATCTTTTTGGGCAATTGTAAAGCATCCAATAAATCTTTTACAGTTTTGCTGTTCCTTATAGGGGAAGCTGAAGAAGTCAGAAATCCCCTTTGCATCCACAGCTGCCCGAAATCGTGGACAACCCCGAAACCATATTGACTATCAGTTAATATGGTTACCCTCAGGCTTTTGGAAATTTTGCACGCTCTAATCACAGCTATCAATTCAGCAATTTGGGCAGCGTTTACTCCTTTTAGACAGGATGCTTCTAAAACTCCTGCTATGGTGCAAACAGCATAGGCAGAACACAATTCACCCTTCTCATTTCTTAAACATGGTCCATCAACAAACATCACAAGATCTGATTCTTCTAATGGAATGTCCTCAATATCGGGCCTGGGTTTTGTGCACAACTCTGTCACATCCAAACAATCATGATCCGCCTCCTCTCTCACTTCCTCACAATATGAATTCGCCAACAGGGTTGCCGGATTTACGGTGTGCACCTCACCACAGTCACATTTTCAGCACCCAAGATCACTCTTTCGTACCTAGTCAGCCGACTAGAAGTCATATACTGCGTCCTTGTGCGTGTCAAAAGGATCTCAACTGAATGTGGCACATACACCTTGACTGGATGTCCCATCACAATTGCTTCACTCTGTTCCAGACTCACACAAGTGGCAGCTACTGCTTTCAAACAGCCTGATAACGCTGCGTCCACTGAATCCAAAGTAGCAGAAAAATATGCTACTGGACGTCGTGCCATTCCATGTTTTTGAGTTAAAACTGAAAGTGCACACCCATCTCTTTCACAACAGTACAACGCAAAATCCTTTGCATAATCTGGCATTCCCAATGCAGGTGCTTGACAAAGACTGTTTCGCAATTTAGTAAAAGCTTCCATACTTTCATCATCCAACACAATCGGATCTTTCACATCTTTTCATGTCAACCTCTGTAGAGGTTTTGCAATCAGTGAGAAACCACTGATCCACTGTCTGCAGTATCCAACCATTCCCAAAAACATTCGAACTTCTCTCTGAGTTTTGGGTGGACTCATTTGTTTAATTACACTAATTCTTTCTGGTGTCACCTTTCTGACTCCTTTTTCTATTTTGTGTCCTTGGTACTGGACTTCCTGTTTACAAAATTGCAATTTTGCTGGTGACACTTTGTGTCCTCCTTCTGCCAAATGATTCAGTAAGGCAATGGTATCTGTCACACATGCCTCTCGTGTCTTTGATGCCACCAGTAGGTCATCAATATACTGAACCAAAACTGAATTTCCTGGCATGACTAAAGTCTCCAAACATCTTTTCAGAAGCTGATTAAAAATTGAAGGACTCTCTGTGTACCCTTGAGGAACTCGGCACCATGCCAAAACACGGTCTCTGAACCGGAATGCAAATAAATACTGGCTTTCCGGATGTAAAGGAATTGAGAACAATGCTTGGCACAGATCAATCACTGTGTTCCATTCAGTATCGCAGGGAATTTGATAAAGGATCACTGCTGGATTTGGTACTACTGGACAGCAGGGTACTACAATTTTATTGATTTTTCTCAAAATTTTCCACTGGACTTTTTAATTTCTATGAGGACTACTCATTATTTCTTTCAGAATTCCCTGTTCAATCATTTGGTTAATCACAGGAATGACTCCTGCAATTACTTCCAGACTCATTTTGTACTGAGGAGTGTTTGGATAAATGGCACCCTCCATCCCTGTAATCTGAATCGGATCTGCATTTGTCATTAGGCCAATCTCCTTTCCTGTAAAATCCCATACATCCGACCTCACTGTACTTTTTAATTCTTCGGGCAAATTCTATTCTGTGAGAAGTGAAAACAACTCATCCACTTCTGTCCCTTGTTTCGCTAACATCACCTTGAATTCGACATCCTCATCAGGTGTCTGAAATACAATACCATCTGGCGTACAGTAGATGGTACAATTCATTTTACACAATAAATCTCTTCCCAAGAGATTTACTGGACTCGAGTCACATACCACGAAACGATGCATGTCTCTGAAACTCCCAATATGAACTTCTATTGGATTTGTGACTGGTGTTCTAATATGCTTTTTTGAGACTCCTACAACTTGGATAGTTTCTCCCGAGAGGGGTAGGTTAGGAATTTCTGCTGCTCTCACAGTAGAACGGGTAGCACCAGTGTCCACCAGGAATGTAATATCATTACCTTCCACCTTTCCGTCAACAAATGGACCTGACTGATCTACCGCCAAGGATGCGCCAAGTACGCACTCTTCCTCCCCCCTCAGGCACCGTCATTGAGATGAGTCTGAATCACTCTCATTGCACTGCAACCAGTATTGCGGAACCATTTGCACATTTTGATTCTTACCAACTTGATCACCTCCGTGAAATCCAGTGTTCGCACTGTACCTCTGCACTTACACAAAAACAATAGCTCTTCATCTCGGTAAGTCCCTAGTCTGTCTGGACTTATTGTACCAATAATCATCCCTTCCAAATCTACTTTCAATTGGCTCACATTTATACTCTGTGGTTGAGGTTTTTGCTTTTCCATTCCCTTCATCCAATCATTTAATTCCTCTGGTGAAGGACCTGCTGAACTCCCTGTCGTTGAAATGACGTTCGGCCCTATTCTCCTTGGATCTATTTGTATACTTCTTCTAGGGGTTTCTGTTATCATCTCACAAACCGGAAGATCTAACAATGTAGTATTTGTGTCAGCCTGTCCATCCTCATCCGCTACCGTCACCATTCCACTCCTGACGCTACTCCTTGGAACTGCCAACGTATGTGCTTTTGATATATTCTGTTTTTCTCCATACAATGGAACCACGGGACCAATTGTTACCGGTACCGTCAATGCTTCTGCATTTAGACTTAATTGATTTATTTTCTGGATCTGCTCTACTCTTGCCTTATTTAATATGTCCATTTCTTTTTCTCGTACTACTCTAGCTATTTCCGTAACCTGTGGAACTAATGGAGTTCTCATTTGTGGTGCACTCTGAGTCACCTCAACTGAATTTTCTTGATATAGCGGAGGTCTTTTGGTCATAATGTCCTCTAACAACTCATCATCAGAATCGTTCGGATCATATCTTAATCTTGAAGTCTCTATATTTTTCTTTTTCTCTTTACATTTACCTCCTGTCTGATCTTCAGCAACTAAAGACTGGGTACAAATCCTCAGTTACGACAGCTCTCCTCCATCTTTTCATTGTATCTTCTCTTCTCTCAAAAGGATATCTAGTCAATAAATTTCTGTATCTCCTACCACCTCGATATTTTTCTCTTTCGAATGCTTCTACTTCCCATTCCTCTAGCGCTTCATACTGGGTAGGTCTGGGATTTGGCTCTAGTGAATTCATTCGATTTCTCAAATTCTGCAAAATCCTTACATTAAACGAACCATGCTGTGGAAAAGCTATAACACCATCATCCTTTGTGTATTCCACCCAGTTCTCTAACCAAGTACACGTATGGTATCCTCGCTCCAACATCATATAGGAAGCAGGCGTTCTCGGTGGTGGAATAGGAATTCCCTCTCTAGTCACTATTGGTTTGTCCTTTTTAAAGAAATGCTTTATTTTCTTGAGCAACTTAATTTTTCCGACTCTTTCGCTAATGTATCTCAGTAAAACAACAAGGAAACCTTTCCGTAATTCTACTTATTCTATTTGTCAGTTCTCGTCCAATACCAGCGTGACTCACACCAACTGTCCAATCACGGCTCTCTACGTTTCTGCTATCTCAACCCATACCAGCGCGGCTCACACCAACCAGCCAATCAGAGCTTACTTCACGCTCCCTGTCTGACCAATGCCAGCGCGGCTTTTTCTGCCGTCAGTATTACTCCTTCTACTGACCCTCGCGTTACAAAATAATACGGCAATATATTTCTAAGTTTTCTTAATCAAATTTCTTGTTAGTAACAACATAAAAAAAAATGCTACCTTGTCTGTTCCACTAAATAAAGAGATAGTTCTTCACTTCAAACAAGCAATTCTTTTACTACAAGTAAAACAACGACCAGCGCTATTTTACATCCAAACAAGCTACAGGTGGACTTAGTACTCCTCTAGGGATAAGGCCAAAGTTTCACAAGAGGACCTTTTGGTGTAAAAAAGAGGTCTTGGTACTCCTCTGGGGATAAGGCCAGAGTTTCGGAAGTGGACCCTTCGCTATTTCAGACACTCTACTCACATACGAAATTGTCCCTAAATATAACACCTACAGCCTTCCGCAGTACAGTATTATAACAACGGACAAAGTGCTTCTGCAGTGTGATTTCTATATCCACACTCTTCTTCTGCCTACTTCAGGCTAAATTTCCATTCCCGGGATTCCTCAGGTACCTCCGTACCTGTAATTCTAGACAACATAGAACAAAACACTAACTTTTCTTGTTAAGAACATATAATCAATACCAAACTAATCAATAATTAAACCGTCCTCTGCTACCAGAAAACTGATCCAGCGCTACACTTTATCAGGGATCGATACTCATCAATATTTCATACAAATGGCCCATACACATTCACCCAACTCATAAATCCCTGTTGCGCTGGGGGTCAAGTTTTAATGACATGAAAAATTGTTTCTTTCACAGGTTCATGTTTAACATCTCTAAATACATAACTAGACCTGTATATCAACTCTCTTTCCTCTCGGTCGACGGACCAATTAGTTGAGTAGTTGATGGTAATAATAGAACTATCTAATCAGCTAAATAATCACAGACTCTTGATAAGATTAATAAAGTTTTTCTCAAATAAATGTAAATTTAATGCTCATCGCATACAGGTTACAATGCAAACAAAAAATCTCACAAAAGGGAGAGAAAATCAATCATCAAAATGCAAACAGTGTCATACTCATCATCAATATACGATATGCAAATGAAGGAGTGGATAGATGAAGAGACATAAGTTTCAGCAAAATAATGCGAAACAATATACATATGACGGAGTGGAGAGATGAAGAGACATAAGTTTCAGAGACAAAAATACATTTGCAAGTAATTATGCAAATACGAGTCAGAAAGATAATAAAAACCCAAAGGATCAGTGAAATACCACCCCCCTGTCCAAGGGAGTAGTGGGGGCCTCCTGAAATAGAATCAGGAAACAAAGATTTCAGGAACGGAACAGGACAGGGACAGGGACAGGAACAGCTAGGCCTCTCTGCAAACCGACGGACAGCGACGCATCACCCCTCTCTCCTAAGCTTCAGCTTCTCTGCTCTCTCCAGCTCTGCGCTAACCACACCCCCAAAGGGACCCCAGTTATACCCTAAACACTACATGTCCAACCCACATTAATTGAAACATTACAGAGAATTCGACTGCTTATTGGTTGATTTGGGAGGTGGTGTATCACACCACTGTGATTTCATTCATAATTTCTACATGCTCATTGTCCTACATCCTTTCTCATGACAATAGTTTTGACCAGTTCATTCAATTTTGTACTTGTTACATTTCATTATTTTCACATAAATTTCTCAGCCACGTCCGCGGAAGAAGTCTTGAGTCCCATGGCCAGTCTCATCTTTTGGCAGGCAAACAATGTTCTCTGAGCTGAACAACCTTGGACTATTGCACTTCTTCTTCTGCAGCGCTCAGCGCTTCTGTCTGTTTTGTCAGGTCATTCTTGCTCATTTTCCAGCCCCTCATCTTATCCGGTCAATTTAAGAAAATGCAGGCCCATTCGACTAACTATGACGAATAAACATATACATTCATTAATTACATGGAAATGCACCTTTCACTGTTTATCACCCACCTTTGCACTATCCCCTGTTAATATTTTCTTAGCATAAGCTTCATGCAATGCAGCATTATTTATTATCGTTTTAAAGCAAGATGCAAAATGCGAAATGCAAAATGCGGCCTAGACATGCATTAGTTTTGTTTCTTTAGAAACGCAGTGTAAGATGCGGCCTAGTTCTTTCATGCATTAGTTCACATTAGTGCACGCATGCGCAAAGCGGTTGCCCATGTGGTTCATGTGATTTACATGTTAGTTTACACTGCACACTGTTAGTAAGTATTATGGGGGTATCAATCCGAGCAGGTTTTCTTTTTGCAAAACCCTGCTCCATCAGCGGAGAATGCAGAGCTTGGCTGGTGCCAGCACCATGTGTAGGAGGCGGCGTTGAGGTCGTGATCGTTTTGGCGATCCTCTAAGGTCGTGCAGGACCTTTGTCAAGAGCTTCTAGAACGTCAGGCCAGTCCTCGTCCTCAATGGTGATCTGAAGGCGGTTCTGCCATTTAATGTAGAGGCTGCGGGATAAGGGTTGTGAGAAGAGGTGGTCCGTAATTTGAAGCAGCGTCAAGTTTTACCATATAATTAGGGCTCCCGGTTTTATGGTATTTATTTTTTTAACATTTCCGTCTGTATTTATCCATATTAATTTTTTGCTAATTTTATCTATATTTATCCATATTTATTTTGTGTTTTGCGTATAAATGAAGTTGTAAAACTGTACATTTCCATATTTATTTAACTGATAGACGAGCACTCATACATTGATGTCTGTCGTGTTTTAGGTATTTAAGCTGCCAAATATTACATAACAATAGATCTACTGGTAAATACTAGCATTATACCACAAATGTGCCGTTATTTAAAGAAATTTCATCCTGTTTTTCTATTTCCCATGCTGTCCATCTGCTCAACTGTTGGGCTATAATTCATTAAAGACAGCACCGAGAGTCACTTAAAATCAGCATATTTTTCTGTTTTTATCCACTTTTAAAAATAAATGCAGACAGAAAATACATTGTTTTCTGTCTGTACTTATCTGTAAAAATTCATAAAAACGGAAAACAGGGAGCCCTACATATAATGCCTCAGCTATTGTTCTTCACACCTGAAGCATGAGAGTCCTGAATGTCCCTGTTAGTCAATAGGTAAGGGTGTGCTAAATTGTCCATACTGCCTTAAGCATTCACTGAAACGATAGGCCTCATGCCTGTCTAAAAAGATTACAGTTATCTCTCCTGTAGGAAGGTAGGATCCTTCTGCATGGTTACCCCCACTTTTTGCTTGGTGCTAAGCTGTTTTTGGACTAGTCTGACTGGGATCCTGCTGATCAGGACCCCAGTCTCTCTGCTTTCTCCCTTAAATTGTTGTGACAAGTACTTAGGTACATCACAGATTGGATACTGGGGTACCATTATAAGTCCCTAGTATATGGTACTAAGGTACCCAGGGCATAGGTACCCCATTCAAAATGGAACTACAGGCCTGCCATTGCAGCCTGTGTAAGCTGGTGCTAGCACCACTTACTAAAGATATAGGTTTCCTATATCTAGGGTCACTGCACTTAAAACCTATAAGTCACCCTTATAGCAGGCCTTTGCAATCCTGGAGGCCGGGTGCTTGGTTCTAAGTGAGAGGGTGCCCCTACGTGAGCAGGACCCCCCTACAGCCTACAGAGTCCATTCTCCCAGGTTGTCAGTGAAGCAGCCATATACTGTATAGAGGGCCACCGCGTAATTACGCGATGACCATCTCGAACACAGCTGCAACGAATCCTATCATGTTTGGTATCAAACATGTTGGAATTATAACCCACACCTTAAACGGTGTTCGAGGTATTATTCCAAGCACTGGAAGAGCCCTCCGTTAGGCTCTCCATGTCCCCGGTACCAGTCTTCCAGACCCGGACAGCACAACATTTTTGCTGCCGACCAGAGACATGATTCTGCCCTCCTGCTGCTGAGCCAAGCTCGAGCAGGGGAAGGCAGAACAATAGGCATCCTGTCACAGACCACCTCCCAGACAGGATTTAGTGTTTTGGGGGCAGGGTGGGTGCGCTTGCCAGCACCACTCAGTCTGCATGAGCGGCACATTTGGTGTCCCCATGCATAGTCAAGTTCAAACCAGTCCTGGGAGCCGTTGGCTTCCGATCTGGCGCGAAACTGGACAAAGGACATGGGAGTAACCTCCCTACTGTCCAGACCCTCCCCTGGGAGGGTCCCCTGAATCATCCCAACCCTTTCTCTAGGGTACTTAAGGGCTTACCTGGGTGTAGGTCCCTAGATCGTCGTGGGATAAGATTCAGATCAGACACCACTCCTTCTACCGTCTGGGCACTCTGGACTTCGCTGGACTTCGTTTGGGCTCGACTTCGTCTTCCTTCCATTCTGCTGCATAGTCTGTGCCTGTGCATCATACAGGAACCCTCCATGGCCTGTGGGCATCAAAGACACCTGAAGAAATCTCCCTTGAAGGGAAGGAGTCACTTCCCTGCATTTGCAGGCACTGCAACTAAGTCGACTGGTCTGCTGATCCTGAGCTCCTCCGGACTCCGAAAGCTCCGCAACACAGGTGGTGGTTCTCCACAGCTCCCGAGGCCTGCCCTGCCCTCTCACCAAGTTTGAGGCCAGTATCCCTCGTGGGGGTGGCAATAACCGAACCCCTGTGCACCGTGTCAACTTGCAGTTGCAAAGGCTTGTTGGCTTCCTTCCAAGAAGATATTCGGGCCCCAAGTAGCCCCAACCTCGAGCATCTCCAGTGACCAGAATCTTGGGCCACACCGCATCGTGTGCATCGAGCCTGCATCTTTTGGTGAGCTGCTTGAGGTCCTCTCGCGACTCCAGTGCTTCCGGCCTGTGGGTCCATTTGAGGGTAACCTTTACTTCTCTTGGGCTCCTCCGATTGCTCGGGGCTTACCCTGACTCCCCTGCTTGTGGTGAGTCCTCTGGACCTTGCTGGTCCCGACATTGCTCCTTCTTCTGCGCCTGCGTTGGTTCCATTTGCCAAGGCTTGTTTGTTGTTGGTGCTTCCGCCGGACACCGACCCCTCAGCACTCGACATCCTTCGAGGGGCAGGTCGTGCACGGCTTCTGGTCTTCCTCAGCGTCGCCTGGACCTCACAGCTGCAGAGTCAAGGTCATTGTCAACTCTCATGCAACACCCGACATCGGAGGGCATTCGTCTTCCAAGTCTCCTGGTCACTCCTGAGTGACATAGTCTCTGTCCCCTCTGCTTGCAGGTACCTCTCATCTAGAATCCACCTTCGGATTCCACTGGACACTTTCTCCTTCTTCAGCAGCGGCACTTTCCTGAAGTCCTTCATTGGGTTCGACAGCGCTTTCCGACACCACTTCACACGTATGCACCCGGCTTCCCTGGTGTAGGTAACGTGGGTACTAGGGTATCCACAGGTGGGGTGGCTCTCCAACCTTCTGTCTTCCACGGGGTTACTTCAGGGTATACTGGGAAGGGTCCTTTATCTTTAAAAATCCAATACCACTTTCTTGGTATATGGTTTGGTCCCCCCTAGGGTCTACTGTGTATTACGTGCTATTTACTGTGCTTCTTTGCAAAGTATTGTGTGCATTGTGCATATCTCCGGGTAGGAGATATTTGTATGTGTTAAAGAGTATTATATAAAAAATACATATTTTTATAAATACTTTTTGTTTTGTTTAAAATTTGTTTATTGGGATTTTTGCATTTTATGTTACACATAAGCATAGTTTATCATTGTAGTACATTGGCATGTGACTGCCGTTAGGAGACAAATGACTGTAAAAAAATCTTTTTTTAAAATAGCGTGTACATCAATATTGCATATCTAGCATATAAACTCGACATTGTATAAAGGTTCTGGGAGGGACCCCCTTGCCATACTATGGTGCTAGGTGGTATTGTTTTTAGGACCTGGTTGGGTTAGCTTCCCATGAGTGTGTATTGATCCTGTAACCTCACATTTATCTTTGTATGTTGTCCCTGCTGAGTGTACATGATTGCGTTCCCATTTGAAAAACATCAGGTTCGAAACTACCAGTGAAGAGGAAAAACTTATGAACTTGGGGGGTGAACTGGGGAAGGTGTTAGGGAGCTGTCGGAATGTATGCTTATGAAGTCAGTTGCCTGGGCGGTCGTGTTGTCATTTCTCGGTGCGATGTTATGTGTGTGGGGGGGGGACTCGATAGTGAGTCATCTTGGTGCAGTTGTTGCGATCGCCTGGTGTGGCCCCGAGATAGCGCCTATCTTAATCCTCTGGGCTCTGCCTTGGTCCATCTTCTGTTGGTCCCATGGGGGACAGGGGCGGGGTCTGTGATTGGGCGGCTACAGGCACTTCCACAGGGGTTGTTTCTTGTGTGAATTGGTATAATAATTGTGCCCACTCTAAAGAAATGGGATGTTTCTCGTAACACCTCTTCTTCCGCCAAGCCCCATTTTTTCATGGCGCCTACCCAGGCTGCTTCTGGGGGTCCTAGTGGGGCCCGCCAGTGCATGGCTATTCCCCTTTTTGCTAAGAGAATGGCGAGGGATGCAAATCGGTTCTGCACTTTTTCTGTCTTCCGCCTGCGGAAGACCCCGAGAGCACACGCTTCCCATGTGGACATGGTCGCAATGTTGGTCGTTACTCGGAGTGTCCGGTGTATGTGGTCCCAATATTTTTGAATAGTGGGGCAGTCCCAAAACATGTGTTTGAAGTCCGCCTCAGGGGCTTGGCATCGGGGACACACAAAGTGCGTGTCAGGGTAGAAACGGTGGAGGCGGTGCGGTGTAAGGTATGCTCTGTGGAGGATATTGAATTGAATGTTCTTGAAACACGCGTTTCTGGAGACTTTTTTTGGATACTCTAATGCTGTCTCCCATTCTTTATCGTGAAATACCCTCCCCACTTCATTTTCCCATGTCTGTCGTAACGATTGTAGGGGGTTGAGGATCAGTTCATGGATGGCTTTGTAGAGCCATGTAACTAAGTGTCTACCCATTCCCATATGCAAAATGGCATGTATCACCGGGTGGGTCGGGGGCTCCCCCTCTACTGAGTCCCAGTAGCGTCGGCTGCTGTCTAAGAGTTGTCTATGCAGTAGGAACTGACCTGGCAGGAAGTCGTATTGGTCAGTCAGTTGGGCGTAAGTTTTGAGCTGTCCATCCTCGAACAGGGATTCTGTTTCCGTGACTGCATGCTCGGTCCATATCTGGAGAGCGCCGGCAGTATAGTATCTCTCTTTTCGGGGGAAACCTACCAATGGGAGCAGGGGTGAATACGGGGGCTTTCCTCTAGACATGCGATGGATTTTCAGCATGCATGTGCGCGCTATGGACACCTGTAGCGGGTAGCTACGCAGTGGCTTGGTGCCTGGCAGGAGTAACCTGCGGATTGCCGGGAGGGGTACCCGACCTTCCTCGGTAACTGTTTCTCCGATATACCGTTCTGCTGTCCAGTGTGATAACCACTGAAGCTGGGCTGCCAGGAAGTATGCTTCGAACGATGGCGCCCCCAGCCCTCCCTGATTCGTGGGTAAATATAATGTGGTTAGTGCTACCCTATGGCGACCTCCCCCCCCAGATCAACTCGGTAAGCAGGGTATCCAGTTCTCTGAAGAAAGGGCGCGGGGGTATCACTAGGAGATTGGTGAAGTGGTAGAGCAATCTGGGGAATATGATCATTTTGGCGAGGGCTACTCGTCTAATGGGGGCTAGGGGCAATGTTTTCCAAAAGCCCACTGCTGTTCGTATCCCCGCTAGCGCTCTGCGGTGGTTCCCCTCGTACAGGTCCCCAGGAGAATGGTACAGTCTCACCCCTAGGTATCTGGGCGCCGCGGCGTTCCAGGCATGCTTCTGAGCTCCAACCTGGAAGTCAAACGGGGCCAGATGAGGGCTCAGTGGATAAAGCGTGGATTTTTCCCAATTGACTTTAAGGCCGGAGGCCTCCGCGAAGTCCTGTAATGTCGTACAAATGGGGGCGAGGTCACCCGCCGCGTCGCGGATATATATATCAGGAGATCATCTGCGCATAGTGATACGCAGTGCACCGTGTCCGCTATCGGAATACCCCATGTCTCGCCCTCCTGACGGAGACGTATTGCCAAAGGTTCCACCGCCAGGGCGAACAAGAGGGGGGATAATGGGAACCCCTGCCTAGTTCCTCTTTCTACCGCGAATGGAGGAGAGATGTATTTCCCTATTCTCACCCGTGAGGTGAGGCCTCTATAGAGCAGTTTTGTATACGCCATCAGGGTGGGTCCCACGTTTATTTTACTGAGGACAGTAAATAAATATGGCCACAGTAGGGTATCAAAGGCCTTTTCGAGGTCGAGTATCAGACATGCCACATTGGGGAACTGCGTTCTCGCTCTGTCTTGGATATGGAATAACCTACGCAGGTTCTGTGAGGTGTTACGCCGCGGGACAAATCCACATTGATCTGGGTGGATCAGCGGTGTGAGAATTTGTGTATACCGGTCCACTAGGATTTTGCCTAATATTTTACAGTCTGCGTTTAGTAGGGTGATTGGTCTGTATGAAGAAGGGAGCGTTGGGTCTCTGTGTGGTTTTGAGAATGTAACTAGGATCGATTCCCTGAGTGAACCTGGAAGTTCGCCCTGTTCCAGCGCATCGTCATACATAGTCACCATACGGGGGGTCAGTCGGGCTGAGAAAGTGCTATAGTATTCGAGTGGGAAGCCGTCCATTCCCGGCGCTTTGTTACGCGCCAATGCTCTGATGGCTTGGGTGACGTCTGTGGACTTGATCCTCGTTTCCAGTGCTTTTTTGTCTGTGGATGGGATGCGGGGTAGGCTCAGTGGGTGAAGGAACTGGGCTACTGCATGGTGGTTTCCGTGCACTGGGGCCTTATAGACCCCGGAGTAGTATTCGTGAAAAACGTGCAAGATATCTATCTGTGAATGTTGGATGGTTCCGGTGTTGTCTCTCACTTCCGTGATTGGTTTCACATCTGTGTCTTGCTTGGCTAGCCAAGCTAGGGAGCGTCCCAACTCTATTGCCTTCTCGATGGACCTTGGAAGCGTAGACCCTAAAATTATATTTGCGGAGGTCTCTCATTGTCTACATGGGATGTCTTGGCGTTTGCTACTTGGTCAGCGATGGCTTCGCCCCTATCGATTTTTTTCGTTAAGGCCGCTAGTGCCAGTTCCACGCTTTGTAGGGATCTTTCAAGTGTTTTACGTACTCCCACTATTTGTTGTATGCAATGCCCTCTGGCTAGACTTTGAATGTGTCCCATTCTATCAGTCTGGATGTCGCTGTGCCGGCATTTAGTGTAAACTGCTCTTGGATGTGTTCCCCATGGTCATGACAGAACACCTGATCTGTGAAGCAGTCCTGTGGTAATTTCCAGGTAGGTATGGGGGGGTGGGACGGTTTCCATCTGAGGGTCACTATGTGTGCTTCATGATCTGATAGTATTTTACCTAAATAGTCCGTGTGTTGTACTTTTGGGAGTATTGTTGTGGAGCAGAGAAACCTGTCTAGACGTACCCGTAAGTCATGTGGGATGGAGTGGAAGGAATATAGTTTGGTATGTGGGTTCCGTTCTCGCCATGCGTCCAGTAATGCCCAGTGTTTCACCCAACTTTTAAATAGTTCCGTTTGTTTGTGTGCAGGCGACTGCGCCGGTGGGGGGTGGGACCTGTCGAGACCAATGTCTAAGGCGCAGTTGTAATCCCCCCCTAAGACCCACGGGGCCAACGTGCGGTGGGTTAGCACTCCTGTGAGGCGACTCCAGAATTGGCCCTGTTCTACGTTAGGAGCATATATGCTCCCTATCAATATGGACTGACCCTCTAATAACCCCTCTAGTATGGCGTATCGCCCTTCTTTGTCTGTGATACGCGCCTGTTCCTTTGAAGGGAATCCCCGGCCGAATCCAGATTATAGCCCCCCTGGCGAATGCTGAGTACGTTGTGGCACAAATAATGCCCCGCCATTTCTTACGCAAGCGCTCTACTTCGACCGCTGTCAGGTGTGTCTCCTGTAAGAGAGCTATTTGAGCTTGCTGCCTCTTGATATAAGCGTATATGGCGTACCGCTTGTTCGCGGTGTGCATACCCCTGACATTTAATGTAATTATTTTTATATCTGTGTTAGGGATATTAGCGGCCATGTTATCTGACGCTTATAGGAAGACTGTTTATGTGTGGTGTTCTGCTGGGCTCTTTAGGGTCCTCCCCCATCGAAATGGCAACCACCCATATACATGTTTCATTTCCGCTAGTTTGCTCCACTAAGGGTAATAGGGGAACTTGAGGAAGTGGTAAGTTAAAACTGAATACCGGAAAACATTCCGAACTTGAAGGACCTATCGCTTGAGGCAACACGTCCAAACTGTATATCATGTACTGTCTTTAGTTTGTTGTTTGAGGGAGGTGGCTGTGCTTCTTCACCAGCCGCTGTCGACGCGGCTGCCCACTTTGTGACGGTGAATTGAGGATGCCGGTGGGGTCCCCTTCATCCCCCCTCACGTGCAGCGTTCCAGTCATTGTAGCCTTGTAATGTTTGGGATATCGTTCCGCTGAGCTCCGTTTTGCCTTAGCGGTGTTTTCTTTCCGGACACAGCGATCTCCAAGGACACCATGATCGATGTACATCTCTTTACGAATTAGTTATCAGATCATCGTGTCCGCCGTTTGTGGGGTCACTATTGGAGGTGTGACCGAGCCATCGCGGGAGGTGTTTGCGTCGCTAGCTTCCTCTTCTCAGGTGAATAAATGTGGGCCCCTCTCTCCGTCTGAACTTTCCCCTGTCAATTGCACCACTGCGGCCGCTTGTAGTGCTCTCCTACGTTCTGCTATGATTTGTTCCAGATCGGGAGAGCTTTTGGCGGCAGACTCAGATCTCCGGCTCATTGTGAGAGGGTGACTCGTAGGCGTGGCCGCCGCTGACGGCCCGCGGTCCGAAGATTTTGCGTGTTCCTGTGTCCATCTAGACCCGTCAGGTGTTGTTCCGCCCAGTTACTTGCCTCTGTGGGGTCTGTGAAGAAGTGTGTGGTCCCGTCGTGTATAATTTTGAGACGAACAGGAAACATGAGAGCATATTGTATGTTCTTTTGGCGCAGGGTACGTTTCACTGTCAAGAACGTGGCTCGTTGTTGCTGGACAGCGCGGGAATAATCCGGGAACAACATGACCTGTTTATCGTCCACTCTGAGCGGCCCTGCCTGTCTAGCTGCCCGGAGAACAGTATCTCTGTCCTGGTAATGGAGTAGTTTAAGTAAAAACGGTCGGGGCGATGATCCCGGTGGGGGTTTGCGACCCGGTGTGCTCTTTCTACTGAGAAGAACGGGGTTAAGTCTTTTGTCTGGGTGAAGGTTTTTATCCCCATTTCAATGTATCGAATTGGGTGGACCCTTCTGTTCCCTCCGGTAAGTTCAGGATGCAAATGTTGCTTCGGCGGGAGCGTCCTTCCAGATCGTCCGCTTTGTTTTCTAGGGACTGCACCCTGGCCTGCAGATCTTTCAAGGCGTCTTGATGTCGCTGCACTTGCGGTTCCATGGTTTGGAGTGTTTTCTCTCCTTGTTTGACTTTGTCTGCGAGTTTCCTGTGGTCGTCCCGTAGTAGATTAAGGTCCATAGCCAGTTCTCCGAATTTATTTTCCATGGTCACTCTGGAGTGTTCGATTGCCGCCAGGACTTTGTCCAACTTATCGGACATGGACTCTGTGCGGGAGGGCTCTCCTTCCGATTGGGTGGCTTTGGGATCCGGAGATGGCTGTCTCGTGGTCCCTGGTGCTTGTGATGCTCCAGCTAGCCGTTGGCGCCCCATGTTGTTCTGATTCCGAGTTATCTCTGACCGGTTGGCCTCTGTGCTGTACCTTGGGGATATCCGGCTGAATGGCGGTGAACTCCGCAGTGGTCCTCGCTGCGGTTTGTTATTGTTGTGTCCTCTCTATTGGGTGTCTTTGGTGCCGGTGCAGACGGTGGCGAGCGGCCTTCACTCTTGATAGTCGCCTTTTTCTCAGTTCGATGGACCGCAGTTGCGCCCCCGGCGATTTTGGGTTTAACGGTTGCTGCCAATTTTTTAGGAGGGAGACGAGAACCACAAAAACTAAAATCAATATGGAGGATGATATTGCTTTGAAGCCCTGGTTGTGGAGTTGGGTGGGGGTTCACAGTCCCAGCGTTATTGTGGCCCTGCACTGGCCTTCCGCCGTAGTCCTGCGCCTCCTCGTGGGTTCTGGCCGTTTCAATGTAGGCCCCGGGTGTCGTCCTGTCTACTGTTTTAAGATAGGTTTTCACTGTGGGAAATGCTTGTCTCGTTCCGCCCGTCGTGCGCCCCGGGGCCCGGCGCCGTGCAGCAAGGGTTCCCTGAATAGTTTTGAGGCTTCCGGGGGGGGGGGGGAGGGGGGGGAAACCCCTTGTTCCGCCACCTCACGCCCAAGATGTATGTGGCCGCGATTTCTCTTGTTACGGTCACCCGGGATGGGATCCACCGGGGCACCTTGGTGGTTTAGGGTAGCGGGTTGCGATCTGTGTGCACCCGGTCCCCCTCGTCTCCCCTCCCCCGTGCCTTGAGTCCTGGCGCCGTATGGGGGGGAAAGAGTGAGCCTCCGTGATCCTATGTGGTGGGGCGCCGGGAAGCACGTCGGGGGTCCCAGCCCTGTTCGGACCGGTCTCAGCGCGCACCCGCTCCCAAAATGTTGGTGGAGATCGCAGGCACTTATGAGTACCTCTCACCGGTGTAGCTTTATGTGCCTGGAGGGTGCGTCCCCGTCAGCAGCCCCAAGCGGCCAAGTTGGATCCGGCCTGGGCTGGGTGCTATGGTACGTGTAATGAGGCCTTTCTCGGCCGCTGGATCCTTGGTCCTTTCCGACCTCCCGCCGTGCGCCTCGAGTCCTAGCGCCGTGCGGGGGGGGGGGTAGGGTCACAATATCCGGGTGCGTCGGGCATAAAGTGCAGCACTTGTGCTTGGGGCAGGAACCCGTCTGAGCTAATAGCCGAGGTGTAGGTGGTTCCAAGCGGGGTTTTCGGATGGTTATGTTGATCTGTTCCCGGGGTCCCGCCGATCACAGGGCGCGCTCTCACCTGGCATTCTTTGAAGACCTGGGGGTACTCTGGGGGGCTTTACTGCTCACGCCTCCACTGTTGCGGCCCCGGCCCGGGTATCGCCTGATTAATTGCTCTCTCTCCCGTCACCTCCGCGGCCAGCCATTAATGTCGGATGGGCGCCGCCATCTTGGCCTCGCTGCTATGCTGTGGTGACAGTCTCTCGGGGTGCGGGGATCACCTCCTGGTCCGCAATCCCGATCTCAGCGGGGACCCATTGGGCTGCTGCCGGCTCCGGTGCTGGTTTTCTGCACGTTTGGGGTGATTATGGCATGGATATTTGTGGATTGTGCGGGCCGCCGTGCGGAGCACTAGGAAGGTGCGTCTGCCATCTTGGCCACGCCCCCCCCCCCATTTTTATAAATACTTTGTGTGGTTCTTTTTCACTTAATCTATACTATAAGATTGCATTCTGGTAAAACAAGCTGCTTTACACTCCTTCTGGACTAAGCCTGAAGGCTGCTCTCTACAGCTACCACTTAGAGAGCTTTCTAAGGTTGTCTAAGACCTCTTAAAGCACCATAAGGGTTGTCTGGACTGATGCAAGGTGCCCACTTACATAAGTGGACATCTTATACCAGGCCAGCTTCTCACATCTCCTGCAAGGCCACGAACCTCAGTTCACTGCTTTTCTGATAAACAAGTCACCAGGCCCCCACTCTCCGCCACTGTCCTCTGTGTGCACATCTTTCTGAACGTCAAGAAGATGTAGAAATAACAGGATGCATCTGTCATTTAGAAGAACACGATTGGGTAAGAGTAGGGGTGGGGGCTAACTGTAACTTTCCATAGCTTCTCACCTGATGTTTTGCTTGCCTTTGAAAGTAAGACAGCAACATGCCTTACAGTGACAATATATATCACAAAAAAAGAAGGGGGGGACCTAGGAGCTAATAAAGGTCCAGTGTCCATGCTCCTAATGCCTACGTTTAAACCAACAAAAGGACACTGTTCCTATGGCAGGGTGCAAAAAGTCACTCATGCCTAAGGGTGCAAACAGTCATCCGTGCAATTAAACAAGAGTAAAGAAGGAAAGAAATCCTAGGTATAGGGGACCCACAGGTGAGGTGGAAAACCACTCTTTGTCCTTTGTTGCCCTCACACACCCCAAAGGGTGACATGCTTCATCATCGGGCAGTTGCTCCTCGTAGGGCCGGCGCTGCAATTCCCTACGAGTCCCCCGAAGGGTCACTTTATCGGAGATCTTTTCAGGACTGCCGGATGGTGCATGAGGGTGTGTGGGGAGTGGGTCCAATGAGGGTAAGGGAAGTGCGTGCAAAGTGGTAAAAAAGTTAATAAAGGGTAAACATGCAGCACAAATATAAGTAATGTACCCTTTGCAGTCAGAAAACTGCTGAATAAAAACATTACCCCAAAGGCACACTATGCCCAGGTGTCAAAGGTCATAGGTCAACATGTTTCGTGCCTGCGTCACCTTAAAGGTCGTTGGCGCTTCTTCAGGACCAAAATAATCAAAATAGTGAAGTGCACGTGAAACAACATAAGTTAAGTTAAAATACCCTCTCCTTATCAGTCAGGGCGGGGCAGTAACCTGTATACCCTCACTGTGGCTACAGCTGCATGATGGGAACCGCTCCTGATCAGTACCTAGGGAAGAAAAAAACAAAATAGACCACAGGTGTGGGCATCAGTACAACTTGATGCTTCATAGTGTGCCACTGCTGCGTGCACATCGATTACATAAAAAAGTAAACAAACACACGAGACATATCAATTGTAAGTGCTCAATTGAGCCCTAGTCCTATGCGGCGTCATAGGCAGTGTAGGACGGGAACCTACTCCTTGCGTAAGCCATGTTCACTAGTAGATGCCACACTGGGGTAGCGGTCCCGCCGGGGTAATATAGCTAGGCTGCTAACACAAGAGAAAGTCAGTTGTCAAACAGTGCTTACCTAGCACTGCTAAGAAAGTCCCTGCGCTGGCAAGAGCAATGGACGCCCGCACATAACCGGGCTGTAAAAACAAGAAAATGGACAAGAATACGTAGTCACAAAACCAGAGCACAGATTGTACTGAGCGAATTGCTCACAATCCTCAATTACCTTAGTGAACAATCTACTTACAATTTCATACGGGTGCTACCTCCTCTACACCTACCCCGTCCATGCGTCTGCCAGTAGTATGCTGGAAATGGCAAGACGCGGTTCTAATAAGGTGTCGGGGTCAGGTGTCTGGGCGGTTTCCCTTTCCGGGATGTCCTCTAGGATTCCAACATAGGGCGCATGCGCGGGTGCAGGAGTAAAGTGCACGTGTGCATACATGGGGAGAACTACTCCCCAGTACCTGCGTACCGACTCTCTAATTAGCACTATGCTAATGGGGCAATTCTCAAGCTAAACACGCTGTCGCCAGGAATTCCCACAATAAAAAATGTCGGCAATGCATTGTTGGACTTGCCCGCGTTAAAAGAACCCAATGACTGCATACTAGTGAACCTTCCATGTAAATGCAGTCCTAATATTTCTGTTCCTGGGCAAATCCCCATACCGTATGAAATGAGAAGAGGGTCTGTATTCCAAGTGCCTGGTCAGGGAGAATTAGTAAAATAACTAAATCCTGTTGAATATAAAACGTGAGAGGGGCTCAAGGGGGATTTATCTAGGGTTGAAACTTCTGTATGTCCTCGTGCCCCCGCCCCATAGATCTCACTATCAAAAAAGTGGAGTAGTAGACCGGAACTACGCCGTAACGAGTATGTCAAGGCGGAGTCCGGAAACAACTCCCGCTGTCAGTGTAGTAATGCCTCGTGTGCCTGAGAGCAGAAAAAAAGCAAGAAAGCGATAGTCTGGTCCCTCGGCTAAACCGCCGTACACAGTCTATATCACAAAAAAAGAAGGGGGGGACCTAGGAGCTAATAAAGGTCCAGTGTCCATGCTCCTAATGCCTTCGTTTAAACCAACAAAAGGACACTGTTCCTATGGCAGGGTGCAAAAAGTCACTCATGCCTAAGGGTGCAAACAGTCACCCGTGCAATTAAACAAGAGTAAAGAAGGAAAGAAATCCTAGGTATAGGGGACCCACAGGTGAGGTGGAAAACCACTCTTTGTCCATTGTTGCCCTCACACACCCCAAGGGGTGTCATGCTTCATCATCGGGCGGTTGCTCCTCGTAGGGCCGGCGCTGCAATTCCCTACGGGTCCCCCGAAGGGTCACTTTATCGGAGATCTTTTCAGGACTGCCGGATGGTGCATGAGGGTCTGTGGGGAGTGGGTCCAATGAGGGTAAGGGAAGTGCGTGCAAAGTGGTAAAAAAGTTAATAAAGGGTAAACATGCAGCACAAATATAAGTAATGTACCCTTTGCAGTCAGAAAACTGCTGAATAAAAACATTGCCCCAAAGGCACACTATGCCCAGGTGTCAAAGGTCATAGGTCAACATGTTTCGCGCCTGCGTCGCCTTAAAGGTCGTTGGCGTTTCTTCAGGACCAAAATAATCAAAATAGTGAAGTGCACGTGAAACAACATAAGTTAAGTTAAAATACCCTCTCCTTATCAGTCAGGGCGGGGCAGTAACCTGTATACCCTCACTGTGGCTACAGCTGCATGGTGGGAACCGCTCCTGATCAGTACCTAGGGAAGAAAAAAACAAAATAGACCACAGGTGTGGGCATCAGTACAACTTGATGCTTCATAGTGTGCCACTGCTGCGTGCACATCGATTACATAAAAAAGTAAACAATTGAGCACTTACAATTGATTTGTCTCGTGTGTTTGTTTACTTTTGTATGTAATCGATGTGCACGCAGCAGTGGCACACTATGAAGCATCAAGTTGTACTGATAGGGGGGGTGTGTAGGCCTTTCCTTGGCGGAAGGATGGTACACAGGAGCATGCAGTGATCATAGGGGTTGAGGGGCTACGTCCGGATGCAGTACAATGAAAAACATTCTAAACCAGCATCGGCGTAAGAAGAGCAGTGAGAGAACAAAAAGAAAGGCATTAAACAATCATTGAGAGATACAGGGAGTTAGGCAATGTAAAAGGCATGCTGGCACTCAGCCATCTGCTGTCTTCAGTCTTCTTCACTCCAACTGCAGTCTCTCAGGAACCGGGATCGTTGTGGCTGCTGGGGTCTTAGGTGCCGATCTCTTGAGCAGAGGCAGGTTTTAGGGGAGAGCAGGACTTATCCCTAACCTGCTCCAATCCTGCTCATTCATGAGTGCAGTCACCACCTGGAGAGCCTGGTCTCTGTCTCCCTGGGAGCGGGCAGCCCTGTTGTAGTCCCTGCCTCTGTGTCATGAGCCCCTGAGGTCCTGTTGGAGGATGCAGGCGTGTCGTGGGGGGGCGCAGCATTAGCACCCAGCAGGGTCATTGCACTGTACGCCGCGATCCAGGGGGCCACTCACCGCTAGTCCAGTCAGACGCACGTTCACCAGGGGCATTGTAAAAGCCGGCATCAGGGGTTCAACAGGTCCAGTTTAGCAGATGAGCAGCACCTTGAGCGTGTGCACTGACCTTGGGTGGTGTCCACTTACAGGCACAGGCCGGTTATATCGGACAAGGGATGCCACCCAGGTGAGGTGAGTTGCAGGCCTCCGTAGACCCTCCACCCAGGTCTCGCCCAATGCTAATGGTGCGTACCTTAGGGCCGGTAAGTTGTGCCTGTCGGCGCAGCAGGGCACTCTCCTTGTGCCTCACCAACTGCGACCCGGTGGGGGTGTATCTCCAGCTCAAGCCCCCACCATGCTGGATGCAGGAGCCATGGTGTCCTGGGGTATGGGCGTGGCCGCCCCGTGTCTGTTGGTCTTGTTTGGGCTCCCTACACTGGTGTAGGCTGTAGTCTCCTAAGCCTGCGCCATCGGATGCATTGGGGTGGGGGATGACACTGGGGCTGCAAGCCAGGCCCCCACCTTCGGAGGAAGAAGAACGCTGGTGCAGTCTCTGCGGGGATGCGGTGGTGCTGGCCCCCGCAGTTAAGATCGGGCCCCTCTGGGGGCTGTGCATTTAATCAGCCCCTGTCAGGTCCTGGTAGTGCACCCAGGTAGCGTCTCCCACTTCAGGGTGGCGACAGACGGCCCAGTGAGCGCAGCGGGGGGAGCCGAGCCCAGGTGAAGGCCCCCACCGCTGGGTGTGACTTGGCAGAAAGCAGCCGAGCTGGGTCTCCGTGCTGGCTGCAGGCCGTGGTTCCACCCCTCGGCTTGGGCCTAGCGAGCCCTTCAGGACCGGGAGAAGAGGTCCGCGGGCTGGGCGTCTCTTGTCACCACCTCTGCCGCACCGTCATCAGAGGTTGCTGGGAGGTGCAGAGGTGAGGGGGCCCGAGTGGATGGGTCCCCGCTGTGTGAGAGATGCCGCAACCGCCTTCCAGGGCCTGTCCTCGCGCGGAGCTCCTGTGTCAAGCGGCCATCTCTCTTCGTGGCCAGACCACGCCCCCAGAAGGTGAACTTCTAATTCAGTTAGAGAATTCAATTATTATATATATATATATATATTTTTTTTTTTTATTATTTTATTTGAAAAGTTTTTTAAAGCGCAAACATGTAAGCAAGCTATAAAAGAAGTTAAGCAGACATAAGGTGATCATATTAGATATGAAGAATCAAAGCATAGCATGGCTGAAAGGTAGATCCGTGCTGTAAAACATGAGATAAAAGTTAGTTTGGTGACTTCAAATCTATAATTGCAGGCAGCTTTTCAGGAACAAACCTTTGACTTTTTTTTTTAATGAGGCGGTAGAAGGGTGAGCTCTGATTTCGAGGAGAAGAGCGTTCCATATTCTTGGAGCGGGCCGGAGAAGGCGCGGTTGTACGTTTTCTTCTTCTTGAATTTTGTGGTTTCAGTAGTTGAGTGTTTGAGCTTCTTAGGGTCCGGTTCTGACCAGATACTTCGATTTATTTTGCCATGTAAATTGGAGTATTTTAATGAAGTGCTTTGTGCGTCAGGCAGGCTATCTTGAACCGGATCCTTGCTTCGAGAGTGAGCCAATTGAGTAGAGTTAGATGTGGTGGTTAGATGTGGTGTGATGTGATCACATTTTCGTGATCCCGTGATGAGTCTGGCCGCTGAGTTCAGCGTAGCCCTTAGGGGGAGCCAGTGGGGCTTTGGGTAGCCCCACCAAGGTTGCAATTCCGTAGTCTAGGCGGGAAGTAACTAGGGATTGGACTGCTAGCTGCACGTCATCAGTCAGCAGGGATGGTTTGAGTTTCCTTATTGTGTTGAGCTGGTGATTGGCTCCTCTGGAGGTTGCACTGATGTGGTCATGCATATTCAGGTGTTTGTCCAGAGTTATGCCCAAAGATTTAGTGGAGTCCACAACACGAGGAGCGCAGTTGAGCGTCGTTAACTGTTTGAGCCAGTCTTGAATGAGGGCAGAGTGATTTTGGGGAGCAATCAGGAGGAATTCCGTCTTGAGCATATTTAGCATAAAGTGATTGTGAGTTAGCCAATGTTGAGTTTTCAGAAGAGCAGAGTTAAGAGTTTTAATATCATCCGGGGAGGAGATTTTTAGGTATAATTGAGTGTCACCGGCGTCCATGTGATGTTGTATGTTTGAGCAGATATATATATCTGTATCTATATAGTTATCATTTACTGGCAGTCGCTAGTAGGTAGTTATAGTTAGGACCTAGGGGCCGATTACGATGGCGGAAGGACCGTCACCGCCAGCCCGGCGGTACTTCCCACATCTGACCGCGATTTTCCCACCGCCATATTACAATGGCGGTGGGATCCAGACCGCGACCGCGGCGGATGCAAAGACCGTCTGCCATGGAACCGCCACAGGCAATCGTTCCGATTGCCTGGCGGAGCGGTCTGCATCCGTAAAATGGTGGCGGTGCCTAGCAGGCACCGTCCTCCAAATTGCGATGCGGTCTCCAGCCAGCCTTTCCGCGGCGGGTAAACCGCCATTGAAAGGCTGGTGGAGATTGGTTTCGGGATCCCGTTGCGGGCCCCCAATGTGTTGGGGGGGTGTATGTGCACTGGGGGAGTACCCATGGTACCCCTTACATTTCACTGCACCGAGTGGCAGGCACCGTGTGGTGCCTGCCACGTAGTGCAGTGAAATGCACCATATGCTTTTTTTAACACCGCGGTGGTGCAGCGGTCAGCAGCACCCGCCGCAATGTTAAAGGTGCAGGATGCGACCGCCACGGTGGCGGTCGCATCCTGATTTGGTGTGCGGAACCGCCGCAGGTATTGCGGATGGTCCCGGTCGCCAGCACCATGGCGGACGGACTCCAGTCCGTCCGCCATCGTAATCGGCCCCTTTGTTTCCATAGGAAAAGTAATTTTTGTTTTGCTAATAACTTTGGCACCATTTGACAAATCTTCACGAAATTTTCAAAACTAGTGTGCCAGTCACTTTAGCTGCTGTCTGTAAAGTTTAGGGTTGATCGGTCAAGCAGGGGCCAAGAAAAAGGGGTGATCCCAAAACGTATTTCCCCCTTGCAATTTCCCATAGGGATTTCAGACCTGGCTACAGCCCTAACTGCTGAACGGAATTAAACCAAATTTGGTCCAGAAAGAGTACTTTTCATAATTTGGTGTACTTCTATTCAGTAGTTTTGGAGTTATTAAAGTAAAAAGATTTATGTATATCTAGAAACGCAGATCTGCGGATCCACGCGCCAACAGCAATGCCATGATTGGCTGGCCGCAACCTGTGAGGAAAGTGGCGGCTGCCATTTGTGCATCGGGACATGGTTCCCAGGGGAGAAAATAAAATGTAAAAGTGATAAAAGGGGTCAGGGTAGAGATACCCTGATCTTATGGGACTGATGGAGGGGTCTGTGAGGGATCCCTCATGGGCCAGAAATTGTCCAAAAACGGAGTTATTTTTAGTGCATGAGGATCCACACGGATCCTCATGGATTTGGGTGGATCCACGGATCTAGATGCCAATTAAAAAAACACATACACCCACTCACAGACCCATGCACCTACTCACACATTCACACCCACTCACACACCCACTCAGACCCACACACCGACTCAAACACTCACACAACCATTCTCACACACTCACACCCATAAAGCCACTCACACATCCACTCACAGACCCACAAAACCACCCACTCAGCCACTCACACACCACACCTACACAGCCACTCCCGAACCCACTTACACACCCACACAGCCACTAACACAGCCACTCAAATACCCACATAGCCACTCACATACCCACAAAGTCACTCACACAGCTACTCACACACCCACAAATGGGCAGTGATACACTTCTAGAAATGGCAATGGCATATGTTTGTATTAAATGTGTTGTTTTAGTATTGAATGTGTGCAATATAACTGGCAGACCCCTTATTTGTCCGAGGGTTTGCGATGGATCTTCAGATCCATAAAATGAATTTAAAAAAAGAAATACTTGGTGCATTGCATTTATAGAAAGGCTACATAAGTTTCCTTACCTTCATTTTAAAATGTCTACTGTTAAAATATATAATAAGAATGAATAAGTGAATTAAAATGGATTTATAAACTTGTGAAAATGTATATTAGTAAGTTAAAGTTATGGGTCAAATCGTAATGCAATTTATATATATTTTTTTAAACGGTGAAATTCACAAAAAAACAAAGGTTACTGGGACTCATAATTAGAAAATAGCATTTAAAACATGTAGAGATTTACTGAAAAAAACAAAGGTTGCAGGCACGTTATAGTTAGGTTCAGATTTTACACACTCAAAAGCATAGAAATTCAGCAGTTATAGTTATCTCAAGTAACTATAACACATGCCCTAAGGTAACTATAACCCCTGTCCTCGCCATGCACTGCTAATTACCCCACATATTACATCAGTGATGACATCTTCTATGATACGTGTGTGTGTGTGTGTGTGTGTACGTGTGTACGTACGTGTGTGTGTACGTGTGTACGTGTGTACTGTGACACTTCCTCGCACACCCTGGTGGTCGAACGCTCGGCGGGTGCCTCCGTGGCAGGGGTGATACCACCTCTGTTCAACAACTACTACAAAATCCGGAGCACTCACAGGGTAATTCATTTGATTTATTAGTGCAAATGCATTTCAGCATAGGCCTTCTTCAGTGCATAAAAATAATTTCAAACTGAGCACAGCTTTGCGATATTTGAGTACTTCAATGTGTCTCTTATTGGTGGGACTGTAACCAATCACAAAGCGGCATTCTCCAACATCAGGGATATATGTAGAAAACGTGGAGGCATCAATGTCCCATAATACATCATAATTGTTCAATTCATTCGTTTCCCAAATACAGGTAAATTTACACTTTTAACCTTCACTGTTAACATTCTTATTTTGCCGCTGTTTACAGTCACCTCCTTTCATCCTTCCGCTGCGCCCATCTCCCTCGCCTGCTGCTTGATGTCATCCACGGTTTTCCCGTGGGTGTCCCTCTCATGGCAGGGCACCTTGGACTTGTATAGTCCACGTCCTTTTGGAAGCCGGGCTCCGACAGCAGTGTTTCTGACCCTCCAATACAAACAACTTCCTCGCTCACCCTGGTGGTCGAACGCTCGGCGGGTGCCTCCGTGGCGGGGGGTGATACCGCCTCTGTTCCACAACATCTACTACAAAATCCGGAGCACTCACGGGGTAATTCATTTGATTTATTAGTGCAAATGCATTTCGGCATAGGCCTTCTTCAGTGCATAAAAATCATTTCAAACTGAGCACAGCTTTGCGATATTTGAGTACTTCAATGTGTCTCTTATTGGTGGGACTGTAACCAATCACAAAGCGGCATCTCCAACATCAGGGATATATGTAGAAAACGTGAAGGCATCAATGTCCCATAATACATCATAGTTATTCAATTCATTCGTTTCCCAAATACAGGTAAATCTACACTTTTAACCTTCACTGTAACACTCTTATTTTGCCGCTGTTTACAGTCACCTCCTTTCATCCTTCCGCTGCGCCCATCTCCCTCGCCTGCTGCTTGATGTCATATATATATTCTTCACCAAACGCCCGAAAGCATTGAGGACGCACTCAACAGTAAACCACCATCCGGTTTATTCTTGCAACAACCCACTACAGCACTCCAGAAGTTACTTTCTTTATTCGCCTGACGCGTTTCGAGGCCAACGCCTCTTACTCATAGGCTGCTTCAGTCACAGATGAATCATGGAGGGCTCTTTTTTATCCATTTCCGGCATGCCGACCCCCAGTGGGTCTCGCTTTGTGCTTGTTAGTCCTTCACTGCATGCTGGGACTTGTAGTCCTGAAAGAGCAAGAAATCAAACCTTTAGTAGGTTCCATGGAAACATCCGCATATCTTAAGACATTTTTTGCTCCCTTGGTAGGGTCCAGAGTGCTGAGGCGGGCAGATTAATGCCGCTTACTGTGCTGCACCACTGGCCTAGACACATTTCCAAGCCGCAGCCTCTCCTCACTGCAGAGATGGTGCCGTCCTCCACGGCAGGGCAGCCGTGTCCATCAATTCTTCACCAAACGCCCGAAAGCATTGAGGACGCACTCGACAGTAAACCACCATCCGGTTTATTCTTGCAACAACCCACTACAGCACTCCAGAAGTTACTTTCTTTATTCGCCTGACGCGTTTCGAGGCCAACGCCTCTTACTCATAGGCTGCTTCAGTCACAGATGAATCACGGAGGGCTCTTTTTTATCCATTTCCGGCATGCCGACCCCCAGTGGGTCTCGCTTCGTGCTTGTTAGTCCTTCACTGCATGCTGGGACTTGTAGTCCTGAAAGAGCAAGAAATCAAACCTTTGGTAGGTTCCATGGAAACATCCGCATATCTTAAGACATTTTTTGCTCCCTTGGTAGGGTCCAGAGTGCTGAGGCGTGCAGACTAATGCCGCTTACTGTGCTGCACCACTGGTTGTGACTGAAGCAGCCTATGAGTAAGAGGCGTTGGCCTCGAAACGCATCAGGCGAATAAAGAAAGTAACTTCTGGAGTGCTGTAGTGGGTTGTTGCAAGAATAAACCGGATGGTGGTTTACTGTTGAGTGCGTCCTCAATGCTTTCGGGCGTTTGGTGAAGAATATATATATATATATATATATATATATATATATATATATATATATATATACATATATATATATGGCTTTTACTATGTGCAAATGTAGCCACCTAAAGTTAATTGATTAATATGATGCACACAGATTCACATTGTTATCGGAATGTGTAAGTATGGTGCATAAGTACATGAAACGTTAAATTGCACTGCACCATATGTAGGAAGTTAATGGCCCATGCAAGTGCCCTCCTGAGGAAAACCTCCAACCCCAACATTTTTTAAAGTAGCTATGTAATAAAATTATGCCGATCACAATTTCTTCCTAATTCTACTGACCTAGAAGTCAAAGATAAGGGCCTAGTAGTGAGGACAAAGGCCACTGCATTTGCATTTTGATGAATCAAAGTCACTGATTCTGGTCTTTATAGAAGGCTTAGTTGATACTTATAAACTCCGCTATGCGTTCTACTAAATAAACCTCATTTTACTTTGCACTTTACAGCAACTCTGTAATTGTTAGGTGCACAAATCCCTTTGATATGCAAGTTATTGAAACATTAGTTCTCTGCCTGCTGTTTTCATTGAGGTAGTATGCACATCCAAGCGGCTTAGCTGCAATCCAACCTATTTGCAGTCTCCTTGGGGTACTGTGATCTCTTCTAGCAGGTTATTATGTTTTATCATGGCCAATGTTAATACCGCATGTACAGAAACACGGTAACATTAACGTGACCGGGCCATGAATTAATGTAGCCTTCCTCCATTTTACATAAATACTTCTGTATGTGCACACATGCTTGAACAATCCTTTGTCATTTCCACTTTGCTACTAACACAGTCCTTGTCACTGTATGTAATTTAATACTCTGTCTGTTGAATATTTATCAGGTTTGAGCTTAAAGGATTTAAAATCAGTATTGAAATTAATATCCGAATTTCATTATAACAGCCAAATATAAAACAAACCATTTTCTTTTGTTTGATTAATCGCTTTTAATTCGATTTAGTCATAATTAAATTTGGCATAATCCATAAACTCCACCAACCTTTCATTTTTTTCTTTTTCAGGTGAAACAATTGCACAGCTCACAGACGTGGCCAGTGCAGATCAACCGGAATCTGATGGGCGTGTGACCATTTACACTGACAAAAATGCAGTGGTAAAAGCTGCCAGGTTGCTGCTGTCTTCGGTGACGAAGGTGCTTGTGCTGGCAGACAGAATAGTTATTAAACAAATTATAACCTCGAGAAATAAGGTATTTAACCTTTTCTTCTGCAAATGGTATTCAGAGCTGCAATCTAAACCACTACTTTTTTTATTTTTATTAGTTCATATATTTTTGTACTCCAACTCTCGTGTTTGTGTACTGTGTCTGGTTTTTTTTTTGCTCTGAAAAGAGTTCATAACTGCTTTCCCTTTGCCAGCATAGATTTATACTTTAGGAATTACATGTCACAAAGAGAGGACTCCAGAGCCGGTTTTGAAAGGTAGAGAATCTGTAGATGTTGCCTTGCATCTTTTTTAGGTCTCCCCTAGGCAGCACATGTGCTGTCTCTGCAAAACATGCTGTATCTACAGTATGGGCTTGAATCACCGCCTATCTTTTTAATTGGCTCCTTTGACTGCCCTTCATAAATGCCTGCTTTTCTTTGGTTAATATGCTTAGTAGTCCCTCCTTTTATACTTTTGTAACTTCCCATGAGGACTTACCCTGTTACATGTGCTCTTACTTTTCATGTTATTTATTACACTTATGAGCACTCTTTTTTTAGTTTGCCTGCCTCTGCTCATGTTTTGGCCGGCTTGATGAAAGGTCCACCGTGCTTGTTTATGTTAGTCTTGGCGCATTACTTTTTCATTTGCCGCAGGCTCGTGTTTTAAGCTTCTTGTGTTTATTGCCTTTACCAACGAGCTCAGCCAACAGCTGGTTCTTCTCCTGTCCCCCAATCACCCTCCTCCCGCTGTTCACTGTTGATTCAACTCACCCTCCTTTTCCAACCTCTCATCTCCCCACCCCTCCTCCATCCTCACCCACTTCCCTTGCCGCTCTCTCTTCAACGCCGCTCGCTTGTGACAGCAGCCAATCCCTGTTAGACTTGTAACATTTTGAGAAACGTAAGGCTTTTCAACCATTAAAAGTAGACAAGTTGACATTCTAACTATGCTTTCAATTCACTTTGTTCGGCCGGTCTCACAAATCTCTCGTGCCTCACAGCCGATATGGTGCGCTCGGGACTTGTAGGGGCATGGCGAAGTAGCCCAGCCCCTCACGGCGTTGATGGGGCTTCCATGTCTTGTTAAGACACCACTTTCAATTAGAAGACATCAACATGCCACCCCAACATCTTCTTTGATTTGTAGAGTAGTTATCAGGTTTCACATACTCCCCACATGAAGGATACCCAGACAAATCTACCCTGATGAATACGGTCTGTTTCCCAATCCTTTCCGACATACGGGGATGAATGCCTAACTTGGGTAACAGCTAAGATTTGTGCCCCTCGGCACAAATAATTCACTGTTACTAGGCAAATAAGTTCATTACCATCAACTGCCAGAGGAAATTGTATTAGTTTGTGGGCTTTTGAGAACAGAATACATCCGCCGCGAAACCCCAGCAGGCAGGGTGCAAACAGAGCAGGTTGCTTAAAATGTCTTGTTACTTACCGGTAATCTTCATTACCCCAATTAGGGTCCTCCCCGTCCCAGTCCTTACTATGTGAGGCAGTTCTGCCTCCACCCAGCCAATCAAAACGCCAGAATTCAAAAGTTTACATAAGCCCCTCCCACCTACCGCCATGCCTGTTATCAACAAGACTCCGACACAAACACAGCGGGAGGGAGGGAAGAGGACTGGGACGGGGAGGACCCAAATCGGGGTAATGAAGATTACCGGTAAGTAACAAGACATTACCCCCTCATGGGTCCTCCCCGTCCCAGTCCTTACTACGTGAGGAACTCACAAGCAGAGAACCAAGAAAAAACACAGGACACCAGGGATCCATGCAAAAGTACAAAACTTTAATCAATAAATGATCAACGAACAGCATCGTTCAAGACGCCAACAGAAAAACTGTCAGCAGAGGCATGTAAAACATCAAGCCGATAATGTCGCACAAATGTGTGATGAGACTGCCAGGTGGCCGCCCTACAAATCTCCTGGATAGAGACCCCCGCCGCCTCAGCCCAGGAAGCAGACACAGAACGCGTTGAACGACCCTGCACATGAGACGGAGGAGGTAGATCCAAAGACTTATAGGATTGGCAGACCGCCAAACGCACCCACCGACTGATCGTAGCAGTGGAAACCTTCTTCCCCTTAGCCACACCCCCACAGGAGACAAACAGGGCAGGAGAAATCCGAAACTCCAGCGAACGTTGGAGGTAAATCTGGAGAGCCCTGCGAACATCCAAGGAAGGGGGAACAGGGGAATCCCCCCTCAGCAGGCAAATCAGGAAGTATCACCTCCTGCTGCAAATGAAAACTGGAAGAAACCTTAGGCAGAAAAGCCGGATCAAGCTGCAAAACAACCCGATCCTGCAGGAACTGCAAATAAGGAAACGAAATGAGCAAGGCACCCAACTCACCCAGCCGGCGAGCGGAGGTGATGGCCATCAAAAAAGCCACCTTAGCGGACAACCACAACAAATCCGCCTCCATCAGTGGCTCAAAAGGGGGAAACTGCAGACCCCGCAAAACAGTAGGCAAATCCCAAGAAGGCACGAGCACGGGAGAGACCGGGCGACGAAGCCGAAAGCTCCGAAGAAGCCGACTCACCAAAGGAGCAACAACCTCCAAGGAGGCCCCAGGACCCCGACAAGCACGAACCGCCGCCCACTGAGCAGACAAAGTGGAAGGAGAAAGGCCCTTTAAAAAACCATCCCTGAGAAAATCCAAAATAGAAGCAGGGCCCCCCAGCACAGGATCCACCCCATGGGAAGAACACCAAGAAACAAAGGAGCCCCAATGACGACCATAGCACTTAAGGGTGAAAGAACGACGTGACAACTGGATGTCACGAGCCACCACAGAAGAACAGCCCAAAGATTCCAAGGTCAACCGCTCAAGAGCCAAGCCGTCAGCTGCAAACGACGAAGACAAGGCAGAGGCAGGAGTGGAAACTGAAGAGGAGCCGGAACCAAAGGAAGCCGGACAAACCGACTCTCCACCAGCCGCAACAGGAGAGGAAACCAAAGGCGGCGAGGCCAGAAAGGAGCAATCAGTAGGACCGAAACTCTCTCCCCCCGAATCTTCTGCAGCACCCTCGGGAGGAGGGGAATGGGAGGGAAGGCATACAGAAGGCCTGAAGGCCAGGGAATCGAAAGAGCATCCACCGCCCAAGCCTGAGGACACATCACCTCCGAACAAAACCGGGGGAGAAGAGCATTGTGAGGAGAGGCAAAGAGATCGATCCAGGGAGTCCCGAACCGAAGACAAAGGGACTGGAACAGAGGAAGAGAGAGATGGTACAGAACAGAGGACGGAAGATTGCGGCTCAGAGCGTCCACATGAAAATTCAACTGACCCAGAATGTACACCGCCCTCAAGGCCAACAGATGAGATTCCGCCCATGCACAAATCATGGAGGCCAACAGGTTCAGAGACGCACACCTGGTCCCCTCTGACGGTTCAAGTAACAACGAGCCACCTGATTATCGGTACGAACCAACAGATTCGTCAGGTGGAGATGAACCTGAAAGAACTGCACCGCCTCCCAGACGGCCACCAACTCGCGCCAGTTCGAGGAGCGGGCGCTGTTCGTACACCCACCCCCCCCGAGACCACCGACCCTTGGCTTCCAAGGACCCCAACGTGGCCCCCCAACCCCAAAGACTGGCATCCGTCGTCAACAAAAGGGGAGGAGGAAGACAAAACCGCACCCCCTTCTCCATATTGGGAGTGCAAAGCCACCAGACCAAGTCCCGAATCAGAGCAGGAGAAAGAGGAACCAGAGTCTCGTAATCCGCCCGGGAGGAGTCCCACTGAGCCAACAGATGAGTCACCAAGGGCTTGAGATGGAGACGAGCCCAAGGAACCACAGAAAGTGGTGGCAGCCATCAATCCCTGGACCCGCAACCAAACACGAGCCGGGGCAGAGGGACGACTCAACAGATCCCGCAACAGAGTCTGCAGGGAAAGGATCTGAACAGGAGGGAGAAACACCGCCTCCAGAGAGGTGTCGAACAGACCCCGATGAACTGAAGTTTCTGAACAGGATCCAGATGAGACTTGGCCAGATTCACCTTGAACCCCAGATCCTGGAACAGGGTCAACGTAGCCTCCACCGCCAGAAGAGCCTTAGGAAAAGAGGAAGTAGAGATCAAACAATCATCAATATAGGGAAACACGGAGAAACCCCGATGCTGCAAAACCCCCCACAGCAGGAGCCAATACCTTGGTAAAAGTCCTGGGAGCAGTGGAGAGGCCGAACGACAGAACCTGAAACTGGAAATGCTTCCCTTGGACCGCAAACCTCAGGAACCGCTGACTGACAGGATGGACTGGAACGTGAAAATAAGCGTCTTCCAAATCCAAAGAAGCCAAAAAATCGCCCTCCTGGATGAGGGGAATGACGGACTGTAACGTGACCATCCGAAAATGATCCAACCGCACCAACTTGTTCAGGGAACGGACATTCAGTATTGGGCCAAAGGAACCATCCGGCTTTGGCACCAGAAACAGATGGGAATAGAACCCCAGGTTCACTTCCTCCTCCGGAACTGGCACAACCGTCCCCTTCTGCAACAACATGGCGACGCCGGACAACATGGCAGACCGCCGCACGGGATCTCTTGATAACGGGGTAACCAGAAAACAATCCAGAGGGGGAGGGCCCGGAAAGGGATTCTGGTAACCCCACCTGATGACAGACAAGACCTACTGGTTGGAAACCAGAGCTGACCAACGGTCCTGAAACAAACGGAGCCGGGCCCCCACAACGGCATAGTCTCTTCTGTCCCGCACCATAGGGATTCCGCTGCTGAGGCCGGGACTTATAATGGAACGCGGCCCCCCAGCCATGGGCCCGACCACGAAAGGGCTGAGAAGACAAAGCCCCCTGAAAACCCTGCTTATGGAAAAAGGACTTTTTCTTAGGCGCAGGCTGAAAAGGTTTCAACAACTTCTTTTCCTCCGCAGAGCGCTGTACCATCACATTCAAAGCGTCCCCAAAGAGACCGGACCCTCAAAAGGCAGCTTATGGACCAAGTCCTTCTGCGCAGCCTCAAGACGCCAAGGTTTTGTCCAGAGAGACTTCCTACCAGCCACTGCCGCCCCAGCAGCCGAGGAATTAGGCCCACAAGGAATCAAAAGTTACATCCGAGAGGAATTGCGCCAAGACCTCCATTTGAGCCAACACAGGAGTAGGGTCCCCCTGATCCTGAAGACAGTCAAACAACTTCTCAAAATCCTGCAGCAGGACCTGCGAGGCATAGGCCGCATAAGTGCTAGCATGCACCCCAAAGTGAGAAGCGGTGTAAGAACGTTTGAGAGCAGACTCCACCTTTCACTCCACCGGATCTGTCAGGGAAGCCTCCTCCGAAGACAAAGAGGAAGAGGAGGCGGAGGCGGAAGCCATAGAGGACAAAAGAGAATTGACCTTCGGAATCGCAGGAAACTGGGAGTCAAAGTTCGCCAGGCGATACCGCTTTCCCAGAAAGCGAGGAATACCCTGCTTATTCACCTCAAGCCATTCTTTAGTCAGGATATCCTTCAGGACATCATGGAAGGGAAGGTCATCCACCACAGAGAAACTATACTGTGCGTAAAACCCCTCATCAGCCAGGGATTTAGGGTCAAAACCAAGCACCTCCCGAATATGGACCAGCATATCAGAAAAAACCTTGCCCTGGACGTACTTCCCCTTAGGGGAATTGTCCATGTCCTCCTCATCATCCTTAGCCCTCTTCGCCGCAGGCTCCAGCAGCGCAGACTGGACAGCTGAATTAATTAACTCTTGTAAATCAGCCCTAGAAATCTGCAAAACGTCATCCTCCTGCAGATCCAGGACATTATGCTGCTTGGAAACTGCCTTCGCAGGCACAGGTGAAGAAGCCCCCTCACTCATGGTGAGCAAACCGGAGTAAACCAAACAGGAACACCACGCAAAAAAGGAAGTGCCCAGCAACCTCCAATAAATACTGCCCCAAACACCAAGTCTCGCAACGTGAGACTGGAGAAAAAACATAAAAGGGCAGCCCTGTAGTCTCCACCCACAGCCACATAATGAAGAACATGGCCGCGGGGCCGGATGCTGCACTAAAGCACCAGCGCTGGAACGACCCGAGGCCAAGACACCAGGAGAGCTCCCCGCCCCAGCCCAGCACATGAGCGGGGATCGTCCCGACTGTAGGAGAGTAGGATCTGCTTCTTATAGTTACCCCCACTTTTTGCTGATGTTTCACTGTTTTTCAACTTAGCCAGACTGAGGCCCTGCTAATCAGGACCCCAGTCTATCTGCTTTCTACTCTAAATGGATTGTATGTACTTTAGGTACCCTCCAGATTGGATTCTGGGGTACCCTTATAAGTCCCTAGTATATGGTATACTATGTACCCAGGGCATGGGTACCCCAGAGGCCTACCATGGGCTGCAGCATGTATTGTGCCACCCCTGGGAAGCCTTTTAAAATGACACAACAGGTCTGCTACAGCAGCCTGTGTAAGGTGGTGTATGCACCCCTTACTGAGATATAGGTTCCCTATATCTCTCCATATCACTGCACATGTAAACCTATCAGTCACCCCTATGGCAGGCCTTAACAATCCTGAAGGCAGGGTGCTGGGTTTCATGTGAGAGGGTGCTCATGCATGAGCAGAGCCCCTCTGCAGCTTACGGAATCTTCATTCCGGGGTTGTTTGTGATACAGCCAGACCATATACTCTTAAGTGCATTATGACCTCGCGGTAAATGCTAACTTGAGAATGGCTGCATGGAAACATGTCGTGTTTGGTGTCAAACACCTTGGAATCATACCCCCACTCCAGTAACTGGGGTGGGAGGTATGATCCCACCCTACTAGAGGGAGAAACATGGCACCACCGGTACACCCGGCACCAGCTTAACAGAACCCTGGCATCACAAAATGGATGCTGCAGCCACAGACACGAGTCTGCCCTCCTGCTGCTGGACGAAACTCCGGCAGGGGAGGCCTGGACAATAGGTTTCCTGTCACAGGGAGGTGTGACCACCTCCCAGACAGGCTCTAGTGTATTGGGGCTGGGTGGGTGCACTCCAAGAGTGCTTTGAAGTCTGCACTGGGGGCACATTTGGTGTCCCTGTGCATAGTCCAGCTCAAACCGGTTGCAGGGGCTACCAGCCCCTGCTCTGGCGCGAAACTGGGCAAAGGAAATGGGTGTAGCCACCCCTCTTTCCTGACCCTCCCATAGGTGGGTCCCCAGAGTTTGTCCCACCCCTTCCTTGGGTATAAAGTAGGAACCCCTGACTACTGGACTTTAGATTACACCTGGACTAAACTCTGACACAGAAACCAAGTACTTCGACGATCTATACTACGCTGGATGACTGAAGAATCTCCCTTGGAGTAAAGGAGTTACTCCCCTGCAAAGCAGGCACCTTTAACGCAACTGACCGGTTGGCATCTCCGCAGCTCCTGAGGACTCTGAAGAATATTGCCACACAGGAGGTGGGTTCCAGAGGTCTCTGAGGTCGATCTGTGCCCACAGCAAGTCTGAGGCCCGTATCCCTCGTGGTGACTGTGCAACCTGAACCCCTGGGCACCGCGTCCATTTGCAGAAGCATCAGCTTTCCGGCGACCCCTGAGGCTGAGCTTTGGGTTACTTGTAGCCCTGACCCCGAGCAGTAATTACACCGAAGATTGCTGGCCTACACTCAACGAGTGTTCCGTGGGCCGCCATTTTGTGATTCCTCTCGAGGTCCCTTCGCGATCCCTGGTCTGTTGACCTGTGGGTCCCCAAGAAGGCAACTCTAACTTTAATTGGGCTTCCCTGGTTGCTCCAGACGTGCCCTGACTCTCCATTGCTTGGGGAGTCCCTAGGACCTTGCTGGTCCTCACAGAAGCATCTTTTCTCTTCCTGCGTGGGTTGCTGTTGCCAAGGCTTGTTGTATTCAATCCGAGCACCGACACCCCAGCACTCGACATCCTTCGTGGGACAGCTCGAATCCGGCTCCTGGTTGTCCTCAACGTCTCCTGGACACCGTGGCTGTAAAGTCAAGCTTCACCTCTTCGCACCTGAAGCACCCAACATCGGTGGGCATTCGATTGCTCCGCTCCTGGTCACTGGCTAGTGACCCAGACTCTGTCCCCTCTGCTTTCAGGTTCTTCACATCCTGGATCCAGGCTTGGATCATCCCGGACACTTTTCTTCTTCACGGCAGCAGCACTTTGCAGCAGATCGCCATTGAAATCAACGACGATTCCCGACACCCTTTGACACCTATGCACCCGGCTTCCCTGGGTGAGGTAACTCGAGTACTCCAGTGCTCCTGTGGGTGTTGGCCCTAGAACCCCTTAAGTCTAAAGGGGTTTGCTCAAAGTCCTCTCCTAAGTGTCCTTTATCTTTAAAATTCCAACCGCGACTTTCCTCATAGAATCCTACGGCACTCGCGGCTGTGTTCTCACACTGCACACGTCCCCCGTGGGTCTCCTGTGTCACTACCTTGGGTGGTTCCTTGGGGTCCCAGCGATTCTACGTGCTCTAGGCACTATGTCTAGTCAAGTCGTGGTTCTTATACCACTTTCTTAATATATGGTTTGGTCCCCCCCTGGGGCCCATTGTATATTGTGCTATTTACTGTCATTTTAATACTGTGATATTGTGTATCTTGGACTCTAATCTCATAAAGAGATTAGTAGTGAGTGTTTAGAAATAAATACATATATTTTATATATATACCTGGTGTGGTTCTCCTTTCATTTGGTCATTCAAGAGGTTATAATCTGGTAAACCAAGCTGCTTTACACTCCTTCAAGACTTAGCCTGAAGGCTGCTCTCCATAGCTACCACTAGGATAGCTTTCAATAAAGGTTGTCTTTAAACCTATCATCAATAAGGGTCGTTTGGACTGGTGCAAGGTGCCCACTATAACTAGTGGACAGCATATGCCAGGCCAACTTCTCACACTGGTGTTCAGCGGTTGGATTCAAGCTTGCTATTGCTTTACCAGATAATCTCTTTGAGTGACTAACTGAAAACCACTACATAGGTACATATAAATCAAGTTTAGAATACAGTAAGTTCTACTGAACTTAGAGTTGTGTGTCAAGGGCTTAGCACACCCTTTCTACAACTCAAGAGAGTTTAGTAGGCCCCACTAGAGTAGGTAGGTGCATACACCACACCACACTAGTCATGTCTTCAAGGGCAGAAACCAGTGGGTCTCTCCCAACTAAGTATGACCAGGTCTCATACCAAGAATTGAGGACTATGTGTGCCTCTAGGAAATTGAAGACAGGGAAAAGCCCAAGCACACAACATCTCATACAGTTGTTGCTAGCAGATGACCTCAGAAAGACTCCAGGGTCTGATGAGGTTGGCAGAGTGGGTGGGGCAGCAGAAGAGGAAAGGCCAGGTAGTGAACACTACTATGACCCAGACTCTGATGCTGGCCAGGGGGATCAAAATGATTCCAACCTGGAAAATCCAATTCTTCCTGAAGGTGAGGAAGGAGACCCCAGTGGGGTTCTCTTTACCCCACCTGGAAGGGTTAATAGTCTACCAAGAAGATCCAGATCTCCTCAGGAATCTGATCATTCTGGTACTTCTATAGGGTCCTCTGCTTCTCATAAAAGGGCATCCTCTTATGAGAAGAAATGCCAACTGCTTGAGTTTGAGAGAGCTAAGCTCAGAATAAAGAGAGAGCAATTGGCCTTAGACAGGGAATCCCTGGAGCTTCAGAGAGCTTCTCGGAAGTTGGGACTAGAGTCCCATGGTGGCAGCCACAGTGTCCCTAGAGGTAGAGATCATACTCATGACCATAGGAACCTGAACAAGATTGTCCCTCCCTACCAGAGTGGGGATGACATCCACAAATGGATAACTGTACTTTAGAGGGCCTGTAAGGTACAGAGGGTCCCTCAGGAGCAGTGGGCAGCAATCTTGTGGCTCTCCTTTGCAGACAAAGGTAGAGACAAGCTCCTCACTGTAAGAGAAGAGGATGCTAACAATTACAAAGTCCTGAAGAGTGCTCTGATTGAGGGGTTTGGCCTAACCACTGAACAATACAGGTTAAAGTTCAGAGATACCCAAAAGGCACAGACTCAGGACTGGGTTGACTTTGTTGATTGTGCTACTAAGGCTCTGGAAGGCTGGTTACTTGGCAGTAAGGTGTGTGATTTCAAAGGATTGTATAATTTAATCATGAGAGAGCAGATCCTTAATAACTGTCAAAATCAACTGTTGCATCAGTACCTGGTGGACTCTGATCTGACCTCTCCCCAAGAATTAGGTCAGAAGGCAGACAAGTGGGTCAGAACCAGGGTGAGGCAGAAGGTTCAGAACCAAGGCTGTGACCCCAAGAAGCAAGATTCTAAAAACTCTGATAAGGGTGGGGAGAAGGGTAAAGACCAGAAGTCTTCTCAAGGGCCCCAAAAATCTGCATCTGGTGGGGAGTCCCAATCTAACAAAGGAAAAGGCCAAAAGAAACCATGGTGTAAAATCTGTAAACAGAAAACCCATTGGACTAGTGATTGTACCAAGACCAAAGACTCAACTCCAGCCACCATTGCCCCTAAGGCAACTGTTCCCCCTAGTTCAGCTCCAAGTGGTGGTGTTCCAAATAAGGGTGTAGTAGGGTTAACCCTGGGATCTGAGATGGACTCTGGCCTAGTCATAGTTCCAACTCAGGCTATGTTGGTCTGTGATGGGGGCATGGATATGGCCTCCCTATTTGTAAGCCCCAGTAATCTGGGCAAATACAGTCAACAGCCTATAATTAATGGAAAAGAGGCTTGGGCATTCAGGGACACAGGAGCAAGTGTCACAATGATGACAAAAGATCTTGTGGCCCCTGATCAGATCATACTTGGTGAAATGTACCAAGTGACCAATGCTAGCAATGTCAGGACAGACCATTCCCTGGCAGTTGTTAATTTCTCCTGGGGAGGGGTAACTGGCCCTAAGAAGGTTGTGGTAAGTGCAGACCTCCCTGTTGAATGCTTGCTTGGAAATGATTTGGAAACTTCAGCTTGGGCTGAAGTTGAGCTCAGGACCCATGCAGAAATGTTGGGCATCCCTGCAGATGTGTTTGCTATGACCAGGTCACAGGCAACAATGTCTAAAACTGAGCAGGCCCTGGATCCTGGAAGAATGGACCAGGTGCCTCCTAAGAGGAGGAGCAGTAGCGTTAAGGCAGTGTCTTCCCCCCTGCCTCAGAATGCAGATCAGCCTCTTGAGGGAGATGATCTCAGTCCTGAAGAAGGAACTGTCCCAGAGGAGCTTGAACCTGATCAGGTTGAGTTCTTGGGGCCCTTCCAGGGCAGATGTGAGCCAGGAGCAGCTGAACTGCCCCTCTCTTGAACCCCTCAGACATCAAGCTGCTGCTGAGGTTGCTGGGAGTGCTAGTGGTTCTCATAGGATCTACTGGGATGATGGACTCCTTTACTCAGAGTGTAGAGACCCCAAGCCTCGAGCCACCAGGAGGTTGGTTATACCTCTGAAGTTTAGGAGCTTCCTATTGACCCTAGCACATGATATCCCATTGGCAGGTCACCTAGGCCAAAACAAGACTTGGGACAGAATTGTCCCTCACTTTCATTGGCCTCATATGTCTGAAGACACCAAGGAGTTTTGTCACTCCTGTGTCACCTGTCAAGCCAGTGGTAAGGCAGGTAGCACTACAAAGGCCCCCCTGATACCACTACCTGTGGTGGGGGTTCCCTTTGAGAGTGTAGGGATTGACATTGTTTGTCCCCTAGATCCTCAAACAGCATCTGGGCACAGATTTATCCTGGTGGTGGTGGACCATGCCACTAGGTACCCAGAGGCAATTCCCCTCAGAACCACCACAGCTCCTGTGGTGGCAAGGGCCCTCCTGGGAATCTTTTCCAGGGTGGATTTTCCTAAGGAGGTAGTATCAGACAGAGGTGCAAACTTCATATCTAGTTACTTGACTGCTATGTGGAAGGAGTGTGGAGTAAATTATAAATTTACCACCCCTATCACCCACAATGCAATGGTTTAGTTGAAAGGTTCAACAAAACCTTGAAGGGCATGATTAAAGGTCTCCCAGAAAAGCTTAGGCGCAGATGGGACATACGTTTGCCCTGCCTTCTCTTTGCCTACAGAGAGGTTCCACAGAAGGGGGTTGGTTACAGCCCATTTGAGCTTCTGTTTGGACATCCAGTTAGGGGTCCATTGTGTCTAGTGAAGGAGGGATGGGAGTTACCTCTCAAACCCCCTAAACAGGATATTGTGGACTATGTACTTGGTTTCCGCTCCCGGATGGCTGAGTACATGAAGATGGCAACTAAAAACCTTGAGGCTAGCCAGGAATTACAAAAGGCCTGGCATGACCAAAAGGCTGTGCTGACTATTTATCAGCCAGGGCAGAAAGTATGGGTGTTGGAGCCTGTGGCCCCAGCAGCCCTCCAAGACAAGTGGAGTGGCCCCCGTACAATTGTTGAACAGAAGGGAGAGGTTACCTACCTGGTAGACCTTGGAACTCCCAGGAGCCCCCACAGGGTGCTCCATGTCAACAGACTGAAACCATATGTTGACAGGGCAGACATGGGCTTGCTCATGGCTACTGATGAGGGACAGGAGGAAGAGAGTGATCCACTCCCTGACCTGCTCTCTCAGAACCCTGATGATGGATCAGTAGATGGTGTAACCTTGGCAGACAGCCTCACTGACCAGCAGCAAACTGATTGCAGAAAAGTTCTCAATCAGTTCAGACATATGTTCTCACTGACTCCAAGTCAGACTACCTGGTGCACTCATGAAGTGGACACTGGGGACAGTCTGCCTGTTAAAAATAAGATTTACAGGCAACCTGACCATGTCAGGGACTGCATCAGGACTGAAGTCCAGAAGATGTTGGATTTGGGTGTGATTGAACCCTCAGATAGCCCTTGGGCTAGTCCAGTAGTCTTAGTGCGTAAACCTCACACCCAGGGTGGTAAGAGAGAGATGAGGTTTTGTGTGGACTACAGAGGTCTCAATGCAGTCACTAGGACTGATGTCCATCCAATCCCTAGGGCAGATGAGCTTATAGACACTTTGGCCTCAGTCAAGTTTCTCAGCACATTTGACCTGACAGGTGGCTACGGCCAAATCAGACTAGCTGAGGATGCAAAAGCCAAAACAGCATTTTCTACCCCTAGTGGGCACTACCAATTTGTGGTGATGCCCTTTGGTTTGAAAAATGCACCTGCCACTTTTCAAAGGTTGGTGAACAAAGTCCTTACAGGCCTGGAAGCCTATAGTGCAACATACCTAGATGATATTGCAGTCTTTAGCTCCACCTGGGAGGATCACCTGGTCCACCTGCGAAATGTTTTGGAGGCCCTGCAGAAAGCAGGCCTAACTATCAAGGCCACCAAGTGCCAGATAGGGCAGAGTCAGGTTGTGTACCTGGGCCACCTTGTGGGTGGAGGCCAGGTTCAACCATTGCAGAGCAAAATCCAGACCATCATGGACTGGGTTGCTCCAACCACCCAGACTCCGGTCAGAGCTTTCTTGGGCCTGACTGGGTACTATAGAAGATTTGTCAAAGGTTATGGATCCATAGTGACCCCTTTGAATGACTTAACTTCTAAAAGAATGCCCAAGAAAGTTCATTGGACAGTTAGCTGTCAAAAGGCATTTGATGACCTGAAGCAGGCCATGTGCACTGCTCCCATTCTGCAAAGTCCTGATTACTCCAAGCAATTCATTGTCCAAACAGATGCATCTGAGTTGGGGGTAGGGGCTGTGTTATCACAATTGAATGATGAAGGTCAGGATCAGCCAGTAGCTTTTATTAGCAGAAGGTTGACCCAGAGAGAAACGTTGGTCAGCCATTGAGAGGGAGGCCTTTGCTGTGGTTTGGGCCTTGAAGAAGCTGAGGCCATACTTGTTTGGCACTCACTTCATTGGTCAGACAGACCACAAGCCCCTCTTATGGCTAAAACAGATGAAGGGTGAAAACCCCAAACTTTTGAGGTGGTCCATTTCCCTACAGGGGATGGACTATACAGTGGAACATAGACCTGGGAGTAACCATGCCAATGCAGATGGACTCTCCAGATATTTCCACTTAGAGCATGAAGACTCAACTGGTCAAGGTTAGTTTAATGACCCTGCATTTGGGGGGGGGGGTGTAGGAGAGTAGGATCTGCTTCTTATAGTTACCCCCACTTTTTGCTGATGTTTCACTGTTTTTCGATTTAGCCAGACTGAGGCCCTGCTAATTAGGACCCCAGTCTATCTGCTTTCTACTCTAAATGGATTGTATGTACTTTAGGTACCCTCCAGATTGGATTCTGGGGTACCCTTATAAGTCCCTAGTATATGGTATACTATGTACCCAGGGCATAGGTACCCCAGAGGCCTACCAGGGGCTGCAGCATGTATTGTGCCACCCCTGGGAAGCCTTTTAAAATGACACAACAGGTCTGCTACAGCAGCCTGTGTAAGGTGGTGTATGCACCCCTTACTGAGATATAGGTTCCCTATATCTCTCCATATCACTGCACATGTAAACCTATCAGTCGCCCCCTATGGCAGGCCTTAACAATCCTGAAGGCAGAGTGCTGGGTTTCATGTGAGAGGGTGCTCATGCATGAGCAGAGCCCCTCTGCAGCTTTCGGAATCTTCTTTCCGGGGTTGTTTGTGATACAGCCAGACCATATACTCATAAGTGCATTATGACCTCGCGGTAAATGCTAACTTGAGAATGGCTGCATGGAAACATGTTGTGTTTGGTGTCAAACACCTTGGAATCATACCTCCACTCCAGTAACTGGGGTGGGAGGTATGATCCCACCCTACTAGAGGGAGAAACATGGCACCACCGGTACACCCGGTACCAGCTTAACAGAACCCTGGCATCACAAAATGGATGCTGCAGCCACAGACACGAGTCTGCCCTCCTGCTGCTGGACGAAACTCTGGCAGGGGAGGCCTGGACAATAGGTTTCCTGCCACAGGGAGGTGTGACCACCTCCCAGACACCCTCTAGTGTATTGGGGCTGGGTGGGTGCACTCCAAGAGTGCTTTGAAGTCTGCACTGGGGGCACATTTGGTGTCCCTGTGCATAGTCCAGCTCAAACCGGTTGCAGGGGCTACCAGCCCCTGCTCTGGTGCGAAACTGGGCAAAGGAAATGGGTGTAGCCACCCCTCTTTCCTGACCCTCCCATAGGTGGGTCCCCAGAGTTTGTCCCACCCCTTCCTTGGGTATAAAGTAGGAACCCCTGACTACAGGACTTTAGATTACACCTGGACTAAACTCTGACACAGAAACCAAGTACTTCGACGATCTACACTACGCTGGATGACTGAAGAATCTCCCTTGGAGTAAAGGAGTTACTCCCCTGCAAGTCAGGCACCTTTAACGCAACTGACTGGTTGGCATCTTCGCAGCTCCTGAGGAATCCGAAGAATATTGCCACACAGGAGGTGGGTTCCCGAGGTCTCTGAGGTCGATCTGTGCCCACTGCAAGTCTGAGGCCCGTATCCCTCGTGGTGACCGTGCAACCCGAACCCCTGGGCACCGCGTCCATTTGCAGAAGTATCAGCTTTCCGGCGACCCCTGAGGCTGAGCTATGGGTTACTTGTAGCCCTGACCCCGAGCAGTAATTACACCGAAGATTGCTGGCCTACACTCTACGAGTGTTCCGTGGGCCGCCATTTTGTGATTCCTCTCGATGTCCCTTCGCGATCCCTGGTCCGTTGGCTTGTGGGTCCCCAAGAAGGCAACTCTAACTTTAATTGGGCTTCCCTGGTTGCTCCAGACGTGCCCTGACTCTTCATTGCTTGGGGAGTCCCTAGGACCTTGCTGGTCCTCACAGAAGCATCTTTTCTCTTCCTGCGTGGGTTGCTGTTGCCAAGGCTTGTTGTGTTCAATCCGAGCACCGACACCCCAGCACTCGACATCCTTCGTGGGAAAGCTCAAATCCGGCTCATGGTGATCCTCGATGTCTCCTGGACCCCGTGGCTGCAGAGTCAAGCTTCACCTCTTCGCACCTGAAGCACCCGACATCGGTGTGCATTCGATTGCTCCGCTCCTGGTCACTGGCTAGTGACCCAGACTCTGTCCCCTCTGCTTTCAGGTTCTTCACATCCTGGATCCAGGCTTGGATCATCCCGGACACTTTTCTTCTTCACGGCAGCAGCACTTTGCAGCAGATCGCCATTGAAATCAACGACGATTCCCGACACCCTTTGACACCTATGCACCCGGCTTCCCTGGGTGAGGTAACTCGAGTACTCCGGTGCTCCTGTGGGTGTTGGCCCTAGAACCCCTTAAGTCTAAAGGGGTTTGCTCAAAGTCCTCTCCTAAGTGTCCTTTATCTTTAAAATTCCAACCGCGACTTTCCTCATAGAATCCTACGGCGCTTGCGGCTGTGTTCTCACACTGCACACGTCCCCCGTGGGTCTCCTGTGTTACTACCTTGGGTGGTTCCTTGGGGTCCCAGCGATTCTACGTGCTCTAGGCACTGTGTCTAGTCAAGGCGTGGTTCTTATACCACTTTCTTAATATATGGTTTGGTCCCCCCCTGGGGCCCATTGTATATTGTGCTATTTACTGTCGTTTTAATACTGTGATATTGTGTATCTTGGACTGTAATCTTATAAAGAGATTAGTAGTGAGTGTTTAGAAATAAATACATATATTTTATATATATACCTGGTGTGGTTCTCCTTTCATTTGGTCATTCAAGAGGTTATAATCTGGTAAACCAAGCTGCTTTACACTCCTTCAAGACTTAGCCTGAAGGCTGCTCTCCATAGCTACCACTAGGATAGCTTTCAATAAAGGTTGTCTTTAAACCTATCATCAATAATGGTCGTTTGGACTGGTGCAAGGTGCCCACTATAACTAGTGGACAGCATATGCCAGGCCAACTTCTCACACCGACCCCAAAACAGAAGCGCGGCCGACCGGAGGACCGGAAGTGGCCGCGCCGTGAGAAATCACATTACAATGAAATAAGCACAATAAAATGCAAAACAAACACTCACGGTACCGGAAAACCATCAAAAACAAGCATTGGAAATGCAATAGGTCTCGCAATTGCTTGAGTTAGAGCTATTGGCATTGTAAATGGCAATGTCCTTTACCTATGTGTTATGTAGTGTATGTGTGGAGTGTGTAGTCGAATTATGTGGGTTGGATTGGACTTGTTAGTTGTGGAATTGTGTGCCGTGGACTTGAAGTGGTGTCGTAGAGTGGTATTGGTTAGTGCGGTGATGACAGGGTGTTCGTAGGCTGGTCCGGGTGGTAGTGGTTACTGTAGTGGTAGTTAGGCTGGTGGTAGTTATGGTGGAGAAGGAGGGTGGTGGTGGTGGTTGGTAGGGTGTCACGTAAGGTTAGTGTGGAGTTTTCTATAGCTCCTAGAAAATGAAAAGGGGAGGTATTTAGCGCTTCGGGGAGCCAGAGCAAGCAGTGAGTAAAGTGCCAGCTCCATCACCTGGGGATGGCTGCCTCTGCCTGACAGAGTGAAGCCTGCAGGGCTTCCATCCCTTTAAAACTGAAAGCACACACATGCCTTGTTTATGTAATAGTTTTACTACCTACCCAGCTGGTTTGCCTCTGTGCTGTGGCGATCTTATTAATTGTATTCCTAGGAGATCGTGTTACTGTCTGAAGCAGTGCTCAGAGGGCTGCTGTGCACGAACAGCTGACCAGAGGCAACATGATGGATTTCAAAGACAATCACTGCATGCATCAAGTTGTATTTTTGTTATATGATGGAAAAAACACTGCCATGTAATGGCAGACAGCCACAATGGGCAGCTTTCAGAGTAGGATCATTATGTTTGTCCATGGAGCTGTCACTTAGCCCTAAAGACTCTTTGGTTAAGGGTATCCAGTCTTTACTGTTCGCTATAATAAATAACACGGAGGCAGCAGAGAAGCACACAAAAAATGAGAGAGCAATAGGTGAGGAAGTTAGAAAGTCATGAGCGAAACAGTAATGTGGCACGGGGTGCGCAGGAGCACACAGAGCTTGAGAGGGCAGAGGGCAGGGATGAGAGAAGCATACAACGGACACGACTGAAAAACACATGCTCTCATGGAGAGCTGCACAAAAAATAAAAAAAAGTTCCTAAAAAGCAAACACTCGTGGAACAAGCTGCGAGACGTGCTCTGTGGTGGGGGAGGGGGAGGGGCATTGAAGCGAGGCGCGCGTGACGGCAAAAGGAAACCAGGAGTTGTATGCGCGCGCGCCGTCAAAGTGCATCGCGATCCACTTATTAACCCGTGACAGGAGGAAAGACAGATGGCGGCTGCGCGCGTCCACGCTTGCGTGCACGCAAGCTTGAGGCCACCAAAATGCCTGTGGTAGCACTTTGAAAACCCGCTTTCTAAATGTCTCGCAGCGCATGCGCTGGCTCAGGCGAGACCTAAAAACCTGGAGCACCAGCGTTCTGACCGCCATCGGAGCAGAAAAAAAACAGGCTTGGTGGTAGGTGGGAGGGGCTTATGTAAACTTCTGGCGTTTTGATTGGCTGGGTGGAGGCAGGACTGCCTCAGGTAGTAAGGACGGGGAGGACCCATGAGGGGGTAATGGCTTCCACCCGCTGCCGGCAACAGAAAAAGCGCTTTCACTTAACAAGCACTTTCACTTTAAATTAACAGAGTTTCAGAGCGGCAGAGCTGAGCGTGGAGCACAAGAAACGGGAGCTTGGTTTGCTTTCTATGGGCCACTTTTTTTTGCAGCAGTGCTCAGTGTCATGGGTCGGTGCCTGCAGTCAGCTCGGGGAGACGGGGGGGGGGGGGGGAGCTGAGGGGCTTGGCAAACACTTGTTTTTTTACTGTCTGTCCTGGGCTGAGCAACTGCTGCCGAGAAGCAAGAACGGGATGAAACATATATGAAACATAGTCCCAATACCGGCAACATCCCCCCACCTTCCCATAGGCGAACGTGCATAAATAAACCACAAGACACTTTGTTTATGGGAAAAACTTGTCGCAGGTTTATTCCATACAAGAGTATGCAATAAGGTGGGTTATCTTACGGGCGATCCATGGGCAGGCAGCCGTCCAACCTATGCTGCCCCTGCCCGCCTGATGAGCCAGCACTGTGGGATGTATGCCCGATCAGCGCTACACCTTTGTTGATCCACCACTGGATCACGTGGCCCTTGTTACTATCCTACTCACGCCCCTTTCAGGGCGGAGCGTAGCAGGGCAAACCCCCGGTTGGTCAGGCCCCCAACCGCCCGAATGACTAACGGGGCGCCGTTGCGGTTCTCCAGGACCCTGCCCTGAGGATCCTGGTCTTTGGCTCTGGCACCCCTATTGTGCCGCACAGAGGTACCCTTACTGTACCAGTCTGCCGCAGAGGTACCCTTACTGTACCAGACTGCTTCCAGATCGCCCTGTAACTCCGCCTGCAACGCAAAAGAAAACATTAAAACATTCATTACATTTTGCCCACCAGCCCAGCCGCAGGGTAAGAGGAAGGGAGGGAGACGCCGTGGCTGGCGAAAAAGAGGCCGCTGGGAGGGTCAGAGGGGTATACATACCCTCCCTCCCCCCTGGGCGTACCGGAAGTGACGCCCACACCCCCTGAACAGCGGGCTCCAGGCGGAAGCCCTCTGCTGCTAGAGCGAGGGGTAGGCTTGTGCCGCAATGGCACTAACGGGCCGCCCTTTTAGGGGGCCGCCTTTGGGGGCGGCGGCCAGCCACATAGTCCCAATACCGGCAACATCCCCCCACCTTCCCATAGGCGAACGTGCATAAATAAACCACAAGACACTTTGTTTATGGGCAAAACTTGTCGCAGGTTTATTCCATACAAGAGTATGCAATAAGGTGGGTTATCTTACGGGCGATCCATGGGCAGGCAGCCGTCCAACCTATGCTGCCCATGCCCGCCTGATGAGCCAGCACTGTGGGATGTATGCCCGATCAGCGCTACACCTTTGTTTATCCACCACTGGATCACGTGCACCTTGTTACCATCCTACTCACGCCCCTTTCAGGGTGGAGCGTAGCAGGGCAAACCCCCGGTTGGTCAGGCCCCCAACCGCCCGAAGGACTAACGGGGCGCCGTCGCGGTTCTCCAGGACCCTGCCCTGAGGATCCTGGTCTTTGGCTCTGGCACCCCTATTGTGCCGCGCAGAGGTACCCTTACTGTACCAGTCTGCCGCAGAGGTACCCTTACTGTACCAGACTGCTTCCAGATCGCCCTGTAACTCCGCCACAGCCCTGGAGGCGGCCACCGTCGCAGCCAGGGCCCCCCACCACTGCACCTCCTATTACCTGCAACCTGCCCTTTCCAAACATTCCTTTACATCAAGGAGAAACAAGTCCATCCCCACCGGGGACAGGTGGACCCCGTCCTCCTCAAAGCAACCTGCTTTCTAGGGCCTCCTGCATGCCCAGTGGAACGTGTCACAGCCCGCCTGTGACAGATGCACCCCATGTTTGTCAACTTCACCTTAGGCGTACGCCTGGATGGCACTGGTCCCCATCTATAGCAAAGTAGCCTTTAACATTAGCCTGAATCAGCTCATGTCTGCTGAAACCTAGACCCCTCTGGTCTGCGAGCTTACGCCCTGAACAGTTCCCTCTTACAGGGATGTTCACGGCCTCGTCAGACTTAGCACCGTGCCACCTCTGCGGGGGATCATCTCCGCCCATCAGAGCTTCACATTGCCCCATGTAGTTGCTGAACTCACCAAACAGCGCATTACAACATGCGACCGCTCATTTCCAGGCCTCCTGCAAATCTAAGGGGAGAGCTCACTCCCTACTGGTGATAGATGAACCCCATCTCTATCACAAAGCCCTTGACTTTCGCCTGGGTCAGCTAGTGTCTGAAGAAACCAAAGACTCTTCTGTCCTGTGAACCTGTGCCAGGAACTATTCACCCTCCTGCGGGAAAGTTCCTCTGCCTCACCTGACCTAGCCCCGTGCCACTCTGGGCGGGGCGAACTCCAACACCAAGGATCACATTGCCCCATCTATTTGCTGATCTCACCTAGCTGCCGTCCTTCTAGCACTGTGTGTGCCTGAACCCCTGTGTCCCCCATCTATGGGACAGCAGCCCCCTTGTTATGTAACCGCTCCCACTCCCGCCTGCCTGCCTTGGCTATTCGGGCGAGGATTATGCTTGACCTTGCAGTCCCTTTGCTTTCTAAATCATGGCGCACAGGAATGTCATAACTAGTAGTACGTGACAATGAGCAAGGGGGGGCCCACCTGCCCATGCCATGCATCCTTTATTCCTTATGGGAATTCCGACACCTCAGCTCCCTCTGAGGTGAAACCCCCTAGGCATACCAGCTAAGAGAATCTGCCTGATTCGATACAGTGCGCACTGAGCGATATGGTGCCTAATATTAAGGATTGTCTAAGTCCTACCTAACCCCCATCCTAGAATATTCCCTATTTCTTTGGACGGCAGCACACTATGTTGGCTGGCAGCGTCACCACCCAGCGAGGCTACCATAGCTAACTGGGCGGGCATCACTTACTGCAGGAACTTGTCACCTACCCTAGGTTCTGGGAGCACTTACTTCCCCCGTTGAACAGACGGTTGCACAAACCCCTTTGATTGCTAGACCCCTGTGAACACCTTAATGGTATCAAAGCTGGGTTGAAACAATACCTGTCTTGTGCCCACTATTGGAGACACCTCACCCTTTCGTGCAATTACAACTTACGCAGCGCACCCCGCTTGCATAACTGCCGTCGGATCACAGATGCACAGTACCTACTGTCCATTGGCGACCCTGGCTGCTTTAAACCTGCCAAAGTAACGGAAACCAAGATTCCCAGTTCCCTGTTTAGCTGAAGTACACCTTCAGTGGGTAGGCTAGGAGATACCACAACCACATTGGTCATGCGAACCTTAAGTACACAATTTTCGCCTGTGAGTACCTCTAAATGAGACAGGCTCCACACCGCTGTGAGGCCAGTGACACACACATATGTTGTGCCCACTATTGGAGACAACTCACCTCTTCTTGGAGTGACAACTACCCAGGTGCCTACACAAGTCACCCAACAGGCAAGTTGGCCCTGACTACCTTGTATTCTGGTGCCAGGTTTGGAAAGCACCTTGCTTACACTTGCTGCCCCCTGGGAACCATACAATGCCCTAGTGTTGCATTGAACCCCCTGGTCAATTAAGAGTGCCACTCCAACTACTTAAACCTACCCCTTGACCATGGGCAGAGTCTAGCTCTCCCCAAACTTTTGCTGGTATAACCCGCACGCAAGCCTCCTGTTTCGTTCGATTTAGTAATTCATGGCACTGACCCACAAGGGCCTAATACTGGGCTGTGTAAATGGGGCCCAGGGTGACCTTAAACACTCGGCTTGGTGTGGATGGGTGCTAACAATACCTGGCTGAAGTGCAATCCCTTTGACAATCACTCCTGACAAGATGTGCCAATGTAGGTAGAAGCAAGAGGTATCCAGCCCACCTTACTTCCTGTCCCAGTTATCTGAGTAACTTAGTGAAAGATGCACATTTGAACTGGTAGCGGAAACTGTTACTTACGCCCGCAAATGCTCTGCTCAGAGCAGCCCGCCAGACAATGGCTTCCATTGAGAGGCGGTGCCAACAGACCTCCAGGCACTTAAGGCGGTACCTCTGGGTAGGGCTCTAATTTAACAAATACCCTGTGCATCGGATACCACCTCTGGCTGTAAGCCGCTCAGTGCTACTGATGCACTGGCGCTTCCTGACCCACAGCCAGCTCACCCAAGAGAGACTTAGTACCATCTGCCCCCATTACCCTGTGCTACCAAACCTCATCATGACATCACAGGGATTACATAACTCACTAGGTCAATCGGGCCGCCGTCCCACAACTCTGTTAGCACAACCCCGTAGTTGCTGGTAGGAACTGTACTTAGCATAACACAGCACCGAGTAAATGTAAAATTGTATTCTCCCACCATTGGGCTGGTAATCGACGGCCAAAGCGACAAAACCTGGGAATGAAATCCCAGTTTCCTAGTGTAAAACAATAATTACCCTGCACCATTAACAAATGTGCCACATGCACCCCTGCCCTATCCACCTGTTGCTATGTAGATGTCGTCAGATTCACTAACATAGGCAACATGTCAACCAGTTCTCCCCTTTGTGGTCAACCAAATCCCATATGCCGGGATCTCTCCACTAGTACCTATGCTGCTGAACCTGGACTTGTAAGGTGCACGTGGCAATCGTGCCAATGCTAGTCGCCATGTTTCCAAATTCACAATAGCGACCGGCTTAGTGGGAGCACTACTAGGACTCGTGGGACGCAATAGAGATCTAAGGCATAGGTGCCCCTAAGTGCACCGTCAGTAACCTTCCTCACAGTGGGCATGAAAGAACTGAGCTGTGTCAAGTAAAGGCTGTTCCAGACAGGTGCCCCCAATAATTTGGCCCCAGAGCAGCTGGTAGTACTACAGCATGTGCTGTTGATTACAAGTATATGCACTCCTGACCTCAAACCTCCAGGATGTCGTGTTTTTAACACGTCGGAGCCACCCACGCGTGCTGAGGAAGGCCGTGCCTTGCCCTGCCTGGTATTTTGCCGCTATGTCATTGCATCCCTATATTTACTACAAAATCCTCACATGTCTGCTTGTTTAACAGTCACTTTTACGCAAAAGTGCAAAGTGCTATTGGTTGACTCTTCACAGTTCTATCTAGCACATACTCGAGCTGAAGGTATCGGAGCGCCTTACATGAGCACCCCTTACATTGTACCAGGACTTACGCACAGACAGATTTACCGAATTACGAGGGACAGAGTCGCACTTCCAGTGCAAACACTCTTTGCAGATGCGGGCAGCGATCCCCTAATCGACAAGTTACCACCCCATCTGCTGCCCCACACACTAAGGTTGTTCACCACTGGCCCCTGCCAATGACAAATTCATGAGTCGAGTGCATGCGCTAAACCCGCAAGCGATGTAGCCCACTGCCATGCACTGGTGTGCGCAACACCACTTCTCTCAAAGGTGACTATACCCTGGACCCACCGGCAGGCCACTGCGGGCGCCAAAGTCCCCATGCAGCGCTGGCAACAGTGTCAAGCGGAACAGCCGTCCTGTACCCGAAGCACTCCGAGGATGCAGTACATGCATACACCGAAGCCGGAGTTGCCAGTGCTAGTACCCCTCAGCTAATGCAGAGCGCCCCCTTTCTGGACTTGTAAAAACATGCTTCAATGGCGTAACTCAAACCACAGTGCCCGCACAACTATCAACCGTGACACTCCTATAAATGCGACAATTCAGACCGCTCGGGCCCCCACAGCTCTAAGAATAGCTCTGGGGTAGGCACTAATTATTTTCAATGTACACTGAATTAACAACAACCGTCGTGCTACATCTTCATATCCCACCCAAATCGCACAAACAGCGCCCTCATGTGGTAACAATCATAAGCGCCGGTGACCAGCCACGCGCTAGACCCTCGGCTCAAACTTAGGTGCTGTGAAATTACCGTCGAGGCGTCCGCATCCAAAAGAAGTAGCGCTCGAAAAGTAACCTTACGCTTATCATTCGGCACGCTCAAGATTACTTAACTTGGAAGGGGTGGTCAATGTTGGTCAATGAACAAAGAGACCCAAAACCAAAGTACACAACACTCCTCATGCCTTAGTACGACCGGGAGCTGTTCGTACCATCCATTGTTGCATTTACAAGCGGGACTGGAGTTCAGTTTAATAAAGAGGGTCTAGGTCTCAAGGAATTGGACCTCAATCTGTTTTGCTTTATTTGTTGCTGTTTGCTCTTTCTGAGGTACAGATCCCTTATGCCCGCTGCTCACAGGAGCTGTGGGGCCGATCACTTACTAAGCCCACCCATATTTGGGGGGGGTAGGGGGGGGCTGTAGGAAATAGAAGAACTTGTGACCGTCAGTCACATGCTACAAGCTTAGGCCCAAATGCGTGATTACCAAATGCGGTGGGAGCAGGGTCAGAGTGGCTCAGGGACTGTGATATGCTTCTTCTCCAAACTGGGATTAGAATATAATGGGAAACAGCTGGGGCTATTCGGTAGAAGTGACATCAAGAGAGCTGCACAATCTAGCGTGACATTCCAGAGACACTGCTTCCTGGGACCTTCCCTACAACCAAGAATGAGTTCACAGCACCTCATCGGTCATTCTGGACCTTTAGCCGCGACTGCTCTGCCTTCTAGCATTTTATGTGATTAATGATACACTATAATGTTGTACACCAAACTAGTCATATATTTGACTCAATTCATGGGAATAATTGGAGATACGTGTGCGAACGTCCCAATCAAAGTGTTGTAAGCGGGGAACTGATAAGTCACGTATCCTTACACTCAACACCCAGAAATGACACAAAACAATTGAAACTTTTCTGTTCAAATACTTCAGTCTCCTTATTACATGGCAACATCCAGGTTCCTAGGATATCCAATAGGGCGGCGAGACCCCTCCTCCAATCCCAATGTCGAACAGCTTCCCGAGGAATGAGGCCTGACCAACGTCCGCAATCTGACCCCCACTCAGCCTGGGATTGACCGTGCGTCACCGAGCGTGACTCACTTCTGAGCTGGCAGCATGGACCGGACTGAGGGGGCCCTGCTGCTGCTGCTTCCTGCCTCCAGCTACCGGCACCATCCCTTAAGGTAACTCAGCCTGGGCTAAGCACCTGAATTTGGAAAAGCGCCCAGCACCACTGCTGCAACTTGCGATTCACAGAGCCCGCCGCACACCCCACGGTCTCCAGCCGCCACAGGAGCAAAGCAGAGCCGCCATCCACCTTGCACCTGGCATGGTGTCGTTAGCCCTCTTCGGTTACTTGTTCAAACCTGCCCCTCACTTCATGCCCAGCAGACGTCAAGCATGCCTCAAATTATTCCAAAAACCGTCAACCCTCACGGGGCGCTGGGAAGGATCTAACCGCACCCGGGCCCTGCAACCCTACTTTCATTTTAGCTTCCGAAAGTTGGAGCACCAATCATTTTGGAACCGGCGAGACCACAAGGGCCGGTAAACGCACCGGATCGGCTGGACCCGCAGGAGGCAGTTCGATGAAAATGGAGAAGTCCTGGTACCGGGAATCCACAGTACCAGTTGTCTTCTCGAGCGTTCAGGCACTCAGTGATTAAATAAATGTATTGTGTGAGTGCCGAGTATTGCGTTACTCTCGGTTCCATTTAAAAGCCGTGTAGGATCACCCGCACTTTCGCGGCCTCCGAATCCAAATTTTAAAAGCGCAAACCATCACCGCAATCGGAGCGCTTCACCAGCGCACCTACGCGCCACACCGAGGAAGAAACTCCGACCCCCCCCCCCGGGTCAGTAGCTCTAACAGTGGGGCTACGTTGTTAACGCGAAAAGCTAGCTGGAACCCAGAAGCCCCAACCAACTCTGCCAAAGTATTAGGCCAACAACACCCCCATGGCCGCCCGACTCTGCCCGAACCTAGCGCCATCCCGGCCCCCTGCCTGCCCCTAACGGTAGGTGGGGGCACGAAACCCCCCGGGAAAGATACCATCGCGGCGTCGGCTACCCCCCTCTCCCCGGCCGCCGTCACTTGGGCCGGGACACACCACGTGTGTTACGTCCCTGCTGGCCCTTTTGGCCGATAAACAACATGGACTCCGGGAAAGCTGAGGATTGAGCCCGGGACCTCACTCCTGCGATGCATGGCTTCTGCCAGCTGCTGCATCCCCGCTAGGCTACAATCCGAATAAGAGTTTGGGGGGGCGCCCTGAGCCACCCACGCGTGGGCCAGCAGGCGGGGCTACCATGCCGCTGTCCCGCCCAGCCGCCGGGAGAATCGTGCCCCTGGCCGGTGTCCCCTGTGAGCCCGGGGGGGCAATGAACGCGTGGTTGGCAGGATTCGATCCTGCGTGGGGAGACCCCAATGGATTTCAAATCCATGGCCTTAACCGCTCGTCGTGGCCTGTGAGGGGGGGTGGGCGTCAAAGTTGCGCGGCCATCTGTGCTATGGTGGAGGCATGCCTGATGGGGCGGGGGCAGCCTACAAGCGCCGTCAGCCCGCGGACCCCGCACCCCCTCCCCCGTGCCACATGTTGAAAACCCGGGCCTCCAGCCCAACCCAGGAGGCCCCGACTGCACACTAACCACGCCACCAGCGGTCGAGCCCCCGGAGTGCCAGCGCCACAGGCTGGAAGGCACGATGGCTCTCTCCGCAGGCAAGCGCCCGCAGCACGCTCTCAATGTGACCCAACTACTCGCAGCGTGGCAACCTCGAGCCCGCGTGGGCCAGAGCCACTGGTCCGAGCCGGAGGGAAGGAGGAGAACCCTGCTGGCCTCCCCTCCAAACACACTGGACCCATGCCATGCCGGATCCCAGCACGCGCCGGGCTGGCGAGGCGTTCTAAGCCTCTGACACACTCCTGCCCTCTCCCAGGTCTACAGTGTGCCGGGCACGACCAGGTGAGGGGGCCGCTGCCCTGAGCATCCCGGGGGCTGTCCCCCCCCCCATGGCGACCGCGGCAATGGCCGCGCTTTGCCACCTAGCCTAGGGGGGGGGGGGGGGAACGCAATCACCAGAGACAGCTCCTGAAGATACCGGGGGCTCGTCAACCGACATCAAGGGCAGCCACGAAGACGGCGTGGCTGGCGAAAAAGAGGCCGCTGGGAGGGTCAGAGGGGTATACATACCCTCCCTCCCACCTGGGCGTACCGGAAATGATGCCCACACCCCCTGAACAGCGGGCTCCAGGCGGAAGCCCTCTGCTGCTAGAGCGAGGGTAGGCTTGTGCCGCAATGGCACTAACGGGCCGCCCTTTTAGGGGGGCCCCTTTGGGGGCGGCGGGCAGCCACATATCCTCAACTGGGCTTGCTTGGGAGGTATCCTACAGTACCCGAACAAGCTGCAGCCTGGGGCTGTGCCTGCTGCTGCTCTGCACCCAGCACATAGGGACTGGAGCTGGGCTGCTGCTGCCTTCTGCAGATACCAGTAAGTACAAGACACCCTAACTTCCACGTACCTCGCAGCCCCAGTGTGCCGCCCCCACCTCTGCGTGCATACAGTGCAGATCCCGCCTGTGCTGCCTCACACTGCTGACCCCGTCAGCCCCTGTGTGGTGCCGCCCCCAGTATTGACACAGGCGGTCTTGTACATCCACCACTAGAAAAATCTTGCCGTTCAGGGTGGATGCCAATGGCACTAACTCTCGTTGTGTTTCAGCTAGAGCCCCAGCCATGAGCTTTATGTACAACACATACAATCACCGCGGCAATCTGTCTACACCGCCCGCTGCTCAGTTTTAAGCCCCGTTTTCTCTATGTTTTCGTTGAATTTGCAAACGATAACTATGTGTGTACACCAGAGCTTTCGTCCTCGGGTCTGAGTCAGTATCACACCGGTCTGGTTTTACAGAGCTTTCAATCCCCCGGAGGCTGCTTATCTCACTGCCATCTGAATACTTAAGCTTTGCCCGAGGAAAGCGCAATGTTTATAGGTTGAAAAACACTGTGCTAATTAGATTTTGACTACAGAGCCAAGGCATGCTCTCAGTGAGGCTTTCAATTTTTTTTTCCAGTACCTTCTTGTTGTTTCAGTAAAATAATACGTGACAATGTAGCTTCGAGGCTAATAGCGGTGTCCTGTTTCACAGCTGTGTGTGGATTTTCATATTTTTGTGTAGTTTAGGTGTGTCTTTAACTTTGTGGAGCTTCGTTGACTAGTTGGAAAAATGTGCCCACTTGTCTTAAGTGCTCTTGCTAGTCGCTCTTTTTGTACAGTAACGTTATTCAGGGAGTAAAGCTCTTCCTCTCTACACAGTGCAGTGGAAACAGTGAAGTGTAAGTGCCCCAGAAGTGACATGACTGTTTCAGAGCTGCGCGTGGCAGCGAGAAGTCACGTGTCAGTGGTGTGTCTTAAAAGGGAAAAAAGTTGTGTTTTACTTTTCAATGTAATCTGTGCCAGGGTCTCTGATCGCTACACTGTGAAAATGTTAGCATAAAATGAGGCACAAAAATGAAGTTGGACTGTTTATTGTGCTGAAAGCATTCGCAACGGTTCTGCACCGATCAGTACAACTTGGTGTTATCAGGAAAGGGTTGTAAGCCCTCATCAGTGGTCTCCTCACACAAACCCCTATCTTCAGGCAATACAATCAGTTCTCACTGGCATCTGCGTCTTCTTCTGTGGTGAGTGCCGAGGTGGAAAAAGCTGGCTGATTTGTATATGCTAAGTCCCTGCCTTGTAAAGGTATATTGAGCAAAAAAACTTTAGAATGGATTGCACCCTGAGTATTTATCAGTGGTTAAGATTAATTCAAGCATTTCCACCCATCATTTTTTGTTTCTGTCAATGAGTTGCCCTCAGTGGTACAGATATGCCTGGATTTGCCCACAGTGCTACAAGGTGCACTCCGGGTTAGACTGGGACAAAAAACATAGGCATGGGCATTGAAAGAAAAGTCGCCCCCATTAGCAAACCAGATAGCTAAAAAAGTGGCCCACATTTACAAATCAGGACAGTTTTCAACTTGTTTTTGTTTTTATCAGGACAGTTTTCAACATGCTGCACAGCAGCCACGCTGCTCTACAACAAAGCTTAAAGACATTGCCAAAGCCAATAGTTCTGACTAACCACTTAAAAGGTCCCAAAGGCGAGACCTATTAGCTATGGCAATGCTTGTTTCAAATTTGAATTGGTGGATTTGCCAACACGGTGCAGAACCACATTCCTTTTGAAGTATTTCTCAACATCTGTGATGCTTTTTTAGCTTTCTTTAATGTCAGAATATGGATTTCAGTTTGATTAGGTAGCGATTATTTAACTGGGTGCCGGGTAAATAGTGAATTTTCTCTTACATTTATTTGCCTGTTGGCAAAATAGTAGAAATGATTTACTATAGTAGAGATTCTGCACTGTTTGATCGTCGGCCATGCAAATAGTGGAAAAACGTCACTATTTACTCGGCCACTGTGTAAAAAGTAGAGAATCTGCATTGTTTGGGCGGCAGCCATACAAATAATAAGGGAACGTCACTGTTTATCGGGCGACTGGCTAAATAGCAGACATAAACAAAAGGGCCAGCAGCCATACAAATAGCAATTAAACAATTATTTATGTGGCCGAAGGTTAAATAGCAGAAATTATATACTATTTGACCTGTAACCTGCCACGTAGCAAAGAAATGTCATTATTTACCCGGCAACTGGCTAAATAGTAGAAATTATGTACTGTGTTACCGGTGGCCTTGCAAATAACTTGAAAAGAAACTTAATTATGGTGGCTGTCCAAATAGTAGACTTGGCCAGTAGCCATGCAAATATCAGAGGAACTTAAATATTTACCAGGCTGCTGCCTAAACAGCTTAAATGTTGTATTGCTGTGCACTATGCAGATTTTAACCGGCACTTACACCAGGTACTGCAAACAAAGATGAACACAAATGACATCAATCTCTTTGTGAAAGTTAGGGTCCTGATCTATTATTATTTAATTCGCTAAAAGATATTGTTAATTCTGCACATACTTTGTGCGAATCTAATAGTATTTTGCAAACTGACCTACATACTTTTTGGTCGATTCACAAAATACAAAATCTCAGGGGGTTTTAGAACGACCTGGCTAATTAATACCTGTAAGGCAATTTCCAATTTGCAACCTTCTGTGATTGGCTGTAATCATAGGGATGGTGGCCTACAAGGCCAATGACTGTATTCCAAAATGGAAAACATTTTTTTTCTTTCAGAGCAGCCCGTGTTCCTTAAAGGAATCATTGCTGGTTTTAAAAAAACGAAGTTTTCAGTTTGGAAAACCTCTCCTCCCTGAGGCTGCCAACTTGATTTCCAAAGGAAATGGGACGTAAGGGGACCCCATCCTCTTTGCATTTAGTTACCACCCTAATTCGGGTGTTGTTAGCTCATCAATGGTTTGTGACAGCAGTTGCAGTCATAAACTATCAATAAATTCCTTTTCCCAATTGGAAAGGGGAGGAAGGAAACCCTTTCATGAACTCTCCTATTTGCAATTCGGAAATGATCGCAAAAGTCCTTTTACTAGACAAAAGCTTTTCCAACTTATAAAAAGGCTTTTATACATAATGAAAAGCACTTTTGTGGTTACAAACCTTGTGATTTTGCGACATGAGGCCCTTAGTGCTTAAACTGGCTTAGATGCAAACTCTTAACTTATAGGTCTAAATGTCCCAAATGTTTGAATGTTTCCAAGTAATTTCAACAGACATGGCATAGAATGCCTCTCCATTCTGCCATGGGCTAAGCCATAGTGACTTGGGAGGCCCTTTATGGAGCTGTTTTGTGCTTCACAAATTCTTTACTTCCTTACCTGCAGATTTGACTAGTGATAAAGATGATTAGAAACTTTACAAGATTATTTAGAGTGGTTTACTCTTCTAAAGCTATGTACTCACTCTTACTCACAAAGCCAAGGGAATGTACCAGGGCCAGATATAGGATTACCAAAAGACTTTGTGTTATTGGAACAACTCAATTTCAGCAGCAAATCAGTGTGTTGTGGAATCATTCGTTCTGCTTCAGTCAATTAAACAAATCGGGCTAAAACCACTGAAAACAATGATTTGTAAAAGCAAAGGCCAGAACTGGAAATGTGGTTACCCAGTGACATTGTGCCACTAAATGTTTAGGGTGATTTTATTAAAATAGAATCAATTGCATAGGGCCCCTTATCAAGTGACCAACACAATACCATTGAGGGGCTTCATTCCAATCTAATGACGGAAGGAAGTAAAAATATGGGCCTGATTTAGGGGACAGCGTTAATTCCATCAGGATGACAAAGGACAATGCTTCCGCCATGCTGGTGGACCTCCACCCGCCAAATTTAGAGTTGTCCGCTGGTCCTGTGCACAACTCTCTACATTAACAGGCACTGCTTTCATTGTGGTTCCTGTGTATGCAAGAAATGTTTGAAAGACAGTGCAGTCAGACATTTTGGCCAGGCAGCAAACTTTAAAAAAAAAAATATTTTTCATAAATAAGCTCCCTAAGCAGAAGTTTGTTTTTTAAAACAAAACACGAATAGTCCCACTTGCTGCGAGTTTTCTCCCAGGGTGACCGGTCATTATTTCTTTCCTGTCCCTTGCAGCCAGGTTTTACTCTAAATAAGGTAGATAGTATAGAGTCCTTCCTTCGACAGCCCCAACTCTGTTGAGCCATCGGGCAAAGTATTCCATCGAGGAGCCTCCAGCAAATGAATTGAAGTATGATTAATTGAACTGAATGTCATTGGAATATGAATGAATATTCCCAGTAAATAAGAGAACGGCATATATGCATCAAAGACATGGAAGAAAAGAAACTAATAGAGATTTTTTTTGTTCATTGGCTTTATTACAAATATTGCAAGACATTGTAAGAAAGAAATAAGACACTAAATACATTTCACAGTTCTTACTCATCAGCCTTCCTGAGCTGTCATCAGTGTATATATATATATATATATATATATATATATATATATATATATTCCATATGAAGAATCATGCCAAACTGGCAGCACAACAAAAGCCCTCCATTCGAAAAGCAGGTGAGAGTTGATTTTTATTCATAGCAGGCAAGCCAGGTGGTAAAGCATTATGCGTTTCAACCAGAAAAGGTCTTAATCGTATGCAGCACCGAGCACCAGCTGTTCCCAACTTAAATATGCTGGGATAGTAAACAGCGAGGGAGGACACAATGTACAAACACAAGATTTAAAGTAAAACTTTTACAATGATTTGTTCGTTGTTAAATGCAGTTTGCAGTCAGAGCTTGTTTTTGATAGTACTTTTCAAAAAATATATATATATTCACTGAAAAAACTAAAGGTTACAGAGACATTCTAGTTAGGCTCACATTTCACTCGTACAAAACCAGAGAAATTCAGCAGGTATAGTTACCTCAGCTAACTATAACTTACGCCCCCGCAATGCACTGTTTATGACCTCACATATTACATCACTCATGACATGGTCACTGACATCTCAAATGACATTACTGATGACATCAGATGACATCATACACAGAACCACTCCTACACCCACTCACATCCCCACAGAATGTCTCAGACACCCACTGCCACTCCCACACAACCACTCACATACCCATTCACAGACCCATACAAACGCACACCTACTCTTCAGTGAATTTCTAAGGTTTTTTTTAATTCTATTTCCTAACTATAACGCCCCTGTAACCTTTATTTTTTTCAGTGAATTTCTAAGGTTTTTAAAAATTCTATTCCCTAACTATAACGTCCCTCTAACCTTTGGTTTTTTCAGTGAATTTCTATAGTTTTGTAATTTTTAATTTTCTTACTAACGTTTCTTTTTTGGAAAAATGTTTTCAAAATTTTTGTGATTTGTTTTATTTTTATGTACTATTTCAGTAGCAGTCTTTTCAAGAATAATTCAGTGCTTTTAAAGGTTTTTTTTTTTTACAACTGCCTTTGTTTAATACTTGTATTGTGTATAGCTCATTTGTAAAAATATATAATATAATTACATCGTTTTTTTATAAATGTAAACTACTTTTTTTTGTTTGATTATTTTGTATATATGTTTATATATATTTTTGTAATTAAAGATTTTTTGAATATTTTATAATACATTTCTAAATGTTTTTTGCAAATAAAAAGTATTGGTATTTTTATTTTGTTATTGAAAATATCTTTCCACGAGACGCGCTAGTCAGCCACAAATGTATGGTTTTCTACTCTGATCACGTGATCACAACGGAACCACAGTGCCGCAACCAGAGATTCACCGAGAATTTATAAAATTAAATTCTTCCTATACACAACACTGTTTCAGATTTAGTCAATAGGGTAGACATATTAGAGGTGTACAATGTACGATATCATATTTATTTTTAAGTATAACTCACTCAAATTGCTGTTTTACCGCACCACGAATCTGCTGATCGGCACCGCAGATTCGCACGGAAACCCAGCAAAATCTCCTCATTTCATTGGACAAATAGGGACCACACCCAAAACTTCAAACTTTATTAGGAAAGAGGGAAAGGAGGACATGACTTGTAGAATCTGCTGTTTTCACTGTTGCAACAGTCAGCAACTATTTACAATGGCTGCAACATCAACACCTGCTCCTGCTGAAGATCCTCTTCCGCTAGAAAATAAGGAGGATGAAGAACATGCAGCACCACGGAGGAAGGAAAGTGACATCTGGCGATACTTCAGTAAACCATCAGGCGAAAAGAAAGTTTGTGCTAAAATTAAGTGCAACATCTGCGGCAAAGAACTTTCTTGAGGAACAGTGAAAAACTACAGTCACGTCACCTATTCTATGTGGAAGCATATTAAAACAATCCATGAGAAAAGGTACCAGAGGATGCTACGTGCGAAAGAAGCTGCCTTCCATCCTTTTGATTAATCTCTGACTGTTGCAGCACCATCCATCTCAGCAGCCATAACGGTGGCGGCTGTGGCCCCCAATTTGGCACACATGACAACCCGTTGTTTACGGTGTCATATGCCTGTTGGAGTAAATACGTCTGTTGCTGAATATTTACACCCTGTTAATACTCACCCTTACTAGTGTTGTTTTTTGTTAATACCATCCACATTTGATGCATCTATTTTTTACCTTAATATCCTGTCCGTTGGCATGGAACTGGTTTTGGAATGGTTCAAAACCAACTTTTTTTGGGTACATTAATCCTTAATTTTTTTTTAATAAAAGCAGTTAAAGAAAAAAAGTTTCTTTTTAGAACCTAACAAATTAATCAAAAAGGGCTGTGTTTTTCGTTTTATCTATTTATTGTATATATGGTGTATAAGTGTGTGTGTATGGGTGTGTTAGTATATGTATCAGTCAGTGTTGGGTGTGTTTGTGTGTATGAGTAAGTGTCTCAGTAACTCAGTGAGTGTATTAGTGTGTCAAAGGGAGTGTCAGTGTATGCATTAATGATTTCTAGGGTATCTCAGGGTGTGTATAAGTAAGTGTGTGAGTGTGTTAGTAAATGCATTAGTGAATCCATGGGTGTGTCAGTGCATGTATCTGTTTCTCCTAGGATGTGTCAGAGTGTGTATGAGTGAGTGTGTGTGTATGGTAGTTAATGTATTAGTGTGTTCATGGGTGTGTCAGTGTATGTATTAGGGAGGGCTAGGTTCTCTCAAGGTGTGTAGAAGTAAGTGTGTGAATGTAATAATGAATGTATTAGTGACTCCATGGGTGTGTCAGTGTATGTATCAGTTAGTGTTAGAGTGTGTAAGAGTGTGTATGACTAACTGTTTGAATGTGTTAGTGAAGGGATTGGTATGACCATGGGTGTGTCAGTCTATGTATCAGTTAGTCCCAGAATGTCTCAGTGTGTATATAGGTGAGTCAGTGATTTTGTCAGAGAATACCTCAGTGTGTCCATGGGTGTGTTTGTGTATGTATCAGTGAGACCTAGGTTGTGTCAGAGTGTGTAGGACTGAGTGAATGAGTATGTCAGTTAATACATCAGTGTGTGAGTGTAGAGTTGTAGAGTGTGTCACTGTGTGTATGACTGAGTGAGTAAATGTCAGTTAATGTATCAGTGTGTCCAGGGGTGTGTCAGTGTATGTATTAGTGAGACCTACAGTGTGTCAGAGTGTGTATGACTGAGTCAATAAGTATGTTACTTAATACATCAGTGTGTTTGTGTGTCAGTGTACATATTAGTGAGTTGTAGAGTGTGTCAGTGTGTGTATCACTGAGTGAGTGACTATGTCAGTTAATGTATCAGTGTGTCTATGGGTGTGTAAGTGTGTGTGTTAGTGAGGCCCAGCGTGTATCAGTGTGTGTATAAGTGAGTATGTCAGTGAATGCAGTAGTGTTTCCAAGGGTATGTTAGTGTATGCATCAGTGAGTCCTAGGGTGTCTGTTACTCTATCTATTTATTTATTTTATCAAAATTATACACAGAATTAATTACCGAAATATCTCCAAACTTGAATCCATTGATCTGTTACAAAAAAGAGAAAACAGAAATAGATGTTATTGTGACATATTCAAAAGTTTCAGAGTAAAGTTCACATTTCTGCAAAAATTAATATTTGTTAATATAAAAGCAGTACACAACTGTACACTGTAAAACAAATATATATTTGCTTAAACATATCATTTTCTGTGTTTTTTACTGTTCTCGGCTTTTATACTTGTACATCATACACAATGTACTGTATAAATAATCATCATTGAACAGTGGGGAAAAAACAACCATGTAGATTGTAGAAAAAGACCCCAGAACTGCACAGTATTACACTACAAATAAGTCACACCATGCATCGCACCCACTAAAACACTTACTAAATTATTCTACCTAAAGGTACTCAACTAATATAGATGAATATATCAAAAATAAAAATTATATGATACTGATATAGTCCATTACTCGAAATAGATGTAACACGTATTCAGATTTCGGACACCATTTTGAAGACATCATCCCTGCTAGGCCAAATTATATCTTACACACTGATCATCCATAAAAATCAAACACTGTATACCACTCTTTAAATGCTAATCTTCCTTAAAACTTTGGTTCAAGAAAGAAGAGATATGAATTTGGAAGTTTGACAGGTAGTTTTTGTTTGAAAGTGAGCTTGCTGTCGTTGCATTCTGTCCATCCAGGTGAATTTTTTACATTCACAGTGTAGAAGTTATACGAAGTCCTTTATGAAAGATAATAGCCAGGGTTGTGCACGTTCTTCCAGAACGTGAAATGTGTCCTGCTTTGAAGTTTCTAATTTCAGTTTCTATTTTTGATCCATCAGCTCTGCATCGTTGTAGCATCAATATAATGTATTTTCCACTTCTCTGTATCTGCAAGGTAGACATACATTCTGATCTATAATTTGAGCAGGTCATATTTTGGTTTGCATTTTTCATTAGCCTGTCAAAAGGCACAGTTTTACAATCTGGTAATGTTAAGTAGATATATCTTTCCAAATTGATTTGAGTAGTTGCAAAGGAGCAATCTTCACAATCATGGTTACATGTGTAACTCAGTCCAATAATTCATCAAAATTAACTTATTTTTTTCCAAACATCCAAGCATCACCATAATAAATTCCTGTGCGTCTTGTTGACTGTTGAGAGAAAATACTACAGATCCATTATGCATGTCTATCACATCTCAAATGCCTGAAGCAGAATGTACTACTGTCCTATCACTACATAAACGATCCACCAAAGTACACAGATGAGAGTAGATTCTGCTGTCTCCTTTATGTTGAATTTCATTGACAAAATGCAGTAAATGGATGAGTACATTGAGAACCACATTTGCATAGCAGTTGACACCATTATTGTTTTCCAGCTAAAAACCTACAATATCATCCTCAATATCCAATCTTTTCATTTTAACACTGTCTTCCTTATCTTTTTTTGCTTCTTCGATTGTTTACTAAGCTTTTGCTTAGGACAGATTGTTTGTTTCTCATAATAGGATACTGTCCTGAATGAAGAGCATATACACTTCTTAACCATTTGTATTTTTCTAACACAACTAGTATCAGCACTAACTTTCTTTTCATCAAAATCAACCATAAACAAACCGGACAATGTTCTAACTCGCGACAATGCTACATATGACATACCTTCTTTAAATACAGTGCTTCCACTAGTAATTAAAGCTGCATCTACACTTAAACCTTGTGATTTATGGATAGTTACAGAATACGCTAGAAAGTAGGAACTGCTGGCGTTGCACATATAAGACTTTCACTAGCAAAAAAACATACAATGTATCAACCAATCTGTCTGATGCCATCAATCTGATCAAATTTTATGGCTAAGTATTCAACCTCATTCCTATTTGGAAAATCAATCGCACCATTTACTAATTGTTCCTCAACGTTTAAATTACCCCGCAAAATTACTCTGCAGTTTTTACACACACGTAAACACTCCTCTAATCCAGCAGTCTTAGATACAGATTTCTCAAAAGAATCCAGTTTTCCTTGAAGTTTTTAATTTAGCACTATTTTTACTCCCTGGTGTTCTATTTTGTCAATAGCTGTAACTTCCCAAATTTCTTTCTTCTCCAGTTTCAGCAATTCTTCATTAACATTCGCGCACTCTTGAAGTGTAGGCATTAAACAAACTATTGATTGTCCTTCTTCAATCAAATTGAACATTAACTGTGCTGCTGTTTTCTTAGATGTAAATAGTTTTTTGATAAGTCGAGTTTCTAAGGTACTCTTACCTTCCTTTGTCAGAAGTCCAACTCTAATATCCTTCAGAATATTACCATATATTTCATCAGACGCTTGATGCATATTCTTCAGTAGTTCCTTGTATTGGAAATTCAGCCAAATGTTTACATTTCTAAAACTCCCTAATAAATTACGAGTTTGTTCATGGAGAAGTGTCTTGAAAATAGGCTCTTCTTTCATAGGGGTTAGCTGCAGTAAGTCACCAAACACAATTAAATGCTTTCCTCTGAAAAGAACATCGTACTTTGTTCTTAAAATCTGTTGCATTCTTAAGTGAACAAAGGCAAGCATTAAATTTGATGAGTAAAAGCTTCATTTTCCTCAAAACTCCTGCTACCTCATGACATGTTTTTCCAGGTAACTCCTGGTGTTCCAGTTTATTATCATTTTCTGCAGGTAGCATTAATAGTCGATGTAGAGTAATTCCTTTAATATCGTGTGCAGCTAATCCAGTTGGTGCTGTTACTACACACAGCAAATTTGATTGTGTTGTCCTCCATAGGTAAGCAGTGAGAATTTTAATTTAAAAAGCTTTTCCCCATGCCAGCTTGACCACTGATATATAATAGAATTGGTTTAAAGGATGAACAATTACAATCTTCTCGGGGAGAAATCCATATTCTATTTTCTTTTTTACTTTCTGTTAAATGTCCTTCTGTTTATTGTTAAGTCGTGCAGCAAACTGCTCCAGATGCGTAGTTTCTCGTCTAGCTTGTTCCATTGCACTTTCTACCTCATTCATGGCTATTGCAGCTTCATTTTCAATAATAGTGGATCCAAGATGCTCTTGACTGAGTAGTGCAGAACTTTGACTGCTTTGTGAACTGTCCTTAGCTACCTCTGCAGCAAATGTTTCTTCTTGCTGAATCTCATCAGTTAACATTTGCATATAATTTTGGCAGGCTAAACACTCAATACTGTCTTTCACAGCATTAAATGAATCTTCATAGCAGTAATAGCCTCCAAGTAATTCTGATTCAGTACACCAAGGCTTGAACAGTTGAAGAAGTGCCAAATAGAAGAATTCTCTTTTCTCAGAAATTTGGCTACTAAGTTTTCTGTGGTTTATTAAGTTTCCTTTTGCATGTCTCATTAAACAACCATCACATGCAAGTACTGCAAGTTTGCTTTCTTCTGTGTTTTCCGTTACATTCCTTTGGTACCTGTGGTGTTGAAGAACTTCATATAAGCACATATTTTCTAGATGTACACTTCTTCTTGGGTAGTATGTATCCAACATGTTGGATTTTACAATGTCAGTACTTTCTAGGTTGAACTCCGCTAGATACTGAATTTCTAGGAAAGACATTAACACTCTGTTTTTCGTGCTTTCTAGGCCTAGACTTACCCAAACGATTCCCCTAGACTTCGAGAATAAACTGGCTGAGCTCAACCTGTCACAACATTCATAAGAACCCATCTCCCTATGGGATAGCATTTTTAAACTAAAGCTGTACAACTTTTTTGTTAAACTCTTCTGTAGAAATCTCCTTCCACATCTTTCTCATTTCAGTCTTTTCTGATTTTGTAATGTAGAAAGTCACATAATGAGCAACAGCAATGGAGTTGTCTGCAACAAATTGAATGTCCATATTTGCATTCTATATTTTGAGAATTACAGCATTATAATCATTAATGAACTTGGAAGCCTCTGTTCTTCTTAGGTTGTACGTATTTTTGGGTGATTTCCATGTTACTATATGTCTCACTGCAGACAAAAAGCTGTTGACTCTTCCTTGTGAAATAACTGGTCGTGGAAAGCCAAAAAGACATCTTGTATAAAATCTTCCTCTGCTTCACCCTGCTGCAACCTCGCCGGGCAAACTCAGAATAAGGCAGTCGGACCGCCGGTGTGGCGGTAGCCACTGTGGGTTTGGCAGTCCAATGAACCGCCAAACTCGTAATCACCCCTAATTTGTGTCTAAACCCCCTAATTCAATGACTGCATCAGGGTATCCACAGATGTCTCAGTGTATGTATCAGTGTGTCACAGAGTATCTCATTGTCTGTATAAGTGAGTGTGTAAATGTCTCACTGTATCTATCACTCTCTCATGGTATCTGAGTATGTGTATAAGTGAGTGTGTAACTAGATCACTCAATGCATCACTGTGTTTAGGGTTATATCAGTGTATGTATTAGTGTATACAATAGTGTCTGAGTGTATGCATCAGTGAGGACATGAGTAACTCAGTGAGTGCATCAGGGTATGCATGGGTGTCTTAGTGTATATATCAAAATACCCAGGGTATATAACTGTTTGTATAAGTGACTGTGTGGGTGCCTCAGTGTATTTATCAATCTGTCCCAGGGTCTTTGAGTGTCTATATACGTAAGTGTCTGAGTGAGTCACTGATTGTATCAATGTGTCCATGAGTGTGTAACTGTATGCATCAATGTCTCACAGGGTGTCTTACTGTATGCAAAAGTGAGTGTGTTAGTGAACGCATCACTGTGTCCATAGCTTCACTATAGTTGTACTCTACAGTTTCTAAATAGTTGTGCAAAAAATAGTCCTTTTATTCTTTCCTCTGCTTTATACAGTACACACATATAACGGTCAATCCATCTACATCTCATATAGATAGGTATTACAGATACACTGAATGTATTTTTCTAGGTATTCATGTGTGCACATGTGTATAACTACATATATTACTGTTTCACTTAGTCTATTATTGTGTGTCTCACTGTATATCTCTTATTTTTTTGCTATTGTTCTAGAAATATTACTATCTACTTTATAGTGCTTGTCCCTGCATTACAGTGTCTGCTTAGGGTCTCTCAGTACTTGTCTGTATGTCATATCTGTATTACTGTCCCATTGATTTGTGCCTTTGTCTATAAGTGTGTTACTGTATATATAATTCTATACTTTAATTTCTCACTATATCTTCTAGTATCTGTACATGTCCTGCTATAAAGTTTCATTTCTCTCTGGGTACCTCAGCTTACATTTTACTATTTAGCTAGTTATCTAACTGCATACATCAATATCTGTCTGAGTGACGTAGTGCACTCATCAGCTTCCTTCTGACTCTGAAAATGTATGCATCACTGTATCCTTTGCTCTGTTACTATATGCATAGCTATATCATTATGTGTGGAAAGTAAATATATTTAACTAAACCTTGCTGTTTGACTAAAAGCATCAGTGTGGACCAGGTCATCTTAATATATATAGATGTGTATATGTCACTGCATAACTGCATACATAATAAAATACCTCAATATCTCACTGCACACATTCGCATTTCACTCCTTGTGTCACTCCCTACATTGGTATATACCTGTGTTTTGTTTTTCTTCACAACTTTTTACTCATACTTCCTGATCAGTAGACTTTACTTTGTTTTCTTTTTCTACTCTCTGTTAACATTTCCTTTTAGTTTTCTGAAACATCCTGCTCACTTTCATCCACCCTACTCACACTCACTCCTTCTCTATCAACAATTTTTTTAATACTACAGCTTAATTCACATACCTGTTAAATGTGATTGTTGGTGTGTATTTATCTTTCTCAGTATCAGGTTGTTAAACTTGTCTCAAGAAAGCACACAAAAACTGAGCAGAAGAATGGTAGACCACTCTCATACAAGACAACCATTAATGGCACCCTTTTCAACTTTGCTTTCAAGGTTACAGAGGCTGCATACAAATAGAAACACTGCTTTAATTTTCTTACTAATCATACAACTCTTCTGAATGATCACATTTCTTAACCCTTTGTTTGACTCCTCTAAAGAAAGCCCAATTTGGTAGGGGTTTTTGGCGAGGTCCACAGATCCACTGCGGCACTCAGCGCAGCGCTAGTGTATCCTTGCAGTGGATCCATGGATCCATTCGGCAAACCAAAATCTTTTTCAAAAAGTATTCCTAAACACTACCACTTACACACCACTTCCTACACAACCCTAAATTTAGACCCAAGCAATCTTTATTCATTATTTCTTTCATGAACAATGTCTCCTCACATTGACATTCTAGACTTTTTAGTTCCCTTCCCCCTTACTCCTGTAGCTTTTTTTCCATGGTGACCAAAATTGTAACATTCTCTGCCAGCAATAGATCACACGTTCACAACAGTCTCTATAGCAGCATTCTAACTCCTACACCCAAGACAGTTTGTGTGGTTGACTGTATGCAATTAGAAACATATCCCACATAGCCAATCACACAAGTACTTGCTTTAAATTCATACCACAACCTAGTTTTAAGCAGTGCCATAATCACAGCAGCCAATCAAATATGATCTTTTAAATTTGACTTGCTAAGGTCTTTTTTAAGTGAATTTATTTTGAAAACTGCCTCATTCAGCTGCAGACATTTCCAGCCTTCTCCTGTGTGCTACTGCTCCATCCTTCAAAATGGTGACAGTGTGGATTGGAGGTCATATCTTTGTGTTCTGGGCTACAGAGTTTGCTAGAAGGAGTGGGATTGACAGGAACCTGGGTTTGCTTAATGTGGATATTAGTTGGTTTGGCCAGAGAGGGTTAATGTGGCAGAAATTGCTTCCTTTGGTTGATAGCATAATGGATTCCCAACATCCAGACCTCATAATTGTGCACTGTGGTGGCAATGACCTGGGCACACTGACAGGGTAAAACTGGAAATCCTAATGAAGGATACCTTTGAACAATTAATGCACATTTTCCCTCACACTGCCTTGGTGTTTTCTAAAATATGCCAGAAGCAGAAATGGAAGTAGTCTTCTGAATTTTATCAACAGATAGAGTAATGTAGACATGGGGCAAACTTGCTCTATGTTATGGTGAAAGACCCTCCTGCTATGAAAAGTCGCCTCTTAAATGAGATTAAATGCATTCCTTTCAGAGGTGTGACCCATCAAATATCGCTCTTCATCAACAATATACTCCTTTCAGTTTTGGAACCAGACAATCAATTCCGCTACTCCGTCTAGTTTTGCTGCATTATGGGAAAGTGTCAGGATATACAATTAATGAATCTAAATCTGAAATTTTGCCCCCTGGGTCCCTTTTAAAATAACCATAGGGACAATAAGGTATCTGGGATCGAACGTGACCCATTCCCTATCAGGTTGCTATCAAGCCAATATTCCTCCCTTATGGAGGGAAATTATATCTGACGTGTACAAATGAGGAAAGTTGTATATCTCCTACTTGGGTAGTAGATCTGCCATTAAAATGCACCTAATCCCAAGGCTGCGCTGCCAGTTCAGACTGACAAATCCACATTGGATGATCTTGCAAATACCTTAATCAAATTTGTCTATCGGAACAAGGTCCCTAGAGTCTACAAGAAAATGTTATTAGCACCCAGTGATACATTTGCGGGAAGAGAACATATAGACTCCCAAAGCAATAGCTCTTCCGTTATTAACAGGTGCATTACTGGGTGCTTGACCCTACTGTAAAAGAAGCGGCGATGCGACCGCAAACACATGGCGAAAGACTCTTGACTGGATACCAGGGTATGAAGGAGTGGGTTTTGGCTCTATAAATATTTTTATACACACCTCAGATAGGTTCCTCATGCGCTATATAAAGAGATGATCTACAGTACTACATAAAGACAAGCCTGCTAAAAGATGGGAGGTTCTGTGTAAGGACATATATAAACATAATCTCTCAGTTGTACTTAACACCTGATAAGCACCACAAGATATTCCCACACTCCACAAAGAAATGCATGAGAAAATGGGAAAGTGGGGGGGGGGGGGGTAGGTTGGCCTAGGAGGTCGCTAAAAGAGTGCTAGAACCCACTAAAAGAAGGCTAGAACTGAAGTTAAATAGTACTCTTAGGAAACTTTTAAAACTTATTTTATCATGCAGCAACGAGGAAGTTTAGCTGCCATAAATATTCCAGCAGTGAAACTAAACACTTCAGTAAAACACAATGTTGTTAACATTCGTGAACTGGGGGCTCTGGCCTGGATTGCCTTTGCAGTGTGTTGTGAAGATAGTGTGCTCAAACAGAAAATGACAATTACAACAGAGGTGGCAGACGAGAGAAAAGGAAGAGTTAACGACCAGGGGCAACAGAGAGATAAGAAGAGAGGAATAAGATACACCAGGTAGACAGGTGAGACAGACAAAAAAGACACATTTGACGTGTGTGTGTGTATGTTGGAATGGTAGATTTAGTCTTGTTTGAGAGACGGAAATGTAGTGACCTCTGCTGGTCACTGGTCTAGTGTTCCGATGTACCAGCCACTCCCAGAGTGCTGGCTTACACCCCACCCCATACCCATCCACCACAGGCGTCACTGGACATGTGACCCTGTTAATAAAAGGGGCCGGGCGCACGTGCCCTGGGCCAGTTCTACTAAGTAACCAACTGTGTCTGTGCCATTACTAATAGTGCATGAGGGCCTAGGGCCCTGCACTATTACAGGAAAGACAGATGAAAGGTGGTGACAGGGACAGGTGAAAAAGAGACTGTAGAGAGGGTAAGACAGGTGTGCCAGTCAGACAGATGAGAATAACGCTGCTTAGAGACACAGAGATGGAAGGGGGAACAGGTCTGACATAGGCGATAAAGAGAGAGTCTAGAAAGAGACAGCTGTTAGGGTAAAAAAGAGAGACCTGAGAGATAGGTGAGAGACAGATGAGAAAGAGACAGTTCAGAGGTACAGAGTGGGAGAGTAGGAGACAGGTGTAACAAGAGTGACTAAAAGAGACTGGTGTGAGAGAACATAAATTTAGGAAAACATGTGAGAGAGTAGTAATGACACAAACAGGAGAGAAAGAATAGCTGAGAGGTGGGGTAGGGACAAATTAACATCAATTAAAGGTGCTTTGGGTTGCAGTGGCGACTCCTGGATTGCCCTTTGCGAGCCCTGCCACTGCTTTTGCTAGCCCCTAGTCATTGAAGTAGAAAAATCGTTGGTAAGAACACAGGGGCAGCCTTCTTTGTGAGCTTTGGGGCTCCTCGCTTCTTGTTTTCTGCAAATGTTTTATTATACCAATAATGAATAATAGTGCTTTTCTCAATATAAAAATGGATCCCCAGGATCTGTAATAGGAAATTTGATAAGGTAAGTAAAATCAAATGCTTTTAAATATATGTTGTGTCAGTGCATGCAGGTGAGAATGTGTTTGTGTGTGGGAGAGAGAGAGCAACTCTGTAAGTGTGAGGGAGTTTGTTTGTATGTGGGAGCATGTTTGTGTGTGTGAGAGTAAAAGTGAGTGTGAGAGTGAGAGTGCATTTGAGTTTGAGTGAGTGAGAATGAATAAGAATAAGTATGAAGAGTAGTGTTAGGGAGAGTGAGGGCGTGTGAATGAGAACAAATGTGAGTGAGTGGCAGTGAGTGAGAATGAATGTGTCAGAGTGAGTGAGGATAAGTAAAATGAGTGAGTTGAGAGTAAGAGATAGTACACGTGAGTGAGTGAGAAAGTATGAGTGGGTGAGAGTAAAAGAGAATGTGAGTGAGAGTGAGTGCATAGGAAAGAGTGAGAATGAGTGAGGGAGAATAAGTGAGACTGCTTGAGAAAGAATGCATGAATGAGAGTAAGAGTGAGTGGAAGCGTGTGAGTGAGAATTTATGAGTGAGCCTGAGTGAGAGAGAGTGAGAATGAGTTAGTGAAATTAAGAGTAAGTGAGGATGAGTGAGTTGAAATGCACTATGCATTTGGAAACACCCATGGAAAAATTCTGGCACTGCCATGCTGCAGCAGTTCTTGGCATGGGGGTACCCATGGCAAAATGCTGGCACTCGCACATTGATGGTAATTCTTGGTATGAGCAGGAGAATTGTGGCATATTGGGGAGAAGGTATCCAAAATCCTGGCCCTGACATACTATAAGTAGTTTTTCACATGAGTCACCCTGTAGACAGACAGGAATAATGGCAAAATTCTAGCACTGGCATATTGTATGTAATTTTTTGTGTAAGTTGGCACTGTGGCATATGGTGGAGGGATACCCTTGACAAAATGCACATTTTTAAACAAGTTTTTGCTATGTTTCATTATTGTGAATACATGAAAAATAATGTTTTTGGAGAAAACCTTAAAATAATTTATTGATCAGTGTTTTGTGGCGCTACAAACTCTTCAGATGAACCTATAACAAAAACATAATTTTTCAATTAATACAAAGGTTCCCCTGGCATATCTTATCACCACCCTAATATAGGTGGTATCTAAATTATACATTTGTGTTATATTAAACATGCAGTTATTATGGAACTTCAGCAAACTCTAATCAAGATTATGGAGATCACTTTGTGGGAAGATTTAGGGTCAAAGGTCATGCTAAATGTTACTTCTGAGATGTCAGTGTCAAAGGGTGTGTGCTGTCACTTCCACTTCCCCTGGCATTTTGGTTCATTGACATCCATGGTTACTTTGAATGAATGAATCTTTGAGCAAATCTAGGTCAGTTCCATCTTTTAAACTATCTAAGCGTGGCTCAATTATTGATTACACCTTCATTTCAGAAAATGTAAGCCCTAAATTGGTCGAATATATGGTGACCCTTTGACTCGAGAGTGACCACAACCCTCAGACACTTGTAATACAACTGCCAATAAGTTGCAATCCTAGATCTAATGAGCTTCTCAATACGGTGCATTCTTCATACAATCTGAAGAGACTGGTATGGCATTCGGATAAACATGAAGAAATAATACAGGCTGCTGAAGCAATAATAAAGGATAGTGACCAGTGCCAGGTGGGGGCAGGTTCAGTGATTGATAAATGGAATTATATTACATCATCCCTGTTAGGAAAATTTCTAGTACGAAATCGAAAGAAAATAAATCTAGCATCAATCTCCCCGAATAAATGGTACACATTACAGCTATTTAAATTAAAACGATCACTCAATAGAGATGTACGGGATGCCTTTTCTCATAGATACCAGCAATCTTACTTGTATATAAGGATACAATGACGGCTCTAAGAAGATCTTATAGACGAGAAGTGTGGTTGGCTAAATCATGTTACCAATCAGGGCTATGGCACAGATTACTTCATGCCTCTAGACAAAATAATGTAAAAATGTTTTGGGAAATAATTAACAAACTTGAAAGGGGAGGCAACAGGGCTAACAGTATTTATATTATGGAAGTTGAATGGGTAAACTTTATTACTAACCTGTATGGCGTGGGCGAACTAGTTGTGAATAAGCAAGACCTGTGTCATAATGGTGACAAAATTAGCAAATCAAATACAGAGATAGCGAGTGGCATGAGCCTGGGTCATGACTTGGTCTATACACATAATATAGTGAAACCTAGTGAGTCATACATAGAGAAAGTCAGCAGCCCTGATTTGAAGAATGATCTGGATCGTATAAGCATTAATGGAATAGCCAATCTCTTACGCCGTCTTCAATCAAATGGTGCTCCTGGCCCAAATGGCCTTTTTCCGTGCTAATTTCGATATGTGGGCCGATGTGTTGACCCCAGTGTTCAACGAGGTATTGGCATCGAAAATTGCCCCTGTATCTTGGCAAGGTAGCATCTTGCAGCCCATCTATAAAAGCGGCCCAGTTGACAACCCTGCTAATTATCGGTTAATCGCCTTAACTGATGTCGACGCTAAGGTCTTTGCCCCAGGTTTATTGATTGACCTGGAAAATTGGACAGCACAGCATGGTTTAATTCCACTCAAACAGGTTTTCGTAAGGGCCAATCTACTATTACCAACCTGATGGCCCTCACTTTATTAGCAGAAAGGGCAGTTTTAAGAAAACAAAATCTATATATTGCTTTTATATATCTAAAGGCAGTCTTTGATTCAGTTCCTCGAGCCTTATTATGGAAACAAATGGTTGGCTGGTCCATCCCACGTAATTTGCTAGATGCTATAATTCTTCTTTACACCAATACTTGGGGCCAGGTCAAGCTAGGTGACGGTGGTACCTTATCACAAAAAATTAAAACCTATAAAGGCCTAAAGCAAGGTTGCGTCCTTGCTCCTTGCCCTTCTAATCTATTTCTGTCAGACATTCTACAGCACCTGGAATCTGTTAACATCCATCCCCCAAAATTAGGTGAGGTGCAACTTAGCTATTTACAATAATCAGACGGTACTATTCTGTTGAGCCAAACCTCGATAGGTCTACAAAGATTGATAAATGCTTTTGATGATTATATCTTAAAAAATGGCTTGGAACTGAATGTCAGAAAAACTAAAATCATGAAAGTCGGCAAGGCAAAATCAAAGACCAACTCATGGAGGGCCAATTGAAGTGGTAAAAACATATAAATATCTAGGCATTTTATTTGATAATAGAGTTTCGTTTAAAAATCATTTTAAAGAGTTAAGGGCAAAAACTGTAACCCTAATCCATGCCTTTAAATGTCTGTATAAATCGTTAAGATGCCAGTCATATGATCATCTTCTTGAAGTTATGAGAGAAAAGCTACAGCCAACTATTACATCTGGCTCGCCTCTCACCAGGGGGAAAGACGTGAAACTATTGGATCTATTAGTAATCAAGGCTTATAAAACAATTTTTGGGATCCCAAGGTCAGTTGGCCAAGCAGAAATAAGACTGGAGTTTGGCCTCCAAAGACAATCTATGGTGTCACAAGGGTCATTTTTGAAATGCATGTACTCTTTGTTTTCATCTGACCCTGTTTCCTTAGCAAACATCTGTTGGCTTGAAATATTCAATTCTGCCTATACCACTACCTGGTGATCCTGCATTGCATCTTGCCTTCAGAGTGTTGGTCTGCTGAAAGGGCTCACCGAATTGACAATGCACAATTTTAAACAAATTTTTAAAAAACAAATCAAAGTCAATTCCCTTAATGCGGATAAATCGGCTCTAGTGGCAAAAACTCATGCATGGTCTGTGATTAATTCACACCAGTCTCCGCAAATCCAGCAATACCTGAATGCCTATTTCTCGACCCAAATAAAAAATACATTTCTAAAAATTAGATTGGGTATAAACCAAACTAAGGAGGGTATGCCGACCTGGATTCAGCAGTGGCCAAGTACAAATTGTAGACCTTGTTGGATGGCCACGTAAAACCCTATTGTACATTGTATGTGTGTGTCCTAAATTGCTTAAAATACGTTGCGCACTTTTAAAACCCCTATTTCTTAAGGTTAGGGTAAGATCGACTCGTCAGGCCCTTATTTTATGTCTATTGGTTGAGTCGATTCCACTGCTATGTCAATTGACAAAGTTTTTAGCAATTGCTGAAAAATTACTGGTATCCGCTATTTAAGGGTTACCTTAATGAATTATGAATCATTGATGTTGTTGAGGTTGACGACATTCTGTACGATTTAGGTGCCTACGCCACTATGGTAACTACTCCCAATAGAAACTATGAAAATACTGATGCACTTTCACAGCTTATTTGCACAATGCGGACATCCTGAACGATTTAGTACCTATGCTGCTATGGTAATTTGACCCAATAGAAATTATGATACAACTGATGCACTTTCATAGCTTGTTTGCAGAATGGAACTCATTACATATAAAATTCTATGCACTAGGACAACCTTAGATAATAGGTTTTTATAATATACAGAGTCACCTTACTGCTCACTTGCCCTTTGAAATGCAATGATACAGTTTGTGTACATATGTACCTTATAGCATATTTGCACAGTTATACAAGGTTAATAGTTTTTTTTATTGTACATTCCTGAGTGTAACTATAATTTGTTCATAGATTTTATTGCGTTTGTTATAAAAGAAGCTTACAAGTGGTTTCAATGTTCCGGCACGGCATGTTACCATAGATACATTCTTTTGTACAGGCGCTTATTGTCTATAGAAACTGGAATAGTGTCTCTTTTATATTGTTCTGGTTTAAAGTTTTAATTGCAATGATTTTTGTTAATCAAGCAATAAAGAATTCATTCATTCATTCATGGTTACTTTGTATTCTTTTACACTTTCTTTTCTCTCTATGTAGTGCGAGATATTAGCTGAATCAAATGTATGTGCATGAAGTGATAAATGCATTGTTAGCTTATGAAAATGCAATAAAATTAATTTGAAACCAAACAATGTATAAGACTTTAGCTTAAGATTTCCATCTTGGCTGCCATCTACCAGCTCCAATATGTACATCATTCTCGTCATTCCCTCCTATGCTTTTTGTTTAGTGGTTTAGTTCAGTTTAATTGTCAAGTGTTTTTCTTAAGCTAGGCATAGTGTAAGATGACATTTTCCCTCGTGTAATAAATATGCTTCCAAAAACAGGGTAGTTTTAAAGTACCTGTTTGTAGTGGTGTGCTATCATCTTCGTCTCGATCTTTTTAACTTCTAACTGTGAAATTATCTCTATTAGATTTAAATAAATTGGTTGGGATCTGCCTACTGAACTTAAAATGTGCTTTTTATGTTTGGCTTGTTTGTTGATGACTTCTGCCACATTTCCTGTGAGTGCTAAATTCCTGCAACACCTTTTCTCCTTATCTCAAGGTTTTTTTTTTTATTTCTTGCAACGTGCAGCTTGGCTCCTGAAGCAGTATAATTGATGATCTTATTAATTCCAAATTTTTGTATGTGTTGACATGCCTGCGTCCAGCTAATTAATATCAGAGCTGTAATAGGTTTTTTTCATGTGTATTGCTTTGTTCTCATTAGGTTACCAGAAGCATTCCTTACAAGTCATTTTTATCGTCCTCCTCCCCTTTTCCACTACCCTGCTGTTATGTTACGGTATTTTATTTGTAAGATGTGTACGTGAGCGCTTTAGGCACTGTAAAAACACATTCCACATGGGATACAAGGAAAGAATATATGGAGATTATTTGTTAAAAAGCCATGTGTTTTTAAGGCCTAAAATGGAGTAAATTGGTTCGTCATGAAGATCAGTGGATACAGAATTTCATAGTTTTCCATCTGCAGTGGGAAAGTAGTTGTCCCTGAAAATGGTTGTCTTCTTTCAGGGGACTGAGAACTGAAAGAGATTATAGGATTTCAGAGGTTGTGCTGGCCAGTGGAAAATTAATTTATCTTCCTAAACAGTGGGTTTCTTCTCGTATAAGTTTTATGCAGAACTTTGAGATTTTTGAAAGCCACCTGAGACTTTATTCGCCACCAATGTAGCGATTTGAGCACTGGTGAAATGTTCCCCCTTGGTGTGCCTTTCACCACTTGGGCAGTGATGTTTTTGTTGAGCTGTAAATGATGCAGGAGTTTGTCTGGAGCTATCAAATAGATGGAATTGGCATAGTCCAGTCTTGACTACATAAGAGCATATATAACCATGATTTGAAGTGTAGAATTAGTGGGAGAATATTTAGAAGAATGCACAGTTGTGCAAAGAAAGTGTGAGCTATATTCATGGAGTGTGCTTCCAGTAAGGCAATATTGTGCAGTCAATTCTCTAAGTTATACACCACCTTGAACAGGTCAGAGGGAGATCCGTTGTGTCTCACCACTGCAGCGTAGTCTAAGATTATAAGAGTGTCTGTTGGGCTGAGCAAAGGTCAGCCTGACAGACACTCTTCTTGTTCAGGTCAGGCAGCCAGGCGCTATACATGCACTAAATGTGCAGGCACCTCAATGCCTGAGCTGAACTTTGCCCGGCTGAAGATGTCACAGCCCGCTGGGCGTGACCTCCTCAGCCTGGGAAAACGCCTGGGGGACCCTAGCCTCATTTAAAAAAAAAAAATTTTCATTTCTTTATTTTTCATTTTGTAGTTAACTTTAGATATACAGTGTATACAGAATTTATTACATATACAGTATCAACGCATGGCAGATAGTAGTTCCAATATTATAGCGTATATGTTACTGATCTGGTATTTTATGGCTAACGGACAACTAAAAAAACATGTCAGCAACATAATACACATATATAAGCGCTGACAATGCGTTGCTGGCTTGAGCTCGCTCCTTAAGTTTATCCCATGCAACCACATAGTTTGCTATACTTGACACAATACAACAGCTTGTAACCAATCAGGCTTTTCCTGTTATGCCAGTCCCTCTCATACCTAACTCCCGCCCTTTTCCTCATAACTCCAAGTCGGTGATTTGTTTTTACTTATACGATGGTTTTCTCCCTATTTATGTACAACAATTGAGAGTGTTGGACCCGCACTGGATGCTATCCTTGGTGCAAACTGTTCACAGTCAGTTCATGTCTTATCTGCGGACCCTACATTAAGGTGTGTCTCCGTTTTGCACCGGCCCCGTATGTTGCAGTGTCACCGTTCTAGTGTCCTAGTTCTATGCCATTTGATATTTGCGCAGGCCAGCTGCATCTTCTTTGTGTGGCACTACACTTTCTGCCTGGGCCCACACCATGAGTGAACGTTTCCAGCATTCTATTGGAGGAGGATGTTTGGTCTTCCAACGTCGGGTAACCTGCCTTTTTGCTACTATAAGGCCTAGGTCCAAAAATCTGGGAATGGCTTTGTGTGTTTTTAGACCTGGGAAACATGCCTAATATGCAGTCTTCCCATGTTTGTGGTTGTGGGCGGTCGTACATTCAGACAGGCAGGACCAACCTCTAGCCAGTATTGGTGCAGTAGAGGGCAGGACCACAGCATGTGCAGAAGGTCTGCTCCAACTTGGTTGCAGCGAGGGCATGCTGCAGATGTTAATTGAAAATATCTGTTTATTATATCCGGAGATAGATATGCTCTGTGTATGATAAAAAACTGAATTATGCGAAACTTTGCATTTTGCGGGATTTGCGTGGCACTCGCTAATATCTTGTCCCATTACTTGTCCTCCCATGGCCTCCCTCTGTCCACCTCCCAGACAGTGCGTAATGACTCTAAAGGTCGTATGGTGTGCGTTATTAGTGCTTCTAGTTAGCCAATGTACTACGTGACTGCCCTTGCCCTTAACGTGCAGGTATTGTATAACCAAATGGGGTTGGGGTTCGATGCACATATCCCTCCAGGCCTTTGTCACTGCCAAAATTATAGATGTATGTAGTATGAATTGTCCTGATGGCATGCCAGTGTCCTGGGCTAGCTTGTCAAATGCTAGTAGTGTCCTGTCTTCATATAGATCACCCAGTGTCTGCATTCCTGCAGCATGCCACGGTTCTAGTGCACCACTTGTTGTATTTATTCCACTCCTCGGGGTACCGAGAAGGAGCAATGCAGGTGCATAGGGAGTCATCTGCCGGGTAAGATATAGGCTGCGTCTGTAACAGCGGTGGGCCAGGGCTAGGGAGGTAGGTGTCGGGGTAGAAGGCCTAGCAATAGGGTGAAACAGATGGCATATCCTGGACAGCGACCAGGGAGGATGTACAGTGGGTGTGTCAGTTAAGTGCACTCCCGACAGCCATTTTGTGACCCACTGGAGCTGAGCGGCTGGGTAGTATAGTACCATATTGGAAACTACCAGTCCCCCTTTCTCCGCTGGCGCATAGAGCTTCCGTAGAGCTACTTTGTGGCGCCCTTTATTCCATATAAAGTCTCTAAGCAATTGTTCCAACTCACGGAATGTTTTCCCTTGGACATATATGGGCAGATTTGTGAAGTAATACAGGAGTCATGGCAGTATCACCATTTTGGACAGGGCAATTCTACCCATGACATTTATCGGCAGTGTTCTCCAGAATTTTATTTGGGACCGGATAGATGAAATGGCTCTGGTGAGATTGCCATTGAGTATATCTCTTGCACTGTGATATATGTATATGCCCAAGTACCGGAAGGAATTTAATGGGTACTCCGTTGACCTCAAGTTCTGGGTCCTGCGCCTCACATTTAAAGGGATAGAGATATGACTTCTTCCAGTTTACTTCTAGCCCCGACAATCCAGCGAAATGCTGCGGAATCTGTGCTATAGTGTCTGGTACATTATCAACATCCCTTATGTATAGTAATAGGTCATCTACGTACAAGAACACCACGTGAAGACCATCTCCCATACAAATGCCCCAGTCATTGCCCCTCCTACGAAAATGAGCCGCCAGTGGTTCCATGGCCAGTGAGAACAAAAAAGGAGAGATAGGGCATGCCTGTCTGGTTCCTCTGCCTACTGGAATGTTCCCAGATATTAGCCGCCTTGTGCGGACCCAGATAAAAGGCTGCGTATACAGCAGCCTTGCCAGGTTCAGAAAGGTTTCACCAAAACCATATTGGCGAAGGACGCAAACAAATAAGGCCACTCGAGCGAATCAAAAGCCTTTCTTGGTCCAGGATCATGCAGCCCGAGCTGGGCCAGAGCTGTGTTGCGTATTCTTGAAGTCTGAAGAATCTCTGTATATTAAGAGAGGTGTTACGGGCTGGCATAAATCCATTCTGGTCCGGATGGACCAGTGACTGTACCAGCGGTGCTAGCCTGGCCAAAATTTCTGAAGCGAGAATTTTATAATCTGTGTTGAGAAGTGCAAGCGGTCTGTACGAGCCAAGCCGCGATGGATCTCTTTCAGGTTTAGGGAGGGATATTATTAACGCCTCTCGTTGTGTTGCCGTAAGTGTGGAGGCAGACAGTGCAGTGTTGTATACTGTTTTGAGCTGGGGCACTAGCTGCGTGGCATACGCTTTGTAGAATTCGGGTGGTAGGCCGTCTGGACCTGGGCATTTCCCTGTGCCCAGAGCACGTATGCTTGTTAGAATTTCTTCAGGTGTGACCGGTAAATCAAGCTCCAGGCGCTGCTCGGGAGTGAGGTTGGGAAGGTCAATTTCCATGAGGAATTGATGGATTTCTTCTGGCGGTGCCATGGTGGTGGATCTGTACAGTTCCGTATAGTGTTTCGTAAACTCAGAGTGTATTTCTAGTTTTGTGTATATTGGTGCGCCATCAGGTGCACAGATCACTGTTATGGTGTCCGGGCATCCCCTTGTCTGATGAGCCATACAAGCAGACGTCCTGCTTTGTCTGCAGTGCTGTGAGTGCGTGCCGAGTGTGCCATATAATTGAGACACCTCAGTCTCTCTAGTAACTTGAGATGTTCTGTTTTTTTCTCATTAAGTTGTGGTCTCAGTAAGGGGTCTTCAGTTGCTTGCGTTTCAAGGTGTAGTAGTCTATCCTCCACCTTTGTAGCATCTGATTCTATGACTTTACGCAGACCTGTTTGCGGATTTAGGCAGTGACCCCGTATTACCACTTTGAAAGTGTCCCACTCGATTAGTCGTGAGGGTGCAGTGTCTGAGTTATCATTAAAGTAATTAATGATTTCCTTGCTAAGGGCTTTGCGGACTGGTTTATCTTCTAACGTCTGTGGCTGTAAGTGCCACCTGGGGATAACTGCTGGGCAATTATCCCACGACAAGTGCAGAGTTTGGGGATTGTGGTCTGAGTGGAACCTACCAAGATATTCAGTTTCAGTCACTGCAGTCACAATCCCTTTCGTGCAGAACAGCCTATCCAGTCTCGCATGCAGCCCGTGGGAGCCCGAGTAATAAGAATATACCCTGTCTGTAGGGTTTTGGTGCCTCCAGACATCCACGAGCTGCTAGTCCGCCACCCAGGTTTTTAACACCCTCATGGCTATTGTCGTAAGTGTACCAGGAAGAGAGGGGAAGGACTGGTTGAGGGATATATCTAGTACACAGTTAAACTCCTCACCTAGCAGCCAGGGTATACCAGGCAAGTCAGAAAGCTTGCTAGACAATGTGTCAAGGTAGGTTGTCTAATCTGTGTTGGGTTCATATATAGAACCTAGGACTATGTGTCTGCCATCCAGACGGCCCTTTACAAGAACGTACCGTCCATCTGTGTCTATCATTGATTCCTCTATTTGAAAGGGGGTGCCTGGTCTGATCCAGACCAGCGCTCCACGAGCAAAGGCTGAATATCCTGTGGCATATAGTTGACCTCTCCATCTCCTCTGCAGGTTTGCTATTTCGTGGGTAGTAAGGTGTGTCTCCTGTAGGAAAACTATTTGGGCCTGATGCCTTTCAAGATAAGAATATATTGAATATCTACTGGAGGGTGTGCAAATTCCCCGGACATTCCAAGTGCAAACCTTAGTGACTACCATAACGGTGGTGGAGCAGGATTCGGTAGGTGTCAAATCGCGTAAGCGGGACTGTCACAAGTGGGGGGGGGGGCATGTCAGGTAAGTACAGGGATGTATTATTGTTGACATCTTGTGCGTGCGTGATTGTGCTGATGTGTCATACCAAACTAAATAAATATGTGTTAACATGTAAAACACCAAATGGGCGAAATTGCAACCTTCCAAACTTTTAACCAATGTGTCATGCCAACTTTGGCTATTGGGGTCGGGCAATGCATATGCCAGATGTTGGCTTAATTAAGATCTGGTTCCCTCAAGAGATAGTGACTGTTGCGGGAACCAGAGCTGTTGCTGATCTTAACTGGGCTATGGCTGGAGCCTAACATCTCGTGTCTATGGCTTGGTAACCTGCCCTGTGTGCCCCCTCCGGCTCTTACAATGCTGGAATTCTGTGCAGTGTTATACTATAGTTACAATAGCACAGCATATGAGATGATTTTAAACATAACATGTCCTTCTATACTTGCGTATCCTCTGTCTCTATGCGGGCAGTCGATGCACCATAGAGACTAGTGCGCCACTATATGATGTCATCTGCTGTTTGTGGTTTAACCTCTGGTAAGGTGCTGGATGCTTGCAAGCAAGAGGCCGCATCCACCGACTCCGGGTCGCTCTCGCGGTCCAGAAGTCTTTCCTTTGACATTGAGTCACTGCTCCTGAGTTCAGCTGCAGCTTGTAGTGCCTTACGCTGGTCTAGGATCATTTGCTTTACGTTCGGACCGTGGTGTGTAGGTGCTCCTCGCTGCTTGCATCTCTTCCCCATGCGGAGTCCTTGGGCTGTCCCCATGTTTGATTTTCCCTGTGTGTCCGCAGGTGAGGTGGTACCCCCCATCTTAGCAGAGTCCAGCCATTCCCAAGCAGCGGTGGGGGAATCAAAGAACTGCGTTTTGCCTTTTGCTACTATCTGCAGGAAACAGCAAGGAGTATTTAAGGTCTAGGCCGCGGAGGCGACGCTTTATTTCTAAGAAAAGAGTCTCTTTGTCTCTGCACTGCCGCTGTATAGTCTAGGAAGGACATTACTGGGCTATTTGCAACTTGTATTCCTTGTAGCTTCCATGTCTCCTGTAGGATCATGTCCCTGTCTTTGTAGTGTAGAATGTGGAATAGTAGGGGCCTGGGTCTGGATACCGGGGAGGCGGCCACGCCGGCACCCTGTGTGCTCTCTCTACTGCGAAGTGTTTTGTAAGCGCGCCTTCAGGCATCAATCCCTGTATCCAGTTCTCCACATATGTGGCTGCCTCTTTACCTTCCTCGCCTTCGGGTAGGCCAATCACTCGGACGTTGTTCCGTCTGGACCGGCCTTCTGGGTCCTCCACCCTGCGTTCAAGGATCCGCACCCAGGTTGTCAGGGCCATCAGGCAATGTTCAGCTTCCTTCTACTTTGGAAGCAACCTCCAATGTGTGGGTTTTCTCTGCCAACTTCCGGTAAACTGCATGCAGGAGGTTCTATCTTCTTTTCTAGGGAGGTACGAGTTAGCTCCAATGTGTTCCCCAGTCTTTCGACTGCAGCTAGAACTGTCTCCAATTTTCTGGACATGGATTCCGAGGGCGTCGCCTCAGGCATCTTATCTGTCTAGGCTCGGGACGGTGGCCAGGGGCCCCCGCGCCAGTGCGGAGCCGGCCCATGTCCGACATGTGCTTCCTTGTTGACCTTTTTGGTTGTTTTCTTCTCCTTGTCACCACTGTTGGTCGCGCTGCCCAGTGCAGTAGATCTTAAGTGTGCGGGCCGGAAATACAGCCTCCTCCTCTTGTATCCGCTTCCCTGAGGCCTGTTTGACACCCACAAGTTTTGGAACTAGACAGCACCACAGCTCATTACCCAGTGCCCCTGCAATGTTCGCCTCCAGATAGTTACTCCATAATCGTTCATCCGGCACCGAACCAACCCTCAGTTCAAGCCACTATAGAAGTTCACAGCTGTAGTATGCTTGCCTGCACTAACTGTTCTGAGCTCCCGTCTCACTTTGGTGCACTTGTTCGAGGATGACCGTATCGACCTGTATGTTGTGCTTCCCCTTTGTTGCGGCTTAGTGGCGCCAGCCCTCACAGCCCGGAGCTCTCACTGCATCGCGGTTAATTCTCAGCACTCATCTACATCTCTGTGTGGCATGCCATGTCCTGTTATGTCTTGGATCTGTGACTCTAATTAATCTGCCCCACCTCAGTCACGGTGACAATGAGCCGGAGGGCTCAGGTTCCAGTTGCCCCTAAATGGCCCAGTACTTTAACCAGATCTTGTAGCTGAGCTCTGCAGTGGGGGGCCTTACTTGTCCAATTTAAGTCTGCATGTTATAGGCCCGCTGGCCCGTAGCCTATTTCAACAGGGCGTGATTCCTCTGCACGTATCCGGCCTCAGCCACAGCCTCTCCTCCCCGACAGGGCTGCTCCCTCTGGCTGGCTGCGCCCAGCAGTGTGTCACAGCAGCCCTCCAGTGCTAATATGGCCCAGACTAGGAAGGACGCGGCCCACCTCCACGGGCCGCGTAATCGAGGGTCGCATAGGTCTCCCTGCGCTCTCACACCGGGGCTCCGCACCTCAGCTGAGCCCAGGGCAGGCCCAGCAAGCCGCGCTCAGCAGGGCGTCGCTGCACGACTCGGGTCGGATCGCCCCCACTGCCCCGTGTCTGAGCACTCTTCACGTCTGCTGTTGCTCGGTTAGGCCTACTGTCCACAACGGTTCAGCGCAGGAGGCCGCGGGTGCATGCACAGCCTGGACCCTCGATACGGCCCTCTTCTACGCTCATAAGACAACGGGCATGTCGGTTCCTCCCACGTAGTTTTCCGCTCAGGTCTCCGTGTCCCAGCTCAGCTCAGCTTGGGTCTCGGATTCTGCAATCTTCATATGTTGACAAAGCATAGTTGCCCGCCGAGTCTCTGAGTGTTTACTGCAGCTGCCTGACTCTGCTGCAGTCCCAGGTTCCGCTATTAATCGGATAAATTACAGAATTTTGAGGGACTGATAGCAGAGCTCTAACAAGACGTGTCCGCCATCTTGGCCAACGTAGCCACGCCCCCCTGGAGGAACCCACCCTCATGATGAGGGGGAGCATCACTGATAGCCTCAGACCTGGGCACTTCAGTTTTAAGCCTTGAAGTGCCCAGGACCAAGTGTCTATCAGTGACACATCGTTAGAGAATGGGGTGGGGTCAGCAAGTCTCACTGACCGCATCCCAATTTATGACAAGGTGGAGACTGCCTCCTCCTTTCATTGGCTGCTCTAAGGTGGTCAGCCAGTGACAGGAGGCGGTAGTCCTAACCCTTCTGGAACCACTAAGGCTTCCCTTCCTGAGACGCTGCAGCAGGTAAGCAGGGCCATCTTTATGGCGGTGCGACCAGTGCCACCACGCCAGACGCTGACCTCGGGCGCCGAGTTTTCATATATAATATTGATTTAAACACACCTGCTGCAGAGTTCCTTGTTTTCAGCAATCTTCAAGCAACAATAAAAATGTCAACATAACTCTGGTGATTAGTGGACCTGCTGGCGACAGAGGGAAGTTTTGTCCAGCTTTGTCTAATGGAAGTTTTGACTCATCATAAAGTAGCGCAGAGGATACATATGCCTGCTGCAAACCACTTATTCTATGCAGATCACAAAAGTGCATTTAATGTAGATCATTCAGTGGGTTACTGCTTTTGTCAGAGAGGTTCATAAGTTACAATCCTAATATAGCACAGTGAGATATTAACTGTCATCAAAGAGCTGCATGCGGCTCTCTCCGTGGATCCGTGCCCTGCCAAATTTCTGGCTTCAATGGCAGAGGTTCTGAACACCACTGTGAATAGCGTTTTGAACGTGTCTCTTCTCAGCGGTCAAGTCCCAGTAAGTTGGAAAAGCGCAAAAATTATCCCCTTATTGAAAAAATCTACGGCCGATCCCATGGTCTTAACTAACTATAGACCAATCTCCTTACTGTCCTTCTTCGCAAAGACAATTGAGAAATATGTTCACTTGGTGATCAGCGACTTTGCTGAAGCCAATAATCTTTTCCACCCAAGTCAGTCCGGTTTTAGGCAGAACCTTAGCACAGAGACGGCCTTGCTGGAGGTCTCTGATTCCATCAAGGAGACCCTGGATAAAGGCGGCAAAGCTGTCCTGGTACTTCTAGACCTCTCTGCGGCTTTCGACACCGTGCCCCATGGTCTCCTCCTGCAGAGGTTACGGGAATGTGGACTTGAAGGCACGTTGTTGAAGTGGTTCTCTTCCTTTTTGGAGGATAGAAATCAAGAGGTCTGGTCGCCCCCGTTTTCTGCCAGGGTGCCGCCCTTGAAGGTCGGCGTGCCACAGGGATCTATCTTGAGCCCTGTACTTTTCAATTTGTACATGGCTCCCCTGGCTACCCTGGCGGAAGCAGGGGAGGCTATGATTATATCCTATGCCGACGACACGCAACTGCTGTTCACTTGCAAGAAGGGGGAGGAGTTTAACGGTGAAAAGATTAATAAATGTCTGAGAGAAATCTTTGCTTGGTTCAGACATAACCATCTCAAATGTAATCCGGAAAAGTCGGAAATTATTTTCTTTGGCACACCCCCTCTGGACACCTGGAAGCAATGGTGGCCGACGGATATGTCTCCCCCCCAGTCAGCAGTTAAGATCGTAAAAAATCTGGGAGTGAAAATGGACGCCACTTTATCTATGATACCTCAAGTACAGTCGGTAGCGGGTACGTGCTTCGGGTTTTTGAAAATGCTCCGTAGGTTTCTTTTTCTATTACCGACCTCTCACAGAAAGATGGGCCTTCCAGAGTCTATACTCAGTAGACTGCAAGTCGTGCAGAACGTGGCAGCCAGAGCAGTCCTGAGACTTGGACCTAGAGACCGGATCTCCCACCATCTGAAGAATCTGCATTGGCTGCCTGTCCGATGCAGAGTACTCTTTAAAGCACTGGTCCTTGCTTTTAAAGCTCTGCATGGCATGGGGGCACATTATATCCGCAGAAGAGTCTCATACTACGTACCCGGCCGATCCCTTAGATCAGCACATCAACATCTAATTGTCATCCCCAAGTGTCTCAGAGCCCGCAGTGGTGGTCGCTCGTTCCAAGTGCAAGTGGCTAGATTCTGGAACAAGCTACCTCTATCGCTGAGACAATCCACAAGTATAATGGCATTCAGGAAACAACTGAAAACCTGTTTGTTCCAGCATGTAGTTTAATGGCCTTCCGCCTCGGGACCGATGTTTCACCCCTGGCCTCTGTATCTTTCTATCTTAGCGCCGGGATACTCTATTGAGTAGCTGTGCGCTTTATAAATCCATTTTTAACATAACATAACATAACATAACATGCAAACTGCATGGTAAAGGTTAGAGAGCTATGCTTTTCTTTGCCTAGTCTTTCATTATCTTAATGCTGCTGAAAAAGTTCATTTTGGTAGAGATCAATTCTTATTAGTAGAGTCCACCCGAATCACTCTGGTACGTTTTAAATCCCGAGTTTGTGCTTCTCCAGAACACGCACTCTTAAAAAATACTGCCATCTATTATTGGACACATGTGGTCCCTAAACCTTCTAATCTTCATTGTCTTATATCACATTTCCTATAGACTGATTTACACACATGTGATTCATTGTCTCTATATGTGTGCGTGATGTAAAGTGCTCTGACACCCTACACTGGTGTGAGTAGCGCTGTAAAACAAAAGAAATGCTTGTGAGACCGGGGTTGTAGGGCAATGAGGGGCACTGTTGGAGGTGGTAGTGAGAGAATTTGTGGAAAAGGAGGTCATTGGGGGGCACCAGCAAACACTTTCACACAAGGCGCCACCAACACTAAAGCCGGCTCTGCAGGTAAGTTTTGTTTTTTAATGTTTAGTATGTGCATGTGTGTATGTATGAATGTATGTGTATTTGTGAGTGCGTGCTGTGAATGGATGTGTTTGTGCATGTGAATGCATGGTTGTGAGTTTTTGTGCATGTGTGGCCAGCCCGCCCCCGCTCTAATTACCGGTTGCCCTAAGATCTCCCTGAAATTGCCATCCCCATGTACCTCTCAATTTATCACTCACTCCTATGAAAAATGCTAACTTGCTGACAGATCCCTCTTGTATACCTTCTGAAAATCACTCAGAATTCTATGGAGTCTGCCTTTTCTGCATGGTCACTCTAATTGTTCAACTTTTGCTGCACTCTATTTTGTTGCTGGCTTAAGAACTCTGTGCACTTTAACCCTGCTAACCAGAAGTAAAGTGCCTGTGTTTTCGCTTTAAATATAGTTGAATTGGCATCTTCCTAATTGGCATACTTAACTTGCCTGTAAGTCCCTAGTATATGGTACAGAGTGTACCCAGGGCCTAGAAGTTAAATACCACCAGTGGACTGTAGCATCTTTTGTGCCATCCACTACAGTGGTGGCTTCAGGCCTACTGTATGTAGCCTGACTGCAGTAGTGTAAAACTGAAGTTCGACCTGTTAAAATAAGCCCTTTTACCAGCTGAAAATCTCTCTTTTAAATATTAATAAGTCACCCCATGTAGGCTTTGCAACCCACAAGGCAGGGTGCATGGAGTTTAAAAGTTGGGCATGTAGAAATTTTATATTACCATGTCCTTATAGTGACTAGCACCCAAAAACTATTTTTAACTGCGGCATGCCTCGCTGTCCTATGTAGAACACCAGAGTACAGATTAACATCCTAATACTGTATCTCGGAAATAGTACTAGCTAGAAAAATAATTTTAAAACAATTTTAATTGTAAGTAAAAATACTATTCAGAGGTAAAGTGAGATTTTCAATAAATATCAAAGAAAAGTACCTACAGTAAGTTACCTTTCCCCTGCCTGAGGTTTGCATTTGCTCTTCAACTTCTCCCAGCCAGTGATTAGTATTTGAGTAAAGCTGAAAATGGTGTGAAATTCCTCCCAGGAGCTACACAATAGGTCACTGTGATTGACAAGTCGACCTGAATGGGCATGGATGAATTCTTTGAGCTCAGCAGATGAGGGGAGGAGGTGCTGTTAGCAATCCTTTTGACATTACACCATCAAACCCTGCTTGAGTGTCGAATTCTGTTTGACAGGTGTGTTTTTTTTGTGTTTTTTTTTTGCAGAGTTTTATATAGCGCGAACTTGACCCGAATCGGGTATTAGAGCGCTTTACATAGCACCAGTTACGTTACATGAGGACACACATTCATTTTTGTTAGGCACGGGGAGATTAAGTGATTTGCCCAGAATCACAGGATGTTCAGCGTCATTGCTGAGACTCAAACCCAGTTCCCCAGATTCGAGGTCGACCGCCCTAGCCGTTAGGCCAACTCCTCTCCCATGTGTTAGTTTCACATAAAACACTTGGGGTACACTTGAAAGGTAGAGAAAAGGATGCCAAGACAATTCATCTGTATTCACTGTCTGGTTGCTGTAAAACCTTGCTTTTGGCCTACCAGACTTCTGTCTCTGGATTCATTGGGGGTACAGTGGCTGCTTCAAACTGGATTTTAGTCTTAGATGTGGGACCACACTAGGATTACAATAGTACATTCCCCACACACACACCTAGCCCTCAGAGCCCAAGTTTAGTGTGGTTGAAGACTTCTGCTATCATTTAAAATACCCAAAGTGGGTAGAATTGACCCCAGGAACTTTCACTCCATTGGTTAGGATGTGCTTAGGAGTCATTCCCACCTTCTGGCGTGTGCCAGGCATAAATGTGGCATCTCCAGGCATCCACTTTAGAGCACTCCTAGACCTGGGGAAGAACATAAGGGGACTAGGCCATCTGAGTGTGAGCTAGGAGAAGCTCTAAAGTACTGGACCTGCTCCCTCTTGTACCCAGGTCAAAGAAGTGGCCTCCAAGAGGCCTTTCCTGCAACGTCCCAAGTGACCAGTGATACGTGGACCTGAACTGGACCCTGCTGTTAGCTTTTGCCTGATACACTGTTAGTCTCTAAGTGCTTCCCTGAGGACCTGGGGGGCTCCAGAAGTGTACTCCAGTGGCGAATTGGAGACCAGGCGAGAATATAAAATAGTTGACCAGGATGGATCTGGTTGGTGTATCTGACCCCAACCCCCCCCCCTCCATCGCGGCAAGCCTCAAATTGTGCCTAGGTCCAGATCTAATGCAACTGTTGTCCATCGTTGGCACTTTGTGTTTCTTGAAGCTATACCTAATTAAACGTTTCTCTGGTTCCCTTGATTGGATTTTTGTCATTGTGGTGTCATTTTGATTATTAAATGTTGCTCTATGTTTCTAATTCGGTTTGGGATTTATTTTGTGTAGCATTTTTTCTTTATTACTGTTTTGATACTGCATAAATACTTTACACATTGCCCTATGTTAAGCCTGTCTGCTCTGTGCCATAGGTACCTGGGGGTTAAGCTCAGGTTGATTTAGTGACTTTAAGGATTCACCCAGTTAAGGGTTGTGATTATTCCTTGAGGTGGGTAGTCACCCACCCCAAAAATAATCCAATTTCTTACAAGACGCAAATACTTTATTTATACAACTTCTCTCACACCTCCCTGTAGATCCTCCATCACTCTTTCCCATCACTGCATCTCAGATAGTGCATGAAATCTGTTCTTATGTGCAGACTATCCCAAGATAGCCTACCCTTCCTCCTCATTTTGCCCCTTTACCACTTCATTGTCTCGAATCTACCACTCACCCACGTCGTTCCCTGATCTACAATTGCTCACTATGTTCCAAAGCTTGGAAGTGGGCTTTCTTTTTCATATCTTTGTCCACCATCCTAATATTCCAATTAGAGGACACTCTTGTCTTCTCCGAGAGAAAGTGCAGAGTTGGGTTAATTGAAGACAGAAGATGATGTCCTTCCACCCATGGCACGATGAAGGCTGTAGGTGCTAAATAAATTAACATTTCTACTTCCTACCAAATGTCTTCTGATACCTGTCTGTAACTTACAGATTTCTTCTTCCAAAGCAGCAAATTGAAAGGGGTTACTTTGAAACAACAACAGGACAGACCAACGGCGGACCAAGAAAGCCGCACTTCACTGCTGTGTTCCTTCTATAATAGTTTGTTAGAGAGTCTAAAAATGTGTGCACATACAGCTCCTGCACCTGTGGTTGTTGGGTGCAAACTGCGAAGTAGATCAGAAAGTCGATGATTATGGAGAGGTGCACCACTAGATTGTCTTTTCCAATGATATAGACGGACAAAATTCCTTTATGTTTAGATTTACTTTATTTGAATAATATCATAAAATAGGCTCCAGCCAACGCGTTTCGTTCTATGAGGATTGAACTTCATCAGGGCCTTTATATTATATGGACAGTAAATGATCCAATAATGGGGTGTGGTAATTGATCGGCAATTAAGAGTACAACGCGGAATGAAATAATACCCCAGTGTTCCATATGTGGGAACCAGTGTCAATCAATGAGCTGAAGGTGTATCATGCTTGGGCTCCCTGATAAGGGCCCGGCATTCGTACCTGTGGTATCTGGTCACCCAGTGGCTGTTATGCCAGCTTTCTGTCTTTTGTGACACACACCACGTCTCTCCTGGAAGGCGGTTCTTCCATGACATGACAAACTGCTTATTACCTGCGCAATCGTCAAGAACTAGGGTAATAAGCAGTTTGTCATGTCATGGAAGAACCGCCTTCCACGGGAGACGCGGTGTGTGTCACAAAAGACAGAAAGCTGGCATAACAGTCACTGGGTGACCAGATACCACAGGTACGAATGCCGGGCCCTTATCAGGGAGCCCAAGCATGATACACCTTCAGCTCATTGATTGACACTGGTTCCCACATATGGAACACTGGGGTATTATTGCATTCCGCGTTGTACTCTTAATTGCCGATCAATTACCACACCCCATCATTGGATCATTTAGTGTCCATATAATATAAAAGCCCTGATGAAGTTCAATCCTCATTGAACAAAACGCGTTGGCTGGAGCCTATTTTATGATATTATTGAAATAAAGGAAATCTAAACATAAAGGAATTTTGTCCGTCTATATCATTGGAAAAGACAATCTAGTGGTGCACCTCTCCATAATCATCAGGGTTAGTTTGAAAGTCTGTAAAGGGATTTATCCTTTTGATTGTCTGAATGAAATAGAAGGCTATTAATTTACATGACATACATTGTTTCTTTGCTACAATCTTTCACTGTAATCTTTTATGTTGTGTGCTCTTTGTTACAGGTTCTTACAACTATGGAGCATCTCGAGAGAGTTTTCAGTTTTCAGGAATTTGTACAAATATTCAGTCAATTTGGAAATGAAATGGTGGAGTTTGCCCATCTTACTGGCGATAGGCAAAATGTAAGTATTCAATAGGTTTTGTTACCTAACAAACCATATATTTCTTGGAGGCGTGTGCCCAAGACCTCTGACTTACAAAGTTAATAAAATAGGAATAAGATAAAACTAGGGGTAAACAGTTAGTCTTTTATCTACAAATACATCTACCTTTTCTTAATTTACAGGCAATCTAGAAGATGAATGTGAAACTGAGAATAATGACTATATTTAATTGATTTTAAAATGAGCTTTACTGGGCTAACTGCTTTGGTCATTCAAGATCACGTAATGTACATCTAAATTGGCAAATCCAATTTCTTGATCCTCTTGTAGACAATGATGATCTATAGTCATTCTATGCAGGGAACATTTAACATACTTGAACCGAAAGGTATTTGAGTGATCCACAATAATATATACAATAGGTCATCATGAATACCAATTAACTAGATGTAGCAGTAGACATAATCTTAAGGAATAATAACAGTGTCAGTAAGACAGGTAACTTATGCCAGTTTGAGTTCAAATTGGATTAAGTTAGGAACTGGCAGAATAGGTAGATTTTTAGATGTCTTCTGAAGGTTATAAAAGTGGTTTGCCTTTCTTATGTTAAGGGGGTTGGCGTTCCAGGTAGAAGTTGGAGAACTGATGAAAGACTGATTATGTACAATTTGGCTACCTCAACATGGAGGGAGCTGCTACTTCTAATGCTTCCCAGACGACTGGAAATGAACAGCAAATTTGATAGGTCTGGAGTAGGTCTGGAATAGAGTTGTGGTGGATGACTTGGTAGGCCATGTAGCAGAGTTTGAATTGAATCCTCGCCAATCTATGTAGCAAATGGAGGTTGCACAATATCCGGGTGATGTACTTGAATTTGTCTGAGGCAGTGATGAGACTCACCACTGAGTAAATCACTGCTTTGATTGACGCAATAGATGTCTGGAGGAGTCACATGCTTGCATCGTATTTCCAAAATCTTTGGTTACATATAAATCTGGCATTTGATTCACTTCTTCAGACAATAATGTACGGTTTATTTTCTGTTTTGTTTTCTCAGTCTGTTTGTTTAATGATTCGAGAATCTCAGTGCCAAATTATAGTGGCAGTAGCTCACCATCAGCTCATTGCACTCTTCAACATCCTCTGCACCAATTCACCCTGATGAATATCCAGTGAAAACCCAGTCTCACTGGCTTCATCATAATCCTTTATGTGGTATGCTCATTTTCGCTACCTTTCTATTACTGTAATCCTTTAGTTACGCAAGTATTTGTTCCATACATACAGTGTAACAATAACCTTGAAGTGGGTTGAAACCATGAAGGTCGTTTGTTCTGGAAGAGATGAGTTTGCATAGGAGTGCACTCTTTTTAGTGCACGGTTGACAAAAGCATTGCCGTACTATGGTGGCACCAAGCACAAGCCCAAGGGAGAGCCATGGCCGCTGCATACTGCTCCCTTTGAGTAATACAACTGCTAATACCAGGAATGGGAACCACACACAGAACCCTGCAGTAGCCCCTCAGAAACAATGCATTAACAGCAGACTGGAAAGTGCAGTGCAAGACTGACCACAGCACCATCATCATCAGTAGTTTTTATACCATACGTTCAATGAGTTTGAATCCTTGTTCCATTATCTACATTGATCATGCTGGGCTTCGTCTCCTACAAGCAATCAAGCAGTCATTCAAGATCCTCACCAATGCTCATCTTGTATCAGGCCGGCGGGGTTGATTTGCACCTTGTGTATATTACTGAAATGCTGTGTTGTATGGCACTAGCTGTTGAGCACCATGCTGTATTTTGTTTAGGTGACATCCCACACTTTTCTGGTCATATCCCTCACACTGTAATGCAATCGATAATGCACGTTTCCTGTGTGATATGCCGTGCAGTTCAGGTTTGTGTTGCCAACAAGAAAAGCATTAATACACAGACAACCAATGAAGATGAGCTCTTCAGTGCCATACCTTCCGCTCAGTTCCGCTCAGAATGCCTTGCCTACTACTCCGCCTCATCATCATCTTCCCATCCACATCATTCTAATTCTCCTCCTCCTCCTCATTCTCATCATCCTAGTCATGATTTTCTTGCATAATGACTCTGCATATACCTAAAACTCTTAAACATTCATTTCACTGGTTAGGCGCCTGGTAAACTGCATGCTTCTGTGATTGTTTTTTAACATTTCCGCTTTGTCGAGTCTCCAAAATGACGCTGCATCTTTAAGGTACTTTTAATTCTCTTTAACTATTTTAAAATCACATCATTTTAGGTACTTCTTAATTCTTTGACACTGCTCTCTTACCTGTTTCCTTCGGTTTCTACCTCGGTCAGCCGCAGCAGTTCTTGCCGATTGTGCGGAGGGATGCAGATCCTCCCCTTCGTCTGTACCAGCTTCGGGTGGGGTTACTGACTAGTGTTTTCTGGCACTAGCTATAAAGGGAGAATGCAGGGCCAGATGTGCACTGGTTAGACGCCTGGTAAGCTGCATGCTTCAGTGATTGTTTTTTAACCTTTCCCCTTTGTAGAGTCTCCAAAATTACGCTGCATCTTTTAGGTACTTTTAATTCTCTTTAACTATTTTAAAATCACATCATTTTAGGTACTTCTTAATTCTCTGACACTGTTCTCTTACCTGTTTCCTTCAGTTGCTACCCCGGTCCGCCGCGGCAGTTCTTGACGATTGCCCGGAGGGTTGCAGCTCCTCCCCTTCGTCTGTACCAGCTTCCGGTGGAGTCATGTCATGATTATAACATATACAATTAAGGAGTTACAAAACTTAAAGAAATGTACCGGAGGGTGCGCCAACCTCAATACGTCCTGCTTGAGATTGGGTAACTGAGATAGCTGCGCAGTCTGTGGCTTTTCCTCGACAATAACCGGCCTGTCTTTAGATACTCTCCCTTTTTAGGTCTCGCCTAGCGTTGCAGTGCATGCGTTGCTCGCTCGGCGAGAGATATTGTGGATGAGGGGTTTTCAGAAGGGGACTCGAAGCCCCGCCCCTCATTTTCATTGGCTTGCGTCACCGTTTATGCTAAACGGTGGCCTGCCATTGGAAATGGGGTATTTTTGTTGCCGCCCTTTCGCCTTTTCGTCCGGCCCATCCGGACTGGCTCTTCTGCTTTGCGGCTGTCGCAAAGCAATTTCTTATCTTCATTAGGGGGCCATCTGTTTTCACTCAGCCGCGTGTTTATTTTTGCATCGCGCTTTCACTTAAAGTGAAAGTGAAAGCGCGATGCAAATATAAACACGCGGCTGAGTGAAAACAGATGGCCTACAGGCTTAACTTCTCTTTATTACCCCATGGCGTCCTTTCTCCGGCCAGGAAGCACTCAGATGTACTACTAAGTCACTCGCCCGCCCAAAATGAGAGAACACGCAGAGGAAGCGTGCGCACGTCAGACATTATCTGTGAAAGCTTTTCTTTCACACATACATGCCAAGGCAGGCTTAACCTCAAACATAAAACACGTGCAGCTTAAACAGCGTAACTCTCCCATGCACAGGCAACAGAAGCCGCACTGACCAGAACTCTACAGGAGCTCAATCCTCTGAATGAAAAGAATGTTCTAGTCTCTTCATCTTCACGCACACCGGAGTACTTCCCGCCTAAAACGAATACAGGCTTAACTTCTCTTTATTACCCCATGGTGTCCTTTCTCCGGCCAGGAAGCACTCAGATGTACTACTTTCCAGGTGTCGCACTTCACAAGTCACTCGCCCGCCCAAAATGAGAGAACACGCAGAGGAAGCGTGCGCACGTCAGACATTATAAGTGAAAGCTTTTCTTTCACACATACATGCCAAGGCAGGCTTCTCCTCGAACATAAAACACGTGCAGCTTAAACAGCGTAACTCTCCCATGCACAGGCAACAGAAGCCGCACTGACCAGAACTCTACAGGAGCTCAATCCTCTGAATGAAAACAACGTTCTAGTCTCTTCATCTTCACGCACACCGGAGTACTTCCCGCCTAAAACGAATGACCCGACATTTATGCTGCAAAAATATCACACGCTCTCTAATACTACGCAGATCTCCAAGTGTACGCCAGTTAAAAAACATCTTGGTTGAGTTTTATTTAAATTCTTATGCGTTTGTGTAATACACAAAAACCCTCAACGTACCAGTAATGCGTTCTGTTTTTAAACATATTCTACGTCTGCTGCTGTTAAACCACCATCATAAAGCAAAACGCAGGAAAGTCCATAATATTCAACAAACGTAGCTGTCTCCATGCGTTTATTTAAATCACAGCCTCAGAATTCTAAACGATGCGTCAAAAATAAAAGCAGTTTAAAAGCCAGTTTACACAAAGGCTGTAAGATGCGGTCTGGTGCCTTTTCATCTTTCCCGAGTCGTTGCCGAGATGGAGCCGTCCCAAGAACTTGAGGGAAAAAAAAGGAGAGAGCAGCTGGGTCATAAGTGACTGCACTACCACAACTAGTCACTATGTTATTAACAATATTGCCCACCTCAAATGGTCTGCTGCCTATAGACCACAAATATAACAATGTTAAATTAATCGGATGAGAGGCAATATATTGAAATAAAGAATTCAAGCAAAATCAGTAACCAAACCACATCAAAGACAGACATGCGTATAACAACATTTTTTGATCTTTTTATTCTCTGATGTGCTTGGTAAAACTGAACCAGCCAACGCGTTTCGCCCAATCTTGGGCTTCTTCAGGGCAAAAAACAAAGAGGAATAAGATGTATCCTCAAACGTTGGGTCATTAAAGGTTAGATCAAGTCCTATTACACATGGATGAGGATCATAGTAGACAAATATCCAAAGGTTTAAGAAAGATTAAAATACATCAAACAGTATTAGCCGTGCGTGTACGCGAAGCCGTGTCCGGGAAACGTTCAATAACCAGCAGAGTATTCCCAAGAACTTCCCTGGTTATTTGTTTCTGCGGCATGCTGGCGGGCCGTGCCTCCTTCTACAGGCATGACCCCCTCGGGGAGACTGCCCCTGCAGCCCCCAAACGTCACCACAAGAGGAGGGAGCGAGCAGCCGCAGGAAGGTAAACACCTGGCACCCTCCCAACACGTGTAAACACGCCACCAGAAAGGCCCCGCAGCCGCAAACCACATATTCTGAGAACAAGCATTTGCAATGCAATAGGTCTCACATTTATGCGAGTTTAAGCTATTGGCATTGTAAATGACAATGCCTTCTATCTATGTTTTTAAAACGAAAACAAAAATAAAAGGCATTGTTATTTGCAATGTCAATAGCTCAAACTCGCGTGAAAGCGAGAGCTATTGCATTGCAAATGCTTGTTTGTTATATCGCTGCGCACTTGTGAATGCCCGCTCTTTAGTTAAGCATGCCACAGAAATGGCCATGCTTATAGCCTCCCAGAAGCCAATTGTTCATCCGCGCCTGATATCATATCCCCAGTCCCACCTGGATTCACTACTTTTAGACTCGACCGACCGACCAATAAAGAGAGGAGGTGGGCTAGGAGTCATCTACAGGGACCAGGTCAATGCCAAATTTGCTGCCTCATCAAATGAGGACTGTGAGGCGTTATCATACTGTTTTGAAGTAACCCCCAAAAAATATTTTAGAGGCTTACTTATCTACCGTCCACCCGGCCCGAGAAGTGTTTTTCTTAATTCCATTAGTACTCTCCTTGAAGGCTTAGTTTGTAATTCAGAACTAACAATTTTAGGAGATTTAAATTTCCATCTTGAACAAACGAAAGATAAAGACTCCAGAGATCTTTTGGAAACCATGGATAATTTCGGGCTTACTCAGATAATACAGACTCCCACTCATACCGCTGGCCACACTCTAGACGCCATGTTTAGTAACCATGACTTGGTCGCTAGTCCTGAAACCTTACCTATACCTTGCTCTGACCATTTTGCCATCATCTTTGTGCTCGGGGATACCAAGGCAATTCCAATTACCAAGTCATCAACTGGGCCAGCCCTTTACCGAGCCTGGAATAGCATAAATGTTAGCCACCTTCACACTCCACTATCTGAGGATCTGCCCCACCTTCACCTGATCCTGAAACGGCCACCCAGCACAATGTGACCTGGCTTAACCGTGCCCTCATAAAACACGCCCTCTGGAAATCAATACATGTAAGAGAACCAAACCCTCGGAGCCCTGGTACTCAGAGGCACTCCGACTGGAAAATCAAAAATGTAGAAAACAGGAGAGAAGATGGAGACTTAACTACGAAAAGGAGCTATACAAAGGTGCCCTGGCCAAATATAAAAAATTTCTGATCAAGGAAAAAACAAGCTACTTTACAGCGCAAATAGAACTACCTAACAACTCACCTAGGGAACTTTTTAAAGTGATTAATAAACTAACTAAATCTTCGGTAGTTAAAGGATGTACCAGCAGTCAAACTTTTTGCGACAATGTCGCTCTTTATTTTAGGAATAAGGTAGAGCATATCTACAACACCTTTAGTGTATCAAGGAATACATACCCCACTCAGCTGCAAATCGTAGTAAATAATTCTTCCCAGACAGACATATTCAGTTTTAGTCCAGTCTCCGCTACACAAGTAGAACATCTCATCTGGACTACCAAAACAGGATCTCCAAGAGACCCCTGTCCCCCTTCAGTACTCCAATTTATGAGCCTATATCAAAGTGTCTAGCAAACATCTTTAACTCCATGTTTCAGTCAGGAATTTTTCCCACAGCTTGGAAGAAGGAATGCATTCTTCCGCTTTTAAAAAGTCCAACCTTGACCCTGACACTCTTTCCAACTACCGACCTATCTCTAGACTGCTGTTCCCGGCCAAACTTATTAAAAAAAATCATGAATTCTCAAGTTACACTGTTTATGAAAGATCCTAATGTGCTAGATCCAACTCAATTTGGCTTTAGAACAGAGCACAGCACTGAAACAGCACTGATCAAAGCTACAGATAAACTCAAGAATACTTTGGATAATGGAGGAAATGCAGCTCTGATCCCGCTAGATCTATCTGCTGCCTTTGATACAGTGGATCACTCGACACTATGTCTTCGCCTTGAGATCATGGGTGTTAAAGGAGCAGCCTTGGACCTATTTAAATCATTCTTAGCAAAAAGGGAAAACATTGTGACTCTAGGCAAGTTTAGATCAAAAGCCTTCTCACTTTCCGTGTGGAGTTCCGCAGGGATCCACGCTCAGCCCATCACTTTTCAATCTCTATGTGGCCGAGCTTGCTCCACTGGTTCAATCTTTCGGTCTTTCACTTACCTCCTACGCGGATGACACACAAATTGCGGTCTCCGTGGCAAATGGGGCCAATAACACCAGTGCTAGGAATCACAGCTGTATGAAAGAAATCTGCACCTGGATGGTCAGACACTGCCTTAAGTTGAATTCAGAAAAGACTGAAGTAATGTTCTTGGGAAATGACCCTGCTTTTTGGACCCCTAACTGCTGGCCACAGGAGATGGGACCACTGCCTAGTCCGACTACCACAGTTAAAAGCCTAGGAGTGTTTCTAGATGACAAACTTTATCTTGGTAAACAAGTTAATTCTATCATATCTTCTTCCTATAGCATGTTAAGAATCATCAGAAAGTTTCTCCCTTACATTCCAGTCAGTACAAGAAAAACTGTTCTTACCTCACTTAATCTATTTAAAATTGACTATTGTAATGGCCTATACATCAGTTTCAGAAACAATACCTGAATAAATTACAGGTTCTACAGAACTCAGTGGCCAGAGATCTGCTCAATTTGCCAACACATTAGTCTGTTAGTTCGACCATTAAAGAACTACACTGGCTTACGGTCAGAAATCGCATTAAATTTCAAACTCTCTGTCTCAAGTACAAGGCTTTACATGGTTCAGGTCCAGAATTGTTGAGGAATTCGATTTCATGGTTCACTCCTAACAGGAGCGTAAGATCCTTGGGTTCGCTTTTCAGTCACACCATCCAGATTTAAGAAAGCCAGATGGGGTGGTAGTAGCTTCCATGTAGGAGCCACCAAACTCTGGAATACCCTTCCACTCCATATTAGATCTTTGCCCTCTTTGCTGGCTTTCAGAAAACTTCTTAAGGCCTGGCTTTTTAACCTGTAATTCTTTTCTTTCCCTCTCACAGCATGCTTCTGTTTCAATGCATGCTACTAGCGCCAAGACCCCCTCGGGTATACGTAGCGCTTTACAAATGAATTTAACATAACATTTCGCGTAAGTTTGCTTCATCGACATAAGTTACAAAAAAGCTTCACATTGTAATCATTCATATTCACAAAAACATGTTTATATAAATCTTATGACAGTTCTCTGTTGATAAGTTATCTTATGCCCTGAGCGATGGGTGGAAGGGGCAGCCAATACTGCCCAGGACCAGAGGTGGGTGGGGGTGGGGTGAACACCTGTGACAAACCAGGTAAGAAAAGACCCTGACTTTCTGCTAACTCACTATGACACTTAGTTTGTGTATACTGAAGATTGGCCTGTTTCTTTCTCTACATGAAAAGATTCAACTGTGGATCAGCAGAGACCCTCCCATTGGGCCTCTCAGACTGTATTGCATGTTCCTTTACACGATAACAAGTGACTTACATTCGTCCTTCCACCCCAAACTAGCAACAACTCCCTCAATAGATCTTATGTTGCAAACGGATATTGCAGACGACCTCCCAAGTAATTTAATCTATAACTGACACTTTTTCCCTTTGCCTCACTCCATAAAGTTTGAACACCTCTCTTCTAGTCCCTTTAGCCATGAAAATTACACATATGATGGGTGTACTCACCTCCTGGCTCTTCTTAACCTCTTCCTTCCCCTGCTGCCTGTCTGTATCACGAATTAAACACAAAAATAAGAATGTATTCACTTTTTCACATCAATAGTTTGTAATTTTAAATAATTTCAGTCTTGAAAAAGCCCAAGATTTACCAACCATACAAGGAAGCATACTGGCTGAGGGGAAAATCTTTGTATGAATAAAAAGACAGAATAAACAAATACTTGCCACAGGAGAGTGAACTTTAGATGAATGAAACACAAAATTAAAACTCACAGAAGGCAACTGTAATAAGATATTTTAATTATTGCATTTGTAAATTTGATTGATCACACTTGTAGACTTTTTGTTGTGTATGTTTATGAAGCAAACGTCTGTGATATTAATGTTTAAAAGTATTTTGGTTATTTCCCCCCTCACTCTAAACCAATATAATCTATATGTAGGGGATAGTAGACTCAGCCTGTGTTCCTGGAGTATGCCCTTTTCCCACCCACAATAAATGTTCTTACAACGTTGGCCAATGTCAGGGGTTCCTTGAAAGCTGGTGACCTAACTACAGCACTTTATGTGTCAGTCCTGCCCCTCTGGCTTACTCTCTCCCCATGCTTTATGAGTGGGTGTGTTGAATCTTTACGTAGCTGACATCCATCTAATATATTTTTCTATGCAGCTTTACATATATTTTGTCCTTTAGCACTCAATGGGATGTCCTTTTTCTTCTGGCCTGTCATCCTTTTTACTTCGAGCCTTGAGTCAGCGCGCATGTGCTGCTCTGTGAGGATGTTGTAGTCGGTATGAGCAGTTTGGCCACGCCCACCATTTTTAATTGGTTTTTTCCTGTGTTTTTTTTAACTGCTTACTTTTGTGTGGTGAATTTTGCCATTTGTCCCTCCTTTTGGGTGTGCTTATCACGCCCATGGCGACAGTCCCTGTTACAAGGGTCATTTCGCTTCAGGCATTTCATATTTGCGGTGCACTCCTTTTTAACATGCATTTTGGGACGGAACACGAGCGCTCGTGTTTGGAATCCCTGCGTGCCTGTTTGAGCACAGAGTTCCCGAAGAGACCAACGCCGTGCTGCCCCTCTCACCCAGGAACACACCCTGCGCTCCACCCCCTGTATCTTTTGATAATGGCTTGAGTACGTTGAAAGTGGCTTTCCTTTTATGCTTGCTGGACTGAGCGAGCCCGATTTCGTGATGTCATCCTGATACCACGGTTTCAATAAACAGCTGTTTACACATGTTAAAACAGGATTTTTGCCGCCTCTTCATGCTGTCACGGTCGCACAAATGTCAGAGAGACGACCCCGAGGCTCTAATACTGCCCCAATCGCGCAACATTGAGGACTAATTTTGTAGTCTGCGCCACACTAATATCTCATCACACACGTGCATCCCTGTCAAGCGCTATATTTTATTAAAGCCCCTTCGAGGCGGGGACTGTAAAGACCCTCCGATAGGGCTGGAGATTGTGGGTCCCAGCAGAGGCCTCTGAAATACAACACCACAACTGTTTACAGCAGGATATAGCTTCGCTTCTAGTGCTTGCGGGACATATGCAAATGAGCGTGCAAATGCGGGTGCCCCAATCCCAAGCCTGATGCCTCTGGAGGGCCATGAACTGTTGCTGTGAGAGAGGAACTCTCTGGTTCTCCTGAGTGTCTAAGTGGGCAAGTGTAAGCATAGTCCGTGTAGAGATGCTGTGCTCTTCCAAGAGGTGGGGGGTTTACCTCTTTTCTGGAGTGCAGCAGCTGTGCCTGCTAGGGGGCCAAGGGCGCCTCCCTGGGAGAGGAGAGGGCGCCTCCATCCACATCCGAAGGCACTAGGGCCTAGACAGTTATCCTGATGTCTGTGTTTGTGTCACTTTCTTCTGCAGGGAGAGTCAGTACCACTCTATATTGGATTGTTCTCCTATAATCAGGGCCACTAGAATTATGCGATTGTGCAGTCGCATAATTATAGATTTGCCACATTTGCCACATAATCCATCATCTGCTGCATAATCTGCAGATTTTAACAACAAAAAATGTGTTTCTAACTCAAACAGTTCAAAAGTTACTAACACGCATCGGCACGTGTTTCAGCGCAGTGGAAGCCCTTTTACAAAGGTTGACTGGTCATCTTTCTGATGCATATTGCTACATGTGGGTATTAAACTGGTACTAATGAGGTGCACCCGATCCCCAGACAGTGTTAACAAGTGTAAAAAATACAAAATAATGAAGTAATACAAGTAAAAAATGTGTTGCTGTACGTCGCATAATTTGCCTTTTCATGCCGAATAATTTACTCAAGCCTGCTGCATAATTTGACCCTCTCCTGCCGCATAATTCAAGTGACCCTGGCAATAACCTGCCCTAGGCTGGTACCCTTACCCACTGGACTCTCGGCCTCCTAACGTCATGGGTTTGTGCTGCAGAATGTCATGGTCACTGGAGATTTCCATGCAGAGCTGCGCACAGCCACTACAAACACCCAGCGCAATTATAATCATTCAAAATGGACATCATTCATACACGCTTGTTTTTTTGCCATTTGATATAGATAGAATTATACGAAGAGGTCTCGAATTCTGGACCATTCCTGCATCTCTGTAGAGCGCCGAGCAGCCTCGCTTTTAAGCACAAAGTAAACACTTCCTCTAAAGATGTTTTATGAGAAGCTGAAAGTTCGGAGTGCATAACTCTGGGCGTGATCTCAAAAAACAGATGCCACCAGGTCTTAGAGTGAAGTGGTTGTATTGCTTCTGATAGGGTGGTTTGTTATGTTGTGTTAGCTGGTTGTACTGATGCTGATAATGGGGTGGTCTGTCATGGTATCTTCAAGGATGTGAGCTGATTGGATTGCATCTGCTGGGGTAGTATGTCATTGTATGTTCAAAGATGTGAGCTGGGTTGATTTCTGCTGTCATGGTGTCTTCAAGGATGTAAGCTGTTTGGATTGCTGCTGAGTGGGTGATCTGCCATAGAATGTGCAAATATGTGAGCTGGTTGGGTTGCTGCTGAGTGGGTGGTCTGTCATGGTGTCTTCAAGGATGTGAGCTGGTTGGGTTGCTGCTGAGTTGGTGGTCTGCCATAGAATGTGGTAGGATGTGAGCTGCTTGGATTGCTGCTTAGTGGGTGGCTTGTAATGGAATGTGCAAGGATGTGAGATGATAAGATTACTGTTTCAGAGGTTGTCTGTCATGGTGTCTTCAATGATTTGAGCTGCTTGAATTGCTGCTACAGAGGTGGTTTTGTTATGGTGTCTTCAAGGATCTGAGCTGGTAGGATTGCTGCTGCAAAGGTGGTCTTTCATGACGTGTTCAAGGATGTGAACTGGTGGGATTGCTGCTGCAGGTGTGGTCTGTCATGTTGCCTTCAAGGATGTGAGTTGGTAGGATTGCTGCTGATGGGGTGATCTGGCATGGCATATCTGTGGATGTCACCTGGATGGATTGCTGCTGGTAAGGTGATCTGTCATGATGTCTTCATGGATGTGAGCTGCTTGGATTGCTGCTGCAGAGGTGGTCTTGTCATGGTGTCTTCAAGAATGTAGGCTGGTAGGATTGCTGCTGCAGAGGTGGACTGTCATGGTGTATTTAAGTGTGTGAGCTTGTAGGATTTCTGCTGATCGGGTGATCTGCCATAGTGTATTTGTGGATGTGAGCTGGCTGGATTGCTGCTGATCGGGTGGTCTGTCATTTTATGTGTAAAGATGTGAGTGGGTGGTATGTCATGGACTAAGCTGGGATGTGAGTTAGCTGCATTGCTGGTAATAGGGTGGTATGTCATGGTGTCTTCGAGGATGTGAGCTGGTTGGATTCCTACTAATGGGGTGATCTAGCATAGAATATTTGTGAATGTGAGCTGGTTAGATTTCTTCTGCTGGGGTATTGTGTAAGTGTATGTTCAAGGATGATTGCTGCTCAATGGGGTGGTCTGTCATGGTGTATTCAAGGATGTGAACTGGTAGGATTTCTGCAGATGGGGTGGCCTGACTTTGTGTATTTGTGGATATGAGCTGGCTGGATTGCTGCTCATCAGGTGGACTGTCATGGTGCCTTCAAGGATGTGACCTGGTTGGATTGCTGCTGGTGAGGTGATCTGTCAAGCGTGTCCTCAATGATGTACATTGGTTGGATTGCTGCTGAATGGGTGGTCTGTCATGGACTGTGCAAGGATGTGAGTTGGCTGGATTGCAGGTGATTGGGTGGCATGTCATGGTGTCTTCAAGGATGTGGGCTGGTTGGATTCTAACTAATTGGGAGATGTGGCATGGCATATTCGTGTATTTGAGCTTGCTGGATTGCTGCTGAGTTGGTCGTCTGTCATGGAATGTGCAATGATGTGAGCTGCTAGGATTGCTGCTGCTGGATTAGTGTGCCATTGTGGGTTCAAGGATCTGAGCTGGTTGGATTGCTGCTGGTGGGATGGTGTGACATGGTGCCTTCAAGGATGTGAACTGCTTGAATTGCTGCTAGTGAGGTGATTTGTCATGGTGTCGTGAAGGGTGTAAGCTGGTTGGATTGCTGCTGAGCAGGTGGTCTCTCCTGGTATGTTCAAGGATGTGAGCTGGCTGGATTGCTGCTGATGAGGTGGTTTGGCATGGTGCTTGCAAGGAAGTGAGCTGCTTGGATTGCTGCTGGTGGGGTGATCTGTCATTGTGTCTTCAAGGGTGTAAGCTGGTTGCATAGCTGCTGGTGAGGTGGGCTCTCCTGGTGTGTGCAAGGGCGTATGCTGGCTGGATTGCTACTGATGGGGTGATGTGGCATGGTGCCTTCAAGGATGTGAGCTGCATAGATTGCTGCTGGTTAGGGTGTGTCATGGTGTCTTCACTTATGTAAGATGGTTGGATTGCTGCTGTGCAGGTGGCCTCACCTGCTATGTGGAAGGATGTGAGTTGGCTGGATTGCTGCTGATGGGAGTTGTCTGGCTTGGTGCCTTCAGGAATATGAGCTGGCTGGATTGCTGTGGATGGGATGGTGGTCATGGTGCCTTCAAGAATGTGAGCTGCTTGGGTTGCTGCTGATGGGGTGGTGTGTCATGGTGTCTTCAATGATGTAAGCTGTCTGGGTTGCTCCTGAGCAGGTGGTTTCTCTGGTATGTACAAGGATGTGGGGTGGTTGGGTTGCTGCTGGTGGGGTGGTGTGTCATGGTGCCTTCAAGGATAGGATGTGAGCTGCTTGGATTGCTGCTAATGGGGTGATCTGTCATGGTGTCTTCAATTATGTAAGCTGTCTGGATTGCTGCTGGTGAGGTGATCTGTCATAGTGTCTTCAATGATGTAAGCTGGCTGGATTGCTGCTGGTGAGATTATCTGTCATGGTGTCTTCAATGATGTAAGCTGGCTGGATTGCTGCTGAGTAGGTGGTTTCTCTGCTAGGTACAAGGATGTGAAGTGGCTGAATTGCTGCTGATGGGGTGGTGTGCAATGGTGCCTTCAAGGATGTGAGCTGCGTGGATTGCTGATGGTGGGGTGGTATATTATGGCACCTTCAAGGATGTGCACTGCATGGATTGCTGCTGGAGGGGTGGTGTGTCGTGGTGCCTTCAAGGATGTGAACTGCTTGGATTGCTGCTGGTGGGGTGGGGTGTCATGGTGTCTTCAATGATGTAAGCTGTCTGGATTGCTGCTGGTGAGTTGATCTGTCATGTTGTCTTCGATGATGTAATCTGGCTGGATTGCTGCTGAGCAGGTGCTTTAGCGGCCGCGCTATTTAATTATTTTATTTACAGCACGACTGCTTTCACTTTAGCGGCCGCTCTACAAAAGCTTTCTTTCTTTATTTATTTTTACACTTTGTGTAAAAGCGCCCCATACGCGCTTTCACTTTAATGTTGGCCACGCCCCTTTCTTTAGACACTGCTCACTGTAACCTGAATAAGGCGAGCAGGGTCTAAAGAAAGGGGCGTGCCCACCTTTAAAGTGGTCTTGCATTTGCGAGAGTTTGAGCTATTAGCATTAGAAATGAAGAAATGACAATGCCTTTTATATATGTGTTGCTTTGAAAAACACATAAAGGGCATTATTATTTACAATGCCAATAGCTTAAAATCCCGCAATTGCGAGATCTATTGCATTCAAGATGCTTGTTTTCCTTCCGATTGCTCCAGATCCCCTCTCTGCATGGCAGACAGTTGGTGTGGGGTGGTGGCATGCATTGCTTAATTGGAGGTGGTGGTGTCGGCGTCTGAGGTGTCGCCGGTGAAATCGCAATGGGTGCAGGAGAAAGGTCCTACTGTGGTGCTGGGGGATGCAAGGTAGCAACGTGTTTGCAGGAGGTCGCGGAGGAATAGTGGCGGCGTTCGTTAACTCCAGTTGAGGCTGCGACTGTGGTGTTTTGCTTTGGATGCTTATGGGGTCAGGGTTCCAGGTGCTGGGCACAGACCAGGCAGGGGAAGGTGTAGACGAGTACCTGCGGCCTGCATTAAGTAGGTCCTGGGGTGGGCAGGTCTTCTGTTGATGGGAAAAACGGTGAGCTGGAAAATCTGGGCAGTGACAGTGTCTCTAGGTCAATAGGCCGCAACTGGATCAGGCTGGAACAAGCAGCAACTGGGAGCCAGTGGCAAGCTAGGTGCCCAGGTGTGGCTTTAGATTCTCAATATTTTGTAGATTTACAATATTTTTGCGGAGGGGGTGGAATTTGCTGTTATTTATATTATTTATTTATTACATGTATCCATCCACAAACCTACATGGCACACACATGCTCATTGCCTGTATTGTTGTATTCCTATGCTCTGAAATTATTGTGGCGTTCCGTGGAGAGAAGTTGGTGAAAAACTCTGATGGCACCTTTTTTCTATACTTAATAAAGAACATGTCTTGTTTAAATGTCATCTTATAGGATCTGAAAGATGAAAAGAAAAAAGCGCGAATGGCAGCAGCAAGAGCAGTGCTCGAGAAATGCACAATGATGCTGCTCACAGCTTCAAAGGTAAAATGCAGTGCTTAATTTGTGCAGGTGTTTGCATGTGATTTGCATCCGTACTAATTTTTGGGGATCAACCTTTGACCTAGAGTAGCAGAGAAGAGAGAAAGACAAGCAAACAGTAACAAAGAGAGAAAGAAGGGATGAAAATGAACCTGCAAGTGTGAGATACAAAGACAGGAAGTGGAGCATGGTGGAAGAAAGAAACATGATAGGCAATCAAAACAAGCAGCATTGGTATTTGACAACACTGGCATTCAGCTAGGCCGTCAACGGGTTTCTAAGAAAAATTTGGTGGATATGTATTTTTTTTTCTTTTTACAAATGAAACACGGATTATAAATTTGTAAATATTTGTTGTGCGTTAAATTGATTTTGGAATCCCTTCGATCAGAAGCACTGTACATAGTAATAACTTGGTATGTAAGGACTGGCACAGAATATGATGGGTGCATAGAACAATAATGGATGATACTTCGTTGTCATAGTGGGAACACAAACATTTAAAGATCGCATTACAAAGAAAACAGGGAACTAAATTGAAAGCAAAGGCAGGGTTATATTAACAGCTAGCACAATGCATAGTCACAGTGTTCAGATCAGTGTCCCAGGGCAATGGTAGTAAGCTTAGTCATTTGAGGATGGATGGGGAGTGAATATGGTCACAAATCAGAGTTTTCAAGTGCAGTGAAATCTATTCTTTTGTGTTTGAAAGTAGGGAACTGATAAAAGAAGAGAATTAAGTGCTTTCTTGCTACCGTAACTATGAACAGCCTGGTCTCCAAAAATCAGATGTTCTTGTAGTGGCCATCTCAATGATGGAGGGGAAGTAAAAAAATATTATGCTACCGCTGGGCAGTGGAGAATGGAAACCTATCAAGACATTGTTAAAAAAATTGGATGATTTTATTATTAGATTCTGACTATGGGTGTTTAAGAAGGATGTTCATAAGTCATTGATGTTAATAATTCAGATCTGATTTGTATTTGTGAACATGTGACTGAATGTGATATTTGTTTTATGCGCTAAAGACGTGTCTTCGACACCCCGATTGTGAGTCGGCGCGTATAAATAAGGAAGGAGTGTTTCATCGAATGCGACGGGCTCTGGAGCAAGTAATCGAGATTGTAACTGATGTGCGAGTGAGCGGAGAGATAGAAATAGCACCCATCAGTATCTATACCGGCATCAAGGAATTCAAGGTGAGAATAACAGCAATACAATTACTTCTGCTATCACCCTCTTATCCATCATGCTACAGATTGAAGACTACTCAACTTGCACATCTCCGCACTCTCATTCACACATCAGTACTTGCACCGTTATTAGATTGTCATACATCCTAAATAATCTATTACTCCACTATTTTGTAGACACGGTTTTGGTGGTTGGTATAAAATATTCGTGGGGGCTGTATCTGCATATGGTTTTCCATGAGGAGACTATGCCTTGAGATATACATTGACTGTTGACACACACATGTTGCTAGTCTTGGCTCTTTCATTTATAATGTGTTTGTTATAGATTGCAGCTGCTATAAGTCATTGTGTAGCCCTGAGTTTCTCCTAACCCTAGGGTCAATGTCTCTTGACTCACCTCCTTTGACAAAAGAGGGAAAGGAAACCTCCCTAGATCGGCTCTACCTCTCTCTTATTCGTGTGAGACAGATCGCGTTATTCTTCCCTCTCAGAAAAAGAGCATTGCCTCAGAAGGGAGCCGAGTGCTCTCCCTGGAGATACTCTTTCCAATATTTCAAATTGAAGCTGGTCTACTGTGCTTTGGGGCATCGCATACTGTACATGAGAACAGGAAGAAAGCCCTCATATGGAATTTACATATGGAAACGGTTGGCTTAATGAAAATTCTGACAATGAAGGTGGTAAGAGAATTAAACACAAGGAATAAATATCCTCACCACTGCACCAACCCTCCTTCCATCCTCTCCTTATTAGCACTGGCAGGCAGAAAATGAAACTTTGTGAGGGTCTTCATCCTTTAATAATGGTTCGTACTAGGAATAAATTCAGATACAGTTCCCGCCATCTGCGCTATGCAGCAGAGAGAGATCATTCCTAAAGGATTCTGTCTTGCCTGGCCAGTGCCAATGGAGGATCCTCCTCAGTCCCAGCCCCAATAACTGATTACTTCCTCTACTGTTAGCATTTTCGGAGGATACCTTAGGATTGCGCTTTTGGGGGAAAGAGCTGTTTATTTTTCCTTTTTGAAGTGTTTAAGATAGTCTCTCTACCCTTCAGCTGGAATCTGCCAACACACATTGGAGGTATTCATGTCATCCACAAGCTCTTGATTTCCTGACTCTATCAAGTACCGTAATCTTTAAAATGTCTTGTAAGAGCTTCCTAGTGTCCATCCTCATGTTTGACCCAGGCACAAAGAAGAATATACAGACATAACCCCTTCAACAGCAACAGCCATGTTAATTTCATCATATTCAAGTTGCTTGATGTGTTATTATTTTTCCAGACGATGCACAGCAAGTGAAACACATTTTCTAGGTGTTGCCGGCACTTCTGAACATATGACTATATGCGAATAAATCTACAAAAGGAAAGCCCTCAGAGACAATTAGAGTACTTAATTCACCTATTCACACATTCCAGTAAGTAAAATTCCCAGTGTCCATGATACTGTGTTCGTATATTATTGATGTATAGTCCAAGAAACAGACTCAAACGTCGTGGGTTATAAAAAGGTATAATTCACATGTATTCTTCAGCCTTCATTGGAAAAGATAATGTCAACCCAGCCAACGCGTTTTGTCCCCACACTGGACTTCATCAGGGCTGTAAAATAACACGTATAACAATATTTAGAATAAAACATCAAAATCCCCTAATCCCCACAAGTCTCATTATACTCAACATTACATTCCCACCCATGTTATAAATAACTTATTTACAAATATCAAATTCACAAGAGGACCCAAAATGTAGTTGTCCAACATCCACATCCATAATGTCCAAGTCCGTAATAGTGCAGTACTTACAAATTTCACTTATTGGAATGTGTGAATAGATGAATTAATGACTAATTGTCTCTGAGTGCTTTCCTTTATTAGATTTATTTGCATGTGACTAAGGGGGTTGTATGGATGTTCAACCTTAGGGTTAAAGCACCAAATCTGATATGAAACTGTAATGTATACTAGTGTGGAGGGGTATTTCCATTTCTGCCAAAGGAGTTGGATTCTGGAATATGGCCATATGTGTGTCAGTTTGGATAGGTGTGCTTGGTATATCCTTCTCGGATCATGCAAGTGGCCCCCCTTACATGTTTACAAAGCAGGAGCTCAAATGAGTTCATCTTTGTACTCTTCTGTAGCACTTTAAAAAACAGCCATTAGGGAAAATTCAGTGGTGTGCAGCACGAATGTCAACCTGGAGTGAGTAGTGGATGTATGAACATCGATGATAGGAAAACTAGACATTGTGCATGCACGTAACAAACTGGGATAACATTATTTCCACTGGTTGCTCAGTGTTAAAGGTAAATAATAAGAAAGACGACTGTATTATAAAAAAGATTTCCCACCACTGGGAGTGTAACTAACAGAGCAGTGGTTATCTCTCCTGGTATCACATTTAACTAGCCACAACAAGACACCTAAAGTGCCACTTGCCATCAATCGGGCCTGTAAGACCTGAGGAACACCATGTTCTGAGCTTGCCCCTTTTTATGGTTGTGAAAAGTAAAAATAGAGCAGCTTTACTTCATCAAGTGGCAAACAATGGGAAACCTTTCTGACCACTGATGTAGCAGCCTCCGGTGTTCTCTAATGGGTCCTGATTATCAGTCTTCTATGCTTTAAGGTCAGCAAAATGTATTGAAGCTGTGGTCCATATCTAGAGACTGTGTCTCCTCATCTCCTCGAGAGTGATCAGTTTATTTCATGCCTTTGCATCATCGGGTTGCATTTACACTTTTAAAAAGCCAGAAGCTTCCCACAAATATAGAGTATTATGAGTGCTAGAGTGTTAGGGATATGTACACGCTGTATCCAATATCACATGGACCGCTAAGGGATTCATGCCCTAAAGAGGTGAGCAGGAAGGGGCTAGATATCTCTTGTGTACCCCTCTGCTGAAGCTTGGGCCCTTTCAGCTTTGGATGATATTGCCTACCACTGCCTGTAAGTGATTGTGACACTCAAGATGAACAGTTAAAAAGATAGTTAGTGGCTGCCTTCAAACAACTTCAGTCCCCTAACTGTATTAGATGGACCTTTCTTACAGTCTGGGAATGTAAGGTAATTCAAGAACATTAGCAAAGCAATGCACACATTTTCTGGAAGAGACCATTACCACTTCAGGGGTCTTCCTGTTGTGCTAAATTCTGCTCTGAGCTTTTTTCCCCTAGTGCTTTACAGTTGGGTAAGCCTTCCACATTTACCTCTGGGTGCATAATTGGATAGTGCAGATGCATTCTACAATGGAAACAAATATGATGTTTGTCAAAGCTACCAAACTGGTAAACAAGCTGGGATTCTTCCTCATTCGGAACAATCACAGCCTCGTGCCTTTAAGAAAAGGTACCTATGTAGGGGAAATGGTGGACCCATCCCTCTCCATCCATCGTAATGAGAAAGAATGGATTGCTTCTTGCAGGAGTGGGAATGATGACACCTGTAAATATCCTTGTAGGTGTTGGACTATCTCTCAGAAAAGGGGCTGGCAATGAAGAGTAAGTCTGGAGTTGGAAGCATCGCTGCTTTTTTGTTGAACTAAGTGATCGTAACATGTCTTATTAGTAACATGACACAAATGACTTGGTGTGTCAACTGTACAATTGATCAATTTTCTCTTCTCTTGCAATTATATTATTTTATATACTAAGGCTATTTTTTGAGAAGTGTTTTAAAATTGAATAGTAAATACGTAAGCCACTTTGAAATAAAGCCTTTAAGATATTTGGTTCTGGGAGGGAGAAGCTCATACTAGCAGGTGATTTTAACTGTCACTTGTGTAATTGCCCCTTTGATCCGGTTAAAATTAAGCCCAAATGTATGTTGGTTGAAGGGCTTCACATGGTTCAGACAAAGGAGGGATCGGAGCTCAATAAAATCTTATGCACCTACAACGTTGTCTTTGCTATGGGAAAGCTAGTAAACTCTCCTAAACCACACATTCTCCCAACATTTAGAGGGAGGGGTTGTGTGTCTATTATAGATTTTATCTTTTTATCAGCTCATTTGTTTTTGCTTATTTCTAATTTTAATATAGTTCACAGCACTTTTAGTGATCACAACCCTCTATCTCTAACCATCGGTAACTTTTATTAGCCCCTGGCTGAGGTGCAAAGTGGTCTCTCTCTCTCTGCCCAAGGTAGGAGACTCAATTGGTCTCAGGTGGACCCTATGCAATTTAAAGTGTCCCTTTTTACAGGCTGCCAGCAGGAGAGATTTGCATGCCTGGATCCAAGCTCTTAGTGTGTGGCCATCTTGTCAGCATTTGCAAGTAATACTCAGAAAGTGTTAGCACTGTTAAGGGTCCCTGTGACAAATATTAGTTCTCAGGACCCGCGCCCACCCGGCCACCCCCGAGTCATGCCGGCCGCCAATGGACATAATTTTATTTCCCCCATTCCCTGCATCCATTGGAATTGAAAAGGGTGAGGGATCTGTTTTAGAACACGTATCATTACATAGAGAACAAGCTGAGCTGATGGAACCCATGGCTTGGGGGCATTTGCTCTTAAAAACAGTCCATGGTTGATTTATGTATCCAATTTGAGGGATAGATTTGTTTTGGCAAGATTCAGGTTTAATCTGTTGCACCATCTTCTGGCCTCAACCAGTGGATGGTCCCAACCTGGCACTTTGGCGTCCTTCGGCTGTGACAATATATCTCCTCAGGACACCTTACATTTTATATTGTTCTGTAAATATTTTAGCGTGCCTAGAAAACTGTTTATCATCCCGTTACTGAAATCTCTGGATTTTAACGCAAACTTGCCCGTCATTCCTGTTTTTGCAGCTGTTCCCTAATGAACATGTTTTATTTTCTTTCTCCTGTTTCTTACGAGCTGCGCTGATTAATTTTGTTGCTGCTAATGGGGGATTCTTAGTTTTCTGTGATTTTAATGCTGTTTCTCACAACTTTTATGGATTTTCTTTTTAGCCACACTGTTGGAAAGTGGGTTATTGGTAGCGGCAAATGTAGGTCTGCCACTGGCAATAAGGCCACTAACACATGATAGGACTCAGCATAGGTCTTAGAAAATTCTTCCTATGCTCAACCCTGGCTGCGAGCAGACAGGCTTAACTTCAAAGACAGGTATGTAATGCATTTAAAAACACCATTTCAGTAAATAATTAAGACACAACACAAAATAAAAATCCAACACCAATTTATAAAAATAGGAAATATTTTTATCTTTAAAATGTCACCAAAACGACAATAATCCAATGTAGGGAACTGGAGATATGAATTTTCAAAGATTTAATAAAATATAGCACTTAGAAGATTATAGCACCATATTGGGATACCTGCTCGCGATAGACCGGGGCAAAGTCAAAGTTTCAGGCCGACCGCGATGGAGCCCTGGGCGGCTACAGCTTGTGGCAGGTCCCGGTCTCAGTTTCTACCTTCACACGTAGAACTTTTCTGGAGCTTTTTCTCGCGAGGCCCCTCGAAGCTCCCAGCCAGTCCGGATCCGGTGAGGGTTCGCCGGCTTGACTTTTGACGAACTCCCGGTCAACTTCCCTGGAGCGGACTTAGAAACTTTTTCGTTAGCGCTTCAGCGGGGCAACCCAGGAGCCCAGGCCGACACGCGATGGAAGACAGGCGGCTTGGCTCTCGCGGTTGCTCCCGGTTGAATTTTCTACGAGTGGACTTAGAAACTTTTCTGGAGCTTTTTCTCGCGGGGTCTCTCGATGCTCCTCATGTAGCCAGATCCGGTGAGGGTTCGCCGGCTTCAGATTTCTTCTACTCCCGGTCAAACTCTGGAAGTCGGACCGACGTAGCTTTTAGCGGGACAAACCTGGATGGCTTGGCCGACTCGCGGTTGAAGGCAGGCGGCTTGGCTGACCAGGTTGAGTCGGTCCCTCTATGGAGCTTTTTTCAAAGTTCCTCCAAAGTTCTCCAAACATCTTGAACTTCTTCCTGAAGTTCCTCAAAGGGTCCCAAAGTGTCTCAAACTCACTCCAAGGGTCTGGAAGCTCCAAGATGGTCCTTGAAAGTTGAGGACTTCAGTTCCCACAATCCACTGGGACGTCACCCTTACAAATCCACTGCTAGTTCCCCAAGGTGCAGATTTAGTTGGTGATGTTCCAGATGAGCTCTTTTAACCTGTAGCTTTCAGGGAGTCCACTCTTTTTAGTTCTTTTTCAGCAAAATAATCCACAGGGCTGTAGTGTCAGATGGTGCAGTTTTCAGAGGTCAGGCCTTAGAATTCTTTGCACAGCAAAATCTTCTCAGCAGGGCACTTCTTGCTTCAGTAAGTTTCAAGCAGCAGATCTGGAGGGCTCTGCCCCTCTCAGATACTTATTCAAAATTCTCTGGGTCAAGCAGCAGGTCACTCCTGACCAATGGGAGCAGGGTAACTCCTCAAAAGATATGACCACTTCCTGTAGAGTGTGGCATTATTTTGTCCCAGAGTGCATCAAATCTTCCAAATCCATAATGGCAGAATTTCCAGCAAGGAGGCAAGAGCTGGCTAAACACACCCCTAGGATGGCTAATTTACTTAGACTCTCCCCCCTGCATCTGCTCATACCTTCCTTAATCCCCCCATCTGCCTGAGGGATAAAGTTCAGAGTTGTAAACTGACGCTGGGTTCTGCTTTTCCCTTTGAAGCCCATGGTTTACGACCCCTCCCTCTGGCCTGGCATTCCTGTGGACCAGCACACTGCCCTCCCAGCCCAGCTGCATAACCCCAGGGGCTCTTTATCACCTCTCCAGGCAGGCTGGCTAATCCACTTAACTCTGACCAATCAGGGCAGACCACTGGAAGGCTGAATCTGGACTTACAAACAAGAAAGTCTTAACTTCTTGTATGTACACTTTAGGAGAATTTCAACAATATGATATTGTTGGATTTAGCATTACTATTCTGAGAAGTCTTTGAACGGTAGCTCTATCCCCTTCCTATCAGGAGTTATTATTTAATAACTTCCTGCAATGTTAACCTATGTAACTGGGGATTTGCAATGGGAAAAATGACTTGGGCCATTTTTCCAGCACCAGGACTTACAAAAACACATTTTATAAGTACTTGCCTTATATCTACAGGAACCCCACCCCATTGCAACTAGGGGAGACTTTAGGGGTTCTGAATCTGCACAAATATTGCAGATCCTCACTTCACACTGCTCCTAGCATCAAAGTCGAATTTGGGCAGCACTTTACCACAATGTGGGAGTGAAATGTGAAATTTCACTTTACCCAGGCATATAAAAACTCATTTTATAAGGGTGTACCTTATAAATATCTGACCCCCACCCCTGGGATACCTAGGGAGACCCTGGGGGTCCCTAATATGCCACAACATTGTAGGTTATCCATTTTTAAGTGCCCCAAACACCAAAGTCGAGTTTGGGCACAATTTACTTTTTAAAAGCAGTCCTGGCACCCAGGGCTGCTTTTAAACTGACCTCAGGCTTCAGCAGTGCACACATGCAAGTGCAAAAAGAGCTGCTGGCCTCTAAACTGCCATGCCCCAGGGTACTGGGGACTTCTAGGTAGTTTCAATCCCCTGCCCTATTATATACTAGGGACTTATGGGGTAGGTCATGCCAATTACAGGCGTACCCCAACATACCATAGTGTACCCTAGTGTATGTTAGGTGTTTTAACTGTATTCTAATGTGTTCCTTTCAGCTTGGCACTGGCCCTGGGCCTGGTTAGGCAGAGACCAGGGTCAGTCAGAGTCCGTTACCACCAGTACCAGTCAGCAAAAAGTTGGGGGGTGCCCAGGGCACAGGATGACTTTGCAACACACACCATGTGTATCTTTTTTTATTTTTATCAATGCATGTGTCATGCTATTATGCTCTTTTTATGTATGTATTACAACCGAATAAAGATTTATGAAATGAGAGTGCAGTTGTAGATGTGGATTCTGGGTCAAAAGACCTATAACAACAAAATGGGTCCTTAGGCATTGGATAGAAAAGGGTGGTCATGTCCTTGTGGAAGAGTTGAAGTCGCTGCAGACTGCAGGTCTTGAACGAGCTTGTCTGACTTTGCAAGAAGTTTCTCTACTCTGTATGGGTCTTCTTGAGTGATACACCTGCCATGTAATGCCCTTTCTCTTTTAGAATAAGGTAGAAGGACTCCGAGAAAACTTTTATTTCCTGTCGAAGGAAAATCTGACAACGTTACTGGAGCTGATCTTGGAGCATACAGAGGACTTCACCGACTCTGCCTACACCAGCCATGAGTACCGCGAACGTATCTTGGAGCTGTCCCAGCAAGCCAAGCTGGAGTTGGAACATCTGATTTCCGTGTGGATGCAAGCTGTAAGAGCTTTTTAACAAAGTAAATTCTTTTCATTTTATGAGAAACTCTGACTCTAGAAAGAGAAGTGTTTTTGAGATTTCTACTGAAAAACGTAGTGCTGCCTATTTTACATCATTATCTTGCTCTCCTGCATGCATTTACACATCCAGGGTATTCTGTAAAGGCTAATTTCTGTTTTTTGTTTTTTTATTTTAGTGATCTTTTCCTACTTTAAACAGCCATAAACATCCACCTCTAAACCATTTTCTTTTATCCCAGAATGCTAATTTCCTTTCTTTCTACCTCTATCTCACTTCAGTGAAGGTAAAATTATAAGCTTTAGAAAGGGGGACAAGATGGATGATGAGTTCGAAGGGTTATTTTACAGCTCTTTCCACACCAATAGACACTTAGTAATGGGAAGACTGTGAAACTTTAGGAACGCCTAGCATTACCTGTTGCTACTGTGAAAGTTGTAAAAGTCTACAGAGATAAACATTCAGATCACTTAGATAGCAGTGAATTTGGAATTGTGACAATTAAGGGACACATATGCCAAAGGTACACAAACAGTCTTCAGGTGCACCAAGGCCCTGCTACCTCATGCTTCCCCTCTGTGTATCTTAGTGCTGTGCCATTTCTTTTGACCAACCTACAACAATTGCAGTGTACAGCAACAGTTACATTTTCCATGACCTTTTAGCTGTCTTAGTGCTGTGCACATGCTACAAACCTACACTTACTTGTCACTTTTCCCTGGGTTTGATTTATGTATAAGATCCAGAATACAGGGACACCATTCAAAAAGCCAATCACCAATGAATCTGTGCATTGTCAGTATTACACAAATGTAGAAGGGCTCAAGTATTATATGTGAGACATAGGTCAATATTTTTGCTCTGTATTTGTGGGACATCTTTCCTACAATACATTATTCAATTCTTTAATTGGACGTGATATGACTTCCACTGAACCAGTACTGGTATTGTTCTGAGATTTTTGGCGCCAGAGACCTGTACAACTGAACTCATTGAGACACGGGCTGTATAAATTATGGGCCTGATTTAGATCTTGGCGGATGGGTTACTCCGTCACAGCGGTGAATGATATCCCGTCCGCCGAAATATAAATCCCATAGGATATAATGCAATTTATATTTTGGCAGACTGGATATCCATCTCCGTTGTGACGAAGTAACCCATCCACCAAAATCTAAATCAGGCCCTATATTTTATTTAGTGCGTTACAGAAGACCCTACCAGGAGTGACAGTGTTACTTATTGTAACCCCCTCTGTATTCTGGCCTAACTGCCAGTTCAGTCCACTGTGTTATCCTCAGAACTCAAGCGACATCATCCTTTCTTGACTATACCAAAGAAAGGGAACACACGTAGACAAGACAAAGCATGGAAGAAAAACCACAGTGCAACACCTATCAACAGTAGAAATATGTGAAAAAAGATGCTAGAGGTTAGAAAGAGAGAGGGACCGTTTTTAGTCTTAATTGTTATGAAGACTCAAAGAAGAAACGTACATAGAAGAAGCTATTCCTGGTCTAAAACTTGAGACTGGCTTGATTTAAGTAGGAAGTCTGTTATCATTTATTGAAAGCATATACCTAAACAACCAGCTAGGCAGCACACTTCTTACATTCTATGGGCCAATACAGCTCAATAGATTACTTTTTTCTATGATGCTGTAAATGTAGCCGTTGGGGCATAGGCCTGCAAGTTATCAAGATATTACCTGCCTATGTGCCTAGTTACTTATAAGAATAAACAAGAGGATTATAGAAAGAATGGCTCACCTGTAATCTGGCCATGACCATCACTAGGAAAAATCTTGCGAGGCACAGTCTACAGGCATGCAATTGAGCTCAATATTTGGCTAGTACTGAGTCAATTCTACCCATCTGGTACAGGATGAAAGAGCGCAATTGATCTAAGTGAGGGCTCATTGCAGGACCAAATCATTGAAGAAAGGTGAAACGTCAGTGATCCTCAGATTATCAAGGATGATAAATTCCTCATTTGAAAATATAAGGGAAATATTTGCTACAATTGCAAATAATTTGCTCCTTTTAGATTTGCAATACTTTGCGCCAGTGTATGCCATCTTAAATTACAGGTTCCACAAATTATCTTATGGGTTAGACTGTTCCAGTGACTAGACCAGTGCTGTTCTTCTCTTGTTTCTACTTTAACCGCAAAACCCGTTTTTAAAGTTTTTGATTTTCTTTACTTCATTTGATCAAAAGAATTTGTTCCCTTGAAGTGAGATTTAATAATTATGTTGATCACACTCTACTTCTGTATATGATATGTCCCCTGTAAACACAATGAGAGATTGCCTCAAGGCTGTATATGAATTCTCCACGACTCCTTGCAGACATTCAAATCTTTCTGAACCTACAAGCATTAAGCAAGTACTGGATTGTTACTTTCATTATAGCCCAGCCAAAACATGATCAGAGATCTGGACCCTTTTTGAAATCTCTATAAGCAAAATATCTTTGTGCCTACTGAAAATTGTGGCACCATGACTCAAGTCCTAGCTGTTGTTGAATAAGAAGAACAGATGTGATCTATTCATCTCCAGGATTTATTTTTCCACATCACTACCTGGTAGGAAAATTATAGGGGGCTTTTCAATTTTTTTTATGGCAAATGATACTTTCAGTAGTTTAGGGTCTTCCTTTTTAGTCTGGACTTGGCTCTTCCCATTTTTGTAACTTTATATTTATTTGAATGTACTTCAAATCTGCATTATATAGCGTACATTTGTTTGTCTGATACAAATGATATCACAATGTTATGATCATCATAGTGATCATATTTGTTTGTATGTTTTTGTATTGATGCAGTGTTAGTTGAGCAAACATGCCCTTAATGTGTTTTAAGCACTTAAATAATTGCATTACTTATTGCATTAGTTGTGTTGTGGATTAATCTCCCATCACCGCCACCAATTCCCCATTGCTGTTGGCTGATGCTTCTCATTGCTCTATCAATAAATGCCTCCATCTTCCTGGCAAGTAGAGGTCTAGGTACATGATCTATCTGGGCATCCATTTTGGTTCCATGCTTTCACCAGACGAAAGAACAAAAAATGAAGGTTTGGTCGGACAAACAGCGTTGAGAAAATTAGATGGAGTAACTGATGTAGGTAGAGTTAGTTGGCTTGATTCAAATAGTGTTAAGGTGCTTTCTCCTCTACCCCTGAATCAAGTGTACCTGAATTTTTATCCCATCATCTATCTGCACAGGAAGTGACATGACAGGTGTTCTGCCAAAACTGTCTTTAAAGAAGAAGAAGCCAATCAATAAGATTTCATATCCCATCATCCATCTGCACACCGCCCACCGTGCTCCTCCAGGACCTACTTAATGGTGACCGCAGAGTTATGCGCTAATGACATGCCAGAGGCACTCCAAAGGCAAGCCTAACTGCACCAGGAAAGCACCTAGCACCAGGAACCCTGGTCCTTCCCTAACCACCATTACCCTTCCATGCTCTTCCACACTCTTAACCACAGCCGCCGCTCACTACCCTGCTGCCACTGCACCACACAACATGGAGGAAGCATTCACATGCAATTCCTGCAAGTTCTCATGCACTCTCCCGTAACGTACACCGACAACTCCCACACCAACAGCATCCAGCACCAACTTGCTCACACTCACAGGTCACCCACTCACGCTCACAGACAGACACACCAACCACCACCCACACAACATGCCAAGCTCACATAAATGCGCCTCAACACCCACTCACTCACCAAACATGCAACAGAGGTATGTGACCTGCTGCATGACCACACTCCAGACCTGTTCTTCCTCTTGAAAATATGGCTAATCCCAACTTCTGCACCGGACATCGCTACAGCCATATCTACGGCTAGAAAATTGCCAGGCAAGACTGTCAGCACGAGTAGGGGGTGGAGTAACCATCATATTCAAAGCCCCCATCAGCTGCACCACCTACATGGATACCGCCACAGCTATATGGAGCACTTCATGTTCAAGATGCGTATCACTGCCAACTTCTCCCTGGGTGAAACCCTTGTATACACCACCACTCACCAATTTCGTCAGCGACATCATACACTTCATCGCACCCCTCTTCATCAACTCCTTCACCTTCATCCTCCTTGGAGACATTTCACCTAGAAGACCGCACATCCCAAACTCTATGGTCCTTTTAGAAAACCTCAGAAACTTCAGCCTCACCCACTTACTGAATCTACCCACTGCGCCGAAAACGTATTGGACCTGATCTCCTCAATCATTACAGTCAAAAAGTCAGCAACTTATAATACCTGGACAGACCAGATAATCACCAGTTTCAGCATACCCATCCTGCACCACCACAGACCTACCACCACTAGACCCGCCCACATCAGCTGGAAAAGCTTCACACGAAAGGACTGGGCTTCTGCCCTCTCTGTGCACTAATCTGACCACACCAGCAACTTGCTGTAAGTCATCAAGAACCTCAACAGCTGGATCATTACATACACCGACACCCTGGCTCATCTTAAGCACAACCCAACAGCAAGAACCCAACCACTAGCTAGCTGGTACACATAGGAACTCAGGCTGACGAAATGCCACTGCAAGCAACTGGAGTGCAAATGGAGAACAAGTCAAGGCACCACAGAGACATCTTCAAATCCTGCCTAAGACGCTACCACCAGCAGGTAAGGAGCACCAAGCTCACAACTCTTGCAGATGGCATACACACCGGCACACAGAGCAGCAAAAAAATATTTGCCATCACCAAAGATTTCACCATGCCTCCTGCCACTCCACCACCATCACCCCCTCACAAGGCTTTTGCAACAAGCTCTGAGAATTTTTCTGTAACAAAATCACCTCGGTATACAGCAACTTCGATCCTCAACTGGACCCCCTTCACAGTTGCAACTCATCTTTCCATTACGGTGTTATTTTGTTAACTGGTATGGTGGAAAGCTCAGTCTAGAAGGGTGGTGGCAAGTCAAGCCAATGTCACAACTCTCCAAGTGTTGTTTGCTTCATAAAATATTCTATTTTTAAAAACAGTGGTCCCTAGGAAAACAACAATAAAGAGGGGGGAATGAATATAGACCCAGTCAGTACTATATTTATTCTAAATGTCCTGATGATGATCCATTTATTATTTATATGGATCGAAACGCCGTCGACACCCGATACACCTTATACACTGCTCTAAATTGGTATTTAATGTGTAAAGGTGGTTCCTTGCGATTTGTTTGTTACATTGAGAAATTTTGTGTTTAACAAACCTATAGCTTTGCCTGAGCCTTCTGTGTTTTCTATTGTTTGTCCCTCTTGGTTTAGTAGGATGCAGGCTTGTGTCCCACTTACAAAATTGCTTTGTCTGTATTGTTCCTATCTGAATTTAAAATATTAAATATCTGACCTCTGTCCGGCTGGACAAGTTATACAAATATAGTACTGACTGGGTCTATATTCATTCCCCCCTCTTTATTGTCGTTTTCCTAGGGACCACTGTTCTTAAAAATAGCTCGATTCCCAAGGTCCCTGGCAGACCTTACTTGGGTTCCCTTGTTTCTTTAAAATCATAAAATATTCTAACACGAGTCAGCTATATATTGTTGTGGTTCGTCTATATGTTATGTGATACTGCAGGTAGCTAAAATTCTAAGACTTTTATAATGTATTGGCTAATTATTAGGGTGAGTCAAGATGAATTCCTAGTAAAAGTTAGTATTTTGTTAAAATCAGTGGGCGTACTTCTTAAGATTAATAAACATTCTGGAAGGGTCGTCGTCCAAAGACAAAGATGCAAACATGTTAGTAGAAAGATTATCTCAATAATGTCCTCCGAAATGCTAATTGATAGTATTAAACCCTGATCATTTGCAGACGCTGAGTTTAGAAAGTTTTTTCCTAGGCTTAAATACTAAGAAGGACTGTGTTGTCTCTGATGTTATTGGTAGTCAGAGTTGGTTGACTACAGTTTATTTGTTTGAAGCGTTTTATATAGCGCAAACATGACCTGTCATGGTGTCAGAGAGCTATACATATAGCAAACAAGTTATACATACAGGGAGAAGTGCAATAAGGAATAAGCAAGCAGCAATACAGTTACAGTATTACAGTCGGCCGGCAGAATCAAGATCCGGAGGAGCCCACAGGAAAATAGTCAGGCTGAGTGGCTTCAGGGCTACTATTGAAGGAAACTATTAAACAGAAGTGTTTTTATTTCTTTTTTGAATGAGGTAGTCAAAGGGTTTGATCTGATTTCAGGAGGCAGTGAGTTCCATATTCTTGAGGCTAGACCAGAGAAGGAGCGGGTGTATGTTTTCTTTGTGTTGAACTTCTTTGATTTCAGCAGTAGGGAGTGAGCGCTTCTTAAGGCACGACTACCACTACACAGTTTGAGTTTATTGGCTAGGTAGACAGGAGTGTTATGGTGGCGGGCCTTGTGTGTCATACACGCTATTTTCAACAGGATTCATGCATCAAACAGGTGCCATTTTAGATGTATTAGGTCTGGTGTAATGTGATCGAATCTTCTGGCTCCGGTGATGAGCCTAGCAGCTGAGTTCAGTGTGGCCCTTAGTGGCACTAGTCTTACTTTGTGTAAGCCTGCAAGAGTCACACTCCCGTAATCTAAACGGGAGATGGCCAAGGATTGGACTACTAACTGAAAGTCATCAGGGGGTGAAAAGGGTTTGAGTTTACTTAGTATGTTCAGTTGGAAATTGGCTCCTCTTGTGGTAGCACTGATATGACTTTGCATATTCAAATATTTGTCCAACGTTATACCTCAAAGAACCCAATTCTGATTGGGTGGTGGAGCATTTTCGTGTCAAATGCTTCAGTGTTGTAAAAAGTAAGCCTTTATTTCGAGTTTGTGCCCTTTTACTAAGCAGGCCGATTGAGCATTACATTATGAACATGCCATTGCGTCTTCAAATTAGGCGTTAGCGTGGTCTAGAATGTGCATTAACATGACATAATTGCCTGTCACCTGTGCTGTGGATCTTGATCCATGGACAAGGGTCATAACAAGGTTGAAAGGCAATCATCCTCTTGATAGTGACCACTAGCTAGTTTAATAACACTATTGCAACATGGTTATGTGGTTCTCAGTAAACCTTCTAGAGCATGTTTTAAGTCCCCCCTCACATGTGTGGCTTTGGTTGGCAAAAACTAAGCCATTGCCATGCATGCAGATTCTACTGAAAATGCCAGTCAGCAGGACCTGCAGGTGGGAAATCACCCCATCATCAAAGGAAATAAAGTCCTTGGAGGGGTCTTTGTGGTACCCCAAGAGCATGTACTGAAATCCTCCTGTGTCTTCCATAGAAACTGAATTACTTTTTGAACTTTAGGCTTGCAGAACAGTGAGTGTGACTTGTGCTCAAACAGTCACTGTGTGGTAGCCGGAGCTACGGAAGGGAGTGAGGACTCTGCTCACTATAGTAGTAATGCTAAAAAGGATTAACAGCCTGGCATTCTCATGTCACAACCATTGCAGTTAAAGTTAGATCACAAGTGCCCTTGCCACTCCGAAGTTTAAAACGCTCAGCACTTCCACTGTACACAATGATGAGGAGCATATTGTCGTTTAGTTCCTATAAAACCTATACAGGATCTGCGCGTTTGGACAACATACACTGCAGGATTGGTGTCAGACTGATTCTAGACACCCCCACTGGGTCTGTTGGCCTGTGTACCAGCTAGCTCACAGTGCCACTAGAAACTCCTCTTATCAAGGCGAGAATAGTTCTTGGCAACTATCGAACAAGACAACCCTGATCCCTCAGGACCGTGGAAACGGTGTACTACTTTTCGCTCAGTCACTCGTGCTCACTTAGTCTCAGAGAGATACACAGAATAAACGGCGCCAAAGGCAAGCCCGTCTGCACCCGGAGCGCGCCCGGAGCTCGCCCAGCGCCAGAACCCCTGGTCTTTTTGGGCCCCTTAGCTTCACAAGAAAACATCTTTTTGAGCTCAGGGGAGGTGAGTGCATTGCCCCTGATGTTCTTCATACATGGGACAAGCCCGGCGAGTTTAACTGTACCGGATGTGATTATCGGCTCAACCCGGCACTGGGTACTGTTAACGGCGCCGAGGATGCAGGGAAGATGGGTTTGTGGGGAAACGAGGGAGAGACTGAAGCCCCCGTGACCTGTGTGAATGGTCCGCCGACGTCCAGCGCTAGTAGTGGTTTTTTGGGCAGAGGTGTCAGGACGATGCACGACCAGTCCCTTCAATGTATACTACTAAACACTCGATCATTAGTCAAACACAAGTATCAGTTAGAATGTCAGTTACAGCGTTCCAAACCGGATATAGTTTTCCTGACTGAGACCTGGACTGATGAGACCTCGGACCCTGACTGGAATATTGCCCTCTGCCCAGGCTATGTAGCGACTAGACAGGACAGGATTGGGAATAAAGGAGGGGGAATAGCCTTAATCTATCGTGAACACTTAAAGGCGCGAGTTAAAGCAATCTCACTGCTTCCGGCGGAGGTGATGCGTTTTTCCTTCAAGTTAAACAACATTTCCACGTTTCAAGGCCATCTCGTCTATCGGCCACCTGGCCCCAGAGCGGTTTTTTCTCAAGCCCTCCAGACCCTATTAGAGTCATGTCTAAATTTCCCCTCACTCACTATTTTGGGTGATTTTAATTATCATCTGGAGTTAAGCAATAATCCAGACACTAGCAGACTCCTTGATAATTTAGTAGCATACGGTCTCACCCAAATAGTGTCTGAACCTACTCATTCAGCCGGCCACACGCTGGATGGCATATTCACCAATAATCCAGACATTACTCTGACCAAAACTTTGTCGCTACCCTGGACAGACCATAGGGTGGTCTATTTCGACTTTAAGACAACTCAGTCCACTCACCCAGTTCCAAATCGACCATCTAGGGTAAAAACTCGGTTGTGGAACAAGATGCAAGGGAGTGAACTAGAACATGCCCTTAATATGTGTCCCCCCACATTGGTCATGGATAATGATGAAGCAGCCCACCAGTTTGACAACTGGATCCATACAGCAGTTCACTGTGTAGCGCCTGAAAAAACTATTTCAGTAAAAAGAGGTCCAGCAACCGCGCCATGTTATGGACCGGACCTTAAACGCATAAAGGTCAAATGCAGAAGAAGCGAACGAACCTGGAGATCCGATTACAGTAAGGAGCACAAAGTCTCTTATAATTTAGTGTTAGAACAATATAAGGAGGCGATTATTGAAGGCAAACGTGCGTACTTTACTGCGAAAATTGAGGATGCCAGTAATTCCTCTAAGGAACTTTTTAAATCTATTCAACTGTTAGCCAAACCGCAGCAGGCCAATCAGTTTAGACCAGACCAAGCCTTTTGTAATAAACTGGCTATTTTCTTTCAAAACAAGGTGCAAATGATCTACAACGATCTCCTTAACACGTCTAGTGTCACGGATGATTGTAAGAGGCCACCATTGGAGGAGAAGGTAGCTCACTGCCAGCTAACTAGTTTCCGGTCGCTCTCTCAGGAGGAGGTGAACAACCTCCTCCTATCTACAAAATCAGGTTCTCCAAACGATCCCTGTCCCCCTGCCACTATGCACTTAGTCTCTGAGAAGATCAGTGCACATCTAACCCCCCTTCTAAACCAAGTCATAGTGTCTGGAATTTATCCTTGTGCCTGGAAAAAAGCATGCATTAGGCCTATCCTTAAAAAGCCGGCCCTCGACCCCACTGAGACCAAAAACTACCGTCCAATTTCCGGGCTGCCGGTAGCAGCCAAAATTCTCGAAAAATCTGTCAACAAGGAGTTAATTCAATACCTGGACTCCAATAATTTGCTTGACCCGACCCAGCACGGTTTTCGGCCATGCCATTCGACAGAGACAGCCCTGATCATGGCAACGGAGGAGATAGGCAAAGTGATGGATGGGGGGGGGGGCAGAGCTGTCCTTATCCTCTTAGACCTATCAGCAGCATTTGACACCGTGAACCACACGGTGTTAGTGCAGCGGCTGAAGGACGTGGGAATTGAGGATACAGCTCTGGCCCTTCTCTCCTCCTTCCTAGCAGCACGGGAGAAGAACATACATTGGGAAAGTCTACAATCTGACACCTTTCATCTCCCGTGCGGAGTACCACAGGGTTCAGCCCTGTCTCCGACGCTTTTCAACTTGTACGTCACTCCTTTGGCCAGACTCATTAGAAAGCACGGTTTCACCTTGGTCTCTTACGCAGATGACTCTCAGCTCGTAATATCTGTGTCTAACCAACCAGAGACTGTTGCTTTCATGCCTGTTTGACAGATATTATGAGCTGGATGAGTCGAAACTTCCTCAAGATAAACACCGACAAGACGGAGGTACTGGAGTTTGGTAAGGGCCAATCACTGTGGAACCAAACTTGGTGGCCGACGGCGGCAGGTGAATGCCCCTGCCCGACCGCCAAGGTTAAGAACCTAGGAGTGATCTTTGACAATCAGCTCAACTTCTCGGCCCAAGTCAATCGTCTGACTTCCTCTTGCTTCTTCCTACTGAAGAGTTTACGGAATATTTTCCCTTTCATCCCGCAGCAGCTTCGGAAAACTGTAGTAGTAGCTCTTTTTCTTTCAAAATTAGACTACTGCAACGCTCTTTTTTATGGGCATCGACAAGGCACAGAGGATGAAATTACAATCATTACAAAATGCTGCGGCACGATTGTTATTAAATATTCCCAAAGGCCATTCCACCTCTGCGGGTATAAGATCTCTTCACTGGCTCCCTGTCCAGCAACTAGTGGAATTTAAGGCCCTCTGTCTGGTGCACAAGGCGCTCCATGGAGGTGGCTCGGCGGAGATCCAGAAAGTGTTCTCCTGGTACACCCCCTCCAGAACTCTTAGATCTACAAACACGGGCCTTATCCATACTACTAAAATTCGTAGAGCAAGATGGGGGGGTCGGAGTCTATCACACTGTGCAGCCAAGCTATAGAACCAACTGCCTTCTACCATGAGACTTCAACCTAACCAGCAGATTTTTAGGAAAACGCTGAAGTCCTGGCTGTTTTGCTTTAAACTAAACTTCCGGTTTCTACGGCCCAGTCTCCTCCTGTACACACCTAGCGCCAAGACGCTGCGGCATTCGAGCGCTTTAAAAATGACTATCCTATCCTATCAGTAGGGACGTTTTCAATAAGTATTTATTGAACAGTCGTTATTCTTGTGTAAAATAGGTGTGCTGAAACAATCATTAGACAGTAACAGATATAGATGATTAGAAGCTCTAGGAAAGTAAAAGGATGGTAGAGTTCTACCATCTTGCTATAACCATGAGTACAGGCAAGTATATAAAACACATGATAATAAAATGCGTACTCCTACGATGCTACCCGAACTAGATGTACCTAAGTGTACCTAGCATGTATGTAGGTGTTAAGCCAAGAATCCCTCTAGGATGAAGTCAACCCCCATTACCTGAAGAGAGAAACAGTGGGACCCCGTCCTGGTTTCGGGTTGGATACCCCGCAAGGGATGTCAGACCACTGCGAGCTGGAGCGTCTGCATGCAGTGGCTTCAGCGTCTCGCGTCAGTGTGTCGGCATGTAAGTCCTGATCTCTTCTATCTGTCTAAGCAAGCTGTGATGTTTATATACCCGAAGGTATCCCCAGGGGTTCTACCTTGTTGTGCCACTGTCGGACTTAGGATGACGTCGGGAATGAACCTTGTACATAGTAATTATGCAGGAGATGGTAGTCCTGCTGAGCTTCGAAGAATCCAAAGATCCTCATGCATAATGTATGAGGCTATTGTTCAGGGAAAACCCCACGTTCTGTAAGCAGTACTGTAACTAGGTAAAGGGTCAGTCCTAACAGCCCGTTATGTTTGTAATGTAGGGATGAATATAGGTGAAAGGTTGGGATGTTACCCAAGCCTATATTTGGGGTACCTATATGGAATTTAACAATATCCTTGGGGGTGACGTGATCTTTGGTAAGTTAAGAGAGGAAAAACTATATAAACCAGTACCTGGTACCTGGAATAGAATGTATAGTTATATGCATATTAAAATAGCACACAAATAACAAATCAAATATCCATAAGAATATATTTTGGTATAAAAGCTCATCATACTTAAGGAGGAGGGATCTCTGCCTTCAGGCGGAAATCCAGTGAGGTGCCTGCAAGGAGGAATACAAAACAAGAAAAACAAAAGCAAAGTGGTGGTATGGTGAGAACTAGAAAGGCGCAGAGAGCCACTAACACACAGAAATGCCAGGCCAATTCCAGTAACTGAGAGCAAGCCTTTTTAGGTCTTGCTGATATAATTCTTTTAGCTATCTGTTGCTGAAAACCTATTGCGGACAACACCATTACTTACAGTTGGTTTTGGGTCACCCCATTGCTTTCATTGGCTTGGCTTTCTAGTCAGACTCATTTGCTTGTATCTTATTCAATGACTTTTCATCCTCTTGTATTTGTCCCTCACCTAAAGCATAACTTCTTTGATGTTCTTTTGATTGGATGACTTGTATACTTCCATTTTAAGGAAACTGCTTTTTCTTTTGCCTTTAGTATGCCACAGGTGTACGTGTGTTTTCTTGCTCTCTCCCCATGTGCTTCTTTCACCTTCACATGCCCCCATGCTCTCCTCCTTGCCCCACACACTCCCAAGATCATTCATTGTTTCCCTCTCAATCAGTTTTGCTCTTGTCATTTTTGTTTTTAATTTAAGCCCTACGACCTCTTCAGATGCTCCCCCCACCTTGTTACCTGTTTGCACTCTGTGTCAATCTCCGACCCTCTTCACCATTGCTCTCTCAACTTTCCCCTTTTCGGATTTTTGGAGGGCCCTGCAGCTGCAAGTGGGTCCCTGGCCCCTCCTTTCAGAAAATGTGCTTTGGCACATATGTATCTTATTTTCTGGTATTCCACGATTCTCAACTGTCGCCCTGTAATGCGATATAAAAAAACTAAAAAGAGTCCGTCATGCCATATGAGCATGCAAGTTAGGTGACAGATGCACACAGTATAGGTCATCACAGTGGGCTGCTGCAGTGTCATGATGCATATGTGTGCATGTGTGATGACTCGCACACGTGTACACATCATCACACTGTTTCCTTTTTATGCCATTACTGGGAATGCCTAAGGGCAGCAGGAGAACGGGGCCAGCCGAACTAGCACGAGGCGGGTATTAACACCATAGGCGACATCTACCGCGATAGCACGCTTATGAAATACGATACCTTAGTGGAGGAAGAGGGAATCCTGCTGGGTCTCTTTACTAGTCACGCATCCTGGATAAACACACTGCAACGACACTGGGGAGACACTGCACAAGAATTACAAACACATCTCATAATGCAATACATACATGTCTTGGGAGAAGGGAGACATCTCACCGGATGGTTTGCTGACGCACTTCGTATGCAGACGACAGTAGACTTGGCACCCCTATGAAACCGCTGGGAAACAGACTTGGCCCGCCCATGCACACCCAAGGAGTGGGACATGATACTAGCGAGCCCCCCATTCATCCCTCGCAACGCAAGGTTCCGATTGATCCAGTATTACATACTGCGCAGGGCATATCTTACACCGTACAGAATCAATCAGTATTTTTATAGACAAGATGCATGCTACCCGCGATGTAGTCTTTGTGACGCTGATATCCTAAACATGCTATGGTCGTGCCCTGCACTGCGTAACTACTGGGAGGGAGTGACACTGTACCTGTCCGAGTGCACTGACAGAAACATTTCAAACTCATGGGAGATCTGTGTACAGGGCATGTTTGCAAGAGACAAGAAACAGAGATCCACCTCTAGATTTCCGGATCTAGGCCTGGTGGTGGTCAAGCGTCTCATAATACGATGCTGGAAATCTAGCGAACCCCCGTCTTTACAGGCCTGGTTCTACTCAATTCTCAACTGGGCTAGGGCGGAGGGTCTATCTCTCCACCAGGAGGACACTCTAGGCTCGCGTAAATTCCCTATCTCATCCAACTGGGATGCAATATTGACAGCCCTACAATCGGCATTGAGCTCTGAGGGGAATTCTGATCATGGTGACGAAATGTAATCTGCAAACAAAGTGCTGCGGACCCACATACCAGGGACCCCATAGTTAAACTGATTCAGAAGGTGTACAATACGTGACAAGAAGTGGGGCAAACTAGAAAACTAAGGCAATAATCGTATTTATTATATAGCGACTAGAATCTGCAAGGAGCAACAGCGAACCTTTTTCCCTTTCCTTCTGTTGGCTACTCTTTTGTTGTTAATTCCGGGTTACATTGTTTGTGCTACGACTGCATGATATATAGCAATTTACCTCTGATTAACATGGAAGCTCGTGTTCCACAACTCACAAGTGAGCTGGAGGATGTCAGTGTGTTATGCGGCAGTATCATAGCGAGTGTAACAGTTCACTTTATACACAGGGCTTCTCTACATAGAATACTTATAACCGCAATGCATAGCATTAACTATTCAGAACTTGTATCAAGGGAATGAAAAACTGAGCAGAGAATGCTAGCATTAACAAATGTTTACACTGTACAAAGCTTAACGAACACCCTCAATGTTAAAGTATTGAATGTAAATGCTACATGAAAAACCTCTAATAAACCGATCTAACAAAAAAAAATCACACTGTTTCCTTTTTGTGCCGATGCAGTTCAGCATTGGTAAACCAGGATTATTTTCTTTCTGTCGATGCTGAACAGCTTTGGCAAAGCCAATAGGTCTGCATTGACAAAGCTAAAAAGGGAGACCTATTGGCATTTCTGATGCCTTTTTAGGTCTCGCCCTGAGCCAGCGCTTGCGCTGGTCTGGGCGAGACATTTAGTCAGTGGGCTTTCAGAAATGCGACCACAGCTTTTTGTGTGGCATTCTGCGCGCGGTTACGCGCACAGGCACGAGCGCCATCGGGCTTTCCTCTCGCTCTCCCGCGCACGCCTCGCTCTGCCTCTCTGTCTTGCTCGCCCCTCCCCCACCAGAGCTGCCATCTGTCTTTCTCTGCACGCACCACTCGCGTGCTTGTTTTCTTTCACTTTCGCGGCCCCGCGGCTGCATCACTTTTGCGGCCGCGCGGCCAATGCTTGTTTTATTCCTACGTGTGTTTTGCTGCGCACACTGCAGTAAGTGCATTGACCCAATAACGTTTGGAAACGACAAACTGTCGCTTTTCTGCTTGTTCCCAGAGTCGGGCTGGTCTCGCTGGCCCTGGCCCCAGATTGTTGTTTGCCTGTCACTGTAATCCAGCGATGAAACCTCTGCCTTCCTCATATGCAAAGCGGGCCACGAGGGCCAGAGAATGGGGGGCTCTGGTGTGGGTGTGAGGAAACTTCTCACCACCTGACTGCGCCGGGGGCGAGGCCAGGCACCATGTCTCCGGCTGAAGCTTCTTCTAGGAGTCACGGCTCACAGCTTTCCATCCGCAGGCGCCCACCGGTCAGGGTCTGCAGCAAGGACGGGCTCTCTGACAAGTTCTCCGAATGCACGCCGAGCTTACTGTGGGACCCTAGGTTCTGGCCTTTTGCTTCCCAGAAGCTAGCTTCATGAAGCCCGCCTCACAATGTGGACGAACTGAACGCTCCAACGACCTGCCCATAGAACTCTAGGCCTCTCTTTGGCGGCATCTAAGGACGAGCGTGATGCTCACTTTACATATAGTTTTAGCAGTTGCCACGTGCACGCTAGTTTTGCGGAATTTGGGAGGTATCGTTAAATTGAGTGCCTTGGAAAGTCCAGTAACGCTAGTGTAAAGGGAGTCGCGTTTGTTAGCCATATATTGGTACCTACCAGCATTATCGACTACTATCCAAACATGATAAACGCACATCAGATTACTAAATGAGAGGATGTATTTCTCTGTAGCTAGCTCCCCTAGTAACCACTGTTTTGTTTATTAAAAAGCTGCTGCTTTGCTTTCTTATTAAAAAATATTTAAAACACGTGCTCGACGTCACAAGCCAAGCGATGAGTGATGCTATTTCCTGCGTTAGATTCAAAGGCCCAGACATGTGAGATCTCTTTCACATCCCCTATGGTACTGGCACAATGAGGCCAGGCAAGGCTTCTGGGACGCACGCGAGTTCACCCTCCATGCACTTTCTACTTATGGCCTTATCCTGGCAATAATGAACTACAAATCCCAGCATGCTTAGTGCTTCGGGTAAAATGACAGACCTGTCCGAAAGACACCCTCAAGACACAAGGTTACTTGGCAGCTATGTGTCTAAAAACCCTCCTGTCATCATTTCTAATGTTTCCTTCGTCTTCTAATTAAACTATTCCCTCGAAAAGCCCATCGTACTAGACATATGTGAGCTTCTTTCACTTGTTAGTTACTAGAGCTCAGTCCTTTTATTTCATTGTTTAAAAAAACAAGCATGTGCATTGCAATAGGTCTCGCATTTACGCGGGTTTAAGCTAATGGTATTGTAAATGACAATGCGTTTTATTTATGTTTTAAAAACGAAAACAAAAATAAAAGGCATTGTTATTTGTAATGTCAATAGCTCAAACTCGTGTAAATGCGAGACCTATTGCATTGCAAAAGCTTGTTTTATGTAAGCTGTGCGTCCCATGGCCTGAAAGTGGGATACGAACAGGACGACCATTTTGGAATGGAGCATCTGATATCATTGGGCAGGAGTAGTTGCCATGCCAGTCCACTGTAAGCTGCAGAGTCTCTACGGGCTGACCTTCATCACAGGCGAAAATCTCCCCAGACACAGACTTGAAATCTTTCTTTTGAAAGGGTCAGGTCTGCATGAAACTGCCAACAGGACCATGCACCGATGGGACCAGAGACAGGCACCCTCTATCACAATATTCTAGACACCCCTTGACCATCGCCCGGTGTCCGATACCACAGTTCTCCATGCTCCTGCTCTCATTCGGTAAGAGCAGTAGAACAGATCATGTTAATGTTCAAGTAGTGAGCTTTTAACAGAGTTGCAGCTCCATTGTTTTTAATGGCCTGCTGCACATTTGTATGTTCTAATGACCTAATATATGTCGCTACATATGGAAACGTTCCAGACATAATCAACATTCTCATGTGACATCCTCATTTTATACCAAAACCTATGAGTGTCTTAATTTTCATCATCCTCTTACAAATAGTCCAACTATACCTTTAACAGGGTACTCATTTACGTCCACTGATGGTCACTTCACTACACTCTAACACTTGCGTCACAGTTCTACCAAGTCCATCAGGAGCCAAAAGGGTTCCGTCATTGCTAACTCACACGACAATGCAATAGGCATCTCACATCAACTTTCGTTAAACAGTCCTTAGTTCACTGGGTGTGTTTTACAGATGGATTCAACATATCCTTTTTAGGTCTCGCCCTGAAAGCCAGCGCTTTAGCGCTGCCTCTGGGCGAGACGTTTTGTAGTGGGGTTGCAGAAATGCGACCACAGCTTTTTGGCTGGCATCGAGTGTGCGGTTACGTGCACAATGACGAGCAGAGGCGCCATATGGCTTTCCTCTCTCGCACATCGCACACCATTTGGCAGCCTGCTTTCACTTTTGCCTTGTAGCCGTGCACGTGCACAGCTGCTGCTCGCACTCCCTCCTCCCTTCTCCCCCTCCCTTCTCGCCCAGCCCTTCTTGTCACCTCGGCTTGCACTCACCCCTCCTTTCTCCCCTTTCGGCCGCTTTGATGTTCTCAGTGAGCCGCGCGGCCAATGCTGGTTTTCTTTCTCTGCCGTTGCAGGCAGAGTCAAACCTGTAAAGTTTTTTTGCCTTTCAGCCTCCTTCAGTTACTGGCCTTGAACAGGGTTGCTGAAAGTGTTGCACATGAGTGATCATAAGGTATGGTTTCTTACGGCCGAAACCCTTCAGGCATCCATGCACACGGGTATATTTGTACATTAAGTGAATTTGTAAATAAACCAGTTGCATGCTCATTTTATTCACAAAGTAAATACGGGTAAATTGAAATAGAAATGTGTAAATAATAAATGCCAAAAAATCCTGTAGCCCTGGGTGTCAAGTACACAGCGCAGCTCGAAGCTCTGACTGATTGACCGCATCTGACAGACTAGTTAGGACCGGGGCCATAAACACAGTTCCCCCGCATTACGTTTTTCTGTATATAGTGACTGTGACATCAAGTGCTCAAATACAGAGCTACAATTTCAAGGTAGCAGATCTTGCTAGAATTCTCTTTCAAAGTATGTTATGTTCTCCACCAGTGCCACGATTAACATTTGGGATGTTTGATCGAAGTGAACCATCTGCTTTGCTCAATTTGTTTTTAGCAGAATGAAAGACTGGTGTGAGAGGTGAAATCTCAACCCTAATGTCCTCTTTTAGAACGGAATGCTGATTCCGGAGTAATGCTCTAATTGTGTTACAGCTTATGGTTGCACAGTTTATTTTCCAATTTCACGACACAGAACAAAATTACTTGTGCACATATTTATCACTTTTTGGGCATTTATCTACAGAACATTTTACACCAACCTTGTTTTAATCTTCATAGTATTTCCATATTAAATGCTGTTATACCTCATTTCCGTGATGCAATAACTTTTAACTAAGTAGAATAAATAAATGTGCAGTTATTTTATTCGATTGCTCAGAAAACTAAATGAGACTTTGGGTATTATCACTTGTTACCTCCTTAGCAAGACGCACTTAAAGTCAGAGAAAAACTGATAGTATTCACATAAAAATAAAATAGTCTAAAAGCTATCTGAATAACACGTTGCAAAGCAGCAGTGGATTAGCACAAAACTTTCTAAGTACCACTAATACTGCTTTAAGCTACGTTAGCCAGATCATAGAGTACATTATTGAAGCAGTGCTTTCTGCATTTCTGGGCAAGCAATGCTGGGATTCTTTTCACTTCACAGCCAGTTTATCACTTCACATAGAGAATACAGCTGACACGCATTTTGTCCAACCAATTATCAGGACTTCTTCAAGGCTACAACATGTTGTATGCAATTAACGTTAACATGGTCTTTTTTCCTGTCTTCTATGTGTTACATTACATGGCCAAGTCACAACTAGTGTTGTCGGGTTGATCAGAGATGTGTCTATAGCCAAACCTTTCTAGTATTATGTACCTTCCTTTTTCACATTTTTAGGTGTCGCCTACCAGATAGCCTCTAGCTGTTTGTAGACCACAGCCTCTTGTGGACCGTACCAGAAACTTACAGATGTCTTAGAGCCCACTGCTTCTTGCCATTTGTTGGCTTTATTGCCACTCTCATTTGCTTGCCTCTTAATCAATGGCTTGCCTTCATCTTCTTTTATGTTCCTACCCTGGAGGATAGCCTCTTTATGGGCCTTATAATTATTTGGCTGTATTGTATCCTTCCACTGCTCACATTTAGGGAACTGCTCTTTTCTTCGTCTTTCAGAAATCCATGAGTGTGCACATGTTCTAGGCTTATTCTGTGTGTGCGCTCCTCCTCCCAGCCAACTGCACGCCCCCATGCTCATTGTTGCTCTCTACTTCCACTTCGCCTTTCCCTCACATACTGCTTTTCCTTTCGATTCTGTACCTCACCCGCATATTAAGCCTTGCTCCCTTCTATCTTTTCCCTTTGCAATCATTTACCCTAAATCTCACCGTATCCTCTCCTCAACCTGCTCTCTTCATCCTCTCCTTTGATGTTTATTCCACCTCTGTTGATAATCAATATAAATAAATATAAATATATATATATATATTGTAATTGGTGGGCACAAGTGATTTTTTTTTTTTTTTTAATATCCAAGTGGCATTTGTCATCTTGGACCAGAGAATAAAACAAGCATTGGCATAGCCAATAGGTCTCGCCTTTGGGACCTTATAAGTGTTTCGCCATTCAACAGTTAATGTTGTTGCACCAAGGATATTGTGCTGGATAACTAAACACTTATAAGGTCCTAAAGGCGAGACCTATTGGCTATGCCAATGCTTGTTCTCTAAGCTGGGGTAACAGCAATGAAAACACCCAACACGTACACCTTGGGCAGAAGCAGTGCAAGCTTCCATCCTTCAGAGGACAGGTAGGGCTGTGGCAGCAGTAGTACGATCTTTACCCACCACAGGACACACACAAATCAGGCAACAGCAGTGCAAGCTTTGCTTCCACACCGAACAGGTACAGCACAGCAGTAGCGAAGCAAGATTCTCTGCCTCACAGAAGGCAGGAGGTGAAATCTTCCATTCTGGCAGTCCACCAGAACAGATCCAGCAGGGAAGACTAGTACAGGCTTTCATCGCTCACAGAACATGCACAGGTAAGGCGTGAGTAACGTAGGTTACAGAAAGACCCCTGGAGCTGTAGATGAACTTACTGAGGTGAATGTACAGATGGATGAATTTGTGAATGTGCAAGTTCTGAGATCCTTCTCACCTAGGTGATTCCCTAGGTCAACATCCTGAAGGTCCTGCTGCTGTCACTCGGAGACCATCTGTTTGCGTTGGTTATTTGGTAGGGCAACAAAACAAGTCGCAATTGATGTTTATTCCTGAAGTTGTAATGGACATATTGGATCAATCTGAAGACTGCAATGATAGTTTGAATTGCATGCTGGTTTGGAATTGCTCTAAGGTGATGAATTAAAATACATGAAGTGGAAAAGTGAAACAACGTGGTTTTAATGATTGAAGCTTTAATGATCTCTTGAGTGTCTATACACCTTGGGACTGAACTCATATGAGTAGAGCTATCTAGGGATTATTTCGTTTTACGCATATTGAGAAGTAGCCCGTTACCTCGTAGGTCATTGTTATTTAGAAGAGCTCACCCATATCTTAAGTAACCAGCTCTAGATAGGCACACAGGTGCCAAGCTCTGCGAAGAGGTTTTGAATGTGTGAGCACCAGGTGCTGCGCAGTCCCAACCTCGGTGCTGCACCTGTCCAAAATGTTGAAGGCAGCTACTGGTTGGCTTCCTGACATCCTCCTTTGTGCTCCTCATGCTCCTTTGTGGTGACCTCCTCCTGTCCCAAAGGGAAATTGATATGTCAGTGAGTTGGCTATTTGGGTCAGGATCTGCTACCAAAGTGGGTTTAGTATAGTTTTCATCGCGGACTACAATGTTGTGTAAAATTTACATTTTCTTAAGGCAGGACCATCGAAAAATAAGTTTATTTCTACATTAAGGTAAAGTATCACAGCTGTAGGAAAGGCAACTTAATTGCACCTTCACGTTTAACCAAGCACCACTGCACACGTGGTTCCGCCTCAGGAACATTCGGAAACTTGATAATGTTCTTTTCAGTTATGTTGAATCGTCATAAAATGGCGAGCACCTAATGCAGTCTGTAGCAGTAATTGAATGCAAATGTAGTCTTGTGTATCTGTAGGGAAAAGATATGCGATTAGTTAGGTGCAGCAGAAAAGTATACATTGGAATATAAATTATTTTCTTTATACGGGCTCAAGCAATTTTCATTTTTTTTTCTCGAAGGCGCTAGTTAGATATCCTTTGTGTACGTGCTCCGCATTGTACAGCAAAATGGTCCACAATATTAAATCTAATCGGGAAGGGATGCAGCTCAAAATGGAAATTGTTTGGCGCCTGAAGAATATCTTGTTAGCGGTAGGTGAAAGCACATAATGAAAGTCCTTTCTTCTAGTTATCTTTAACGTCAGCCACTAAAGACATTGCTCTGCTTTTTTACAAGAGCAAATGAGGTACGTCGGGCTGTTTATGCAAATCACGAAACATAACCTATCATTTTGTACATTGCCCATTTGCAACAGTTTCTTTCAAGGTTTTAAATTATTCATTCTGCATTTATGCGGTATAATTTCTACCGCCTTTTATATAGAGAGACATTTTGTATCACATTGGGCTTGCCAGTTGTACATAGTTGTAATAATTTTGCTAACTTTTTTTAGTAATTTTCTACCTACGCATTTTGTGTAAATCTTCTAATGGTTATTGTCATTATCTTTTTGAAAAGTCTGTGTGTTCTTTCATGGTGAAGTAATGGTCTGCATACGTCTCTGGAAACCAGCATTCCTTTATCATCATCATATATATTGAAGCGTCCGTTAAACATGAGATGCTTAACCTATGTTGACGTAGCTCATGAAAGTTACTGTAAAGTGATGTGAATTGGGAATGTATGTTTTAATTGAATAGAGCTTTGCTGCCCTGAGATAAAGAAAAAAACGAATTGGCATGCATCATTCTGCTGTAAAGGTAGTATTCAGAGCTTATTGGGTGAGCAAATAATCCATTAGGGCTCTATTTCGAAAACATTTTTCTGTTGATTATCATGTGATGGGCATTTCCTACTTATGTTGCATTAATGACTGCGTGTATGGTGCGTGTATGGCGTGTGCCATGTTAAAAGCTGCTTCGGGTGCGTTATAACTCTGTAAAGATGCAGGGATGGGAGAAGAAATACGAATAAAGGGTGAAATGATTGAAGAAATTAAAATAAATTGACCAGGCCTTTTGGGCTGGTAAGAGCTTTGAAATAGAATAAAATCGGATGTCTTTAAAGAATGGGGTACAGAGTTTTTCTAAATGTGTGATGGGTACTCTCTGGACAGAAAGTAGGTGCAAGGTTCCTGCACAGACAGCCCCTTCCTGAAACCGGTACACATCTGCAGGAATAACTAGTGCAGACACTAATGAATCATTCACAACTAGACATGCAACATTAGGCTTTAGAGAAGGTCTGATGATGTAAAGGTGACCACAGGAGTGATATGAGAAAGTGTTGGTCCTCCTTCTCCTGTAGATTTGTCTTCTAGTTTGCAAGTGTGCCAATTGAGGCAATGTTGTAAGACAGCGTGTGCGGGCGGTGCATAGAACAGCACACACCAGGGAGCAGACTAGACCAGACCAGAGGGCCAGGAGGTCAGCAGTCGTCTACTGGTCCGGGCCCTCCAAGTCCCACAGCCCATATAGGCGCCAGTGACCGCTTGTCTGCCAGGAAAGACATCTGCTGCATAGCAGTTTCAGGAGTATTCCCAGCCTTGTAGAGAGTCACTAAGAGATGCCAACAAATAATCTAGCCACCAACCTGAACTAAGGATTCCGCCTTAAGGCTGTCACCAGCAGTGGCCAAATATGATCCTTATACTAACCACAAATGGCTTAAATTACCAGACCCAACCCTTGTATTCCTAACCTTGAGTTTCACAGGGGGGTTGTGTGGGGAGAAGCTCTTCCTGCACAGCGACTATCCAGCTTCCTGCCCTTATTAATTCAAGGTCACATTACCGCTACACATTATTTTTCCCTACGTATCACTCATTAGCTTGCAAAAAGGAGAACCCCGCGCCTCTGGACTATCTGTTGTGGTAGAAGTGAAATGTTAGAGGGCAATCTCAAAAGTAGCATGTCTGCAGTCATCGGTACATCTATTGGTACCATCCCACGGTATAGGGAAGATCCTTGTCATAGCGTATTTCACACAGCAGTGTAGGGGTTGTATAAAGGTAACATGCACAAATGTTTAAAAGAAAAATATGTTCTCGTCAACTCATGGTAGAATATACAATCCACTAATAATATCATGGTTAGAACACTCCAATTAGCTCATAACAACAGAACATTCCTGTTCCAACATAAAACATTGCCACACACAACAAATACTAAGAAAAAGCCCAAGACACAGAGCATAGTTTAATTTTAAGGGATTGGTTGTAGGGAGGATAGACTGTTCTCCTTTATCTATCTAGTGGAACTAACCTTCCTGACTTTTAAACTGTCTATGTTTCTCCTCATAGTACATTTTGTCCCTTCTGATCTGGGACTCACGCCTGCCTAAATGTATGCTACATGCAGTTTCTTGTCCTGTTTTACCCAGTGGATGTATATTCTGATTTTATTCTCCTTTCAGCCTGTCAATGTAGCCATTGTTCAACTTGGCCCTCTACCTTCAACATTATGGCAATACAGCATCAGTTCAACAATCATTATGTAATCTGGAATAGATGGTTGCCCCTGAATATTACGCGTAAGCCGACTGACTTGGAGCATGCCCAGTTCTCCTTTATATTACATATCTTTTTCTTTACCTCATCTCTGCTTATCAAGTTTGATTTAGCAAAGCTGTTTAACAGAGATGACACACTCTTCTGTCTCATCTTTATTCAGGGGAAAATATCATCCCAGGTTTGCTGTCCTGAATGTTTACTACCAAAACCTGCTGCCTCACCTTGTTGTTGTTGACACCTTAAGTGTGACGGATATGCCCAGACATGCGTCCCATGCTCACTGTGCCACTGCAATCAAGCTATACCTGGCTGATTATCCATTTTCAAGGTGAAACCGGTACCAGGATGCTTGTATTCCAGTTCAGGGAGGACTTGGCTTGGCAGTGCGGGCTGGACTGTTTCCATGAGGAGCAGGGTCAAGGCTGATCTGCATATGGCTGGGTCCAGACTGAGGTGGCATGGTGGATGAAAAACGATGGACTGGGATGCAGCGCAAGCAATTGCCAGTGGCTGAGATTAATTCAAGCATTCCATCCATAACCTTGTTGTTGTAGTACCTGCACATACCAGTCGTGCCTTCTCATCTTAAGTTTCTACAGTGCTGTATGATATTGAAGCACTGGCAGTTTTTGATCCTTGCCTTTGGCATAAATTCTCTCCCGAGATCCTCCTGTGGCAGCTGTGCACAGTGCTGCGATAATAGGCCAGCCCCACCTGGAAGACTGACTCATCAATGCATATTCCTGTGCCAAGACTGGCAGTGTCACTGGGTCTATATGCCATGTTTTATTGGCTAATGGTTTCCTTATAAGCCACCACGACTCTCACACACCGTAATCCCAAGATATTGAATTCATTACAGCCTTTTTTGGGACACAAGGGGGTTTCATCTTTCTACCACTCACTAGTGCTACCAACTGTGAACACGCCTGTCTAGGCTGCTGTAGACACGGCACACAAATATCAGGAACTGGCTTCAAGAGCAGGGAGTCGTAGTGAATACCTTGAAGTTTTGGTGGTTTGCTTACGTTTCCCTGCACATGTATTCGCAATTGATAAGTCCAAGGTGGATTTTTCTGTTGTTCTGCAGGTTTTTTATGTTTCTGGGGCAACATGGACATACCTGCACCTAGGTCCCTTGATTTGTTACCTACTATAGCATTTGAGAAGACTTTTTAGCTACTTTAATTTAGTAATTCCAATAAACAGTAAAATCACAAGCCCCCAATTGTCACCTGATGAGTACCCCTCTATCTTAAATCCCCAGAGAATATCACAATGAATGTGGTAGTTATTGGGACAATGAAAGCAACAATATGCACCAGTTCAGCTCATTGCCGTCAGCGCTTCTCTGATATCACACCATATCCAGTGGAAAGCTTCTTTCTTTAGAATAATGAGCTCGTGTAGTTCATCATCAAGCCCTCACCTATAACACTTGTAAGGACAATGAAGGATTAAAAACACAACTCACCTGATACTAGAAGAGTCTGTAAAACCTAACACACTTCTATCCTGATTTGATATATTTTGGCTGTCTTTTAAACTAGAAATATGTCTAACTGAAAATTTGAAATATACAATATTAATTATAAATCTCTTCCTAGAATATATTGTGAGTAAAAATGCATGATATATGCAAGGCAATGAAACCTCTAGCAGTAAACCACTCAGCTCCAATATGCTTGTAAAGAATTCTGGCACTGTTGCTGCATAGCACTGGAGAAAATTGAGCTCAAAACAATATCACATAAATTCAAAGAGTAAGTATTCCTCGCAAACCACCACACCAAGATCCGTTATAGTTAGAAAAATCTACGACATGCAAACTCCAAGAAATGGTAACGAGTTCCTGGCACTGTTAGCCAAGTTCCTTCTACAACAAACTCTGAAAGAATATGTATACACCGCTGTGGAGATTCAGTACACAGTGGAGAATCCACAGTGATGGAAAACTTGGACACAAAAGCTGCACAAAGGGTAGATGAATGCTAGTTTAGCAAGATTGAGAAGCAGCATGCCCCTTGTTTTCCCTTCTTCTTGAATAGCCAGTCCTGGAAACATTAGTGCACTTCCGTAATCCTTCAGTATGGCAGGCACATCTCTCATGCATCCTGAGTCTTTCTTTGTTTTTCCTAATATTAGTTTGGTAAAGTCCCCTGCATTGCAGAAGTGCACCCCTGCCCTGAGTGCTGCCGCTGCAACAATATCTGGATCTGTTGTAATGATTGTTGGTCATGGGCGAACACGGATCTTGCGTGTCTGCCATGATATAGGCATGTCTCACTGTAATGTAGTCTTTTAGATTAGGAGGGGTGCATCAAGGGCTACCCTCATGAAGATAAGGGGCCACTGCCCTTACCTGGAGTTAAGGGACATGAGTATGGTGGCGGCAGCATACCTGTATTTGTATTTTTAATGAATATGGAATATGAACAGGCCTCTTTATTTGTGTCACAAGAGTGGAGCCTACTGGCCCATTTGCGTAAAGTTCTGTGGCTGTGTACTTAACTCACCCTTGTGCAGCACCAGACAGCACATGATACTTGTGTGTGCGAGCTGGGACAACATGTGATACTTACAGGTGAGTGCTGGGTTGCATGTGTGTACCTGTGGATGGTACATAACATGGAGGCCTGTGGGTTACAGTTTGGAAGCACAGGGCCTGCAGAGGCTGAAGAGATGAGGACTGCAATCCCAGACAGGAGATGTGTATTGCTGACATTCACGAGGGCTGGGGTGGGTCACACACACTGAAGGAAGAGGAGCAGACCATCCTCTGTGCATATTAAAGGTTGCTTTGATTTCAGGAAGAGTTACTGGTCTGTGGAGCCTGGGCTCGAGGGGGCGGGGGGAGTGCAAAGGAGAAAGCACGTGAAAGGAACTGATATCCCCAACCTGAATGTCAAAGGCCAGGCTCTAAATCACAGATGTGCCTGGATTTGGACTATAAAGGTTGGGAGCATATGCCACATACTTGTTGAACCGCAGTCTTGTTAGGATACAGATGGCTACTACAACTTTTTAGCTTTTGCAACCAGGGATGGGGATCAAGTTATGGCAGACTCCAATCTTCATGAGGAGACATCATCCAGGGAGTCAAGACCACTTGCACTTACCCTGGAGCACCAGCTCTTTGCCAGAGTACCCCGTGAGGAGGAGTGTGTCTATAGTCTGCCTGTCTGCCAAAACAGGGGGGCAGGCCCCATGAGGGGGATGAAAGTGCCTGGAGTGAGTGAGGGCCAGCGGGAAACCTGGCAATTGAATCCCGGTATTCTAAGTGTGAGATGACCAGGTTTTATGGACTGCTTCAGAGTGCGGATTGTTGCCCATGTCCACAATCATGATGGATACCCCGTGTGCAGAGGAGAGGGACCCCTGTGAAGTTCAGGCTATCGCCCAGGACTGAGACCAAGTTGGTGAACCCCATGCTGCCGGGAGGTAAAGGGGAGCCACAATGGAGTATGGGCAGTCGCTCATGGCTGTGACCAGGACGGAGAACCCAGTGTGTAGAGTGGAGGGGCTCCTGTGAAGTTCAGTCAATCACCTGGGGCTGAGACCATGTTGGTGACCCCTATGCTTCTGAGGAGGGGGCCACCGTGAAATGCAGGCCATGGCCTGTTGCTGGGAGTCCTCAACAAAGGGGCCCCCATAGAGGAGAGGGGCCTCCTTGTTGCCTGTGACTGGGCAGACCAGGTTGGCGACCCCTGTGCTACTATGGAGAGGGCCACAGAGAAGTGCATGCCATTGCCCTTTGTGAAGTAAACGTTGCCAACCCCCCTGTGTCATGAGGTGAGGGGGCAGTGATTAAGAGAAGACCATTGCTGAGGGTCGGCTGAGGTCTGCAACCCCCCTCCCCCCATATGGCCATGAGAGGAGGACCACAGCTAAGCCAAGAGAAACACTGATTGCCTCTGGAGCCAGTAACATCAAAGTCATCAAAGTGGGTTGTCTGGACACTGAGGGGGCATCTGTGTCTTCAGGAAAGAGACCTCTGGCCCTCAGAGTTGGGAGGCCGGTGCTCATGCAGGAGCATCCTAGCCCTCTCGGGACTGCTGACTACCATGGGGTTGGGTAGGACTGTTTCAGTCCATTGGGCCACATGGGATAAAGGTATCACTCAGTAGCTACTAACAAACTCTTAAGGCAAAGCTGAGACTCTCAGGTGCATTGGACTAGTGTGGGCCTCATCAGGGAGACTCTACCTGTATAATATGGGAAATAACCACCTATACTAGAAGGGACAGAGGTATCAGGGATTCCGCCAGGGAGAGCTGCTGCTCTTTTTATCCTGTGTAACAAGCCTGTGTTACCTAGTCCTACCTCCCCTGAGAAGCGTTTGACTGCTTGACCCGTGCTACCACTGTTAATAAAGTGCTGGATGGGGTAGTACTTGGCCCAGTTACTCAGGCCCCATAGGGGTTTGGGACCCAGGAAATCAAGAGTAAAAGACCTCAAACCCCATGGTCGGGCCCCCTAGCTAATGCTTGCTCCATGGCCGTCTGAACAGGGTTTTGACACCTGTTTAGATCCCTCACTCCTCTAGGACCTCTCTTGACAATTTCTACTGACCTGTTAGAATTACAGGTGTCTTTATGTATTAGTTAAGGTCAATACCTTGTATAGATTTTTACTTTGCCCTTCTTGTTCACCAACATTATGGGATATACTGAGGTCTCAGTTTCACAAAAATAATTGTTCTACATAATCCTGCTTAACACTTGGTATATTATTATTATTATGTCCATCATAAACTCAAGGTTTGACTATGCAGATGTTTCTTGACATCACAAAAAGCTCTGTATGTGTTCTCATATAGCATAAAATGCCACATTCCCTCCATCATATAGTCTGACACATTGTCTTAGAAGAGAAAGTGCACCTTTGATGCTGTAATGTCAATGATGTTGTGGAGATGATGTAGTGGGAGTTTACCCTAAATGCCATGGTCCAGTGACTTGGATATCGGTCAAAGGCATGCTTGGCAGACACCATCCGTAGTTTTGAGTACGGCCAGTGGTTGAATATTCACTCACTCCACTTTTGCAGCACTGGAAAAGGGGACATTCATGCTTGTCTGTTAAAAACAAACTGGTCTAATGTAAGTACTGCCAAACAGTTTGGGAATTAAACTGGTTCTGCCACATAAAATTAATTTCAAACTCTGCATGTGTCTGTCTGCTTCTCTTCTGCACTATTATAAACTCCAACCACATATTTTTATTTTCTGTAACAAATAAGTATGTGTATTTACCTGCAAGATTATTTTTCAAATTTACATGCAGCATAGATTGTTGTGGTTAATGTTTTGAGTTCGGCATTGAGGGATTAAAAATGATAGCAGAGTTTACATTTTAAGGTATGGCCTCGTGGTGCAATATCTATTTTCCAATAGACTGTTCCGCCTCATTTTACCTTCTAAGGTATTTTCTAAAAATATATTTGGTCCACAGAAGTGGAAACCCAGCTTTAAAGATTTTACGTGATCAGCATTAAATCACCATTATTTAAGACTCTCTCCTTCTAAGGGGCTGTAGTGGTACAATTCTTTAGGTACTTTTTATCTACAACCCCATAGATAATTATGCTAGAGGAGAAGAAGCAAGGAGATGGTGAGAAAGGCTTACCCCTAGAAGACAAATGTTTAAATTGTGTGACCAGTTCATGGCGCACATGTTCTAACTTCATATGTGTGTGTGTGCAAAATGTGTCCCCTGTTAGCTCTGTGGATGGGATAGCTGAAAGGTATCCCTTAGTAAATGGAGGAGAAAGCAAGAAACTGCCTGAACCAGACAGAATGTCATTTTGCTAATGAAGTGGTTGTTATTGGCTGGGCGGATGAGGCTGTGTGTGTGAATTTTGCCAGGAGCAGTCAACTTGGCAAGAGATCTGGAAGAGTTTCTATAGAGCGGGTGGAGTTCCATCATACCTAAAGGTATTTCCACCTTTTATGGCCCTTCTCAGGGAGCCCTTTCACTCCCAGAGCTAGGGGAAGATTTCAAGGGATTTGAAATATTTAACAAGTGTTGCCTCGAGTATCTAGGGGGTCAGTCCAGTAGGCAGTGGACACAGACAGCTGAGGATTTCGGGTTCAGGACAGTATACTGCATGTCTGGGCACCTTGGCAGGTAAGCCAACCTGTTGGTGAATAGGACATGTGCGGTATCTGTCTACATCTTTGGCATGGATGGGATTTAGGCCCAATGGGAATTAGTGGGAGGATGGCCTAGTACCTTGATACCTTTGTCCAAGAAGCTACTGGATTTTCTCTAGTCCCTTTAGGATACAGATGCTGGAATTGATATAGGCAGTGCTGAATCTGGTCAGACTGATACTATATTACAAGACTATTAAGCCAAATTCCAATACATGTAACTGTGCCCAGAGAAGCGCTTACCTCCCTGTCAATAGGGTGACACACCCGCTCCTTGTAGCACTTTAATTAGTCACCATCCTCGTATTTTTGGACATATAACTCAGTTACATGTATTGGAATTTGGCTTTGCTAGGAAACATGGGGATTTTACTCATTCCACCCCTTCATTACTTATAGATACTGCTTTTGGGGTGTTGGAATATATAGTATATGAGATCCCTCCACCCTGGTCTATAGGAACATGTAAGTAGTCGACGTGGGTCCTGCATGGTTGGATAAGTTCTGAGCACTCCTTCATGCATTATGGTGTTGAGGTTTTATACATCTTTATTTGCACAGGGTTTGTAGTGGTAGTTTATTCACTGCTCTTTCTCAGTTTAGCATGGCACCTCTTGATAGATGTTTGAGTCTAAATGTGAGATGACCTATGCTCTTGATTTTCTGCTCCCTTTGGTGGTTTTGTGAAACACGGGTGTATATTTATTTTGTAGAATGGGCAGTCACTACTTTCAGCCAGCATGCTCCACACCTAGTGAAAGATTAGAGTAATGGTTTGGTATTGTATTTTACCATCAGTATTATTTTGTTATGTCTTTTTAGTATTATATAACCCCTGTCCTGAAGAGGCCTAAGAAGATAAGGCTGAAACGTGGTCACGTCGACGACACTTTTGAAGGAGGAGTCTTTGGATTTATAGTGATTCATTGTAACTGTGTGGTGTTACACTGGAGCTAGGCCAATCAGTTTACAAGCCTAATAGTGTTTCACTTTGACTATCTCCTAGTGGTTCACCCAGAAGTATAGGGGGACACTATATGTATATTTGCTTGTGGGTTATTGTTATATGCTTTTGTTTGTTTTTCATTTTTTGATGTATAATGAATTGTGATTTATGTCATTTGTTGTTTTTTCCTTCTTTGAATAGGCGCCTTTGTTTGTGATATTATAAAAGCATTTGATATATTCATCGTGAATAATTATTTTAGAGAGGGTAATTAAATGTGCTCTTCTCAAAAATTATTTAGTATTGTTTCCTTGATACCATTGTTTTTTGTAATATTTAGGCTTAAGGGGGGGCACAATTGTTTAAGGGCCCCTCCGTGCCACAGGGGCTTTAGAGCCTGTGTTACACCTCTGAATCCAGGGCATTTCTTTAAAATTCCTTAGAGCCTTTAATTTCCCACAGGGAAGATCTTGCTTAGTTTACAGCCGTCTTTCTATTGGCTCGTACACTACCAATCTGATACTTTTCTGTAACGCATCCATGGTGGAAAAACCATTGTCACATAAATGCCACAGCCGAGGGTCAGAGATGAGGAGATGCAGTTGACCTGAAAATATACTCTAAAATATTACCCATGAGCAAGTGGTAAAGTAACATGTAAAGAGGTGTCAACCAGCCTCTACCATACATTGTTGCCCCTTCACAATTGAAGGGCCGGATGCAGCCCGAAAGTTTAAATAAATGCGGAGTGAACGCTCGCATAGCTGCCAAGGTTTAAAATTGCCATGTGTGACATTTTTATAATTTCGGTGCAAATATGAGTGACATTTCAACAACTATGAGTGACACCAAACCTGAAAATTAGGTCAGCTGCCCAGCCCCGCAGATAGCGACACCAGCAGGCTGTCACAGACCTAGTGCTACTACACTAGGCTCCCTCTCTGCTGATTTATGCGACGCTGCTGTCGGCCGTGCTTAAAGTCATTTGTTTGACGGGCACCACCAGTCCACTGTGACCCGCTCGCTGCGGCTAGCGCCAAAAAGGAAATTAAAACTCAACAATCAAAGTGAGAGTTCACTCACCCAGGCTGGCACTGCTCACTTGCTTTGGCTGTTTAACGACAATTACAGGCCGCCTCGTCGTCACTGCTGCACGGCTCCTGAGGCAAGCGCCGGCCCGCATGATTACGAGGCGCATCAGCAGGCCTGGCTGCACAGGGCGTGCAGGGGTGGTTGTCACTCTCGCGGCGAGTCCCCGGTCTCTGGGCTGGTAACGCGGGTAATTTGCGGCGCTGCGCACGAAGACAGCAGTGCTGCACGCCACGGCGAGGACTCCCTGACTCAGATTGAGTCCCCCGCCGCTTCTGCCTCAGTGCTCACTTCCTCTTCCTCGGACGTGACGGCAACTTCGGTCACATCCGGATTATAACCATCACCTGGGCGCCCCTGGTGAGTGCCTGGCTGTGGAGCCAGTAGCATCGACTGCTGAGAGGGCGGCCCCGACCCCCCCCCCGTTATTGGCAGCAGTGTGTGTCAAACTAAGCTGCGCGGCGCAGCAGGAATAATTGCAGCCTGGAATCAGGCTGGCGCCGCACGATTGTTACATTGTAGCCTAAGCCTAGCCGCGCTCTCAGCCACCAGAGCTGAGAGCAGTCAGATGATTAACTATTTATGAACTAGAGCCCAGCAGCTGCTGGCGCAGCATGTCTCTCGGAGCAGCAGAGCCGAGCACAGGCGCCGCCGTGGCGCAAGCTGGCGAGTCGGCAAAATGCGTGACAATGCATTTCAGTGCGGTGATGCGGAACACCGCACTGAAATGCGTGAGTGTCACACCTGATGCGTGATACTTGGCAGGACTGCGCTCGTGGTTCACTTGGCGACCATCGCTATAACTGCCTGTGTGTGTGTCTGTTATGTATGCACTGTAGAGGCCTGCAGCCCAGGCGTTAGCAAACCCCACATTGGCGACGAGGCCGGTTGTCCCCACGTGTCGTGTGAAGCTGAAGAATGTACCACGGCCCGGCGAGGCACGTACTGATGGAAGATCACCAGCTGACAGTGGACGGCAATGCCCCGCCCACAGCAGTGAGGTGCATGGACTGGGCCCATAGCCAGTCCTCCAGGGCTTGACACTCTCCGCCACACCCACTCTGACACAGCCTGCTCCATTGAAGGAGCCGTCACTCCGTGCTGATTGACCACAGTGCCACCTGCTGGCTCAGCGCTGCATCACACTCCCGCCCCGGCGTTTTCAAACATGTGGCTCAAGAGGAGGCCCCCGCTGAAGACTGCGCATAGAAGAGAGCCTTGCTGGCATATCAGGACAAAGTGTGCCCCCAGTGTGGTCCCCCCCAACATCCACCAAGTGAATCACCTGACTGCCCACAGGTACAAAGCCAGTCAAGATCAAAGGGCTGTTATCTTAGACTTCGCCGTTGGTGACAAGGGGATCTTGAAGGATCGACACCCAGGATGGAAATTCCACACCTCTTTCGAAAAGGAGGTGTGGGAAATCACCAACATGACAATGATAACAGCTCGATGTGGCCAGGCCACAATAATAAAAAACATATCCTGGTTCAAATTAATCAGATCCATGGTGAACAGACAAGAAGACATCCAGTGGTTGTGACTGTACCGAGCCCGGACAGATGCACACCCACTAGCCTAGTGAGCATGGACGACAGACCAGCCAGGTGCCAGGGAGAGAGTGGTCACAGCCAGAGGTATGGACTCCAGCCCAATCCTGTGCCTAGCCAGAGACTGAGAGTTTACATTTGTCATATTTCAATCAAATGATTGGCCTGTTATTATTTCATATTGGTAAAAGTTGGATGGGTGTTTTTCACCTGGCCTCTACCCAGAGGCGCAACTAGAGTGAAATGTCGGGGGGGGGGCTACTAAAGATTTCGGGGGGGGGCTAATTCTTCCAGCAATCGGCAGAGTGAAGATGCAGGGGCTCTAAGAAGGGGTGAAAGAACAACAAAGCCTCATTAACAAGTAAATGGTCTTTTAACCCGTTAAGTGCTTCTGTCGGCCAACGGCCGTCGCGAGCACTACCTCGGTAGTGCTGCGCACGTCCGTTGGCCGACGCGGCCCCGCCCGCTTAATAGAACGTTCCGCACTGGCGCGGAACGTTCTAAGCAGTTTTAAAGACCTGTGAAGTACTCGGGTGCGGCTGTGTGTGTGCCCGGGAAGCTGTCTCAGCCCAGCTGACACACACGACGGGGGGGGGGGGACGACTGAAGCCCGTTGAGCCCAATGGGCGTTGCGCGCCTGCCTCTACTATACATTGTTACCCCTGCACAGCCATAGGGCCGGGCGCAGCCCGAGGCTATTAATAAATGCGGAGTGAACGCTCGTGGTTCCCTTGGCGACCGTCGCTAAACTGCCTGTGTGTGTGTGTCCGTTAGTTGTGCACTGTAGTGGCCTGCAGCCCAGCTCTTTGCAAACTCCACTACATGCACTGTATCCACAGGATGGTGGATGGAGAGAATCCGGAGTAAAACCTCTGGTTGAAATGTGTATTTTATTTCCAAGTGGTTTAAAAAGTGCATGGCTTTTAACCAAATACCATTCTTCTATTAGGACAGTAGCGGCAAGTGTGAAAATCAATCACCCTGTCATCTCTCCTCTATAAAAAATCCTGCCTTAATTTACAGTTGCGGCATTCACGGGAAGTCTGCCGTGACACCTTGAACTTCCACAGAAATGCTGAAATATTTCACCCAGGGGGAGCTAACTCTGCCACAGTAAATCTCATAATCACACTGGTATGAATCCAGAACAGGGTGAGAGACATAAAGCAGAGGCACATTGCAGAAATGGGAAAAGCAACTGAAAATGACAGGCTAGAAATCACTTCTGAATAGTTGTGATTACTTCATCCAAGTCATAAAGTAGCACATAACACAATAATTCAAAAGGTTATAGTGAAATCTCCGTAGCCTCGCAGGAACTCTGGCCCAAAGTAGGTATATTGTGGCTTTTCCTGGCACTGGCAAAACATTACGATTTAAACAAAAACACAACAGTGGAATATGTTGAAGACATCGCTGCAGCTTAATGTGTATTTATAACTGTGAGTGAGCATGTGCATGCATGGAAACAATGCCTTTGACATGATTGTTTTGAGCTCATCTTTGACGTAGTAGTATAGTGTTGGTTGTCTTTCCTCTATATCCAGTTTTCAGGGACTTAAGACAGACAGCTAGCAAAGGCTACCCAGAGAGTCGCCGGTGTCCCTTTGCCTTCATTTTAATATTTTCTTGTGCTCATTAACTTCAGTAGATAGCTACTGACCATGTTTCATCTTTCTTAAATTGAATACTTGCAAATATATCTCTGTGTCAGTATCATCGTCCCCTTCTGTCTACAGGAGTAGCTTCAGTTTGTAGACTCGTGAAGGCAAGCAGGTTTGCACATTACAGATTCATTCAGTCATTCATTTGAATTTTCAGGAATTACACTGCAGAAGAGGTCTATATTCTTGTCTCAGATACTAGTTCTGAAGTGCTATTGCTTTTTCCTGTAAGATGAGCGCCTAATAATCCAAAGGCAAATTGCTTAATCTGCAGTGGTATCACTTTTTAACTGTGTTCACTCTTGGATTTCACTTATGCCACAAATGTGCCTCTGGCCACAGGTTTTTTCCGAGTTCTCTTCCTTCATATGTATTTATACATCTTTCAACATTTGCAGCCGGCTGGTTTTAGAGGGTTTACACAATAGGTTTATGATGTTGCAGAGTTGTCATGCATCCCATAATGAGATGTGATATGGATGTTAGGTCACAAAGTGTAGGGTGGAAGGTATTCCAGTGTGCGGAGCAGCAGGGCTGTCAGACGTCTTAGAGCGTAGGACAGCAGGAGTGTCTTATCATAGAGTGTGGAACACTAGGGATATCTACAATATAAATGTTAGAGAAGAAGGGGACATGAAAGACGGTTCAAGGTGTTTGTGGTACCTTGTGAGGTCTACAATAAAGGGGTATTCTTGTCCTTGGTCTGGCAGATGTCCAGAACGTGGGCAACTCCCATGGTGCTATTTGAAGGAAGCACTCCGCTAACAGTCGATGAAGGTATCTATCTGGTGATCCCTGAGTGAAGGGGTACAACTCCAAGCACTGCAACTATTGTCCTTGGTGATATAGTGCAAGGTCCAGCTCACCCTCCCTGTTGTACAATACCCAGTTTGCTGTAGGTGGACCGCTGCTGGAGGTTTGTACCTTCCGTGCCTCGTTATCAAAGTTTATGAAAAACGTATGCCAGTAAACATACATTTCGGGTATTCAACCCGAGATGTGATGAAATCCATCAAGATGTCTTAGTCTACTGCATCATTTGATTATCATTGGACATCTATATAAGAAACTTATACAGCTTATTTTCCATTGATAATAACGAGCCTTGAGAAAGGCCCAGGCTAATGAGCCATCAGGGGCGAAACACATGTCGGCTGCTTTTGCATCTGTTACCTTGTGGAGCATTTCAACAATGGTGGATTGATGGAAACTCTCACTGTAAATAAAATGTAAAACTGAAAGAATATAAAATGCTGCTCCTGTATCTATTACTTTGTGGAACACTTCAAAAATGATGGATTCATGAAAAGTCTTATTTGAATGGGACAACTATTGGCCTTCACAGCATGATCCATGGTGGGGAGGAATGCAGTGTGTGGTCTTGGGTGGCTGAAGGAGACATTCTCTGAGCAGTGGGAGGAAAAAAAAGGTGTAAAGAAGTGACATTTGTTGACCTTTCAATAGGACAGCTCAACAAAAGAAGGGGAGGTACAGAGGTTCCTCCTCTCTCTTTGACGTCAGATAGGGTACATGTCAGGGTTGCTTATTGTCACATCTCGGGTCAATTGAGGTCCCAGGATGCTTGTTTCCGGTCCAGGGAGGACCTGGCCTGGCAGTTCGGTCTGGACTGTTCCCATGGGGCACAGGGTCAAGACTGATTTGCATATGGCTGGGTCCAAACTGGGGTGGCGTAGTGGGCAAAAGAACGATGGATTTAACCCAGATCTTTTGACTGGGGGAGAATGTTTGCATTGTCAGCATTCCGTCCATCATTTGTTTGCTGTAACACTTTTCGCCCCAAGTGGGATGGGTATGCCCAGACGTGGGTCCCTTGCTCACTGTGCCACTGGATTCAAGCTAGCCTGGCTGAAGAAGGGTGACATACCCTGAAACCGGTCCCAGGATGCTTGTTTCCGGTCCAGGGAGGACCTGGCCTGACAGTTCGGTCTGGACTGTTCCCATGGGTCACAGGGTCAAGACTGATTTGCATATGGCTGGGTCCAAACTGGGGTGGCGTAGTGGGCAAAAGAACGATGGATTTAACCCAGATCTTTTGACTGGGGGAGAATGTTTGCATTGTCAGCATTCCGTCCATCATTTGTTTGCTGTAACACTTTTCGCCCCAAGTGGGATGGGTTTGCCCAGACGTGGGTCCCTTGCTCTCTGTGCCACTGGATTCAAGCTAGCCTGGCTGAAGAAAGGTGACATACCCTGAAACCGATCCCAGGATGCTTGTTTCCGGTCCAGGGAGGACCTGGCCTGGCAGTTCAGTCTGGACTGTTCCCATGGGGCACAGGGTCAAGACTTAAGTTTGTCTTAAGTTTTGGTCTTAAGACAAAATCCTAACTTAAGACAAAATCCTAACTTAAGACAAAATCCTAACTTTACTACTACTAAATGCCTTCTGTGAATACCAAAAGTAGTAAGTTTAGGATTTTGTCTCAGATTAGTTCTGTGAATCGGCCCCATTGTTTTTAACGTGTGTGTGTGTGTACGTGTGTGTGTACGTGTGTGTGTACGTGTGTGTACACAGAAGTGACCCGTGGGTGTGATCAGTGAGTGAGTACAGACGGGAAATTGTGAGCTTAGAATAAAGATGCCATTGCCAGGATTGGTGCGGTATTTGCAAAGACACTAGGGAGATTACAAGCCATGTGAGTGACATTGTGACAACCTGCGCGCAAGCAATAACAATGCCGAGGTGTGTGGCTGGCAGCAGCGTCGCTACAACTCCCAGGGGAGTCTTATATATTTTTTTTAACAGAAACAACTTGCTTAAACTGGAAGCCTCCAAACTTTCATGTAGTTCAATGTGTTCCGAGCACAATCTTAATATTAAATACCTATCATTACTAAGTGCCACAAATTAAGAGGCATTGGAAACAAGGGGCAATAGAAAATATTTATACCTGCGAATCCTAATGTAGATACAGTATATACTCAGAGACCCACAAGGGGTTTACACAGCAGTGTGGTCTGGGAACAAAATAAATTTGATCGGTAAAAGCTTAAGCATGAACCTTCCAGGTGGTGAAGTAAAGCACAAGTGGACAACGTGAAATGTTGACTTGGATTTAATGTTTGTTGTGTGATAAGTCTCATTTGGGGAAGAAAATAAAAGCTTGAGAAATGGTTCACTCTGTACCAGGCCAACAACTGCGTGTGCGTTCCTCGTGTCCTGCTGCGCTGAGAGGTGGCAGTCCGTCATTTGGAGCATTTCAAATGGCGAAAGTGGGCATCCAGCATGCTGCATCTGTCTATCAACCTCAATGACCTACTGCACTCACAACCACCAGGAAGCGGAAGGTTAGAAAAAGTCAGGCGCCGCCACCAAAATGGATGACGCAGTCATGTGATCCTCAGCGTACTAACACCCACACAAGAGATTCATAGACTTTCCCACAAGCGATGATTGTTTTCAAGATATGAAATGAGGTCATCAAGCGTCAATACGCAGTGACTTCAACGAGACAAGCAGCTACTTACCAAAGAGAAAACAGCTGCTGCAGTTATTTTACCCAGGGGCATTTATTAAATAAAGCTGATCACTTTCAGCAAAGTGCCCTAGTGATTAGATCACGTTGTGTGGGCTGTCACACCATTAATTTTGTCTGTTCCTGCGTTGTTCATTTTCTTTCTTTGCAGCCTTCTGAGATTGTGTAGTTGCGTGTCTGCCTATATAATGCTCCTGTGACAGTGAGTACATTTTCTGCAATACGACGTACTTTGTGATTGAAACCCATGAGCAGGTCTATCACTGTACTGCCTATGGCAAGTGCAAACAACACTCATTTGGCACAGTTTAAAGTAATATTTTTTACGACATGTATTTATTATGCCAGTTTCAAAACAACTAGTATTTTTATATAATATGCACTGCACAGTTGACATTTTGGAAGTCCTTTACTGTAGCCTTTTTTCAAATAAAAACCAGCGGGAGGAGCCTGGGAGTCGGATCTTTGGCGGGAGCGAATCCAGAAGGGGGCAGGGCATACAAAAGCCTGGTGAGAATGTTTGTTTACACAGCAGTGTGTGGCAGCCAGCAGGGAGGGGCTGCTTCCACTGAGTGACTCTCCAGTATTCGTGACAGACTGAGTCATTTGCACATATTATTTCAGCAAATAATAAAAATAAAAACCTGCAGGAGAAGCCGGAGAGTCGGAGCTTTGGCAGGAGCAAATTCTTTGGGACCTTATAAGCATTTTGTCATCACACACAACAGACAGAGGGGCTGAATGTGGCGTAACATACAAAGCTGCCGACTTTGGGACTGGGGACCTGGGTTCGAGTCTCTGCATCAGCGCTCCCCTCCCCGATCATAACAAAATAAATTAAAATTAAAATTAAACAATATCACAACAAAAAAGGAAATGATACAATGCCATATTAGTAAATGTTTAAACTTGCTGAAGCGTACAGAATCAGGTTGACAAAAGCCCTTCATGAACGCGTAGAGGATTGCGCGTCGTGTCATGAGGAAGCGTTGCATTGTGATGGGATGTCCAACCAAAGGTTAGGATGCATGCCCAGATGGGAGGAGGGGCCATCGCACTGTGAAGGAGCATGACCAAGTTGAGTTGGACGCCTGCAGACGACCAAAACAAATTATTCATGTAGTTGCCATTGGGCGGGAACAGACACAGAAAGAAGGGACATACAGGACTAAAAAGCCAGCATTTCAGAATACCACAGGTAATACAATGGCAATTGATGGGCGTGCCAAAATCCCACAGAAGAGATAACAACAGCGCTGTCTAAGCTTGACCTAACAAGGAGGAAACAGATGGCCAGAGATGTCCAACAAAAAGCAGCGCAAGGAAACTACCTTTGAAAACAAGCAGGAAGAACGGCAGCAATGACGGGAGGGAGGGGTAGCAAGCAAGGAGTTAACAGATGGCCAGAGATGGCCAACTGAAAGAATCAATCTGTGATGTCCCGTGGGAGGGAACCAAGCACCCAAAGGCGGGACAGATGGACACTATTGACCAACTAGAGTAAAGGAATTTCGAAAGGGAGGCCAACCAACCAGAAGCGCTGGGGGTGTTGAAAAACCCATAGACTGAATACAACATGCCTTCGCAGAGCAGTGCAAGCACTGCCCAGGCTCGACCTAAAAAAAACAGGGAATATGTCTATTTAGACAGGCAGAGGTGAGTGAGTAAAGTACCCTGAAGATCTCCAGGCAGGTCACTGGGTCCGAGGCTTTCACGTTGACGGATGGTAGACAGTTGAAGGAAGACAGTTCCATAACACCCCTTCATTCTGTTCGTTTCAAGATATTCCATTAACCTGCATTGCACAGGCCTATCAAGAGTAATTACCATAACCTCATCAGAGAGAGGGAAGAACTCAAAAGAATTGAATTTTGCAACATATCAATGGATGGGAGAATGGACAAAGCCAGTCAAAAAAGACTACAATACTTCTTACTGGGCAGAATCCAGTAATATCCTTAAAGTGGTGTAAAAACAAGCTGCAGGTTTGTTTGTGGTCTTTTATGCCTCCTGCCAAAACCTTTTTCGCAATTGGCTGCACTAAAATCCAAAGCTATGGAGGCTCCTATAAACCCTCGTAGATGGCAAATCAGAATTGCTTCAGATACCGAAACATGGGTTTCAGCCATATCAGGCTGACAAGTGAAGTAGACTTTCTGCGCTATCTCTAGAAGAACAGGGAGTCTGTAAGTTGTTGCCCAGGAAAAACAACCCTAGAAGCCCTTCTAAATATGAAGATTTAATAATCTTGACACGGATATATTGAGATGAAACTGCCCTAATGCTGCAAAAATGGGTCCAAGCAGAAGATGCATCATATATTATTTAAAAAACTATAAGAGTAGCTAGGAATGAATCTTGGTCAAAAGAAGGCAGCAATGAGCATCTGTCATTGAGTGGTGAAAATCCATGTACGAAACAACTAAGGGGCCAGATGTACAGCCATTTCATTCTGCAAGTCTCTAATCGCAATGTTTTGCCAATAGCAATTAGGGACTCGCAAAATGCGATGTACTAATGTGTCTCAGACACATTTAGCAATTCCCAATGGGGTCGCAAATGACCTACTTCATCAATATTCATTAGGTAGGTCGCAATTTGCCACCCATTGGGAATGGCCTGTAATCACAATGATGGTGGCCTGCTGGGGTCAGCAGACCACCAGGTCTGTGATTGCTTTTTAAACAAAGCAGTTTTTTTAAAATCCAGCACATTTTCCTTAAAGCAAAATGAGATGCATTAAAAACAGAAATGAAAAGTTTCCTTTTCATTTTTTAAGAGTAGGCAGTGGTCCGTGTGATCACTGCCTGCTCCTAAAAAACGTTGGCGCCTACATATACAAAGGGGAAGAGGTTGCCACCTCCTTCACTGTGTCGGTAAAATATGAATGTTTTGCGACCACATTCTGGTCGCAAAATATTCATACATGCCCCTACAATTGTATATTGGGAAGGAACGCTCTTGAAACACCCCTTCCTAGTACCGACTCGCAAACCCTATTTTGCAAGTCGGTAATAGGTTATCAACTCACAAAATAGAGTTAGTACATGGGAAAAGACTGTTTAGCAGTCGCAAACGGCCTGATTCTCTGTTTGCAACCGCTAAAACGGGTCGTATATCTGGCCCTAAAAGACATATTGTATGAGAGTGTTAAAGGTACCCTGTTAGAAAGACTGGGCTTTAATGTGGGCCCCTACTGATTATAGTTTTAAGCCACCTGGCTAAATCTGGCATCCCAACATTTAGATTACTGTATTACAGAATAAGTGGCTAGTGTCCCCTACTGCCACTGTAGTGAGGTGCTGAATAGAAGATTCTGGAAGCCATGTTCTAGTCCATTTAAAGTTAGATAAAGCAGCCTCGGTTTCTCAGCTTGGGAAGGGAATATAATACATCATTCACATATCAGACAGCTATAAGTTGAGGACTGTACCAAAACTGCATTATCTGTGTGGTTACCATGGATTTTCTGGACCTTATTGTTGCTGGAATTATTACTCTACTTTGATGCTTCTATTCAGTGCCACAGAGCGTGTGCATACCCCAAAATGCTAAATACAAAAGTTGGTCTATTTAACTTTCCCTTTAAGGCTATGGTAGATGATGTAGAAATTGTACCACTGACCTATAAGTTAAATGTCCTATGCAGGATGCAGTGTGCATTTACACCTGTCACATAAATGACAAAATATATGGCTGCCAGGAGCACCCCTGTGACACTGCAAAGTAGACACTCAATTTTTATGTATCACTAAGTCAACTCTACAGTGTACATTGGAAGTCCACAAGGCTGGGTGCTTAATTTCTAGAAACTTACGCTTATTGTACCATTGTTTGGCTGCCTCCTTTGTTGATTCCTGTCACTGTATCTGTGGCTCAGTAAATCAACGAGTCATCCGGGCCAAGGTGAGCCAAGGAGCTTAGAAGGGAAGTCTTACAACGTACTCCAGTTCTTGACCACCCACACCGGTGATTGGTACATCACTCCACTGAGGCAAATACAAGCCCCACTGACCATGGAAACAGGCACTCTCCTGTGTGCTTCCTACCTAAAGAAACATGATTAAAGGTTGCGGTTTCCAACTTTAAAAAAAAAATCTTTTTATTGATTTTTTATTTAACAAAGCTCACAGTGCATTAAATAGTGCAATGTTCCACATACCACTTGAACATCTCCTTTTATAGTCCAAACATTCAACCAACTGAACTTCAACTGATCCCAAGCCAATAAATACCCTCAAGTAAGGAGGAGCCTATGGGGGTGGGGAGTTCCAGTAGATGCTAGGACACATATGACACAGTAGTGAAGAGAGAGGGGGCCCTGTGTTGTCCCATCATGTGGCTATACCCATACCATATCTCTCGACAGTTCCCAGTGCGCGCCTCTGTCCCTGGAGTCCCATGTATTCATGTAATCCTCTCCCCGCACTGTCAAAGCTGGCCACCACCTCCTGCTAAAGATCCGCTAATGGCTTCTTTCAAAGTCCCCTATAATCCTCTAGGCACAGTGTCATCTCCTTCGCTCTCGCCCACTTCAAGACCTCCCCCTTCCACCAGCTATGAGGAGGTCCTCCCAGAGACCGCCAGTGTCTAGCTGTGTCTCTGCGGGCTATTCCGAGCGCTAGGGCCAGGAATTTATTGCCCACTTTCCTAGCAGGCTGTCACCCAAAAATGCCCAATAGGCATATCTCGGTATTCCCCAGGCCCTGACGGTTTAAGGTGCGCTCCAATTCCGACACCACCCCTTCCCAGAATTCTGTGATCACTGGGTAGCTCACCATGTGTCTGAAATCAGCGTCCATGTGGACACATCTGGGGCAACTTTGACCGGTAATTAAGTACACAAGGTTCAGTCGGTGAGGTGTAAGATATGTAGTGTGCAGATAGTTAAACTGCATGTATTTGAATCAATTGTTCCTCGAAGCCTTCTTAGTATGTTCAAATATGTGACCCATTCCTGGCCCACAAATGAACGTCCCACTATGATCTCCCACCTATCCTGTGCGCCTGAAAAATCTTCCTGGCTCATGGCTAGCATCATGCGGTACAGCCAAGACACAAGGTGTCTGCTGCCCCCAAAGGTCAGCACTGTCTGTAGTAAGTCATTGGTGTGGAACTCTTGGTTAGGGTTCCCATAAAGTTGACGCTGGGACTGTACTAATGCCCCATATATCAGAAACGATTCCCCCGGGAGTTGTCATAGGACTCCTTCTGCATAGCAGTCTCCTACTGTCGTCAGTCCGCAGCTTTCCAGTCCTCCAAGCTGCATGCCATTAAATAGCCCCCTCTGGCTGTGGGGAGCCCTACCAGTGGCATTGCCGGTGCGTATAGCGTCTTCACCCCCAGCCTTTTAGTCACCCCAGCCCAGCATCGTAAAGCCACCACCAACAGTCTTGGTTTCCTCTGAGGACATATATCTGCCCCGAGTAGCAGTGCGCTGAGTGCCCCTTCCCTGTGCTCGTCTCCAAATTACCCCAGGCCCAGCCCTGTCCAGCCCCGCCAGCCTTCTGGCCAGCCATTGCAGCTGCGCAGCATAGTAATACATTTCAAAGTCTGGCAGCCCCAGGCCCCCTTCCAGCAGTGGTTTTTGCAACACCAGCAGGGACACCCTATGTCGCTTCCCATCCTAGATCAGCTCTCGAAGCAACCAGTGGAGGGAGCGGAGCCAGCTTTGCGGGATTCAGATCGGGAGAGTGGCAAAGTAGTAGGGGTAATAAGACCATCTTGGTCTACGCCACCTGTGCCATAAGGGGGAGTTGCAGCGTCCACCAAAATGTGACCCTCACCTGCAGATACCTCATCGCGCTTCCCAGGTGACCCTCCATGATAAAAGCGTCCTTATAGTATATCCAGACGCCCAGGTAGCAGAAGGTCGTGGGCTCCCAGTGAATCCCAGCATTATGCGCCGCCTCCGGCAGGCCACCGGTGCATTTCTGCCATCAGGAAGGCGCACATCTTGGACCAATTTGTGCAGAGCCCTGATACCTCCCCAAGTATCTCCATCGCCCACAGTATCCCAGTACCACTCTCCCGCAAGTACAGGAGCAGATCGTCTGCGTACAATGATATGATGTGCTCACCATCTTGCAGGGGGTTGCCTGGTCCTCATCCCTCTGACCTCACCACACTAATGAACGGCTACACCACTAAAGCGAAGAGCATTGGGGATAAATGGCAGTCCTGCCTGGTACCGCTGTGTATGCTGAATGACTCGGAGATGCAGCATCCCGTGCGGACACGTGCACTTGGTGCAGCATAAAGGAGTAATACCCATTTGTTCCATCCTGCACTCAAAACCATCTGGTTCATGACCTCCACAGGTAGTCCCACCGCAAGATATTGCAGGGCTTTCGGATATGAGACTGCCTCCAGGAAGGTGCTCAATGAAATCTCCCCTAAAATTCAGTGCAACCATCTGCCATTGGCTGAGGTGCTTCGCTGTGGGTCGACATATACCAGTGTGTGTAAATAGGGGTGCAGGCGAGATGTCGGCCCTTGGCTGAGGATTTTATAATCCACATTAAGCATGGACAAAGGACGGTATGACCCGACCTCCAGCTCCTCACCATGGGGTTTGGGTATACAGACAATCAGTGCCTCCCTAATTGTGGTCGACAGTTGTCCGCTGGCAAACGCTTCTGCATACATTTTTGCCAACCGGGGCGCTAACAGTGTGGCATATGTTTGATAAAACTTGGCCAGGAGCCCATCCGTTCCCTGGGTCTTAACATGTGCCTGTTCTTTAAGTGTGCCTTTGATTTTGGGCCGCCCAAGCCCTTAGCCTCTTCCCTCATTGAACATGGGAACGTTGTACCATCCAGAAAGCATTCCATGCCTTCTGTCTGTGCCGCTATGGGCTCATCGTACAGATCTTCGTAATAATTGGTGAACAGTGCATGAATGGCCTGTTGCGTATGCCCATATCACCAGTGGGCGTCCACACCTGTATGATAGGCCAGCTCTTCTCCTCGGCATGAACCAGCCAGAACAGGAGCCTACCTGCTCTGCCCCCCTCTTCATTCTCCATGGCATTATTCTCGTCGGCTGATGAACTTTAGTCTATCCAGTAGGTCAGCGCTAGCCTTTTGTTTCTCCCGCAGGCGATCTTGTGGATGTGGATCCGCGTGCGCTTCTATCTCCAGGTGCTGTAAATCATTTTCAGTCTTCACCAGGTCAGCGTTAAGTGATCATGTAACACCCACTGCCTGCCCTATACCATGCCCTCGCACCACCGCCTTAAAGGCATCCAATTTAGTGTACCTGTGTGATGCCTCTGATCATTAGTTTGGAAGTAATCGCTAATAAAGTCCGCCACGGGTTCCCTGAATGTAGACTCGTCCAGCAGCATGGGCCTAAGCCTCCATGTGGGTATGGGTGACAAATGTCTGCCCCAATTCAGGTGCAAAAGGAGTGGGTTGTGGTCAGAGTATGTGCGTCCCAGGTACTCCATCCCCACGACCTGCCCCGCCACCTCGGGGAGCAAAGAATCATGTCTAGGTGGACCTGTAGGTCATATATCAGGGAATAGAAAGAATGCTTCTGTTGTTCCACGTTTTGTAATCTCCAAGGGTCACTTAATCCCCAGTTATCTATCCAGGCCTGAAAGTCTCTCACCACCCAAACTGTTGGTGCGCCTGCTAGTGGGGGCACCGATCTGTCAAGATGGGGACCCGACACACAATTGTAGCCTTCTCCCAGTATCAGTGGTGCCAGCCCATCATGTACCAGAAGCAGTGACAGGGTGCAAGAAAGTTAGTCTGCCCAGTATTGGATTGTAGATCCTGCCCAGCACCACTCTGAGCCCACTTAGTATGCCAGTAAGTAGGACATAGCGCCCCTTTTAGTCAAGTTAAGTGGACATACAGGACTCCCAGCCTTAACCACACCATAGTTCCCCTGGAAAACGCGGAGTATGATGTTGCAAAGATCTGTCTCCATCATTTGTGCTGGAGAGTCTTAATACGGTCCCCAGCTATGTGCGTCTCCTGTATAAAAGCAATGTCTACGATCCTGCATTTCAGGTATGCTAAAATGTTGTACCGCTTGGCCATGGAGCCCATCCCCCTAACATTCCAGGTGAGGAAGGTGTACCTAGTGGGTAGTGTCTGCATTGTGTGCATCGTTCACATGTTCCCCGCCTCTCCTCTTCTCACTCTCCCCCCTGAAACAAGGCAACCCCATCCTCTTCAAATATCCTTGGGCTCAAGAACAGCAAGGAAACCCAATTTCCCCTCCACAGGCCAAGCTGAAATGGTCAGTCTACCAAACCAATGCATAACTGGCAGCATAAAACCATTCAATAAACCCTTCAGTACCAGTCCATCTGTTGGGGCTTCTTGCAGGGGGGCGACTTCTCATGTATGTCGCATTTGCCATTGTCTCAGCGCTCAGACAACATGGCTGGCCAGCACATACAGGGTATCTGTCTATCAGTTAGGCACTCCTCTCAGCCCATCGCCTGTGGTGCACACAAGTCACATTGTTGCGGGCCAGTTCACTAAGAGTCTCCAATAAGCTATAGGTCCTCTGCTGTCTACGGAGTGTCCTCTGGGCCACATCGCAAAGATCCCAGTGTGCGCTCAGTGTCAGTCGAGCCAGGAGATGACTCGTCCGCTGTTCACTATCTATTCTGGTTTGCAGTGCACAGAAGGCAGATGCCACATCTAGAGCCGCTGCTCTCTCCAGGGCTGTCTGAGACTCTGAGAGTTGGTCGGTCTTCCTGGCCTTGCTTTTCTATGTCGTTTGTGCTTGGTTGAGGTGACCTGGACCATGTAGCTGCTTCTGACCCTGCTGTGTGCAATTCTAGGCAGGTCCAAGCGCTCTCCAGATCGTAGAAGAACAATCATTTTTTTCTCCTCCATGACTTTCAGACGAGCAAAGAAAAGCAATTCTTAGTGAAATCCTGAATCCCAGAGGGCCTTTTTGACTGCCATAAAGGATATCTGCTATGCTGCCATCGTGTAGCCCGGGAATATGGCAACCATGGCCCCAGCCACATCGATGTGGCTGTGTATGCCTGCCTTCTGCAGCACCAGGTGCCACCGGCCTCGATGGTGCCCCCTAGCGACAGAGGGCACTATGGAACCCAGTGGGCTCGCTCCAGTGCAAAGAACTTAGAAAGTCCCTGCAGGGCCACTTCATCCATCAGCCAGCTTTCCAGGGGCGCCAACCTATCTGCTCCTTCTGCCCCCTCAGGTAAGCCTACAATTCAGATGTTGTTACACCAGCATCCTGTGCTCTATGGTCCAGGCTCTCCACTCACCCAGAAAGGTGGTGGACCTGATCTTGGAGCTCCTTTAACTGCGGACAGACCTCTCCCAGTGTGTCGTAGTTACATTTGTCTCGGTCCGTCAGCTTACGATAGTCTTCCTGAAGGATGTTCAGGTCAAGGGCCATATTGTCTATTTTTCCCTCTAACACCAGTATGAAGATGTGAACCCCGCTGAGTATCTGAGTCAGTGTATTATCAGTACCCGGGGCCTCGTGTGCATCTTGCTGTGGCTGGTAGTTCGGACCCTCCTGCGGTGGTGAGGTTCCCCCAGGCCCCTGTCACTGAGATCCGGATGCGTCCCTGACAGACAGAGGCCTCCTCACCCTGACCAGGGATTGGAAGTCATTTAGGGTGCTGTAAACAAGGCAAGAAGGAAGTCATTCCCAGGCCAGCAGTGCAATGTCCTATCACCACAGAGTGGGCGATAAGGGGTGGAGGCGCTATCACTCCACTAAGGATACCCCAGTCTGTATTGCTTGCTTCCGGGTTGGGCCCTCAATTTAAGTATAGCCCGTCAGAGGCCCTCTGGAGAAAACAGTCCTCCCTGGTGCTCAGGGGTAACCCCAGTCCAACCATCTTAGCCTGTGCGAGCCTTCGTGCAGGGGGCGCCCTCACCACCTTACCCCCAACTGGGTCTTTTGCTGGAGCTACGGCCCCTCAGTCCTTCAGGGGGTTGCCCAGATGTCGCGCCCCCCTTGCCAGTCCCCACACCGCTCCTCACCAGTTTCTGTTTGCACTATCAACAATGGCTGTTAAGCCCCGGGTGGTGTCTCCTGCCGGCATATATTGCCTGGCATGTCCTCTCGCCACCAAGCTGCCTCTTTTCTGTGCTGTCAGCTCTGACCATGAGGGTCTCTCCCTTCTCCTTCTGGGCTCCCGTCCACCTCTGGCACCGCCAATCGGACCAGCTTTACTCCCCTTGGGGACCAGGGGTCAGACCCACTGTGGCCGGGCCCTCCGCCAGCTCTCCTTGCTCCTCAAGCTGCTGCGGCAACCAGCATCTCCTCTTCCATCCACAGCAGCAGATATCCGAGGCCCTCACACGGCGGCACTGCTCTCCGAGCAGTGGCCTCTGCCAGCTCCGGGCTCCATCTTCTTTCCGGTCCCGGGGCTCTGCTCCACGCCCCACTGCGCCCATCACTCCGCCCAGGGCTGCCAGAAATGCTGTCACCAGCCCCTCCCGTGTATCAGGATGGCTGGGGATTGGCAATCGACGTGGAGGCCCTCACGGACTTGCGGCCATCTTGTAGCGCGGCCAGCCACACCCCCTTTTGCTGTTTCCAACTTGGCTATAGATTGCCACTCAGGATCTGAGCTATTTATGTCAGATGCGCATTACGATAATGTGTGCACATCTTGCTTTTGTGAGTTACAATTTACTGTTTAAAGAGATGTACATTGATGTGATGTGCACACCTTCGCAGTGTGCATTAAATGTATGGCGCACTGCACAGTAGATGAGTATGCATTATGCTGCGCACACCATTTGGAATTAGAAATACCATTTGGTGTTTTACTAAGAGCAACTTATATGCACTGCATTTGTATCCATTCAATTTTGGTGATGCACACACCAAATTAGTATAAGTATGGCAGTCTACATTTAATGCATTGGATGTGCACATGCACTTCAAATGTAAAATTATTTTCTTCAACTCGGTTTATATCCTATTTAGCCTTCCGCTAAGAGTTAGTTATTTGTTTAATATTGCTCTTCTTGGTAGTAACACGTATGTTTTCTAAATGCTGAGACTATCACAACTTTTAATTAATGCTATTTTTTCTTTTGTGCATTGACTACAACTCGCAACTTACTTGGATGTATCTGTTCATCAGTCCTGTCCATTGTTTGACCTGTTTGCATAGTGCTGTTTGTCTTTCGTTTTAGTTTTTAGTGTTCACTCTTTGTTGTATCTAAGCTTTGAGCATAGCGGAAATACAAGTGATTCACCCTCCGCCTCTATTTTTTGACTCACCTAGCGAACATCCTATATGCTGGAAGGATTAGTTCAGATCGATTACTGTGGAGCTAATGATATGCAACTGTATGGGGCTGAGATGAGAAGAAAAATGGAATACTGGAATATTGCCTAGGTATGGAGGGTCCATGCATTTTAAAACACTTATCTGTGGGCACATCGGCAGAGGGGCAAGAACTAGATGAGTACCAGGAATCTATTCAGCATCTTGAGCAATGTTTTGGCTCACAGAAAGTAGTCACAGTGAGATGTTATTAGTTATTTTCTAGAGAACAGCTACCAGTTTATTCTGTGGAGACCTATGTTACAGCCTGTAGGGTTCTGACTTCCTCATGAAAATTTGGGACTTCTACTGACCAAATAATCAGCAATCAATTTGTGGTATGGTGCATAGCAAGGGCTTCCAGAAAAAACTTCTATTCTTCAAAAGATTCTATGGCTGAAGCCAATTAAGTTGCGAAAATAGCCGAATTCTCTCAAGAAGAAATGAGGATTATTTGTAAAAGCTCAAGTGATTCAGTCCGTTCTATCAGATCCTGCAATGTACTTAGTAAAAGTGTCTTAGAAAGCAAGAAAAGTGACACCACATTGGTACCTCGCTACAGGTCTAGTCATCATGTAGCCATTTTTAAATTCTATTTAGGTATAAAGAAGACCTGTTACTCATGTTGGGCATTTTGCCAGACTGTGAGTGAAGAAAATAAACTGTGCCAGTTGTGTGAGTGATAAACCTCGTGAGTAGAATTTTAAGTCCAGTGTCAAGAGTTTTGTGTTAAGTGTTGAGCCGACTGCAGTTGGGAGCCTGATATTCTCATGGATTTGGGGACTAGGTTTATCATCATAAAGCGCAATGCATATTTAGAACATTGGAAGAATGAAGACTTATTTGAACCTGACGTTAATGCAGAGGCATTCCAGGACACAAACATTTACTTGATTGGGTTCCTAGTGTTACACATTGCATTTCAGGGGGACGCAGTATGTCCGACAAGGTTTATATTGCTTTTAAGGGTAAAACTATCCTAGGAAGCATACGCCAGGGTTTGCTGGATGTAGTTTTGCTGCCTGGGAAAAAACAACTGGGTATGTCCTTCTGTGAATTTTCTGAAGATCTGTCATGTCAGAAAGCAGTTGTGATTGAACATATCGATGAGAATGTGTCCAATGTAAAGCATGAAGTTTTTGAGAAAGGCGACAGTGACCTTTTAGGAATTGTTATGGGGAACAAGATGGTATTTGGGGAAGGTATGGGTCTTCTAAAAATGTTTGCAGTGCCAGGAAATTGTAGTATTAGGAGTGTACCCCTGAGTTTAAGGCCAAGACTGTAACAGGCTCTTAAAAGCTGCAATCTGAGGGGGATAGCTCCACTTGGTTGTCTCCTATTGTGGTTACAAGAATATAAATAATGAACTGATTGTGTTGACATGAGGGCCCTAATCCATTCAATATAAGAGAAAATCAATTGTGTTAACGTCCACTGCATCTGTCTTTCAGTGAGTAATAGAGCAAATTCTAAATGGTGTGAAAGTGTGCTGACTTTCTACTCCAATATTCTGGTTATTTGCAGACTGGCAAACACATAATGATAGGGTACATGATATTGTAAGCCTTCTGGCAAGTGGTTTGTATGTTTACAAATGTGTTTTTGGTCAGAAACAATTGAACTTCTTAGGGCACATCATAGGTGCAGAGGGCATCAGTCTTAGAAAAGGATTGGCAAAGGCCATTGAAGATGTATTTGGACTTTGTGAGTTTTATTCAAAATGTTTGCTAAATGTTATGTCTATAGCTGAGCCCATAACCAAGCTGATAAAAAAAACATGTGTCATCTGGAGGGAGGAGCAAGGATGTGCTTTTCCTGGCACCAAGGCCGATTTGTTGATTGCTCCCTTCTTACAACCGCATGCTCCGTTTCTGTTGATGCAAGTGAGCATGGGCTGGGAGCTGTTACCACATAGAAGAGCATGAAGGGCTAGCATACAGTCCTGTTTTTCTGGAGGGATGCATAGAGGCAATATTTTGTTATCAATAAAGGAATGCTTGCTTGTATGTGAGCTGTACAGAAAGTCTGTTACATGTGGGACATCCAGTTTAGGAAAGAGCACAAGCCTTTATTCTACATGTTAGGAAAGCCATGCGCATATTCTGAGAAGTTGACAGCAAGACTGGCACCATTGAGCATGAAACTGTTGGAATGAAGCTTTTAGTTGACAAAGTTCCTGGCAAGTGCAATAAGAGGCAAATTGTTTTTCTCTCACATGCCAGTGCAGGAAGATCATGTAGTTGGCAAGGAGTTTGAGAATGGTGAATATCTAATTGCTTCAGTTGATTTTGAAGAACAAACATGCATCTTTGAGGAGCTTTAGAAGCAGCACATGACTGTTGATCCAGTTATCCAAAAGGTGATGACATTTATTACAGACAGTTGGCTTAAGGAAAGGTGTTTGCCATGTGATTTACAATGCTTTGCCAAGATTGTTTTGAAATTGTCTATGGAAACTTGAATATTCTGTGGGGTGAAACTGTAGTACCCAACCTCCCACAGTTTGACTCAGAAACACATTTGTTTTCAAGCACACATTGGACTTCTAGAAATTATTTTGAATAAAAAAGACTGAGAGACATATTGGTAGCCAAAATTAGAACATAAAGTTATGGGCTGTGTAACCTCTAGAAGCACAGACACACATGTTGCAAATAGAAATTCCCCAGTGGTAGCTGTGGACTTACCAGAGTTCTTTTGTTTGGGAAAAGGTCACTTAAACATTTTAGAGCCTTTTGCTGGATTTAGGAACAGGAAAACCACCTCTTTCCTTAGCATTATATGTAAGTGTCCCCTAAGGAAAGCCTATAGAGTCCTACGGCAGGGAGCTGTATACTGTTAAGTAAGACATATCAACGTATATATCTTAACAGCAAAACCCCCAAAATTGTCGTTTTGCTGGGGAAAAGGAAGTAGGGTTACTGGCTGGCACCCTGGCCTGACTAACGTCTGAATGGGACTACATAACTGAGTACTGCAAGGTATCAAATTAATCGTGGTATGAAACCAACCTGATGCCCAGGTCAAATTTAATGTCACTTTTAAAGCTAAGCAACTTTTAGAAAGTTGACATTCTGTTCCCCAGTGGTCCAGTAGCCTCACACGGGCTGGGACCCACCGAAAACTTTCTGCCTGCTTGGGGAGTGGTGTGTATGACTCCCGGGCATAGGATCAAACACTGCATGCCTCTGGGAGATGTGCCACCTCCCCTTTGCAGGAAGCCATTCAGGGTGTTAGCCCAAAAGGTGAGCTTCAACGGGTAAGCCGCCTTTGGTAAGCAAATGGTGATAACACTCCCAAGTGGCTACCCATTGTTCAGGCAGACAAGCTGGAGACAGGGACAGAGAGAGAAGGCCAGTGCCCAAATCAGTTTTCCTGGGGGCGTGTAGCTCTCAAGTAGCCACACCACTAGGGTGGGCTACCGAGCACCTTATATCCAACGAAGGGTCCTGACATCTTGAGGGTGGCCAGAATGTTGCACTCTAGGATTGCTAGATGCCACACATCACCGGAAAGTCACCACCCAAAAGGAGGGGACCTGGAGGTCCATTGGCTAGTAACCGTGTGGTCCTCTCAGGGCACTTTAGCTGGATAAAAGATGGACTGCCCTGCTGCCCTTGGAATCGCACAAAGAGTGTCTGCACCATTAGCTGAACTGCACCTGCTGCACGTTGGGCTAGCGAAGATTGGACTGTGCCTATGGCTCCTAGCTCGGGGAAAAGTTGACCCACAGTCCCAGACCATACTCGAAGGATCATCTGCTGATCCCTTGGAACCAGCTCCAGTGACTAAAGAGCTGAAGTAGACCAAACCGGCAAAGTGCTAGCCGCCGGAGAAGATTTGCTTCTAGCTGCCACTGGGATCTGCGAGAGACTGATCTTCGACAGCCAAAAGTTGCACCGAGTCCGCTGGGCCTGGTAGTGTTCTAAGAGTCCAGATTGGTCACTCCAGAGGGACACTAGCTTCCACAAAAGGATTTTGCCCCAACCGTTGTACCCAGAGACCAGAAGCTCAGCTGCTGCTGACCTTCGACCCCCGGAAAGAGGATTTTGTGGGTCACAAATCTCTGTGGCCAAAGTCCCCCACATCACCCGTGGACCGAGGAATCACCACAAAGGCACTCCCTTCGACCGCAACACAACCGGAGCATCCTTAAGCATGTTTTCATCCTGCATTCCCAGCATCAGGACCACACCATTATCATCTATGGCAGTTGTACTGTAAAGGCTGGAACTGGATTGGAAAATTCTTTAGTCGCCAGGTAACTGTCCAAGTCTACCCCACTGGCTCCCTAGACCTCCATCCTGTCTTATTTGGTCACCCAAACGAGGCCGAAGTAGTAGTACTAACTTTTTTTAATTTTTGAAAAGTTTTCAAACTTTGTGTTGACCAGTGCTTGTTTGTGGTTGAAATTAAAAGTGATAAAATCTTTGAAAAATCATATCCCCGGAACCCTCTGGTCGATTTTGCTCATCTTACACTCTAAAAATTCATTAAAATACTTTCTATTTTTAAAAATCGGTGCTGTGTTTCTTTCATGTTTGGTGAGTTTTTTATTTCGTTGTTTGGTACTGTTAAATGCTTTACACTAAGTTCCTTTGTTCAAGCCATAACGCTCCTAAACCATAGCTACCCAGGGTTGAGCTTAAGGTTGTTCAAATGAGCCTGACTTGACCCAGTAAAGGTTTTGTGAGTGCATTCCACAATAAGGCCCCACAGCCATATCATATAATTCACCCAGATCCTCACAAAAATGGATTGAGGTAAAATGTGTTTCGCAACCAAACTTGGGGTGTGTAGTTTATTTTCTTAGAGAGCTCTTTGTGTGGGAGGGTTTACTTAAAATTCTTGTTGCGGTTATTAAAGGGGTGCAGTTTACATCTGGAGAAATGTTACAGTTTTTGAAGGAAACAGGTGTGGTGCACAAGAAGACAAGTCCCATCCCCAGGGGAGCGGATTGGTTGAGAGGGTGATCAGGTTGATTGGGGGATGTCGGGCTAGCCACTGTTAGTGGTTTATCTGTTGAGTAGGTTGTTAAGGAGATTCTGTGGTCGTATTATTCATTCATTGCCAACCTCAACGATTAAGTTCCCTTAAAAACACTTAAAGGACGGAAAGCATTTATGCAGGTTGCACCACGGTGGTTGAAGTGTTGTTCAGGCTTGTTGGTTGTGAAATGTATAAGGTTAATGTGGCTAGGAACAGAGTGGAAGAGAAACAAGATGAATCCTGATCACAATATAGCTCTTTAGTTTGTGCAAAGAGGAGGGTATTGATATGGGTGCGAAGATTAGGATCAAACGTTCTTGCCTGTCAGAAAATGTGATCCCTTACTTGGTCCTGGAGTCCTTGTTGGGCAAGCGTCTGAATCTGCACTGTGTGTGGAGAGAGGCAGATGGTGAAACAAAGCTGTTGTAGCCCTTAGTAAACCTTTCCAGGCAATGACAACGATGAATTAGCCACCAGTGAGAGTCAGAGCGCTGGCTTTGCTGGAGGTCCAGCAAGGGGCCACGATAATGGTCTGATCAGCAAACAAGTCTACAGGGGTTCTCATCAGAAGACGTCCTGTGTAGAGGAAGAATTATGTTTGACTTGCTACGATTTTATATTCTTTTGCTTTTTGTTCTTGCATAGTTTTTCCTCTTTTCTCTTTAGTGGTATATCACAGTGTGCCTTTGTCATGTTTGAAATAGGAAGGTGTGTTATGTCGTGGGTGTCTTTGTGTTTGCGGCCCGTATGAGTGTCTCAGGCTGCCACAGCCTGCCTGCTCTCACGATGTGCAATCTTGAGACGGCGCACACTGCTCTCTGTATAGAATGCTTGTAGGAGATCAGGAAGTGACTGTGACAGTGTGATGACTAAGTGTACTTTTCAGGTGTAAAATTGTCCCTCATGGATTCCAAGGAAGCACTTCCAATAAGGCAGAATGATACACCAAACAACCATTGGCATGTCAGAGGTTAATATTCCTTTGTGTAGAGCCAAGCCCCACTCTATGTATGTTTTAAGGAATTGGTATCAAAAATGGCCTTGCGGACAAATGTGCTGTCCAGCCAGACCTCAACTTTTTTTTTTCTTCAGAGTTTTATATAGCGCGAACTTGACCCGCAGGTATCGGTTATCAGAGCGCTTTACATGAGCACCAATTGCGTTACACAAGGACACATTCATTTTTGTTAGGCAGGGGGAGATTAAGTGATTTGCCCAGAATCACAGGATGTTGAGCGTCGTTGCCGAGACTTGAACCTGGTTCCCCAGATTTGACGTCGACCGCCCTAGCCTAGTCCACATCCTCTCCCCAACTTTCCCCCTGCTATCACCTCACACGTGATTAGGACACGCGCTCCCTCCCCTTAAAGAGCCGACTCCCTGTTTTCCTGGCACTGCCCTGGAGAGGGAGGTCTGCGGGTGTCCTCGCTCCTTCTCCCAGAGCACTGCTCATGAGTGCCCTGCTGCCCCTGTCCTGTACCTTTGCTTTGTGTCAGGGAAGCTTGCACTGCTGCTCCACATGCTCTGCCTCTATTCTGTGCTACTGAAGCTGGTTAAACAAGCATTGGCATAGCCAATAGGTCTCGCCTTTGGGACCTTATAAGTGTTTAGCCATGCAACAGTTAATGTTGTTGCAGTAAGGATATTGTGCTGCATAACTAAATACTTATAAGGTCCCAAAAGCGAGACCTGTTGGCTATGCCAATGCTTGTTTAGAAAGTGTACTGAAGGCGAGGTTTGAGACAATGTACTGGGATATTCATGAACATGTACACTTCAAACTAAAAGACAGCTCCAAAGATATTCTTGTTGTCTGAACGTGTCATCATGTCACAAATGACTCCTGGTCCCCTCATTCTTAGTCACCTTTACCATGCAGACCCGTGCACACCTTTAATCTATTCAGAGGAGTCCTTTATTTTTAACATACACCTGGCTTTGATGCAGAGTACCTCCATGATGTAAGCTCAGTGTGGGGCTTGGTAAAATAGAAATGGCTCACCTGGTACATCAAACAAGTCACCATACAAACCAACTCCATGCAAGTTGGTTCAAAATAACTATTGCTCAACTGACCTAGATGACAGTGGGCCTTCAATGACTTGCTGGCCAAAACCCATATTAATTAACAATTGTAGGTTTTTTCGTTAAGGTAAACCAGTGATTGAATGCTTAAACAGTTAAAATATATGTGCAACTTGCTGGTCGGCGATTTAACTCTTGGCAGGACTAACTCATGCTTTCATCTTTCCAGAATCAATAAAACGAGGGTCAAGCAGTTTTGCGCTAGTTATTTCAAAACAAGATTATCAAAGGGCAAGATGGAGAACTGCATACTATATCTGTACAACTATTTCTAACATTCTTCTACCACGAACATTAATTACGAGTCAGACTTATCTCTATCGATAGGATTTTTCATGTGGTTTAAATTAGCCTTTATTTTAATTGCTTTGGCTTCTGAAAGTTTGCATACATGAATTAGTCAATTCCTTATCCAAAAAGTAGCAGACCCAACCAAACAAATTTATTTCTCTACTGATCGGCAAGTATCCCAAAATACGACCTTATAGAACTGGAGAAACAAGAACTTTGACTTTCCACATAACAGTCTTCAGAGGATTCTCTGCTTCACCATCCACAACATCACTGTTTTTGTGTTCGGCAATGATGGTCACTTGCAATAATTCAAGAAACTCGAGCTCACTCAAGAGCAGTTTTCCCAGAAGGAACGACCATGAATGTTGTTAAGAAGAAGCACATCTTGCAAGTTCCCGAACAGCCTCGTTAAACACCTTCAGAATTAAGCATAAAGAAGTAGTCATGTATATGCATTAGAAGTGCTTTTAAAATTAGCTGATCATGTAAATTTGCTAAAACACGAGTGCCTTGCGTCAGATCTATGTATGCGCCATCTCGCCGATGAGTGGATGATCAGGGTGGGTGATATCAGCAAAGACTGTGTAGGGCAAGGGATATCTTTGATCAGCACTCCGGTCCCCTGGGCTCACAGTTCTGGGGAAAGGGATATACACTTTGTGCTGAAGAGCTGCTTCTTCAGTGAAGACTTACTTGAGGAAGGAATAGGATTTAATAAATTTTACACCTATTGTACACAAATCTTGCACAACCTATGCTACCTAACCCTTGTATTAGGAGCAGATAAAACAACATACTAAACGGTTCAACAAAAATACAGAATCAAACAGCCAGACTCTTCCTCGATCTTTCCCGTAGAAATCATACCTCCTCTGCTCTGCAAGAGTTTTATGCTGTGGTCAAGTCCCCTAGCTGTATCTGCAATCACCAAGACACTTCCCAGTTTGTCTCCAAAGGTCTTACGACGCAAGAGCAAAAGTGAAACTGCAGTATGAGGAGCCAAAGAAAAGCCTTCTTTGAAGGCCAAGGCATTTGCCACGATCTCCGACGAGCCTGATCTCGACAATCAAAAGAAGCGCGCGCGCCTCGCACGGCAGCAGGGGGAGGGGGGAGAGGAGGGAGCCTGCACGATTCACTTGCGGGAGCGAGCGGCGCCAGGAGCGATAATTGCTACCATATGGCGCCGCTCGCTCCCGCAAGTGAATCGCCAAACGTGCACGCGTTGCCATTGAAGGCAATGGAACGCGTGCACGTTTTAGGCTGAAAAGCCGAATCGATGGCAAAAGGTATTTTTGCCTATGCAGCGCATGCGCGCTGCGTAGGCGAGACCTAAAAATACGAGTCAGAATCTCTGATACTACCAATGATAATTTTCTTATGCCTGTCGTTTCCTATGAACGCATGAAGGGATATCTGCAGTACTGAATTATTTTTTCTTTTTCCATTTTGTTTTTAGTATTTTCAGTATGTTACTTAGAGATGTAGCTTAAATATTGTGATTTTGGAACCGAGGTTCCATTGACTTTAAGTAAACGTTAATAGTGCTAAAAAAACGGAAATACCTTTGGTGGCAAGCAGAATCAAAATAAGTTATATATTTGCATTATGTATTTTATAAGCTAAGTACCGGTTTACAACTCTGCTTCCTTTCTCTCTGCCATCAGCTGCAACATTCATATTGCTAGAGTCGGGAAACAATTAAAAATGTTACTTAATGGTAATGAGCAGTTTCATTTAAGGTGAACAAAGGGTTTCACAATAATGCGGGCCAAAGTTCTTAAATTATAGAACTATCTAATGTATATGTACACGTATAAAAGAAAACACTTTCTCCGGCGTGATTACTTATTGATTGTTAAATGCCATTACTTCAGGTGACGAGGTGCTTAATGTAAGATATCACTGTTTCTGATTTCTTAAAAGCAAACGCAGAAAACGAAGGAGATTACAGAGGATTTGGAACTCGCCATTCTAAAGACCTGCCAGTGCATGACCGAGCTGCGAAGAGAAGTAAGTTGAATTATATGAATGACGCACGCATCTCAAGATGCGTCTAAAATGTATTCTGTTCCATTCACGAGTTTCTAAGCCCTAGACCCGGAGAAAGCATCGACGTCACTTCTCAGATAATCTCTAGCATGCGCCTGTCCATGCATGACACGTTGTTTTTGTTCTCTATCTTTGGTAACTCGTTTAGTCAATGACTGAATGACAGTACCCAATCTATTCTCAGTACTATGTCTGCATGCATGTATAGTATGCCGTGTAATAAACGCCAAGTGCTAATGTATTGTAACTGTTCTTATGTAAAGCGTTCTGTCACCCATTTGAGCCTTGTTCATGTTATATCCAATTGCACAAAATTGAACAAATGCCATTATACGTATTTTGCAAATCTGCTCCTCAATAAAAATATTGTAGAAAATGTTGTGTCTGATCAACAACTTGAATCTTCGTTATCCTGTTTTCATCCTACATTCAAATCATTCACAGCACACTCAAAATAGCCTGTCCTTTATAACCAAGTTTATCTTCTGCGCCAATAGTAATCATTTAAAGACCAAGGGATTCTCAGCAGGTAAGACTCGCTTAATTCATTTCTGTAGTTCATCCTCGTGGTGAATATGAGCAGACTTGCTGTTCTTCAGTCACTGAAGACTGTGTTTTTAGGTCTCGCCTGCATGCAGCTTTAGCGTTTTATTGCTGAAGTACCAAATGTGTACACCAATAATGACAGTGGACTTTGGCTTTGCTTATCGTTGGTTGGTTTTGTTGTCGATCTTAATTGGTTGCTTCTCTTTTTAGAAGTTTTCTTCACTGTGTTTCCCTCCCCTGGAGCACAGCTACTTCACCATCCTTTTGATAAGATGACATGTATCATTCCATTGATTACATTAAGAGAACCATAGTTCTTCCCCATCTCATCTGTTGCTTCATCCTGTTGTTTCCATTCCCTCAAGCTACTCTCTTGCTCCTCTACTGCCCCATGCCTTTTAATAGCTCACAGTTGCATCAGCCTGCTCCTCATGAGCACTTTGGAGTGTGCCGCAACCACTCCTCCTCTAGCGCCGTCACGGGAGCCCAGCCCCACCCAACCTGGCCGAAAAAATATATATAATGATAATAAAAGAAATAACTTCTGTTATCATCATCTTATTTTTTTATTGCCTTAGCGGAGGAGCCACCACTGCATAGGACAATAAGTTAAATACATGCCAACGGACCTGATTCAGATGCTAGACTCCCGATGATTTTTAAGTCCAAAATAGCTTTATTTTAGCTGTATCCTGCATAAAATTTCCAAAGCTGCAATGTACGTAAATAGGGGAAAAAATCCCCCCGATTTTTTTCAAACCTGCCAGGTTCAAAATGTTGGCATGTATAATGTTAAATGTTTATTATGTTTTTTAAAATATGTTGCATGGCGGCCAACATCTTGATGATTGTCTCAGAACAGATGTCCCTTGACCTTGTTGTCTGTCTTTGAGATGTTAGACTCTGAAACAAAACAGCTCTGACCTACCTAGGATAATTTTTTTTCTGTGGGTTTACTCAAAGTGAAGACAGAAACTCCAGCTTTTTTCAGTTTTCTTTAATTCTCGATGGTCAGACTTTTGTAGGAGCTCCTTAAGGAGTGCTTTCCAGGACTTGGAAACAAATGTATGCTTTTGGTTGGTGAGCAGTGATCATGGAGGATAACTCCACCCACTATTGTCTACTAGCAAGGAACATCAGGGGAGCTCTTTGGAGTTATATGGTCCTCTGCCCACATGGTCTTAAGCATCAAGTCAGAGATCAGCACTAAGTGGAGGTACGCCATGTTGGGGTGCCTGCTTTTGCTCGTAGTGCTGATATATTGCTGAACTGCTGAGAACTGAACTCTCTCTAGCTTTACAATGATGAAGTCTGAGATTGCTTAACAGGATGGTTGTGCTGATCAGTGATGTGCTGGTTATTGAGGGGCGAGAAGGAAAGATGTTTAGACTGCAAATAAAAATTGCACCGCTGCAAAAATCTGCTTCTTCATAAACAGTTCTTAGTCTGACCAGAAACCTAGATCTTTAACAGTCCTGCTGGTTTGTGGTCTAGGGGTACCCGGCAGAAAGGAATACGTGTCAAAATAAATTCTGCCTCTGTTCCTTCAAGAGCATGCATGCTGATACTCATCCATTTTAATGTCCTTAAAGCACTCACTCCCTGATCTCATTCCCCACTCAGCCTCTATCTAGCAGTGCACTCCTACCGGCTGGTTGTGATGGGCATCTTGTTCCCTGTTTAAACCTTTTATTAGATGTTGTTTTCCAAATAATGAGAAATGAGAGACTGAAGATGTAGTAAAATACACAGGTTTATTCACCTTTTACTAACACATAATATTACAACAGCCACAATTCCTTCAGATATCTAATAGTACTCCATTGATTGTACATTTCAGGGGCTAAATCCACCCCCTGTTGTAAGTCACTCTACAGCGAAGCATCATCTGTCATGCTTTTCTTATCATTTTATTCTAGGGATATGATGCCTTGGCTTCAGTTGGGCCATCCTTTATTTCTTGTTTTGATATCAGTTTACAGAACTGTGATTTTATGACAACATATTTTTCTTTTCTTTGCTACCTGTCACTGTACAAAACGTGCTTACTTTATAACAAGCACCCAGAGGAGTCTGAGCTTCATAGAAAAAGAGCCTTGCAAAGAAAAGATTGCATGTAGCATCATTACATTTCTTTTTTACTTCACGACACTGCAGGAGCATGACTCTTGCAGACCTCCTGGGCTGTGTATTTTTCAAGTCACGGGGCACACTGTGGGCAAGACGCAAATAAATAGAAGTCAATTTGCGGGCCCGCAACAAATGCAGGTGAAAGGGAGCACTCTTTATCCAGTGGCACTCTCCACCTTGGCGGAAGAAACCGGTGGCAGCAGATGGGGACTTGTCAAATTTATCAACTGTTGGGAGGCTGCCACAGGCCTCCATGGAGACGGCTTATACCAAACTGGATAAAGTGGAAATGGTGGATTTTGCATCCAAATTGGGCCAGGCCATCACGTTTGTGGAGGTGAAGATGTGACAGAAATAGTGGAGCAGCAGCTGAAGCTGGAGTGGTCAAGACCTTCAGAGTTCTTGACTTGAAGTAACAGATCGAGCAACTAGAAAACTTGAGGAGGTCTCAGTAGGTGGGGATTCTGGGATGGCTGGAGATTCAGATCTTGCGACAATGATTGAAATATTGAAATATTCCTCCACTAAAAAGTACTCCTTGGCCCCAAAGTGGAGCTATCCTGCCACCCCAAGGCCCTTTTGCTTATTCTTTTTTTTAGAAAATGGAAATGCTTGTGCATCAGTTACTGAACTAGTAGTAATCATCATTGAGCTCAGCTGTGGTGACAGTGATTAGAAATAGTTCCTCTTCTGCTTCTGGTGGAATGAAACTCTCTTTAAGAATAACTATTTGTTTAATATGTTCTGGAGATTTTGCCATTAGGCTATAATTTAAGCAGGAAATTCTAGTCCTGCTACCACAGACGATTAGTAGCTATTGGCGCTGGCGTGAGCCAAATAATTGCCCTTCTTGGCAATTAAGCATTCTTACTGTTGTAGCAGTCCTTTCCCAACTGCATGCTTTATCCTATATATTCTGTTCTAAAGCTATTAAATGCTATTCATTTCATAGCTGCTGCCTTCTGGAGCGGATAAATGGAGTTTTGAAAATCAAAACAGGTTTACAAATATTTGGTCTTTTAACGAGAAGAGAATGAAGTGCATTTTCCCTGCCTTTATGGTAGATGAGCACTTCCTTTTTATTTTTACAGATGTACAGGAAATCTTAAAAGCTTTGAAAAATAGAAGTAGAGTATTCGACTTAGTGCCTTTATTTCTAAAGGGAGATGAAGGAAATAATTGGCTATTACGGATAGTGGTTTTAGTGGATGTGCCTGTTCCCGCTGGAAATGGACATCAGTGCAGGCTATTTAATAAAGCGCTCTTGTTAGAGACCACCATGTTTCTACGTATATTAATATTGCTTAAAAACGTATTTCAGCTGGGCAAGAAAAAAGCAGGAAACACTTTAAAGCCTGGGGATATGACTCATGCGATAAATGTAGGGTATGTAACACTCAGAAAAGACCTCCAGCGTTCCTTGCTGGGGGGAGATACTTGCAGTCTTCCTGCCTTGCGTGCTGCTGCACACGGTTCACTGAGACCCTCGCCGAGTAATACTAAAGCGTGGTGTGTCGGTTTGGCACATAGGGGAACGTGTGCCAGGCATTCTGGCAAAAAAAACCTTTGTAATTTGGATTTAAAGGCAACGACCTGGTTCATTTGTATACTCAAACTCCATAGGAAACGGCCTATCTCTTGGCATAGCTTTTCTTGGTATAGGGCAAGTGGTGTCAGGGAGCCTTCACCCTGTATTTTCAGGGCAGGTTAGCGGGTGGCCATAGAGTCAGCTTATCTACCACTGAATACAGTGGTGCGCCAGCGCATCACCAAGCTGCCCACAGAACTGCTGACCATTGTCATTGATTTATCTACAGCGTTCCCATCTCAAAATGGTGTGTCACTGTTGAAGTTATCAGTTCTCTGCCCGCGATGACTTTCACCATCCTGGCCTCCATTTACCAACTGCTATAGTGTCTGTCCCTTTTAGTTCTAACAATCTTGAAACTTCATAAAGTCTTCCATCCAGTTCGACAGATAAACACTCAAATCATTTACATTTGTATGAATTTTATGTTTGTGGCGACAATTTTATGTTTATGGCAACAATTTGAGTTTTTTTAGATCTCCTAGAAGAAGGAATTGCCCATTCATTTTGAAGGAACCGAGGATAATTTTGAATGATCCTAGCATTATTTAAACTACCTTAAATCCTTTACCCCCAACTCTTCGGTACGGAGACAGCAGGGCTTTTTCCATTATAGTCTGGCATTCTCTTGGCTTTGGAAGAACGAATGATGAGCTCAGCCAGCTACACAAGGCACTCTTCCTCCTCTTCAACCTTTATTTGGTGCTACCAAACTGCACCTTAATTGCAAAGTCTTGCTAGTGTGTAAAGATTAATGCATTGAGCACCCTTAAGACACATTGTGTGTTTGAATCAACCTGATTACTGCACTATTGTGGAACTTGTTGAAGAACTTAGCACTTTGAAATGTGGAAAATCACCAAAAAGCATCCTCTTGAGCCAAACAATCCCATGCAGGTGATTGCACTTCATGGGCACCTGCGCTCAGTTTTGGAAACCAGGACTACCTTCGTCAGACTTTAAGCAGAGCAGAGCAGAGAGAGGAAGAGAACGATAGGACAGTAAAGAAGGGCAAAATTAAGAATGAAAAATAACCTACAAGAGTGAGGTAAAGACCCAGGAAGGATAGGGTGATGGAAGAAAGAGGCAAAAGGTGGAATCAAGACTAGCTAGCCTGGGTATTCAGCAACACCAGTAATAATGATGTTACTGACTACAGTCATGCAGAATGTAACAGAATTCGTTAAAATAATCCAATTGTAAAAATAATGACTTCAGAAAACGCCTTAAAGGCCACCCTACACTTTTTCTATAAACCTTCAAAATGTTCAGACCTATGAAGGGTATATTTTAAACAGGCAAATATGCATGGGGTCTCCCACATCCTGTCTGCATTTGCTATATCAGGAATTCTCCCCCGACCACACATTACTGACGTGCATTCTTAGACCTGGCAGTGCTGCGATGGTTGTGCACTTTAGTGCCAGAACGTTTTACAAAAAATGAGCGTTAGATTGTTTAAACGTGTGCACATCTGTAGTCTCTTTCTGCATCTATGCAAAATATATATCTTTTTTGGCACATTCTCGGCTATTTACTGGTGCAAATCCTGCATCAATATCTCATTGCAGCCTAAAACTGTAATGAACAATATGGAGGTATTCATTTTTTTTCCAAAAATGTGCTCGATATTTTGCTGAATTTCTTAAATGGACAAACGTAAATCCTGTTACACTAAGGAAACACTGCCATGAATTTCTTGAATCCTACAATATGTTATGTTATGTTAGTGGCATTTTTAAAGCGCGAACTGTTACCCGAAGGTGTCCTGGCGCTATAATACAATAGAAAATATGCCTGCGTTTTCCTAAGGAATGTAGTCAGGACAATCAATTACGTTATAATTGAGCAGTTCACCAAATTGTGCCAGAATCATGGTTCATGGTGTACCGTTCATTTGATGTCTGCTGTCAAACTCAAGACTATATGGAAAGTATAAAAACTGAATATTTCCTTATTCTTTACAAACTGAGGAATTCATTGCTGCAAGTAAAACCTTTTTGCCCTTACTGGCTGGCCAGTAAAACACACTGAACATGATGTTTGTCAGATATTTAGCAATGTTTTTTTCCAAAACCTGCTAATTCCCTGCCAAGGCATGACCCCTAACTTTGTTCCTCTGGATCACATGAACGAGTGAGTACCAGACGTGTGGGTTTTCTATGGGTTCTTGGTGCCCACCTGTGATAAACTGGGTGCACTGCATTTTGGAAATTTGCAGTCACTTCAAGCGAAATTCTGATTCAGGTATCACCTTTGGTATGCACGTAAACATACCACAATAATATATTTTTAATATGTACACATCCTAAGGCTTTTTTTGCTGGGTTTCAAACCTCTCTCATGCTGATGAGATGGCCAGGAAATGTACTGAATGTCTGATTTTTTGTTTTTTGTTTCCACAACATGAACATTTCATCCTGTCTCCCTCGCACAGGTACATATCCCTGCCAAGGTCACCTGACCTTGAGGGTACCAGATGTGTTTGGGTTTTCTATGGGTTTGCGGTGCCACCAGCAATAAACCTAGGTTCTGAATATTTTGGAAATTTCTTTTTCTTTCTTTCTATAACTTTATTCGATCTAATTTGAAAACATAGATCATCAAAGTATACATATTAAAAAGATAAGTGTCATTCTTCTGAGTGCAATACAGTTCAATGCATATGAGTTATTAAAAACTAATAATTTAAAATAGCAAAAAACAATGTACAAGTGCAAACCCCCAAAACAATGGGGATATAGAATTGAGCTGTTCAAATTACGCAATTCGATGTCTATTATTTGTGCAGTGAACATAATAAAAGAATAGATGCTGAACTGCAGGTTCCCGGTTGCCACATAAATACATAGGTTTAAAAACAGATAAATTTAAATAAAAAGGGACCGCCATTCTAAGTTATAAAAGCCCTTTAAAAATATTACATATGTTATGGAGATCCTTTATCTCTGCAAAACTGTTGCGAGGAGATTACGTAGTATGTTCGGGGAGACAAATGAGTTTAAGGCTAAATGTTAGCATAGCTCTCCAATTCTAATAAATGTCTCCTACGCTTACAGGCCCAAAAGAATGAGGTTACGCAGAAACATACAAAAGGATCATGAAGCTTTTTCAAATAGAACAGGGCAACGCGGCACTGCTTAAAATCGTGCCGTATTAAAAGAGGTTTAATATATCTGGCTCTCTGCTCCTTATAAAAATGACAGAAGAAGAAAAGGTGGAGGTCCGACTGGGCTGATAGATTATTGTATGGGCAAGTTGTCAAGTCACTGTGAGCGTACTGTTTTGAAGGAAAACCCAGCATTAGGGGAATTAAGTTCAAGCGGCACCTTAAAAGAATAAACCTATGCTGCAGGTTCCTTACCGCGTCCCAGTAGAAGTATTCACCCACTGTCACTGCTGGGATCAAGTGATAGGTCTTTACAGTTATTTTTAACTTCTGAAATCCTCCCTTTCATAGGCTAGCTTCGCCAAAATTAATGCCTTTAGCCTCTTCTTAGGGAACCTGGAGCACGAGGTGGGATTTACATACAGCTCAGGGACTCCTAGCGAGTACAGAGTCATTTTAACATACTCCAACCAGGGGATCTTATAAGCCTTATCCAATGAGAGGCAATTTAGTATAATAGTCTGGTTAAGATCGACTGTGTCCCTATTCCATATTGAGTGCCACAGCATGATCGGGGCTGCTCTCACCATGTCAGACACATAGGGCATATCCAGCTCTAAGTGAGTGAGATGGTTTGAAAATAAAAGAGGGAGCGAAGCGATCCTCTTGAAAAACCCATTCTCCAGCTTCTGTAGGGAGTCGGTTGGTGCTGTGCCCCAGACCCCTGCCCCATAGGTCGCTGCCGAGATCGTTTTTGCCTTATAGATCTTTTTTATTGTTAGGGGTTTTGAGCCTAGTTTTTTAATTAAACCAGAGACTTCCGCCATAGTACGCTCCATTGTTTGGGCCCTACTACCCACCATGTGTGACCAGGTTTGTTTGGTATCAAAAACAACCCCTAGGTATGAGAAAGTCTCCACAACAGCTAATTTACGAGTTCCAATATGAAACAACTGAATATTTTTTGGAGGGGTAGTCCTGACACTAAGATAAAGGTTTTGGACTCATTGGCCTTAAGATCCATGGATGACATAAAGCTCACATAGGTGTTAATTAAGCATTGCAGTGCTACACCTGTCCTTGCTATCAGGACGGCGTCGTCCGCGTAGGCCAGGATTGGTAATGGACCTGAGGGAAACTGTGGAACATCAGGCGTGCACGTTTTCAGGGGTCCTTCCAATCCGTTTGAATAAAGTGAGAATAAAAAAGGGGCGAGGACGCAGCCTTGCCTGACTCCTCTCATGATCCTAAACGGTCTGGTACATTCCCCGTCCCTCCCATAACGGACTGAGGCCGTCGCCTGTGAGTACATTTGCCGTATAAGAATAATCAACCTGGAATCTATGCCCATCGCGGCCATGATTGTCCAGAGTTTAGAATGAACTACAAAGTCGAAAGCCGCCAAAAGGTCCATAAAGGCCATGTATATATTCCCTTCCTTTGCTCTAGTATATTTGGAGATTACCAAGCTTAAGTTTAGGCATTGGTCGATCGTGCCCCTGCCCTTCCAGAATCCATACTGGGAAGGCATCAGGACGTTGTTTTCTCCTTCCCAGTCTTCTTACCTATTAAGTAAAATGCGCCCCAGGAGTTTGGCGGTGGAATCCAGAAGAGAAATAGGCTGATAGTTCTGGGGGTTCGATTTATCCCCTTTTTATATATTGGCACTATAATGCTTGTTCTCGATGATGGAGGTGGATCAGTTTTGGAGATTTCATTAAATATGTTAGTTAACAATGGGGCCCATAGGTCTTGATGTTCTAGAAAGAAGTCGATCGGGGACCCATCCGGGCCTGGTGCTTTGGCACGACTGCATTTGGCGAGAGCGAGGGTTATTTCCTCCAGGTTAAAAGTTACATGCGTAAGGGGGGTCTCTACGGGGATATAGGGTTTATCCCCTGGGGCAATCACGCTCCCAAAAATCACCTCAAAATGCACCACCCATGTGTCTTCATCCACGCGGTTATCTAATAGTTTTTCCTGTTCGTTCTTGAAGAAAGGGGCATTTACTGTCTTCCAGAAATCCCTACTACTATTTAGGAATGCGGCTTTAGCCAAAATTTCCCATGCCTCGTCTTTTAACTCGTCTTCCTGTGTTTTACGAGCTCTCTTATAGGCCAATTGCAGCTATTTAATCTGCGATTGATTTCTGGGCGATGCTTTCAAGGCCCCACAAAGGCTTTTTAGAGCCTGGGTGCAAATCTCGTTGAACCATTGTGTTTCCGGTCTCTCCCTGTTAGTTTTACGCCGGAACAGGGCTAGTTGATCTCCTGAAGGATTTCTATAAAATTATTAATTAAAATATCTGATGGGGTAGTCGGGTCCAAACAGTTTGTGACCAGATTCAGCTTGTTAGTTATAACTTCCTGGGTGGTTTTGGACTTGTCTATATTGTCCCATTTCAACTGGTATCCATTTAGCCTGGCCAAAATTGGTCTTGGGGCCCTCTCCGCTTGTCGGGGGAGGATTCCAAGACAAAACAGCTCCAGGAATAATGCTGTGTGGTCACTAAAGTTTGACAGTATGGTATCTGTATGATAAAGATGTCCCCGGCAATTGGTGGTTGCAACTATAAAATCCAATGTGGAATTAGAAACGCCCCGAAAGAAGGTTTTTTCCAAACCTCCCACGTCTACTTTATTATACACTTCCAGATTCCTTGATGCTAAGAACCTATTTAAGGTATTCCCATAATCGTGGTGCGTAAAGTGGACTAATGGGTCTCCCTCCATATCAACCATCCCACAAACCGTGCCCAATGAGTTGGGGCATGGTTGGGAGTTAAAATCACCTATCCATATGATGTGGAGTTCTTTGCACAACAGAGACCTTGTAAATTTCTCCAGTTCTTTATCCAGTGAGTCTATAACAGCAACCATGCTGCCACTAAAATTGTTATTGTAGTAATTTATTAATAACCAACACTGGTGGCGACCTCCTTCAAAGGCTAGAAAATGAAAATACGGGGAGGAGTTTTCGATTTTGATTACCTTAATAGGTAGCGTGTTCGAGATTAAGGTTACTAAACCCCCTTTGGGTTTTCCTGCCAGGGAGGGCACTGCATAGGTTTGAAAGGATCGATAGCCTTTTATAAATATTGGGTCCAAAGCCAATATATTGGAAATTTGAAAAGCAAGTATATGCCAAATGCTAGATTAGGCTATCTGTCTTTTGGTCGCAGGTACTGCCCTTGAGTTGTATAGAAACATATCATAATCATATATTTTTCACAGCTATGCATCCTCAGGTGTTCTTTCACCGGGTGTCAGACCACCCTCAGCATGATTGGCTGGCCATGACAATATGCTGAATAAGACTTTTGTCATATTGTCAGCATTTTCCCCCAAAACAAGGCAGTTTCCTTCAGTCTTCCTTACACAGGAATATATCCTTTCCAATGTGTGTCCCATATCTGTGCTCCCCTAGGTCTTCGGAGTGTGGATTTATGTGTGGGTTTTCTATAGGTATGAGCTGGAATTCATACACTAGACCGCAGGGAATGTTTATTTTTAGGGGGAAATTACATGTGGGATGTCTGCAGTATCTGGGCCCAGGGTCGGCAGACACCCTTGGGAGCCTACCATCCCAAATATTTGATATCTTGCTTGCATGAATTCCATCACATTTAGTGGAACAATTCTGTTTATTAAAGCCAAATCAGGACAATACACAGCTGTTCGCCTACAGCCAAAGGCCGGCAGCGGTCAACAAAACATATAGAGCTCGTATCACAGCTTTTCCTCCTATAACCTTTGGGTCGACAGCATAAGTCAGGCAAGTTTAGGTAAGCAAAAATAACCAATCAAACAACCCCACCCACCCCCCAGTTCTCCGTAATACAGCAATTATGTGGTCGAGAATGTTAGCTTCACAATTTGGCGTGGTGTAGGAAGGGGATATAGCCCAATAGCGCCTAACTATCTGTGGGGGGGGGGGGATCTCATAGGGGATCAAGCCGAGCAGCCCTAGATAGGCTGGGCATGTCAGTTCTCAAAACTCAGAGGAAAGAATTTGACTGAAGGGTGCCCACCTGTCAGGATAAGAGGTGCAGCTCGGATCCACTGACAAGGACAGTTTCTCCATCCCCAGGATAAACCAAGGTTTATGTAGCCAGGAAGTGTGGTTGGGAGTCTTTATCGGTGCCCCAGAGTGATAGAATCACCTGCTGAGCCACCCCCAACGCAAGGGCCATTTGCCTCCCCCAGTTGGACCGTAGCGAATAAGTCAGGGGGTTTGGGAGTCCAAGGATAGTGTATACTGGGAACCTTGGGATGGAAGTGTCGAATGCAGAGTCGATGTCTGTCAGTACTTGATGCCAGTGATGGGTAAGTTTCGGACAAGTTGGAGCAGCATTCTTTCGAGCGCCCTGTGTTCCATTTGTGTAGTCACGCTGGGATCAGATGACAGTAAGAGACAATTTTATAGGCAGTCTCAGTACTGGCCACGTTATGTGCTGTGTGATGTACTCAGTAGAAAATATCCTCCCATTCCCTGGAAGTAAGGGCTCTTCCCAGTTCCGCCTCTCATCTTGTCTGCCCACTGGATTTGGCCGAGGGAGACTCCTTGCTCAGCATGGCTTATAATTCGGTTATGTGGCATTTGTCATCAGTTTTAAGGAGTATCCTTTTTTCAAAAGGAGTCATGGGTCGCCCTGCCCCTTGCCTGTTCTCAGGTTTTGTGACCCAGATTAGCAATTGTAACTATTGTATTCAGTCAGAATCTGCCAAAGAATAATCAGCTGTGAGCTGGTCAAAGGGAATACACTTTTTGCGGATCAAAGAGGCACCCCATTTGTTTGTAGCCCCCTTCGTGCCATCACCGGAACATTTCTGTATCCATTCCCGGAGCAAAATCTCGGTTAACTAAAATCTGGGTCATTGGGGAGGGGAAAGTTGTGAGACCTGCCCTGAGCGCTACAGAGTCCCACACTTTGAGTGTGGAGCTCGTCACCAGCAAGGAGGAGAGGCCCAAGCCCTAAGTTTACGTGGCAACCAGACCTCTTTCCATATGTTGGAACCAGCGACTGCTTGATCCATAAAGGACCAAATGTTTTTCAGATAGCGGGCGGTTCCACTCCACCAGAAATCTGAGTTGTGAAGCCTGGTAGTAGTGAATTAGAAAGGGAACTGCCTGCCCAACATCTCGCTTCGAGCTGTAACGCATGTGTTGATGAAGGAGGGTTCTTTGGCATCCCACAGGAATTTGTTGATGTCCAATTGGAGGGAGAGAAGGGCAGTGTGTTGAGGGGTCAGCTGTAGGGTGTGGAACAGGTAAAGTATATGCGGTAAGATGTTCATTTTAACCGCCGCTAACCTACCCATCTAAGAGAGATGGAGACGGCTCCATGCGAACAGGTCCCTGCGTATTTCAGAGGTAAGGGTGGCATAATTAGAAGCCAAGGTCTTAGGGAGAGTCCGGGCCTGCTTAATACCCAAGTAGGGTATGGAGTCCGTTCCCCACTCAAAGGGAAACATGGAGCACATGATATTCTTATGAGAGGGAGTGACTGAGAGGTTCAAAATCTGGGATTTCTGCATGTTTATTTTAAATCCCGAGACCTCCCCGAAGGTCTGAAGCTCTGGGACCAGAGCGGGAAGTGAAGACATCGGGTCAGTGATCGACTGACATCATCAGCATTGAGGCTGATGAGGTGATGATCACCTCCAAAGGGGATCCCAGCAATGGCAGGATTGTCTCTCAGCAGTTGTGCCAAAGACTCCATGTATAGAATGAAAAGGAGAGGGGACAAGGGGCACCCTTGACGTGTGCCCTGTTGTATAGGAAAGAGAGTGGGCGAGAACAATTGACCCTCACTGAAGCTTGAGGGGCGCTATAGACTCATCTGCAAAACTTCTCACTGGTATGAATCCCGCCTGGTCGGGCTCTATCATGCCTGGCATGAGTGGGTTCAGGCGATGTGCTCAGATACTGGTGAACAACTTTGCATCTATGCTCAAGGGAGATAGGTCTATATGACCCACAGAGGGCCGGGTCTTTGCCTGGCTTCAGAATTACCGAATTACAGAATTACCGAAATAGCGGCTACTAACATGGAGTCAGTGAGGGAGCCGGAGTTGCCAACGGAGTTGTAAAGATGGGTAAGCAGGGGCAGAAAACTTTGTAAAATTGTACGCTAAAGCCATCGGGCTCAGGTGACTTCATTGGCTTTAAGAGAGCAATGGCTGAAATCATCTCTTCTATTAGTATGGGTTGTTACAGAGCCTCAGCCTCTATATCTGGAAGGGAGGTAAGGGTGGCATCATGAAGGTAGCCCGAGGGGTCTCCGCTGGGGGCCATCAGAGGTAGAGTACAGGGAACCATAAAAGGCCTGGAAGGCCGATGCTATTTCCACGTCTGAGCTGACCTCTGTAGAAGGTCCGGAGCGTATCACCTTCACAGCTCCAGAATAGAGTTTACTACAGAGGCAATGCACCAGCCTGCGCCCACAACGGTTACCCCAAGTAAAATGTATGTTTAAGGCGTATCATAACGTACTCCTCCCTATTGAGATCTAGACGTTTAACCCCTTCTGTGCTCATGACGAGCTGGACTCGTCATGGCACACAGTGGTCGTGTGCTCATGACGAGTCCAGCTCGTCATGACACACAGCCCCCGGATTCCCTTTATGCCAAAAGAGCCTCGGGAGCTGGGGAAGAGCTTCCCCAGCTCCCGAGCCCCCCCCCCCTGGTTTCCCTGAAATGACGATCGGCGCGCACAGCGCGCTGATGTCATTTCAGTGAAACTGAAACTGAAAGGAGCCAAGAGGCTCATTTCAGTTTCTACGTGCTCAGGGGGCTATCTCAGCCCCCTGAGCATGTAGAAACTCAGGAGAGGTATCGTTGGAAAGGGGAGAATCTCCAGGAGGGCGATCCCCAAGCAGGGATCCACCCACTAGGCACCAGGGAGGGGGGAGCGGCCCCTTGGGCAAGGGCCTTTGCTCCCCCCATAAAAATGTTGGCATTATTAGTCTTTCTGCCCCCCGGGGGGGTAGAAAGCCCAATAGACACCAGGGATTTTTTATGGGATAGCTATTAGGGGTGGGGGCTGCCCAAAACGGGCATGCCGATGCCCCCCCCCCTGGCCACAAAATTAGTCTTTCTGCCCCCCCTGGGGGGCAGATGGGGCAGTAGCCCCCAATCTGCCCCCCCGGGGGGCAGAAAGCCCACTAGATACCAGGGATTTAAAAAAAAATTATAGTTAGGGGTGGGGGCTGCCCAATATGGGCATGCCAATGCCCCCACCCCCGCCGCAAAGGTACAGTCTTTCTGCCCCTCCTGGGGGGGCAGAAAGTCCACTAGATACCAGGGATTTTTTTTTTTTATTATTATTTGGGGTAGGGGCTGCCCAATATGGGCATGCCAATGCCCCCACCTCCGACGCAAAGGTACAGTCTTTCTGCCCCTCCTGGGGGGCATATGGGGGCAGTAGCCCCCAATCTGCCTCCCCCAGGGGCAGAAAGCCCACTAGACACCAGTTTTTTTTTTTCCCTCGATAAATTTAGGGGTGGGGGTTGCCCAAGATGGGCATGCCAATGCCCCCACCCCTCCCCCCACGAAATTCCAGTCTTTCTGCCCCCCTGGGGGGGGGCAGATGGTGGCAGTAGCCACCAATCTGCTCCCCCCGGGGGTTCAGAAACACCCTAGATGCCAGGGATTATTTTTTTATAGGCCCGGGGTGGGGGCTGCCTAGAATGGGCATGCAAATGCCCCCACCCTACCCCCAAAGAAAAAAAAAGACTTTCTGCCCCCCCAGAAGGCAGATGGGGGCAATAGCCCCTGATCTGCCCCCACCCCCCCCGGGGAGGGGGCAGAAAGCCCACTAAGCGCCAGGGATTTTTTTTTTATATAGGTAGGGGTGGGGGCTGCCCAGAATGGGCATGTCAATGCCCCCACCCCCAAAAAAAAGGCTACAGTCTTTCTGCCCCCCCCCCTGGGAGGCAGATGGGGCAATAGCACCTTATCTGCACCCCCCGGGGGGGGCAGAAAGCCCACTAGCCACCAGGGATTGTTTTTTTTACAAAGTTCGGGGTGGGGGCTGCCAAGAATGGACATGCCAATGCCCCCACCCACCCCAAAAAAGATGCCACTGTCTTTCTGCCCCTCCCAGGAGGCAGATGGGGGCAGTAGCCCCTGATCTGCCCCCCGGGGGGGGCAGAAAGCCCACTATGTGCCAGCGATTATGCTGGCTTTTTTATACGCAGGGGTGGGGGCTGACCAGAATGGGCATCCCAATGCCCCCGACCACCCAAAAGAATAGCCACAGTCTTTCTGCCCCCCTCGGGGGCATATCGGGGCAATAGCCCCTGATTTCCCCCCTCCCGAGGGCGGCAGAAAGCCCACTAGGCACTGACTTTTTTTCGGAATGTGCCTACCTGTTGAATTTGGTTCCTAGCTCTGCCGGCACCTAGGGAAACCTAGCAAACCTATACATTTTTTAAAACTAGACACCCAGGGGAATCCAGGATGGGCTGACTTGACTGGCTCTCACCAGGTTCTGTTACTCAGAATCCCTTGCAAACCTAAAAATTTGTCCAAAAAAACACATTTTCCTCACATTTCTGTGGTGGAAAGTTCTGGAATCTGCGTGGATCCACAAAATTCCACCCACCCCGTGTTCCCCAAAGTCTTCCGAGAAAAATGGTACCTCACTTGTGTGGGTAGGACTAGTGGCCGCGACAGGAAACGGCCCAAAACGCAACATGGACACACCACATTTTCACAGTGAAAACGGACCCTTTTTTGCAAAGTGCCTAGCTGTAGATTTTGAACCCTAACTCTGCCGGCACCTAGGGAAACCTAGCAAACCTATACATTTTTGAAAACTAGATACCCAGGGGAATCTAGGATGGGGTGACTTGACTGGCTCTCACCAGGTTCTGTTACCCAGAATCCCTTGCAAACCGAAACATTTGTCAACAAAAACACATTTTCCTCACAATTCTGTGGTGGAAAGGTCTGGAATCTGCGTGGATCCACAAATTTCCACCCATCCCGCGTTCCCCAAAGTCTTCCAAGAAAAATGGCACCTCACATGTGTGGGTAGGCCTAGTGCCCGCGACAGGAAACGGCCCAAACGCAACGTGGACACACTACATTTTCACAGTGAAAACGGACCCTTTTTTTGCAAAGTGCCTAGCTGTAGATTTTGAACCCTAACACTGCCAGCACCTAGGGAAACCTAGCAAACCTATACATTTTTGAAAACTAGACACCCAGGGGAATCCAGGATGGGGTGACTTGACTGGCTCTCACCAGGATCTGTTACCCAGAATCCCTTGGAAACCTAAAAATATGTCCAAAAAAACACATTTTCCTCACATTTCTGTGGTGGAAAGTTCTGGAATCTGCGTGGATGTACAAAATTTCACCCACCCTGCGTCCCCCAAAGTCTTCCGTGAAAAATGGTACCTCACTTGTGTGGATGGGTCAAGTACCCGCGACAGGCAAGGGCCCAAAACATATTGAGGCGACATCAAAATTACCTATCACAAACCAACCTGGTTTTGCATGGGGGGTCCCATGAGTTTTTGGCCCCGGGCTCGACGGCCATCTAGGGAAACCTACCCAACCCACACATTTCTGAAAACTAGACACCCGGAGGAGTCCAGCGAGGTATGGCTTGCGTGGGTCCTCCAAAATTTTCTTACCCAGAATCCCCTGCAAACCTCAAATTTAGCTGAAACAAATCACGTTTTTTTCAAATTTCTGTGTGGGAAAGTTCTGGAATCTATGTGGATCCACAAATTTCCTACCAACCAGCGTTCCCCCAGGTCTCCCGATAAAAATGATACCTCACTCGTGTGGGTGGGTCAAGTACCCGCGACAGGCAAGGGCCCAAAACGTATTGAGGAGACATCAAAATTACCTATCACAAAACAACCTAGTTTTGCAAGGGGGGTCACCTGGGTTTTTGGCCCCGGGCTCAGCGGCCATCTTGGGAACCTACCAAACCCACACATTTCTGAAAACTAGACACCCGGGGGAGTCCAGCGAGGTATGGTTTGCATGGGTCCCCAAACGTTTTCCTACCCAGAATGCCCTGCAAATCTCAAATTTAGCTGAAAAAATCACTTTTTACTCAAATTTCTGTGTGGGAAAGTTCTGGAATCTGCGTGGATCCACAAATTTCCTACCACCCTGCGTTCCCCCAGGGCTCCCGATAAAAATAGTACCTCACTTGTGTGGGTAGGCATAGTGGCTGAAACAGGAAATGGCCCAAATCATATTGTGGAGACTTCAAAATTACCTATAACAAAACTACCTGGTTTGGGGGGGGGCACCTGGTTTTTTGGCCTCGGGCTCGCCGCCATCTAGGGAAACCTACCAATCCCACATGTTTCTGAAAACTAGACACCCTGGGGAGTCCAATGAGGTATGGCTTGCGTGGATCCCACAACGTTTCCCTACCCAGAATCCCCTGCAACCCTCAAATTTAGCTGAAAAAAACATATTTTCCACATATTTTTGCGTGGAATCACCGTGCTGGCACAAATGTCCTACCACCCAGCGTTGCCCTTGTTCCCCGAGTAAAATGATACCTCACTTGTGTTTGTGTCCAAACCAGATCTGGCTAAAAACGTATTTTTAAAAAATGTAGCGCTTAGAATTCTCGGTGCTATACCCTAAATCCCTATGTTTTGGGCTCTTCCCAGTCACAGGCCTTTGGCCCACCCACACAAGTGAGGTATCATTTTACTCGGGAGAACAAGGGGAACGCTGGGTGGTAGGACATTTGTGCCGGCACGGTGATCCCACGCAAAATGTATGGAAAAAGTGATTTTTTTTAGCTAAATTTGAGGTTTGCAGGGGATTCTGGGTAGGAAAACGTTGTGGGACCCACGCAAGCCATACCTCGCTGGACTCCCCCGGGTGTCTAGCTTTCAGAAATGTTTGGGTTTGGTATTTTCCCAAGATGGCCGCCGAGCCCGGGGACAAAAACCCAGGTGACCCCTCTTGCAAAACCAGGTTGTTTTGTGATAGGTAATTTTGATGTTGCCTCAATAGGTTTTGGGCCCTTTTCTGTCGCGGGTACTTGACCCACCCACGCGAGTGAGGTATCATTTTTATCAGGAGACCCGGGGGAACGCTGGGTGGGAGGAAATTTGTGGATCCACGTAGATTCCAGAACTTTCCCACACAGAAATTTGAGAAGAAAGTGATTTTTTCAGCTAAATTTGAGGTTTGCAGGGGATTCTGGGTAGGAAAACGTTAGGGGACCCACGCAAGCCATACCTCGCTGGACTCCCCCGGGTGTCTAGTTTTCAGAAATGTGTGGGTTTGGTATGTTTCCCTAGATGGCCACCGAATCCCCTGCAAACCTGAAATTTTGCTGAAAAAATTCACTTTTTCCACACATTTTTGTGTGGGAAAGTTGTGGCATCACCGGGCTGACACAAATTTCCTACCACCCAGCGTTCTCCAGGTCTCCCGATAAAAATGGTGCCTCACTCGGGTGGGAGGTCCAAGTACGCGCGACAGGCAAGGGCCCAAAACATATTGAGGCGACCTCAAAATGGCCTATCACAAAACGACCTGGTTTTGCAAGGGGGTCCCATGACGTTTTGGCCCGGGCTCGGCAGCCACCTAGGGAAACCTACCAAACCCACACATTTCTGAAAAGTAGACACCCGGGGATTCCAGGGAGGTATGGCTTGCGTGGATCCCCCAACGTTTTCTTACCCAGAATCCCCTGCAAACCTGACATTTGGCTGAAAAAATCACTTTTGTCACACATTTTTGTGTGGTAAAGTTGTGGCATCACGGGGCTGACACAAATTTCCTACCACCCAGCGTTCTCCCAGGTCTCCCGATAAAAATGGTGCCTCACTCGGGTGGGAAATGCAAAAACAACAATTGATGGACAGAATGCAGAACAATGTCATACATTCACCCCAGTACAGAGATCTGGGCCTAAATCCATCGTTTTTTTGCTCACCATGCCATTCCAGTTTGGACCCAGCCATATGCAAATCAGTCTTGACCCTGCACCCAATGGGAACAGTCCAGCCCGAACTGCCAGGCCAGGTCCTCCCTGGACTGGAAACAAGCATCCTAGGACCGGTTTCGGGCTTTCAGCCCTCATCAGCCAGGATAGCTTGACTCCAGTGGCATGGAGAGCACGGGACCCACGTCTGGGCATACCCGTCCCACTCGGGTGACAAATGCAAAAACAACAATTGATGGACAGAATGCAGAACAATGTCATACATTCACCCCAGTACAGAGATCTGGGCCTAAATCCATCGTTTTTGCTCACCATGCCATTCCAGTTTGGACCCAGCCATATGCAAATCAGTCTTGACCCTGCACCCAATGGGAACAGTCCAGCCCAAACTGCCAGGCCAGTTCCTCCCTGGACTGGAAACAAGCATCCTAGGACCGGTTTCGGGCTTTCAGCCCTCATCAGCCAGGATAGCTTGACTCCTGTGGCATGGAGAGCACGGGACCCACGTCTGGGCATACCCGTCCCACTCGGGGTGACAAAAACAATTGATGGACAGAATGCAGAACAATGTCATACATTCACCCCAGTACAGAGATCTGGGCCTAAATCCATTGTTTTTTGCTCACCATGCCATTCCAGTTTGGACCCAGCCATATGCAAATCAGTCTTGACCCTGCACCCAATGGGAACAGTCCAGCCCGAACTGCCAGGCCAGGTCCTCCCTGGACTGGAAACAAGCATCCTAGGACCGGTCTCGGGCTTTCAGCCCTCATCAGCCAGGATAGCTTGACTCCAGTGGCATGGAGAGCACGGGACCCACATCTGGGCATACCCGTCCCACTCAGGGTGACAAATGCAAAAACAACAATTGATGGACAGAATGCAGAACAATGTCATACATTCACCCCAGTACAGAGATCTGGGCCTAAATCCATCGTTTTTTTGCTCACCATGCCATTCCAGTTTGGACCCAGCCATATGCAAATCAGTCTTGACCCTGCACCCAATGGGAACAGTCCAGCCCGAGCTGCCAGGCCAGGTCCTCCCTGGACTGGAAACATGCATCCTAGGACCAGTTTCGGGGTTTCACTCCTCATCAGCCAGGATAGCTTGACTCCAGTGGCATGGAGAGCACGGGACCCACGTCTGGGCATACCCGTCCCACTCGGGGTGACAAATGCAAAAACAACAATTGATGGACAGAATGCAGAACAATGTCATACATTCACCCCAGTACAGAGATCTGGGCCTAAATCCATCGTTTTTTTGCTCACCATGCCATTCCAGTTTGGACCCAGCCATATGCAAATCAGTCTTGACCCTGCACCCAATGGAAACAGTCCAGCCCGAACTGTCAGGCCAGGGAGGACCTGGCTTGGCAGTTCGGGCTGGACTGTTCCCATGAGGCACAGGGTCAAGACTGATTTGCATATGGCCAGGTCTAAACTGGGGTGGCATGGTGAGCAAAAGAATGATGGATTTAACCCACATCTCTTGACTGGGGGTGAATGTTTTGATTTGTTCTGCATTCCGTCCATCAATTGTGTGTCTTTTGCTTTCTCGCCCTAAGTGGGCCAGGTATGCCCAGACGTGGGTCCTGGGCTCACTGTGCCACTGGAATCAAGCTATCCTGGCTGAAGAGGGGTGAAACCCTGAAACCGGTCCTAGGATGCTTGTTTCCGGTCCAGGGAGGACCTGGCTTGGCAGTTCGGGCTGGACTGTTCCCATGAGGCACAGGGTCAAGACTGATTTGCATATGGCCAGGTCTAAACTGGGGTGGCATGGTGAGCAAAAGAATGATGGATTTAACCCAGATCTCTTGACTGGGGGTGAATGTTTTTATTTGTTCTGCATTCCGTCCATCAATTGTGTGTCTTTTGCTTTCTCGCCCTAAGTGGGCCAGGTATGCCCAGACGTGGGTCCTGGGCTCACTGTGCCACTGGAATCAAGCTATCCTGGCTGAAGAGGGGTGAAACCCCGAAACCGGTCCTAGGATGCTTGTTTCCGGTCCAGGGAGGACCTGGCTTGGCAGTTCGGGCTGGACTGTTCCCATGAGGCACAGGGTCAAGACTGATTTGCATATGGCCAGGTCTAAACTGGGGTGGCATGGTGAGCAAAAGAATGATGGATTTAACCCAGATCTCTTGACTGGGGGTGAATGTTTTGATTTGTTCTGCATTCCGTCCATCAATTGTGTGTCTTTTGCTTTCTCGCCCTAAGTGGGCCAGGTATGCCCAGACGTGGGTCCTGGGCTCACTGTGCCACTGAAATCAAGCTATCCTGGCTGAAGAGGGGTGAAACCCCGAAACCGGTCCTAGGATGTTTGTTTCCGGTCCAGGGAGGACCTGGCTTGGCAGTTCGGGCTGGACTGTTCCCATGAGGCACAGGGTCAAGACTGATTTGCATATGGCCAGGTCTAAACTGGGGTGGCATGGTGAGCAAAAGAATGATGGATTTAACCCAGATCTCTTGACTGGGGGTGAATGTTTTGATTTGTTCTGCATTCCGGCAATCAATTGTGTGTCTTTTGCTTTCTCGCCCTAAGTGCGCCAGGTTTGCCCAGACGTGGGTCCTGGGCTCACTGTGCCACTGGAATCAAGCTATCCTGGCTGAAGAGGGGTGAAACCCCGAAACCGGTCCTAGGATGCTTGTTTCCGGTCCAGGGAGGACCTGGCTTGGCAGTTCGGGCTGGACTGTTCCCATGAGGCACAGGGTCAAGACTGATTTGCATATGGCGAGGTCTAAACTGGGGTGGCATGGTGAGCAAAAGAATGATGGATTTAACCCATAGCTCTTGACTGGGGGTGAATGTTTTGATTTGTTCTGCATTCCGTCCATCAATTGTGTGTCTTTTGCTCACTCGGGTGGGAGGCCCAAGTACCCGCGACAGGCAAGGGCCCAAAACATTTTGTGATAGGCAATTTTGATGTCGCCTCAATACGTTGTGGGCCCTTGCCTGTCGCGGGTACTTGGGCCTCCCACCCGAGTGAGGCACCATTTTTATCGGGAGACCTGGGGGAACGCTGGGTGGTAGGAAATTTGTGTCAGCCCCGTGATGCCACAACTTTACCACACAAAAATGTGTGAAAAAAGTGATTTTTTCAGCAAAATGTCAGGTTTGCAGGGGATTCTGGGTAAGAAAACGTTGGGGGATCCACGCAAGCCATACCTCCCTGGAATTCCCCGGGTGTCTACTTTTCAGAAATGTGTGGGTTTGGTAGGTTTCCCTAGATGGCCGCCGAGCCCCGGGCCAAAACGTCATGGGACCCCCCCTTGCAAACCCAGGTAGTTTTGTGATAGGCCATTTTGAGGTCGCCTCAATACGTTGTGGGCCCTTGCCTGTCGCGGGTACTTGAGCCTCCCACCCGAGTGAGGCACCATTTTTATCAGGAGACCTGGGGGAACACTGGGTGGTAGGAAATTTGTGTCAGCCCCGTGATGTCACAACTTTACCACACAAAAATGTGTGAAAAAAGGGATTTTTTCAGCAAAATGTCAGGTTTGCAGGGGATTCTGGGTAAGAAAACGTTGGGGGATCCACGCAAGCCATACCTCCCTGGAATCCCCCGGGTGTCTTATTTTCAGAAATGTGTGGGTTTGGTAGGTTTCCCTAGGTGGCCGCCGAGCCCCGGGCCAAAACGTCATGGGACCCCTCTTGCAAAACCAGGTCGTTTTGTGATAGGCCATTTTGAGGTCGCCTCAATACGTTGTGGGCCCTTGCCTGTCGCGGGTACTTGGGCCTCCCACCCGAGTGAGGCACCATTTTTATCGGGAGACCTGGGGGAACGCTGGGTGGTAGGAAATTTGTGTCAGTCCCATGATGCCACAACTTTACCACACAAAAATGTGTGAAAAAAGTGATTTTTTCAGCAAAATGTCAGGTTTGCAGGGGATTCTGGGTAAGAAATCGTTGGGGGATCCACGCAAGCCATACCTCCCTGGAATCCCCCGGGTGTCTACTTTTCAGAAATGTGTGGGTTTGGTAGGTTTCCCTAGGTGGCCGCCGAGCCCCGGGCAAAAACGTCATGGGACCCCCCTTGCAAAACCAGGTCGTTTTGTGATAGGCCATTTTGAGGTCGCCTCAATACGTTTTGGGCCCTGGCCTGTCGCGGGTACTTGGGCCTCCCACCCGAGTGAGGCACCATTTTTATCGGGAGACCTGGGGGAACGCTGGGTGGTAGGAAATTTGTGTCAGCCCCGTGATGCCACAACTTTACCACACAAAAATGTGTGAAAAAGTGATTTTTTCAGCAAAATGTCAGGTTTGCAGGGGATTCTGGGTAAGAAAACGTTGGGGGATCAACGCAAGCCATACCTCCCTGGAATCCCCCGGGTGTCTACTTTTCAGAAATGTGTGGGTTTGGTAGGTTTCCCTAGGTGGCCGCCGAGCCCCGGGCAAAAACGTCATGGGACCCCCTTGCAAAACCAGGTAGTTTTGTGATAGGCCATTTTGAGGTCGCCTCAATACGTTGTGGGCCCTTGCCTGTCGCGGGTACTTGAGCCTCCCACCCGAGTGAGGCACCATTTTTATCAGGAGACCTGGGGGAACGCTGGGTGGTAGGAAATTTGTGTCAGCCCCGTGATGCCACAACTTTACCACACAAAAATGTGTGAAAAAAGTGATTTTTTTCAGCAAAATGTCAGGTTTGCAGGGGATTCTGGGTAAGAAAACGTTGGGGGATCCACGCAAGCCATACCTCCCTGGAATCCCCCGGGTGTCTACTTTTCAGAAATGTGTGGGTTTGGTAGGTTTCCCTAGGTGGCCATCGAGCCCCGGGCCAAAACGTCATGGGACCCCCCTTGCAAAACCAGGTCGTTTTGTGATAGGCCATTTTGAGGTCGCCTCAATACGTTGTGGGCCCTTGCCTGTCGCGGGTACTTGGGCCTCCCACCCGAGTGAGGCACCATTTTTATCGGGAGACCTGGGGGAACGCTGGGTGATAGGACATTTGTGTCAGCCCCGTGATGTCACAACTTTACCACACAAAAATGTGTGAAAAAAGGGATTTTTTCAGCAAAATGTCAGGTTTGCAGGGGATTCTGGGTAAGAAAACGTTGGGGGATCCACGCAAGCCATACCTCCCTGGAATCCCCCGGGTGTCTTCTTTTCAGAAATGTGTGGGTTTGGTAGGTTTCCCTAGGTGGCCGCCGAGCCCCGGGCCAAAACGTCATGGGACCCCTCTTGCAAAACCAGGTCGTTTTGTGATAGGCCATTTTGAGGTCGCCTCAATACGTTGTGGGCCCTTGCCTGTCGCGGGCACTTGGGTCTCCCACCCGAGTGAGGCACCATTTTTATCGGGAGACCTGGGGGAACGCTGGGTGGTAGGAAATTTGTGTCAATCCCGTGATGCCACAACTTTACCACACAAAAATGTGTGAAAAAAGTGATTTTTTCAGCAACATGTCAGGTTTGCAGGGGATTCTGGGTAAGAAAACGTTGGGGGATCCACGCAAGCCATACCTCCCTGGAATCCCCCGGGTGTCTACCTTTCAGAAATGTGTGGGTTTGGTAGGTTTCCCTAGGTGGCCGCCGAGCCCCGGGCAAAAACGTCATGGGACCCCCCTTGCAAAACCAGGTCGTTTTGTGATAGGCCATTTTGAGGTCGCCTCAATACGTTGTGGGCCCTTGCCTGTCGCGGGTACTTAGGCCTCCCACCCGAGTGAGGCACCATTTTTTTCGGAAGACCTTGGGGAACGCGGGGTGGGTGGAATTTTGTGGATCCACGCAGATTCCAGAACTTTCCACCACAGAAAAGTGAGGAAAATGTGGGTTTTTTGCTACTTTTTAGGTTTGCAAGGGATTCTGGGTAACAGAACCTGGTGAGAGCCAGTCAAGTCACCCCATCCTGGATTCCCCTGGGTGTCTACTTTTCAAAAATGTATAGGTTTGCTAGGTTTCCCTAAGTGCCGGCAGAGCTAGGGTTCAAAAACTACAGCTAGGCACTTTGCAAAAAAAGGGTCATTTTTCACTGAAAATGTGGTGCGTCCACGTTGCGTTTTGCGCTGCTTCCTGTCGCGGGCACTAGGCCTACCCACACAAGTGAGGTACCATTTTTTTCGGAAGACCTTGGGGAACGCGGGGTGGGTGGAATTTTGTGGATCCACGCAGATTCCAGAACTTTCCACCACAGAAAAGTCAGGAAAATGTGTTTTTTTTGCCAATTTTTTAGGTTTGCAAGGGATTCTGGGTAACAGAACCTGGTGAGAGCCAGTCAAGTCACCCCATCCTGGATTCCCCTGGGTGTCTACTTTTCAAAAATGATAGGTTTGCTAGGTTTCCCTAAGTGACCGCAGAGCTAGGGTTCAAAAACTACAGCTAGGCACTTTGCAAAAAAAGGGTCATTTTTCACTGTGAAAATGTGGTGCATCCACGTTGCGTTTTGCGCTGCTTCCTGTCGCGGGCACTAGGCCTACCCACACAAGTGAGGTACCATTGTTTTCGGAAGACCTTGGGGAACGCGATGTGGGTGGAATTTTGTGGATCCACGCAGATTCCAGAACTTTCCACCACAGAAAAGTGAGGAAAATGTGGTTTTTTTTACCAATTTTTTAGGTTTGCAAGGGATTCTGGGTAACAGAACCTGGTGAGAGCCAGTCAAGTCACCCCATCCTGGATTCCCCTGGGTGTCTACTTTTCAAAAATGTATAGGTTTGCTAGGTTTCCCTAAGTGCCGGCAGAGCTAGGGTTCAAAAACTACAGCTAGGCACTTTGCAAAAAAAGGGTCATTTTTCACTGTGAAAATGTGGTGCGTCCACGTTGCGTTTTGCGCTGCTTCCTGACGCGGGCACTAGGCCTACCCACACGAGTGAGGTACCATTTTTTTCGGAAGACCTTGGGGAATGCGGGGTGGGTGGAATTTTGAGGATCCACGCAGATTCCAGAACTTTCCACCACAGAAAAGTGAGGAAAATGTGTTTTTTTATGCCAATTTGTTAGGTTTGCAAGGGATTCTGGGTAACAGAACCTGGTGAGAGCCAGTCAAGTCACCACATCCTGAATTCCCTGGGTGTCTAGTTTTCAAAAATGTATAGGTTTGCTAGGTTTCCCTAAGTGCCCGCAGAGCTAGGGTTCAAAAACTACAGCTAGGCACTTTGCAAAAAAGGGTAATTTTTCATTGTGAAAATGTGGTACGTCCACGTTGCATTTTGAGCCATTTCCTGTGGTGGGCACAAGGCCTACCCACACAAGTGAGGTACCATTTTTATCGGGAGACTTAGGGTAACACAGAATTGTAGAGCAACTGTTATTACCTATTGACTTTCGATGCATTTCTGCCTTCCAAATGAAAGACAATGTGTAAAAAATAAGTCATTTTGAAAAATGACCTATAATTCTCATGCTAGTATGGGTACTCCCAATTTCGGAAATGTGCAAATATCTACTGTTTCTAAAATCTACATTTTGTTCCCATTTCAGAAATACATAGGTGTCTTTCATAACAATTTTTCCATGTATACATTTTCCCAAAATAATTGCTATGTACCCGGTACATAATAAAAAACCATTGCAAGATGCTGCTCAGTTATTGGCTCTGGGTTCGTCGGGTTCTTGGTGAACCTACAAGTCCTATATATCCCCACAACCAGAAAGGTTCAGCGGATGTAACGGTATATTGCTTTCAAATAGCTGTCATAATTAGAAGAAGTTACAGGTGAAAACGTTGACACAAATGGCTGTTTTTTTCAACTAATTTTCAATTTTTCCTTTATTTAACTGTTAGTTTCTATAAGGAAAACTTTAAGGATCTACACAAATGACCCCTTGCTGAATTCAGAATTTTGTCTACTTTTCAGAAATGTATGGCTTTCCAGGATCCATTATTGGTTTCATACCCATTTCTACCATTAACTGGAAGGAGGTTGAAAGCACAAAAAATAGCAAAAATAGGCTATGTCCCAGAAAAATGCCAAAACTGTGTAAAAAAGTTGGTTTTCTGACAAAAGTCTGCTTGTCCCTGAAATTTTCAGCACCACAACCCCTTTTTGATGCCATTTGCAGGAAAAAACAAGACGCTTTCATCTGTAGCCCTTTTTCGCATTTTTCCCCAAAAAAACAACATTTTGCTGTATTTTGGCTAATTTCTGGGTCCCCTCCAGGGGAATCCACAAACCCTGGGTACCTTTACAATCCTCATGATGTTAGAAAAAAGGACGCAAATTTGGCGTGGATACCTTATGTGGTCAAAAAGTTACAGGGGCCTAAGCGCGCACTACCCCAAATAGCCAAAAAAAGGCTTAGCAGAGGGGGGGGAAAGGCCTAGCAGCGAAGGGGTTAAGAAGGAGTCACACTTACTCAAGCTCCCTCCATACTCTAGGGGTACCCGTCCGCTTGTGGATAGCCTTGAGTTTGCAACCGATTTCTATAAGCTCTGTTGTTTGTCTCGGCGACTGCGGTTCTCTGCTGTGGAAACAGCTATAAGTTCCCCCCTGACAACCAGTTTCAAAGCTTTCCCACAAAGATGCCTGGGATGTCTCCCCAGTGTCGTTAGTTTGCATATAGTCTGTGATTGCCTTTCAGAGAGAATCAGTCGAAACTGGGGACTGTAGCAGGGAGTCTCTAAGGCTCCAGCGCGATGTCCTAGGTTGGGTGACATCCAGTCTTAAAGTCAAGGAGAGGGGGGGGCATGGTCCAAGAGCGACCAGGGGGCAATATTCACTTCTGGTGTAAGAGCTCATAAGGTCAGGATAGTGAGGAAATGGTCAATACGTGCATACATTTTGTGCGCCGCCGAGTAAAACATGTAATCTCTGGTAGAAGGATGCAGACGTACTGAAGTCCACAATCGGCAAGCCATTGTAACCCGTCTGCAGAGAAGGCCCCTGTTTGATCAGAGCACTGTCCTAAGCGATCCATATTAGTATCCATAACCAAGTTAATTTCCCCACCTATCAGGATAGCGGCATCGGGAGATCTAAGCGCAGGCGCCAAGGAACTGGTAATAAAAGATTCCTGGTACATAAATGTTCACCAGATTGAAGTGGAAGCTGCCCAATCTAAGCTGCACTGCTAGGAGGTGATAGGGCACATAAAACTTCAGTGACTGTGGCAAGTATTTCCCCTTTGAACCCTCGTGAAAAGAGAATGGCCACCCCTCCCTTCTTAGTGGGTCACGATGACCAAAGTTGGCGTGGTAACCTGTGGGACCGCATACTGGGGACATCCTTAGAGATTAGGTGAGTTTCCAGCAGGAGGCATATGTTACTGCCTGATTGTTCTAAAAGTGAGAGAACGGTGGATCGTTTAGTGGGATTGTTCAGGCTTCTTACATTGAGGCTGGTGTCTTTAAAATCCTGGAAAACAGGGCAGGAAGGTAGAAAGCTGTGAAGACTCCCTCACCAGACTGTCAAGGCATGAAGCAATGAAACATCCCCACCAGAGGTATACACAAAAAGGGCGTATTGAGGAGCCAAAGATCGACCAGGTACGGAGAAGTAGTGAAAACCCACATAAAGTAATCCCTTCAAACAAACAGGAATAACATAAAACCAGTAACAGTAGAAGTCCATCATGGAAGGGAGTAGGTCGTGGAGCATGGACCATGCAGACAGGGATATAAGCAGCCAGAGTCTGAAAGTTGGGAAATGTCCCTAGGAGGAAGGAACCACAAATCTGGAACATGTCCCAAAGTCTTCCCGCCTGCGTCCCCACCTCCCTCACACCCCCTCCCGCCTCATAAAGAGTCAGTGTTGCAAGAGTCTCCTCAGCCTCAAGGTGCATTGGCCTTGTCGGTGTCGCTCGTCAGCATCTTTAGCACCGATTGTCTCTCCAACGCCACAGTCTCTGGGTCAGGCCGCATGCCAACAGGCGTGCCCTTGCACCATTGCCAGTGGGGACATCTGCGCACAGTGCGAACCTGGGGACTGGACTGTCGTCCGTCTGCGGAAGGTTCAGCAATACCGAGCACTCGGCAGGACTCTGTGAGGGATCGGATTTGGTGGAGCTTGCTCTCATATCGGAAGATGATCCGAAAAGGGTGGCCCGAGGAGTGCAATATACCAGTTTTCCTTAGGTGAGCAGTAATAGGGCAGAAACCAGGGAGCCGACGTTGGGTCGGCTCCCTGGTTTTCTTCGGACTTGGCCCTCCTAACTTTTGGACTGGGACTCGTGTGCGCCCCGCCATTTTGGGACCGTCTCCTGTTGTCGCTCTTGTCCTTGGTCCGCCATCTTGCGAACGTGGTCTGTTCCTCCGTCCCCGCTGGTCTCCAGCTGGGCGACCTATCGATCGTCCTTCTTCTCCACGGATCTGCTCCCTGTTTGTGACTATTGTTTATTCTTCTGGTCCCATCTCCGTTTTGTCTCTCACTCTTTCCTGTCCCTATCTGCTTTTCTTACTTGTTTCTCGCTGATACTCTTGTAAATACCATGCTCTGTAAATTTGTAATATATAATTGTCCAACCCTAATCGCTTTTTAAATGTAATCTTGTGTTTTGCAACTTGTATATATGTAATTCTAACCACTAGTATCTGTAGTAGACGTATTTACTTATTACCGTTCTTATGTAATTTTAGAGTTTTTTCTGTTTGTTTCTTCTCCTTGAGTGAATCTTCAACTTGTATATATGCAACTCTAACCTCTATTATCTGTAGTAGGCGTATGTACTGACTACTGTTCTTTTGCGATTTTAGAGTTGTTCTGTCTGTATCTTTTATGTAACTCGTGTACTCCGAAGTCCTTATGTAATGTAACTGGTACTTTTGTAAAGCGCTCTGACACCTTTGGGTAAAGTTTGCGCTATATAAAATCGCGTTAAATAAATAAAAAAAAAAAAAAAAAAATCTCGAAGTTTCTGAAGGGTAATAGATGCCAGGTCTTTGTACAACACAGGTGTGTGCCCTCTGAATTGAATCAGGTTGGTCTCTTGAGCTTTGCGCAGTATACTCTCCTTCAGTTGAAAATCGTGGAGACACACTAGGATGTCTGCAGGAGGGGCTTTCGCTGGTTTCAGTGTTCCCACCCGATGTACCCTGCCCATTCATCTCATTTTTGTACCCTGAATTCCTTCCAGTTGACAAAGTATGGGTAAAAAATTCACACATTCTTCACTTTTCTGTGACAGAAAACTTCAGGCAAATGGGAACGATTCCTACCATGCAATGTTCTCACACTTGTTCCAAAAATAACAGTATCCCGTGTGTGGGTAGGCCTATTGCAAGGGAATGGAAGAGGCAAAAATTGTGACCACACAAAGCCCACAATGACATAAAATTCACATTTCACGGACACAGGTTTGGGCTGTTCTTGTCATTTGCAATACAGTACGCCCAACCACACGATGGCCTGTTTTATTGGTACAACTGCGGTAACACTGGATCGTGGGTGTTTTGCTGCTGTCCACAAATTCCAAAACTTTCTGTCACTTTAATATGAAGATTGTTTGTGTTTTTTAAACGTTTGATGTGTTCAGGGAACTGTGGGCAAGAAGTGGTGGCATACATGAAAGTCTTAAAACCCAGTGCTCCTCCATGGTCTAATGTTCAGAAATATCTGGATTTGGTAGGTTTCCCTAGGTGCTGGAAGACCCCCAGGCCCAGACATTTGTGTCTCTGACCCAGCAAGGAGCCAGACGCTGTTTAGTGTTCTTCTTAGGCTAAGAAGAAATAGCAAAATAATCCAGCTTCTTCCAGGGACATAAATGACCGTGTCTGCAAAAGATGTATTACATTGTCATGCTTCAGGAATGGAGTTCAGTACTTTCACTGCGCTGGTGTTGCATCTGCTGATTTTATTGGTGTTTTTGGTAATTAGAAATACCATTCTGGCAGACTAAAAAAAGTTTGGCTGTAGCAGCTTGTGTATGTTTTGTTTCCACTAGCAATGCACTGACTGATGAAGTAACCAGTTTCAAAGTGGCTCAGCAGCTCTCCTTTGATGCCCCCTTTGGCACAGTTAGTATTATATTTGACCGTACACGTATCCAATGAAATGTAAGCACTATGATGGTTTGTAGGATGTTTTTATAAAATGACAAAAGGAAAACACTTCTCAAAGGAGAAAAACCAAACTATATGAAAGTATCAAGTATGCAAACCCCAACTATGTGTTTAGGGTTGAATCATTTTTATTAGATGTGCAAAAATGGAATCGAAGCTGTTCAAATTAGAGATAAAAACAGGTCACTAGCTCTCTCTCTCGGTCATAATCCCAAGCAGGTCCCGCTTTGGCGCTTGTGACACCCAGCCACCACCCAAAAATCCCTCCCCACGAATTCCCTCACTACCACGCTCCGCCAGTGCCCCTTATTTCTCAATAAGCCCTCTCTCACATGCATTTCAATTGTTTTATATCGCTACTCATACCAGTGTAGGGTGTCAGAGTACTTTACATCACACACACCTATTCTGTGTAGTTTGTGTGCAGCTGTTTGATGATAGTTCATAGGTCCCTTTGCTATACTAGGGTTGTAACTTATGAAGTGCAAGTAATAAAAAGATCTGTGACAAAAGCAGTAACCTACTGAGCAATCCACATAAAATACAGTTCAGTGATTTGTGTTCTTTGCAGCAGGCATATTGACCCTCTGCGCTACTTTAGCATGAGTGGAAACTGCCACTAGATAAAACTCTGATCTCTCACCAGCAGGAACATTAATCACCACAGTTATCTTGGCATTTTTATTGTTGCATGAAAACTTCTGGACACACAAGGAACTCTGCAGCGGGCTTTTTAAATGGCTGTTAGTGAGTGGAATGTTCTAATAGCCTTATAGCCCTTCAGTCTCGGGGTATACCGGTTATTAAAAGCCCTCTCCCTCTTTATAAAGCAAACACAAGGAGAATGTGGACGGAGCGCTGAAACTTTTCAGACACTCACCCCAGTCACAGATCTGGGTTGAATCCATCTTCGTAATTTAGCTCACTTCGCCACCCCAGTTCAGACCCAGCCATATGCAAATCAGTCTTGACCCTGTGCCTCATGGAAACAGTCCAGACCGAACTGCCAAGCCAGGTCTTCCCTGGATGGGAAACAAGCATCCTGGGACCGGTTTCGGGGTAACACCCCATATCAGCCAGGCTAGCTTGAATCCAGTAGCAAAGTGAGCAAGGGACCCATGTCTGGGCATACCCTGCCAACTGAGGGCGAACAAAGCAAACACAAGGAGATGTGGAGAGCTTGCGTGGAGGACATGAATAGCCTGCCAGCCCCTGTCTGAGCCCCGAACCACGGCGTTCAGACCAATCACAACGCTGCTAAGACAGCGTTGTGATTGGTCAGGAGATTCTGGGAGGCTGTGTGCTTCTTGGCCGGAGTGCAGGCAAGAGGACGGAGGAAGAATAGGTGGCGGCCGGCGGTAAAAAGGTAGGTGCTTTATATTTTATTTTTATTTCCCCCCTCCCCTCTGTCCCCCTTCCTCCGTCCCCCCTCCCCGCCCCACCACCCCTGGTCGGTAGCAGCCGCTCGGAACCAGGTTCGAGTCTCGGCAGGGACGCTCAACATCCCGTGATTCTGGGCAAATCACTTAATCTCCCAGTGCCTTAAAAAATTAATGTGTCAGTTTGTAACGCAACTGATGCTCATGTAAAGCGCTCTGATACCTTCAGGTTTAGTTTGCGCTATATAAAGTTCCCCCCAATTTTTTTTTTCTATTTTACGTTTCACCTCCTTGCCTTGGTGCCTCCTTCCCCCTCTTCCCTCTTTTCATGGTTCCTTCCTATGTCGGAAATGTTATGAAGGAACCAGTTTCTGCCAGTTACACCAAAGCCAGAGATTCTGAGAGGAGACTTTTGGTGTTGACTAATAAGCTCACAAGTTGTTCCTGTGCGTGGATATCTGGATTATTACCACAAAGGCACTGGCATCTTTTTTATCCAGTGCATTTGGTCAACAAAAAAAAGATAAACTCTACATGCACTGACTAATTTGTACTCGGAGCATGCCTGTCGGCCTAACTGGAACTCATTTTAAGGTACAGGATTCTTTCCATTCCGCCTGTTGGTTGCAGACCCTTGTTCCATTCAAAACATTTCCTGGACCAGGGCATGCTCGACGCCCTGTCCCTTAGGCACAGTCAGGAACAGACACTTTAACTGTCACTTTTCTCTGGCTCCCTTCCATTGGTTGGTGGAATGATTCAGCTGCTGCGAATACGGAGAGGTTGTAATCCCCATGGCCTATTCTCTGCCCCATTCGTGAGACCCCCTAAACCTACCCAAAAGCATTGTGCCCGGTGACCTTTCTAAAGCATAGTCTTTCTCTTTGCAGCACCCTGCTTTGTCACCTTCTTGCTAAACAGAACAAACTGTCCTTCACGAGGAGTTGGAAAAACTGGCTTTTCCAAGATGAGCAATTCTTCATTCTTTTAATCTCAGAAACGCATAAAATGTAGCACCAACAGATCAATTGTAGGCAGATATGCTGTATACGTTTAAGGACTATAACATAACTGTAAAGAAGGCACTGCAGTGTTGAATGCTGCTGCTACTTTTGGGCGTGTGGTGAACACGTGGATGGGAAGGGCCATTTGCGGTGTAATTCAGACACAATCGATCGGAGCATGCTTTTACATGTTTGCTTTCAGCAGGATTACCAGAGGCAATGCAGCACTAAGTGTCTGCACAAGTGACGAAATGGGTGAATGTTTGGAATATTAGGGGCCACATTACACATAAAGCACAGTTTCATTGTTTGCGCCAGGCGCACCTTTAAAAAGAAGCGCCCGGCATAAGCAATGAAAATGCGCCCTATTACGATGAATGCGCTGCCGCCAGGGCAGCTGCGAACTCGCGCTGCCCTGGGGGCAGCGCATTCAGGTGGAAAATGTCTGCTTTACAGCCGCTCCATGTTTTCACAGTGCAGACGGCAACCCACCTGCACTTTTGCAGGGGATTAGAGATCCCCTTGCAGGCGGGTGCAGTCCGTGACTGCACCTGTCTGCAAGGGGATGTCTGGGGGGTCCATGGGCCCCCTTTCCCCCTTCCAGAGGGCTGTCTTCAGTGGGCGCACTGACAGTACGCCACCTTTTAGGTGACGCACTGTCAGTGCACCTCCTGAGGGCCTCTTTGCCTCTGCACCCACGTCGGTAGTACGGCGCGGGCGCAGAGCCAAAGGGATTCCCTCATTTGCTTGAGGCATGCCCCCATGCAAATGAGGGAACGCCCCCTTGAAGATAGCGCTGGCGCTTTATGTGCGCCAGCGGTATTACAGAAGGGGCCGCACAAGCGTCTGCGGCCCCTTCTGTAATACCAAAGTGCCAGGGGGGCACGCAAAGCGGGCGCAAACGCCCTTTGCGCCCCAAGGGCACTTTCTGTAATACGGCCCCTAGTGTAAAAACTTGAAATTAATAAAAGCAACCCCTGACACGTGTTTTGCTCTCATTAGAGCTCTTCAGTGAGGTATAGCTTTGTCCAGACACAAGGGAGCACCCAGTATAAGTCAAAACAAAACCCTTTCAGGCATAAAGTGACGCATAAATTATGCAAAAGAAGAATCAGAGAACTCTGGGTAGTTCTCAAGTTTAGGTGGAAAGCAGCTCCAGTATAGAGCACTCTCAACACCAGCAACACTCTAAATTTGCTCACCTCAAATGTCTGCTTTTCTATCAAAGTCTTTAAGCGTAGATTGAAAAGCAGACATTTGAGGTGAGCAAATTTAGAGTGTCGCTGGTGTTGAGAGTGCTCTATACTGGAGCTGCTTTCCACCTAAACTTGAGAACTACCCAGAGTTCTCTGCTTCTTCTTTTGCATAATTTATGCGTCACTCTATACCTGAAAGGGTTTTGTTTTGATATATAATTTGTTTTTAGGGGGAACAACCCACTTTTGTTCTAACTAAATTAATTTCATTTTTATTTTTATTGGGGGGGACTCATTTATTAAATACACTTGCCATTTATGTCCCTACCCACCCCTAAATGCTAAAAAAAAATACCTTTCGCAACCCTATGCCCCTGCCCACCCATCAACACTAAAAATAATATTAGCACCGTATGCCTCTATCTACCCCTAAGAATACCCTTACCACCCTATGCCCTACCCAACCCATAACCATAAAATACCCTTACCATCCCATGCCCCTACCCTCCTCTAAACCCTAAAAATACCCTTACCACCCTATGCCCCTACCCACCCCTAAAAGTACCCTTACGACTCTATGTCCGTACCCACCCCTAAACCCTAAAATATCTTTACTAACCTATAACCTCTAATCCCTAAAATAACCTTACAAATACCCCTCACACACCCCTAAAAATTCCCTTATCACTCAGTACCCTTACCCACCGCTAAACCCTAAAAACATTCTTACAACCCAATACCTTTACCCCTAAACCCTAAAAATATCCTTACCACCCCATGCCCCTACCCACCACTAAACCCTAAAAATACCCTTACCACGCTATACTCCTAACCACCCCTAAACCCTAAAAAATCCCTTACTACCCTATGCCATTACCTACCCCTAAAGCCTATAATAACCTTACCGCCCTATACCCCTACCAACCCCTTAACCCAAAAACACCCTTACAACCCAATATTCGAACCCACTCCTAAACCAACACTTATTACCCTCTACCCATACACACCCCTAAACCTATCAATATATATATATATAATATATCTTTACCATGAACACTTTCCAGCCCTTCGCTCTCGTTCATGCGTCTCCCCTTCACAGCCAGCAGGAAAGAAAGTAAGCGGCACGGCTCCGTAATTCACCAGCATCCCTTTATTTACTTATTTTCATATAAAGTGCAAGAAAAAATATATATCTATATATTACCTACTGGCTGTAGGAAGTTATAGTTAGGACCTAGTTTCCGTAGGAAAAGTGTTTTATGACTTGCCTATATCTTTGGCGCCGTTTGACGAATCTTCATAAAAATTTCCCCAAAATTAGACGCTTACTTCAGCTGCTGTCTGGAAAGTTTCGGGGTGATCCATCAAGTGGGGGCCGAGAAAAGGGGGGGGGGCAAAACACATTTTCCCATGGTAATTCCCATACAGATTTAGAACACGACTGCAGCCTGAACTGCTGAATGGAATTACACCAAATTTGTCTGAAAGCTAGCTCTTGGTCCAGAAAGCGTGCTCTTTGTTATTTGGTGTAAATCCATTCAGTAGTTCTAGAGATATTAACCAAAATCCAAATTTGTATATCTAAGGGCACAGACTCTCCGCGAATCCATCTGCGGTGGATCCATGGTGCCACGCGCCACAGCATGGCCTTGATTTGCTGGCCGCAACCTCACAGAAAAGTTGCAGCCTCCGTTTTTTATTTCGTGAAACTGTCCCCGGAGCTGAAAAGAAGCATGCGAAACAGATGAAGGTGTCAGGGTAGAGGCACCATGACCATATGGGTGTGTTATACAGGAGGTAAAAACATGTTTAATAGGCAGTAACATGCCCAAAAATGTTTTCAATGGTCTTTCGCGAAATCTGCGGAGCTGTCGCAGGGCTCAGCATGGCCCCCTGTGTAAATCAGCAAACCGGGCCATAAAATTACACGGGGGCTGTGCTGAACGTTGCGGAGGATTTGTGGAAAAACCCAACCAAATTGGGCTTCTTCACAGGAAGCTTGGAAAGGCTTAAAGAAATACTGACCATTTAGAAGTGCTTATAAAAAAAGAAAGATGAAAGGAATGCTGTGATTTGTTAAATACGGCAGCTTAAGTAAGAGCACATGGTGAGGGGTAGCCATTTTACCTGCTTTAATGCTGAGAGAGAAGGTGGTTTGCAGGAGTTCTGACTGGACTTTTTTTTAATGAAAACATGTGATCAGAGATAGCAACAAAACTGGAAGAACAGCAATGAGCTTTTCCAGGTATGTTAATTAGGTTGTAGTATATAAAAGAATATTTAGATAAAACATTGTGAGTGTATGTAAGCTGAAAGAAAATGTGTACCTTCTAGAGACTATACTAGAGAGGAAAATAGAAGGGAGCTTAAATGAGAACATTAACTAAAAATACAGTGAGCAGGAAAATAGAAAGGGAAATTGGTATACTGAAAGTATAATAATTTTATTAAGCCAGTATGAATGAATGTGTTTCAAATTAGATTTGGGTATTTGCTTACCTATGTAATTTAATAGTATGCAATTTGCACACGCTCACACAGTCAGGCTCTTACATATCCAGTTACACTGCCACAAAAGCACTTATGTACCACCACTCATATAGCCAGACAGTGAGTGCAACACTCAGTCACACAACCATAAAATCATTCACACACCCATTTACTCACCTATACGTCTACATTTGAGTACTAGTTTGTCCTTAGAGCATGGGAGGACATGTGCAGAATGCATTCTGCACCACAAGAAGAGTTTGAAGAGGACTACTTCAGCACTCTTGACAAAGGAGAACCCAGATTGTGGTCGACCTCAGAATCAGGGCCCCTAAGGGTAGTGGGTTTCAGAAAGAGGTAGAGGAATAGAGAAATGAGTGGGTAAATTCCCCAGAGGAGAGAGGGTATACCACAGAGACAAACTTCTCTATTGGGTATGGTGCAGGAAGTACAGTCTCCTCCCAGACCCAGTCCCCTGAGGACCTCAAGGACAGACAGGCTGAGTAGGACCTGAGGCCACAGCTGGGCCATCAGAGTGCAGAGGAGAGAAAAGGGAAAGTTAAGATAACCTTGGAGTAGAAAAGGGTCATGCTGGCTGGAGGTTAAGGAGGTGCACTTGAAGGCCAAGTAGGTGTTACACTCTAGCTGAAAAGGTGTGAGAACCACTACTGTGTCTAGTTCAGAAGAAGGAGTTCATATATTCAGAGACTTGGTGCCTGACTTTAAGGAGGGGTTTGATATAGACAGGTTACTTCTGGCATAAGAAGTAGCTGTAGTTGTACAGATGATCTCTTAGGAGGATTTGAGAGGTGCCTTTGAAGTCATATTTGTAGTGATGAAACAGACAACATACTGGCTCTTGAGAAGGGGATGAGGTTAAGATATCCCACTATAAAGGAGGTCCTTGTCAGTAAGTATGAATTAACCCAGAGGAGTGCAGTTTGAAATTCAGTGTTAGTCAGAAACTGGGTGATTACTACTGGGAGAATTGTTTGGGGTCGTTTTTAAATGTTTGTTAAATGTATTGTTGTTTTTAAGAAGGTGTTTCTAACAGTTTTATACTTTTTCTTTTTTTTCAAAGAGGACTGAGAAGAAGCAACTTGAGGAAACTTTTCTCCAGACACTTATTGGAGTTCTTTTAGCTTGTTTCATCTGATACAGTTCAATGGCATACCCATAAGCTCTATCAAATGTAATAGGTAGATAATGTAATGCTCATATATTTCTTCAGATCTGCTTCTATCCACTTTTTTCAAATTGTAGGCAACATTTCTTCCATCATGCTACTTCCATGTTTGAGAACATCTACATCTTTATAGTACACATTATTGTGTTTAAGATATAATGTAGCTTTCTTCACCTTATTTACATCGACTAGTTCCTGCCAGATTTTTTTATTTTTCGTGGGCACACCAGTCACTAGAAAAACAAGTGGTTCTTCCAAATCTCTCTCTGCACCTACAGTTTCAATATAGTGTTTCACATCTAAAGGAAAATACACAACTGTATCTTTAAGCCCTTTCAGAGGCTCAGTGGATGATACTTTTAATATTAGAGTTTGCTTCTGTCAGAAATTAATGTAAGTAATCTCATGGATATTCTACACACTCAAGGTTAGAAACCAAGCTAGTGTTCCTAAATTTCACAACATGTACTTAAGTTCAACATGACGACGATACCAGTACTCATTCGACCCAATATTTGCAGAGGTAAAGTTAATAGACACTAGCACTGCAAGTACATGGGCGATCCCCACTGTATCAGTTTAATCGTGGCAAATAATACAAATACTGCTACACTTTCATTTATACACAGGAGCATGTTTACACCTCCCTTGTACCTCTTCACAAATTTCTTCCTCTACATTTCCAGGAATCATCTCTTTTTTTCCTATGGTGCTACTTTTTGTTGTAAAAGTTCAAGTAAATAGTTAAATAAGTTTTGTTATGTTTGTTTTAAATTGTATTGTAATATGTTAAAAACATATAGGGGCCGATTATGGTGGTAGTTGGACCGCAACTGATGGCTTGTCGGTTGCGGTCTGACCGCCATCTGCTGCTGGCGGTCCGACCGACGCATTACAATGTGTGCGATTGGAGGCAGCAGGCGGAGGGAGCGTTCAAAGCCTTCCGACTTGCTCAAGGAACCCGTTGGTGCGTCGAAAACACTTCATAATCCCTTAATGACGGCGGCTCCGCCATCGGGATTATGATGTCGGTTTCCGACAGCCATTCCATGTCTGCCTTTCCGAAATGGAAAGGCTGTCGGAAAGAGACATTGGGGGCCCCTAGCAGGGCCCCCTTCCCTCCTGGCCCTCTGCTCTGGGGCCTGGGGGCACATAGGTGCCCCCTGAAACATCCCTGCACCGTGTGGCAGGCACCATGAGGTCCATTTTCAATGCAAGTTTGTGCTGTGGGCCTTTTCCGCCCGCCGCACAAGCTTCCATTGAAAAATTGATGTTTCCGACTGCCCATCTAAATACTGCGGTCGGAACCGCCGACCTAAGGTCGGGCGCTTCCCAAACCGTAATGGTCAACCCAACATCGTAATAAGCCCCATACTTGTAAAGTTATAAATATATTTATTATTAAGTTAATGTAAGGGTCACAAACACACCCATACAGGTACTCATACATATCCCACACACCTTTTTCAGCCATCCACACAGGTACGGAAGAAGGGAAAATGGAGCCACATAAGACATTTTACAGTGGCAAACATGTGGCATTTCGCACAGTGAGTAATCATCTCACTCAAAGTCAAAGTCAAAATCAGCTTTATTCGGTGCAAAGGAAACAAAAACACCATAAAAGCATACTAATACACGTATAATAAAACATTCCTACATTACATCATAATTAGATTATAAGGAATAACAATTTATGAATCTTCAGGCCAGGCGGTAGCGGAATTAAGCAAAATGCTAGTACATGTAAATGCTAATATATATAAAATGTATGATATACAAAGTACCGTTAAAAATAAACCTAAAAAGTCGAAGTCGGATCAAATTTTACGCATTGAGCTGTTCAGAGACATAGTATCCAAAAATAAGGTGCTAATGCATATAAGTGCCAAAATATGTAAGGTACAAGCTGCCACAGATTATACGATAAAGTGCTGGTGCCTATAAGTGCATAAAGGTACATAAAGTGCACAATGCCACATCTTATCAAGATTAGAGTTTAAAAGCATAAACTAAAAATAATCATCCTGATTTTCATATACCAATACATCCAAGTGTGCGTAGTCCTTTCTTTTCCTTATTGAAAGTTGTACAAAACGAATAACAGTATTTATAATTTTCACATTTTCCAGACTACAGACAAGATTAAACGCATATTTATAGTTAAAAAGCATGTTTGATAAAAAGAGGGGTTTTAAAACTGATTTTCGGATATCCCTATAAAAACTACAAAAAGAATAAAATGCAACGTAGATTGTGGGGTTTTACCATCACACGGACAGTTTGGTAATTTATAACACCACTTTTCCGTTCTTGGGAATGCTACTAAATGATGTAAAGTACCCATCCTTAACCTAGTTAAATAAAATCTGTGCTGAATATTCCTTACCAGCGTTAGATATAACTGAATGCCCCTCATGAGCGGGCGTTCACAATAAGAAACCACGCTCAGTATTTGGGTGGCAGCCCTTTCTCTTTCATTTTCCATCGCATTTATATATCTCAATTTCAGGTCACTTTTACTAAATTCCTGAATAAGTAAGGGGTTCTTTTTATCAATATTGACTTTACATCGTGTTAGGAGGTTAAAAATCTCACTCAAATATTCACAGGCTGCTGGTATTCTGATGACTGCAGCTGATGAACGTTCTCCCAAGGGTGCTCTAGTGGTGGAATATGCTGCTGCACTTAGTTTCTCGTACATCATTCAGATGTACACCCTTTCATGAATTGCTTTTAAGTGCTTCCAATTGGAACTTGTCCCATTTGAATACTTTTTGGCAATGCTGCTGGGTAACTGTATGCTGTAAATATTACACTGCACATATTTAGCTGCTACTGTTTTTTCCTCAGAAAGTATAGTAAACTGCTTCCAAACATAATTTTCTTTTATGCTGTTGTAGAGATATACATTCAGGTGTTTGAAGTGATTGTGAAGAAAACTATATTTGTAAATAGTTAATAATAGTTAAATAAGTTGTGTTATGTTTATTTGTTTATTTGTAGTGAGTGCAATCCACAGTGTTTCTTAATTGGAATGAGATAGTGTGCAGATTTTTTTTTCCTACAATCTTTGATTGTTTTTACCCCACTGTTCAATAATGTGTGCTTAAAAAGTACATTGTATACGGTGCATTAGTAAACAAGTTGAAAACAGTAAAAAAGGGAAAATGAAATGCTTATTTATATAAATGAATACCTTTTCAGTACGAGAAATGTCTAGTTATCTCTTAGAATTATGTCTTTATGCATTGTTGAAATTGGAAGTTACTTTTATAATTATATCAATTGGTAAAACTAATAAATATTTCAGTTTTTTTTAAATTTATGCAGATCAGTGGCACCATCTATTGGGGTAATGTACTTTACTAATTAGTTCTTGCAGTGTTATTCCATAACTTTAAATTTTGAGGATGCACAACCAAGGACAGATTGCTACAGTTACTAACACACCTAGGAACACATCAGTACAGCAACTCACACACCCAGCTACACACAGACAGAGGTATTAACAGAGACAGGCTCACACTGATGGAGCCACTGACACACCTAGACACTCATCGATATAGTCACTAACACAATCAACTACACACTGATACAGCCACTGACACATCCAGCCAAACACTAATGCATCCAATAACACACCCAGACACACACTGATGCACACACTGACAAACCCAGGGACATTTCAGTGCAGACACTAATATACACAGGCATACAGCAATGCAGACACTGGCACACCCAGCCAAACAGTAATGTATCCAATAACACACCCAGGCACAGTCTGACGCACACACTGACACACCCAGAGACTTACCAATGCAGACACTGTCACACCCATGCATACAACAATGCGGTCAGCGACACATCCATCCAAACACTAATGCATCTAATAAGACACCAGGCTTACACTCACACATACATTGAGACACCCAGAGACCTACCAATGCAGACACTTACACACTCAGGCATACAGCAATGCAGACACCGACACACCCATCCAAACATTAATGCATCAAATAAGACACCCAAGCATACACTGGTGCATATACTGACACACACAGGGACTCACAAAATGCAGACACTGACATACCCAGGCATACAGCAATGCAGACACTTCAACAGCCACGCAGGCATTACTGCATCCAATAACACAACCAGGCATACACTGATGCACCCAGGGACATAGCAAAATCAGACACTGGCACAACCAGGCGTACAGCAATGTCGACACTGACACAGAAATGCAAACATTAATGCATCCAATAACACACCCAGGCACACACTGACACACCCTGGGATTTTTCAATGCAGACACTAACACACACAGGCATACAGCAAAGCAGACACTGACACACCCAGCCAAACAATAATGTATCCAATAACACACCCAGGTACACTCTGATGCACACACAAACACATCCAGAGACTTACCAATGCAGACACTGGCTCACCCAGGCATACAGCAATGCAGACACCAACACACTCATCCAAAAACTAATGCATCCAATAAGACACCCAGGCATACACTGGCACACCCAGGCATACAGCATTGCAGACACTGACACAGCCAGTAAATATTAATGCATCCAATACCACACCGAGGTATACACTGACGCGTACACTGACACACCCAGGGACATAGCAATATAGACACTGACACACCCAGGCATACAGCAGTGCAGACACTGACACCGTTGGTAAAACATTGAAGCCTCCAATAACACACCCAGGCATAATCTGACACGTATACTGACACACTCAGGGACATGGCAACACAGATACTGAAACACCCAGGCATACAGCAATGCAGACCCTGGCACAGCCAGTAAAACATTAATGCATCCAATAACACACCCAGGCGTACATTGACACACCCAGGGACATACCAATGCAGACACTGTCAAACCCAGGCATACAGCAATGCACACTGACACACCCAGCCAAACAGTAATGCATCCAATAACACTGTGCTAACACACAGAGGCAGATACTGATGCATACACTAACACACCCAGGCACTCACTAATACATGCACTGACACACCTAGGCATACACTTGTGCACATACTGATACACCCACTCTCACACCAAAGCAGTCACTGACACATTCTTTGAGTAGATGGTGGTTCTAACAAGAACCATTTATTTACCTAAGAGGTTTTTGTTTTAAAAAATTCTTCCTTTTTTTTTTTTTTTTTTTTAACAAAAAGTGAGCAAGGTGGTAAAAAGGGTAAGGATGGGGAAATGCAGAGAAGCAACTGGCTTCACTCTTCAAAAAACATTATGTAGTCTTTGGATGCAAAAAACTACTAACAGCAGTGCTTCTTCACTGTATCCAAGAAAGCACCCACAGAAGAAATTTTTACAGCGACAAGCATGTGGCATTTCGCGTAGTGAATAACCTTGTCCCTCAATTCCTCACAGGCAGCTGGTATTGGAAGGACTGCAACTGAAGATGGTTCTCCCAAGGCCACTGTAGAGGTCGACTGGAAACAGCGTTTACATCGCATGCGCTACAACGCATGCAATTACAACGCGGTCAATACAACGACCGCGTTGTTACAACGCAAGCCATTACATCGCAAGTCATTTCTATAACTTGTTGTAGGGGGCGCGCTAAACTAAGGAATAGTATAATTTACTATTCCAACACCTTCCCTACTGTTGCACACGCTGGAGTTGGAATAGTAAATTATACTAATCCTAAATCCAGTGCGCCCCTTACAGCAAGTCGTAGAAATGACTTGCGATGTAATGGCTTGGTTGTAAGAACGCATGCGTTGTAGCGCATGCGATGTAACATCACATATTCAAGGTCGACTGCCCTGTTGCACCTGCTTTTTCTCGCATCACCTGGTTGTAGACCCTCTGATAGATTGTTTCTTTTTTTTTTTAAATCTTTCTATTTTAAAGATTGAACACAACGTTGCTTTGACAGCAAGTATCATAGTACATAGCAGTGAGACACAGTACAACACTGACCAATTACAACATGCTTTCAAACTCTCATTATATCCCGTCCTCCCCAGCAGTTTAGCCTTTTGTCAGCCAAATGATACATGTTCTTTCGATACAGGATTAACTCAGTCAATAGGTGCAGATAACATCCCCTTATATTCATTCCATTTCCCCCACATTTTGGTCCATTTATTTGATCAGTCTCCGCTTTCATTTACCACTTTTTCTGCCTGCAGACACCAATCCATGTCTATGTTCCACTCCTTCAGGGACGGAGTGGACACAGCCCTCTGCATCCTGGCTATGTTACGTTTAGCCACCATAAAGCCCAGTTTCACCCAGAGTTGATCCTTACTATTCAAGTCTGTTTCATCCCAAATAGTTAACAGGCACCACTTAGCCGACATTTACATTGCTCCCCGGCACATATTAATCAGGCCATCACCACCCCCCAATAATTCTGGAAGGCCTGGCAGCCCCATATCTTATAGACAAATGTGCCCTTCCGGCCACAATCTCTGGGGCACTGCTCTGACTCAGCCCTGCCCATTTTAACCATATCCGTGCAGACATAGTAGGACCTGTGTAGAACATTTTGTTGTACGAGTCGAAATCATGAGCGCACATCTACCTCCCTTGGGGATGCAATTGCCTCCTGCCATTCACCATCTTCCATACTCCTCACATCACCCACCCAGTTTTCTCAGAGTCGAGTTTGTATTCAAAGGTTTTGGTTGCCATTTGGGGGTCTATTCTAGTGTTTTGCAAAAGCCAAAACGTAAATGAAGTAACTTGCTTTTGTAGACTGATCTAAGTAATGTCGTAAGGTATTTCTGAGGGTGAGGCTCCCTGTAAGTGTTAATCGTTAACGTTATCCAGGCGTGCCTTCTTTTTCTAAACTCTTCTTTATCTTCGAGCCATTACAGCCTAACCATTTGTTTATTAATAACTTTTTTAAAAGATTCATGCGGGAGTACCATGTCCCATAACTCTTTGGCTTTCTGATCTTTTAATGCTGTGTTAAGAGTTCGGGCCCAGTTGTTCGAATTTTGATGTGTGTTATTTTTAATTTCATTCCATATCAGAGCTCGCAGTGTATTTTCATCAGAGGATCTTAGTAATGACATATTTGATCGGTGCATCTGTTTGTGCAAGTTTTTGATTTATTAGCCCAAATTCTAATCTGATTTGTGAGGGGAATGCACTCTGAGGAAGCTGAAATAAAAGTTTAAAGACCTTATCTTTGCTGAATTAGGAAAAGTCCCAAACTTGCCCGGAAAAGCTTCAGTGCCATAACAGAGTGTTGGGATAAACTTGGCTTGTAATGCAGCTAGTAATGGCTGGAAGGTCGGGCTTTGCAATTTCCGGTGTATTCGCTGGAATGCTGAGATTAGGGAAGCAATTCTTGGTTTCAGTGCGCTCTGGTGTAAGTAATGTGACTGCCGATCTTGTAGCCAGACGCCGAGGTATTTGTATGACGTGCCTCGGAGAATTGGTTTCCCTCTCAGCGACCAGCACCTTTCTTGTTTATTTTCCTGCCAAAAATCACAACCTTTTTGTTGTAAGATTAATGGCCATTTCATTTTCGATACAGTAGATGTTTAATTGGTTTAGTACTCTCTGTAGGCCCATCCTGGTTAGCTTCATAAGGACAAGATCGTCAGTGTATTGTAGTGAGGCCACTCTCCTGCTTGCCAGTCTTGGTGGGTAGGAGTTAGATGTTTCTAAATAAGCACTAAGATCCGCCAGAAACAGATTGAAAAGCACTGGCGCCAAGACGCAGCCTTGCTTCAGGCCTCTCTTTAATTCTATTTTGTCTGTCAAGTTGGTGTTTTGACTGAGTTTAACCTGGGTCCAGTTATTGGTATACAAAAGCTGAATTGCGTGCAGTAAGTTTGTGGGGATTTCCCAATTACACAGCTTTTTCCATATTAGATTGTGATTGACATGATCAAAAGCTTTGACACGCATTTGTCCACGATCGTGTTAAGAGCTACCAGGTTATCTGGAGTGCTAGCTTTTGATCGAGACCCTGTCTTGTTATATGGAATTAAATTTTTCATTTCAGCCCAAGTCCTGTCAATATGAGTCCTGCAAATATTTTGGAATCCGTGTCCAGTAAAGCTATCATTCAGTAGCTGTCTGGAGAAGCATAAGGGCTCTTCTTGTATATTGGCTGTAATATTAAACCACGCCAAGTATCTGGGATAGTTTCTTTGGCTAAGCAAAAGTTGAATAAAATTTGTATGCGGCTACTCCAGAGTTCCCGGCCTTCTTTATATATGACCCCTGGAAGGCCTTTTGAGCCAGGCACACAGTTCCCCCTGCTTTTCCCGATTCTTTTTGTGATTTCACTTTGTGTAAAGGACAGTGTTGTTTGACATAAAACATTTGTTGTATTTATTGGCTGATCATCTTGTATGTCGTATAAAGCGGCTATATGAGCCTTCCAAGCCTCTTCTGTAACATTATTTCCCACTGGCCCCGTACTGTTGCTGTTTAGTTGGTTTATTAGTGACCATAATGACTTTGAGTTGTTTTTGCAGGCTTGGACTATATCCAATCTTGATCGAATTTTGCTCTCTTTGCTTCCCAGACTGCCTTTTTATAAGACGTCTGTAATTCTCTGAGCTTTACTTGGGCCTGTGGATTTGACTGGAGGTTAATAAATTTAATTTCTCTGTCCAGGGCTCTTCGTTGTTGTCTAAGGGAGCTGGAGTACCAAATTTTGCACTTAAGCTGCCGGGGGAAGGCTGTAAAACTATTTGTTGTTGCCAATGCGCCTTTAAGTTCTTCTTGTGTTTGGCTCCAGGCCAAGATCGGGTCTTTGGTGTCCCAGGTGAATGTTGAACTGGACTTTTTCCTGGGCTCATATCGAGAAGATGACGATCTATTCCATCTTATTTTTTTCTAGTTTGTGCCTGGATCTTGTGTTCCGATGGATTTATAGACTTCGCACTTCGCATTATAATTCATGATGCTGATAGTTTGTGGTGAGTGATCACTTTCACACCTATCACTTATTTTGTGTAAATGTAAAATTTTGTGAAAGAGTTTAAGAGATACAAATGTATAATCCAGAACCGAATCTGTTTTGGTGGTTTTTCTTGTTGCATTCATCAGAATGTCTCCTTGAATGCGGCCATTTAATGCCCGGAGGCCCAAGGCCTGCATTGTTTGTAATAATTCATGATCTGATTTATTAACGGAGCCAAATTTGGACGTTTGAATTGGAAATCCCCAGTACATGTCTGTTCGTTTCAAGTTTCTGCTTCTTCTTTGGTCGTTAGCCATGTTAGAAGACCTAGGCTGTGCCCTGCCTATCTCTGACACCCTCCTCATTCACCACCTCAAACACCCATCTCGACGCTGCTTCTCTTCTATCCGATCATGCCAAGAGCTTTCGTGCACCCACCCTGTAGAGGCAGTGCTGAGTTGCGCTGTGTCTGGCCCTAGCTGCTTTGGTAGCAACATCTCTGTATTCTTTTCTCCTGAAGGTTAGGTGGTGTCGCACCATGGCATGGTCGTCTGTCACCAAGCAAGTTTCTAGTTCCTGGATTTTCTGTTCTAGCGTTTCTAGCCTAGCCCTTTTTTCCTTCTTGTGTCCCGCGAGCAAGGAAACCCCCTGACCCCTTAGAACAGTTTTATATGCCTCCCGTATTACCTGTGCAGTGTCTACCGTCCCCTTGTTCTCTGCAAAGTAATGATCAGTGGCCTCCTGAAGACCTGTGTGGATTCATGGTACCTTGAGATACCAGAGATTAGGCACTACTTTATGCAGTTGGCTTTGTCGCGCCGGTCCTTATGTTGTGCACACTGAGGAGTGATCGGAAATACCCCTTGCGAGATGATGAACATCACTAAAGTGAGGGAGCGGATGGGCTACAGCAAATACATAGTCTATTCTGGACAGAATTCCATGGGCTCCCAAGTGAAAGGAGGGCTCACCACGTGTTGGGTCAATCGCGGACAGAAAATCAGCCAGAGGCCTGAGGGGGGATTCCCGTTGATGCGGGGCCTAGCAGTCACTACTCTCGCACAGGGCAGCGTTGCAATCACCTCCCAGTAACAGTTCTCACTCAGGGATTAGAAGGAGGAGCGCCCACAGATCTGAAAACGCTGGGGTATGCAATTATGAGGATATATAGAGTGAGATCATGTTAAATAGGAGACCGCGTTTGGTGTACTTTCCCTTTGCTGCTGACCCTTGCACATCGCACTTTCTCCACAGCCCCAGGAGGGGCTGCAACCCTATTTTAAGCCGGTCGCGGCACCCGCAGCGCGGGAGACCGCGTTTGGTGTACTTTCCCTTTGCTGCTGACCTTTGCACATCGCACTTTCTCCACAGCCCCAGGAGGGGCTGCAACTCTATTTTAAGCCGGTCGCAGCACCCGCAGCGCGGGAGACCGCGTTTGGTGTACTTTCCCTTTGCTGCTGACCCTTGCACATCGCACTTTCTCCACAGCCCCAGGAGGGGCTGCAACGCTATTTTAAGCCGGTCGTGGCACCCGCAGTGCGGGAGACCGCGTTTGGTGTACTTTCCCTTTGCTGCTGACCCTTGCATATCGCACTTTCTCCACAGCCCCAGGAGGGGCTGCAACGCTATTTTAAGCCGGTCGCGGCACCCGCAGCGCGGGACGCGTCCGGGCGAAGACTGGGCCAAGACGGGCCCGTCATAGACCGATAGAGGCCGGGCTGGGCCACCCCTCTAAGGTTGGGTTTTTATTTATTCCTCTATTTTTCTTGTTCTTGATTAATTTGGATTATTCCCGCTTTTCCGAGCCTGATTTTAATTTACGAAGACGGATCAATAGTGTTTAGGAAAAAATGGGCAAAAGGAAGTCTGGCCCCACAACCTCTACTGACCAGGGAACGGGAAAACAACAATCATTGTTGACTTATTTGACTGGCGCAATGGGAGCTATTGAGGAACAAATAAATACTGTGGAAGAGTCACTTTCTCAAGGCAGGTTGGGCTTGCTAACAGCAAGCAATACTTGTGCTATTTCCCCTAACAATCCTTTAGTTTTAACATCTGATGGTCAAACTGCCCAGTGTGCACAGAATGGGTGCATACAGGAGATACTAGAGACTATTTATGTGAGTGATCCAGAAGATGACTCTCAGCCACCGCCTAAACGCCATAGGAACCCCGATGTAATTGAGGGGGTAAATGTATTAAACTGTGATGTGAATAGTGTTGTAAAACCCAGTAAACCTAGCGTAAAAATGCTAACTAAGAAAAGGAAAAATGTGGTTATACAACCAAAAAAACGGGCAACTAAAAGGCCTCTCAGTTTAGGGAGACCCATTGTGAATACGTTAACTGAGGGCCAGATGATTGATATTGGTAACATTACTAGGAAAATTGATGATTTACATAAATATGTAACTGGAGCTTTGGAAAAGCTAATAGAAAGGGTAGAGGTTATAGAGGGTTATTTAAGAAATGATAATAGGGCTACTACCCATGACGAGAATATTCAACCAAATGTCAATCGTCCCTGCAGCTCACTCACAGCCACACAAGGAGGGAATTGTGCTGCGAGGACTGTAGCTGCAGGAGCTTTAAAAAAAACTCAATACCAGGTATGGTAAGAGCAGCCACATATAGATTGACACCCCCATGTAATAATACGGAAGGAAATAATAACAACAAGTCAGTACTGGACAGGAATAGAGATAACAACTGCATAGCGGGGCATACAACTGAGATTAGGGAACCCGTAGGCGATGAAGAATATAATCTCCTTGATCTACCACCACCAGCCACCCCTTATATAGTAATTTTAGCTAATGTCCCCTGTCTACATAAGTCTGTGCATGAAACATGGGAGGGTTTGCGAAATAAGTCACTCTTCTGGCTAGGTAATAAAACTGGCCTTATAAACCCCCTCTTTGAAAAGTTTAAAATGGTCAGATGGGTTAAATGGGTGGGAAATGGCCGGAAATCATTCCAGGGTGATTGTATTGTCTTGACCTTTAGCGATCTTAGGCTAGTACAAGCTGTTCTGTCAAGGGCAGGGAATGCATGGTATAGCCACACTGAAATTAATGCACTACCACTTGGCTATTTCTATCAGCCCCAAACTATGAACTACCGAAAAAATTATGTAAGGGATGATAATACACAGAGCTTATTTAACATTCCGCTACGCAATCGTTATGAATTGTTAGCCACTCTTGAAGATATAGATTGACAACTGGCTCAGCACGTGAGTGGGAGGGGCACCCAACAAAGGATCGACCTATTAACTTCCACAGATAAAATTCAGGAACAACTAAGTGTCCAAGGGTCTGTGGCTAGTAGTGGGCAAGTCTCTGTCATGAAATTAGATCTAATGTTGGAGGCGTAGACACTGAGGAAAATATAAATCAACCCAGGAGGAAAATGGAAACTAGCTCCAAAGTAACTGGGTCACAAACAGCGTGGAGGATACCCCATAATGGGGAACCGTTAATTGAGATTCCAGCAGGTAAACAGCTAAAGGAAGGTAGTGCTAAAGCCTGTAAGATACTATTTTGGAATATTGCAGGGCTTGCTACAAAAGTGACAGACCCACGGTGGCTAATAGATGTAGTAGAATACTCCATAATTTGTCTCCAAGAAACTTGGTTACTTGAGGAAAGACATATTATGGGTTATCAAACATTCCACACCCCGGCGGTCATTAGTGTACAGGGTCGTAATAAAGGTGGATTATGTATCTATGTCTCAAATATGCTGGGGGTAACCAACTTAAAATTGAGACGGATTATTACCAGATTTTGGTTATGCATATAGTAGGAGGGTTCTGCACAGTGCTGATTAACTTTTACAACAACATCCCAAAAGCCCATATAGTGAGTGTAATAGAGACCCTATGAAAAGCCTTGAATAAGTTGGAAGACGAGATGTCAGGTGATGTGTGCATTATTTGGGGGTGATTATAATTGTTTTTGTGTCAACACAGCCAAAATGGTATATGTGGATTAGGAATGGATAAAGATGATACGCTGGCCCATTTTTCACACACAACACTGGGCAATATGTTAAATGAAATTGTTTTCCAGTTTGATCTTGGGTATGCTAATGAGCTGTGTAATCCCTTAGTACCATTTGAGCCTACCTTTAATGGTAGAGGTTGTAACTCTACTATCGATTTTGTCCTAGTCTCAAATAGGTACTCAAGAAATGTTTGTAACTTTGAAACTCATTGTATCGTATGGAGTGATCATTATCCAATCAGTTTTGCTCTTGAGATGGAGAGTGTTGATAGAGAAAAGAGGGATAAGGACTTACAATATAATTATAACATCAACCTCACTAGTACAAATGGGTATTCTCTGAATTGGTCGAAAGTGGATCCTACTGTTCTTATTAATCAACTATTCAAAGGGTCTAGAGAAGACCTAGAAGTCTGTTTGTCAGAGGATAGAGAAGATGAAGATGTTCTGAATGCCTTCCTTAAAATTACGGGTGAGATACAGAAACTATTAACTAGGGAGCAGAAACGGGAGTGCATAAGACACAGGGCTGGTTTGATAGGGAATGCAGTAAGGCAAATAACCATCTGAAGAAAGTTTTGCAAAGGAGAATAGAGACAGAGAGGAAGTTAGACAGGCTAGAAAGGTTTATCAGCAGGTAATAAAAAACGGAAGCTACAACTGAAACAGGAGGCGTGGCAGACATTACATGAGGCATGCCTAAGAAAAGATAACAATACCTTTTGGAAAGCGGTCAATGCACCCTTTTTTGCAACTAGGGATATTGATATTGTAGATATTGCCATTTCTGAGGAGAAATGGGTACAGCACTTTACTGGACTCTATAATGATGTGTCCGACGTACTCGATGAGGTGACCAATGTACAAGACGAGGCAGTTCCAGTTGGTGGGGTGAATGTTGAGATTGAACAGAGTACAGTATTTCCAATAGATATCAGTTTCTCGGTGGAGGAGGTTACCATGGCTATAAAAGAGAGTGCCTCAAGTAAAGCACCGGGGCCGGATGGCATCCCTGTGGCTGTCTACAAAAGTAATATCGAGCTGTGGGCCCCACTTTTAACGAATGTTCTAGCTAGATGTACTCGACAAGGTTTCCCCCCCACATGGTCGGATGCAATAGTGATCCCAATTTTAAAAAAAGGAGATCGGAGTGATCCAATGTGCTATCGTCCTATTTCCCTGCTGGATTCCCTCTTGAAAGTGGTAGGGAGGGCACTATTGAAAAAATTGCAAACATGGGCTGATGAAAAAGAACTCTTATCTAATTTGCAATATAGGTTTCGAGCGGGGCTTGGGACGATAGAACAAGGATTAAATCTAACTCTGATCATAAATAAATATACGTTAGCAAAGGATGAAAAATTATTCTTGACATTCGTTGACCTCAGTGCGGCGTTCGATTGCGTGAAGCATGAGAAATTGTGGGGTGTACTTGAAGGGATGGGAGTGGACCTACCACTACTTACCTTCTTAAAGGAACTGTACAGGGAGGCAGGGGCAAGGGTCCGTTTTGGGAGGCAGGGGGAGTGTTCTTCTAAATTCCGAATGAGAAAGGAAGTAAGGCAGGGGTGGGTACTCGCCCCGTTCCTTTTTCATTATATATTAATAATATTGGACAATACCTGACTGAATTTCGACAGGACTACCCGATCATTAATAATATTCCAATCCCAATCCTTCTCTACGCCGATGACGCGGTCATAATGGCGCGGACGCAAATAGGGTTGCAAAGAACTGTTGATAATTTTGTAGATTTTATGTATGACAGGGGTTTAAATGTGAATATTAGTAAAACTTATACAATGAAATGTGGGAAGAAAGCGACAAAAAATGCAATATTTTTATTAACAACAAAAAATTGAAAGTACAGATAAATTTTCTTATTTGGGAATACATTTTGATCGCACAGGCTCCTGAAATGCGGCTATTCAAGCAAGAAAATTAATGTTCTCGAGAGCAATAGGTGCGGTGATTAATTTCTCCAGGAAACTAGGTTGTAGGCCGGTCCCTGAGCTACTAGCTATATATAAATCTAAATGCCTATCAACGGCCATATATGGGGCAGGCATATGGGGATTTGCGGATGTGCAACACCTACAAACCTGTGAGAATGCATTTACGCGATATTTATTAGCAGTACCAAGCTCTACAGCTAATTTTAATTGTCACTCTGAGCTTGGATTGCATTTTATTACTGACATTATTAGAATTAATCCTCTACTACTTTGGCATAAGGTCTGGGTATCAACAGAAACTAGCCTCAATCGGGATATTATCATGGACTGTTTAAAACTTGACAGAGTTGCGCTCATACCTTGGCTTGGTTATATTAAAGGACTGGCTAATGATATTGGCCGCCCCGAATTTTTTGCGGTCCCTGAGAGCATGGCTGACGTTTCAAGAAAGTCCTTAAAAATAGAGTGTTTGTCTTATTTAGAGAACAAACGTTGGTTAAAAGAAAGGGAAAAATATACAACCATATCTAGAACAAGTTGAGGGAAGTTTCGATCGTATGCTTTTAACCCGTTTTCGTCTTGGAACTTTTTATAGAATGCTCACATTTCCCGAGGCTAATGATTGGTCGAGAAATTTACTTCCATGTGACGATATTTCACCCCAATCTACAATGCATGTCATTTTATTTTGTAAATTTTATATGTTACCTAGGAAAAGGTTTTTAATACCAATTTTGAAGAGCATGAATTTGAGACAATGCAGAATAGCCTATCTGAAGCTGCAGTCTTTGGAAAATCAGCTGCATACAATGACTATTGTCTCTTTTTTAAAAAGTGTTATTAGGTACAGGAATACAATGTAAAATATCACAAAATTTCACGTATTTTTTACTTTGTTTGAGATATATATATAACAAGAATATTTTTACTGTGACATTGATTGTGTTATTAATTGTGCTTTTATGATTTTTATTGATAAAAATCGAATAAAGCTGAATTTGACTCTGAATAGTTGACCTTCCCAGTGTCCCGTGACTGCTACATATTTCCCATAAATGTCATGCGAGGTGTGTTGTATGATAAAAGGGAACAATTTGCGAAGGAGGATACCCACCCCTCTAGAAGCCCTTTGTGTATCCTGCTTGGGCCAGCATTTTGTATCCCCATCTATCAGTTGCATAGTAGATTGTCCCCTGGAGGTGCATCTTTTGCAGAAGCACTATATCGGGAGAGTGTTGGTTCAGATACTGCTATTTCCTAGTCCATTTACATTCCAGGAGAGGATCTTGAAGCTTGGAGTATTTAGTGTATCAGCCATCTGGTCTGTTTGGTGAGCGAACCCTGTTGGGGCCATGCCACCCCACCGCCCACATGGTCTTGTAGTGCAATGGGACCTGTAAAAGTAGTGTCTGAACCGACTTGGGGGCCCCCCATCGCCTGGTGCGTGGGACAAATTAGGGAATCGAGCAACCCTGTGGCTACCATTAAAGGAAGTCCTGGTGGAAGCGGCCCAGATTGATACTGCGTCTTCTAGAAAATGTCACCACTATAAAAAAAATATAATAAAAACATTCAAGTAACTGAAACCCCTTTTACAACCCTTCCACCATGCCTCCCTGCATGACGAACCTAAAACTACCCACCCCCCCAACTTTGCAGAGCGCCTTTCGCACCAACACATGTAACTTACTGGAGGGGACTGTGAACCCACCTTAATGTCACCCAACCACCCCCTCTGAGATTGCAAGAAATATCTGTTACTGTCTAGTCTCTGCTCGTTCTTGCAGTTGAGCTCATACTATTCATGGAGGATAGTCTCTGCACGGGGCAGGGGTGTAGGCACTCCACCCGCTCCATGCCCCAGTTTGACTATACACCAATGAAGAAAATCACTGCCTCCATCTCGTAGGGATGTCATACAATGTCACCTCTGAGAGATCCCTAGGGTGTCCCATCTGCTGGCTCACCACCATTGTATTCCTTTTCCGCTGGGTACTGCTGCACTTCCTGGGTACCAGGTTCTGCCATCTGTTTGCTCTGTCGTGGGCGATATCTTGTGTCTTTGATTACTCACCATCCATTAAGCCAATACCAGACTCCTTCGGGAGTGTCAAAATACCAGGTTTTTCCTTCTGCCACCACTCGCAGTTTTGCAGGGTAGAGCATTGCATATTTCAGTTCACACTCACACAAGGCTTTCTTGACTTTGAGAAAGGAGCGCCGTAGTTTTTGCACTCGGAGAGTAAAATCCGTGAAGAAAGTAATAGTTCCATTGTCCCACTTGAGCACCGGCACACTTCGTGCCGTTTGCAGGATGACGTTGCAGTAGTTGAAAATACATACTACGAGGGGGTGCACCCAGTCTTGCCTGCACACTAGACGCACCCTGCGCCAGCTCCACTGAGAAGTAGTTTGAAAGTCTACAGGGCTGCAAATGTTGAGCATAAGGTCATCCATGAACAAGTCTACCTAGGGCCCTCTGCCCATTCCGGGACTCCAATTATGCGGACATTATTCCGGTGTGACTGCCCCTCAAAGTCCTCCAACCTGGCTTCAAAGGCACCTGTGTTGGCACATAGTTCCTTCACCTGGGCCTTTGGTGTCTTAGTCTCTGCCTTCAGTGTGCTTATCAATGCATTAGCCTCCTTGACATGCAAGCCCAAGTTCCGTAGGTCTGCGTGCATCAGTGTAACTTTGGTGGAAACGGAGTCTATTGTGCCCTCTAAAGCTTTCCGAATGCCCTGTATCGCCTCCATTACATCTTGTAGAGTAGGGGTCTCCTCAGCCATAGAGGCCACCTTGGACAGAAGTTGCTGACCCTCTGTCGTTGCAGCAGGCACAGAGGTTTTGGGCTGTGCGTACTTGTCCATCCTGGTCTGATGAGCCGTGCGGGTCCCTCTGTCGCCGGTCATTACTGTCTTTGCTGCCTGTAGTGCCACCTGTCTGGCCTCGCTGTGTTAGGGGCACGGGGGCATTAGTAGTCGCGGCCGCCTTCCAGAGGATGTTGAAATGAGCCTCTGTGGCCTGTCTGGTTTCTTTTGGCCTCCCCACGCACCTCTGGTCAGTTACTCCCACTACTTCACATCTTCAACCTCCCCAGGTATCATTTACTCTTGTGGGGCATACAATGATCCCTCCTCCCACCGCCAGCTGTACTTAAAGGGAAAATCGGGGTGAACTGCACACGTGCACTATTGACGAAGAAACAGCCTCACCCCAGTGACGGAATGTCACAGCCAGGTCTCCCCACCTGGTCACCAGGTCTGCAGCAGGTAGTGTCAGTGCCCAGGCGAAGAGGTCCAGAGCAGCTATGCCCTTCAATGACTTCCCTCACAGGTGCCCCAGGGCTATTCAGATGGGCCTGTCAACGAGGGAGGTGCTAAGTCTATTGCGGCTAATCAGCACAGCCGCCGCCATGTGGAGAAGGGAAGTGCAGTGGCCCCCAGGGCACATCATGAGGCCCGTCTGCACCTTCCTCACCTCCGTGCTTCGGTCTCAGGCATCGTCGCAGTCTCGGTGCGCTTGCCCCACACCACTTCAGGGACCCCCGCAGGTGCTCGACTTTCAGGCATCTTAGCGTCTGGAGCCAATCACAGTCACAGCCTCCTCCCAGCAACCGGCCAAAACCAGGCCCGCAGCCGCTCTCTCACCGTGTATAGTATTCAGGTGCCGCTCCTCAGGTCTCATATTGGCGAGCCGCCTATGCCACAGTCCCCACCCGCAGTCGGCCCACAGCTGTGTATGTCGCTTGGCCCCACGCTGCTGCGCTCTCCCTCTGCTGTCTCCCCGCGACTCGAGGCTACATTAGTCTGGGGCCTCATGCCACCTTGCAAGCCTTGTTGCCAGTCGCTGTGTCAGAATGTCGAAGGGCTGATTTGGAGACACCGTTGGCTTTTTCACAGTCACAGAAACACTCTCCCACATCTTTTGTTGACTGCTAGCGGAGATTTTTACAGGATGTCAGGGGATTATAATGGTAGGTGACGGGAGCCGCTTTAGGAAGTGGCCATCTCGTTCGGCAACTGGCCACGCCCCGATGAAATGTTTTTAGGTGCTTACACAAATAACTTGTCCCTTGCGAATATTTCTTTTTAGTTCCTCTGGATAATTGCTTGCCACAAAGTGTGCACTTGGCATATTTGGCGGATACCTTCTTTTCCCCAGAAGGTATAGTAAAGTACTTCCACACATAACTTTCTTTTGTTGTGTCTTCTTCTTCATCCTCAAGAAGTTGTGGATCCTCATCTTGGACGGACGATGTAGCTCCAGTCATTGTCTAAAAGCACAGCACTGCTGCTTCTCAATTCCCCTTCTAGAGACTTCACTGGAGAAGTAACTGCCTTTTGGTGTGGTTTTCCATGTGGAAGGGTGGGGTCCTAATGTATCCAATCAGAAGGCAAGGTTTGGGTGTGTTTCCGCATGAATTCGCGAATCCGGTCCCGTAAATTTGCAGATTCGTGAAACTGGTAAAATGGGTAAATTTTGGGAAAAACAGATAGAAAGTGCTTTATATATACTTGTAAATATGTTCACACCAATGTTATTAATGACAATGGAGGGGTGTACATATATGCAGTGATTTCTAAAATTTTTGACAAATCCACGAATGCAGACTCGCGGATTCGTTCTGATCACGTGATCAGGAGTAAAAACCATACAGTAGAAGCCCGTTTATATTTCTGGACCCGCGAAGGTACTGCAATACCTCAAAAATATTTTTTTAAATAAAATAACATTTTATTAAACATTTGTTTAATTACGTTAAAAAAACTTCATTAACTTTACATTGAGTACATATGTGATTTCTATATTTTAAAACATAAAATGTTTATTAGTAAAAAAAATATCTACAGTATAAAAAAACTTAATAAATCAATACAAAAATTGTAATACACTTTACAAATTAACTAAAAAAGTAAACATTAGAAGGACACAATATTTTAGAAATGCAATTTGATGAAATTCGCTGAAAAAAAACAAAGGTTACAGGGACGTTAAAATTAGGCTCAGATTTTACTCGTCCAAAACCATAGAAATTCGCCAGTTATAGTTACCTTAGCTAACTATAACTTACGCTAACGCAATGCACTGCTTAGGACCTCACATATTACATCACCCATGACATGGTCAATGACATCACTGACCATGTCATGAATGATGTAATATGTGAGGTCATGCATTGCATTGCTGAGGCGTAAATTATAGTTAGTTCAGGTAACGAGAACTGGTGAATTTCTATGGTTTTGTACAAGTGTTAACATCAATCAAAAGACAGAAACCTTTGATGTGCAACTATGTGGCATGGTGAAGAATCTGTCTATGGCTGGGAGTGCCTCGGCAGGCACAGTACACCTTTTTGTTACCTATTTGTTAGGCTTCGGGTCCAGCTCCTTGACAGCATTACTTCCATGTGTGGTAATCCATGCCTGCGCCTCTCACAAGCAACACTAACATTAATGTATAAGTAAAGTTGCCTTCTCACCCTCGTACCAAGCTGCCCAATCATTATCACACTGCTTCCATGTTAAACTCTTTTATATTGACATATTTTGCCCCACTTGGCCCGACATAAATACCAGTTACCTCCGCAGCTCGCTCCTGTATTGAAAGCCTCCTGGCTTGCTTATGTGATCTCTGTTGTGTTTTCCGGGCTGGTTCAGTTTCATATAAATGCTTGTTTCGCTTCTTATAGAAAACAAATGTTTCTTTACGCCTTCTCTGTTGGTGGAAACCAGTTGCTTTTCATCCATAGAAGTGATGCCAGCCCAGGATTAGAGGAATTAACTGTGTTAGGCTTTATCTTCCTCTTCGCCCCCGCAGGCTTGATGGCTTTGACACCTTTTTAGGTCTCTTATGAACAATATACAAATAGTATGGGCGTTGGAGTTCTCTCGTTTCATCATGCTCTTAGCTGATACTTGCATTATTCAGCCTCCCAGGGAGGACTTCCATTGTAATGCATAAGACACTCCAGGGACTGCGTATTTCTCAAAAGTTCAAAGAACGGTCTCGCATCCAAATCTCTATCACACACGTGGATTCTAAACATAAAGCAATAGTTTTTGCACAACAGCACATGAAATGAAGGCATTTTTGTTTATTTGACAGGCCTCAAATTGCTGCTTCATTGTTCCCTTCTCTTTTTTTGCAGATTGGGACGTCTTGACCTCAGGAACGACACTCCCATGTCTTTCCATATCAACAACAAAAAACATTGTCTCGTGAACCTTTGGGGAGGCCATTTTGAGATCAGGCCATCGTGATCGCAACATTAACTGTTACTCTTTAACAAACCAGTTTATCATGATCAATTTACTGGTTATGGTTCAGGAGGGAACATAGCCAAAACAGTATATCTTACTGCATTACAATATACCCTAGTTAAAGTGTGTCAAATTCTCCTCAGCCTTCCAACAATCCATAGACAGCTCTGAAATGTTAAATTTCTTTTCAGAACACCAGCAATCCTTCAGTTTCATATAACTTGTCTGGAAAAAAATATTGCATTTCAAAAAGGTTGGGAAAACGTTCTGCAGTGTTGCTGGATATTTTCTGACTCTTCCACGTCTGTTGCATACAGAAGAAATCCTCAATTACCGTTCAGGCCCCACAAGCTGGAGTAGCCAGAAATGAAAAATCCGCGAACAGATTTCCATTTCTTTTAGATTGTGCCCAAAAAAATCAAAAAATCTAAATCTAGTTGGCTCGACCTAAAAATATGCTAATTTAAAACTGCATGGTTTCAAATTTAATTAAACAATCTTGGATTGTAATCCAACACTCAAATCTGCAAGTATTTTAACTTGGGTGGAACGACAAACCAGTTTTTAAAAACAGTTAACAACTCCATTTATATTGCTGTGTAAGATTGTTAAAGCTACAGCTTCCCTTCGTTACTGTTTAGTCCCTTCTCTGTGTTCATGTCTAGTTAAACTTCCGATACTTGTCAGTGCACCAGATCAACATCTCACCAACTGCTGAGGGCAGTGTGAGCTGCACAGGAACAGAAGAAATACAGGGTGTAAAGTTTATTGTGATGTAGAGGCAGGTTTATATAAATCTTTTGATTGTTTTCAGCTTATCGACAAACAACATTTAAGCTGCATCCTGTCCGCATGCCAATTCCTTCAGTTTAAATTACTACAGTGGCAAAATACAGTTTGATCACTCACAAATCCATCACATATCCATGTGTACATTTTGAAAATGGCAATACCAAGGTACCCATGTCCTTTGATATTTTTTCTCACCTCCTCGTGCTCGATACACCATTTCTTCAGCAGTGGCATAGTTGCCCATGCATCTCAACCACCCTCCGAGTGGAGGGGGTGCTACCTCTATCCAGTGTTGCTAAATATCCATTTTGGCAAACATCAGACCTATTAGAGGAAAAAAAGCAGCTCTCTCTGTGGGGACACTCCCAGGACCACCTGTTTACAGTCCTTAATTTGAGCCAGTGGTTTCCGGTGCTTGGCACCTGAACTTAATTCTCAACACCAACACTAATGACAGTCCACCACATCATGGCGCTGTCTGTCTGATTTTAAGATGAGCACATCAACAGTGTTTAATAATTCAATATACATTACAATTAATAATTCCTGTCACCCACACCTTTCTTACAGCTTTGAGTGGCCTGGAATAGCTTGAATTGTCACACTTGTTGGAGTGTGATGGTTAGTAGTTGCGTCTGTTCTGTCATTGGGAGCGCTGGCAGGGAAGTGTTTGGTGCAAGTTGCATTGGCTTCCTGATAAGGGCCCTGGTACTTACCTGTCTACTAATTAAGCACTACCTTTTTGGGCTCGAGTGCTAGTCGTTGATAAAGTACCTCCCCCAGTGTTTCGTATATCAAGTGCCATTAACGACTCACTGTTGCGCATTGTCAAATCTTGTGAAAATAGTCTCCCTCATTAGTCTGGCAGTGTGGGTATCTTGGACTTTCCTTCCTCCCCATTCACCATAATTTTACGGGTCGTAGTACATTTTGTGAAAATAGTTGAATTGTATTAGTCTGAGTCAGGATATCACCAAGTATCTCAAAGTTATTGTTATCAAGATTACCCAGATCTTTCTCCCAACGGGTTCTCATGTCTTTAAGTGGATCTGGGGCATTGACAACAAGTGATCTATATAACCACCATATGCTATTCTTACCAAGTTGTTCTAAAATCTGTTGTAAGCTGATCTTTGTGCGTTAGGAGGGCATGATGGAGCTGCAAGTACCTGAGAAATTGGGACTTATGTAGGGCGCACTCAGATGCTAGTTGCTGATAGGTTTCAATGTAGACAGTGGCCCGGACATCTCCCAGCTTAGATAGTCTTATGACATCCCTGGGTTTGAAAACCCGAAAATTTGAAACCATGTTGCACTGGTGTTTTACCAATGAGTGTTCTACAACACTTAATATGTTTTAGGGCCAGGTACCAACTTATAAATGGGACTCTAGTCAATACTGGTTTTCGCTGCGGTGTGGAGGTGCTGTATAACAAAACCTTCAACTTAAAGTCTTGAAGGAGATCAATCTTCAAGCTAAAGGCTGCGTCATTTAAGTTCCCTAAAAAATAAGTTGTATTGATGAGCTGGGAAGGCCTGTGGTATAGATGGATGTCTGCAATACTCAACCCACTATCGTATGGTGTCTGCAAACACTTGGAAAAAGAGACCCTTTTGTTGAGCTCCCACCCACAGGCACCTTCCAAGAAGTGATTTTATGTAAAAAAGGTAGGAGAGAGTATATAAGCAGGTACTTTTGAAGCATATATAGGAGTCGGGGGAGTGTGATCATTTTGAATAACGCACCTCTACATGAAAGATATAGGAAATATCCCTCACCATGCCTCCAGGTCCTTTTTGGTGCTGTGCAGAAGTAAGGCTATTCGGTCCCAGCAGCATCTGGGGTACCAGGATACATTCATGCTTAAGTATCTGAAATGGACTTGTGCCTAACTGAGAGTAGCTCAGGCCAGAAAATCCAAGTGCCAAACAGTGATTGGTACATAAACCGACTGCTCAGTTGACACGAAGGCTGGATGTATTGCCATAAATTTGATTTGTGGAATGTCCTTTAAGTTAGTAGTCAAGCATCCGGGTCTCTGTGTATATATACAAGCATGCCACCTGCATCCACTTTATCTTTGTGACCCAACAGCCACCTGAAACCCCACACTTGTGCGTCTCGTCTAATCCACTCTGCGAGATGAACAATGAAAACGGAGCAGAGAGAGTGGGCATCCTTGACTGGTGTCTTGTTCAATTACAAAGGAGGTCGAAAGCATCCCATTGACCCCGACTTGGGCCCAAGGGTCCTTATATACAGTCTGGTTGTACTTTGGAAATGCTGGGCTGGCATTCATGTTCTTTAAAAGACTCGGAATTTAAAAGGCAAGCGTACAGAATCAAACGCCTTTTCAGAGTCAATCATGGCTAAGGCATAGGATCCAACCAGTACATTGGCTCTGGCAAGGGGTACATGCAGCTGGTGTATACAGTGGCAGGTACTTCGGCCTGACATAAAGCTGTTTTGGTTTGTGTGAACCAACATCCGCACCACCCTGACCATTCTATTGGCAATAATTTTTTCCAAGGTTTTAGATTGAATATTGACAATATCGGACAATAGGAGGGTCATTCAGTCATTTATTTACCAGGTTTTGGGATCACTATTTTTGTGGCACTTCAGAGATGACAAGGCAGGAATCCCATATGTAGGGCATCTTCATAGTGTATTACAATGTGGGGAGAGACCAACAAGAGGTACAAGATTTCAAGGGAATACAGAAAACCTATTTGGACCTGGAGATTTCCCAGTCAGAATGGCAGCAATTGCATCTTGAAATTCCTCTAAAGTAATTGTGGTGTCTTACTCAAGTTCATGCTTTGAACCTAGCGCTTGTATGATCATGTCTATGGTAATCAGGTGTTCCCTCTCTAGCCAGGGTGGTGTTGGCTATTTGTATAGGTGATGATAATATCTGGCAAAGTATACTGCAGTTGAGTTTGCTTCTAGGGCTAACCTCCTTATCAGGGTCGCAGTTGACAGAAACCATTCTGACATCTAGGTCCCAATTTGCCAACCAATGCAACAGCTTGCCAGCATTGACCCCTAATTCATAGATATTGTTTTGGGAGGCTTTCCTGGAATGACTTGCTGATCCTAGAATGCCCCATTTCAGTGCCAACTTGGCAGCTGCTAGCCTCCCACGGATTTTGTCCTCATATGCCTATGACACTTGTTGTTTGAGTCAGAAAACCGCAAACTCAAGGTCATTAAGTTCTCAGTTACTATCTCTCATCTTACTGTCAATAAGGTCAGGGTTCATTTGAAGGGGAACAGACTAGAATCTGCAAGACTCACCACTTCACAACTAAAGTAAGTAGTCATAAGCAGTTTGATTGCATACAAGTCTTAAGTGCTGTTCTAACATATTACAGTGAGCAGAATTTTACTTAGTCAGATCTGTGATCAGTACATTATAATCAGCGTGATACTTGATATATAGGCTCCCGCCAGAGGAGTCACAAAGTCTTCTCCAAACTTCCATTTGAATCATAGAAAACTTTGGACAAGTTCTTTATGGTTGTTATTTTGTTCCTAAATTATACACTCTGACAGTTTCTAGTACCATATTAAACCCAAATATCTATTCTCTGCTACCATGTCAAGCTTATGTTTGTTGATCTACCAGGATACTTTGTATTTCGATGTTCCAAACCTAAAATATGACTTTTTTCCAAGTTTATTAAGAGGTTATTTTCTTCAGTTTGAAAAAATGCCACTTTTGTGTGGTCATCCCAATTTTCTTTTTTCTTCTAAATTTTATTGCTGGTTTTTAAATACTTCACACAGGAGCACTGATGTCCCATTCCAAGTGCATGTGCTCTGACCACTAAAACATGTAAAAATCGGCTAATTCCTGATTGACATATCTAACTCTCCTATAAGACAATATAATATGGTGTTGAAACTACACCCATGGCATAGAGAGTTAAATGCCACCTGTGGATTGCAGCACTTAATGTGCCTTTCTCTAACGTAACAACAAATTCATGACTTCAGTCCTAACAGTATAGCCTGACTTCTTCAGTAACCCTTTTGCTGGGTGAAAAACCTCCCTTTTAAATATTACCATGTCATCCCTAAGTAGGCCCTGTACCCACAAGGTAGGATGCCTGGTGTTTAAAAGAGGGGCGTAGAAATGTAAGTTGCCATGTCCCTAAAGTGAGAAAAGCTATTTTTCCTGTGAAGGGCTCTGGCTGTCCTATGAGAAAAATTAGAGTGCAGATTAAAACATTCATTCTGCTATTATGGGTTTGGGATAAGCAATAATTCAACTAATATTTTTAATATTTAGATATTTATTAAATGTGTAGGAAAAGTAACTTTTTTAAAGCTACCATTTCCATGCCAGAAACTTATGGAGGCTAATTTGCATTATCCTGCCACCAGCTGCCCTGCCAATGCTTAGCCTTAATGAGGTATGAAAACTGCTCTCCAGCCAGAGACCGTATTTAGGCCTTATGACAGGATGGGTTGGGTAAAGAACGTGTGGTACATATCAGCTCATAAAGGAACAGCCTTTGCTCTTTATGCCTAAGGTAGCCAGTTGGGCACTACGTCAGTGGGAGGGAGAGCTGGTCCCAGAACCAGTTTTGTGCAACTTAGGATGAGGGGACGTCTCATTTTCTAAACACATCCCTGGCACACAAGCTCTCTCCAAAGGCAGAAGACCTGTGCCGTCTTCGATTTCACTTCAAATAGTGAACTCTGAGATAGTTGCAGTATGGCAAAAAGTCTGTTATTTAAAAGTGGATAGAGTTGCCCCTGGGAACCTTTTCCTTATTGTTTAGGAAGTGTCCAGGAGTCACCCCTGCCCACTGGCTACTGAGCGTAGAATACTTTCTAGACCTATGGAAGAACAGAAGAAGGACTGCACCTGCTGTTTGAAACGTGTGAGGGGACCTGAATGGCTAGAAGAAGTGGGCTTCAAGGGTCAGTTGGCTGACCTCCTGTGTGGCAGTTGGGCCACAAGAAGTTGCAAGAGGCCTTTCTCCTGAAGTGCCCGCCTGGCCAGTTGCAACTGGACCAGCTGGTAGTATCTACTAGAGTAAAGTCTGAGCCCTAAGTGCTGTCCGTGAGGTTCTGGGATGCTTGGCTGTGTTCAGCTGGACTTCTCCAAAAGTTTCTGTAAAGTTGAGACTTAAAAAAAGTTTGGACTTCCAAAACTTTGGAGGACCGGAACCAACTTCCCAAGTCAATCCGCCCAAAGGGCAACCTTGCTAGACAAGAAAATTACATGTGTCCTTTTTGGAGCTTTTTTCCACTCGAAAAACCTGTTCAGCGGACCCTTGCAGCAAGCCTATCCAATATCGGTGGAATATTCCCAGATACAACCTTCATTCTTGCCCCACTGGAGAATTCTTAGCTCCCAAAAAGAAACTAAGGGCCATATTTATAATCTGGTAGCTGGCCCATTTCTCCACCAGAGCAATGGAGTAAAGTACTCCATCGCCCTGGGGGACTTACCGGCCACTAGATTTAGAAATGACCGCCAAGCAGGCGGACATTTCTCAAAGCATTGCCAGGAATCACCCCCCAGGCAGTTGCTGCCAATGCTTTTTGCAGTTTGGGCCAAACAGAGCTATGCGCAAACGTGCTTTCTTTTTTATTTTGAAAAAGAAATTTGCGAACTGAGGGTAGCATTCAGCAGTTTCCACTGCCCCTTACCCCCAGGATTTTCCTGGCGATGACGGGCATTTAAATTAGGTGGGCAGTTTTAGAGTTCTCCCTTCGATGGCCCTTACTCCACAGGGCCATCAGAGATGTTTAATCAAGGTGGAGCCGGAATAGTCTCTGTCGTGATTAAGCCAAAGTACTGCCCGTATCTAAATCCAGCAGGCAAACAATTATGTTAGCAATAAGCATACTCCATCACCGTTGCGACGGAGTATGCTCACTGCCACATATAAATCAGGCCCTAAGTCTGAATGAAGAAATCTTGACTGCTGAACACAGGCGGGAAAAGTATACGATCAAAAAGATGACTTCTCTGGGAACCAAACTTGAATTTTTTGACTCAATGCTTTTCCTGCCAACGGCTGCAGCTGTACCTCGTCCAGTTGCTGTGTGGCCCCAAGAGGACCTCCTCAGATTAGACTGCAACATTGTCCCACTGAAGAATTTTAACTTCCATTTCAGAGACTAGGTTGAAAGGGAAAAACTTTGACCGGGACAAACCTGCTTGGTATTTCTGACCAGTACTTTCTCTTGGTGCTTTAGATTTTTCTTGCCACTTTTTCTCTTAAATCTTTACAAATTCATATCTCCAGTTCATCTTATTAGATTTTTGTCAATTTATTGTATTTCCGCTTATTAAGTTATTGTTTATTTTTATAAATTGGCATGAAATATTTATTAAATTTTGTTTTTGACTTTTTAACTTTTTGGCACTTTTGAATGCTTTACAAATGCTCTGTAAGTGAAGTCTTTCTGCTCTATGACATAGCTACCAGGGTTTAATTATTGAAACTTTGCCTTGCCTGGACCTAACAGGTAATGACTTTATTTCATGTGGTGGACTACCATCCCCTCAATTAATAAATCGCTTTAGTAAATTCAGCATATTAAGCAAAGGTATTCGTCATTCATTGGAGTTCTGCAGCCTTGAGGTCCATTGAAAGAAAATCCTTGCATAGAAGTGTGCCTTCTTTTTCACTAATGTCAGGCGCAGAGGGTTTGTATTCAAATTAAAAAAATTGCAGATAAAAATATTAATTAGCTGCAGGGCCAACATAAACCCTTGCCATACACCAGATGGACAGCACATGTTCTTGATATTAGATTGGCTTATTACAGCACAGCATATGACATGGAGTTGTTATAAATTGTGTACTAAGTTGTGTGAGGCGCTCATGTTGAGTACTTTGGACTAGACTTTGTCTTTTGAGATGCTGTTAAAGACCATTGAAAAGTCTAAAAATGCACAGTGTAATGGAAGTGACCACGGACAAGAGATCAGGTATATGCCCTGTCAACTGCATATTTTCAATTTAGATTAAGATTACTGCCGACCAAGGAGGTACTTCCCATCTGTGCCATCTCTCTGGATCCATAGCATTAGATGGCTTGATTTTATTGATGAGCTTGCCAAATTGCTCCTCTGTTATCTCCATTTCTGGTTTTATATGATAAGCCAGCTTGTGTTCGTCTCCTTGATCTCTATTCTTCTATTGGTCACACATGTAACAAGACGATACTTTATTCCTTATTAGGTTATCCTTTCTGATTTTGTTATTTGAAACCTTGTCTAGGCCTTACTCTGCTAACTTCCATATTTTTTTTATGGTTAACCAGCTCGTTCTACATAACCGAGATTGTCATTGCTCTCCTCATATTTGATACTGTTTTACAGCTCTTGTTTGCTAGGTGGATTTCCTTTCCTCTTGTGACACTTAGATAGACCCTTGTTTCCATGTTCTTCTTAAGAAAGCTCTGAAACGTTCTTTTTATTGTCTATATCAAGTTTTGGATATAGATATGTTTTTTGGGGGGCTTTGTTATGAATGTTTTAAAATGAATGGTCAAACTTGCTAATAGTTGTACAATGACGTGCAATTTATGTTCTGGGTGCTACATCTTCAAGCGTAACATTTGTGTTATTGCACTCGGTTCTGTGTTCAATGTTAACTGCTTAAATCTTTTAAGATTAATTAATGAATCACAGTTTTCTTTTTTATAATGTGTTTCTTTGCCATGTGCGGAAGGAATCTGAAGACTGAATGGTTGGGAGAACTGCACTCTTTCTGATCAATTTCAAAATGGACACATAGGTGGAAATGATCTCCTAATGCAAAATTCTAATCGAGTGCAAACTGCAGTTCAGTCTCTTATTTATTGCAGGGCAGTTGGAAGGAAATGTTCCATTTTGGTGTCTCATATTAGGCGTAAGAAAGAGATTGAACAGGACTAAACAATGGTCTTCTCTGTATTGTAAGTTTTTTCATTTGGTTTTGGTCACATTTTTGTATCCAACAGCATAAGCTTTCTCATTATAATTTTGCTAATGATGTGACCTTTATCTATTCTACTGCTCACATCATTGCGTAGATAATAACAATCATTTAACAAAAGGGATCTCTTATTCAGAGATAATTATAGTAGATCGAATGGCCTGCAAGGCGAGTTATAGAGCAGCTATTTGAGAGAAACATCCAAGGCTTTGCTTGTGTCCATTAATAAGCCCCTTGCTCCTCCTCAAATTTGCTTGCTTTGGTGTGGTTATTAAAAACGTTATAACCTGGTATAATAATGTCTTTCGCTGCCAATGGTTCTTGCAGTGCTATGATTTGGTGTTTAGTTAAGTAGGACATGAATTCCGTTTTGGCACTTTTCTTGGCGATACCTGCCATATTCAATGATAGTCAGTTCATAGTTTTGCACAACGTTATGTTTGTCGCTAGGAAGATCTTTGTTATTTGTTCATCATCTCATTTAAAAAATATATATATATTGGCATTTTTGTTATAAGTGTATGTCCAGTATAATGCAGAAGGTGCATCACAATACCGCTTGTATACATATCAGAGTTACAAAGGTAAGGAATAAGAATAGCACAGCATTGTAAAATATTCCAGTTAATACAGCAGCCCTGTCACTGACACTTCTGAAGCAACGTAACTGATAAAAAAAGGGGGGGGGGGACATACTCAGTGAGTGCACTCGTTCATGATGAAGGATAATGCAACACAAACGTCATTAAGTCATTAAGCCAGGAAGGGCTAGCAGGGGCTGGTGGAGCAAACATCAAATAGGACAGGGTTCGGGAGGAGGCGAAGGAGAAAGCTGTTGTATGTGCTTGTGGTCAAGGAGTGGGCTGTGAGGCCCGAGTCTCCATTTGTTGATTATCTCATGCTAATATTGCACATTCCCCTTGCATGTATTCCCCCCCCCCCCTGACATAAGGGGTGATATTATTAGAGGGCTCAAACTAATCTTTGAGTGATTCCATAATATATTCCATAATTTTCTATTTTCCTGTTGGGCCCAATTAACCCCACCGAAATCAGGTACTACTCAAATCCTAATACTGTGCTTGGTGAGAAAATCCATGCTTAGTTCTTGGTTGTGACTGGTTTGGAAATACTTAGAGCCTTTCTCTATTCTTCCTTTGTTTCTTCAGAGTTGTTTGTCCAGAGCTAGTGGTGGGAATGCGGACATTGTTTTTAATTTTCTTGGTCGTAAATTCAAAGTTCTGTGGTTGAATGGCTGTCATCAAAATTTTCGGGACTCTGGCCTCTCTATGTCTGGGTGAATTATAAAGATTGGCCTTCCCCCCTCTTCTGGTGAATAATTCCTCTCCGTTGCTTTTAATTTTCTGTTATAGGTGATCATTGGCAAGATTATATTGCCTATTTCATGAATAATGCATGGTTGTCTTCTATTCTTAAAAGTCCCCATTTTGCTGTCACATTTTAAGAGAAGTAATGTTCTAGATTTGTTCCAGGTCTATCAGATGTAATAGTTTCAGTAAGGGTTTCCCAAGGATGCAATGAGCAATAGATTAAACGTATTTCTTTGAGTGTTGTTGTCAGAGAGTTTGGAAAAGTACACATGTATATCTTCCAAGCTGTTGGCTGTGGAACACTTTTTGTAATTACTGATTTCTATGAAGGATTTAGCTGATCCCTTTGTCCTGCAATATCTCACCTTTTTATCGTCTGCCTTGACAGCACAGCTGTCACCAGACACTTATGTGAGAATCACCAAGATACGGGCTTTGACTCCTCCCACATGTTGCGAGCCAGGAGTGCATGTTTTGATTGGGCAGAAGTTGTGTGCTTCCACAAAAATAAGTGTTTACCCTCCACACAGCTGTAATCATTATGGTCTTGCTATACACCACAGCTGTTGCCAGACGATTATGTGAGCATCACTAGAGAGGGCCTTTGACTCCACCCACATGTTGGGAGCCAGGAGTACGGCAGAAGTTCTGTGTTTCCAAAAAAAGTGCATGCCCTCCAAACAGCTGTTATCCTTTTGTTTATTTAGCCAGCTGCCTGAGCTTGAATTTTCAGAGGCACCCACATGACATTGTAATGCAACCAAAGGATCTTAGATAATGAGACAATTAAGGGTATTGTTCTCTGGCAGCAGCGCAGATAGGAGGGCAGACATTAACCTACATGGATGTTTAGGTCTAGCTTGACAGTGTAACTATCACCTGACCTTTTAATATACACCAATACTTTTATACAATTCTTTTCTTCCACACAAATACACATCAATTCCCATGCTATTTACGTGTAATGCTTCACATTATGATACATCATTCCTTTAAAGCTAGACCTATTGGAATTGCCAATGTTTGTTTTGTTTATTTATCCAGCTGCCTGAGCTTGAACTTTTAGGGGCTCACACATGCTATTAAAATGTGTTAGATAACTAGACTATTTATGTTGTTTTTCTCTGGCAGCAGCGCAGATGGGGGAGGGCAGTCATTAACCTGCATGGATATTTAGGTCTGGCTTGATAGTGCAACTTTAACTTACTCCAATATTCTTCTACAGCTCTTCCACACAAATACATATCCATTCACATGGTATTTACTTGTAATGTTTCACATTATCGTACAACATTCCTCTAAAGCTAGACCTTTTTGCATTGCCAATGTTTGTTGGTAATAAGAGTGCATTTGGGATCACTTATTTGCTCTTTTTATGTTGGACAGGCAGCATGTTGTAATGTGGATAGAGGAACAGGGCGAGCTACTGCTTTTAGTTTACAACCTATGATGCAGGAAGATAAAACAAACACTGCCAAAGCCAATAGGTCTCACTTTAATGTCCTTACACATGCAAAAGGAGGCATGCCAACAGAGACTTAAAGAAATGCTGTCTGCACGCGTTAGCACATTCTCACCAGACCTATTGGGTGTCCCAACGCTTGCTTCTATTTTCAAGAGCAAAGCAGTTGTCTTTTTTTGTACCATATCGGTAGTGCCTGCCCGAAAATGTAATCCTGGAGAATGTAAGTGAATGTTGAGCAAAGGCTGTCTGCAGAGGCGTGTTTCACTGCTGTTGCCCGGTCAGTAAGCCTGGCTACACCCAGTGGTAATCGGTGGTCTTGACGGCTGCTGATTAATATGGAAAGACTTAAAATCTCTGTAGTGCCTGTGACCATCCTCAAACACAAGCCATGGCATAGTTTGGCCATGACATGTTCAAAAATCTAAAAGGAGACACCTCAGCCGTTGGGTAGTTTTAGACAAATCTTTAATTGTAACTATAAGTTATATTATGTCCCGAGCACAAATGGAAATTCAGATTTTAACAGGCATTATGAAATATTAGCAAAAAGGTAACAATAATATAAATTGCACGAAATTATAAAACATTCTTCTAATTGAATTTTATTTTCATACATTGTACATGACATACTTTACACCTATCTATAGGATCACAAGGTAGGTTTTCTGCAGCTAGGCGTCTCAAAACGTTAAGCGATCTACTCTCTATATAAAATATAGAGTTTGGTTCTCTTATTGTCCTGTAGATATGTTACATTGGTCCATTATATCTTAATTCTCACATACGTACTTGAGGGACATAGATTCATTCTGTAGGCATCTCTAACAAAAATATTAGGTCAAGAGCTATGAATACCTGGGAATTAGTTTCACAGGACGGGTGTATTTAAGTAAGCATACGCACAGAGCTAATTTTTATGCAGCTAAACATGGGTATCTTGCTGTTCCTCAGGTATGGCTATTAAGGTTTACCATGGAAAATACTATGCCTATGGTCCTGTGTGGAGCAGAATTCTTGGCATACAGCGTTGACAGTGCCCTGAATACTAATTTGTTACAAACCCATGACTATACCCTCTATACAGTATAATGTATACCGCAGCCGGAGATAGGAGTGATGGCATGCTGGGCAAGTGCTTTGGTGCTATTAGGTTCTCAGTTTGCCTCACAATCCAGAGCAACATCCTTTTCAAATTCATATTTCAATCTCACTATACAATGTTCTGAAAAAGCAAATGTTAGTTGGAAGCTGGCGTTATGCTTCTTTTTGTAGTTTTTGTCTTAGTGCCACGGATTTTGGAATGTCTGTTGAAGACCATAGTGTTGGTAAGTATCACTGGAATATATCATTAAGACATGCACAAAAGCTACTATAAGTGAGGTCTTTATGTAACGAATTTTCACTCTGTGGACAGTATTTTTATACTTAAACTGTACAAGGTCTCCCTCATTACTTATATTGGATTAGGAGCCATGAATTCAAGATGACTTCTTGAATTTTAGGTTTGGTCATGACAATATACTTTGGGTTACTGGAACACTGACCTCTTTTCCTACGTCTCTAAGGATCAGCAGATTCTGTTGTCATTAGATTGAAACATACCTTTATCCACTGCACAGCATTTGATAATCATAGCCCTTTAACAGTCTGCAATGTGTTAGGGTGGGCTGTCGGTTGCATTTGTGTCTTTTTCTTCCCCTCTTTTTCCCTTTGTCACTGTTTTCTGTCTAACTCTTCTTCCTCCTTTTCCCCTTGTGTACTTTTATCTCGCTTGCTCTGGGCTGTAGTCTAACGAGGGAAAATAAGTGCCTGTCCTCAACAATGAGTGTTGATAGGCCCTACTTGCAACTACTGTCTCAAATTAAGCAGTGTAGTTACCTTGTTCATTTTCTATGTATTGTTCAAACTGCAGGTTTTAAGCTAAACCAGGCTGTATCGAATGCCTCAGGGGTGTTCCAATATATAGTGTTAAAATTACTCATTTGAAAAGATGGCCGACCATTAAGGGGCTCCTGCCGGGATTGCCATCGGCGGAAATCCCCAGAAAAGGCCCCCCCCCCCATCCAGTTAACGCCTATCTGGATCGGAAGGAAACGACCCCATGATCCTGCACAGCTGATGAGTCAAGAACAAGTGTGGCAGGGTTGTATGTTTTTAATTTTGAAAAAACATACTTATTCCATCCAGGTACTTCACTGTCACATCACATTCGTTTTTATAAAAGGTACATCGACGATGTATTCTTAATTTGGGAAGGATCAGAAGTATCCCTCAATGATTTCCTCATCTGGATCAATGGGTATGACTCTAATTTAAGATTTACCAGCACCATCAGCAGGAGGAGCATCACATTCTTAGACTTGGACATCACCCATGCTAATGGAGGATTAGAGACAAAACTCATTTCAAAAAGACGGCGAGAAACTCGCTGCTCCATTACACCAGCTTTCACCCCGAACTTTAAGGGAGAACTTGCCCTATGGACAATACTTGAGGCTACGTAGAAACTGCAGTAACGTAGAAGAATTTAAACAACAAGCTCAATGCCTAACTAAAAAATTACAACAACGTGGGTACTCTAACAGGATTACGACCAAAGCAATGAAGAGAGCTCGCAATCAAAACAGAGAGAGCCTACTAGAAAGCACACCCAAGGAGGCAACCACAATACCACTGACCTGTGTGACCACATATAACCCTGTTTCATGCCAAGTGGCTAAAATTGTCCAGAAGCACTGGCAAATCCTCAATACTGGCAACCACCGATGGGAAAAACCCATGTTTTCCTACAAAAGAGGCAGAAGTTTAAAAGACAGTTTAGTTCACACAAGACCGCAAAAAGTGAGGTCGTTAATAAATACCATACACAATGCATGGGGTCTCCCAAAGGTCATTGGACACTACCCCTGCGGTGACTGTAGCATTTGCCATTTAACTAAATCATCAAAAACTCTCAACCTGGAACCAGGGAAAGTATGGCAAATCCGCACACATACTAATTGTAACACAGATAATGCTATCTACCTCATCACATGTCCATGTGGTCTTAGGTATGTGGGCATGACAAGTCGTAAAGTAAAGACTAGAATATGTGAGCATAGAAGCACGATTCGTTGCAAACGAAACACAACACGAATGACGAACCACTTTCTGGAAGCAGGTCATACCACAAATGATATGGAGTGGGTTATAATTGAACATCTGCAAATGAGGAGTGGGAACATCCAGCAACAACTGTTAGACAAAGAACAACATTGGATTTATCGGTTATCTACCCATCTCAGTGGTTTGAATGATAATATTCCGTGGAACAGTCTTAGTAGATAGACACTATATATGGTACCACATGAGTCAATAGTGCCCTTTGTAACTCCTTGGCCTAACTAATGACTACCTACTATTTGTACAACTAGGCTTCCCATTCCTTGAACTCTCAAACTCTTAAACATATCAGTCCCTTTTTTCCCCCAAAAAATGAATTTAGAAATCATGAAGGGATTCAGGCACCTCTAGACTGCACGGAGGTGTCATACTGGTAGCCACAAACGTGCTCACTAATTCATCGCACAGCACTTGATAATCTCACCCAGCATAGCGGCACATTATCTACTCTGCGCTTTATTTCTAGTTTTATTGGCACCCTACCGGTTGGACACTCTCCTTGTGCTATGGCTTTAATTTCTCTATTTATAGGCAGCATACACCACCAGTGCCCAGCCGCCCGCTCCGTGACAGTGGTCAGCGTTCCAGTCTTCACGTAGTGATTTGTGCACTGACGCTTTGACGTGATGCACGTTTTTTGACGTGCATTGACATTTCTGACGGCCCCTGCTCGCAACGTGCAATACGCCCAGTACAGGTTAGCGCTGTAGTTTATTGCGCGCAGGTGTCATCAATTAATTACCAGCGCTCCCACCCAGCCTTTGCTTTTATATCTGCGTCTCCCAGTCCCTCGAGATCATCTTGTTCCAGCGGACGCCGCAGTAGGTTGAGACGTGGGGGAGCACCGAGACTAAGTAAGACCTTTCCTTACAGATCCCAAAAGTGGCTCATCCAGCTAGCCTTTCACTCCTGCTCCAGACAATTAGCTCACCGATGCTTTTTTAATCTTTCCTTTAGAGTACCTAGTAGGAGCTCCTCCCGCCCTGGACTCGTATGGCCATGGAAATACCATGATTTACGTAAATACTATGCAACTTTGGTTCACGCGTAACGCGCAGGTCGTTTGCTTAAAATTCTAGCATTACGGCATTTTTGTTTCACGTTCGTTTAGGAAGATTTTACAACACGCTACCAAGCTTAGCGCGACGCTCTTTTTGAGCGCTCTACTTCAGCATGCCCACCGATTCTGACCACAAGCATGCTAGGTTATTTAGCGAATATATATCGCTTTTTCACTGCGGCATTTGACAATCGGTGCAGCATGAACATATGACCTGCCCACACCGCAAGCATGCTCACAATCATCGCGAGCATGCACTGTTTTTGAATTATATTACCAGAACTATTGTTTATATGCATGGTTTCCCACGTATGAGTGACACTGAATGTTTATTTCGCCACTTGGGGAAGAAAAGTATGGATGTGACAATAATCAATAATCAACAAACAAGTGTTTTTATATGTTTCATGTCGTTTTGTCTTGTTCATTTCTCTCCCCACAGGAATTTTACTACTGATGGACCGTTACTCATGGTTAGTCCATCCCCGCATGATAAACACGCCGTAGCGAGTGTGTAAAAATGTGTAATACATGTGGTTTAATTTTTACCACTCACTTTTGCACATTATTCACCATATAGTGAGGTCCTGAAGAAAGCTCCACTAATTTTCTTGGAGAGCTGAAACATGTCGACCTAAGGATAATTCAGACACTTATTTGTAGTTCTGACATATTATCCACTTCACCTTGTTTTTAAACATACCCTGGGCCACTGGGAATAAAACATTGAATAGTGAGTTTCCCAGAGGTATTTTTTAATGTCACTACATTCACAACATCATCACACAAAAACCAAAAACCTGCTCCACTGTAATCAGGTGTCGAAGCACAGTTGGGTAGCACTCGGCTACCCGACTGGGAACCCAATGATGAAGCATGACACCAACCAGGTTGGTGTGTGAGGGTTCTTTTAAACAATTCCTGTGGTGTCAGACACTATTCAGGTTAACCAGTCACTCTCTTGTGGCCCGTCTCTGTTGTTTTTTTTAGTCAAGAACAATGTCTAGGGCGACACAGAGAATATCGTAATGAAGACCATGCAATGGGTAGATAAGCCCCTGAGGCTTTTCCTGCTGGGTGCCTGCAGACGGCCGCCAGCCCTGCTGTCCCTGTGCACCCTCTCAAGGAACAGCAACTTGAACCTGAACTAACTATAGGGGCTCACAGACGCTGCCTCTCCCGATTTCCTGCATGCCTACGTGAATATGTATCTGTATGTGTTCCATGTAGTGCTAAATAATGAACCACTGCATCTGCATACAGAACACGATGACCACAATGTATCATCCTAGAACGAGTTATCTCTCAAAGGTCATGCAGCAGAGAATTTAATTGTGTGATGGCTGGGAATAAGGCTGAACCTGGCGTATCGAAGAGTGTTCGTCTCTGATTGGTTCTCTTCACGGGAACCTTGGAGGGTTAGTGTTTATTGAAGATCTGTGCTTTTAATTATGCATTGCTGAGTTAGTTAGACTCAGGTGCCATTTCCACTCTCCTCAGAGGAGACACTTCTTTGCTTCTGCCCAAAAGAGTTAGACTTCTGGGCAAACCCATTCTCGCTTACCAGACTGAATCTTCATTTGATTCTGCCTTTTAGAGGCGTTTCTTGTTAACACCTCCTGTATGACTTCTTTTATAAATTTCCCAATTTCCTCTAGCTTAGCAAATATAGGAACTTCCCTTTATAGGAATCTTTGACTGCCTTATTTGCTTCAGAACAACATTAAGCACTTTGTGTTTGTATTTGCTATTTTGAATTGATTGAATTATACTAACTAATATAGTAATTCTTTGACTACTGATTTTTGACAACATTAAATGAGTTGATATTGTAACTTTATTAATCTACTAATAAACCTTCGCGATTTGCAAATCTACTGCTCTCTGTTATCATTGTGGGGCTTAATTCACTTTACTGTCATTGATGTATTGTTGATTTTTTGAGTCATGCCTCAGTCTGGGACTAAAGGTCCATCCACTTGAGTGCAGTTTATACTTATTTGCACCAATGATAGGCACTGTGAAAATCCCATCTTGCTGCAACAGAATCTATCTGAGCAAATTGAGAATTGGATAGAGGGGGTGCTGAATCTGCATATTGCTTTTCCTAAATAAAAGTATTATGGACCCAATGCTAACGCGGACTGCCACCGTTCTTAAAATTTGGTTACAATGCAAGATAAGCTCTCCTTTATGTGTGATGCAGTTTAAAGATATACTTTTTTTCTTCCACCTTTGCGGCCAAGCCCTTCATTGTTTCCACTCTAATGAGGTAACTAAATTGTGATAATTTCAATCATTTGACATTCATTAATTTAAATACCTTTGTGACTTTAATTCTGTTATATTCTTCGTGGCCAGCATCAGACAACCCCCTTTTTGTGTGCTAGTGTGGTGTCTTAGTTAAAATTTCTAATTCATAAAATGAACTTCCTTTGCACCATCTGTGTACTACTGTAGCAGAGAGATAAGGAACTTGGATCTTAGGGGCTCATTAGGATGACGGGCGGACCTGAGTCCGCCCGCCATTTTTTCTGTGTGTGGACCGCCCGCCAGACATTCGGCGGTCCCGCACCACGAATTAGGATGCGACCGCCACCATGGCGGTCGCATTCTGAAATTTAACATTGCGGCAGGTGCTGTCTGGCATTTCTCTGCACCACATGGCAGGCACCACACGGTGCCTGCCACTTGGCGCAGTGAAATGTAGGGGGGTACCATAGGTACCCCCAAGTGCACCCCACCTCCCCCAACACAAGGGGGGCCCGCAACGGGCCCCCGAACCCAATCCCCGCCAGCCTTTCCATGCCGCCATGGAAAGGCCTTTATGTTCCCACATCCTAATATGGCGGACGGGGCCTGCTAGGCACCGCCACCATATTAGTGGCCCTGCCCCGCCCGCCAGGCAATCGGTGTGATTGCCACCGGCGGAAAAGCGGCAGACGGAATTTGCGTCCGCCGCGATACCCACCGCCATCCTAATATGGCAGTGGGTGAATCTCATTGTAATGGCGGAACGATCGCCACCACTGGCCCGGCGGTGGCGAACGTTCCGCCATCATAATGAGCCCCTTGGTTCTTTTCCTACAGACTTCGAGTGCGGAAGATGTTATGAATTAGCCCAAACTGATTTGTTGTGCTAAAATATAAACTAATACATTTTAAATAGTTATTGTGAGTACCCAATCTAAACTAAGGATACTTAGTAGCTCACAGTTGGAGTATTGTATTTACTGGTGATTTGACCTACCTTTACATTCTACTGCCCAGCGACCCATTGATTTTGGAAGATATGTGAGCAAATTGTTGACCATACTACAGGTTGCATTTACAACAGCTGCGTGTGTGTTTGGATTGGTTATTAAAGAGAAAAGAAGGGGCTAGTTCTGGAGAGCCATAGATCAAGCTTTATCATTGGCTTGACACTGGTTTGCTCTGATATCGATGCAAACAGAGTTTACTCAAATGCTGATCTAGAGGAGAGGCATTCTGGAAAAATGGTATACTGGAGAGTTGTCTGATTGATAGTGAAAGGGATATTGAGGGTGAGTCAAACAATTGACAATTTTATCTTGGCATATTGACAATACGCATTCATTAATGTAAATGAACCCATCAACCCTTTTTTGAAGCTTTTGGAATTTAGACAAAGTGATGCAGTTTTCTTCTGCTATAAGTGATGTGGCGTGGAATGTTAGTTCAAGGCAGGAACATTCTAATTGCTGTATGTTCAAAAGTAAAAAGAAATATGGTTATGCTTAGCTCTCTAACTGAAACTTTGAGAATACTGCACAATGTCTCCTTCATACCATCGCATTCTCATTAAACAGCATTTTATTTTCTTCTCAGAGGACTATCTCTGTCAGTTGTACCTAGTTCTGTTTGGTGACTAGAATGAAAAGAAAACAGTTTTGTTGTTTGTTGCAGCCTAAAGTCTAGACTTTTGTTTGTAGAGAATAATGTATTCCCTTGTCTGATCCTCTGTTGGTTATGAGCTATTTTAAGACTGCACTCTTGAAGTAGTTCTGGGAGAGCATTCAAGATGTGTAACACTGAAGACACATGTTCACTGCATTTGCTCCATAAATGTGTTTACTCATCTTATTGTATTTCAGTACATCAGTATGATAGAAACAATGGATTGTATTCTTTCATTGACAGTATTCTGTCTTACTTTCTTTCTAGCTTCATAATGCAGCAACAGTATTGGCAGCAGATCAGCTAAAAAATCATGCAGACCACATGGTTCTAAAGGCATTAAAAATTGCTGGAGCTGAAGGAAACCTGGAGGCTGTGGCAGAATATACATTCAAGCTAGCAGAACAGAAAGAACAACTTGTTGAGGTAGGTTTCCATTTTCAATAAACATCGGAAGCAGTAATCTTGAGTAAAACCTGTAGTTGAGTTCTAATTCATTTACTGAAAAAGGAGCTGAACAGTTTTAAACTGTTGATACTTAAGGATTTCTTAGTAAATCTTTTCTATTTGAATATACCTTCCATGTAGGAGCATAGAATGAGCAATTAAGTGTCTAAATCTTTGATAAATATGACTATTCAGTATCTCTGAAAGATTGATCTCCATCGGTGAAGGAGCCTTCTTTGGTATGTCTAGAGAGAGAGAGAGAGAGAGTGTTTGAAAACATGCTTTAAATAGGAAAAATTACATTTTACTTGGGTTGTGTTTTTCCCTATTTATCTGGACTGGGGTGGGTTGGTGGAGACTTTCATTACTCTTTTAAGAAGGGATATGTTTGTTTGTCTATTTATGCTGAAATTACATGTTTTTCAAAATTGACTTATCATGCTATGGGAAAAGGCAAAGATTTATTTTTATCTTTTCATGGACAGTCAGCTTAATTTAGGCGTTTCCCATCAAGCAGCTGGACAAGCACATATATTAGTTCTTAGGGCCTCATACAGAATTTGGATGAACTGAAAATCCTTCAATTTCTGGAAGAAACTCGAAATACTGAGTAAAATCCACTGAATACATTTCTTCCACAATATTATAGCTACTGTGGATAGCATTCAGCCATTGAATCTTACTCATAATTTAGAGGTTCTACCAGAAAATGGAGGATTTTCAGTTCCTTCCAAAATTTAAATGAGGCCGATACTTTGGTCATATTAGCTTCAAGAAATAAACAATATGTCTCATACGTAAATAAACATTAAACGTTTTATCTTTTTGTATAGAGGAATATTCACATACCCAGCCAAGATGAATGATTGTGAAAAAGTTCAAAAGGAATACCTTGCCATTCTGATGTACAGTTTTGCAACAGGTCAACTCTTTATCTACAGCATAGTTAACTATTTCCAGAACTAGAGGAGTACAGGTCTTCAATAAACCATCCTCAGTTTTGTCTTCAAACACATTCCCTCTAATATAACCTATTTCTCATCCTGTACCTCTATCAATATCTTTAATCTACATATACTTACCTCCTTTATGCATCTATATACTTTCAATGTACTTATGGATCTATATATTTATCACTTTCTTCTAATTTAGCATTTCCAATGCCCTACCCTATTTCTCAGCCTATACTTCTCTCAATATATCTTCTAGCCCAACTTTCTGACTCATCTCAAACTTCTTTCTACTACTCTCTCCAATGCACTACCCTATTACTCAGCCTATACATCTATCAATAGATCCTCTACATCCACTCTCTCATTTATCCCAAACCCCATACCACTACTATGATCCCCAAAATAACCCTTTCTAGACTCTCCCCTACTCTACCCCCCATTCATCTGATACCTCTTTTACTATACCGATCCCCCAAAAACAAACCCTTCTAAACTCTTCCCTCTGACTCTTCCCCTCCAAACACCTTTTTACTCATCCAAAAGCCTCCTCCTACTGCTATGACCTCAACAAAAAAACAAAAAAATTATCCAAATCCTTCACTCTTCTATCCCTCCACTATCCTTTTCAATCAAAATAACAGACTAACATGTTCACTTCCCAAATTCCATATTCCACTATACTAATTCACCACTAATGCTTTATGGGTTCCAAAGTAGCGTGCTACTCGCCAATAAAGCGTTTCAACACCCCATCAGTGTTACAAGCGCTATATAAATGCAAACCTTTTTCCCTTTCTACCCCTCCCCAACCCTTCTCAATCCAAATAACTGACTAACATATCCACCACTCAAATTACTTTCATGTTTCACCATACTAATTCAACACTAATCCTTATGGGTTCCAAAGTACCATGCAACTCACCAGAAAAGCGCTTCAAAACCCCATCAGGGGTAGCAAGCGCTATATAAATACAAACCTCTTTCCCTCTTCTATCCCGCCGCCTACCCTTCTCTATCCAAATAACTGAATAACATATCCACCACTCAAATTACTTCAAATTTCACTATCCTAATTTTCAACACTAATCCTTTATGGGTTCCGGAGTAGCGTGCTACTCACCAGAAAAGCGCTTCAACACCCATCAGGGGTAACAGGTGCTATATGAATGCAAAACTTTCTTTCCCCTTCTATCCCTCCGCTATCCTTCTCACTCCAAATAACTGACTAATATCCACCACTCAAATTACTTTCATATTTCACCATACTAATTCACCACTAATCCTTTATGGGTTTCTGGAGTAGCGTGCTACTCGCCCAAAAACAAAAGCGCTTCAACACCCCATCAGGGGTAACAAGCGCTATATAAATACAAACCTTTTTTCCTCCTCTATCCTTCTGCTATCTTTCCGAATCCAAATAACTGACTAACCTATCCACCACTTAAAATTACTTTCATATTTCACTATACTAATTCAACACTAATCCTCTATGGGTCCCGGAGTAGCGTGCTACTCGCCGAAAAAGTGCTTCGACGCCTCGTCATGGGTAGTAAGCGCTATATAAATGCAATTACAATACAATACAATAAGTAATCAATGGGCCTTTATAGTACTAGATAGTAGGTGATCCAATGTGTTTATACCACTTCTTTTCCTCTTATAGCTTGAATAATGCGCAATGTATGTAGACTTCATTTTGTTGACCCTCAAGTCCTGCTAATTAGTGGCAGATAAAACATATACAGAGCAATCCGCTAAATGGCGAAATAGTGTTTAAACACTGCATTCCATTCTGAGGAAAAATCAGTCAGCAAATTCATCAGATATATAAAAGTGCAAGTGCATTGAGACACTAAAAGTACACATTTCCATCAAAGGCTTACAGCCTAAAAAACATATACATCACTATCAATTAAATAGCTTAAAATCTTTTAGGAGCTGTATTCTTTCCAGGTATAAGCAATTTATCAACAAACCTAATATGAAAAAGTGCAATGCAGGGGGGTGTTGGGGAACCATGCAATTTAAGCAGGCGCTAGCAGCATGTTACATCATGGAATACGTGCAAATCCACAAAGGCTATCTGGTTCAGGTGATAGCTAACGTGGTAGGCAGCTCTCTCAGGCGAGGCCACGCAGCCATAGAAATGATGCTACAGAATTGACCACATACACATCATCTGGTTTAGTGAACAGTGCCATGGCTGGTTTAACACATCTAATCCCGAAAGGTTTAAAAAGGGGGAGGAGCCTTCACCACGGTGCGGCATCATATTTCTTGCAAAACAGAATAAAGTGGGTTAGGTTGTCAATCCTTCCAAAGCTACAATCACAGTGGTCAAGGCTAACAGTGATCATAATGTATTCGTATGAAATAATCCCTGGTCTTTAGGATACCAAGCCGGAATTTTATGTACAATGTTCGCTTCAATTCGGGATACAACACATCCACATATTCAGAGCAAGGGGGCCATAGGTGTTGCTGAAATAATTGCTTGTGATAAAGCCTGGCTTTTTTATATCTGCATATATTCATGATACCGTTCTTTAATCAGATGTGCAGTATCTTGCCTGACTCTATTGAGGATTTCCCACAAGGACACCATCTGTAGCTCATTTAAAATTTTCTTTATATTGACGTCCATGTGTGGCCCCGGCAAGTGCAACTGGCTGTAACTTCTACTAGGGTTTCCAGGTAAACTGCAGCCTTAGGATTTCTTACCAATCTAACCCAGTGAGGATTGGCCTGAGGGCTATAATTGATGATATTGGGGTAAAATGTAGCTCCGCGTAGAGCACCACTAGAGGGGGGCCTGGTCCAAGCCCCAGCATAGTTCTTAAAAAATTATTCTCGGCTACTTGGAGTGATCAGACGTTCGCATACCCACCATAACGCTGCTCCGTACAGTATGGCTGCCGCTGCCTTTTGCTTATATATTTTCAGAATGACACTAATCCTTCTGGCTCCGGCCTTAAGCCTAAACTTTAAAGCTGCTCCTGCCATTTGTCTCAGAACTAAAGTAGCCTTCTGTATTTGACTGCCCCAGTGGAAATTCCCTGAAAATCGTATTCCCAAGTAATCAAACTGCTTGACAGTTTCCAAGGGTACGCCTTCAACCAAAGACTTCCGCTTAAAACTGGGAGAGGGCCTCAGTACCATACTCTTTGTTTTGCTTCCATTACTGGTCAATGACTTCTTGTTGCAATATTCCACAAAACGCTTTAATAGCCTATGGGCAGCGTTTTCTGTTCACGCCATCAATACTGCGTCATCCGTGTTTAGTGATATTAGCTCCCTCTTCCCAGCTATAGTGGGGATGTCTAAAGGCTCTTCCATCAAATAGTCTGCTACATTGTGTAAAAAGAGGCTGAAAAGTAAGGGCGCCAGCATACACCTTTGCCGGACACCTTTTTCGAAGAGAAGGGTTCTGTGCACTCCCCACCCGAACTATACCGTACTTTAGCCATGTTACTAGAGTTTAAAGCCCTTATGGCCAATACTAGGAGGTATCAACCCCAAAGTCGACGAGGGATCTCCAAAGCTTCTCTCTGTCGACTAAATCGAAGGCTGCTTTCAGGTCTACAAATATTAAATACAGCAATGACTTCCTCACCACTGTAAATTTGTAAGAAATCATATATAATTGGAGAGCCTGGTCGATGGTCCTTATACGAGGCCTAAAACTGGCTTGCACTTCCGTCATAATGTTATGGGCTTCAACCCACCCCTGGAGGCGGTTGAGCAGGACTTTCCCTAAAATGTTACGTGCGCCATCCAAGAGGGAGATGAGATGGTAATTAAATGGGTTATTTCGATCACTTTTCATATGGATCTCCACAATAATAGCTGAACGCCAGGAAGGGGGTACAGTGTTTCTCAGCAAGCGCTGAATGACACACTTTGGTGAGAATGCTGGCCCAAAGGTGAGGCTCCTCACAATATATATCAAAAGGCACCAAATCAGGGCATGGGGCCTTGTGTTTCTTCATATTAATCAAGGCTCTCTCTACCTCTGGTACAAGGATATCGATTACACAAGGCCCAAAGCAAACATTCTCTTGAGCTGGCACAGAGTGGGGTTGGCACTTTATAAGGTACTAAAAAGGCTGATACATGCAGATGGCCCAATGTAGGTTTCTACAATGTTTACTGACCCCTTCTCTATCTCTGATACCAGTTCCGAGAATGTTTTGGAATTGTTTTCATGCAAGAACTCCCTTAATTCCTCCCAAAGAGTCAAATGGTGCAGCCGTTTCTTAGTTCTCAGAAGGCGTTTGTATTCACCTCTATCCTCTTGAAATAACAATTTTCCTTGTGGGCTACAGTGTCGTCTTACTAGGGCAGCTGAAACAACTCCCTTCATTCTGAGGCATTCCTCGTCATTCCAGTTAACCCTTGCACTCTGCTTCCCACCAACCAGCATGGCGGGTTTAGGACCAATGGGCTTAGACCACAGGGCCTTCAGCTCCTTTACCAACACATTGTAGGATGCTAAGATTACACCATTGTCATTTAAAGGGGAGTTAAAAATTGCAGATCTATACTTAGTCATTAGACACTATCAATGGGAGTTTGTGTGAATATTTCTCACTACTCCACCTTATTCTATTTCTGCTATTGGAAGGGGCATTCACGTGCCTATAACTCCTCTCGGTTGAATTATACGCAATGGCTCCCGACCTCGGGCACAATTTCAGACAGAGTGCCACAGGGTCATGGTCACTCTCCTGACAACAGTCATATCATGCACATGTTCCCATCCCTCTGTATTGATTATGATAAAGTCAATTAATGACAAACTTCTCCCATTGTTAAAAGTTGCCCAAGCAGTGCTCTCTGAGGGAGTGCGGGCCATTAATAAAATGCAGCGGGTAGTTTATCCGGTGCTCAGAGAATGCTCCTCCCTTCTTGGTGGATTTAAAATTGCTCATAGCTGACTCGTGGATATCTAGACTACGTTCTTCCATAAGGACCTCATTATTAATGATAGCATTGGATGGCTGTGTGTTAATATCTCCACAGATCAATAGCAATTACTTCTTCCCGATGTCTCTTCTGTCATTTTGCAAGTAGCCTCATCCACCTTTATACTATCGATGTAGGAAACAAAATTCCCTAAATCACCTGAACCTCTGGTGACCACCCCAGTGGAATATAAACATTCACAGTGTCAACCACACCATCTTCAGAGCCCGTAAGCCAGATTCTAACATGATGTACATTAGAGGACAATTTAGCTACCCGAAGTTGCTCAATCCTGCATTTCAGCTTACACAACATCCAAACAGTAAGCCCCTCCCGAAGGACAACCCCTCTGAAGGCGGGTAGCCTAGATGCTGTTTTCAAGAAACCCATTTACACTGATTCCCTCAAGGGCCGATGTTTCTTGGAAACAGTATATATTATATTGCGGCTTCTTGGAATAGTTTTTTCAGCTACACTAACAACTTTTAAAAAAATCTGATGGTGCAGTTCTCTAATTTATAATGTAGATCATTCTCCCCATCCACCCTTCTCATATTCATCCTAACCTTTTTGAAAACCAATATCAACTCTTGCTACCTGATCATTCAGATGAGCCTCAAACTATATCTTCCCATTTCTCTTTTGCCATGTTGGCCTGAAAAGCCATTGGCACAAGATCATTCACTAATTTTTCTTCAGATAACTGTGTAACCACCACCTCACCACGCAATTCCTACATAATCTAACTTTCTCCATCACTGCCGCCTCTCCCACAAGAGATACTGTCAAACTCTCAACCTTCGCGATCATACTGGCAAGAGCAATTGCCAGAACAGTGGGCTGATTAAACAGTCACCCCTTTTTGCTTACTTCATCAGTGGCCAAGCAGACCAGAACAATTAACTACCCAAACAGCCATCTATTGCCATATCAAAAGAGCAATCACCGTAAAGGTCAACTGTTTTCCAGCAGTGCCAGATTTCATATCCCAGAACTGACAAACATTTTTCTTCCCAATCCCTGCAGCTCCATCTACAAGAGGAAACATTGAGCCCTCTGTATTCACTGTTGCCTTCCTGACATTCTAGTCTGTACAGCATCCACCTTTCCATCATCCTAGTCAGAAAAAGAATCCTTATGTAGGACTGAATTCACATACGTGATCTACTATAAGACCCCAACTCCTGCATCCTCCTTAACACTTGGCTGGAGTATGATGCCTCTCCTGTACTACACAAAGCAATACCTAATGGCTACCTAGCCCCGTTTTGAAACCTTACAAGCAAAAAATGCAGTGTGTGACTAGGTTTGAAATTCAAAAACTCATTGCCAACTGACTGCATCAAAGATTACATAACATTGGAGTTTGAGTCTTTACTAGTTTGTTGTTCATCTAGTACGACTTTCACGTCCTCCTTCCTGCTAACCAATCTAACACCCCCACACAACACTGTTTTTCCATATGCTGGTTTGGTTTGTCTTTTGAACATCACAAGTAACTATCTGAATCTATTTTTCTTGGGTGACCTCAAAGACTGGCTCGACAAGCCTAAATTGTGACATAATCTATCATTAATGTCGGCCTTGAAATTCTCAACCTCTGTCAGCTAGTCATTAGATCAACTCACCCTGCTTACCATGCTCTTGATGCAAGGACTTATCTCAGTTACAGGACGCAGCTCCATCAGCTGGAGTGATCATGACATCATCTACATGTCCATTGCACAACCCTCTCCACCAGCCTTTAACACATATAATCCTAACAGGTCCACGAAGAGCCTCAACTTAGGTTAGTTTCAGTTAGAACTGTCTGCTTCAAGGTCCTTGGACTCTCTGATGACTGATAATCAATTGCATCAATGACTCTGAGATACCTTCAACAAAGTGGTTTCCCACAAAGCCTAATGAAACTGACAACACTGTTCAAAGGCTGCCTCAACATGGCCTTAAAGTTTAAAAAAAGCATAACTACAACCCTTGAATGAGAGTCAAGAAATATGAAGCATGAGCAGAATGTGGAAAACTAGCAACAGTACAAGATAGATCAATCAAGCCAAAATATTTCACAATTCATTTCAGATACATTGAACTAAGCCAAGGAACTCCTCTACATCACCTCTGAAGTCAGTGACCTACTCAATAGCTCATGCTGTATAAGCCACTCTCAGCAGCTCTCCAACTTTCAGTTGGATCACTTTATTGGAAAGGCTACCAGCCTGCAGACTCTTGTCCAATTCTAAACAAATAGAAATAGCCCATTGCCATTGAAGTGGAATTCTATCTCCAAAACTATGCAGAAACTATGCAGTCAAAACCCTTCATATTCTAGATACTCTCCATAAAATAAACTACTGAATTGATTGCCGAATTAGGACTCGACCTACGCCACTCAAAGTTAGTTGAACACTTGGCATTGTTTGCCGCCATATTTGCAAGAGCAAAAATTAACTCATCCTTCTCAACTCTCGGATTCCCTAGCAAATTACATGAATGCTAAATCCTTCCTTTGCTGAAGAAGGAAGGCCTTGATCAATTGTGACCAGCATACTAAATGTCAGCATCAAATGGACCAATTTTGAGGAAGCTCCTTGAAAAGGCAGCCTTCATTCACATTTTTTATTTCCTCAAAAAACAAGTTCCTTTCAGACAAACAGACATGCTTTTATCACAGAAGACCACTGAATCTGCTCACTTTGCAATCTGGGACAACCTCAAGAACATTGTAGATTCTAACAAAGTCGCTGACTACCTTCTTCTTATTTTGTCATTAGCCTTTGACACTCTTGACCATTTACTCCTACTCTACAAACTAAGGGGGTAAAATAGAGTTTGGTGGGAGCACCATCGTAAATCGGCAGTGCTTCAGCCCAGTCAAACTCATGGTTCCCCCACCCCATTTAGAAATGAAGTAACTGCTATGTTTCCTTGACCAACTGTCACTATACCACGGGTCATAATTCTGCTATCCATTGGACAACTATTTCTTGATTTCTCTGCAGGGAAGTGCGATGTGGGGCATGGAAATTGCTAAGAGTGCCTTCAGCACCCCCCATACCCCTCCTGCGCACATACACAGAATACTCCAGGCGCAATTGTGCATTGATTTTGTGTTTTCAAGAATAAACTCCTGCTTTGCGAGTTTATTTTTGGAAACAAAAAGGTTTTCTGAGTGTACAGCAAACATTGTGTCTGTTCTGCAAATTCTTCAGCCCTCAGAGCAGCTGGAGTTGTTCTGAAGATCTCTTTAAGATCCCTGTTAGGCAGGCAGTAATCTCTAAATTTGTTGAAATCATGCTTCCTCCTTTCTGCTAGCTATCATTTTTAGCCATCGGGCATGTGTTTCTTAATGATCGTCCTTACTCCTTTTAATGGATTCATGGCCTCTTTCCTGAATCTCCTCAATTCCTTCATGCTTTACTTGCTACAACTAAGCCGACAACACAATGATCATTTTAACAATACAAAAGCATTCAGACCTGGACATGACACAACTCAATGCCTACGAGTAGGAGACATTTGTATGATAGAGAACCATGTAAAGCTTACCTGCCCAAAAAATGGAACACCTCGCTTGTATCCCACCATCATTTTACCTAGGGAAATTCGACCTCCACTACACCTCTTTACCATAGAGAGTAAAGAACCAGGGTGCGACCATGGACCCTAATCTCTCTTTCCAAACGAGGATAAATTAAGTGACCAAAAGTGCTTTCTTCACCACAGATTCCTACCCTGGATAGCTCCTCTCCTAAAACTCTCCCACAGATTCCTGACCTCAAAAGCTTTTGTTGTGTCATGCCTTATTTTTGTGAATAGGCTCTGTAATGTGCTTCTAGGACAATTAATGAGAAATTACTGCAAATCCAATGTGCCGCAACTAGGCAGGTACTAATCCTGAGCCAACACGACCACATAGCCACAACCCTCAAGGCCTTGCACTAGCTTCTTGTCTCTGGAAGCAGCTCTTTCAGAGATCTCTACATCTCTCACCAGGTGGCCCAAAGGACACCACTATTTTTTTTTTCTACAGTCCAAATTCATGCTCATTTCACAGGAGGAACCTCAGATATAGAATGGCTTGCTTGTTGCTGATAATTCTCCTTTTTAAAGAACACAACCTTCTCTGCGACGACATGCAAACTCTAGCATAAAATTTAGAATGGAAAAGAAGACCTGCTTGTTTCCTAAAACATAATTCTAAGGGATGCAACTTACAAGTACCGCTGCTCTGCATAATCGAATTGCGATCCTATAACTTTGCACTGTTTGCTTTCATTCCTCTTGCAAATATTGCTGTGTGATTTGCGCACTGCTGCTAAATTGAAGCACATGCCCAGTCTTTACACACCACTCCAATATGTGTTTGTCAAAAGCATAACCTCAACCTACATTCTTTCCACCATTCTTACCTAGCGGTTAGATTCTCATCCATTTCAAAGGTGCTTTGGCCATCACAAGGTCTAGAAAAGCGCTATACAAATGCCAATGTAGTGCTGTGGCTTACTGGGATTTGGAATTATTGACTCCTGCTAGACTCTGCTCAGCCCTAATCATAATTTTAGGAAGATATGTAGATGTTTTCTTTGAGAGAGGGAATAGGAAGAGCAAATCTGACAACAACATGAAGGTTTCTTTATCAGCCCCTACAAAGCTTGATCGGCATCTAAATGTAGCGTCCTAACTCAGCCCGGGTACTTGCAAATAATCATGCCACACATGGAGCTTGGTATTACACATCTTTATTCCTCAGCGTGTAACCGTTAACTGAACATTCTTCATCATGAATTCCATCACCCACGCACTTACATCACTGTTCTACAGAGTCTGTCAGGAACCAAAAGAGTCCCGTCATCTCTAACTCTCAAGACACTACATGTCCCCATTTGTTAAATAGAAAGTACCAATAATGCATATATACATTACAACTTTTCAGTAAGTCGTTTTGGTGCTCAACTCAAATGCTTAGATCTGGTCATGTGAGTCTGAGAAGATACCGGAGAAGAGTCCATGATACATCGATACAGTCATTGGGTCTCTGGACTCTCAGGTGAATAATTCTGTTGGTGAAGGTAGAGGCAGGAACTTGAAATGCGAAGAATCTCGCGTAATGGACTTTCCAGGGTGGTGAGCAGTCACCATGTGTCCTTTACTGGTCACAACACTCAGTGGGCCATCATCAAAAGGAGCATCAGACTTGTGTTTCTGCCTGACAATCCCTTGATCTCCTCTGTTAAACACAGTGTCCCAGGCACAGTGCGTCGGTCTGCATAGGTCTTAATTTTGCATTTGTTAGATGAACCGATGGTTCTAAGTTTATCAAGGTCAATAGATCTCTCATTGGCCCATTCTGGCACTTTGGTGCCCATGGCTATCCCAAACATTAAGGTGGTAGGGCTTTTACCTGTGGTAGAATGTGGATTTGACCTGTAGGCATGAAGCATAAATTGAAAAACTGATTCAAGCTCACGATTTTCCAGTGCAGCACGCCCAATGGTCTCCTTAAGGGTACTCATAAATCTCTCGACCACACCATTCACCTGTGGCCAGAGAAGTGTGCTTTTCTGATGCTTGATATTTAAATGAGTGAGAAAGTCTTTAAATTCCCGACTATTGAAAGGCAGGCCATTGTCAGATTTCAAAATCGAAGGAACAATCCTTGTTGCAAAAATACTTTCTAGTCTCTCAATGACTCCGTCATGAGTAGTTGACGACAAATCTTCCACCAGAGGAAAATGGAAATATTAGTCAACAAGTACTAGTAGATGATGTCCATTCTCAAGGGGTCCAAAGCAATCAATTGCAATCTTCTCCCATGCATGCTTTGGGAGATCAGACCTGTTTAATGGATGTGGGGTTGTCTTAAATGACAAACAGTTGCACAAATAACATGCCTTTAACTCTTTTTCATCTCATCGATCAAGACGGGGGGACCACACTTGGTCCTGTAAAGCTTGTTTCGTAGCAACAAACCACAGTATCCCTCATGGGCCAATTCAATAACTTGTTGTCTGAGACCTTCTGTTATGACAATTTGTGACCCTCATAAAATAATACCTCCTGGGGTAACAGTTTTTAATTTCTGGTATTCAAAGTCATCATGAAGAGGTTGAGTATCCTTTTGCCACGACTGATGTGTAATAATGCGTTTGAGTATTAGCAGATCCCTGTCAGTACTCGTGGCAGCAATGATTTGTTCTACCGATATGTCAGCAGGGGTACCAGACTTCACAATGAAGTTAACATAGGCATCAGTTGCTTTAGAAGTAGTGCCATGACACTGTAGCAGCACACGTGAGAAGTAGTCTGCAGGGTTTTGATCTTTTCCTGGACGATAAACAATTGTATAATCATACTCCTGCAATCACTACCCCCACCTCTCAATGCGAGGGGGCATCTTGGCTTTAGGATTTCCGAAAATGGTGAGCAATGCTGGGTGATCAGTTACAACTGTGAACTGTTTTCCATACAGGAACACATGAAAAGGCTCACAAGCCCACACTACAGCTAGGCTTTCTTTTTCAGGTTGTGAATAAGCATGTTCTGTCATTGACATATTTTGGCTCGCATAAGCCACAATGTGTCTTGGGGCATGGGATGTTCAGTATACTGGGCAAGGATGGCACCCACCCCAATGGGCTTGCATCAACAACCACCTCAGTCTGCAATTTCAACTCAAAGTATGCCATTTCAGATGCATTCTCAATTGCATGCTTGATTTTCTTGAAACTTTGTTCACATTCACTTGAACATTTAAATGGGACATTTCTTTTCTTTAAGTCTCTTAGTGGGGCACTCACAGTTGCAAAGTCACGTTTATACATTGAACAGTAACTGGCCATACCAAGGAAGGATCTCAGCATAGTTACATCTTGGGGGGTAGAAGTGGATGATAAGGCCTGTACTTTGTTTGGATCCGGAGGCATTCCCCCATCAGAAAAAATATGGTTTGATGAAACTCATACTTTGCTGCATTTAAAGTGAGACCTGCATCGGCAAGTATACAACACACTTGTGTAATCATTTTCCTTTCATGTGGCCCCAAAAACGAGCATTTCATCACTGTAATTGAAAGCATTTGTGACTGGCTGTATTATGCGATGAATGACATCCTGAAAAAGTTCAGCAGCTGATGACACTCCAAAACTTAGCCTCGTATATCGAAACAAACCAACATGAGTCAAAAAGGTAGTAATGTACCTGCAATTCTTTTCCAGTTAGAGCTGGTGATACCCTTTGTTCAAATCTAGGCGGGAAAAGACTTTAGCTTCATTCAGCTGCGTAATCATGTTGCCAATGTATGGGCCTGGATATCGTTGTCTTTCAATCGCCTTGCTTGCTTGGCGCATATCAAAGGAGATGAGCACAGCTCCGCCACTATCTTTTTTCGGCACTACCACTATGGGTGATATCCATGGCGTCGAACCAGTGGATCGCTCAATGATATCATGCTTTAATAAGGTATCAAGTTCTCTCTCAACACCCTCTTGTAAATGGAATGCGATTTGACAATGTCGGTGAGCAACAGGACGAATGTCCTTATTTATGTGAAGTTGCACATTCATTGTCTTAAGCCTTCCTAATACATGAAACAAAGACGGAAACTGCTCCACATCTCATGATAGGCATTGACATTGTAATTTACAGAAATCAGCCCCATGTCCGCATTAGTACTGAAGCTGAGTAAGCATGCTCTCAATGAAGTGTCTGGCAGGACATAAATTGGCGCTCGTACTTCAGTATTTTTATGTTTCGCATTGGCTATGAATGAACCTTGACTTTGCAGTGGTGTCGAAGCACCCCCACGTATACACTTTGGTTTTCAACAGAGTTAAACGGCGCACTGGAGACAGTTCATTGTAGTTATCTACCGGCATAATGTTTGTCGCCGCGCCACTGTCTATGATAAAAGGTATGGAACACCCATTCACTTTCAGTGTGATCTTGGGACAATGTCCAAATGAATTTCGCACTTTCACTTGTCAGCCTAGATTTGACCGGCATTCTTCCTTGCAAGAAGCTAACCATACATGTGCACATCGTCCGACAATCAACATTGACATTGCACACCCATCACTGTCGCTCGGCAATGACGGTGACAAACGTTTAGATGAAGAATTTAGTGACAATCGACATTGTTCAGTTTCTACTTGTATCAACTGATGTTGCCATTTGGCCTTGTTGACATACGTAGAACATAGTGTCTGGAACTTTCTGGCATCCATTTTGTTTTTTCAATGTGACGCACCTGATCTTGCTCTATTTTGTTTCTTCAACTTGATGCACTTGATATTTCCATCGCTTTGCAGATTGTTACAAAATAATTCTCTTTCCTGCAACCTTTGCATACCTGTCCTATGGCAGGACACCTACCCTTGTGTGGAAAGGAAAATACACATCGGAAGCACAACTTTTTTTTCTTTGGATACATTACTTTATGACCTTCTGCCTTGTGTTTCGACATGCCTTTCACACTCAGCGCTGATTCATTTTGGGCCACTCCGGCCTCCATGTTAGCGGCCTGTCTGTCAGCTCTCTCCTCCACTGTGGCAGCCATGAGTACTTGCTCCAAAGTGAGTATCTCTTTCAGCATTCGTTGCCTGAAGGAATCGGAGACACAACCATTTATTACCGTGAGACTCATGGCCTCTTCATCATTGAAATCATTGAACTTGCAGTGCTTTATGAGTGAATCTAGTCTTTCTACAAATGTATCCATTGTTGCACCAGCTCTCTGCCTTTCCTGACTGAAAACTTGACGTTTGACATTGGATAGAACTTGGTGTTTTACCCTTCTTTGATTTGACGGTACGTCACTTCATCACCTTGTGGTATTTTCTTTATCACTTCTTTTACTCCATCACCTGCCAAATTCTTCAGGTATTTAATGATCTTTTTGTCATTGGCTTCTTCCAGCTCATCAATGAAGTCATCAAAGCTTTTAGACCCTGGCAGGCCATTTGTCACCAATATTTAGCTTTTTGGCAGTATCGAAGGGAGGTGGGGGTTTCAATAAGGCGGCAGCGCCATATTTTGAACTCCTTTCAGCAGCCTTTGGAAGATGTCATTATTCTGATCCCCGCTCATGGCCTTTCAGTCAGTGCACCGTGATTCACCAGCCTCATAAGCACAACCCTCGTGCCTCTGCTTGAGTTGCGGCACCTGGTGCTGAGGGCGGATGACTCTCTTTACTGAGGTTCTGATAAGCGTGATCATATTATCTATGCCTGGTTATTGCCGCTCTTTGCGCTTTCCGTACCTGGTTGTCACTGCCTTTAGCGTTTCTTGGTGTTAGAAATATTTCTGCTTTTAGCGTGTTCCTTACACTAGGCTAGCACAGCCTTTAGCACTTCTATGTACCTGGTTATCGCTGCTTGGTTGTCCTACTATATGAATAACGGCTCTGTATCACGTTGTGGCGCAGTACATCTTGTCTCAACTTTATCAGCAAATTTCTAGCCAATGACAAACAAGATTTCTGTAAGGTCTTCACTTTCTTCACAGCCCTGGCACAGACTGGTGTGTCACTTTGACTTCACATACGCCAACTTTAGATTTTTACCTCGACTGCATGCACAAGCATTGTGCTGGACCACAGCAAACTCTCCGTGAGAGCACTCTCGGTTCTTCATTTCGCAAGGTTTACATAATCTCCTATCTTGTCGCCAGTTATAGCGTCCTACCCCAGCCCGAGTACTTGCAGATGATCTTGCCACATGTGGAGCTTGGTATTACACGTCTTTATTCCTCAGCATGTAACTGTTAACTGAACATTCTACATCATGAATTTCATCACCCACGCACTTACGTCACTGTTCTACGGAGTCCGTCAGCAACCAAATGGGTCCCATCATCTCTACCTCACAAGACACTACATAAAAGTGATTTAATCTGTTAAACATTGTAAGAGACACACCGCGGACACAGTTAAGACCTTTCTTTTCAAACCGGGCACCACAGTCTATACTAAATTGAGTTTAATTGGCATATATCTGAAAAGGTGACCTAACGTTTTAAAGCTCTGCATGTGCATTAGATCCTTTCTTTGTTGGAAAAATCATGAACATTACTGCAATGTAATATGGAATGCCAGAAAATACAACCAAACGTGCACATCAGCATTGGTTTAAACTGATCAAGTGTGAAACCATGCCAAAGTCACATTCATTCTTTAGCTTTGCAAATTCAGTCTTAGCTCCAAGATGCTTGAAATGCGGTTGGAGCATGTGAATAATAATAACACAGATGGGCTTTTATATAGTGCTTGCCTGATACTGATGTTGGAAATTGTATAGCTCTAAAAGAAAAAGCTGTTTCTATTATCTGACTGTGGGAGGGCGGGCCGGATAAACAGTCGCGGAGGCTGTATGTATTTCTTAATGCTGGTATATTTATTAAGTCTCTCAGGTTTCCATCAATTTTATAAGGGTCTCTTCGGTTTATCACGGGTCTTTCTCCTTCTTCATGTTGTCTTCTCCCTCTTCTGACCGTCTCCTCACTGGGTGGTCCTCCCAGAGGCTCGGAAACGGAGACAAGAAGGAGCAGTAAGTAAAAAGGGGACTAATATGAGAGACGTCCACCCTTCACCTCACCCGTTCGGTGTATCGGGGTAAAAGAAAAGGGAAGTTAATAAACAAACCAAAACAAGAAAGATAGGAACAAACCTTCTCTCTTCTGACAGAGTCTTCCGCAGGTCCTTTCCTCTACCCGTGGCCCACTCTAGTAACGATGTCTGCCTTGTGTCGGTGGTTTCCTGGATACCGACGTTACGTGCAAAAAATAAAGGTGCCGTTTTGTTGCGGTTCAGTGGTGAGGTGCTTTTGGGACGTGGCTAGGTGAGGGCTGGGGAAACAAGTGTTTGTGTTCTTCCCTTGGTGCTCCCCTCCCTCCCGACCCTCCCGACCCTCCCGACGTGCTTTCTCCCAATTAACTATCCACCCGTCCTGTCAGGACTTACCCGCTGCGCCTCAACTCTCCAGAGCTGCGGCCGCACTTCCGCATCCTCCGGTGGGCTCCACCACTCCTCGCTCCACTTTTTGGATTCGTCCTCCGCCTCGCCGTCCTCTCATGCTTCCTCTTCTTGGTTGACGAGATTCCGGCTCCTCTCGTGTTGGTTCCTTCTTGCTCCAACGATTCCGGAAGCTTCCTCCTCGTCTCTTCGTGGTCCGTTTTCTCGCTCGCCATGGTGTTCCTTCCGGGGTTAGCTCCGCCTCCTACTTCAGGGTCCGACCAACCCTTAATGTCCTGTGTTAACACATGATACGGGGGTGTTACCTTCAGACAAAGGTCACAGTTTCTGTTTTTCTTCCGGGTTGTATCCTGACCCCGGTCTTCGGAAAGCGGACTCAAGTCCGGGAGAACAGGTATAGCGCGGGGATCGGGGTAACCCTCCTCACACTGACTAAGTGGAAAGCAGTTAATGGACCTTAGTAGAAAGAAACGCTGACTTGGCCCGGCGGAAATCTCACATGCAATCTGCAGGTTATACACAGAGTTTGAAAGAAGGTGCTTAACTCACTGTTATTGGTTAGTTTCTGCCTTACTTCTTATAGTGTTTGTTGGAGAGGAAATGAAACTTGAAGAAATTACACTACAGTAGACATCAGTAGAAAGCGATATGAAATTATACTTGGTGAAAGAGCAGTGCAAGCCCAAATCCGATGCTGATGCATGAGGGATGCAGAGTTCACTTAAAAATAGAATGCCTGATCAGCAAGGTCTTAGTGTGATATACCCACTGTTTAGGGGTTGTGAAGATACCCTGTTTGTGTGCAGTTGTGCCTTGAGATTGAGGTGAAGTGGTGTGATATACCCACTGTTTAGGGGTTGTGAAGATACCCTGTTTGTGTGCAGTTGTGCCTTGAGATTGAGGTGAAGTGGTGTGATATACCCACTGTTTAGGGGTTGAAAGATACCCTGTTTGTAACACTTAGTTAAAGGAAAACCTGTGTTTGTAAGCCTAAAGTAATGTATGGTCTTAGCACACAGGTACGTATTCTGTTGACCCAGTAAATTGAAAACCTGATTGAAGAATAGGCACAGGATATTGAATTAGCCAAAAGTACATAGAATCTTGGAAGAAGTCTTGGGAGCAGAGCAATAAAGCACACATGCAAATACACATGCTTTCCAAAGAAGTAAATACGTCGTTTAATAAGCATTGTTAGAATTACAATGAAGAACATGTAGAGGAAAAGATCACAAGTTTAAAGATACAGGTGATGTGATGTTTTGTAACTAATATGTAAGCGCTAAGTAACTTATTATTTGACCTTTTGCAAGAAGCATTGTACATGTTGCTATGTAAGTGGCTGCCTGTGAAGCAGGAAATTGAGACCAGCTGTTTACCTGTGTGGAGTTAGCTACTCTCCCTTCCGCGACAGTAAAAAGATGAGTTTGCCTTGCCAAGAGTAGTCTTGTCTTTTTTCTTTATTTTAGTGACCCCACAACATGTTCAAAGAGTAATGAATGTTCCATGCCTTTGTGATACTAGCTTTTAGAACAATAACCTTCGGGAAAGTATTGGTTAGCATTTATAAAATCTGTATGTTTTGTTTTTCTCTAGTCTCTTCTAAGTGATAAATATATTTATATTTATGGACCTATTATATTTATCCACAGTTTGTAGAAGATGAATCTGACATGACCATGCTTTAACCTTGTTTGTGACCCTGTACTTGGCCTAGCCTCCTTACCAAGAGATCAAAAATATATGTTCTAAGGGATACTTCTAACCACAGATTCCTCACCTTTTGAATCTCCCGAGCCGCTAACTGGATCCAGAAACTTTTTCAAACAATTACTCTTGTATGATGATAAATGGAGGAATTGGATTCGGCGACAGCCTCATCCCACTTCCGGAACTGATGGTGCAGAGCTGGATATAGGTTCCACTCATACGTGCCAACATCTGATCCCTTTTTGCTGCACCCTTCGACGCAGATCCAGAGCTTCGCTCCTGAACTTTATTAGTTCTTCACTGACTTCCAGAATGTTTCTTTTGGAGACAGTATGCTAAGAATGTCTCCCCTGAAGCCTACAAGCTTAAAGCCTTGCCGCAGTTGCTGGAAGCTGATGTCAATTACAGACCCATGTGAAGTCGGTCTCCGATCCAAGCATGATTCGAAATCATTACCCAATGGCCATCAGGGAGCAGGAGGTGAAGTTGCACGTCACAGAGCTCAAGAAATGATCATGCTCCAAGTCACGTGCCAGTTCTCTCTACAAGTCTCGGCCCAGGTCACTGTTCTCAGGCAAGTCTAAGGCAGAGTCCAAGTAGAAATCTCAGTTTAAATACAAAAAGTCCACATGGGAGTTCTCCCCCCATAATTCCCACTCTAGGGAGGGATTGAGAAGTTGGCATTTCAATGGCCCGACTCCGAGCAAGTCATCCGACACCAACCCCATTTCACAGGTAGAGTTGGTGCACCCCAAATTTCCAAGGCCATCCTCTACAGGAAGTTAGAGGGATTGCTGCAGCTTTTTTGGCTGATTCCTGGTCCACCTTTTGGCCCATTGATCTCCTGGAATTCTCAGTTGAACTTATGTTAGAAGATCCTGCCACAGCACGGACTGACCCCATTAGGCCTCAACCTGGCCTTTCACCAGGCGGTGCTACAACGCCCTTTGCCTGATACCATGCCAGTTGTAGCCAGTATGGCACTGGTGCCACATCCATCCCCAATGTCCATTTCCTAGCCGAGTTTAGCTAGATGTTATCCAGTGTCTCATTATGAGATTATTAAGACCTAGCCAGTGGTATTTGAGAACTCTTTGGCAGTACCTAGTACCTTTGATGCATCATTCAGCTCAGACCCCGGACAAGACTTGCAAAATGTCCCACATCTCACGGATGATGAGGAAGCGGACAATTTGTTGCCTCCAAACTACTCTTACTGTATTTAGACCTCCAAAATGCCTGTGGTCTTGTAATTTCACAAGAGACAGAATTGGACTCTGCATTTGGGCTTGCTGTTTTTGTGGCCCTGAACATAGGACAGCAGTAGTGTTGGAACTACAGTTGCCAAATATAGAGAGTAAAGCCATCCTTCATACTGAAATTTTGCAGCTTTACCCTTCTACTTCAGAGTCTTTAATTAAGGCCCTGATAGACAATCTGACTGCATTGTGGTTGAAGCCTTGTTGGGCACCTTCGGTAAGTCGCACCATGGGCCTGCTCAGGGTGACAAAGCCTTCTTGACTCAGCACCTAACACTGGAAAATGTTGTGGTGCATGCTTCTGGAAGCAAAGTCAACCCAAATGCCCTCCTACTACCCTGTCTGATATAGAAATGAAGCACATTGATGTGCTTGGCAAGAGGGTGTTCTCTGCCAGTTTGCAATTGTGGTTGCTGAATTCAGTGTGCCTGTTTTGGATATTCTCAGGTATATGGTGAGCAAGATCTTAATCCCCCTACCCCCAAAAAAGAGTTTCAGAACTCCTTTGCACAAACAGTCCACAACAGACCGAACACACCAAATTCTTTTTATGGGCTGGACACCACAGACTGTTTAGGTTGGCCAATGGGCACTGGTGTGGTGATCTGTCATCATGCCTGGATGCGTGCTGTCCCCAGGCTATTTGATGAAAAGGCATATTTAGTTTTGGAGAGATTTAAAGATAGCCTTGACACTGCTTGATCCTTTGTCTTTGTCTTTCTGGCCTGCTAGTTCCATCAGCAAAACAGAAATTTTAGGAGTTACTTCCTGATCTGGCTTACTGCCAGAGACAGCCATCACAGCCCATGCAACAGGCCATTCAGCCCTTTAATGGCTATAGGGGCCATTGTTGCAGCAGATGACAAGGACACCATCAATAAAACCAGTTCTTTTCCGCTGCTACTACCTCTGCCAAGCTACTCTGATTCTTTCTTCATGAGAATCAGTGGGAGGCCAGTAGGGGGTGAAAATATGCTTTTAACTGCCTACTGCTGTGTGATTTCCTTTGTACCAGTGGGTCCTACAGGTTGTCAGGCATAGTTACACCATTTCCTTTCTATCATCCCTACTACAATTTCTCCTATTTTCACTCAGACCTCATCAGAACATGCCTTCATCCTAGCCAAAGAAGTTCAGTCATTGCTAGACAAAGAGAGTCCCTTAAGAAGTAGAGGGGCAAGGGGTGCTACTCCATTTACTTCTTGGTGCCATAAAAGGAAAGAGGGCTCAGACCAATTTTGGATCTTTATTTCTAGAACACCTTCCTTTGGAAGACAATTTCAAGATACTGTCTAATAAACATCCTGGCTTATCAGGGCTTAAACTAGGGGATTCTTTGGCCCCTGAGAGCTTGCTGCACTGTGCTACCTGAAGGCTGTGATGGAGAGGCTGTCTGAAGGCTGCGGCAGTGGCTGGAGCTGCCGACTGGAGCGGTGGCCCAGGTGCAATCTGGCGGGCAAAAGTGAGGCACTAGCCTCGGCCTAGTTCGAGCTGCCTGAGGTGTGGATGGGTGCAAATTTGTGATTCATTTTGAAGATTGTGGCCGAGAGGGGTGAGTGGAGGACTTTGGCTGTGGAGAAAGGCGCAGACTGCCGAGTGGCAACCCCCAGGGCCTTGTCTGTCCTATGGACGAAGAGTGCTGTGCAGACCCGGCCTGTGGCGATCGTGGTCGCAGCAGTTGGGGCAAGTGGACTGAAGATGCCTGCCCATGGGCCGTGGTAGAGGCTGGGTTCTCTCGGTTGCCGTGCTGGGACAGGAACATTAAAGTGCTGTGAAACGCAGCTGTTGGGCTGTCCTCATGAGAGAGGCGATCGTGTTTGCAGATGAGGGGCCTGATTTTGGGCGTAGGGCCAATCCTGGTGCTGATAGCCTCTGGGGCTGGACGGGGCCTGTGACTCTTGCCTTGTGGGTAGCCCCTGGGACTTGTGGGGGTCACCCTTCTGGGGACAGGAGGTGGTGCTTGAGCTTCCGAGCGGGCAGGGGGGGTTGCCCGGCTTCACTGGTTGGGTCTCGCCCTGGATTAGGTGGCCCCTGACGTTGAGCAGGGGCAGAGGTTAATGGTGGATGGACTGCGGTTGAGGTCTGGGGTTGGGCTACTCATTTTCCCCTTTGCTTACCCTGCCTGGACTATAAACCCTGATTCAGGGCTGATATTCATGGACTACTGCTCTCAGCATTGTTCCTCCATCACTGCTGGGGAAGCAGGTGGCGACAATCTCGGGCAAGCTGCAGACAGTACAGCAGACAAAAATGGACCAGTGTGCTGGAGAAGCAAGGAGCAAACAGGTGGAGGGAGATGGGGTTACACAACCCATCGACGCAATGGGCACACAGATACTGAATGCCATCGAAAAATCGCGGAACATAAAATAGATTCTGTCACAATAGAGGTAAACCTCCTTCGTACAGACCTCCGCAAAGGGGGTGAATGTACAACGGCAACAGAAACATCAGTGCAGTCACTACAAACAACAATTAAGAAGCTGCAGTACAGGGTGAACTCCCCCTCGGACCTTTCCCACAGACTTAATACTAGGGTGGAGGGTGCGGAGGGTAGATCCTGCCGCAACAACCTCAGATTCATGAGTTTCCCCGAAAAGACGCAGGGTAAATCGGTGGACCAATACCATTATCAAACTGAACTGAAACCAGTAGGTATGTCTCCGGTCTTTGTTTTGGAGCATGCACATCGTGCATTGACACCCACGCCTCCCCCATGTGCTCAGCCACATGCGATTATTGCTTGTATCCTTAACTACAAGGATAGGGATTTGATACTCCAGCATGCGAGCAAGGATGGCGATTTAAAATATGGAAATCAGGTCATAAGAATTTTCCCGGGTTATACGTAGCATGTGCACAAACACCGAGGGTCATTCGATGCAGCAAAAGAAAAGTGCTTGCCATGAGACTCAAATACATGCTGCTGTATCCTGCTAAACTATGTGTAGGCCATGATGGGAAGACATACTTTTTACGGACTCAACAGAAATCTGGAATTGGCTTGACATGAGAAGGATGACACCAACGCATTCTCGACCGACAGGGTGGGCGGCTGGCTGCGGATAGGGAGGTGGTTTAGTCAAGGGTGCAGGGGTTGCACTAATCAGTTGAGTTTTGGAGAAAGCTTCCGCTCTCCATGGCGGGTCGAATAGCCCTTGCTAAAATGATCTTCCTCCCCCGATGCCTGTATCACTTACAAAATACTCGAAGTGTCCTTCCCTGCTCGCTATTCAAATTCTATTCTTATTAATCTCTCTGATTTGAGCAGATAAAAGGACTAGCGTGAAATTGGAAGTTCTTAAACTAGATCAAAATGAGGAGGGCTGGGTCTCCCTGATCTAGAATTGTTTTATTTAGTGGCACAGCTATACCATGTTGCTCAATGTTTTGACCCTGAGGACAATTGGGAAAAAAGATTGTTGGAGGATATCTGGAAGGAGGAACAGTTGGCGGTCACATTAATGAGGGGATGTAGGACCCTCACTCACTGCCCGACAGTAATTCAATGGGTAGTCATGGAATGGTTGGAGTTAAAAGTATACTAAAACGGCCTTCCTTTTCCAGAGCCCTGGATATACGGTGGCTACAACCATTCCAAAAGATATGTAGGCTGATGTCAATGCCTCGGTGGAGGAACGGAAGATGTACTACTATGGGGGCCCTGTACCCGGGTGAGGCCTTAGTGACGTTCGAAGAAGCTCAAACTACTTTTGGGGTCGGGCTTGGTCACTTTCTACACTATGCCATGAACGGGTTTCATTACATTACCCCAGACGACAGCTGTGTTGGACGCTGCTTCAGCTGGGTCATCCTGCACATGGTGTGTCAGTGTTATACCGCGTGCTGAAAGAAACGGGTACAGTCCGCCCTATGCTGCACGGAGAGAGTGGGATAGTGAACTGGTGCCGCCACTCACATATTAAGAATGGGAACAGGTTTACGGGCAGGTCTATATTATCTCAAGCAATGCCAGGTCCAGGATGGTGCATTTTAATATTATCCACTGCACATATCTCATACCCACCAGACTAAATAGAATTTTTCCAGACAGGCCTTCGACATGTCCAAGATGTGGGGGGACAGAGGCTGACTTTTTCCATATGATCCGGGGTTGTGCCCTGCTTGGAAATTATTTACAGGGGCCGTGGATAAAATGCATGAGGTGGTGAAGCGAGAGAACTGTTTGCCATTGTCTTTTAAATTTGATTCCGAAACCTCGACACTCTACAGTGCAATACAAAATTGCATTCCTCGCTCTGTAGTGCACTGGACCCGACCAAAGCCCCCAACTCTGGATGTTTGGGAGAAGGATGATCTTGAATCGGCCACAGCTGAGGAAATCTGCATGAAAATTGTCAGGACTGATGAACAAGCAGACAAGGACTTGTATGATTGGTCAATATTTCTAATGTGTTTGGCACGGAGAGTGGGGGACGAATGGGAAAGTATGTCTAGTGATGATGATATCGAAGCTGCATGATACAAGATTAATATCTGTTATATCCGTCCGCATCTTGGTACGGTTCTTGTTCTATGAAAAACATATAAATAAAGATAGGGAAAAAATAAGGTTCAACCAAGTTTTGCACAGTCACTATTCTCAATCTGTTTCTGATGCTCTGCATCAAAGAGCACAGAACCCTTGGTTCTAAACTGACGTCAGCGCGCAGAGGTGATGCCTAAAAATGGCTCCGTGCCATCCCTTCTAGAGTTGGAGCGAGGCCGCTGTGGACTCTGATAGCGCCACCTACCGGCACTCCAGAGCAATACTGGAGAAAAATTCTGGATCCAGCCTGGTGCCGGTGGTGAAGAATCTGCGATTAGATGGGGTATTTACCGGAAAGAGTTTTACCGAAGGTAAGTCACTTTTTCTTCAGCACCGGGTTAATGTGTTGCAATCACATGCAACTTAGAAACTGCACTCGGTAGGGTAAGAGTTTTATGTTGACCTACAAGACAGCAGTATCAGCCATCTTTGTGAATGATTGCACAGTGGGAAACTACAAATATTTATTGTTTTCTAAAACAGTATGCAACTGATATTTTCAAACAGGAGCTGGCACTGCATTTTTCTATTTGTGGATGATGTAAAAGCCATCAAAACCCTTTAAGATTTTTCCAGCAAGCTCTGGCCATTCTGAAAACTTTATAATGTTTCTAATGTAATTATCTGCACAAGGAGTATTTATCCGAAAGCCCTTAAATTTTGCTCAGTGCCGATAAATCACTGCTTGTTGTCAAGGTATTTAGGATACAATGTGGTGTTTGGCTGCTCAGTAAGAGGAAGGAGGTTTTCAAAAATATTGTTTTTTCGGGATTTATTATCCATATTCACCATAAATTGCAGAGAATGTCACATATTCCACCCCCTCGCCAAAAGCACTGGGCTGCCAGTTAAGCTCCGTGAAATTCACAGCTACGTTCCGGATAGGCCCTACGCCAAGCCATGCAGATCACTTTTTCACAGAAGAGGCTACTATCTTTAAAACCTTGCGATATATTCATTTCTACAATACTGAGTGGTGAGCCTCTATTTTAATGAACTGCCTACTTCCTCATGCTGCTAAGTCCCTGATTGTGAGTAAGCAGGAATCGGAAGAGGTATTGAATGCACCCCTGTAAATACTGACAGCCTGGTGTGTGGTATTTATTGGGTCAGTACATATCCCATATATCTAAGCTGCTACTCGGACAATGGGAAAATCATGTAAAAAAATGGAGCGCACTGCTCTCTTTCCTCGAGTATTAGAATTTGACCCTAGCTTTATCCTTGGTAAGTTTCAGTATTTGAGACCTGGGCAAAATCATGGCTTGGGGGCACGGTAAATACTGTATTACTCTTAATTCTGATCCCTGCAACATACTCATGTTGGTGCAGGGATCAGAACTGAACCTGGTATTCAGATTCTAGGCTCTAGAGTGTTACTCAGGTGATTCTAAATATTGACATTCAAAGGGAAGTGATCGCCACAGGTACACTTACCTTTTGATGTGTTCTCTTTAGCGGTAATGTAACGAATGGAGCATCATATTCATCCCTAAAAGGCAAGCAAACTGATCCCATTAAACATTCATTTGAGACTGCGTTACTCACACATATTTACATATTAAGGTTTACTGTTCATGGAAGATTACTGAGGGGTTCTAATGCTTTTGCAGAGAACGGGTAGTAAAATTGGTGTTGAGATGATTGATTGAGCCAAGTTTCCCCCAAAGCAAAGGTAGAAGTCACTTATGTTCTCTTGAGTACATGCCTTCTAGATGAAAGCAGCTCCTCCCAGATCTTTGTAACCGATCAACCAACCCTGCCGGCCTTCAGTAGAATTTGGAAACACTTTCTTTTCTGAAATTACTTTGATGACTGATCTTTTTTTGCTTTTTTTCTCCCGTTGCTGGAGCCAAAAAGTGTTGAGTTCGCAGCATCTTGTTCTGCCCGTTTACCACCCACTCTCTTTCATCAAGCTTCACTTTCCAAGACCTACTTTCCAGTTGGTAATGCTTGCTTTCTTTCAACGCCCCATTCTGCAGCTTCCATTCTTACTGTTGCATAGAAAACGATGGCTTCAGCTGCACTATATGCAGTATATTAGAAAGCTGTCAACCTCTTATAGAATTCTCACCAGGGGCGGTTCTTCCTAAAGGGCGGAGGAGTGTCGCACCGCCTGCTGTGCTGCGAGTGCAGCAGGTAAATGTAATTTAAATAAAATGGTCATTACCATTCTATTGACCGGGACTCGAGTGTGTGAGCGCGGGGCGGGGGCAGGACGGGGCTGATGGCAGCAGCAGAATGGATTGGGAAGCTGGCAGTGCGTAGGTCGGATTGGTCGGCTGTCTTGCGATTGCCAGCCCGACATGCGCACTTCAGCCTCTACAATCCAAGCACTGTTAAACTGCCGGCGGTTGCAGGCACAGGCACCTAGCCTCAAAAGGAGCGCTGGGTTAGCCTGCTCAAACCAATCCTGGGGCTTCTCTCATGCTGAATACAGCATGGGAGTGGCTCCAGGATTGGTTAGGTTAGGTTCAAGTTGGCTGTTGGAGCTTCACATCACGAGCTGAAACCACAGGTGCCTTTTTTCTACTTAAAGCCATTGTTTGTGGATTCACACTTTTTCGTTAAACGGCATCTTTCTGCCGTTGTGTTGCCCTTTTGAAGTAATGTTATGTTGAAATGATTTTTGTATCGCTTGTGCCCGAACCATCGGTGACTCACCCTGTTTGTTCGCTGGCGGGAGAATGTATTGTTTAAGTCAGTTTTAATGTTGTGATAAAAGGCTTGACGGCCAGCCCCTGTAAAGCTTAATTGTGGCCGGACTCCTTGGGGTGGTCGAAGCGCGTTCACTCAGACTTGGTCAGGAACGCATCGAGCAGGCCCGTGATGCGCGTGACTGCATGGTGCTTTTGTGGCCTAACGGATCCACCAGAGAGCTACTGTTTGTGGAAGATCAACAAAGATATATTTTAAAACCCTAATGTATTTTGTCTCTTTAGATCAATTAGGTTTGTGTGTGACCTGCATGTTATAGAGTCGAGAGTCAATGGGCCAAATCAGCTTTTCATCTTTCTAAGGTTACATTAAAAAAGAGCGCCTTTTTGGTAAAAGGCACCGTTGTTACGTTACGTGCAAAAAAACAGCAAACTGTTAGTAAGCGCTATGTAAATACAAATTATTATTAAAATGGGATATCATTTAACTGTCGATTATGCAAACACTTCATATTATGAATCTGGTGAGGACACCGGGTATTTTGTTTTGCTACTGACTGAATGGCAGCATGCTTGACAGGATATACATGTCTATATTGCGCAGCAGCAAAGGAGCCGTTTCATCTCATGTGAGCCATTGAGTCTAATTTTAAGTGGCTCAATACCATTTCCTTAGTCGCAGTGATGCTTCCCTTCCCCTCACAGCTCCTCTGCCAACCCCCTGGTTGTGCCGGTCTCACCAGTGCTTCAGCTCCTCGTCAGTGGTAGTAAGTGCTATATAAATGCCCAAACCATGTCATGACTAACAGATGCCAATCAGACACCCGATCGGAAAAACACAAATTCCTAGTGGCCAACCACTCAGATCAAGTTTTCATTTTCCGCCTGCCTTCACTACTGCCCACCTCTTTGTAGCTGCTTTACAGAGCACGAAGAACAGAACTACTACACGGAGGTTGGGTCAATAGCGCTATGTGTGGCTACTTAGCGCTTGGTAATAAGGAGCATATTCTGAGCGGCATATGGGAGTCAGTGGCTCATTTCCTTGCCTGGAGTTGATGCCATTCTCATCCTTTTCTTGGAACCATCAGTTGTGTTCTTCTACATGTTTTTACCCTGCCGCTTCTACATTTCTCTGTGACAAACCCTCCTCCAGAATGCTGGAGAGGGGCTGCACTTTGGTGTATGCATTTGTGCTCACCACTTTTAAAGGTCACCAGCCGCCACTGATTCTCACCTGGTCGTGCACCTTTGAATGCTCAGATTCATTAAGGTGAAGAGACAGACAACCAGTAGAAGTCCAGTTGCAAAGCCCGGTACAGGACCCGCAGTCATGCCATGGGGTTGTGGGTGGCCTAAGCTCGTCCAGGAGATTCTTTGATGACCCTCGGTGAGCTGCATGACCGTGAGCAGCGGAGACTGCTCATATCAGACTGTAAGGATGGACTTACCCATGTTCCCCAATGTGGTATATTTGCAGTTCAGCAATAGCACACGTAATATTTCACAGTGAAAGTAATTTGTAAGATAAACAACAACACGTTATATATTGAAGGTATAGGTCACTTTCAGGTGTTTCTCTCTGTCAAATTTCCTCTGCTACAGGCTTATACCATCAGCATTTGTAGAATGAAATCTGATGTACTTGGATAAGCGGGTAATGGGTCATTCAGCATGTAGTGACATAAATTACTCACCTGTGATTACAGCAATACGTTCTTAACAAAGTAATTTCTATAGGAAGGTCTAAAACAGCATTGTGCTGAGAAGTAATGATTGCATTTCATTCATACGAGTGTGTGAATCCAGCTGTTTTCAAATCCATTGGCGCTGCTCTGCCAGTAGCTGATGTTTAACATATATATCAAGTGTACCTTTGATGAGTTATTTGTAATCCTCGCTTCTCGTGCTTGTGTGATGCATTTTCACTTAGTTCTCCACATAATACTCTGGAAGAGGTCAGCATGGTACTATTTCCATTTTAAAACGCGCTACAGAAACGTGTTTATTCGCGTGCTGTGTGAAGCCCCTGGAGCATGATCTCTTGTTTCTTCCGCGCCATCGTTGTCGAGGCATTTGAGATGGATGACATGGGGGGGGTGGGGGGGTCCTGACAACAGTAATTATCTTCAGTCAAATTCACGGTTGTGGATTCAGCCAATCAGAACTACACATCACGATATGAGTGTCCCGATGAGACCCTCAAGGCAAACCTCGAAAGAAAAGAAGTAAGCAGCAATAGATGTACATGGGAGAATAAAAGCAAGAAGTTAATCTCCACGTGACATTACTCATACCCAGACCATATGATCTGAGCATCGGCCTAGTTGGCATATGGTATATTCCCTGTATAGGAAGAGAAGTGCCCTGACTGTCCAAATTGTATACCTTGAGTTTGAGCATTGGAAGACCATAAGCCTGTGGGTAGCTACTCTTCTAGAATGCTTACCTCTAATCAATCTTCTTCTGAGGGGCTACATCCTTGCCTCCGTAATGCATAGGACACCGTTGCGTCCCGTGGTCATTATCCACCCCCATGTACTCTTGTATCCATACCTCCCACACTTGAGCAGCACCGCACTGCGTCAACCCCATCCCGTACCCTGTGGTGCCCTTAAATGGCATTCGACCAATCGGTGGAAGCCTAGCATCGCAGTCCTAAGGCACCTATTCATATCAAGCTGTAGCCCCCTCCTCAAATTCCAAAGCCTTTTATTATTAGAGAAAGCTACAGCTTTGAAATATTTTCGTACCAGAACATGTCTGCATTGCTCCCCTGCTGTAATGGTTTAAAGAGACACTGTCTTTTATGTCGCAAAACTACGGTATTTTTCTTCCTTGAAAAACGTGAATTTCCACTTAATTTATGTATGTATTTCTTCAAGTGGGATTCGTTTCTAACTGCAAACATGTTTTGTTGCAGGAACTGAGGCTTCGGAGAGCTACATTTCCCTTGCATCCCAGTGGGTGAGGTGCATGTATCCATCTAAGTGCAGGTTTTCGCCCAAACCTGTGGGCGTTCACGCTCCTGCTTTCCCTGCAGTGTGAAAGGCCAGAGTTCAGAGAACTGTAGAACCCCAATGCTGGCTCGTTTATCATGAATAACACCAACATGTTGAAAAACTGTCCTAAATACCAAGATGGAAGTGGTATTGGAGGAGAGATAAAATTTTATTTTTCTTGTCCGTTTTTTGAAGTGACCATCCTATACAGACTTGGAGAAGACTTCTCCTGAGGGTAGAGGAATATCAATTTTTTCCTGTCACAATAGTAATTTTCAATAACAAGTTTTGTTTGGGAAAATATTCGTCTAGGATGACATTGAGAAAGCTGTTTGCTACTAAACTGTAAAGGTTAGGTTTTCCAAGACATTCAGAATTATAACTGACTGCTTACATGTCGAAGATGAGACTCGTCATTGATTCAACCTTTGACCCCGGATGACCTGCAGGTCTTCTTGGAACAGTGATAGAGGATAAATGGCTCTTGTACAGTGCTGCGTTACCCCACACATTCAGCTCTTTTCAAAAAGTAAAGTATTTCTGATTTAATTAAACCTTCTGTTATCGGCTTAGTCACTGTGGTGAAGAAGTGGCAATAAATCTCCTTTCTGTATGACTGCATGAAGTGAAGGCACACATGAAAATGCACCCACGACAGCCGAAGGGAAAATCAGTTTATCAATCGATGTGTCCGAAGGTCAGCGAAGACAGTGCTATGAGGAGGCTGGGGCTAATAATGTTTTTTTAGCTGACACAGCAGTCTAGGAAAATCAGTTTCCTCCACAATCGCCAATTATTTTTTCACAATGGGAGAAATTGTATTATATGCACTTAGAAAAAAAAGGTCTATTTCTCCTTCTGGTCATTACATTGCATATAAACTGCGTGTCATGTATTTTGAGAGGTTTTCCTGCGTGATGCCACCCCTGCTTGTACTCTACTCTCCGCGTTGTTTTGCGATTGTTATCTTTCTCCAGAAGAAAACACTTCGCTTGATGTCAGAGCTGAAGGCTTAAGTGTAGATAGAGGTCAATGTAAAATTGTCAATATTTGTAATGGTGATTATAAACCAGGTGAATATAGAGTGTGAAAAGGTGTAGGAAGTAGGACCCTGTTCAGGCCGCGTAACCAATTTATTTATAAGGTTTTATATAGCGCGAACGTGACCCACGAGGGTATCAGAGCGCTTTACAGTATACAGTTATAAAACATAAAGATATGAGGTAGTATAAGGCATATGGTATTCGTCATTACGTACAAAACAGGTATATAATAAATGGGTAACATAGGTGACCTGTAGACGATACATGATGATCCCAGAGGGCAACTTAGTACGTGAATTTGTTCATTAGGAGTATTTTTACTTCTTTTCTGAAGGCGGTAAATGACGAGATTCCACGTACCACTGGAGGTAGGGAGTTCCAGATCTTTGGAGCAATCCCTGAGAACGCTCTGCAACCAGTTCTCTTTTTATGAAAGGATTGTGGTTTCAGAAGTAAAGAACTCGCGCTTCGTAATTGTCTGCATCCTCCTGATCGTTCTAGCTTTAGAGCTAAGTAACTGGGTGTATTGTTATGTAGTGCTTTATGGGTCATGCAGGCAACCTTTAGTTGTATTCTTGCCTCATAGGGCAGCCAGTTCAGCGCTTTCAAGGTCGGAGAAATGTGGCTATTTCTTTTAGTTCCTGAATCCAATCTAGCCGCAGCATTAAGTGATGCCCTCAGCGGAGCTAGCTTGTATTTGGGGAGACCGCAGAGGGTGGTGCTTCCATAGTCTAATCTTGGTAGCACTAGGGCTTGCACTGCCATTTTTAGGTTGGCCTGAGGTAGGAAGGGTTTGAGTTTCCTTAATATACTCATTTGGTGATTAGCTCCCTTGGTGGCATTAGTGATGTGCGTCTTCATATTCAAATGTTTGTCTAAGGTGACTCCCAGGGATTTTACGGAGTCAATGATGAGGGGAGCACAGTCAAAGGAGGTTAGGTGTTTCAGCCATAGGTCTATCTTAGGTGTGTGATTGGGTGGGGAGATGAGAATGAATTCTGTTTTTTTGGTGTTAAGCATGAGGTGGTTGTTAGTGAGCCAGTTTTGCGTGTCCTGTAGAATAGTGTTGAGGGAAATTAAGTCTTCTGGAGTGGAGATTTTCAGATACAGTTGGGTGTCGTCCGCATACAGGTGATATAGAATATTTGCTGATTTCAATGCATTCGCCAGGGGTTCCATTAGTATGTTGAAAAGGATGGGTGATAGGGCGGAGCCCTGTGGAACGCCTAGGGTGACCACGGAGGGTTGAGAGAGTGAGTTCTTCATCTTGAATCTTTGTGTTCTATTATTTAGGAAGGATGAAAACCATTGTAATACCGTGCCCGAGAGGCCCATCCTTCCTTCCAATAGGGACATAAGGTTGTCGTGCTTCACCGTATCGAAGGCGGAGGACAAGTCAAGCAGTATCATTAGGCATGATTCGTTGTGGTCAAGCATTTTTAGTATATCATCCATTATGTGGGTGAGTGCAGATTCTGTGCTGTGACCTTGACGGAAGCCAGATTGGTGATTGTCTAGGAGGTTGAAATTCTCAATATAATTGCATAATTGTATTTGTACACATTTCTCCAACAATTTCGCCAAGGTGGGGATGTTGGATATAGGGCGGTAGTTGTTGAGATCAGATGGGGTGGCGTCGGATTTCTTTAGTCACTAAAGCGAATTTCAGTTGTGACCAGTGACGTAGGGAACCCCCCACTTTAGCAGCTTCAGTGTGTGTGTGTGGGAGGGGGGGGAGGGGTGTTGCACTGAGCTCTAAGGGCTGATGAACTGTGTCCCACTAAACATTAAATAGTTGTTAATGGCCCTCTTCTTTCTGCATATAAACTTCTCAATAATAATACTGTTAGGCAATACGCAGCAGAAGGGTGTGGTATGTGGGCTGATATCCAGATAGAAAAGTGTAATTAATACATGTGAAAAATGTAAGAAAAAGTAAAGATGAGAGATAAAAGATGATTAGATGGAGGAAAGAGTAAGGCATGGTGAAAGTAAGGAAACAAAGAAGAAAATATAAAAGGTAGGACGGAAGGTTGAAAGAATGAATGGCAGGAAGTGTGAAAGGATGGCTGGATGAATGAAAGTATTAATAGTTCAAAGGGGGGAATGAATGGAAGGATGAAGTATGGACAGATTAGGATGAGTGAAAAGGTGAATGGGTGAAAGAATGGATACATGAATACATAGACAGGTTGATGTTTGAAGTGATGGATACATTTATGAAAGGATGAATGTGTAGATGGATGGCCAAAGGTAAAGGTAGCACTCCTAAGGAGGGTCGGTTTGTGTGCTTCACAAACTCAGTGTGCTTAGCGTTATAGAAAAAGTGGGGGTGTCTTAATTTTCTGGCTACTCCCTTGATTGTGACTTTGCAGGTCTTCACATTGGGAGTCATTACATCACTGTCATTACAACTGCAGTACCTTTACATTGCATGTTATGACATCAGCACTGCCTTTACTTTGCAGGTAAGTTTATTACAACTTTAGCTAAAAAAAAAATGTGTGCGTGTGTGTTTACTGAAAAAACAAATGTTAGTGACGTTATAGTTAGGAATTATAATAATTTGTTACTTTACATTAAAAAACCCTTAAAAATTCAATATGAAAAGCAATGGTAAGGGACATTATGATTAGATGAACATGCCAGCTAAAACATACTATTTTAAATGAACAAAACAACTGCAATTCATTAATTATAGTTATCTCGGGTAACTATAACTCATGCCCTAAAGTAACTAACTTGTGCCCCGTGGGGGGCGGAGCTTGCTCGCGACCAAGATGGCCGCTTGAGCCGAGTGCTCCGTAACACCGTCGCACAATCCGACAATTATCCGGCACCTACATAGAGTGTGAGACCTGAGTCAGCGGCCCCTGGTCTCCGGATATCTGCAGCTACGATTTCATGTGCCCCCGACCGCCGTGTGGTCTTTCCGAACGAAGATAGTGAGCCCGACGACACCGGCCTGGCTAGGCCACAAGCACCGGACTAAAGTTGGTGCAGGGGGGCGGTGTGTGCTTGACGTTGCTGCTGTGTGGGTGCCAGGGGCGTAACCGGAGCGCCTATACACACATACGGTCAACTCTTCGACCTCCCAGCCCCTGCGGGGCCTCACGGTGCGTGACCTCTGCTGACCGGCAATTTCACGGACTATGGTGCGGCCCGGGGGAGAGCCTCGCTGCGCAGCGCCTACCTTGTGCCGGAGACCCGTGACGGACGGGGGTGATACCCGTGCGCTGTTGCCGTTGGAGTTACCGCCGCCCTCATGTGATATCTTGGGCGCTTTGCGAGCATCCTGAGACACGCGCCTGCGGCGGCGCCCTCCACTACATCGGGCGGCAGAGGCTCGGCGAGCTCTTGTCTCACGAACTGTACGGTGCCGCCATTTTGTCTTCTGGGAGAGCCTGATACACCCTGCCAGCGCCTGGGAAGTAAGCAACCTGCTTGGATAGGGATTGCAGTGCCCCCGGTTGGTCCTTTGTGGTGGTCGAGTGGTGCGCCAGGAGTGGTGCCTGTTATCAGGATTCCGATAGCCTGGTGCGAGGATATATTTTGTACTGTCGACTGCCCCCGGGAGATGCAGCTCCCTGCCGGGATGCTCGCCTTTGCTGAGCATAGCTGGGATTGACGGGCCTCAACTGCTGGGGCTGCCTGTACTCACCATCTGCGGACCCTGGGCCCATCTTGGTTGCCTGCTGCGGTGTGGGGCTATGCAAATGCTCTGATACTGCCCGTGTGTGCGAGTTGCCACTATTTGAACTGGCTGGGGGTCAGAGCTGCTTCTTTCCGAGCTCAATAACGCAGAAGAGCCCGCATGGACGACCAATATAGGCGCCTACGACCAGCCGCGTGATCCTGGGTCCTAGTGCTGAGGGCTTGAATCCGCCCCGGAGTGAGTGTTTCCTGTGTGATACTGGTTGCTGCCGCCACTGGCCTGAAGAGTTACCAGGGTTGCTCGCCCAGGGTGCCTGCTGTACATAGCGCGCCGACGCCCCTCCTGCTGCGTAGACCCCCTGGAACGGTGGAGAGTTGTCTGTCTTGTGACCCGCTGGAGGCTAGGATGGGCAGAGTTGACAGGGCGCAACCGAAGCTATTGTTTGAGCAGAAAAGGTCTAAGTCCCGCGACACATCCACTGAAGACGCCTCCAGAATGCAGGAGCAGCCGGTAGAAGAATCGCGTCAGGATATCCCTGGCATGCTAGTGGCAATGGAAAAGAGCTTGCAGAGTGGTATCTCAGCCCTTGGCACTAAGATGGATGCATTATCCTACAGAATGGACCGTATGGCTGAAAGACTTGACAAGCACGCTGAGAGGCTAGATATGTCTGAACGGAGGCTGACGGAGGCGGAGGAAGCACACACCACCCTTGACTCTGAACATAAACAACCTGGCAGGGTGCTGCGGATTTTGCAAGACAAAACCGAAGACTTAGAAGCGCGTTCCCGGCGCTGCAACCTCAGAATTACGGGACTTCCGGAGACTACTCACACTGGTAATATGGAGCAATTCACAGAGAAGCTTTTGAAGACACTGCTAGGTGAGGACTCGTTCTCTGCCATGTTCGTGGTGGAAAGAGCGCATCGCTCCCTGGGGCCCCGGCCACCCCCGGGGGCGCCTCCCCGTCCGATCATTGCAAAACTACTCAACTATCGTGATCGGGATGTGGCGCTGAAGCTGGCCAGGGAAAAGCAGCCTTTGGGGTTTGAAGGTTCCACGATCTCGCTATTCCCGGACTTCACGATCCGGGTCCAGGAGGCGCGCCGACAGTTTGCCCCAATGAAAAAACAGCTCCGCGATCTTGGGGTGGATTATGCCATGCTTTATCCAGCGAAACTGCGTGTAAATAGGCAAGGTCGATCCCACATCTTCACGGATCCGAGGCCCTACAGAAGGCGTTAAAAGACTGGTCGAGAGAACAGCGTCACAGTCCGGAACGGCGGCTGCTCGACGAGGCAGTGGGAGGACAGTTGGAGGAATAGGACTGAGCTTTGACTGGTGCCTCTGTGCGATTAAGTATGGTCTAAGGTCCGGGATAGAGTTGGGGGTGTCAGTAGGAGGGGCACAGGAGGATGTGTTATGGTTCTTTGAACACTGTTCTTGCTCCTCACAGCAGATGGGTCCTCACCCTAGATGCCTTTGCCACCCCAAAGTGTTCGCCTATTGTACTGACGTTGATGTTATGGTGGGGGTGTGGGGGTTACCATATGCTTGGTAGTTGCATAATATGTTTGAGACGGTGCCTTTAGAATGGCCTCACGTTGGCCTGATAGTTCTCCTTGCCCGGTGAGCTACTTCCGCCCACGCGTGAAACACACATGGGAGTGTTCTTTGTTTTTGCGGGAGGGAAAGGGAGGGGGGGAGTTTGGAAGCCGATGGGGAAGAATCGCGACCAAGTTGGGGATTGTCTGCTGTGGGAGGGGGGTTGGTGGGTTTTGAGAAGCACTTGGATGTTACTTCAGATTGATGTTTTTTATCACCACACACATGGTGAGAGTGAATACTGCCTACTACACAGATCATATTCATATTGTGGGGTCAGACCAAGCAAGTACGATGGTGGTACCTAGCTATGTCAGTGAGAACTTGCCTGTTGATTCTCTCCGAGCGCTCACATGGAACGTTAGGGGACTTAATGACTACAGGAAACTCCGTAAGGTATTACACTACTTGCAAAATCATGCTATAGACGTTGCCTTACTGCAGGAGACTCATCTCCCACTCAACAGTCCCATCCTACGCAGCAGAGGCCTACAGGATACCATACATGCCTCAGGTTTTACCACGCATGCCAGAGGGGTGTTTACATGGGTTAACCCCAAATCTCCCTATACCCTAGTACCACTTGACACTGACAAAGACGGCAGATATGCAATATCTAGATGTCAGGGGAAAGGCATTGATGAATTGATAATAATTGTGAACATCTATGGCCCCAACTACGACTGCCCCGAATTCTTTAACTCACTGGTGTCCGCAGCCAGCAAATACAGGGAGAGCCAGTTCCTCTGGGGAGGGGATCTAAATCTGGTCAGAAACCCGAACGAAGATCGGTCGGGGGGCCCTGAGAGACGCCCCTCTGCGGCAGCTAGGGCGTTGGAGAGCGCTATGCTCCGTCTGGATCTGTGCGACGTCTGGCGCACGAGATACCCGCATGCGGGTGGATACACACATTATTCTGCTTATTACAACCTACATACTAGGATCGATTATTGGTTGGCTTCCACGCCCCTCTATGATAACGTTAGGCAGTGTAGGGTCCTCCCACGTACTCTGTCCGACCATTCCCCCCTGTTGATAGCGATAGCCACTCCCAAGAAGTGTATACCGCCGTTTACTTGGAGATTCCCTCCCTATTGGCTACTGGACTCAGCCTTCAAGGCTGAGCTGGCGGAGGCAATTGAGACGTTCTTCATCACTAATGTGGGATCTGTAGATAGTTTTCAAGTGATTTGGGAGACCTTTACGTCTACATTCGTGGTATAGCTATGTCCAAGCACTCGGGTGTCCTCCGTGATATTCGCCGACGTCTGGCTGACTTAGAAAGGAAATTGGGAGTATTAGAACAGCAACAGTTGATAGACTCAGACGAAGCAGTAACATTGGAAATTAAGACACTCTTAGAGGAATATCAGGACGCAGCGGATGCCGAACTTAAACACTTAGGTAAATAAGCTACGGCACGGGTGTACGGGGAGGGGGAACGGCCGGGTGCGGTCCTGGCTCAGTTGCTTAGGAGGCGTCGTAGTAAAACCCAAGTCACTGAACTCCAATCAGCAGAAGGTGTGGTGCTAACTGAGGAGGCAGACATAGCGGAACGTTTTAAAAGTTATTATGCAGAATTATACTCTACCCGCTCTTCTGGGACGGATGATGAAATCTTGGATTATCTTTCCCATATCAAACTTCCCTCCCTCACAAATACACACCGTGAGTTTCTGATGAGGCCCGTGGAAAAAGACGAGATAGTATTGGCCCTGACGGGCATGAAGTCCGGTAGCGCCCCTGGAGTGGACGGCCTCACGGTGGCCTTTTACAGGGCGTTTCTTGATATTCTATTGCCGCACCTGTCTGCGCTCTTTGACGACGTGCCAAACTGGCACGATGCCACCTTCGATGAGAGAGGCCGTCATAGTGGCTATACCTAAACCGGGTAAGCCGCATGAGGAGTGCGGGTCATATTGCCCGCTTTCCTTACTAAACGTTGACACTAAAATCTTTGCTAAAATCCTCGCTAACCGGATAGTTCCCCTCGCACAGATTCTCGTTGCCCCTGAACAAGCTGGGTTCATCCCGGACAGGAACCTCACTTATAATTTACGCACGGTCTTCGGGGCCTTACAGCATATTCGTCAAGATTCAAAGGCAGTTGCGGTCTTCCTCGACATGGAGAAGGCCTTCGATTCTGTTGAGTGGCCCTTCATGCGCCAAGTCTTGACTAGGAAGGGTCTAGGACCGGTTTTTCTACAGCTGATTGGGGTACTGTACGATCATCCCTCCGCCAGAGTCAGAGTTGGCAATTTGGTGACGGACCCCTTCAATAGTACCCGTGGGACGAGGCAGGGATGCCCGCTGTCCCCTATAATATACGCCTTGGTGGCTGAGCCACTGGCCTGTGCATTACGAGAATACCACAGTCACAAGGGTATTAGATTGCCGAAGGATGAACTAATTGTGTCTACCTACGCCGACGACACATTACTATATGTTCGTGATCCGGAAAACAACCTCTCTTCAGTCTTGCGCGAGGTGGTGCACTTTGGTGCTCTCTCGGGGCTGCGGGTTAATTGGTCCAAGTCTATTGCTGTTCCACTCACGCCCGTTACGACGCCGCTCGAACCAGACTACCCACTGCAATGGTCCACAGAATCGATTAGGTACCTGGGTATACAGGTGCACTCTGACTCAGAGGTAGTCTTCAGGGAAAATTATGGTGCTGCGGTTAATAGGTTGGAAGACGACGTGGATACTTGGATCAGGCTGCCTCTGTTCCTGTTAGGCAGAATCTCGATCATGAAAATGGTGGTGCTACAGCGGTTTTTGTTCTTATTCACGAATATCCCCATTGTATTACCCATCTCTTTTTTTAGCCGGGTCACGACATTAATGATAAAATTAGCCTGGGCGGGCAAACACGCTAGAGTTAAGTGGCAGACACTAACTTTGCCGTACCACATGGGGGACTGGGTGCACCGGATTTAAACTTATATTATAGAGCTGCACAGTGTGCGCATGCATATCACTGGATACATGGTCCTCCGGACGCTCCCCACCTCCGTATTGAGACGATTGTTGCGGACCCGCTGCCACTCCCGGCCTTGATATTTGAAGATATAGACCGTAGGACAGGCATACTTGATTCCATCAATGCTACACGGCACGCTTGGCACTTTCTACTGCAGCTCCAAGCCGGAGCTCTATTATACTCCCCAGTCATGCCACTCGACTGGGCTCGTTGGCTGCCCCCATGTAGAGACAGAGGGGTGATACGAGCATTGTGCTCTCTGAACATTCAGACGGCCGGCGATCTCTTTCATAACGGCGTGGTTAAAAAATGGGAGGAGTTATAACAGCAAGAGCCCCCTCACACCCTGCTGCAACAACTTCAATTCCACAGGACGAGGCATGCCCTGCGTGACATGTTGGGGGAGGACCTTATGGAGCCTCCTGAGGTCATGGAATTAACCTATGCTATTAAAGCTAAATCACCCCGCAAGATAGTTTCCAATATTTATAAGATTGCTATGTCCCACAGGGGAAATCAGTACTCCAAGGCCAGGTTGGACTGGCAGCGAGACTTACAACAACCGATTGATGACTCTATGTGGGCATATTGTTGCACCAGTACACGTCGTATCTCTTTAAATGGCAGGCATAGGCTGATCCACTTTAAATATCTAAACAGGGCGTATTACACACCGGAGAGGCTCCACAGATACGGGTTGAGGGAAACTTCTGCCTGCGACAGATGCGCCGAACAAACGGCCGACTTCTTACACTTAGCTTGGTCATGCCCAAGGGTCCACAAATTTTGGGAACTGGTTTTTAGTGAGCTGGGAAAAATAATTGATTTAGAACTCCACCTGGACCCTGCACTGGCCCTGCTGGGTTATTCCAAAAAGATCCCCCGAGGGGGGCGCAGACTGATAGACATGGAACTTCTCCTAGCAAAACGTAGAGTAGCGATTAACTGGCTTCGCAGCCCCACCCCCACTATGGCACAGTGGTCACGCGACATGCTCTTTTGCAGTACGCAGACGGAAAACTTCAGGGATCTCCTCCCCCCCAGGAGTCGCCCGAAAAAAAATTGGGGACTTTATACGATATATCTATCTGCCAGAGGGACGGAACCGCCTGAGACTGATCGTGACTTGCCGAGCCATGCCCTCACTGCACCGGCTGATAGATCCCCCTTGTGACATTATTAGGCAGATACAATGACTGTTGAGTCGATGTCATACCTGCACATATGTTACTAATGTTGCGCTCTGGAGATGCTGAAAGCGATAATACCACAGTCACCAGTATGGAATACCGTATTTGCTCACACTGACATGTTAACTTGTAATTGATCTGTTTGTATTAAGCCTAAATTGTAATCAATTGTACACCATGTGCTCACTTCACAGCGGTCAGGCTGTAGCATCTTGCTTCTTGTATGTTCTGTAAAAATTTAATAAATAAAATAATTTTTAAAACCTAACTTGTGCCCCTGCCATGTACAGTGTTATCATCAATGATCTCATTGATGTCATAGAATATGCCATAAGTGATATAATATGTGAGGTATTTATCTGTACATGGCGATCCTTTTTCCCCATGCAATTTCCATAAGGAATTTTAGACTATGATACAGAAAAAACAGCTGAACAGAATTACTCCAAATGTGGCAGAAAGCTAGATCTTTACCTAGAAAGCATGCTTTTGTGATTTGGAGTAAATCAGTTTAGCCCTTTTTTGAGAAATGAAGGTGAAAAAATTAGAGATATATGGATGTTTGGTTGCGCAGGAGTGCAGTGGGACTGCAAATTCAAAAAATAAAGTGATCTGATCGGTCGCAAGGGCTTTTTTCCCCCATCGACCTTGTTGGTACATCGTACCAAGGAATCTGACTTGCTGGTCGCAACATGAAAAAAATGTTTCGGCTGACATTACAGGAACATTTTTAAAAAACAAACAGGTGGGCAAGGTAGGGGTACCCTGATCCCTTCGCCTTTGAGATGGTGGTCACACAAGGACTGCCCGGGCTGAAAAGTAACAACAACAAAAAATGGGGGCGCCTAGAGTATTTATCAGCGCCTAAGGGACCCAGCGCAGCCCCTTTCCCGCCGTGTGGCGCACAAGAGCCAATGCGGGACCCCTTATTCTCCTGAGGTACCGTACAAAAAAAAACTAAAAAAGAAAATGTGGAGTCGGGTGGGGGGGGGTCTGTAACCAATTGACCACCTGTGGGGAGTTGGGGGGTAGGGGGTCTGGCTGCAGGTTGGGTAAAGGCCAGGTCTTGCATCCAAGCCCCGGATGCATACAATAGGAGACCATGGGCGCCTGGGGTCGGCCATAGACGTATGGTTATAATAGTTTACTTTACGTTAAAAGGAAAAAATAGGAAATTACCAGAAAAAGCAAATATTTACGTAGAATTATACTTAAGTAAGTTAGTAACATTTTAACTTACAAAAAAATAACCTTGGAAATTCACTGAAAAAAACAAAGGTTAAAGTGGAATGATACACAGGTCTTCTAATAACAAACAAAAATGTTAAAAACAAAAAGCACACTGAAATTCACGTGTGATATGAAAATGACCTAAGTATAACTTGCTCCACTGTGATGCACCTCTTATGACCTTACTTATTACATCACTGATGACATCTGAAATTTATTGTGGTGCAAGTTATACTTAGGTCAGGTACATATAAATGGTGAAGTTCAGTGTTTTTTTTGTTTTGAAAAGTTAGTTTCAACTTTGGGTTTTTAGTGAATATATATTTATATATAATTTAAAATCTAATATTTTATGTCTTTTGTAAATTAAATTTACTAATATCTTGATTAATTATGATATTTTTCTACACTAAATTAATATTGCTTTTAGTTTTATATTTTAAACTACCAGTCCCTTAACTCTACAAAACCCATAATACCCCTAATCACTACCCATCCCTGATCCTAAAAACTACCCTATACCTTATCCATCCCTGAGCCCTAAAAACGCCTTACTGCTCCTAAACACTACCTAGCCCTGATATCTTAAAACTACATACTACTCTAATCACTACCCATCCCTGAGCCCTAAAAAATCCTTATTACACCTATACACTACCCTTCTCTGAACCCTAAAAATTCCTTACTATTCCTAAACACTACCCATTACCCACTACCCTGAAACCTGACCAATTTCGGAAAATTTTATCCACTATCTCGCTTCCCTTAGGACAGGTGGTCAATGGGTCTTTTAGTACAGTGGTCGTGCCTATTGCTTAGAAACAGGCCAGGGTGATACCGCTGCTTAAAAAACCCTCCTTAGACGTAAAAAAAACAGAAAACTTTTGGCCGATCTCCTTGCTACCTTGGGCCGCAAAGATCACGGAGGCTTATATCAACTCCCTCCTCACGGACCACCTAAACTCCAACAACAGTTTAGACACCTCCCAAAATGGCTTTCGCCCTGGCCACATCACAGAGTCGGCGCTCCTGGCGGTGACAGAACATCTTTGGACAGCTCTCGATGCAGGGCAGACGTCGGCGCTGATCCTTCTGGATCTCAGCGCCGCGTTTAATACTGTGTCCCACGCCATTCTGTTGCGAAGCCTGGAGGAGGCTGGAATTGTAGGCTCAGCCCTTAAGTGGCTCGCCTCATTCCTTGCTGATAGGACGTTTCAGGTGATAGCTCCCCCCTTCACCTCTGGCATCTTTTCCATCAAGCAAGGGGTGCCACAGGGCTCCTCCCTGAGCCCTCTGCTTTTCAATCTATACGTACAACCGCTGTTGGCTGTAGTAGCCAAGAGCAGAGGGCTGAACATGGTCTCCTACGCCGACGACACACAGCTGGTGGTGGCTCTCTTGAGCGACTCTAAGCAGGACGCTCTTAAGTTTCAAAGTGATCTTGCGGCAGTCGCCGAGTGGATGACCGCCAACTGTCTCCAACTTAATGCTAACAAGTCGGAGGTGTTGTTGGTGGGAAAGGACCATGGTCTATGGAACGAGCTTTGGTGGCCTAAGAGCCTAGGCACTGCCCCCTCCCCCAAGCAGGCAGTGAAGAATTTAGGGGTTTGGATGGATGCTTCCCTGAACTTCCAGTCCCAAACTAAAAAGGTGGCTGGAACCTGCTTCGGGCTGTTGCGAAGAATCAAACCCATCTTGGGCTTCTTTGATGCCCCCACCAGGCAGATCATCATTCAGGCCTTGATTATGTCTAGACTTGATTACGCTAGCTCACTGTATCTGGGAGCTAACAAGACAGAAATACATAGGCTACAGAGAGTACAGAATGCGGCTGCAAGATCTCTCCTCGGTTTGCGTAGAGAATGCTCGGTGACTAACACTATTCGCCGTCTCCACTGGCTGCCTGTGGCCAGGCGGATTGAGTTCAAGGCTCTCTGTATAGCCTTCAAAGTCCTGAAATCTGCCTCTCCTGGTATTCTGGCCGACCTGCTCTTACCCTATGTTCCCTCCCGCCAGCTTCGTTCCATGGGACAACACCTGGTGGTGGTTCCCCGGGTTAGGAGGGCTCGAGCCGGAGGTCGTTCTTTCCGGCACAGAGCAGCCATTCTTTGGAACTCGCTGCCTGCCCACATTCATGGCCTTAACAATTATCTAGAATTTAGGAAAGCCATCAAAACCTTTCTCTTTCCCACTTCGTAGGCCTCCCTGGGGTCCTTCCCTGTTTTGTCCACCTCATTGCTGTCAGCGCCGGGACGCCTCTTTGCTGGGGCAGCTGTCGCGCTTTATAAAAATCCACTAACATAACATAACATAACATTACTGAGCCCTAAAAACCCTTATTACTCCATATACGTTTTTTTAACTTAAAACTATAAACTCTTACTTTAAGGTTGATTTTTAGAAATTAAGTATGTATTATTTATTAATTAATTAAAATCTAATTGCTTAGAATATAATTATTGTGTATCTAATAATTACTTATGTGGAATTTACATTTAATTTACATTACTATAACAATTCTAAGTGATATAACCTTACCAATATTGATGCATGTAAGTGTGTGTGGTGGTCACTGTGTAGTTATAGTTTGGTCAAAGTTTTCAGAGGAAGAGCATTTTTTGTTCCACTAATAACTTAAGTTTGATGAATGTGCACAAAACTTTCCAAAAAAAAGAGTTAATCTATTGCTGTCTCCTTCAGGGAAAGTATTACGTTGATATACAAACAGGGGCCAAGAAAAAGGGGTGGGTCCCAAAAACATTGATTTCCCATATGAATTGCTATAGGAAACTTTTCTTTCCAGTACAGAAAAAAACAGCTGAACAGGATTTGTCAGAAAGTTAAAACTTTGCTCAGAAGAAGTGTTTTTTTATTGGTGTAAATCCATTCAGTTGTTTTCGTGAAATAAGCATTTAAAGAAGTGCTTGGGTTGGGCATGAAGGGGTTAAAAAGTTATGTATATCTGGATGGTGATCCCGTGGTACTGATTTTTTTTTTTTAAACTGGCCTTTTGATTAGCTGAGGGACCTTTTTCTTCAGTCAGCCATTTCTCTACAGCAGTGCCAGTACCACGTGACCTGATTGGCTGGCCTCAACTCTGAAGAAAATGTTGCGTCCTCCAATGTAGGACTCAGGGGCTCAATTCCTGTGTCCTGAAAAAAGTGCAAATTGTATAAGGTGGCAGGGTAGGGACAAGGTGGCTCCCAAGTACTTGTGGGCGGGCGGACACCCTGATGGACCCCCGAAAGGTTAAAATATTTTTTTTCTGACCACAGATCCCGCTTTACTTCTGTGGCCTTTCTGTCAGGTATTGCGGTACTTCTGCAGGAGCTCCAGGTACAAGCTTCTGCCCCACAATACCCTGAGGAAGGTTGCGCGGTACCTGGGCATGGAAGCATTGTAGTTAGAGTACAACCAGAGTACCGTGTTACCCAAAAAAGAAGTTTATAAAAAAGGAGAAGAAAATGCAAGTTGGGCTCCCATGGGGTGTTTGGGGCATGGCCTTTGGCCGTGTGCTTCAGGGGGCTTGACAGTCACAACTGGGTTGCGTGATGGGCCTGGCCTGAGGCCAGGCCCTGTGGCTAACCCCCTCTGCACATGGTCTTTTGGGATGGCTGCACGTTACCGGAGGGATATGTGTGTATGCTCAACTTTGAATATGATTAAAAAAAAGAACAGAAAGTCACTTAAATGTTAAAGTGGCCTTATAGTTAGGTGTTGAAACTAGATAAAGAGTTTAAAAAAATAAAACAAACTTAAATTCACAATTTATAGTTTACTTAGCTAACATAAACAAGCCCCCCTGTTATGTCCTTCTATAAGGTTGATACTCAAGACTTTAAATTTGAATATCTCCTTTATGATTGGATTGTTTGCCATTCAATCATAGAAAATGGTAGAAAACATAACTGCTGACATTTGATTGCTATAAGTTTAGCAAGGTGAGAGGCCACTGCAAAACGTTAGGGGTTCCTAACACATATTGTAGAAAATTTGGCTACACTTACCTGTGGTGCAGAAAAAGGTTTAATTTGAGATTAAGGATCAAACTTTGGGAGGGATAGGAAATATATGCTACTCCCTTGAAAACAGGTGATTACGGAATGATTGAGCTTGTGCTTATTTTCATTGGGTTATAATTAAAATAGGTTTCTTAGTAACAAAGTTACATAAAATAATTCTTAAAAATGAGAAAATGCATTCTATCGCTTGATTATTCCACTGACCTTAAAAGACTTTTTCTTTTAATCCCCTTTGCCCAAGGAGGCATTTTCAAGTTTAAAATGAAGGAAGGTTTATGCAAGTCAGAGTTCTTGATTGCTGTGTGCGTTGATTTGGGGAAACGGCATTAACAATGCGGTTGGAACCACACGTGCCGTTACCATGCAAGCGCTAACACTCTTGCCTTTACCTCGCATAGGCCTTTACCATGCATGCCTTTATTGATTTGCAATAAACCACACTGCACTGACTAATGTAGCCCAAATTCTCTTGCTAGTAGCAGCCTCCTATTTGCTTTGTGTCAGTACTGTTTCTTCTCTAACAAGTCCTCTCTGCACCATAGCCGTTCAGCATTCCTTATTCCATCCTACAGACACATCGACCTTAAGTATCCTCAGGGGAACACCATGAGAGTGGGTTTGTCACTCCCATCATTGATCACACCTGTTTGTCAGTCGTTTCTGCCTGCCTCGAACATGATCTGCAATGGCCGCAACTTAAGTCGAAAGGTGGGCACATCCAAGGTATAAGGGAAAGAGGAATGTGGCACGGGATGTTCGGGCTGTTTAATTCTCATGGCTGGCCTTTATTTTTAGTTCCATCAATCCCCACTATAAGTAACAAGTACAGTTTGTCTTTTCTATGTCATTTTGACCAGACTCCCCCCCCAAAGCATTTTTTGATTACTGTTTTATTTTGCTGGTATTGACGCGTTCTTGTCCTAAAAAGGAACAAGGACTTTACCACTGTCCATTTAACTGGGTTTTCCCCAAAAATAGGGTGGAGGCGCTTTTCATTTACATGTGTATCCTGTAAAAAAAACGGATTGCCCAGTTTCATTGGCGTGCAGTGGGCTCCTCTCTTGCATCTCACAATTATAGAACCTCGAAAGACCTTGCTACCAAATCCGCTTTCTCCAGGGTTGCTCACATCATTTGAACTTGCATTTCTTCAATCTGTCCTGCAAATTATAGTAACGCCCATGTCCTGCTAGCCTTCCCGCCCCCCCAACAAAAATCCTGGTAATCGACAAATAGAACCATGGTGGTTCAAGTATACACTGCCTAACCATGAACAACAAACAACCTGCCTACTCTATTCTTTAGCAATGGTATATACCACATACGTTTATACTTCAATTATCTTATTAGAGCCACCATGATCAATAACCCATTCAACTCAGTGAATTTATTTGAAAAACCATTTATTCCGCACGTTTCGGTGCAAAACCCAAAATGCGATCTACCACCTTCTTCAGGACGCAAAAAGAATGGACAAAAACAAAGAGGGACAGAGGAACGCACCTGAAGAACAATAACCTGAATGGGGAATAAATAAATATATGAGGCTCAAGAATAAAAATTATGCATGCACCCATATTCATTAGAACTGGTGTACTCTGTCCAAGGAAACAAAAAAATGGAGAAGTCAAAGAAATTTTGCATCCAACATACACATGTTATAGACATATATATATATATATATATATATATATATATATATATATATATATATATATATATATATATATATATGGTATAGACGCCAGCCACCTAAAAAGGGTGTCATTTTGAGGAGAAACCATTTAAAACGTGCAAGATAAAAGACAAATGTGCATTTAGACAGAATTACGCTATACCCGATAGATGTGCATTAGATCTCCAAGCCATGCTAGAATCAGTCCACTACAATTACCATCAAAAACCAGGGTTGAACTACGAGTAAGGTCAAAACCAGGAAAACAATGGAGACCAGGTGGACCACAAGGTCCCCTGAATCCAAGGAAGAACCACTAGAACAGATGAAAGAGCAAATTAGGGGTATATATTCGATGCATAGCGAAACACTATAATTATTGCAAAGTAAACAAAATGTACCTATGATAACCAGACGGCAACCCAAACACCCTATATCCTGAATAAATAGAAGAAATACACACCCGGGGGAGACCAAGGATGGAATCTCTTCAGAGTCAGGAAGAATCATTCAAGAAAACGCTCCACATACTGGGCCCAGCGCTATTTCTAAATAATACTGTAATCAAAGAGATATGTAAATAAGAAAAAATGTTCCTTGCAGTGACACAACTTAAGGTCCTAATAACGGTCAAAGGAACTAGGTGTCTAGGTACAGTGTAATCATCAAAAACACTGTCACCATAAAGTGAAACGAGGGATCTAAGGGAAACAACTATTAATATACACCCTAAACAGTGATGATGAAGGGACTAAACAAGTCAGTCATACTACTTATATGTCCAGAGGCTAAGTGCCAGATCATAAAACATTAGCACAAAGATCGTCTAAAAAGACTGAGAACAGACTCATGCCTTACTGAGCAGAAAACCCTTATGTAGTCAGTAGAATACGCATGCGTTGAGGGTGCTCTATATACATCAGGAGCGTGGTGAGCCGAAAAATTTCTGGTTCTAATTGTGCCATGCCCCACTATGGAAAAGAAAACTACATAGTTACAGAGTCTGCATGCCTAGTGGAAAGTATGGTGCAATGTGCGTTAACACAAGATGATAAAACGCACGTCTGTATATCGACAGCGTACTAAGGACGCAGAGCTACAAAGAGATTGGATACATATATGCAGGCAAGATGTTCCACCCACACTGAATCGCAAAACGGGAAAACAATATTCCACACCCAATATACGGTAGAGCACATTAGGGACCATGGGGTAATATTATGATAGACCTAGTCAATAGTCGGGATTAAGGGACTCCGCCTTACCTGAGAGTGTGGTATCCCGGAAATAATGACAATACGCCCTGTAATAGTCCTGTATCCCCAGACAGCTGGATCAAATCAGGCGAATCTGGGCCAGGTACAATACGAATTGCCGATCTTGAGATAATCGCAAGGCATAGTAATAAGCAAAGGACTACGGGCCTTCCTGTAAAGAATCCAGACATGGCTGCCATGATGGAATAGGAATGAACATATAACGGACTGAAGTACCGAACTGAAGTACCTAAAAAAGTAAAATAATAAAGCCCAAAGGAAAAGATATATTCTCTATACTACTCCATTAATGTAAGAAATACTTGCCAGGTAGGTCGCTCCCCCGCCACACAGCTCCGCCTGTGTTGTCCTGCCCGCAGCTGCTGCTGGTAAGCTCGCCCCTCTGCTTGTTGCCTCGGTGCCCGTTTTGCCTTCTGTTCCCCCTCGTTGCCCCCATTCTCTGCGTCCAGTTTTGCTTTCTGTACCCCTCGTTGCCCCCATTTTCTGTGTCCAGTTTTTGCTTTCTGTACCCCTCGCTGCCCCCATTTTCTGTGTCCAGTTTTTGCTTTCTGTACCCCTCGCTGCCCCCATTCTCTGTGTCCAGTTTTTGCTTTCTGTACCCCTCGCTGCCCCCATTTTCTGTGTCCAGTTTTTGCTTTCTGTACCCCTCGCTGCCCCCATTCTCTGTGTCCAGTTTTTGCTTTCTGTACCCCTCGCTGCCCCCATTTTCTGTGTCCAGTTTTTGCTTTCTGTACCCCTCGCTGCCCCCATTCTCTGTGTCCAGTTTTTGCTTTCTGTACCCCTCGCTGCCCCCATTTTCTGTGTCCAGTTTTTGCTTTCTGTACCCCTCGCTGCCCCCATTCTCTGTGTCCAGTTTTTGCTTTCTGTACCCCTCGCTGCCCCCATTCTCTGTGTCCAGTTTTTGCTTTCTGTACCCCTCGCTGCCCCCATTTTCTGTGTCCAGTTTTTGCTTTCTGTACCCCTCGCTGCCCCCATTCTCTGTGTCCAGTTTTTGCTTTCTGTACCCCTCGTTGCCTCTCTCCACTCCCGCCGCTGCGTCCCCTGTGGCCCTGCCCCCCTGACTGCCCATTCGCTGCCCCTGCCTCCCGCCTCCCAGCTGCTCCTCCCTCCCACCTCCACATATATGGCGGCCGCTGCGTGGTGAGGAGAGCGACCCTTGACCTTGCCAGGTAGGTCGCTCCCCCGCCACACAGCTCCGCCTGTGTTGTCCTGCCCGCTGCTGCTGCTGGTAAGCTCGCCCCTCTGCTTGTTGCCTCGGTGCCCGTTTTGCCTTCTGTTCCCCCTCGTTGCCCCCATTCTCTGCGTCCAGTTTTGCTTTCTGTACCCCTCATTGCCCCCATTTTCTGTGTCCAGTTTTTGCTTTCTGTACCCCTCGCTGCCCCCATTTTCTGTGTCCAGTTTTTGCTTTCTGTACCCCGCGCTGCCCCCAGTCTCTGTGTCCAGCTTTTGCTTTCTGTACCCCTCGCTGCCCCCATTTTCTGTGTCCAGTTTTTGCTTTCTGTACCCCTCGCTGCCCCCTTTCTCTGTGTCCAGTTTTTGCTTTCTGTACCCGTCGCTGCCCCCATTTTCTGTGTCCAGTTTTTGCTTTCTGTACCCCTCGCTGCCCCCATTGTCTGTGTCCAGTTTTTGCTTTCTGTACCCCTCGCTGCCCCCATTCTCTGTGTCCAGTTTTTGCTTTCTGTACCCCTCGCTGCCCCCATTTTCTGTGTCCAGTTTTTGCTTTCTGTACCCCTCGTTGCCTCTCTCCACTCCCGCCGCTGCGTCCCCTGCGGCCCGCCCCCCTGACTGCCCATTCGCTGCCCCTGCCTCCCGCCTCCCAGCTGCTCCTCCCTCCCACCTCCTCATATATGGCGGCCGCTGCGCGGTGAGGAGAGCGACCCTTGACCTTGCCAGGTAGGTCGCTCCCCCGCCACACAGCTCCGCCTGTGTGGTCGTGCCCGCTGCTGCTGCTGGTAAGCTCGCCCCTCTGCTTGTTGCCTCGGTGCCCGTTTTGCCTTCTGTTCCCCCTCGTTGCCCCCATTCTCTGCGTCCAGTTTTTGCTTTCTGTACCCCTCGTTGCCCCCATTTTCTGTGTCCAGTTTTTGCTTTCTGTACCCCTCGCTGCCCCCATTCTGTGTCCAGTTTTTGCTTTCTGTACCCCTCGCTGCCTCTCTCCACTCCCGCCGCTGCGTCCCCTGCGACCCCGCCCCCCTGACTGCCCATTCGCTGCCCCTTCCTCCCGCCTCCCAGCTACTCCTCCCTCCCACCTCCCCATATATGGCGGCCACAGCGGATTCGCGCAGCGGGCGCGCCTAAGGCAAGCCCGTCTGCGCCCGTCCGCGCCTGGACCGCGCCCAGTGCCAGAACCCCTGGACCGTGCGCCCCCCGCTCCAGCCTCGAGGACCGACGCCGATACGATGCCACCACACTCCACGCTCTCAACCCCGGACGGACACACAACTGCTTCAAGGCCGCCCCGAAACGCACCCATGGTCCCTTCACCTGCCGGAACTGCAGCTACACCAGCCTCAGAGCCACCAAAGCGCCTGCCAAGAAGGACCGCAACCACCTCCGATGCATCCTACTGAACACCCGCTCCGCACGCAAACACGCCGTCGAGCTCTGGGACCTGCTCGACACATCAGCACCAGACGTCGCCTTCCTGACAGAGACCTGGATGAACGACTCCTCCGCACCCGACATCGCCATAGCCATCCCAGACGGCTATAAGATCACCCGCAGAGACCGCATCAACGGAGTAGGAGGAGGAATCGCCATCGTCCACAAGAACTCCATCAGGGTCTCGACCAGCTCAGACGACTTTCTCTGCACCGCCGAACACATGCACTTCCAGATCCACACGGACCCCAACACCACCCTTAGAGGCACCCTTGTCTACAGACCCCCTGGGCCCCGTCCCCAGTTCAGCGACTCCATCGCCGACTTCATCAGCACGCACGCCCTGACCTCTACTGACTACATCCTCCTCGGAGATCTGAACTTTCACCTGGAGAACAACGACAGCAACTCCACCACCCTGATCGACAACCTCGCCAACCTCGGACTGAGACAGCTCGTCACAACACCGACCCATTCCGCCGGCCACACTCTCGACCCCGTCTTCTCCTCAAGCTCCCACATCTCCTTCAGCCACACCACGGAACTCCTCTGGACTGACCACCGCTGCATCCACTTCACCTTCCAGAAACCCACCACACACCACCGCACCCAACAGATCCCACGCCGCTGCTGGAGCAAAGTCACCGAAGACCAACTACGGGCAAACCTCCGACCCATCCAACACCGACGACGCTGCCTGCAACCTCAGACGATGGATAGACGACTGTGCCAACACCCTCGCCCCGCTGAAAAAATTCACCCACAGTGACACCACCAAAAGAGCCAGCTGGTTCACCCCGGAACTGCTAGCATCCAAGCGTACCTGCCGGAAACTAGAGAAGAAATGGCACAGTGATAAGACACCGGACAGCCACGCAGCCCACAAAGACGCCATCCGCAACCACCACCACCTCATCAGGTCCGCCAAGAGAATCTCCTTCAAAGACCGCCTCGACAACAGCGCACACAACAGCAAGGAGCTCTTCAACATCGTGAAGGAACTCTCCAACCCCAGCTCCAACACCAACAACATCCCCCCGTCGCAAGCCCTGTGCGATTCCCTCGCCACCATCTTCCACCGCAAGATCGCCGACATCCACGACAGCTTCAACACCCAGACAGCCCCAACTAAGATCGATGCACCAGACCCGCCGCACACCATCGACCACGACCCCTTGCCAGCCTGGGCCAGCGTGAACATCGATGACACCATCAAGACCATGAGCACAATACACTCCGGCTCCCCGTCAGACCCTTTTCCGCACCACATCTTCAACAAAGCCAGCAGCTCCATCGCACCCCACCTGTGCAACGTTATCAATCTCTCCTTCGAGACCGCGACCTTCCCAGAGAGCTGGAAACACGCAGAGATCAACGCCCTACTCAAAAAACCCAAGGCGGACCCGAGAGACCTCAAGAACTTCCGGCCCATCTCCCTGCTTCCGTTCCCAGCCAAGGTCATCGAGAAGATCGTCAACAAACAGCTAACCCGATACCTCGAAGAAAACAGCATCCTGGACCCATCCCAATCAGGGTTCCGCAGCAACCACAGCACGGAGACTGCCCTCATCGCCGCCACCGACGACATCAGGACCCTGCTGGACAACGGTGAGACCGCAGCCCTCATCCTGCTGGACCTCTCCGCCGCCTTCGACACTGTCTGCCACCGCACTCTACGCGCACGCCTCCACGACGCAGGGATCCGAGACAAGGCCCTGGAATGGGCCACCTCCTTCCTCGCCGGCAGAACCCAGAGAGTCCGCCCTCCCACCATTCCGATCCGAAGCCTCCGAGATCATCTGCGGCGTACCCCAGGGATCATCCCTCAGCCCAACACTGTTCAACATCTACATGGCCCTGCTCGCACGCATCGCCAGACAGCACGACCTCAACATAATCTCCTACGCCGACGACACTTAACTGATCCTCTCCCTCACCAAGGACCCCCTCGCCGCCAAATCCAACCTCCATGAAGGAATGAAGGCCGTCGCCGATTGGATGAAGATCAGCCGACTAAAGCCGAACACGGACAAGACAGAGGTCCTCATCCTCGGCTCCAACCCCTCAGCCTGGGACGACTCCTGGTGGCCTACGACACTGGGAGCAGCCCCGACACCCACCGACCACGCACGCAACCTGGGAGTCATCCTCGACTCAACGCTCTCCATGGCCAAGCAAGTCAACGCAGTCTCCTCCTCCTGCTTCAACACCCTCCGCATGCTTCGCAAGATCTACAGGTGGATCCCGACAGACACAAGAAGAACAGTCACCCAGGCCCTCGTCAGTAGCAGACTTGACTATGGGAACGCCCTCTACGCGGGAGCCCCGGCCAAGCTCATCAAGCGACTGCAACGCATACAAAACGCCTCCACACGCCTGATCCTCGACGTACCACGCCACAGCCACATCACCCCCACCTGAGGAACCTGCACTGGCTCCCCGTCGACAGGAGAATCTCCTTCAAACTCCTCATCCACGCACACAAGGCACTCCACAAGACTGGCCCAGCCTACCTCAACAGACGACTCTTCTTCTACGTCCCCAACCGCCAGCTCCGCTCCGCCGACCTCTCCCTCGCCACCGTCCCTCGCATTCGAAGAACAACCACCGGCGGCAGATCCTTCTCACACCTCGCCGCCAAGACCTGGAACACCCTTCCACTAAGCCTACGACAGACCCAAGACCTGCTGACCTTCAGGAGGCTACTCAAGACCTGGCTGTTCGACCAGTAGCAGCAACCCCCCCCCCCCCTCTCTCCCCAGCGCCTTGAGACCCTCGCGGGTAAGTAGTGCGCTCTACAAATTCTGTGATTGATTGATTCCGAAAATGAAATGGAGAATAAAGTAGTTCCCATAACTTACCTACGGAGATATAAGATACCGAAACATATACTAAATGCTAACAGAACAACTAACAAACTGAGGTGCCAAACTGGGGTGCCAAAAACAGTCAAATAAGAAGGCACAAAGGAAAAGATATATATGCAATACTAATCCTTAAAACTAAGAAATACATTCCGGAAATGAATAAGGGTCAAAGTGTGATGTGAGATAGAGAGGATCTCATAGCTTACAGAGTCAGATGTAAAATACTGCAAAGTATACTGAATGTTGAAGATAACGACCTCCTTAGGGTACGAATAACTGCCATGAGTTAATAGTCAGTCATTCGACCATCTCCTGGAAATATTAGGGCCTCTGTGGATACAACGAAAGGCACAGAATGTATAATCATATCCTATACATACAACACTAACAAACGAACTAGGACCTAGGGATCGTAAAGAAAAGAGAAGAGGTACACATCATGTACTAGAGGAAAACATATCCCCACAAGTGGCTAAAGCATACAGCAGGGTGGAAAGGGAAACAGTGCTCATACACTAGTCTTTAGACTTAAAAGGACTAGGCAACCCACAGCTACCTATACTGGAAATGAGGCTACCTAAGACGGGAGCGAACAGGGGGTAAGTGAATGGCATTCTCCCAGGGAGTCACTTAAAATAAGAGGACTAGGCAACCAGCAGCTACGTATAATGTAACTTGAAACAGGAGCACTCAGGCAGTTAGTAGATGGCATTCTTACATGGAATCACCTCATTCAAACCCGCTTGTGTGTACTTCTCTCTTCTTGCGCTGCTCATTATCATCCTTCCCTTTGATGGATTGTATTTTCTCAACAATGGTCCATGTTAGCTCTTTTTCTGTGTGACCAAATTGCATCTAATGTTGGACCAGGAGTGCCGAACTCTTGTTTTTGCAAATAGAAGATTTATACTCACTGCACCTCTCTCCTATATTTCCCAGTCCGCATGGACATAGAATGATGTATACCACATTGGATGATCTGCAGATCGACATACAAGTCAGAGTAATTCTCTTTTCTCCAAATGTGATTTGATTGGAAACAGTTGCTCCTTCACATGCGTGACATGACCCACATCTGTGGTCGCCATTTATCGAGTTCAGTCCTGTCATGGATTTGTGACAGAAATAGTTTTTAGTATCCAAATTGAACTTCACTAAGATGTTGCTAAGGTTACGGTTTCTCCTGAACGCAAAAATCGATTTGGGTAGAAGGCCATCTTCTGTGTTGATGTTGAGTATATGCCATTGAGAAATGACTATTTACCTAACTTTTTGGTCAAGGTTAGAGTGGCGTACCACGCACACAAGTTTGTCTTCATTGTCATTTCTTCTGTACTGAAACATACTTTCCCTAACAAATCTGCCCTTGGAAGGAAGCACACTCAAATATGGCTGTCTGCACCAAATTCCAGGACTGGAGTTGTCCACTTTTCAGAGGTAGCTGCTAAGTTATTGTATGTGGAATATGGTGGCAGCAGCAGTTCCTAGTTTAGGTTTCCTGGTAATTGTTCAGATGGCTGTCAGGGCAGCACCTCCAGAGAAGGTATCCTTGATATATTGATCTCCCAGCACGAACAAGCCTAACTGCATGCCGGTATCATCCCTCCTGCATGTCCATTTCAAACCTCCCGCCAGCCCCACAAGAACCAGCCTTGAACACATCACTGTAATAAGTTCTATATACATTTGTATTAGAACCTCAGGCAGGGACGAAAAAGCCAATGCTTCATTGTTCTACTGGCAGATCAAAATGTGGAGACACTTTTTGCAATATGCATGCACAGTAGGGAACCTTCATGATTTATGTGCTACAAAGTAAAACATGAAAATATTAGTGGCAAAACAATCAACAAAGCAATATCATATTGAGGAAACTCAGCACAATGTATTTTTTACATATATATAGAAATGTATTTTGATTTATATGAAGGCAAGATTTTACATAGTTTTTTTAGTCTTAGGTATTCGTTTCCCGTTCAGCCTTGTAGATTAGGGTTGGGCCTATCATGCATTTTTGTGAGGCTTTTGGCAAATACAATCCGATGGGTCTATAAACTTTTAAGGGTGCCGGTTGCTTCACTAAGGGCTCTGCTGGTTCCCTATTTTGAAACAGATTTGATTAAAGGAATGATTTTTAATAGGAACTTCAAAATCACCTCAGAAATGTTAACAGTAGCTAAGATTTGTTAAAAAATTGGTCTTTTGGGTCAACTATGCCATTTCCTTAAGATTCAAAGTAAGAAACTCAGTCTTAGCCAAAATAGTAGTCGTTGCACTAATTTGAAACTGGTTGGAAAATATATTGCTGGAAAGTTTTTGATTTGTACAACCATATCTTTGCTAGCGAATATCTCATAATGTGGAGCATGTAATTCTGCATCTGTTGAGTGGTACATTAGAGCTGCCCAATGTCCCCATTGCTGTTAGCAATTTATCTCGAACCCTATCTACATCCATCTGATAATGGATAACACATCCATTATCAAGATCACTGGTGTCAGAGTTCAAATCACTGCTTATGCTGATTACATGGCTGTATATTCCGCTAACTCCATCAACCCTCGTATTGAAGATGAGTCCTCTGGATTTGGCATAGCATCTGGGTATAAACTGAACACTAATAAAACACAGATTATTTTAAACTACACACCGTGGGGAAAGGATTGATGTGTAACTGATATTTAGGAATCAAAATATCTAGTTGTCTGGGAGCTATCATACAATTAAATTACAAAGATTTACTCAAACAATGTATTTTCAAAATGCGCCACTGGCTTCAGTTACTGATAAATCTCATTAGATGATGTAATCTTGTGAAAATTAATCTTCCAAACGTTTTGTATTTATTTCGTGCAACCTCACTGCTTGCGCCAAATTCTTTTTTCAGGTGATTAGATTCAGTCATTGGCAGCTTTTTATGGGGGTTGGAGGTATCAGATAGCTAGAAGGTCAATCTGATTCATAAAGCTATCTCAGCAAAAGGGTGATTTCTGGGGACCCTTTGGACAGCATATCCGCTGTCCTTTAACTGATAGAGGGGCTGAAAGAACACTGTCTATATACAAATTGGTCATGGGTACAGAAACCAGTAGGTTCTTTACTAGTCAAAACCCTATTTACTTTAAACGAGTGAAGTTTCAGACAATTCGAGATACCTGGAAAACATGGTGTGAGTGTGGCAAAAGTTACCATACCTTAACATCAACTCATCCATGCAACTTTGAGTAACACGTTTTTTCTTTTGGTTTTTCATGATTCCGCTTATCACATTGAGACAGGAACAGAACTTGTATTCAATAATGGTATGCTGTCTTATCAAATTCTAAAGTAAAAGATCTGGCAGACTTGTCTGATAGATGGTAAGTCAAGACCAGGCAGATAAATCATCCGCATGGAATTGGACAATCGTTTACCACACCTACGCACAGTTATTATCTGACAGATTAAAGCTACAACAATTTAAAAATGCTTGCTTGTTGAATGATACGACTGAACAAATTCCAAATGGAAAAAAGGGAAAACTCAAAATAGTGCTATTCCTGACTTTTGAATGTCGATATACTACATATGTTTACCAATTGCCCTACGCTTTGCAATATTGGAATGAAGTTAATTGATGTTTGTCTACTAGACTCAAAATGGATGTGGAGCTCACTGCGGTTAATATCATGCTGGGACATGAAATGAACGTTCCTGACCGAAACGCCCCATTTCTATTTATTCCTAAAATTATTTCAATATTGTATATTGCCCAAGAGTGGATAAGTCAACTCCCACCCTCGATGAGTAACTGGTGGCAATTAATGTGTCATTTTTTAATGCAATTGAATTCACTATCCTAAAAGCCAAAAGGAATTTACTATCCTAAAAGCCAAGAGGGAAATAGGTCGTCAGATATTGTACTTAATTTGAGAACAATTGTTTCGACCAGAATAGCATTTTTTTACTTTTCTCTTTTGTTTTGACTATTGTTTGCTTCGTGCCTCATGCTGTATGTTTATTACTTAATTTTCTTTCAACACGTTGTATATTTGTATTTATTGATGCCCTTCCCTCCTTACAGAAATGAAATAAAAAAGATCGTTTTAATCAATGGTTTTAATCAATGTATTACAATAAATTAAGTGTTTATGTTGATAGAAAATACTTTTGTAACCCCTGAAATGTATTTACTATAAAGTCATTAAACAATTCTAGTTATTGTTTATTTAATCCATAGACTTAAATATTGATCTGTTTATTAATTGAAAGTACACACTTAATAATGGAGTATGTAGTAAAGGATTCTGGGGCAGATTTACAAGCCCCTTGCGCCACTTTTGCGTCATTTTTGCCATGTTAAAAATGACGCAAAAGTGGTGCAAGGGCCTTGTAAATAAGCCCCTCTGTATTTAAAAAGACTTTAATCTAGGTTTAGTAACATTCCGTGCCAACGTCATACATGTGCTAAAGTTATCTGCTAAAGTCTCTAAAGAAAGGAATAGTCGTTTTAAGCTGATTTTGATCTAATGTTTTCTTTAATTAAATTATGCAAAATACTACATTTGATATCCCTGAGGTATGTTTATTTATTTATTTTGTAATGCGCATGAATCATCCCCAAAGGGATATCTCGGCGCAGCGGGATCAGAAAAACGCAGGGCAAGGATCTAGAGAGATTATAATAATTCCGTTTTTAATAATTTTCTAAAATTGTGATGCACGGTGCATTCTCGAAGAACGTAAATCAAGGACAAGGCCGTAAAATGATCTGAGAAAGTTATGATACCAATTGGTAGCTTTGCCTACGCTAATTTACCACTCGTTATGGCAGCAGGGCCTGCAAAATTAGCAGAAATTATGCTCTGCATCTTAATGCATATTAATTAGCCAGAAAATCCACCTACCATGGACCAACATTTAGATCCGGTTACCACGCTCGAAGGATGTTACTGAGGAACACGTTTCTTGGCTTTTGTTGCATGCCAGTGGCAATTCAGGTTTGGAGTTCTGTAATGGCTGTAATTGTTTAGAAATAAGATCACTAGGAAAGCTCCCATGTTAGCGGATCGATCTTTTTAAAAATGAAGTGAGCTATTGTTGTATCCCGACTTGCTGGATACGTCATTCTTTATTGTATGTACATGTATGCAAGTATAGCACATAGATGGTGTATGGTTTTGGTTGTCAGAGACATGAGACTATTTGGAAGGACCCAAATTAGCTTGACTAAGTCCTGGTTAGCTTAAAGCCGGATGGACATTTGGATCAAATTCCTAAATTGTATGATTAATGTGTCTGAATTTGGACTGAAGTTCTGTGTTTTGTGACTGTGTCCCTTGCATGTGCTTTAACTCAGGAAAATATTTTAGGGGCAGGAGAAGCTTCAAACTGGCAATAATAAAAGTAGGTGGTGCCCTGCCGGTTTGAAAAATTTCTACAGATAAATATGCAGGTGGAGCGGACGCGAGTACTATATGTAATAAAAGCAATAGGGCGCCTTCATAAAAACAATTACTGAAGCTTGTGAGATGGTGAAAAGCGGCAGGTGGAAATTCCAGCTATTATTATATTTTACAAATAAAATATTGAAATAAGTGCAGTATATTCTATAGGTAAAAATATTGTTTAATGATACAGTCACTGAAAGTGCTTCATATTTAATTGGAACAAAGTAGCGATAACTATATTTTTTTATTTCAATTAAAATGCTAATGAAAAATGGTCCTAAAATGTGTTTGTGGAGGTTTCTTTTGATCTACTGTTATTTGTTGTGCACCGTGTATTCTCTTTCTCCACCACATTTCTTTAATATATTTTGGGAGAGTGAATCAAAGGTTCTCTGCCATTCCTTTAGCTGTTAATAATGTTATCTTGCTATTATCACCAGACTCCTTATTTAGACTCCAAGAGCCAGTTGCACTCCGTTCACAGTTTTTTCATTCAGCTATTTATAGCATAGCTAGGAGTGTGCGTTGATTGAGCTAGAGATCTAAAACTGATAGTACTCCTTCTCTGGGCCTTTGATCAAATGATGTGTGCGGTAGAACCAGGCCTGTTAAAGAGTCATGGGCCAGTGGAACACCTTAAGCACTTCTCGTTCTTGTCCTGTCAGCCAACTGTCCAGATCTAGGACTAGCATTCTTACCAGGGATCACTTAGGCTTGTGTCATTTAAGTGACTAGGAATGAGATCCTTCCTCACTGACTACAAAAGTAAAAGAATGATTAGCCCTAATGCCGTTGACTAGTTCATGCAGATGTACCCATGGTTGGATGTCACTGGGAATCAATCTTGAAGTGATCTATCTTAAAGCTCATTCCCCGGCTCTGGAAGGTGGAATTGCTAAGTCATGATGTCCACATAAAGGGATTTGTGAAGTAAATGTTATACAGGAGAAATATATTTTGTCTCTTTCTCCTGTTCTTAGGTCTGGAATTAGCCAAGACCCCTTGTTTTTAATAAAAATATTTATACTATACATACTTATTTAGAGGGGCTTTAAGGCAGATCTCTTTATCTATTGGTCTGCTATACTGCCATTCACATTTCTCTCCAACCCAATACGGCGTACATCTTAAGGCACAGGGTCAGTCAGACCACTTCATCAATTGGCTTACTTGACTGTAAGTAGTAGCACTCCTGGTGCAATGTGTGCATTTATTTTAAAAATATATAATTTGGTTTTCAGATAATATTTGTTTTCATACAAAAACCATTCACAAACAAAATAAGCATCGCAAAGCCAAAAGGTCAACAGCCTAAGTCAGACTTATTTGCTTTGACAATGCTTATTCATCTTAGTAGCCGACTGCTACATGCTCACCCACTAGTCTTTTATCTACAGCCTTGATGTAATAGAGTGCAAGCTTAATGGGGGAGGTAGGTTGCTGCTAATAGTGGCTGCCGTGCATAGTTCTTAGGAAGCATGTCATTGCATCAGAACTATAGAAAGGAGCCGGCCAGGCACTGACCATTTTTTTTTTTTTTTTTTAAATGTCAAAAGGAGATGAACAGCATAAAAGTATTAACTTGAACATGAACTGCATTTTTTTCTTACATTGCCATTGGTTAAGTGCAATGTCATTTTTTTGCCACAGACTTGTCGGTTATTGAGGCATGTTTCTGGAACCGAACCTCTTGAAATAACCAGCATTCATGCAGAAGACACCTTTCAAGTGACTGGCCCACAGGTATGTTCTTTGCTATCCAGTAATATTCTACATATAGGCCGTCTTTAAATACTTTGATTATTAAGCATTCCGCCTGATGTAGGTGGCCTTTTACATAAAACTATTAGGAATGTGTGTATCAGTGGCGCAGCCACAGCAAAGCGCTATGGGCCGCGATGAGGCCAGGAATTTGGATCCCATCCCCAGGTTTAGTATGAAAGAAACAGCGACTAATTGGTCAAAATGGACCCCTCAGACTCTAGGGCCCAGGTGCCACTTGCGGCAGGCAGCTTTCTTGCTATGCCCCGGAGGGAGGGTTCTGTTCTCACACAATAGGCCTTTCCGCCATTGGAGTGCTTCATTTGCAGCCATTGAATTCTAATGGTTCTGTAGTCTGCAAACACGCTGCCAACAGAGAAATATAAAGAAGCAGGGGCGTAGCTACCAATTGTGCAGCAGGTGCAGTGACACCGGGTGCAAAGGGTTTAGCAGGTCACTGCACCCGCAGTATTGCTATTTATACTACCTCACCAGAGGCTAAAGGGCCCATGTCCCATGACTGCATTCGGGCAGATCGAACCCTGGTTCCAAAGCTGTGAAGAAGTGAGAGGCCGCGAGAGGGACGGCAGAGCTGTACATGTGAAGCAGTTTGCACGCTTGCACCCTCCAATGAACCGCAACTACTGCTCATTAGACCCCTTTCTGTGACCCTGCTCATCTCTGCTTCCTCCTGACAGCCGCCATGTTTCACTTGTCTGATATTGCTATGCCGTCCTAATTAATGGAAACTAAAAGGTCTGATATGATAAAAAAATATATATATATCACCTTGTAACAAAATGGATGTTGTTTAACAGTGGCCCCACATAGGATAATGGGTCTTAGCGTATACATACAATTTTGTCACAAAACAGCAGTCCACATCACAGAAAGATTAATATCAATGTTAAATTAAATGTTACAAATGTTATTGTAGATTTGATTTTCAAACACTGTCCAGCTCAATTTTTGTCATTTGAGGCCCAGAAGCTGCAATACTGCCACAGAAAGACTACCTTCATTGTAGTTGCATTCAGTCAACCCATCACTCTGCCCTATTTTGTCATTTGTTCAAAGCAGTGAAAAAGTGGTGGAACTCTTGGAAATGCCCAATAGAGGGTGGTTTTAAAGACTGAGTTAGATGTAGTGTGAGAGGCGGAGGAGTAGGCAGGTTTAGCATAGAGCTTTATTCTAAATAGGGTAGAGGATGAAGGGGTACGCGAGATGTGAAAGAGCAGTCATTTTTGCAGCTACTAACAGAATAATTATGGGGAAGGTTGATTTCTGGACCGATGGAAATAACTCTTAAATTGTTACCAGAAGAATGTATTATTTTTCAAAAGGCAGATATGTGGGGACTTAGGTTGTGAGATTTATTAAAGTAATGTTTTCACTGCTTATTCAGTAACGTTTCACACAAGAGAAACTTTTTATACTTGAATCACACTATTCCTTAACAGAGACTGGAACCTTTGCACTAAGAACTTGTATACTATCCCAAAAATCTCTGTTGTGATATACTGGCCATAGAGTCTTAACCATCAAGTGCACAGATTAGCAGAGATTTTTATATCCTTCTATTATTGTGATGTTTTAACATGTTTATTATTGTGTGTGCTATCTTTGTATGGTTGCTCTGTTTTCCTTGTGCCTCCTTGCTCTGATCTTTCTTACTCTACGTTCCTAAAATCTTTACTGCTGATTACACTTTATCCTTTGGCAATCCAAGCCCGAGACTAGTCTGGATTTGGCTGTCAAGCATAAGGACTTCAGTACTATACTTAAAAATATTTTCTGACTTTGTAAGTCATTTCAGGAATCTAGACTCATGCTTCCATATACAATGCTACCTACTGGCTCTGCATGTGATTTGCAGTCACATTCTTCAGAAACGACATTAGTGTGAAGTCAGGAGAAGAGGGCAGTTTACCTAATCATGAGGCTGGTGATGACAGGAGGTGTGGAAAAAGGGGGCTTTAACACCTCGCATCTTTTTAGGACCTTCCAAACATTCCACTCGAACAAGACCTTAAGTTATTGTAGGGAAAGGCACTGGGCACATTGCAAGGTGCACCAACAGACATGCACATTACAAGATGCACCAACAGACATCTTCTGAGGCCCGAGACATCTATGAAGAAGAGTATTCCTTCGGTGCTGATGAAATTGAGGATACTGACCCTTCCTTAACCCTGGCTGCCAAGGCATCACCCAGTCCAGAGGCAGTTTCATTGAGCTCCTCAGACCATGAAGAGGAGGACATCGACCCAGCACTAAAGACTTTGAATAAAGACCATGCCCAGGGTCGTAAGTACACCACCTGACTGACACCAATGCCACTAAGTCAGGGTCACACAAAAAAGTCCACCCAGAGTGAGTTGGAGTTGGACATTGAGCGCCAAGCAAAGATACTAGAGACTGCCCCTCGAGGCACCAGTTGGCACCAGGAAAAGGCTTCGAAGTTGAACAAAGCACTTTCCAGGGGCGTCCACCCACACAAGTCATTGAGCCCGACCCGGACTAAGGGTATCGAACCTCCACGCTAACAACCTAAGTAGGCACCAAAGCTGGCGCTGAAGATTCCATCAATGCTTCAGTAACCGCCAGATCTGAGGAATCTAAGTTGCCAATCTTGCAGAGAATTCACGACAACCTCTATGCCAGACAGCAGTGTCTTTTCATTCACTGCTTCACTGGGATGTTCTTGGTAAATCCTCCTCCTTCGCCGTCATCAGAGACATTGTTTCTGAAAAGAAGGCTCGCCTTTGAGGGAGAACCCTCTTCAAAGGCCCCTCCCCAGGACAGATGAAACATAGGGCTAGCCCTCTGCCTTATGTTCCACTTCAGCCTCCTCCCCCACCTCTGCCACTAACTCCACGTCCTCCACCATTAAACCCAGGTACACCATCACTTCCACTAGAGTCACATGAGAGGTCTCCATGTACTTGTTTCAGACATGGACAGCCGTGCAATCCCGTTGCCCCAAATGATCAGCCCTTAGAATGAATTTAAACTAATACCTGGTCAAGGCATCCACACCTGCACACAGAAAGAACAGGACTTCCTCATGGAAACATGCTGCAAATCGGAGCAGACAGTGTAGTTCTCATCCATGATCAAAAGCATGCTTAAACCTGATCCAGACAACTTTATAGAGCCAGTTAAGGCTCAGGCGGTGGCACCAAGGGTCGAATGAAAATATAAATCCTCACTTAGCAACCCTGTCTACATCAGAAGCCAACTTTCCCTGGACTCCTTCATGGTTCAGACCACCTGAAAAAGGAAATTCACCCAATCAATCAGGGGCTTCTAAAGCGCGCTACTCACCCGTGAGGGTCTCAAGGCGCTGGGGGTGGGTGGGGGGGGGGGCGGCGGGTGGGGTGCAGCTCTGGGTCAGCGAACAGCCAGGTCTTGAGGCTCTTCCTGAAGGTGTGCAGGGTAGGGGAGCATCTGATGTTGACTGTGAGCTCGTTCCAGGCCTTGGCTGCGACGTAGGAGAAGGCTCTTCCACCTGCTCTGTTTCTGCGGATGCACCGGGTCTCTGCTAGGGCGAGGTCGGCAGAGCAGAGGTTTCTTTTGGGTACCCAAGCTATAAGTGATGTCCTGCAACCTTATAAGGAAAGTAAAAAGAGTGATGCTGTAGGCAAAAGGGTAGCAATAGGGGCAGCCGCCCATTCTCATATAGCCAATTCTGTTGGGCTCCTCTCTGGATATGGTAGGTCCCAGTGGGAATAGATGCAGGAATTGATCAAACACTTTCCAGAGGAGTACAGGAAAGGTGTAAGGAAATAGTGTCTGAGGGCAAGTCTACCCTGAACACCAACATACGTTGTGCACTTGATGCTGCTGACATACATTCCAAAGGATTTAACAACCGTTTTCTCCTCAGGGGGCACCCAAGAATTGCATCTCTGGGTTCAAACCTTGGATCCCAGCAGAATTTCCTAAATCTATGGTACAACTGGGAACATCTCTTTGGCCCTCAGGTTGACAAAATGTTTGAGAAAATATAGGGGGACACGAACATTGTGAATTCCATGGGTACCATGCAAACTCCAACTACTAGAGGTAAGCTGGGGAAGGAGCCAAGCCCACTTCACCTGATCGGCTGCAGTTCTGCCAATAACAGCAGCAGACATTCCATCATTAGGGTGGTAGGGACTACACCAGGGGTGTATGTAGGGGCAGCAGCGGAGGCTAGGGCAGAGGTGGCTCTGGTAAAGGTGCTTCCAACTTCAGTGACTTGTTCCAGCTCCACCCCCCTAGATCACACATCATCTAATCACATCAGACCAGTTGGTTTTAGCGGTGGTCCACCACGGCTACTGCCTACATATTTGACCCCGTTGACACATACTCAGCAAAGACCATCTCTGCCTTCTCAACGAAGAGGTCCAATAGCTTTTCCAGAAAGGTACAATAGAGTGCCTCCATACCAACAAGGAAAGAAAATCTACTCCCTGCAATTTTCCATCTTCAAAAAAGGGCAGCTCCCTCAAGCCTATCTTATACATCAGGCCTCTCAACAAGTACAACGTGTTGGAACATTTCCATATGACTACCCTACAGGATGTCACCCCCCTGCTCCGACAAGGTGATGATATGAGGGTGTCTGATCTCATGAAAACCAACTTTCACATACTCATTCAATCTGCCCATCAATGATACATTCTTTTTGGGGTAAGTAGAACCATTATCAATTTAAAGTAATTTCCTCCCGGAGTCACTACGGCTCCAAAGGTGTTCACGAAGTGCCTAGCAGTGATTGCCGCTGACCTGCGAAGGGGGATGGGGCACTCATATCTCTTCCATACCTTGAAGATTGGCTTATGAGCGCAGCGGTGGGCACCAATGCCTGGCCCACACTCAGGCAGCTATCTCCCTGCTCCAAAGCTCAGGATTCCCCATAAATGCAATCAAGTCCCATCTCCAGCTTCAACAGATCCAGCCCTTCTCACGGTCCTTGTTGTACGCAGTTATTCGGAAAGCCTACCCCATCCAACAAAAAGTGTTGGCATTCCACCAGCTGCTGCCTCTTTTTCAGCCCAATTGTCAACTTTCGTCAGAACCGTGATGTGCTTTCTAGGGATGATGGTCTCATCAATCTCCATAGTACCTCATGCCAAGCTCCATATGCTCCCCCTACAAGAGGGCTTTACAGGGAAATGGGCAAAGGGTCACTGGGAAGATCTACTGTTGATGAAGGCCAGCACTCAATGTTCACTGGTGACCAATTCCGCAAATGACCACAACTCAGGATGCCTCTCTCACAGGCTGGGATGCACATCTCAATGACATGACCGTACAGGGGTTGTGGACCCCTCAGTACAAAGGATCCCACATCAGTTACCTGAAATTTCAAGCCATACAACTAGCCCTCAAATTGTTCGTCCAGGTCATTCGAAGAAATTTAGTTCTCATCAAGAAGGGCAACATCACTGCCATGTATTACCTACAAAAACACAGCAGCACATACTCCCCCAAGCTATCAGCACTAGTACAGGGGATTTGACATTGGGCGATCCGCTGCAACATATAACACAAGTGGAACACATTCTGGAGGTGGAAAGTGACTTTACAGACCTGCTCATCAGGACATATCAACAAGTCCACAAGAGGGAACACCACCCGCAAGACCTCCACAGGTACTTCCATCATTGGGGTACGCCGCAAAAAGACCTGTTCACCATCCCTGAAAATACAAAGTGCCCATGCTTCGTCTCCAGATACCCAAGCCCATAGTCAATGGGCAATGCACTATGTATGAATTGGTCAGTGATCTATTTGCATATGTTTTTTCTGTCCCTCCCACTTTTCCCATACCTAGGGCCATTTTACACAAAGTGCCCTGAGAGCGCAACGGGTGTGTGCACCCACTTTGCGCACCCCCAGTGCACTTTGGTATCATAGAAGGGGCTGCAGACGCTTGTTCATCCCCTTTTGTAATACTGATAGCACTGGAATACATGTAGTGCCAGCGCTATCTGGAGAGGACATTCCCTCATTTGCAAGGGGCACGGCAAATGAGGGAATCTCTTTGCCTCTGTACCTGTGCTGTATTATGGATGCAGGCGCAACGGCAAAAAAGCTGTCAGGAGATTAACTAAAAGTGCACCACAAAAAGGTGGTGCACTATACGTGCGCCCTCTGAAGAAGAAAAGGGGGTTTGCCGCCTGCACTGTGATACACAGAGCTGCTTTTAAACAGTTGCTTCTTATTTCATATGAATGCGTTGCTCCCAGGGCAGCGTGCGTTCACAGCTGCCCTGAGGACAGCTCATTTAGCGTACTAGGGCGCACTTTCCCTGTCTTCACTCGCAACACCTTTTGAAAGGTGCGCCATGGCGCAAACAGGGACAGTGCACCTTGTCCTTTAATACGGTCCCTTGTGAGAAAGATGAGACAAACATCTCTGATTCTCATCCTAGTGGTTCCACCGTGGGCCATTCAACCCTGGTACTCCATGCTCATGAAGGTGTCTGTGAGCCCCCACGAGAAGTTGCCACTCAGGTCAGATCTTCTGACACAGAGACAAAGCCAGACTAGATACTCAGATTCTAGGCAGCTCAAACTAGTAATGTGGCACTTGAGATCTTCGAATTAGTTTATTTAAACCTTTTCCAAGAATGTATAACCATTCTACAGGAAGCCCATAAGCCCACTACATAGGCCTATGATACCACAGAGTGGAAGAGGTTTGTCCACTACTGCCTTTCCAAACAACTAGACCCCTTGAACCTTAGTGTCCAGGACATCATCTGCTGTCTGTTACATCTGCAGAAGCCATACCTTGACTATATGTCAATATGCCCACACTTACCTCTTGTTGGGGTTTACATGAAAAACAGGGAACATTCAACCCCTTTCAGGGTTCCAGTAGCCAATTTTTCATGGAGGGTCTTAAGAGGGTCATTCCTCCAAGAACACCCCCTGCCTCCTTATGAAATCTTAACATAATCTTCACAAGATTTGTGGAACTATACTTTGAACCATTGCACTCATGCCCCCTCCAGATCCTTTCTAAGAAGATAGCTTTCCTTGTGGCCATTTCTTCCCTTTGTCACATCAGTGAACTACAAGCACTGACTTTACAAGAACCCTTTATTCAACTTCACAAAGACTGGCTTGTTCTCCGAACCAGTCGCACATTTCTCCTGAAGGTGGTATTGCCCTTCCACCTTATCCAATCTATAAAGCTTCTTCGTGCAACCAGACCTGTTAACGGAAAGAACTTTGCACATGCTAGACGTCAAAGGAGCTCTCATGTATTACATCAACAGGAAAAAGCCAAGAGTAAAAAGGCTAGACAGTGGAGCCCTTTAGACCTCAGCACCTGACTTGCTATCCCTATCCTGTATGTATATGTTCTGGGACTACCCAGAAAATCGTGTGCACACTGAAAGATACCCACTGTCACAATGCAATTCCAATACAGGAATGTAACAATTTAAACAAAAAGCACAGGTGCACCACCAATAGACTTAGACAAAGAATTTTATAGAATCCATGTCCACAAGTATTCTTCCAGATTCTTCTTTTATTTCAATGAGGTTCAAAACATGATCAAAATTATCAAAATACAGCCGACGCGTTTCGTCCTTTTCAAAGGACTTCTTCAGGCGCAATAAATCTGTTCAATTGGTAGCGTTGTAAACGGTCCAAAAACAAGAGGAGTAAGTGAGGTATGATGTGCTTCCGTCATGAAAAGTATTATGCTTGAGATTAAAGCAGCGCCTTATCTATAATGGAAGGCAGGTGTATGTATAATCACTCCAAGAAGAGGAAATCCATAGTCCCGGGAAAAGGATATCAAAAAATTGAATGCAACGTTGCAGCAACCGGCCAGAATCAGTCGGGGTATTCCTCTTTCGTCAGTGGAAGCGCGTCCCGCTTCCACTGACGAAAGAGGAATACCCCGACTGATTCTGGCCGGTTGCTGCAACGTTGCATTCAATTTTTTGAAATCCTTTTCCCTTATTTGGGACTATGGATTTCCTCGTCTTGGAGTGATTATACATACACCTGCCTTCCATTATAGATAAGGCGCTGCTTTAATCTCAAGCATAATACTTTTAATGACGGAAGCACATCATACCTCGCTTACTCCTCTTGTTTTTTGGACCGTTTACAACGCTACCAATTGAACAGATTTATCGCGCCCTGAAGAAGTCCTTTTGAAAAGGACGAAACGCGTCGGCTGTATTTTGATCATTTTGATCATGTTTTGAACCTCATTGAAATAAAAGAAGAATCTGGAAGAATACTTGTGGACATGGATTCTATAAAATTCTTTGTCTAAGTCTATTGGTGGTGCACCTGTGCTTTTTGTTTAAACAGGAAAAAGCCCTTTCGTAAGTCTGACCAGCTTTATGTCACCTTTACAAAGCCTCACATAGGCCATTCGATCCATGATGCTGGGATGACAAGCTGGGTAGTCAATTGCATCCAAACCTGCTACCACAAAGCTTAGAGAATCTTACATGTTCAACCCAAGTTGCACTCCACCCGTAAGAAAGGGACAACCATGGTTTCCTTGGGCAACATTCTGCTAATTGGCATCTGCAAATCGGTCACCTGGTCCACCACACACACGTTTACCAAGCACGACTGTGTGGACATCCTAGCTCGCCATCAGGCTCTGATTGGCCAGACCATCTTAGAGATTTTGTTCTAGATACCTACATCAGACACACGCTAGTCACTGTTTTACAAGGGTACTGCGTTATAGTATATGCAGAGCATTTGTATCTACAGCCACACATGCAAGAAACGGATAATGTTACTTACCATATAAGCCTCTGTTAGTAGCATGTAGTGCTGTAGATTCACATATGCAAACTCTCCTCCCTGGAAGATTGTGTTGATTAACTAATAATGTGCAGAGTGCACCATGCTCCATTTTCATTCTCACCCTCTGTGCGAAAAACAATCTAAGATGGAGTATGCCAATGTGCATTGCCCTCTGAGAGAGGACTCACAGCACATATTGTGCCTCGAAAGACTTCTTTGAAGAAAAACATTCTGCAAATGTCTGAGCCCAACACTAGATGACGGGTATGCAGATCATGTGAATCCACAGCACTACTGGCTACAACTGAATGCTTACAAGGAAAGTAACATTTTCCTTTTGCACTTTGCTAGATTAGTGCTTTTGGCATGGCACATAAAATGACAGTTTGCCTCACATACACTGTGCAGAAATAGCATCTGCTATTTGACCAAGGCCTTCACACATGAGGCTTTTAGCTCTACTAGACATGAAATGTAGTGGTGTGGACTTCACACATACAAGTACTCTCTTTTTTTCAGTATGATTCCATTTTTCCAGACATCCATTTTAATAACAGCAAAGACTGCATTAGACCTAAAATCATCACCTATTTCTGTTTGGATGGGCCAGGCACATAAGGCAACAGGTCAATGGCAGTGTTTAAAGTTGAAGGCGATGCATGAGCTCCTGTCCAAGAAGATGTCAAGTACTTGCTGGTCACCATGATACACAAGGAAGATAACCTTCATTCTCACTGAGGTCTTTCATGGCACCCATGACAAACAAGGCAACAGAAGAGCTGCATCATTAATCCCTTTGGATGGGGGAACATGGCGGCCGTCAGTAAGCGCTGAGCGGTCGTGGGCTCTCACCTCTCTATCGGATGAGGAACTAAGCACGCAGGATGGGCGTATCTAAAGCGGAGCAGCGCTAGGAGTTTTGTGGCATACTTGCGGTCTCGTTGCGGCGTCTTTTTCGATCTTTTCGATTTTTGGTTGGGCTTGGCGCTTCGGCTCGGCTTGGCTTGGGCTTCTGCTGGTCTCCGCTCTGGGCTGTGGGCTTGGGCCCTGGACTGTGCGCTAGTGCGAGGGTGGCGGGGACTGCGGCTGTGGCCACCGAAGCTGCTACGTCACCGCGAGGTGGAGTCTGGGCGGAGGCGGTACTGCAGCTGGCGAGAGGACGGCGGGCGGCGGCTAGAGTGGGGTTTCCCAACACGGGGAGCCCGCTACCGGTCTTGGTCGTGGTCGGCTGGCAAGACTGCGGCGGAAAGGAAACAAAGGAAACAGCGGAGAATGAGAGTCCCCCGCCAATGACCCCGGTAAGGAGAAAGAGGAAGGGGGCGCGGGGGCTCTTTTTAGAAGGCAACAGCATTACAAACAAATCCAGTGTGAGTAAACCAGGTGCCCCCGGGCCACACCAACTAGAGGGGTGTCTGAAATCAGCAGAAGGCGATAGTGGAGGCTGCAGTGTACCCCAAATAAGCAGCAGCAGCAGCCTAAATAGGTACACTCTTCGGAGCAAAGGCATTTGGGGGCAGGATTTGTCGCTTACAGAGAGCCTTTCAGGCAGTATTCCACCTAAAATAATACAAGTGGAGAAAGTGACCACTCGATCACAAGTGGAGGGCAAAAAAGCTATAAAAGCAAAAAACAAACAGGTTAAACTACCTAAATCAGGGAGCTCCCGCGTCACTCCTTCCCTGCGCACTTATTTTAAAGTACAAGCTCAAACTAGAACTCCAGGTATACAGTTAAACCAAAACCTAGAGAAATTTGAGAGTCCATACATAGTGCCCCCCGGAAAACCTAGCGCCAGAAGAGGCTCAGGGGCTATGGAGCAGGGAAATAACACGATTCTACTGGAGAATAGCTTTTCTTGTCTAGCAGAGGATACGGCTTTATTACAAAATGGTTGTATTCAACCAGAAATGGCGCAGCAAACCTCCGCTACCACAAACCCCACTACTATTGCTAGCTCCGTTCCTTCTGCCTCTTTTTCGAACCCCTCCCCGAGTATTGACTCCACTCTAGCTGGATCACCAATGCAATAAGCTGATCAAGGGGGGGGCCCCGGAGAGCAGATAGCGGGGGCCAGCTCTATAACAGAGAACCTGCTCCTAAACTTGATCTCGGAGATGAGAGAAAAATTCACAATTTCTGAAAATAATCAATTGAAGATTCAGGGGACCTGTGAGGCACTGGAAGTAAAAATAAACGACATTATGGGCCGAGTGGAAGCGGTAGAAGCCACAGTAGAAGATCTTTCGAAAAAGGTCACGGAAAATACAGTGGAGATCAAGAAACTAAAACTGAAAGATAAACTCTGGGCAGACAAGCTGGAAAGTTTGGAAAATAGTGCCAGACGAAATAACATTTGGATCTTAAATATTCCTGAAGACCTTGAGGGGGGGGGATATTAAAACCTTTATAATTGATCTCCTAAATGACCTCCACCCAGAAATCGAGAAGGCGACACTAGAAAATGACATCCAAAGGATCCACCGAGACCCCTTTAGTAGACGGGTAGGAAAGAAAACCCCCAGGAAAATATTAGTGAATTTTAAGTCATACTCCATAAAAGAAGCGGTTCTCTCTCAGGGGTTAAAAAGGGGAGTTTGTAACAGGGGAGACTGGTCATTCCGCATAAGATCGGATATATCACGCACCACACAGGACAGGCAGTGGGAATTGGGAAAACAGATACAGGAGCTGAATAGCTTAGGAGCCACTGCGAAACTCCAATTCCCCACCTCCCTGAAGGTGATGTGGAGGAACAAAATGTATAACTTTAGAGATCCTGAAGAGGTTAGTTCCTGGATTCAACAGGTCAAAAGCTCATCCAATTAAGGTTTTTAATATTTACTCAATTTCCCTATCTGATATGAGAGGGTGAGAGACAAAGAAGAGAGGCTTTTAGTATGCCTCTAGAGATGAGGGAGGGTTCCCCAGGGAGGAAAGGGGAGGGAAGGGTTAAGGAAAAGCACCAAAGAAAAAACATAAAAGAAAAAATGTTAATCACAGGGTGAGGGAGCATTTTGGGAAAAAATAAAAAAAATTGTCCTCATTCACAAAATAATGCATTAGGAAGTAGGATTTTATGGCTGGAAGGTTTTTCTACTAAATACTGTCTTTTTAGTAATTATGGGTAGCTCTCAAGCTTTAAAGATCCTATCCTGGAATGTGAACGGGCTTAGGTTCCCTGCCAGAAGAGAGACAGTCCTGGAATATCTGCGACTTACAAACTACGATATTATACTTATTCAAGAATCACATCTTGTAAAAGAAGAGTGGGCAGGAATACTTAAAAAGCATAAATGGATAGAGCATTGTTTTGTCTCAGCACAGACGGTTCCGACAAAGGGAGTAGCTATTATTTTTAGGAAAAGTAACCGATTAGTTATCGGGAAGGTAGTGGCAGACACTCATGGTAGATGGGTAATTGCCAGGGCTAAGATCAATGTAACTTGGGTAACCTTTGTTAGCTATTATGGCCCTAATATCGACGATTCATCCTATCTCCAGTCCCTATTCCTTCATTTGGGAGATGTAAATGATCAAATTATAATGGGAGGAGACTTTAATGTCGTGTTAAACCCCAACTTCGACTCCACGTCAAAAAAGCTGCGGAGGCCACACCGAAAACTCGAAAAATCTTGAAACGTTTAATGATAGAGGGTGGTCTCCTTGATGTATGGGGAGAAAAAGGCATGTCCGAGGGCCGACAGGGGAGATTTTACCTATCATAATAAGAAATATGCCCACCGTTCAAGAATTGATTTCTTTTGGTGGATCGTATTACCAGTAGAGATACGATTAAAATTACCCATCTGCCAGAGCATTTATCCGATCATTCTGCCGTTTTATTAGAAATTATTTTAACTCATCGTCCCACTCCACCTAGATGGACTCTGAGCCGTGTAATACTTCTCGAGCCGTCAATTATTGATAAGTTAAAAATAGCGACAAAAGAGTTCCTCTCAATCAATGTAAACTCAGCAGCCCATCCCACTGTTTGGGATTCATACAAAGCCTTTTAAGAGGCCTATTAACTTCCCTCTCTATTATACACAATAAAAAAACAAAGGAAGCTATTAAAATAATGGAATTAAAAATTGCTCAAAAATCCATAGCAGTAGAATTAATGCCAACTGATACAGTTAAAATACAACAGTTATCCCTAGCTAAAAATGAATTGAATGACTATCTAGAGGCATTAAATTAAAAAAATGGGAGGCAAGTAGACTTGCCCACCATGAGTATGGAGAAGGGTGCGGAAAATTCCTGGCGTGGAAATCAAAATCTGACCTCGTCAGAAATACCGTGAAAAGTCTGAAATGCCCAAACACGGGGAGGATCATTGAAGAGGATTTGGAGATTGAGGAAGCCTTTGCTCATTTCTTCTCGGATCTATATTCTGAAGATTTAACTCCATCTGAAGACATGATGGAAGCCTTCTTTCGGGATCTTCAACTTCCCACTTTATCAGCTACTGACAGGGATAAATTGAGCGATCATTTTTCCTTAGAAGAAGTGCTGCAAGCTATTAAATCGTTAAAAAAAGGGAAAGCTGCAGGCCCCGACGCCATCCCAAGTATATATCATCTTGAAAGATGAATTAGCACCATTTCTACTCCAACTTTTTAAGTCAGTGTACTCAGGCGCACAGGCGGTACCGGCATCCTGGAATGAGGCCACAATTACAATAATCCTGAAGCCAAATAAAAACCCACAGTTTTGTGAATCGTATAGACCTATTTCGCTTTTAAACAGTGATCATAAAATCTATACCCAAATCCTCACAAAAAGATTAGATAAAGTGGCAGGTTCCATTATACATTCTGATCAAAGGGATTTTATGAAGGGAAGGCAGCTGAAAGAATTAACGCATGACCTTATCGAGGCAATAGATTTGGCAAGTTTATATCAGATTCCATTGGCAGTTTTAACATTCGACGCTGCCAAAGCTTTTGATAGGGTCAACTGGATCTTTTTAATAGAAGCAATTAATCGCTTCAATCTGGGAGAAACATTTGTGGCGGCAGTAAAGGCTCTTTATAAAAACCCCTCAGCAAGCGTTCTTGTTAATGGGAACCTGACAAAACAAAAAATCTTGCGAGGGACCCGACAAGGGTGCCCCCTTTTGCCCCTTCTCTTCAATTTTTACATCGAGCCTTTGGCATGTAAATTAAGATTAAGTCAAACTATTTCCCTTTTAGCTGTGTGGGTTGGGAAAAAAAATAGGTCTTTATGCAGACGATCTTATGATCCTGACAGGGAACTTAGAACAAGCGCTTCCAGAGATTTGGAATCAGTTGGAGAATTTTGGGAAGTTATCTGGATATTCTGTAAATCAGCAGAAGACCGAGCTGATGTTATGGAATTCTCCGTACAAAAGCGAGCTCGAAAAACAACAAATAAGATACCTTGTGGTACAAATCACCAAGAACATAGATAAAATAGCTCAACTAAATTTTGATAAAACTATGGTTAGTGTACGACAGCAGTTACAGGCATGGGAGCTTCTACCCCTTTCTATCATAGGGAGATCTAACCTGTTAAAAATGTCTATCTTGCCTAGGTTCATCTTTCTTTTCGATACCATCCCCTTGGAATTCTCTAAAATCTGGTTTAAGAAAGCGCAAGGGCCATTCTCCTCATTTATATGGGGTAGAAAAAACCCTAGAATTTCTCAGAAAAAACTCAGGAGAAAAAAACCTAATGGCGGTATAGCCACACCTGACTTATATTTTTACTATTGTGCTTTCCATCTCAAAAACTCACGTCAACTCTTAAACGACAGTCAATTCTACCAACCTCTCTTTAAAGCCCTAACAAAGGTACATAACACACAAGCTGACTTTTTTCTTTTAAAATTTGGTCACCCCAAATTCTTTAAGAAAGTTAGGTTGAAGATTCTTAGAGCTGCCATTAGAGTCTGGGTTCAAGTGAGGGCACTATTTGATATACCTTACTATAATCAAGAAACGCCGATCTGGGACTCTCCGGGTACACCAATTTGCTTGCAAGATGCCCTGGCCCTCCCTCTACGTAGAGCTGGGATAATAAGATGGGGAGAACTACTAGTAGAAAATGAATTAATCCCATGGCAGTGCCTGTCTGCTTCAACAAATAATTCGGTATCAAGATTCAAATATCTGCAACTTCTCGGATGGACAAAATCAATGAGTAAAGAACTAGCCGGGGATGGGGACTTAATAAAAACAATTTGTGCAAGATCAACACAAAAGGAAGTAGCAGTATGGTACTGGCAAATGATCGAGATTGGAGATAAAAAATCGAACCTGTTCACAGAGAGTTGGAAGAAGGACATGCCGGGCGAAGACCTCGAAACTCTCGGGCAAGTATCCATGTCTACCCTTTGTTATATGTGAAAGCTGCCTCTCTAAAAAAAATCATCTTTTCACTCTCCACAAAGCTTACTGGACGCCCCTGAAATTATCTAAGTTGGGGAATGGAGTGACAAGGAAGTGCCCGAAGTGTGATGACATCAATGTAAACGAGGTACACATGTTCTGGCAATGCCCTTCGATCGAGCTCTTCTGGGTTCACGTGAGTAATATCATCTCTGAAATTCTGGGGAGAAAGGTTGGGTTAACAGCATCGACAGTTATCTTTGGGGTAATTTCAAGTGAGATAGATAATATTGCTTTTTCAAGAAACCAGAGGGCATTACTCTTTGTCTTGATTCTTCTGGCACGAAGGGAGATTTGCATTAAATGGATCTCACCCGTTTCACCTACTAAATCAGAATGGATAAGCTCGGTACAACGTATTTCAACCCTTGATCGAGCAAGTAGAAGGGCCAAAAAACAAAATTCTGGGATTTATGGGATAGCTGGTTCACATTTTTTGCTTTCACTTAGTTTGGTTAAATTGTTTTTTATCACTTTGGGTTAACACAGCCAGAGTTACCCTTTACGGGAATATGCTCTTTGTATTTTCTTCTTTTTGAACTGATTCCGGACGTGGACATACCTGGTTTTTGTTAGTTTTATATCTACTGCACCTAGTGGTCCAATGATTATGAATCTGCTCGTGTGGCCGAAATGTTGGGAAACTAGCTAAGGCTAGGTGTGAATGGCCCATTAAAGAAGAGGAGCCCTGGTCATCGCCGACAAGCCCTGTTGAAAAAAGTGTCCGGGGGTTAAACTTTCCCATCCTTCAATGAGAAGAGACCGGGCCTCTTCTTTTTTCATGGTTACACTGGGCTGTAGTATATCGGACCGACCGGCTTTACATTCTTGAATTTCGAGCATGTTTTGTAGAATGAGGACTAAAAAAATAAAATAAAATAAAAAAAATAAAAAAAATTAATACCTTTGGATGAAAACTCTAACTCTAAAAGTAAGAGTAAGAAACTTGAATCATAACAGGAAAAAGAAACAGAATGTGACCACTCCAGTCAGTTACAGAGCACCGAATGAACATAATAGGCAACTTCAATAGGGATTAGCTCCTCCCAGCACCAGAGGACTTATCAGTGAATACTAAGGCAAGTGTCTGAGCGAGAACAGAGAATGCGCCTGTGTAGTGTCCAGATGCCATAATGGCAGTCCTTTAATGAGTCTCCGCTATTTTACTGTAGACTGGTGCACATAGAACAGCGATGCTTGCAGAACCACTGCCAGAGGTTAGGGATGGGAAGCCGCAGCGTCATGAAAGCACCAGAACACCAACAGGCACAGTCTTGCAATCCCAACTTTAGGCTCAGAGAAAGACTGAGCACTCAAAGATATAGCACACATCAATAGAGACAGTGCTGTACAGACCGACGAACAGCAATGCTGTTCCAGCAGACTGAGCAAGTGAAATTGAGTAAGCAATTTGGGAGGACATTGTTGTGGGGAAAGCCCACGTATACATAAGTAAAACTCAGGATAACCAAAGTCCTCCAAATTCAAACTCTACTGGAGAGGGCACGAGAAGGTCTGAGTCTTTAAAGACCTCACTGTGTGGGTTTGAGTCAATTGCAAGAATAAATAAAAAAATCAGAGCACACAAGCTCAGACTGACTGAAAATATCTGTTTTGTGTCAAAAGTTGTAGGTAGCTTATTGGATTGGTGGATTGGCCGGTAGAGTTTAGAGAATGGAAGCCTGTCCCTTCATCTATATGCCATAATGATGAATAGCAACATATGCATCTTACTCTAGAGGTTGAGCCCACAAAGGTCTTTTGAATCTGCAGGACAATGAAGGGAAATTGGACATTTCTGAAGCTGAGTCCAGCCCTGTAAATGTATCTCTTCTATAATTTGGCCTAGTAGTTAATTGGACCATGGCATCAGAACATAAGGATAACACCCCCAAAATCTTTTAAGTACAGACAGAGTATAACTGGTGGCTGTGCACGTTAGACATGCTGCATAACATAACTTACACAATGTTTTGAAAGAGAGAAACTATTCCTAAGAGCAGTCAGAAACATACTTTCCTTTTGATTTGGGATGTAAAAACCCACATTCTGCTATATATTATCTAGCAGGAAGCCAAGCTGATCTGATATGCGGGGCTAGTGTTATATGGCCCCTAGGGACATTGTCGACATTGCTAAGCTAGCATGAGCTTTGCTGCCATGATGCTGCTTTTGCGCATGATACTACATGACTTTATTTTTGCAAGACTCTGTTTATGCCTTTCACATGAGAACTGTCTGCCTTCACGTTCTCTGCTGAAGTTCCTGGAGTTTAGTCTGAACACGATGTGCAAGGTCGATAAACAATGCCCCTTGTTATTCTGTTCTGGTCAGTCCCTAGCACCTAGAAACAACATGCTAAACACAGCTGCAAAGCGGGAGACTCGTGCTTTGATATTACGGGGATGCATGTTGTTTTAAGACACATTTGGAGAGAGCCCTTTCCATGGAGAAGAGCTATGCTGTTCCTATGATGTAAACCTTACATCCAGGCTTTAAGGTATGGGGTCTGCTGTCAAAGCCCAGAGATCTTCCTTTATGTAATAAACTTCTTCCTGTCAAGGGGAGGGTGGTTAGGCCTTATAATCCTTTTCCCGCTGTCTTTATATAATGACTTCCCCCTTTGTACTCTATGGAATTGTAACAATGCTAATTGTTTTGAGTTTATGCATTTTGCTGCTGGTATTGGCTCGTATACTGTATTGTAGAGCACGATAGTTAAAATAAACATTTTAAACTATTACAGTGACTCTGCCAATTCTTATTGTGGACAAGTACGAGTGAGCGAGCGAAAGGGTATGTCTTGCTACCGCGATTCCTGAGAGAGTCGGGAGTGTTGTGTTCTGGGTTGTCTAATCATTTGTAGCTTTGTGATTTTGGAGGAGAACAAATGAGACACTATAGCTAGTCGGTTTTGGGATTTTGGGCACTAAGGTGGTAGGTTGGTACACCCCTATACACCGAGGTCCTGTTTTCCTGCGCATAGTTCTGTGTAGGTGCAGAATTCCCGCAACACTAGACTGGCCGTAGCGGGCACCGGGCGTTTTCCCGGTGGTCTGGAATGGTGGGGGACGGTTTTTGACTTGTGAGGGCCGGTTTTGTTACTGGGGGATGGTTTTGCAGCAGTGGTGCAATATCGGCCCCCTGTAACAAAAGTGGCAGCGGTGCTTGACACTAGCACCCCCCACCCTCCCCCACCCTGTGCTTCTGAGTAGCACCTCGTCCCCCCTTCCCGGGGCCCGTCAAGAGGAATTGCCAGGGCTGGTTTCTGTTCCCAGTCGGGCCGTGATCATAGTTTGCACCACTGCAGTGTGTGGAGAACGGTTTTCAACAAAAACATTCAGCAATTAATTACTCCTTTTGTAGATTTGTCAGTTCCAGACTTTCTGTCATTTTTGCCTCCATGGATCACACTGTTATCACAATTCTAAGTCTCACTAGTGCAGTGGAAAGGGTAATGGCTCTTTTATCCTGGCGGGACCCACAGTCAGGTTAGATAATTGTTTTTTACTTATTGCCAGCTTACAAAGGTCTGAATAACTGCTACATCAAAGAGGGACTTGCACCTCCCTCTTCCCTACCTGCTCTGCACCATGGAGGTGAGTGCATACTGAGGTCTGGGGACTGAGACCGGGCTGCAGTGCACGTGCACCACAACTGATTACTTTCACTTTTTTGAAGTCTGCGTGAGCTTCTCTAGTTTCAGGTACCATTTAATGGCCTGACAACTCACGTGCAACTTGACCAAAATGTGTAGTTTGTGTTGAACCACGGCAGTGACAAAGTTGCATATGAATTAGGGGCCACTCACAGCTCTTCTTACCAGTTCATGAAGGTCTCTTTCATTGTGAGCCCCTGCTGAAAATTGGGTTTACTGGTTGAGGGGGGTGAAACCCTACTCAAGCAACAAAATTCTGTCAGAGTGAAGTCACAAGCAAATCCCAAATTAAACTGTGCTTAACCCTCTGGTAGCTTGGCACAAAATACGTCAGGCTTAACTTAGAGGCAATGTATAAAGTATTTATTCAGCATTTCGAACAATAATAAAGTGAAAACACAACACAAGAAAAATCCTACACCATTTTAGTAAAATGTTATACAATATTTGACACCAAAGCAACAAAAATCCAATCAGCAGAACCAGAGATATGATGCAATTTTAAAGGTTTAAGTGAAAATAGTGCCTAAACGCACAAAGCGCCTCCTGTGGTTATCTGGTCATGCCGATCCGGGACAAAGTCACAAGTTCAGGCTGACCCTGACCGTAATGGAGTGAGGGACGGATACAGGAACCAAGTTAGGCCAGCTCAACAACAATACCTTAAATCCTGGTTGCGGAGTGGTGCGAGATCCCTCACCGAAGATGTGTAGTGCAGCTGTTAGGCTGTGATGCGAGGTCCTGGGTTGTCGTCAATGAGAGGCTTGCAATGCAAAGGCCTGCGTCAAAGATGCATTGCAGGCCGGCTGGTTCTGAAGAAGTTGTGGGGCTTGCAGTGCAGAGTCTTGTGTCGTGGTCGAAGATGCTGTCGATGAGGGGCTTGTGATGCGAAGGCCTGCATCGAGGATGCATTGCACAGCAGCAGTTCTGAGGAGACTGCGGGCTGTGATGCGAGGATCCTGAGTCAGGGATGCGTCATGCAGTAGCAGTTCCGAAGTGGAGCTGCGACAAGACACATCATGCTGCGTTGATTCTGACCTGAGCTGGGCTGGCAGAGCACCTTCAGGTCCACATCCAAGGGTCCAGGACTGGGAGTGCCACCACTTTGGGGAAAAGACTCACAGCAGACTGAGTCTAGTTTCTGGGTTCAAGATGGTTGGAGCCTGTTCGGTCCCGGAGGCTTCTGATCAGGCCAGCCAACTGGCCCGTCGAGTTACTCTGGTGGTCTTGGGTTCAAGATGCAGGTCCAGTCCTTCACTCAGATAGTAGGCCAGCAGGGCAACAGAGTAGCAATCTTTCTGGCAGTGCAGCCAGCACAGCAGTCCTTCTGAGTCTTCCATAAGTCAAGAGGTGTACTGAAGAGTTGGGACTGAGGTTCCAATATTTATACCTGGTGCCCGCTTTGAAGTAGGTGAAGGTTCTGGAGGTTTCCACCCCCAGAGGTGTATGGAATTTCTGCCTGCTACCTTGGCCCCCGCTTGTCTGGGGTCACAAAAGTCTAGTGTCAAACCCTTTGAGAGTGTGCCCAGGTAGAGCCTTTGTGAGGTGCAACTGTGTGGAGGGGACAGCTTCTCCCCCGCATCGAGTCAGAGATGGCCCACCATGTCAACACTGATTGCTCTTTGTCTCACTGTCTGGGAGCAATACACAAAGATCAACTGCCAGCTACACCTAGTCATGTGACCCAGGATACATGCTCCAGGCACCAAATGGTTGGGACAAGGAAATACAACTTTCTAAAAGTGGCATTTTCAGAATTGTGATTAAAATCCGACTTTACCATTAAAGAGGGCTGTAAATTACAGATCTTTAGACTGCAGACCCAATATTCCTACCTGCTCCCAGTTGAAAGCTATTGCTTATTAAATGTAATAAGTTAACCCAATGTTATCCGATGGGAGAGGCACACCAGTAGTTAAAAACAAATTTAGGAGTTTTTCACTATCAGTACATGTCAAACTGTTTAAATTCACTGCACCCTGCCCTATGGGCTCCTTAGGGCCTACCCTAGAGGTAACATATATATTAAAAAGGAAGGTTTAGACTTGGCAAAAGGTGTATTTTACCTGGCCAAAATGGCAGTGTAAAGCTGCACACAGGCTGACATGGCAGGTCTGAGACATGTTTAAAAGGCTACTTAAATGGGTGGCACAATAAGTGCTGCGGGCCCACTAGTGGCATTTAATCTACAGGCCCTGGGTACATGTAGCACCTCTTTAGTAGGTGCTACATGTAAATTCAATATGCCAATTGGATGCAAGATAATTTTACCATGATTAGAGGAGAGAGCACACACACTTTAGCACTGGTTAGCAGTGGTAAAGTGCCCTGAGTCCTAAGGCCAACAAAAGCAAGATCAGTAAAACAATGATGGAGTAAGGCAAAACATTTGGGGTAGACCACCCCAAGACTGACAGGTCTAACAGCCCCTTAACCACATTTATTCATTTCAAACATGGTGCAAAGAATCCACTTTTAGAAAACACCTGACTTCACTCTGTCTTTACATTATTACCAGATGTCTATATCCACATCTGTGCCGTCTTTCTCTACAAATGTTATATGTTACTTCACAAGTAATGTCTGAATTCATAATATTTTCCATTGTTCATGCAGGAGGAAGTTCTTCTTTTAGCAGGAAGTTTCCTATACTCACATTCCCAACTGGCTCACTTTTTTCCAGTGTCTTGTTTCTGCATTCACTCACCTTGATTGTAGATGCTGTTTCCTTCTACTAGCCATCACCTAACAAGTGTAACTTTTCTTTATTTGTGATTTATTGTTTAAGTGATTTGCAACAAGCACACATGATGCTGCGTTCCCCGGCAAACTTGCAGTGGATCTTCCTTTGTAGTCCAGATGAGCTGCATAGACTTAGTTTCTTCCCAAGTTTGAGATATTCTTCTGATAGTTTACATGTTGGTCCTTCATCACCTGATCCTGAAAGTCTGGATTTTCATTGGTTAGGTATTTCAGTGTGTGCTTGTCAAAGGGTGGTAGTGACACTCTCCCCATCATTTAGATAAGCTTCTGTTACCACTCTCCCTGCTGGGACATGAACAGTTGGCTTTACTCATGTGCACCAGTGAATGATCTTGAATGCTTTGCAATGGATGCCTCTTGAGTTTGCCCAGCGGAAATGTACAATCATCGTGAAGCTACTTTAGATTTGAGATGTCCATGGCATCTGTTCTCTCTGTATAATCAATATTATACTTTATATAATCATGTGTTGGATGTTCTCAACCAGTATGGTGCCTACTTAATAGTTAAGAATAATAGCAGACTATATGTTTGGATTATTGAAGTCGGTCATTTGCAGGACTTTTCTGGAAACTATTTGCTTGTCAATGCTTCTTATTTTTCTTAAATTGTATGACTAAAAGTGGTACTACACGAGGAGCCGTTACCTACGTTTTAACCATAACCTATCGAACGCACCTAAAATGTGTTTTCTGTAGTACACTGATTGAATATCTTGCAGAGAATCTTCTTCGCTCCCAGTAGATGTGCATCCCATTCCTTGATATGAAAAATTTGATGCTTGAGTTTACCACTCAACCCATCAAGAATATTTAATTAAAAAATGCAAATTATAAAAAAACAATACAATGATTGATAAGTGCGCCTCATGAACAGTTGAATTAAGGAAGTGAAGCAAATGCTGAAACAAAAATAGCATTTGAATTATGAGCTTACCTCCAAATTTCAACAATGCCGTCCACTTTTCTCAGCTTACAGTGCATTAGATTAAAAAATTAAAGCATAACAATGAATGTCTTCATTCCTCACAGATAACTCTTTCACTGAGTGAATAAATGCTATATAGCATCTCTTAGGGGATGGGCTCCTTCCCAATCATTATTCATTATGTAGCTACTTGCTTGTTTTTTATGTAATACTTGCATTCAGCCTGAGTTTCTTTGAGTACTACACAGCTTCTATTCAAGTTACTTCTAATTCTTGAGGATTGCAGAAATGTTTCATCTGCTAGATCTCTGGGAGTCAATCAACAACTAATCATTGGCCTTGCCAATCGGCCTTGCTTTGCTTGGAAAACTGGTGCAATTGTCAATTAAAAAAAAAAATGATTGCAAGCACAGGCAACAAAAATAAAAGGGGAAAAAATAAAATGCGCTGCTGCTTAAACGTGGCAGCCTTATTCTTGCAATAAAGACACATAAAAAGAAATTAGCCATGGAATCTGATTGGAATAGAACCTTATGGGTGCTCCATAGCAGGTGAATGCACTCAAAACAAGTATGGAAACGCTTTTTAGTTTTAATGCATGTCACACATATGACTCGTCATGACACAAATGAAACACACTATTGGCATTGAATTATTGTAAACCGAAGACATTGTTTATACATATAGTAGTGACGAAAAACTATTAAAACACGTATTTGCAAGGCAATAGGTCTCGAATTCACGCGAGTTTGAGCTATTGGCATTGTATATGAGAATGCCTTTTATTTATGTTTTGGGTTTTAAAACATAAATAAAAGGCATTGTCATTTACAATACTAATAGCTTAGACTCTCGCGAATGCGAGAGCTATTGCGTTGCAATAAAGGGCCTTCTCAACCGCTTGTTAGATTGTAAACATCAGAGGAAGAGACCGGCCTGCGACGTCTTCAAAGTAGTGATAAATAGTGCAGTGAAGAAGATGTGTAAGTGTTGTAAATTACACAGACACAAAGTGTGAAGTGAGAGTTACATATGATCCGAGCTATAAACACTAACAAAGCACTCCAACACCTTTCGCTCTGTGAGTACACTGTTGCGGCTCAGGAGGAAGAGCGGAAAGGGGGGGGCTATTTTCTGCCCTCTCCTTGATTTGAGTGCACAGTGTGGCATTGCGTAGTGTCATTGCTATCTTTGGCCTAATAAAAAACACTCCAGCTGTAGTAGGGCCCTGGCTTCACCTCCTGGTGCAGGGTGGGCTGTGCTTTATGGCAGGCATGGAGGGAGGGAGGGATGGTCTCGGCTGCAGCTCCAGCCTTGTACAGTGCCCCTGCTATTACTAGTGAGTGAGAGGTGCTGAGGTGGTGGTATTGGTATTGGTGGTGGTGGTATTGGTGGTGGTGGTATTGGTATTGGTGGTGGTAATATTGGTGGTGGTAGTATTGGTGGTGCTGGTATTGGTGGTGGTGATATTGGTAGTGGTAATGGTATTGGTGGTGGTTGTACTGGTATTGGTGGTGGTATTGGTGGTGGTGGTATTGATGGTGGTATTGGTGGTGGTGGTATTGGTGGTGGTGGTACTGGTATTGATATTGGTGGTGGTGGTATTGATAGTGGTATTGGTATTGGTGGTGGTCGTGGTATTGGATTGGTGGTGGTGGTATTGGTGGTGGTGGTATTGGTGGTGGTGGTGGTGTTAGTGGTGGTGGTATTGGTGGTGGTGGTATTGGTATTGGTGGTGGTATTGGTGGTGGTGGTATTGGTGGTGGTGATACTGGTGGTGGTGGTCTTGGTGGTACTGGTGATGGTATTGGTGGTGGTGTTGGTGTTGGTGGTACTGGTGGTGGCATTGGTGGTGGTAGTGGTGTTATTGGTGGTGGTGGTATTGGTGGTGGTGGTATTGGTGGTGGTGTTGGTAGTGCTAGTATTGGTGGTATTGGTGGTGGTGGCATTGGTGATATTGGTGGTGGTATTGGTATTGGTGGTGGTGGTGATATTATTGGTGGTATTGGTATTGGTGGTGGTATTGGATTGGTGGTGGTGGTATTGGTGGTGTTGGTATTGGTGGTGGTGGTGGTATTGGTAGTGATGGTATTGGTAGTGATGGTATTGGTGGTGGTGGTATTGGTGGTAGTGGTGTTAGTGGTGGTGGTATTGGTGGTGATGGTATTGGTGTTGGTGGTATTGGTGGTGGTATTGGTGGTATTGGTGGTGGTGGTATTGGTAGTGGTGGTGCTGGTACTGGTGGTGCTATTGGTGGTGGTGATATTGGTGGTATTGGTGGTGTTGGTGGCATTGGTGGTGGTGGTATTGGTGGTGGTGGTGGTATTGGTATTGGTGGTGGTATTGGTGGTGGTGGTATTGGTGGTGGTGGTCTTGGTGGTACTGGTGATGGTATTGGTGGTGGTGGTGTTGGTGTTGGTGGTACTGGTGGTGGCATTGGTGGTGGTACTGGTGGTGGTGGTGTTATTGGTGGTGGTGGTGGTGGTATTGGTGGTGGTGTTGGTAGTGCTGGTATTGGTGGTATTGGTGGTGGTGGCATTGGTGATATTGGTGGTGGTATTGGTATTGGTGGTGGTGGTGATATTATTGGTGGTATTGGTATTGGTGGTGGTATTGGATTGGTGGTGGTGGTATTGGTGGTGTTGGTATTGGTGGTGGTGGTGGTATTGGTAGTGATGGTATTGGTGGTGGTGGTATTGGTGGTAGTGGTGTTAGTGGTGGTGGTATTGGTGGTGATGGTATTGGTGTTGGTGGTATTGGTGGTGGTATTGGTGGTATTGGTGGTGGTGGTATTGGTGGTGCTGGTACTGGTGGTGCTATTGGTGGTGGTGATATTGGTGGTATTGGTGGTGGTGGTGGCATTGGTGGTGGTGGTATTGGTGGTGGATTTGGTGGTGGTGGTGGTATTGGTGGTTGTGGTACTGGTATTGGTGGTGGTGGTATTGGTGGCATTAGTGGTGGTGGTGGTATTGGCATTGGTGGTGGTATTGGTGGTGGGGGTGGTATTGGTGGGGGTTTTGGTATTGGTGGTGGTATTGGTGGTGGTGGTATTGGTGTTGGTGGTGGTTGTATTGGTGGTGGTGGTAGTGGTGGTGGTATTGGTGGTGGTATTGGTGGTGGTGATATTGGTGGTGGTGGTTTTGGTGGTGGTGGTATTGGTGGTGGTGGTACTGGTATTGTTGATGGTGGTATTAGTGGTGGTGGTGGTATTGATGCTGGTATTGGTGGTAATGGTGGTATTGGTGGTGGTGGTGGTGGTATTGGTGGTGGTGGTACTGGTATTGGTGGTATTGGTGGTGGTGGTGGTATTGATGGTGGTATTGATGGTAGTATTGGTGGTGATGGTGGTATTGGTGGTGGTGGTATTGGTGGTGGTCGTGGTATTGGATTGGTGGTGGTCGTGGTATTCGATTGGTGGTATTGTTTGTGGTGGTATTGGTGGTGGTATTGGTGGTGTTGGTGGTGTTGGTGGTGGTGGTATTGGTGGTGGTGGTATTGGTGGTGGTGGTGGTATTGGTGGTGGTGGTGGTATTGGTGGTGGTGGTGATATTGGTGGTATTGGTGGTGGTATTGGTGGTGATGGTATTGGTGTTGGTGGTATTGGTGGTGGTATTGGTGGTGGTGGTGTTGGTGATACTGGTGGTGGCATTGGTGGTGGTATTGGTGGTATTGGTGGTGGTGTTGGTATTGGTAGTGGTGGTATTGGTGGTGGTATTGGTGGTGGTGGTATTGGTGGTGATATTGGTGGTGCTGGTATTGGTGGTGGTGGTATTGGTGGTGGTGGTATTGGTGGTGGTATTGGTGGTGGTACTGGTATTGGTGGTGGTGGTATTGGTGATGTTGGTGGTATTGGTATTGGTGGTGGTATTGGTGGTGGTATTGGTGGTGGTATTGGATTGGTGCTGGTGGTATTGGTGGTGATGGTATTGGTGGTGGTGGTGTTAGTGGTTGTGGTATTGGTGGTGATAGTATTGGTGGTGGTGATACTGGTGGTGGTATTGGTGGTGATACTGGTGGTGGTATTGGTGGTGGTATTGGTATTGGTGGTGGTGGTATTGGTGGTGGTGGTATTGGTAGTGGTGGTATTGGTGGTATTTGTGGGGGTGATATTGGTGGTAGTGGTGGTGTTGGTGGCATTAGTGGTGGTATTGGTGGTGGTATTGGTGGTGGATTTGGTGGTATTGGTGGTGGTGGTACTGGTATTGGTGGTCGTGGTATTGGTGGCATTGGTGGTGGTGGTGTTAGTGGTGGTGGTATTGGTGGTGGTGGTATTGGTATTGGTAGTGGTGGTATTGGTGGTATTAGTGGTGGTGATGGTATTGTTGGTATTGGTGGTGGGGGTGGTATTGGTGGTGGTGGTATTGGTGGTGGTATTGGTGGTGGCATTGGTGGTGGTGGTAGTTGTGGTATTGGTGGTGATGGTATTGGTATTGGCGGTGGTATTGGTATTGGTGGTGGTGGTATTGAATTGGTGGCGGTGGTATTGGTGGTGGTTTTGGTGGTGGTGGTATTGGTGGTGGTAGTGGTATTGGTGATGGTGGTATTGGTGGTGTTGGTGGTGGTGTTAGTGGTGGTGGTATTAGTGGTGGTGGCATTAGTGGTGGTGGTATTGGTATTGGTGGTGGTGGTATTGGTATTAGTGGTGGTGGTATTGGTGGTATTAGTGGTGGTGGTATTGGTGTAGGTATTGGTGGTATTGGTGGTGGTGGTATTAGTGGTGGGGGTGGTATTGGTGGGGGTTTTGGTATTGGTGGTGGTGGAGGTGGCTGTATTGGTGGTGGTGGTGGTGATATTGGTGATGGTGGTATTGGTGGTGGTGGTATTGGTGGTGGTATTAGTGGTGGCGGTGGTATTTGTGGTGGTATTGGTGGTGGTGGTACTGGTATTGTTGATGGTGGTATTAGTGGTGGCGGTGGTATTGATGGTGGTATTGGTGGTAATGGTGGTATTGGTGGTGGTATTGGTGGTGGTGGTGGTGGTACTGGTATTGGTGGTATTGGTGGTGGTATTGATGGTAGTATTGGTGGTGATGGTGGTATTGGTGGTGGTGGTATTGGTATTGGTATTGGTGGTGGTCGTGGTATTGGATTGGTGGTGGTCGTGGTATTGGATTGGTGGTGGTGGTATTGGTGGTATTGTTTGTGGTGGTATTGGTGGTGTTGGTGGTGGTGTTAGTGGTGGTTGTATTGGTGGTGGTGGTATTGGTATTGGTGGTGGTATTGGAGGTGGTGGTGGTATTGGTGGTGGTGGTGGTATTGGTGGTGATGGTATTGGTGTTGGTGATATTGGTGGTGGTATTGGTGATGGTATTGGTGGTATTGGTGCTGGTGGTGTTGGTGGTACTGGTGGTGGCATTGGTGGTGGTATTGGTGGTGGTGGTGGTATTGGTAGTGGTGGTATTGGTGGTGCTGGTATTGGTGGTGCTGGTATTGGTGGTGGTGGTATTGGTATTGGTGGTGGTATTGGAGGTGGTGGTGATATTGGTGGTATTGGTGGTGGTGGTGGTATTGGTGGTGATGGTATTGGTGTTGGTGATATTGGTGGTGGTATTGGTGATGGTATTGGTGGTATTGGTGCTGGTGGTGTTGGTGGTACTGGTGGTGGCATTGGTGGTGGTATTGGTGGTGGTGGTGGTATTGGTAGTGGTGGTATTGGTGGTGCTGGTATTGGTGGTGCTGGTATTGGTGGTGGTGGTATTGGTGGTGGTATTGGTGGTGGTACTGGTATTGGTGGTGGTGGTATTGGTGGTGGTATTGGTGGTGGTGGTATTGGATTGGTGGTGGTGGTGGTATTGGTGGTGGTGGTATTGGTGGTGGTGGTGTTAGTGGTTGCGGTATTGGTGGTGGTATTGGTGGTGGTGGTATTGGTGGTGATGGTATTGGTGGTGGTGATACTGGTGGTGGTGGTATTGGTGGTGGTATTGGTGGTGGTGGTATTGGTAGTGGTGGTATTGGTGGTGGATTTGGTGGTGGTGGTACTGGTATTGGTGGTCGTGGTATTGGTGGCATTGGTGGTGGTGGTGTTAGTGGTGGTGGTGGTATTGGTGGTGGTATTGGTGGTATTAGTGGTGGTGATGGTATTGGTGGTATTGGTGGTGGGGGTGGTATTGGTGGTATTGGTGGTGGCATTGGTGGTGGTGGTAGTTGTGGTATTGGTGGTGGTATTGGTGGTGGTTATTGGTGGTATTGGTGGTGGTATTGGTGGAGGTGATATTGGTGGTGGTGGTGGTATTGGTGGTGGTATTGGTGGTGGTGGTGGTATTGGTGGTGGTGGTGGTATTGGCGGTGGTATTGGTTTTGGTGGTGGTGGTATTGGATTGGTGGCAGTGGTATTGGATTGGTGGCAGTGGTATTGGTGGTGGTTTTGGTGGTGGTGGTGGTATTGGTGGTGGTGGTATAGGTGGTGGTATTGGTGGTAGTGGTATTGGTGATGGTGGTATTGGTGGTGGTATTGGTGGAGGTGGTGGTATTGATGGTGGTGGTATTGGTGGTGGTGGTGTTGTTGTTAATAAAACAGGCTATTGGAAACAACCCGTCAGGTGGCTTTAGTACAGATGACATATAACACAGATGTGCTGTTGTCAGCTTCAGCCCATTAGCACAGGATTATATCCTACCTGGAATTCATACGACTTAATTCGCTAATCATTTCTAAATCCATTTTACTTGGGGGGTTGAAACAGACACAAAATAATGCCGGGTTAAAGTGATTGAAAGCAGGCGCCCGTGTTACCGGGCGGCCGTGCTGCTTAAAAAAACACAAGCGGTTTCAGCTGAAGCAGCGCATGTCCTGCCTGCAGTAAGAGAAACTCAATAAAGTAAATAGTGCTTACAGACTAAATAACAGATCCCGTGAAACAACCGAAGTAAAAGGGCCAGTCGCCATGGGAGGGTACAAATGAAGACAAAGCCGTACTAAGGAGGGACTAACAAGCCTATTAACGAATCCGAAGGCAGCATTTACGAAAGACAATGACACAAGTCCATGAAAAATATGGGAGTAGAGTGGGCACAGCTTCTCTCCCATACTCTACTAAAGCAGTCTCGCAGAGCGAGCAGCGCATGTGCACTGCCGCTAGGCTGGACCTAAAAAAGGATAATGCACGTAAGAAGAAAGCTTGACAAAGTTAAGTATTAGCCTTCCAGCCCTTGAAGTGAAATACAATTCTTTTTAGGTGGATGTGCATATGTGATCAAGTAAAATACGAGCACTTACAGTGCAAGAGAGAAAGTTCTGAAGTGAGTTGACCTGTTGCCCCATGCTGTAGTGGACAGAAGCAAAACATCAATAATAGTGAATTGAACATTGGATGAAGAGGACTGATCCAAAGCCCCTATATGTATGGATCTATGTATGTATTTTTTATTTAATAATTATTTAGATTACATGAGGCCACTGAAACAGCTAAAGCTGCCTTTATGCCAGTTCCAAAACGGCGAGCCAAAGTAAGACATAAATATTGATAACTGGGGCTTTTATTGGTATTGTTTTTTGAATATTGTATCTGAAACTCTGCCCCAAATGCCAAATGACATTACCTGTGGTAATAACTGTTGGTTTCACACTTTGGAACGAAATTGGTATTGGAGGAACTGGGCGAAAGAGGCATATTGAGAGTATATCACTCCCTTGTGATTAATTACCCGGATCCCATATTGGCTTTGAAAGCAAAATAGAAGTTTGAAATAGGCCACATAAACGATGACGTGTGGGTAGAAGTCAAAATAGCAGCAACAACTATAGCAATATCCTCCTGCCTTAGACTGATTCAATTTAAACATTTTAACAGTTTCTATTATTATCTGCAGTGGGTGTGGATAATAGGCAGTTCTCCCAACTCCTGCTGTCAATGGTGCAAGGTGGCATTGGGCACCTATTTCCAAATGATTTGGTAATTTCCAATAATAGCCATGTACTGGCGGTCAATAATAAATATGTTGGAGGAGATGGTGGGTAGAAAGATTATGACAGAACAGAAAATGGTATTACTGGAAATTATGAACAAATGAGGATGCATGAGATATATGAGGACACGTGTTGGCATGGACTTGTTGATTGGTAAAAGAGGCATTGCTAAACATACTGGCATGCCAGATTGGCCCCACTATGGGTGAATGACCAAAGGGATGGACTTTAGCGCCATAACTGAAGAAAAGGTTTATCGAGCCAGAGGTTGCGAACCAAAACATTTGGGGCAAGAATTGCAGACATTGGTGGGATTACTCACAAAGCATGACTTAATATATAATATGGAGGACAGAGTGCAGAGGACACAATAACGAAATCATTATATCTGACTTGCCATGTAGAAGCCTTTGTATGATTCTTATAATAGGTGGTAATCTCTACTGTAACTGTGGTTGTTGTAAATTAAAAGCAATAAAAAAGGGTTAATAAAAAAATAACTCTTGGTTTTGCAGCGTGAATCTTTTCTGGATTCACGTGCTGTCCATTATTCCGCCATCTAGTGGTTGGGTCCGGAACTCTCCTTTTGTATATTAGTCCTTCTTCTCTTACCTCTTTTTTTTGTTGTTGAACGTGGCGTGTCCTCAACATTTGGTGGTTAGTCCAACCTCTCCTGATGTTAGATGTCCTTTCCCGGAAGCCTCCCTTGTGGTCCCCATACTCAGATTCTTTTTTCCGCCATTGGATCTGGAAGCATTGCTGAAGGCTCTCCAGTTGCCGAAAGAAGAGGGTTATCCTGAGGGTTCGTCAAAGATGGAGAGAAACCATCGATGCCGTGATTCGATTTGTGGAAAATCCACTCTGGTTTTTCCAACCCGCGGATAAGTAAGCGAAGTCTGAGACTACATGTCAAAGGAAGACTGGAGAATGCATGAGCAGGGGCCCCTTGCTCCGAGTGATGTCCAACACCTCTTTTTGCTTCTGCCCAGAGTGTCACCACAAATTTGCCCAGAAGTACAATCATCAGGTGTGCAACCTTTGCTTACCAAGAGACCACAGCTCTGATAACTGTGAGGACTGCATGGAATTCAAACTGAAGACTTTAACAGCAAGGGAGATACAAAGGCAAGCACACTCAGCCATGCAGAGAACAGAAGAAAACCATGTCGCTGAGAGACCTGGGTTTGTTGAGTGAGGAGGAGGACAATATTGCCGAAGGAGCCAAGGGAGAGGTCTCGGACGTCGAAAAGGTCATCGACGTCAAGCGAGAACACCGAAAACACAAAAAGAAGCAGCCACACGTAATGTTAAGTAAGTAGTGTGTGGGCGAGTCTTGTGACCAAAGGGAGGCCAAAGTAAAGAGAACCTCAGGTCCTACACCAAGGACACCACAGGCGGAGGTGCAGCTGAAAAGATGCTGTGTCAAAGGATGACTAAATTCGAGAAAAGGCTAAGAAAGAAAAAAAGATCAATGCCCACACTCGACGCCTAAGAGCACACAATCAAAATCAAATGGAAGGAGGGGCATCTCAAGGCAGAAGTGGCTTCAATACTCAAGAAAAAGGAGGATTTCAACGCAGCTCTCCGACATTTCCAAATTCAGTTGAAAGCTTAGACAGAGCACACACACAAGAGGACAAAGACTTGGGGTAACTGGAGCCTCCAATTACCCCGGAGCCACAGGAAGAAGAGGATCAGTATCTCTTCTACAAGAAAGATGGCCCAGAGTCCCAGGGCCTGTTTCAGGATACTGAAGGGTCAGAATACTTCGAAACCTAATGGCAGGACCTTGATGCTGATACCCCGGAGGAGGGAATGGATGCATACCTGTCGAGGCCTTTACCGTCGGACAATATTGCCATGTACAACCAACTAATATAGAGGGCTGCAGACAGGTATGATGTCAAATTCGAGGAGAAGTCTCAAACATGGTTTTTTTCCTACAGACATTGCTACCCTCATAGAGTAAAAGTCAATATTTGCCCATGCTCCCGAGCATACTGGACCAGGGGAGAGAGGCCTTCGAGGAACCTGCAACCTGCAGGTCGGTGACACCCAGGGCAGAAAAGAAGTACAAACACTCCTCGAGGGACCCTGCATTAGAGGTAACATGCCAGCAGATTCCATCATTGCAACCACCACCAGGAAAAGGGCAAACGTGCCAACTACCCCTGATAAGGAGAGCAAGAGAATGAATATGGTGGGGAGGAAGTTTGAAAGGGGAGCAGCAACCCAACGGCGCATCACTAACTCTAATGCCCTGCTCAACAGATATGCTTACCAACACTGAGAAGACTTGGCAGAGCTAATGAAAAATCTACTGGAGCAATATCAAAGTAGAGTGGCATGCATCCCCTGCAGAAGAAGGAAAGAATATCTCCAACACCTGCTTAAAATCAGCACGAGACACCGCAGACACGGTGAGCAGACAAATGATGGCAGGAACCACCCTAAGAAGGCATACCTGGCTGCAAGTGTCAGGCTTAAAAAATGAAGTTCAAGCCATTATCATTAAAGCCCCTTTCAACAGTGAGCACCTTTTTGGAAGAGCAGTGGACGATACCCTGCAGCTGCTGAAGAAAGATAATGATACGGCAAAATCGATGGGAGCCCTGCAGTTCAGGGGGGCAGAAGAGATGAGGAAGTACACCTGCTAGAAGACTGTTGGGAAGAGGGGGCTTTCAAAATGCTACAACACACCAGAGCTTCCAAACTACAATCCAGATGCAGACACTGACACAACAGTCGCGGTACCAAGCACCACAGAGACAGTTCTTTTGCTGGGGGCAAGAGGCAGAGCATAGCCACAGAGAGGGACAGCTGCATCAGACTTAGAAAAGCAAAAACCCCAACCACACACAACACATGGGGGAGGGGGGGTGATAGGAGCCTTCTTCCAAGAGTGGAGGGAGGTCACTTCACACAAGTGAATATGCACATCATCCAACATGGCTTTTGCAAAGAATTGGTCAAACACCCACCAAGGAGAGGACTAAAGGAAAACCCTCATACAAGGGAAAAAAAAGACCTGTCTAAGATAAGAGAATTGTTGCAGAAAAAGGCAACAGAGAATACCCCGGAAGGAGATCAACCAGGGAAACTACTCAACAAACCTTCTGATACCACAACCAGACAGGCCACTACAACCTTTACTAGACCACCATTTCTTAAACAAGTTCATAAAGACACAGAAGTCCAAAATGACAACGCTACAAGATGTCATTCCACAGCTTCAGCAGAGAGACTATATGGCGACCATAGACCTAAAAGATGCATATCTATACATCCCAATGAACCACAAACAAGTCTTGGGATTTATTTATAGACAAAACACACTACCAATAGAGGGTGCTGCTATTCGGAATAAAATCAGTTCCCAGAGTGTTTATGAAATGCTAAACAGCAGTTGCAGCACACCTGAGATGAAAAAGAATACATGTGTACCCATACCTAGATGACTGGCTGATACAGGCAAACTCACTACACAAGTGCAGGAACAGCATAAAAACAGTGATAACGAAGCTCAACAGACTGTGATTTTCCATAAGCCTGGAAAAATCGTCACCCATAGCAGAACAATAGAAGCTCTTCCTGGGAGCAAGAATCAAAACAGCAGAGGTGAAAGCATACCTTTGCGAGAAGAGAATACTGGTGATAACAATAAAAATTTGCCAATACCGGACAGGTCAGTCTCTGACAGTGAGGGCTGTAGGGAAGATGCTGGGAACGATGGTTCCTGCATATCTCTAATACCATATGCATATTCAAGGTTGCACATGAGACTAATACAGGAATGGGTCACGCAAAGAGTGCAAGAGGAAATGGCATGGTGGAACAAGACAAATATAACAACAGGAAGACCCTTTGGAGGATTGGAGATGGGCTATCCGGAGACAAATAAACCTAACGTTGATACATCTACCAGGAAAAGACAATGCAGAGGCAAACAATCTGAGCAGACAGGCATCCACCTTACACAAGTGGGAGCTGAATCAGACAGTAATCGAAAAGGTGTTCAGAAGGCGGGGAACACCAGAAAACACAAAATGCCAATCCTTCGCGTCCAGCCATCCTCACCGACACTCCCTGGGGACTGCACGGGTCAGCGAGATTTGCTTACACTTTTTCCCCAATCCCATTGTTACCATTAGTAATCAACAAATGCAAACAGTCGCAGATGACTTTAATACTCGTCACTTCACAGTGAGGGGGACAGACCTAGTTCTCAGACCTAATAGAGATGGCACATAGCAATGTGCAGAGACTACCAGCATTGCAAGATCTGCTCTTCATGCAAGGGGGAAGATTCTCAACCCAGAACTGAGCACAATGAGTCTAGCAGTATGGCTCCTGAAGACATAGAGTTTGGACACCTAGGAATACCAAAAAAGGGAATATTGGTCCTCAGAGAAGCAAAAAGATTGTCAAGGAGATGCTATAGAGCCAAGTGGGAGAGATATACAAGGTGGTGCCAGGGATCTGGCCAGTTCCAGGACAAGAGACACTGCAATAATCAGATACCTCACACACTTTCTAGACAGTAAGCTAACCTATGCATCACTATAGGTGCATCGAGTGGCGATAGTGACCTACACAAGGGGATACATAGGAAGAAGCTTCTTGGTTAAACCAGTGATCAAATGATTTCTGGAAGGGGCCAAAAGAATAGCCCCACCAAGAGGTGCACAATCACCTACATGGAACATAAATGTAGTGCTGACCCGACTGATGAAAGAACGTTTTGAACCACTCCACAAGGCCACCCTAAATTTCGACACACCTAAAACAGCTTTTAAAATTGAATGACATCTCTCCGTAGAGTAAGCGAGTTACAAGCATTCACCATTCAGAAACCATACATGTAAATAAACAAGGGCAGAGTAGTCATGAGGACCAATCCACGTTTTCTGCCAAAGGTCATATCGCCACACAATTTAAATACCAAATTTTTTCCAAGAGTCAAATAATCAGGCATTAAAGGCACTACATACATTAGACGCCCAACAGGGGATAATATTATTATAAGGAGGAAACAAAGCCAATCAGGAAAGCAAAACAACTCTTTGTATCATTCTAGGACAAAAACAAAGGAAAACCAGTCACTAAGAACAACATCACAAGGTGGATTACTCAAACAATTCAGATATGTCACAAGACAGCAGGCATACAACTAAAGACTAAACCAAGAGCTCATTCGACACTACTGCATTTGTTGCGGGGATTCTGCTCATACACAGAACTATGCACAAGAAAATAGGACCTCAGTAAATAGGGGTATACCTCCTATCACCTTAGTACCCAAAATCCCAACCGACTAGCAATAGTGTCTCATTGGGTCTCCTACAAATATCAAGAAGCTACGAATGTTTAGACAACCCAGAACACGAGCACTCCCGACTCACCTCAGAGTCGCAGGAACAAGACACTCTTTCGCTCTCACGTACTTGTCCAAAATTAAAAAATAATCACAGTCACTAAATAAGTTCAAAATGTTTATTTTGACTATAGTGATTCATGAAACAGTATGCGAACCACAACTAGCAGCAAAATGCATAAGGCAAGAATCATTAGCATTGTTACAATACCATAGAATATAAAAGGAGTCGTCATTTTATAAAGACTGTGAAAAAGGCAAAATAACTGGGCCTAATCACCCTCCCCAAGGCAGTAAGAAGTTATTTTATATAACAGAAGATCTCTAGGCGTTATTAGCAGACCCCTACCTGAAAGCCTAAACCCAAAGGTTTACATCATAGGAACAGCAGCGCTCAGCTCCATGGAACGGCTTTCTTCGAGTGTGTTTCAAAAACATGCAACAACGTTATATCAAAGCACGATTCTTCCACATTGCAGCTGTTGGTAACATGTTTTGTCTAGGTAATAGGGACTGACCAGAACAGAATAACAAGAGACATTGTTGACCGACCTTGCACATTATGTTCAGACAGAATTGAAGGGAAGGCTGAGAACATGAAAAACAATCTGTTATCATGTACAGGGCAGAGGCAAAGTGTCGCGAAAACAAACGCTTAGCAGAGGCGTGCGCAAAAGCAGCAGCATAGTGCAAGCAAAACTCATGCTAACTTAGCAATGTCGACAATGTGTCTTAGGGCCATATAACCCCATATAACACCCTCCCCCTGGTAAGTCAGTAGGACATAGACAGAAGAACAAAAACAGAGTTCAGAAGTCAGGCATTGTTTAAAATAATGGTGAGGGACTTTTTAAAAAAACCTAATCGGAGAAAAAGGGAAAGTTCGGAAAAAAAACTGAAGGCACGGTGAGCTTGAAAAAAGAGTCTGAATGCCAGACAGTGGAGCAGGGACGATCCAAGTAGTCAATCCATGAAGGTTTGGGTGCAAAGGAATGTAAAGGAAGAGACCAGGCCAGATCCCACACATTTAAAAAAAATACCCCCTCAATTCCATCATAAGCTGAATATAATAATTGGCGGTTACATAATAACTACACCATTGAGGCTTTGCAGGCTCTCCTTCAGAATGCCTCCTTTAATGTTTCTGAAATTGATCCATTAGGATGGTTGTTGTGGCAATCTAATGCTAATGCATGCCAGTTGCATTTCTATAATCTAACACCTGGTTTCATTCAGACTAAGCCTGATCCTCGTTATCCACCTCATCATTCTGTGACTACATACTCGGTAGGTAAATTGTGCCAGCAGTGTCTAGAACACTCTACCCTTGCATCTGTCAAACAGCACCTTTCAATCCTATCGAACGATATCGATTTGGCTGATTTTCTCCTAGGCCCACGTAATCCAAGGGCCAAGCGATTTCTTTATGCCTCTTATAATGAAATTTGGAAACTTTCACAGATGGGAGCCGCCTTCCGTCTTCGTCAAATTGACCAGGCAAACTTGGAAAAAGTCCTTGCTGTAGTGGACAACAGCATTAACACGCTTTCTTCCCGCATTTACACCTTAGACAATATTGTTTCTTCTGTAATAGATATTGTGCAAAGTGATGTTCCTGTGTTATATCATGGTCAGAACCAGTTACGGTCGGTCATGCAATTTGCTTGGACGTTGCAGACAATGAAAATGGGTAAAGTGCCTTGGGATTACTTGAATGCCACTGCTTTATTTTTGCCTTTTAACCTGACTGATAAACAGAAGTTTATGTCCATGAAAGATGCTGATATACGCTGTTACATATTGAACAATTGGAGCCTTTGCCGTTCTCTGTAGCGGAAACGGACTCTGCTGTTTGGTTAATTCATGGCGTTATCACTTTGCCCTTTTCACTTTTTCAATTTGAATCATGTATGCAACACTTTCCTGTTGGCCGCTTTGAACCGCTTGGCACTGCTTTTCTGCATGAATTATGGGTCCTGCCCTTTGCTTATCGGTGTTTGAGGGAGGATAAAGAAGTTTTCCTCACAAGGGAGTTGTGTGATTCGGTAGTGGGTCACTCTCTTGTGTGCAAACACGTTAAGTTGCACGGCGAGTGTAACGTGTCAGCGCCCAATCTAGCATGCTTTTTGAAAGGGACCCCAGTACCATCTATCACGCCTGTCTTTACTTTGCTTACTAACGGCAGCTATCTCATTTTAAACAATCAAGACTGCTGTGGTTTGCGGGCGGGTGTCCCATACTTGTGTGTGCTGTACTGCAAAGGTGCGGCAATGGCTGTTCAAATTTCTATAATCCAATACAATCCGAAAAGAACCATCAGATTTAGGGACAGTAAAGAGAGGATTATTCATAGGTGATACACATGACTCAATGACCCCCTGATACTCTAATTGTCTTAGAATGTCACAAACCGAAGCCTTCGCTTCTCGTTTGATGGGATATTGAGGTTGAGGTTGTGGCATAGAGCGCAATGGTATTTCATGAGCTGGCGAATCAACGTCCCAACCCACCTGATTGCGATACACCGCTGGGGCTAAGGCCAAAGCCCATTCCTGTGCGAAAGACTGCGCTTGTTCCTCAGGGACACAACGTGAAAAACTCGGAAGTATCACATCTTCCCCCCGAGAAGAGGATAACACAAAGGGTGGCGGCCAATCTTTCTCCGCCAATAAAATGTCATATGTAGCGGTTAGATTCTCCCAGAAAACAACCTTAATGGGACGCAGTATATCACCTTCAATTTGGAAAAGGACTTCGTGTAGTCTATCGGGGGGGCAACCCGGGTATCGGCAGTCCCAATTGTAACAAATGTGTCAGTTGCTGTCACATCCAGACGGGGACGTAGAGCCTCCCTGACTATGGTAACTTCCGCCACGCTGTCGAGCAGAGTCACTGCCCAAGTCCAATCCAGGAGTCGAGTCCTCACCGTCTGTGGCATATCCCGCTGTTAAAGCGGCCACCTTTTTCTTTTGAAAAGGAGGACGGGTTCGTGCGGAATCACCCTGCTTGTCCTTGACTTCAAATTGTCGAGGCTGTTCACGAAGTTGTGACGCAGGTTGACTTCTACCCCGCTCCTGGCGATCCCCTCCACCGGTTTGTGAGCCTGTTTCCTGTAAAGAACGAGGAGAACGCTGGTCAGGAACCTGAAACCGTTCAGGAGACTTAATTTTAGTGCGATCGCGCAAGTCATAAGTACGTTCAGAAGCATCAGGGGTCGGTGAACCAGCACGCGAACTCTGCTTCTGTTGTTGGGAACCCTGTTTCTTATTTCGTTGTCAATTCTTTTTAGGAAAGAAAGGGCGCCCATCCTTGTCAGGCTGGGCTTTCTGTTGTACTCGAGACTGCGTTTGTATTTGAGACATAGGCTTATTTCCCAGAATATTGCGGCCTATGGTTTTGTAAGCCTTTGCAATAATCTTTGGTAATTCTCGTTGTCTGTCAGGCTCCGCTACCGCCTCTAAGCGGTTTGCTACTTGAAAGCTAACGGCATCGCCCTTGACATTCGCAAGGATCATATCAGCAAGCACGTCGAACACTCCCACCAGTCTCATCCCCAGCTCAACAGCCGCTTCTGCACCCTGTTCATCTTGAACGCGTTTAATCACCGAGGGGAGCACGGTCATGGAGGGGGTGCCGAAACACATAGAATATACCGCTACAAACACCCTGCCCCAGGTGTTACAATCAGCCAATTCGGGAATTAAGTCCTTAGGCAAACTAATAGTTAAAATCCTGTGTTTATCCACAGGAGTGGTATTAGGAAAGACAGCTTCTATCTGTCCAAATTTCTCGGCAAGCCAATAAGGAAATTCATCCCTATTCTGTGGGCGCTTGCCCATGACAGAATTAACGATAACGGGACTGATGGTTACGCCACCAGGAGCCGCAGGTTGCACCGCAGCGCCAGGTGGCCCCACCTGGACGGTGCGTGTTACGTACTGTATTACAGCTCTATATACGCGTACCAACGATGTATGTAAGACGCGGAGCTCTGCTAGAGTCGCAGTTGTAAAAGCACATGGGTGTGGTGTAAACCCAGCCAAAACGGGCCATGTGGCCCCATCTATAGATAAAGGGCCTAAACGGACTACCGTTAATGGGTGAGGAAGGGCGCCATTAAACCAAATACGGTGTTGCCAAGCTGTAAGCGGAATCTCAAGCGCTCTATAAGGCTGATACTGCTGAGGAACGGCAGTGGCAGCATACGTGTGAAACAAATCATCAGTGCCATCCACCGCCGGAAATGTGACCCAAGAGTAAAAAACTTCAAACTGGTGAGCCGGATCGGCTTCCCCCACAAAAATAAGTGCAGCCCCAGCATCAGGAACCGCATAATGAGTCAAGTGCGCCCTCATCGCGGCTCTGCTATGAGCCGGAATATCAACTACAGCCATTATAGAGAAGACAGTGGAACAACTTAAAGAGTGGCAGCGCAAACTCGGGTTAGTAGAAAAGAAATACCTTTTAAAACTTCAAGCTTGAATAAACCTATAAAAATGTCAATATAGGAGGTTACTCCGTCACAGCTGTCTCCGGAAACAGAAGTGAGGGTATTGTGGACCAGCACGAGCACTACTCAAGCGTCTCGCAGATAAGAACCAGACCAAACATTGGCGGCGCCATGTTGCGGGGATTCTGCTCATACACAGAACTATGCACAAGAAAACAGGACCTCAGTAAATAGGGGTGTACCTCCTATCACCTTAGTACCCAAAATCCCAACCGACTAGCAATAGTGTCTCATTCGGTCTCCTACAAATATCAAAAAGCTACGAATATTTAGACAACCCAGAACACGAGCACTCCCGACTCACCTCAGAGTCGCGGGAACAAGACACTCTCTCTCTCACGTACTTGTCCACAATAAAAATAATCAGAGTCACTAAATAAGTTCAAAATGTTTATTTTGACTATAGTGATTCATGAAACAGTATGCGAACTTCAACTAGCAGCAAAATGCATAAGGCAAGAATCATTAGCATTGTTACAATACCATAGAATATAAAAGGAGTCGTCATTTTATAAAGACTGTGAAAAAGGCAAAATAACTGGGCCTAATCATCCTCCCCAAGGCAGTAAGAAGTTATTTTATATAACAGAAGATCTCTAGGTGTTATTAGCAGACCCCTACCTGAAAGCCTAAACCCAAAGGTTTACATCATAGGAACAGCAGCGCTCAGCTCCATGGAACGGCTTTCTTCGAGTGCGTTTCAAAAACCTGCAACAACGTTATATCAAAGCAAGATTCTTCCACATTGCAGCTGTTGGTAACATGTTTTGTCTAGGTAATAGGGACTGACCAGAACAGAATAACAAGAGACATTGTTGACCGACCTTGCACATTATGTTCAGACAGAATTGAAGGGAAGGCTGAGAACGTGAAAAACAATCTGTTATCATGTACAGGGCAGAGGCAAAGTGTCGCGAAAACAAACGCTTAGCAGAGGCGTGCGCAAAAGCAGCAGCATAGGGCAAGCAAAACTCATGCTAACTTAGCAATGACGACAATGTGTCTTAGGGCCATATAACCCCATATAACACATCGATGTGCAGATGAACAGGAAGGCACAAGTGGAACAGTGTACTGAAACATTTGTTTACAAGCTCAACCTCATCTCCAACCCAGTCTCCATAGTGAAGAAAACTGCTACAAAATCAATGCACAAAATGTGAATCCAGAAAAGATTTACACTGCAAAACAAAATGGTTACTTACCTGTAGGAGTAGTTTTGCAGCTTGAAGAATTTTCTGTATTCACATGCGACCACCCGCCTCCCCAGTAAATGAGACGAGCAGCACTTAACAAGAACCTTAAAGAATATGAGACGACCATGAAACAGAAATCTGAAAATGGCGACATGTGTGAAGGCATTCAGGTAGGGCTGTCTGACATCAGGAGAGCTTGGACTAAGCTCCAAATGGTGAGGACAGTCAATGCCCAATAAAAAAAAGAGGAATTAGAAGAAGGATTAACATAGAAGAGAAGAGTTCCGGACCCAACCACTAGATGGTGGAATAATGCACAATCCAGAAATTTCTTCACGCTGCAAAACTACTCCTACAGGTAAGTAACCATTTAGTTTCTCTTTGTTGAGACATTACTTCAGGCTGGACAGTGCAACTGGTTAATAGGAACAGTTCAGTAAGAGCTTAAAAAAATAATCGATATTTATTTACAGCAGACTAATATAGTGTGTTGAATTGCATTGAAATGAAGACCTTTGAATGCCACATCATCAATCACTGATCACCAGCCTACAGGCAGGAAAGATGGGAAGGATATGTGGCAAAGCTACTGACTTTGGAAAATGGGGGATCTAGGTTTGAATTCCAACCTTTGGATTTGACAATACAATTGTATGATTCAGTACCTAAAGCTTCAATATGTGAAATAAAATTGTAAATATGTGAAAAGTAATGTAATTGTGCAGTTCAAAGATGCAATTTCCACTTGATGTACATAATGTTGTATTGTCTCCCAACATAGCCCATAACCTACAGTTTTCCTTTGTTGCCTACGTCGGTTTCCACTATCCACATATACATATTACTGGGGGGTGGGGCAGGTGTACATGCTGTAGCTTGTGCTAAACAGAACAGGGAAAGGCTCACCAGGAAGACACCATTCCACTGGGGCCTCTTGCAGTATGAGTCTTCTTGTGCTGCTGATCATTATCGTGTTGATTGTTGGTCCAGGGCTGCTTGGGTGCAGACCTTTGGGACTTCTTGGCAGGCTTCTCACCATTTCATTGATGCAGGTTTCAGTTGGCTGGCACTGTGCTTGTCTTGAGCCATGCAGTTCCTCTAATTTGAGGACAGTCTAGCTCCTCATCTTCCAGCAGGGGCAACAGGCTTGACAATGTCTGCCTGTCCTCTGTTTATGTGTGTGGAGGAGGTGGGCATGTTGAAAGACTCCAGGTCCTGGTACAGTGCCTTCCATAAGCCGTTGCTACAGATCCTGTTACTGAAGCTCTGATCAGTTCTAAATTCTGGCTCTAGGCGGCCAATATTTAGCTTAAACTGGTGTGCTCGTGCTAGTAGAAATCCAATCAGTAGATGTGAAATCTTGGCAGCCCTCCAGAAATCCAGAGCAGGAAGCATCTTCATGGGAATATTCCAGGTCTTTTTACTCTGCAGTGAAGGAGGCTCAGTAGATGCATGGTGGGATGTGAGTTGAGAGGCCAAAGCCAGACAACCCAACTGGAGGCAGGCTGTTTTTACCGACCAGTGGAGGTGGCAGTGCTTGATTTAAAAAAAAAAAAAAAAAAAAAAAAAAAGAATGATGCCAAAATATTTTCAAAAACTCACTTTCATTACTTTGAACGCCCGTCTCCATTACTGGTTGAGGTCTAATCCGGACTTCCCAATAATGCCCCTTTAGAGACTTGCTGCCCTGCCTTCTACTCTGTTGGTAATCATTCTTCTCTGCACATGTTCATTTCATATATGCACATCCTCCTGTACTGTTTACTCTCTTGTTCCATTATTTTTCGCATACTTTCACCAGCACTTCCGTCCAGCTCTGTTTTTGTTCTTTCCCTGTTTCAATCTTTTCGCTCCTTGATACGCCACCATATTTCTTTCTCCTGTCTACTTAGTCATCCTCTTCCTCTCCCCATTAGCTTTTTTCTCTTTGTCCATTTCCCTTCTCTCCTCTGCTTTCCTTTTATCTTTTCTCCAGTTCCTTCACTTTTTTCTGTCTCTATTATTTTTCCTTTCTGTTTTTCATTCATTAGTCTCTGTAATTCCTGGTCTGGTTTAAAACTCCCATTATTTCTTTCTCTCCTCCTTTCTCTCATATAGCTGTTTCTTCCCTTCTTTCTTGTGTCGTTATCCCATCCCTATCTGGCCTTAATTCAGGACTCTCATGTGATCTTTTTCCTAAACAAACATTACATGTCCCAAACTTAGGAATGGAGAGCAGCAGCCACAGCCAAAAATGACTCTTCTCCAGAGGATGACATCATAGAGGCCGAGAGCACCGGCCAGGCCTGCACTACAGTTCCCATCTGGGCTGAAGCATTTGGGTTCAGATTACTTAATCGTGACTGCACCCGCTGGAAGACCCAGTGTCCTGGGGTCCTGAAGTAAGTGCCAGTGCCCGGTGTGGACTCAGGAACAAGTTAAGCACTGAGTCGTGCTCACTGTGCTCTAGGCTTACAAATAGATTTAGCTATCATTCTACCCGGCCTCTTATTCAATCAATCAATCAAACAGCATTTGTAAAGAGCAACTCTGTCACCCCTAGGGGTATCCGGGCGCTGTGTCTCCATCGACGAGTCAGGTCTTGAGTTTCTTTCTGATGTTTGCCAGCGAGGGGATGTACGGAGCTAGAAGGGAAGGTTGTTCCAGGTCTTGGCAGTGATGTAGGAGAAGGAGCGGCCACTGCTGTGGCTGTGACATATGCGGGGTGTGTGTGAGGGTGAGTGAAGAGGAGAGCAGGTGTCTAGAGGGATGGTGGAAGTTCAGTCGATGGGTGATGTAAGCAGGTCCTAGGTCATGGAGAGCTTTCTAGATCTGCGTGAGGATCTTGAACTGCCATCTCTTCTGGATGGGGAGCCAGTGGAGGTCTCAGAGGTGTGGGGCGATGTGGTTTCATTTGGGTAGGTTAAGGTAGAGTCTGGCTGCAGCGTTCTTTATAGTCTTAAGTCATATGAGGAGCTCTGTGGAGATGCCGGCGTAGAGGGAGTTGACGTAGTCGAGGCGGCTGGTGACGAGGGCCTGAGGGATGGTCTTTCTGGTGTTGGATGGCATCCATCTGAAGATTCTGCAGAGCATGCAAAGTGTGTGGAAGCAGGAGGAGGCGATTGCATTGACTTGTCGTTTCATGGTCAGTTGGCTGTCGAGGATGATGCCAAGTTTGCGTGCATGATCGGTCGGTGTGGGTGTAGGTCCGAGTTCTGCAGGACACCAGATGTGGTCCCATGTGGAAGTGTTCTTCCCGAAATTCAGTACTTCAGTTTTGTCAGAGGTGAGTTGGAGGCAGTTGTCTCTCATCCATTTGGCTACGTTGGCCATGGCGTCACGGAAGTTGGTTTGGCTGAGATTTGGCTGAAGTCAGCTGGTTGGTTGAGGTAGTTTTCATTGAGGGTGGCAGGTTGGAGGTTGAAATTGTTGTAGATGTTGGTAATCTTACTGAGGAAGTAGTCTGGGAGGATGTTGCAGAGTTCTTGGAAGGGGTGGATGGTGTTCTCTATGGGTGTTGGGTTGGAGAATTCTTTGACTATTTTGAAGAGTTCCTTTGCGTGGTTGGCCGCAGAGTCAATGCGGGTGGTTATGGCTGCTTTCTTGGCTTCTTTTATGTGCCGGTGATAGTTGCCGAGGGCTGCTTTGTGAGCTGCTCTGTCAGCAGGGTTCTTGGTGGCACGCCATTGTTTCTCTAGTTAGTGGCAGTTGCGATTGGTCCTGAGTTCTGGGGTGTACCAGCTGACATGTTTGGAGGTCTTGTTGGATTTTGTAGGTTTCAGTGGGGCGATTCTGTCGACGCTCCCGGTGGTGATCCAGGTGGTGAAGTTCTGGACGGCCTGGTTGAGGTCTGTTAAGGCCTCAGGTTGGAGGTGGTGAGGGCCTGAGATGACTGAGTTTTGGTGATCTTGCTCCAGCTGCGGTCGGAGGAGATCTGATGCCCGTTGATGGTGTGCTGGGCGTCGGTGATGGTGAAGTGTACGATAGAGTGGTCAGTCCAGGTGAGTTCTGTGGTGTGGCTGAATTTGATTCTGTTGCTGGAGGTGAAATTGGGGTCGAGTGTGTGTCCGGCTTTGTGTGTGGACTCAAAGACCAGTTGGGTGAGGCAAATATTGTTCAGGTTCTACAGGAGGGCGATCGAGCTGGCTTCGTCGGAGTCATCGATGCAAAATTTGAGGTAGCCGAATAGGACGTACTGGTAAGAGTCGATTGCTAGGGGCGTGATGAGGTTGGGATGGTGGTGCAGAATGTTGCTAGGGGTACCTGGGTTCTGTAGGCGAGGGTGCCTCTTATCGTGGTCTTCACGTCAGTTTGTAGTAGGAATTTGAGGTGTTCCATGAGCGGCATTGGGTCTTCGTTGGTGATGGTGCATCTGGTGGTTTCCTTGAATGTAATGGCGATTGCTCCGCTTTGGTGTATCATCTTGTAGCCTTCGTGAGTGGCAGTGATGAAGGCGGCGTCAGTGGAGAGGGCGGTGATGGTGTCCCACACTTCAGTGGTGTGTTTGCAGAGTGAGCGAGCGTTAAGCAGGATACACTGGAGCGGTTGCGGGGTGTTCTTGGTCTTGTGGGCAGGAGTGATGCAGGATCTTTCGAAGGTTGTGTTGAAGGACAAGTGGCAGTGGCGGCAGGTGAAGAGTCCTTTGGTGAATCGTGGGGAAAAAGATGACGCAGCTGTTGTTTCACTGTCCGGGGTCCTGGTCCAGGAGTTCCTTGGCAGTGTACCGTTGGGTGGCGGAAGGGCCAGAGGTCCTGGCGATGGGCATTGCCCAACCGGTGGTGCGTTGGCGGCACGCCCGCTGCGCGGCCGTGAGCCGGCCTTCATTTGTGGTCCTGGTAGGTGGTCCTAGTGGATCAAGGCGCTGGGCTAGGATCTGCAAAATATACAATGGTTCTGTCGGGTATAACCACAATATTTCTTAAAGTACAATTCAATTGCAGGATCAAGTTATTTCCTTCAGAGATTGAATATAAAAAACATTTTAAGAAGGAACACACAACCAAAAAATATATAAATCGAAAATACAAGGAATCACAATTAAATCAGGTTTTGTGGGTGTTAAGATCTTTATATAAATTTCATCATTTATAAACACCCATATATAAGGAAATTAGTTGCATACAAGACTGCCAACATGTGAAAATTAAAGTGAGTTGTGAATAAGTGACATAGTGTGATCAGTGACACAATAAGTGCTAAATATATACAAGGTGGTTTAAAATCTATACATGTTCGAAAGAGGCCAGAACAAAAGCCACACAATGACCCTTCTACTCTGTTCAATTTCAGTATTTTTGAGCAGGGCCTTGAACTGGACCAGGATATCGTCGAAGTTTCAACCCTAAATGTGCGATATTATAACATCTGGCGGGTCTTCATCAGGACTCAAGTAAGGGAGAGGGCTGGCAGCCTAACGGTAACCAGTAAAAATCCGGGTTGATGGCCCATCTAGTTATTTCCGAGGCAGATCTTGCGTGGAGCCATATATGATTTCCAAGTTCAGGTGAATTACTCGTAAACGTCTATAAAATTAACAGTGGAACCAAATCCAGGATGGAGAGCAAGGACAGTAGATATTCCTGCCGTGCAACCGCATAGAGTCGGTCTGGAGCAGGTAGCGGAGGGACTGGGACAGCAGGCAGCACGGGGCAGGGACAGCAGGCAGCGCAGGGACAGCAGGCAGTGCTTGGGCAGGGACAGCAGGCAGCACAGGGACAGCAGGCAGTGCATGGATAGGGACAGCAGGCACCGCATGGATAGGGACAGCAGGAGGTACAGGGACACCAGGCAGCGCAGGGATAGTTACAGCAGTCAGCGCAGGGACAGCAGGCAGCACAGGGACAGGGATAGGAGGCAGGCACTGTACCTGAAGACGGGATCAGGCAAAAAATGGGTGGCCCAACCCAGCCTCCTCCGGGCTTTGACGTGCGCAGACGGGCCTGCCCTTGGCCCAGGCTCTGCCCACGCTCGTCCCGCAATGCGGGAGGAGGCGCCCTGTAATAAGGGCTGGCGGTGGGAAAAACACAGCAATCCAGTCCCAGTAGCCGAGGCTGCTGGGAGTTGTGGTCCTTCGGGGTGGAGTGTTCAAGATGAGCATTGGTCATCTCTGCAACCAGCTGTTATTCGGTACTGATGAGGTATAGAAAAGTTGGGTAGCACTGGGGGCAGCTGTGCCATTAAGGAGCAGTGTGCATTCATTGTTCCCTGACCTCAAAGGTTTACAGCTTAGATGCACATATTTGTTTTAGGTTTACAGACATTTGGCCATTTATGGCATACTTTGTTATTCTAAAGTGAATTAATTTTCTCAAAAAAACAGGGAGCACAATGGCCTTACGTAAACCATTGTATCTAATGTGACAAAAACTATGCCGCAACGAGGCACCTGGGTTAGCCAAATATCAGGAAACAATTAATTCTACTCTCCATCACACTGTGAGGATAGGGTATTTTTTTTTTTGTTTACAAACGGGATAACTTCTAAGAATCTTGCCTATTGACAGCAGCAGCAGCTTATGCTTTGTTATTAATTACTGCAGCTGTTTAATCCAAATATTTATTTTCCCTGTGTAAGGTAGTTTTACTAGAGTTATGCATTGTGTCTATTTCTCCCTGAGGGCCGAAAGATGTTAAAAAAAAAAAGCTTTAAAAAGTTGTCGACTGCATCATTTTCTGTCCTTTCCTAACTCTGTAGGCTAGCAATTGAGTGGGAGAGGCGTTATTTTATTACGAGTCTGTATTTGTAGTAATTGCCTCCTTCATGGAAATCGTTGCACAGCAGAGCATAACAAGAGGCGCCTTGGTTGCTAGGTGAGAAAGACACGAATGGGGTTAATGAGTAACATACTTGGGTGAAGCATGGCAGGTGGAAAGAGGGATGGTTAATTAAGTAAATACGACCTCTGCAATGTATGCTAAGGTTTTCCAAGCACTGTAATACTGCCAACGGAGAGAAGCTTTCCAGTGTGCCTATATAGCCCCACGGATTTATTTGGACATATTCAAACCTAGAAAAAAGACCTAAGAGAGCGTGACCCTCAACATCCGACGCATCAGTCATTCTGCAGTGGCAGGGTGGCTTACTCTTCGAGACACAAGCTAGGGCCAGTGCAGTGATTTTGGCTCACTAGGAAATGTGCCACTTTGTGACTGCTCGTCATCCACACAGTGTAGCAGTGGGCAGTGGGGCATATATGGTGCTTCTGACGGAGGGACGAGCGGGCAGTCCCTAGCTGCTGTGCTGTTGGCAGAAACCAGGGACCCTATTAAGAGCATTGACAGTGAAGCTCTGCCTCGTGCACATTCTACTCACCAGTTTGTAATCCTTTTAACTCGTGTATTTTAACCTGTGATTTCTCACTCAGGCGCATCTCTTTTTAACAGAATAATTTTAAATTGTGTAAAGTGTATGAATTTGTTTGCACTGCTATTGGCCTCAACCGCTTTCGTTGGGGATCCTGCACTTCCCCTTGCAGGGACCATAGAGTACGAGTGGGATTCGCTCACCATAGAGTTTTGATCGAGGCTGGAGGTCGGCGGTCTAGTTGCTGATTCCACCTCTCATTTAAATGACCACTGCGGGCCGGGCGCCAAAGGCAAGCCCGTCTGCGCCTGTCCGCGCCCGACCGGGACCAGGGGCCAGAAATTCTGGTCCACGCAACACAGGTACATATCGATACTCTAGGAAGCAGCTACTAGAACTTAGGCCACAGCCACATCAAACCTGTGCACTCCATATAGGAATAGACAACTCACCCTCCCCCATGGCTCCCTGTCTCACTTGTGGTTATAGGATACTCACTAGCTCGACTAGTCAAGTACGGGCCAATACCTATAAAGAAGGTAACTGGAAGATGGGGCTGATAAATGCCCGCTCTATCGTAAAACAAGTATCAGACATCAGAATCATGCTAGAGGAAGAGCCTCTGGACATATTGTTTGTTACTGAAACCTGGCTCAACATCAGCTCAGGCCCTGATATTCATCTCGCCCTTCCCCTCGGCTATCAGCTATATAGGCAAGACCGCACCCATAGAATTGGCGGTGGCATCGCTATCATTTTGAAAGATGAATACAAATGCACCTTATCCAACTGCGTGCTCCCTGATTGTGAAAGTGCCCTGTTTCATATAGCTTTATCTCACACCCACACATTCTCAGGAGTACTTATCTACAGGCCCCCAGGCACTAGCAGCAGATTTTTAGAGGCATTACCCGATTACATATCCAGTCTCACAATGGAAAAGGCCCGACTGACAATTCTTGGTGATTTCAATCTTCATGTAGATAAACATGACTCCATTCACATTAGACAGCTGGAAGGCGACATGGAAGCATTGCAATTTACCGAACTCGTAACTTCGTCTACCCACGAGAAAGGCCATATTTTGGATCTCATTTTTTCTAATGACTCGCAGCTTATAGTTTCTAAACCATCGCCAGTACCTTGGTCAGACCACTCTTTAATCATCTTCACCTTACCCAAGCCGCTGCAAGTGCAAAAATCCCTAGCACAAAGCATCACAAAGAGGAGTTGGTCTAAAGTGGACCCTAAAACATGGCAGACCACCCTCAAGAAAAATTCCCCTACTCTCTCTGGGAATATAGACAAGAAATACCAGCAGTGGGAACACTGGATTACCCAATCTGCCAACATCTGCGGACCGAAAAGGACTTTTAAAAGCAAACCTTACTCCAAAATCACCCCATGGTACAACGAGCAGCTCCTTGCATTGAAAAAACAATGCAAAAAATTAGAGAGAGGTTGGAGGAAAACCTATTACCCCTCCCTTAAATCTGACTACAAGTTGTTAATCAGATTATACCATAATGAAATGAAGACAGCCCAATCCAAATTCTATGAAGATAAAATAGCCCGGGCAGCAAACTCTCCCAAGGAACTGTTTAAAGTTGTAAAAACCTTGACCAACCCACACGAAAATACCAATGCCCCCCTCACTTCTATTAAAAAATGCAATGACATTGCAGCCTATTTTTCTAACAAGGAGACAGAACTATACGATCAATTCCCAAAAAATAGGGAACCTATCACTGCAATAATGGTCAAATCGCCCCCTACCTCTTTACTAGCCCAATTCCCTTAGATTAGAGGAAGACAGGGTCCGACATCTAATCAGGACAACCAAATCTGGCTCCCCGTTGGACCCAGCGCCCCCACGTCTCCTAGTGGATGCTCTGGATATTCTTTTACCCTCGGTGACCGAACTTCTTAATCTCTCCCTTGACTCGGCTCTAGTCCCAAAAGTTTGGAAGCACGCTATCATCAAGCCACTCCAAAAGAAACCTAATCTCGATCCTACTATCTTGAATCTCCGTCCCATTTCCCTTTTACCATACCTGGGCAAACTCCTAGAGAAGCATGTCATCCACTCTCTATCTAACTTCCTGGAGTCTAATGGCACCTTCCATCCTTCTCAGATGGGTTTTCGAGCCACATATAGTACTGAGTCAGCTTTACTGACAGTCACTGAGGAGCTAAAATCTACACTTGATGAGGGCCGGTCTGCCGCCATCCTCCTGCTGGACCTCAGTGCCTCCTTCGACACAGTAGATCACGCCACCTTAAAAGTGAGGTTGGGGGAAGTGGGAATTCGGGAAAAAGCCTTGGAGTGGCTCGCCTCCTTCCTGGAGAACAGATCCTTCCAGGTGATGGAAGGGGACTGCGTCTCAGAGCACCTCCCGACCACATGTGGCGTCCCGCAGGGCTCATCCCTCAGTCCGACTTTGTTTAATGTTTGTCTGTCAGCTGGCTGAGGTGGTGCAAGAATATAGAATATCGGTGGTGTCATACGCCGATGACACCCAGTTAGTGGTGTCTTTTTCTAACGCTTCAGAATCTAGCAATAATCAACTACCTGCTTGTTTGGAGAAAGTGGTGAGTTGGATGTCCAACAGCTGTTTGAAGCTGAACGGTGGGAAAACGGAGCTTATGCTGCTTGGAGACCCGGGCATCCACTCACCCCTGATACATTGGCCCAAATGTATGGGAGATCCTCCTATCCCTAAACACACTATAAAAAACCTTGGAATTTGGCTGGAAGACTCCCTAACACTGGATTGTCAATCTAGAAAACTCTCAGGAACATGTTTTTCCCTGCTTAAAATGTTAAGGAAAATCATTGATGTAATCCCCGAGCACCTGAGGAAGACGGTGATACAGTCCCTCCTCATCTCACGTCTGGACTATGGAAACTCGCTCTATCTGGGTTCACCCAAGTATGTCACTAGGAGGCTGCAAGTGGTACAAAATGCGGCTGCCAGACTCCTGTTGAAAATCCCCAACCGCATCTCTGCTAAGGATGCACTTAAACAGCTCCAATGGCTGCCTATCGAGGCCAGAGTTAAGTTTAAATCTCTCTGCATAGCTCGTAAAGCTATCAATAACTCTGGGCCCGAAAAGCTGAGGAACCTGATATCTAGGTACACCCCATCTAGACAGCTCAGATCTTCCCAGCAACAGCTCCTCAAGACAACCAGAATTAAAAGAGCCAGATGGGGCGGTAGATCTTTCGCCCATCTGACACCCAAGCTATGGAATGACCTCCCACTGGAAATCCGAGCCGCTCCAAACGAAGTTGCTTTCAGGAAAAATTTGAAGACCTGGCTTTTCCCACAATAATTAGGCGTTGGCTCTGTGGCTTCACTGTCAGAATTCTCTTTAGCGCTGGGAAGCCCACGGGCAGCCATGCGCTCTATAAATTCAATAAATAAAAAAATTAATTATGTATAGGGCGCACTTTCCCCGTTTGCGCCCAGCGCACCTTAAAACTGGTACCTCAGCGCAAACAGGTAAATGTGCGCCCTATTACATAGAATGTGCTGCCCCCAGGACAGCAGCGAATTAGTGCTGCCCTCACGGCAGCGCATTCAAGTGAAATACGGAGCGGCTTTGAAGCAGCCGCTTAATGTTTCACTGTGCAGGCGGCAACCCACCTGCACTCTTAAAGGGATTAGAGATCCCCTTGCAGGCAGGTGCAGTGAGTGACTGCACCCTCCTGCACGGGAGTGGCTGGGCGGCTGCTATTAGGGGGCACACTGTCAGTTTCCCCCCACTGACACCTTCTTTGCCTCTGCGCCCGCATCTATAAAATGGTGTGGGCACAGAGGCAAAGGGATTCCTTCATTTGAAAGGGGCCATTCCCCCATGTAAATGAGGGAACGCCCTCTTGAGAAAGCGCTGGCGCTGTATGTGCTCCAGCACTTTCAGTATTACAGAAAGGGCCGCACAAACATCTGTGGCCCCTTCTGGAATACCAGAGTTCCCCGGGGCACGCAAATGGGTGCAAAGGAGTGCAAACGGCCATTGGGCCCCCAGGTCACTTTGTGTAATACAGCCCCATGTATTTCCTTGCCAATTACTTCGCCATTCTAGCTTTCTTTTATTAAACCACTTTGAAACTTAAGCCGAGCATTCTTTCTGCCCCCTGCTTACTTGTTTAGGCCACTCCTCATTGTATGTGTTTGTGAAAAATGGGGCTGTAGGGGCTGTCACAGAACAATTTTCATATCCTAATTAGTGTCATTCCATTTAGGTATTGTATTTGTGAAGACCTTTTGATTTTACTAATATTATATGTAAAATATACTTAATTATCGGTGCTTTTAGCCAGCCCTGTCATCCATTGGTCTATTTCTGTGCCATTCAAATCAAATCAAATTGCTTTATTCAATTTCATGAAACCATAAAAATTCATACATAATCATCAGAATGAAATCCAATCAATAAGATGTAAAATATTAAAATACATGATAAAAATAAATATCTAGAACAATCATTAACTCGGCCATTTTATAATATAAAACCATAGAGCATATGTAAATATAAGGTATAAAATATAACATTTTACAATAACAGAGACCTTTCCTGATTTTCCTAACTTGTTCTAGGAAGCTGGCTACAGAATTCCATACAACACTTGTGTGTAGTTGTTGTAAAAAAACAAGTGCAACCCCGCATTGAAAGAAGTGCATATTTTTAAGTACTGGAAAGAACAATTTTCTCCTTGGCTTCATGCAAAAGCTACCAAAGAAACATAAGTGTGGAGTGCTATGTCCTGTAAAAGTGTCACATGGACAAGGTGGAAGAGCCCAACCCTGCCCCTCAATGTCAGTAAAAGCAAACAACCTATGGACAGTGTTGAGACGGAATCGCGTTAGTAAGAATCTGTACTCCACATTTGTAACAATAACTGTATGCCAGGTTGGGTAAGTAGGACTTTTCCCTTTTCCACTGTTTCCCTCTCCCTCTTAGCCCAATCCAGGACTTAGTTTTTAGTCCTGCTTACTCCAATCAATGATAGCCCCGTGGTTTGGCAACAGTTACTCAACCCAATTTTTCCAAGCGTGTTCCTAATATATTTTAACTGGGGGGTTTTATGTGCCCCATCTAAGCCCAAACAATCCTGAATAATCAGCCTATTTAGGTTGCCACTGCCTTACTCCACACCGCTCGCCACAAGAGTAAGGGGGCCAAGTGTATCCTGTACTCCAGTTATGCAATACCTAATTCTTCATGGCAAATGAAGTGAGCACAACTAAGGGGAACGGCTAACATCCGTCTTAAACTAGCATTTTCTATAATTTAGAGACCTCTCACGTCTGACCACCCATATAAACCAGCCCTGTAGGTTACCCCTGTACACATTTGGAGTTATATATGGTGGCCATAACATTAACTGGCTTGGAGCCTACCTTTGTCGCAAATCTAAAAATGGCTTCTATATTGCTTTCAAATGCCATGCTATTCACAATCAGCAATTAATTCCAATTATTATGGCTATTAAATAAAAGCCCCAGACAAGAAAAGGTCTCAGTATTAGGCATCTTTTTTCCTTTAAGGAAGTTGCTCAGTCGTTTTCTTTGCTCCCCTTGCCACCATTCTAAAGGATTTTCCTTGGCTCACACTCAGCCCCGGCTCTTCCATGTAACCCATTCATTCACATTTTGTGTCTGCCTACTACAGCATATACCATAGGGCAGTGGGTCAGCCCCCTTCAGTCATTGGCTACCTTCACTGTGAGTTTTAGCATTCTTTCCTTTCACAGGGAGCACATCTACACATTAAATAGTTCCTTCAAGTGGTAATGTGTGCTTTGTGAGACCAAAACATATTTTTGCCCTTAGCTAATGCTGTTTTTTAAACTGATGTATGCCCTGCAGCTTCCTCACCAATAAAGTTTTGAAAATAATTTAACAAAGCAAAACAAGCTTTAACAGCGTCAAATGGCTGGCAACCTGCGCCAGGTTTATTGGCTTTGCCAATGCTTGTATTAAATCTTTAACATCATCTAAAAACAGACAAAACTGCTGACAGTTCAGTACCACACCAGACTAACAAAGGCCTTCTGCTGTAATAGATAATTAAAAACACACTGAGCGTGAGTAATATTCAATATATGCTCTGATCGTTCTGAAAATATATTCCGGCAGCACAGCATGTTTTTCTTTTGCATCCTGTGCCTTTCGATTTTGTTTAAATTGATAGCAACGATCTTAAATAAATTGACTAACTCCAAAATTATTCCATGCATTTAAAGTCACATGTGCACGCACAACCCCAATTTCCATTCACTATATTCCTATTTGACCAATCATCCAATGTGGGTTTATGTTTTAAAGACTTTTGAGAAAACATAATCTGCGCCTTCACTCTGTCTGCACTCAATCCCTGACACCTCCATGTTTGTTTTATTCCGTCACAGGACTCCACGCTGTCGACAGCACAATCCCAGGGACCCTCTGCAGCTTTCATTTCTTTTCACGATACGGGTCGAAAAGTAGCCGCTAGTTAATCAAAGACGTTACCTTTATTGGGTTCAAATATATTTTAATACATGAAATGTAAGGGTTGGATGGCTTGCTGCTTTAATTTTCCTAGACAATGATATGGTGCCTACTTTGGTAAATGGAGTCTATAAGGAACCCATTGTCAAGTTGTTTTAGGAAGCCAGGTTCCTGTCTTAGCTGCTGTTCCGACGCCCCTGGTACGGACTGTACTCTCAACAAGTTTGAAATTGGCAACTTTAAACAATAAAGCAATGCATGAACGTCATTTATAGGTCGCCCCCCTGTCATGCCCTTTGTGACTACTGGCACTGCCTTTGCGACCCCTAGCGTCAGCAGTGGCAAAATCAGTGGCAGGAATAGAAGCAGCTCGTCGCTATTAGTTTAAAAAAACATGGAGTACAAATAGCTGGAATATGACTTTCCCTGGCAGCTGAGGTAAGTAAAAAAAATATTTTTTATGTATGTTGGGTGGTGCTTGCAGTTTAGAGAGTGTGTTTATGTAAGAGAGAGTGTGTGTGTATGTGTGAATGTGTGTGCATGTGTAGGCCGAGTGTGTGTGTATGTGTGAATGTGTGTGCGTATGTAGGCCGAGTGTGTGTGTATGTGTGAATGCATGTGTATGTATAAGCATATGTATGTGTGAGTAAAAGTAAAGGTCAAGGGGCATGTGAAGTCACTTCCGCTACCCCTGGCCTTTTGGTGAATTGACGTCCATGAAGGAATGCATATTGATTCATGCTTAATGAAATAGCCATGTTGCTAACTGTGTGTCATTGGCCAGAGTGGTGTGTGTATGATCTTTTGTGTTCCCCTGTTTTGTCTCGAGGTATGCCTACTATGGAGCCTGCACAGCCTTAGTTCCGACATAATTCATGTTTTTCGCTAATCCCTGCTGCATGCTTTTTGTGCAAATTTTTAACTATCACACATTCTTCCCAGTCCTATCCACACTCATTTTAGTTTGGTTTCTCGTCAGTTTGTAAAACAAACATGCTTGATTGACTGAACAATGGGAGTTAGTGCCCTTTAAGCACCCCAAAAAGTCATACCTAGAACCTCTTTTGTGAGCATACCTAAAACCAAGTGAAATGAATGAATGAAATTGGATTTATATAGCTCGTTACTACCCTGAGGCCTCGTAGCGCTTAGGACAGGGCAGACAGAGTCATGACAGATTAGTAAGTGGTACCAAAGAGGTAGGTCTTAAGGAGTTTACAGAAGGACTGCATGTTGGATTCCCCTCGAAGAGCAAAAGGAAGAGAATTCCAAAGATTCGCAGCATTGAGTGAAAAGGAGCGACCGCCCCATCTGGATCTAGGTACTTTCCTTGTAGTAGCAAGGAAAGCGGAGCTGGAACGAAGACTCCTTGGAGGATGGTAAGGAGTGACGAGGGGATGGATAATGGCAGGGCCAGTCTTCCAGATGGCTTTGTGAGCCAGACACATAGCCTTAAATTGTATTCGGGACTTGACTGGGAGCCAATGCAGTTTCCTTATTGTGGGTTTTGCTGATTGTCTCCGAGGAATCTGGAGAAGTAAACGAGCCGCGCAATTCTGGATCACTTGTAATTTTTGAGTGGTAGCCTGGGGGGCGCCCAAATACAAGGCGTTTCCATAGTCCAGGCGGGACAAAATGAGGGCTTGCACCATAATCCTTCGCGCCTGAAAAGGGAGCAAAGGGAGAATTTTCCTTAACATCCTCATCAGGCCGAAACATGTAGCTGAGAGCATAGTGGCCTGATGATTAAAATTTAGGGAGCTATCAAGCCACATGCCTAAGCTCTTAATCTGGTGCTTTGGAGCAGGCATAGTGCCGAGACAAATGGGCCATGAGAATGCCGGGGAAGGAGATGGAGCTTTGCCCAGGAACATCAATTCCGTTTTGTCCCCGTTTAACTTAAGGTGAGATAGGTCCATCCATTCGGCTACCGCCTCTAGGCAATTGCATAACTCACTCACACCCAGCTCTTGAACTTCTAATCAGAAAAGACAATTCACACAACTGCATGTGTTCCCAACAACCCTTTTGGCCGATGTTGGCCCCCAGCGGCCAAAAAATGCCTTTTGCTGCTCATGTGGCATGTCTCAGGCAGCCGGACCTCTTTCTCTACTGAGTTTTTGGCAGTTGTGTTAGAGATTCTCCGGTCATATACTCTTCCTGTGGCTGATCGGGCTCCAGCTTTGCTCGCCTGGTCGCAGTGCGTCAGCATGGGGTCAGTGCAGTTTTGAGACAACAGAATCAAAGTCATCCATGGGGGAGTTCGGAGACAAAATAGTAAGTCAACAGTTACTCCAAAATTCGTTCCTGCCACCTTAGAAGCCGCTGTAGATCAACATAGGAATGGAGGGTGGTGGACCTATAGTCGCTGCCAGCTTGAGGGGCAACATCCTGCTTCTATTTGTCCCATCAGTTTAGCCCAGGGGATCTTGATCTGCATGTCATTCCTGGGAGTCAAGCATAGCGGACCTCATTCACAGCCATTCTTAGTGCCATGGAGTACATTTACAGCAGCAAAAAAAATTAATTTTGGGTCTCGGATGCTGTATCATGAGCCACAGAATCAAGGTTTGGGGATCGTTTCTCCATAAAGATCATTTACTATGGTGAAAAGTCTGATTGCGTGCCAGATGTTCCTTTTTAGTAAGTTTGGAATTATGGTAGGGATGTAGGTGTCCCAATGACAATGGCTGGATATCCATTAGGAAAGTGATTGACTATGCTGGTGTGGAAATCAAACTGAATACTAAGTGTGCATTAGCTATTAAGTGCGACTCGGCGGGCACCTCTTAACTGATGATAATAATCAATCTCTGCTCGAAACCTTCAAAAGACATAGATTGGGCACATATGCATTTGGAAGAGAGTAAGGATGAACCACTGAACACTAGGCTAACCCATTCACAAGTCCCAATATTAGTGGGCGGAGATTTAGCTGCGAAATTATGAGAGTGAGGGTGAAGAGAAAGCACTCGTGTGTGGCGTATACAGCACTCCTGAGGTCCTTTTCTCTATATAGACTCTGTACCGTAGAAGTTAAATGCTGACTGCTCAGGAATGTGTGTAATTAAAGGTTGCTTTTCAAATGATAGGCCAGCAAGACATACTTTTTCTAGAGGGAGTAATAATTAGTTATTGATTACTTTGTGAATGTTTCCGGGCTTTTTTCAATTTTTTGTAAAGATCATTGAGTTATGCCTTGGGATGTTGGCAACCACTTCACAATAGAAGGTACCATGAAGGTAGGCGCCATTGAATACAAATTAGATTCAAAGTATGGAATAAGTTCTTGGTAAATAAAGAATACAATTTAACTGAGAAGTGGTTACTAACTGGAATCTTGTTAACAGCCTGTCTGGATACTCTGATGATAGGTCAGAGAATAACATTTTAAATTATCTGAAGAAAAATAAAATAATAATTGTTTTCGTACTTGTGTCCTCGTAGGGTGAGAGCAAAGCATAACCTGTGGTTTGGCAAAGAGAGTAGGGAGAGTCAATCTTCGCTACCTAAAAGACTTTATCTGCTTACTAATGATCCAATACAGTTTTTAGAATATAAACAAATACTTTTAGGCTCAAAGGACTAATATTAAATAAAAACATGACCTAGGTTGTAAGCCTTGCCTTTGATGCAGACCCTATTTATGTCTGTTACCATGGCTCTAGCCTCTGCTGGGGGGGGGGGGGAGATTCTCCAAAAGTAAACGAATATTTTGTTTTGGATTGCTTTACCCTGATGAACTTCTGATTTTAGCTTGTACTCCGATTGGCCTCCAGCGCCAATTAATGGTATTGGACTAATACTGTAGTAACAATAAGCATGCTATCAATAATCAATCAATAGCTGTATATTACAGGAATAACCATATCAAGCATACAATAACGTTTGTTTCATCAATATATACAAGAAATAATAAATAACCTTAAAAATGTGAGTATTTCTTGTGCATTTGAACTCAATTCAGAGTGACGCCCTATTTGTCACAATATTTCTTTCTCAGACACATTGATGAGAAAAGAAGTCTAGTCACATTAAACACAATAGGGCAACTCATATTCAACTTTAGTATCCTCAGAGCAACTCTGTATTATGTCACCCCTAGGGTGCGGGATATTGGGATTATCCACTTTCTTCGCAAACAGGCATAAGAAGTACAAACGAAAAGCCAATGCGCATTAGTTTTCTTCTCTAAATTGCACACTGGACATATTTCACAGATGGAAGTAGAAGGGCTGGGTAGCCATTTGCAGCAAAAACTACTGATAGATAATATTCCTAACCTAAATTTTAGGTAAAAATGTTGGGCAGCAAAGGAAGTGATATCATCCAGAAAGGCCTCAAATTTTAGGTCACACTTAAAATAAAGGAAGTAATCAATAAGGTCTCCATACCTTGGAGCCGTTTGCCATGTTTCCATCACGTAAGGCCAATATCTCTCTTTGATGCGTTTCCCTGACACCCTCACAGCTGAGGGTGGGTTATCCCCAACTCATTTAACCCGAGAGTGAGGAGCCAGGTTTTCACATAATTCAGCCATGAAATGACATTTCCACTGTTCAAGGTTATCACTTCCTCTAGAGCCCATATGTATAAAGCCAGCTCCTCAGTAGATCAAATTCTGCACCAGTGTATTCGAGGTTTGAGATTAATTTTAGTGGGCTATACATTTTATACCCATACCCAGGTGCAAAGGATCTAGAGGGGCACTCTAGAACATGTTAACCAATTATCTAAGAAATGTATTTTCTACCCTAGATAAACCAATGACGTTACAGAAACCCCATATTTCTGTGCTATAAGGGCAGCACCCAGGGCTTTTGCGTGATATACCCTCAGTGCGGGTTAGACAGATCAGGAAGTTAAGGATTTAAATTTCTTTAATACAGCTGATGCATTATGCTTGAGTGTTAATTGGCTCTTGGTAATTTGTGGGGACCAAGGCATAGTGTTGGAGAGCTTCTTGTCATGAAAAATAGATTGAAACAAGGTTATAAGGGGGCAGGGTGGAAATACCCTGACCCTTACTCAGAGGTATATTTTTATTCGCTATGACGCACTGCTTATGACTGCATATATTACATCACTGATGACGTCTAAAATATTCGGCCGTGCAAGTTAAAGTTATGTATAATTGGCTAATTTCAGTGTTTTTTCGTTTACATTTTTTTAATAAGACCTGCATATAACTTCACCTTCATTTTTGTTTTTGTCAGTGAATGAGTTTAAACTTAATTGGGAGTGGCTCCGGCTGCTCATTTATTATTCAGTCCACCAATCAATATCTTTATAAGGCAAAAAAGAGCCATAAAATTCCATACATAAAAGGAGATAAAACAACTTTTAAAACAAATGGATATAGTAGCAAAACAACTCAGGATATAATTATCAAATAATTCATATAGAAATTGAAATTACAGGTTTGCTCAGTAAAATCAGAATGTGTCACATCTTCATCGTATAAGCAACCATATGTCAACAGGTACCAAAAAGAGCAAATACCCTATACTCCATGATTAAAACACATAAAACTATATATCACTAAACATTTACAATCACATTACATATTCACATCTTTTCCTCACAGCTAGAGCACCTCCTATATAATTCATCACTTCATAACAAATTTCTGGTGACCTTAGGCTCTGTAAAAACAACATGTCTATCTTATCATTTCTGATGTTTCCAGCCCACAGGATCCGGGACCTTGAATCATATACGTAGGGCTCTGTATAATGTGCAGAATAACATAAAGTGGGTAGTGCTTTTTGCCGACATGCCATATCAAGGACATTTTGGTAGATTTGTGAATGAGAGGAAAACAATGAGAGGGACCCTCTATTAGCCAAAGGAAGAGGGTTCCAAATTCAACTGTGAAAATTTAAAAAATCTTCCTTTGGCAAACCACTTATAATCTCACTAGTAACCAGTTATCATTTGTTCCCATACAACTTGCATCCATATAGATCTCTATCCACTCAATGGTAGAAAAATAATCTATTTCTATACACTCTTCTGTATAAAGTGTGCCACTATACATAAACATATATTAAAAGTTATTTATTTTGTTAAAAACTTTTGTAGAAATATTCTACACCGAATAAAAACAGCTATCTTATTACATTAGTATAAAGGCAAATTTCATCAACAATTTTAAAACAACAGTCATGTCAAAATCACTTGAATCAGGAACAACCTAAGACATGATAAAAGACAATCTAATCAGAGCCAGCACATGATCAGTTCACAATATTTCATCTATTGTGCTTGCACTTTCGACTGATTAGGCTTATATTGCGTCGACGCGTTTCAATGGTATTCTTTTTTAACAGAACCTGAATCTCGGCACGGACGCTGATTAGTGCCAAAACGGAGAATTAAGATTGGAAATCAGTGTGGCTGAATTGCACACGTACCCAGTGAAAAAACCCTGAGCATGGGATTGGCAGTACAATAAGGGATTTAATTACCAGAACAGGAATCAATCTCTCCACTTATAAATCTCCTTTTTAAGAGTTCAAAACATTGTAAGGGTGGACTATCAGCACCATAAAAATAAGTAATTTGATATATTTCTATGTACGAATATTAAATCAGGAAGGTGAAAGATATTCACATTAAGCGAGAGTTATCTCTGGTCTTGAAAAAGATGGTGTAAACCTGAAGAATGCCATTGAAACGTGTCGACACAACCTAAGCCTAATCAGTCGAATGTGCTAGCACAATAGATGAAATATTGCAAACTGATCATGTTCTGGCTCTGATTAGATTGTAACTCTGACAGGCTGCTTTTATGACAAATAGAATTGTCTTATGAATACTCTCTCTCTTTGTCTGTATTCTGTCTTCTTTGTCTTTTATCATTTCTTAGGTTGTTCCTGATTCATGTGATTTTTGACATGACTGATGTTTTTAAATTGTTGATGAAATTTGACTCTATACTAATGTAATAAGATAGCTGTTTTTATTCTGTGGAGAATATTTCTACAAACGTTTTTAATAAATAATTTTAATATATGTTTCTGCGTAGTGGCACACTTTATACAGAAGACTGTATAGAAATAGATTCTCTTTCTACCATTGTGTGGATAGAGATCTACATGGATGAAAGTTGTATGGGAACGAATGATAACTGGTTACTAGTGAAATTATAAGTGGTTTGCCAAAGGAAGATTTTTTCTAATTTTCACAGATTCGTGAATGAGGTACCTTGTTGGGGGAAAGCAACAAAAGAGTGCACTGTGCTTAAGCAAATGAGCGCAAGATAAAATTTATACTGCAAGTTATGTAATAAGACTAAATACGGCTCCAGACCTAAAGTGGTAATCAAGCATGGCAATGTTCTGCATAGATAGCACATATGTTAGCCATTCCTTAGAACTGTAGTTAAAAAACTGGTTTCGAATACACTCTTTGGAACTTGTATCAATGATTTCTGGGGTACAAAAAGAGTTCAGACACTCCCAGCATAAAAAAGCTTGTTTCATATGAGTAAGCCAGGGAATCTTGGCCATGCTATCAAAGGCTATACAGTCATTAAGATTGAGTCTTGAAAAGCCTGAGTGCAGTGCACACCAGATCTTAAGCCGAAGCATCAGAGGGGCATTTCTTATGTTATGCACCAAGTAGCTCTTCCCTAATTCAGCATCACAAATATAGGTTGCAATGCTTGGAGGAACGGAAAGGAGTCTACATAAAAAAAACTGTTTTCTACCCTTTGTAGAATTTTGTGATCAAAAACCACAGACCCCTGCCCCAAAGGTATGCATTGACTCTTGTATAACTGCAATATCTCTCTTACGGGTTTAGAACCTAACTTTGAAGCAAAACGAAAAATTGATTCAATTGCTCCTGAAAAATGGTCTCCTTCAAGTAATTGGCAGTTTACACTATCCGAGTCAAAAACCTTAACAAAGTGAGTTACCCAAGTATCAGCTTAAGTACGGCACTCAACCTTAGGAGCAACGTAATCAGTAAAAATGAAGGCCCAAGGCGAAATCCAAACCCTGTTGCTGGCTCTCAGAAAATGGCATGTAAAATTATCCCAGCAAGTGGGCTTGAACCCTTTCTGGTAGCTTAACCAGTTAGTTCAAATGCTGTAGTAATGTTTTGACCAGCAATGGCCTTTTAAAATTGATAACACCACAGTCACCAGTTGATTGTTTTTATTGTAACCAACACAGCCAACCCTTCTTGTTGTATTTCTTTAGTCAAGTCAGTGTACCACCCAGCATTTTTCCTAAGCCAGTGAGCTGCTTTGTGTTTTAGATCCAGCTAGTCTTCCCTCTTGTTAATGTCACACAGTGGCACTTCATCCAAGACGATCACATAGGGTGTACAAACAGGGGGCAACTGTAAGTGTACACCATCTCAAGAATGTTTTAATTAATGGCTACCAGTACTAGGGTGACATGGCAAGGTTAGATCATTTTGAACTTCCATGGCAGACACTAAATGATTTCTACTATTGGTAGCACCGGACCAAAGTTCAATAGGTTCATGCACATCATCTATGGAGTATTCATTCCTGTTGGTTTGTTAATTGTCATGGTGCAACTTGTAAGTCTCACTGCACAAGACAAACAGGCCTGCTTACGCTGGTCCCTGGTTTAAAGACAAATTTTGTCATCTAACATTTTAAATTGCTCATTGATTCCTTTATGAAAATCCTTCAAAATATCCCCTAGTTTCTTAAAGAAGGATGAGCGATGATCAATTAATTTGATTTAGGTACAGTCCCGGGCACACGTAATGAGGATATAATATCAGGAGAAATGTCTCATACTGCAGAAATGTAGAGGGTCTACACCAGAATGATAATCATAGGTGTTTAATATAGTAACAGAGCATAAGCAACCAGCCAAAACAAAAGCAACCAGCCGACACGTGTTTCGTCACAAAGGGTAGTAACCCGTGACTCTTCAGGGCTGAAAGGCGGTGCCAACAAGGTGGATTCAAGTGACCGTTCAAGAATCCAAAACGGCAATGAGGAGCAGTGCGAACCACGGTAGGTGGACTACTGCCAAATGTAAGGAAAGCAAGACGGATATCGCCGGGCGGCGGATAAGCCAATGAGGACTATTGACCTTCAGAAAAGTCGATGCAGTCTGTGGCCATCTTCCGGAACCATTTTCCTACCTGAACAACACTTCTCCCAGTTTCCTGTACTCCGGCGCATCCGCCGTTGTCGTCCTGGACTACTGACCTGGCACGCCTAACTCTATATTCCCCCCTGTGCTACTTAGCACTTGGTCAATTTCGTCGCCACAGACTGCATCGACTTTTCTGAAGGTCAATAGTCCTCATTGGCTTATCCGCCGCCCGGCGATATCCGTCTTGCTTTCCTTACATTTGGCAGTAGTCCACCTACCGTGGTTCACACTGCTCCTCATTGCCGTTTTGGATTCTTGAACGGTCACTTGAATCCACCTTGTTGGCACCGCCTTTCAGCCCTGAAGAGTCACGGGTTACTACCCTTTGTGACGAAACACGTGTCGGCTGGTTGCTTTTGTTTTGGCTGGTTGCTTATGCTCTGTTACTATATTAAACACCTATGATTATCATTCTGGTGTAGACCCTCTACATTTCTGCAGTATGAGACATTTCTCCTGATATTATATCCTCATTTCGTGTGCCCGGGACTGTACCTACTTCATTTGTGTGGATTTCTATCCATACCATCACGGGGTTTTAGGGCATATCCCCTGACCTGGTTTGCACCGTTCACACTCCTAGTATAACATAAACTCAGCGCGAATTAGCTTGAGCGCCATTATTCCTGTCAATACTAAAAACCCCACACTGATACATAATTAATTTGATTTGCCTATTTTTCAGACCCACTTTGCCAATATCCCTTAATTGTGCGTCTGGGGAAATTCTTTTTGCTAGCATGAGCACTTGCAGTAGTTTTATCTGATTGTTTTCCTGTTGTCAATAACAGTGTTTGTGCCTTCCCTTCCTTCTACTACGAGTTAGCTGAGGTAAGGGGACCTTCCATGGCATCAATTAGGGGATCTAAGATAACACAGGAGTTTCTTGTAGGTGCTACAGCTCCTCTAGCACCTCCGAGAGCCCACTGAGCACTCCAACTGAATGTCAGCCCCTTTTTCCCTCCAAGCCTACTGCCGTGCTAGATGTAAGTGCTTCTGCCGGGGTGGATAAATGCTTCGTAATCTTTGCACTTCATTGATTCTTTCTTCAACTATTCTAATTTCGGAATCAATTTCCCCATAACTGTTGTAAGATAATTTGTAATTGAGGAGGAGGTTGCCACTGCAAGGACCCTCCTTCCCTCCTTTTGCCATGTTTGCATTTCTTTTTCCCATATTTAATTAATACGAAGGGAAAAGCCCCCAGCCTACCATGAGTATGGTCCAATGTGTTTTGAGGAATTTGATCTAAGGGCTGTGGGGGTCAGCCCAGCCTTGTCCCACTCTTGGCCTGGTCTTGGCACGGACATGCTCCTGGGCGCGCCCCACGTGTTCCAGCTTTGTGGGCTCCTGAGGTTGCCTTTATGCATCCGAGCAGCACCTTGTTGCTCCCCCACCTCTTGTAATTCCAGGAGATTATGGGCCCAGCAGTCCAAAGCCCAAACAACAGGGCCTGCAGGAGCGACTATCACGTCCTGTGCCGTGGGTTCCGGATGTTTCCTTTATGTGCCCGAGCAGCCTCTCCTTGTTCCATCATCTCCTCTAATCCTGGGGAATTGTGGGCCCAGTAGTTCAAAGCCCAAACAACAGGTCCGGCAGCAGTGGCAATAATATCCCACACTGCAGGGTCCTGAGTTTGCCTTTATGCACCCGAGTGGCGCCTTACTGCTCCTCCGCCAATCAACAGGGCCAACAGCAGTTGCAATTTCTTATTCATTTTCAAGGCCTCGTGCCAATTTTTTTCTTTTTGGGCAGTGCAGTCCTATCCGGGACACCCCCAAATTCTTTTCTCATTGGGAGCTGGCTGCAATCAGCCCCACTCCATGAGTCCGTGCAAGAGCCACCCACACTTTTGTTTTTCCTAATTTTTTTTTATGTTGGTGCTCCAGACCAACCAGGGACACCCACAACTTTGAAAAACATTGGAGGGCGTGTTGTGAGGCCTATGGCCCCGTGGCTCTATGGGCACCCCTACTGGCACCCATCTCGGGAGCCGGCAAGCACCAGTTTCGCTCCTGCCTGACTAGAGCAACTTTTCTTTCTGCTCGCACTGGGTGGGTGCAATTCTGTGTTTCCCTGCCAGTGGGGCACAGGCAGGGCGAAACATTTGTGCTCCCACCAGGAAGGAGCCTGTCTGCTCACACTAGGTGGAGGCATTAACGTTTTCCCTGTCTGAGCTCTCGCGAGCACAGAAGAGTGCCACAGGGGATAGGGCCCCCAGTACACCAACTGTGAGCTGGCCCGGGGAATGTTGTCCCCAGGGCCATGACAATACCTATAGAGCATCCCTCCTAAATTTACGGCACTGGGCGCATTGAGAGGAAGTTCTCGCTGCACCTAGACTCCACCCTACTCGGAGAAGGGAAGGTAAAATAAATCCTTTTTTATATGTAACCCTCACACACTCTATTAGTGTCATGCTTCATCATCTGGTTCACCCTGATTCCTAAAGGTCAGGGTGGGCTCGACTATTTCAGGGAGCTCTTAAAAGAAAAAGACTAGGGGACGTAACTGTAAGATAAAAATCCCTCATCCACTCCAAGGTATCCTTTTATTTGCAGAGTGAGCAGGGCCGGACTGGGAACCGAAACCGGCCCTGGCAAACTGCTCGGCCGGCCCCCCTGGGGGTAGGGGGGTGCAGCCGAGCTGTTTGCGAGGGCCGGTTTCGGCCGATTTTGTTACAGGGGGCCGATATTGCCAACCCCTGGTAACAAAAACTGGCCCCCCAGGGGACCAAAAGCAGCCCCCACCCGAGCGGCCCACCGGGGAAACGCCCGGTGCCCGCTACGGCCAGTCCGGCCCCGAGAGGGAGTGGGGACAATAAAAACTAAATTGTGGAAGGGGACTGTAGGATTTAATGGTCCTATGACCCTAACCAGACCAACATGTTTCAGCCCTACTCTGACAGGCCTAAAAAGGTCCGGGGCTTTCATCAGGGTGAATCCAACTGTGGAACATTCCCCCAGTAATGCAGCCATTTGTACGATTGAATGATGATGTGTAGCGTGCAATTGCAAACCGCATGCCCTGGCAGATATATATTTGCCACTCTTGATACGACCTGTAAATGAAAGTCGTATTTCAGATCGCGTATACCTATCTTAGCTGCCCAATTTATGCTGTGCCTTAATCATGTGCGATTGTGTGGCAATCAATTGCAGATCACCGCAACATGTACCTTACTGGTGCATGTTCGCTGACCTCATCTCATATTCAGGAGGCGAGTTCATACGTGATAGCATACTATGCTACATTTATCTTTTTACGTTTAGTGCCCAAGGTGTAAATTGCTTTAGACATCAGACATTCACATGGGAGGCAGAGTTCTCATTTGCATACAAAAATACAGTTATACAGACAAATGGCATTTGTTTTAAAAACACACATTCAGATTTGTGTCTCATATCCACTCACCCAAAATCTGGGAACTTATGACCCCATGGCGGCAGGAGGTCAAATAGGGTGGCCCTGTAGTCAAACCCTAAAGTAGTTAGGCGGTAACAATATGAAAAACATCTCATTAGCATCTGCTTCTTACTGCCCGTGGTGCCATAATTCACAGCTCCTAAAGGATAAGAAACCACTTACTTTGTCAAGGGTCCCTCCCCTCACCTGCGCCTACTAGGCTCCTGCTCTCTCAAGCTTGTGGCTTGTGGTCAGGGGGGGGGGGGGTGTTGTGGAGAGGCTGTTTATTTCTCAGTGGGCCGGCCGTCTCTATCATCGCTAATTGCCCTGTAATCAATTGGGGGCAGTTGAGAGGGGCGCATTAGGGCAACACGCTAACTTCCCGGTACTCTGAAGCGTGCGTATCCCGTGTCGTGCAGCTTCAACGGACACTAGTGGCCTGCATAGTCCAATGGAACAAAGGACTACAAATCGCCGGTGGGGTGATGGGAAGTGTAATTCCCTCAGAGTTTTTTTTCTTTAAATAGGATGGTCTCAGTGTTACCATTTGAAGATGGAACATGTACTTAAAGCCAGAAAGAATTGAAGTGAAAAAAATACGATTAAGTTGTATTCAGAGCTACAATTATAAACCTATTCTACACCTTGATTAACTTCTCTATTTTATTATAGGGGTAGCGTTTTCAGTAGTAATATACGAAATAGTACTAATGTGGCGACTGCTAATCTTAGGGATGGAAGACACTAAGTGAGAGTCGTCAGTCTTATTAGTGGGTTTTCTATCGTCAAATCCGATTTGTACATGCGGGCATGGTAACTTGCCCTTGTATTGTGCTGTCACACTTGTGATAGCTATCGGTTTACTGCCCTACTCATCTTGATGTTGCAAGAGAGGATTATGCTGTAGGATGGGGATAATCAAGTCGGTAACATCTACATGGAGGGTTTACATAGACTCAGCTGGTTCCATGGTACTGCCCAGGGGCGGCTCCTCCGCTGTGGTGGAGGAGCGTCGCCCCACTGCTTTTAATCAGTGGGAAGCAGAAACCTAAAATGATAATAACTTTGCGTTATTATCATTTTAGGCTGCTTCCTGCTGCTTTGCTGGTGAGTGAGTGGGCAGGGCTGCTCTCCTCTTTGAGAAGGGCAGGGGCGGAGTGGTTTGCCCACTCAAGTGCGCAATGACTGTTTGTCCGGCTCTCTCGGGCTGCCCAAACCCGTCATGCGCACTTTCCCCTTCTCCATGCAGGCTGCAATGCAGCCTGCATGGAGAACAAGCCCAGGCCCCCATTCCCTGGTTGAGCATCAAACAGGACGCTCAAAACCAAAACCAATCACATCTGCTGCAGGATTGTGATTGGTCAGGGGAGCCTGGGTGCTCACCAATCACAATGCTGCACTGCACCATTGTGCTTGGTTAGTGGGGCCTGCTTCCAGTTCCTCAATGTGCTCAAGGAGAGCAGGAGCAGAGACGCGAGACCCGGCCGACAGGAAGGTAAGTTTTTTAAATTTTATTTTAATTTTTCCATGTGTGACCCCCCTGCGCAATTCCCCTGCGACCCCCCGTGCGATTCCCCTGCGACCCCCCCGTGCGATTCCCCTGCGACCCGCCAGGGCGATTCCCCTGCGACCCGCCAGGGCGATTCCCCTGCGACCCCCCGTGTGATTCCCCTGCGACCCCCCTGTGCGATTCCCCCGCGACTCCTCCCCCACCCCCTGGCGATCCCCCTGCCCCCCCACCCGCGAGCCATGTTGGCCGCCTCTGGTACTGCCACTGGGTAAAATATATAGTTCTCCACCCTAACCACCCGAGGAGCTAAGGGCTAAATTAGTGAGCAGAAATCATACCAGAATTCCTCTTACCCTCACCCACAATGCCATGTCACAGCCCTCCATGTCACTCTTACTCAACAAATATGCACCATTTCTTTCAGCAACCAGTAAGGCTTCCTTCAAAAGTTCCCTTTCTAAAGGCTACTGGCTGCACCCACTCCAAAAGACCCTCACTAATCACACTCCATGCCCTTTTAGCTACAATGCCAACCCCTAAAACACCTTACTATGTTTTCATCCAGTGTCCTCTCTTTGCCTCGGTGCTCACTGCCCATCCCAATAATGAAAATGACTTTGTAGAGTACCTCCTACCATTGCCCAGCATGACTCATTCTGCCTCACGGTGATTAACGCACTATGTGGCACAGTCATAATATTCAGTGGCATAGCGGAGACTTTCTTTCACAGTTGCACTTATTATCTAATACAGACTGGTCTATTTTTGCTGCAGTAGGCCGTTTTGTGTGGTACAGTTGGGTGCATTTTATTGTACAGATAGATATATTCTCTGATACAGTTGGGTGTATTCTATGGTCCCACAATTGGCATTATTCTGGGGCAGGGTTGTGGTAGATAATTGAGATGTTCTCTCATATTACCGTATCAGATATCAGTTAAACCTTTATTTGTTTATATTTATAATGGGTGTTTGTACATTCCTGATTTACCAGAGTTGTGTAGTGCCTAGAAGCCCCAGCGCTATCAGTAATCCATTGAGTTGCTGATCCTTAAATTCTCCTGCCTGCACATGGTAAGTGTGATGACCCACGCCAGCCCAATCCCGCTATGAATCTTGCTGCACACATTAAAAAACCTTCCTATGCTACATCAACCTATGGGGCCCTTCATGTCCAGAAGTTCCTGTCATGCAGAGTGCCCGTAATTAACCGGCTGCACCCATGGCAAGAATCTGCAAGGCTCATCTTTAAATTCCAAAACTGGAACTCAATCCGAAAACATGAACGATATTGACCAGGACACAACAGTTAATCTAGGGGCGCATTACATACCTGGCTATGGTCGGTACTATTTTGTTTGGGCTCAACCATCTTGCAGGCACAATATGAACACTGATTTTTGTTGCTCTATGGTCCAGGTTGTCCGCATGTGTGGCATGTTTTACAGCACAGGTCACTGTAATCATAACCAATGTTACAAAACAAACCGTGCTCGCATTGACAAGCCGCAAGCACAGCTGATTGGCTGTGGGTATTTATAGCTGAAGTACGAACTTTCTAATTAAAACCAGGACTGGCAAAGCCAGTAGGTCTTGCCTTTGGGATCTGTTGGTTTTGCCAGTGGTTTTAACCATGCTGTATAGAATCCCCGACAATACCCTAAAAATATGTCTTGCAGCAGACAACTTATGTGCTGTATAGTAGTAAGACCTAAAAGTGCATTTTCAATTGCTTTACTTTAGCAGATTATAATATATCACTGCACTGTGTGGCCTTTATTAAAATTAGTGAACCACATCCCTTCTACCCTGAAGGTTTTATTAATGAATCCAGAGCAGGGTCACAACAGTCACTTGTGCAACAGATGCAATGGCACAGGGGCCCAGGGCTGTGAAAGGGCCTCCTTCACCCCAATTAGTGCATATTGTCTTCGCCCCTTTCAGGGGATGGTGGCAAATTTCTTTGCTTGAATTGTACTTCACTCTTGGTACTCTAGTGCTCAAGAGGTAAATCATTTGTATTCTGCATCCTACATAAGCCTTTATTGTTATAGGTGTAACAACATTATGGTCTATTAAGCCGTATAAACAAGAGATTTCTGTACAGCTCACATCCTGAACTGCATGTTTTTAAGATGCTATTAAATATTCTAATGATGGAAAAGAAAGCCCGGAGAAGAAAACAAATTGCCTATTAGGGTCACACAGTTTGGTCATTCTGGGGAAGCCACCTTCTGCCCTTCATTGCAGGAGGTGTCTCCCCTCCTGTTTTCTTTCTGCCTGCACCAGCGCAAGAAAGCGCCTCAAGACCCCCTCCCACCACCTGACTATGCCAGCCGGACGAGACTTGAGAGTGATTGCTGCCACTGACGACATCAGAACACTCCTTGACCATAGAGAAACTGTGGCCATGATCCTCCTCGACCTCTCTGCGGCATTTGACATAGTCTAACAGACAACCTACATCAACAGACTCTACAACATAGGTGTACAGCAAGACGCCCTCAAGTGGATCGCCTCCTTCCTTACAGGATGCACACAGACCATCCAACTGCCTTCCTTCACATCCGCACCCAAAGACATCATATACGGCGTACCGCAAGGCTCATCCCTCAGCCCCACCCGGTTCCACATCTACATGACCCCCACTCGCAGACGTCTTCAGATCCCACGGATTCAATATAGCCTCCTACGCAGACGACACTCAACTGATCCTCTCGCTCACCGAGAACCCTCCAACCCCCAAACCAACTTCTGCAACCCCATGACCAACGTAGCCAAATGTATGAGAGACGACTGCCTCCAACTCAACTCTGAGAAAACTGAAGTACTGATCTTTGGGAAGAACACCTCTGCATGGGAACACGGTTGGTGGCCTGCAGAACTCATACCCACACCGACAGACCACGCACACAACCTCAGCATCATCCTACAGGTAACTGGCCATGAAAAGACAAGTCAACGCAGTCGCCTCCTCCTGCTTCCACACACTTCGCATGCTCCACAGAATCTTCAGATGGATCCCAACCAACGCCAGAAAGACGGTCACTCAGGCCCTCATCATAGCCACCTCAAATATGGCAACACACTTCACGGCGGCATCTCCACCCAGCTCCTGAGAAGACTCTAGACCATACAGAGCGCTGCAGCCAGACTCATCCTAGACCCCCCAAACAAACCCATATTGCCCCCCCAACTAAGAGACCTCCACTGGCTCCCCATCCAGAAAAGATGCCAGTTCAAGATCTTCACGCACATCTACAAAGCCCTCCATGACCTAGGACCTGCTTACCTGAACCATTGACTGAACTTCCACCAACCCGCTAAACACCTGCGCTCCTCTTCACTCACCCTTGCACACACCTCCCGAATCCGTCACAGAGATGACCTCTCCTCCTACACTGCTGCCAAGACCTGGAACGACCTTCCCCTCCAGCTCCATACAGCCCTCTCGCTGGCACACTTCAGAAAGAGACTCAAGACCTGGCTCTTAGATGGAGGCACAGCACTCAGATACCCCTAGGGGTGACAGTGTTGCACTTTACAAATGCTGTTTGTTTGTTGTATGTCTGGGATGCTGAGAGTGAAACCAGATTTCCGAATTGCACATTGTGCAATTCAGCCATTGGATGGTTTTCAAAGTATTTGTCCTTTCTGCTCTGATGGCAATTTTATTAGTGACCTAAGAAGTCACATTCCTGTGCCTCCTGTATAAGGCCTTTATGTTTAGATGAAGCAACATTATGGTCTACAAAACCAGGTTCAAAATAGATTTTTGTATAGTGCTCTCTGAACGGAGTTATTTCAAAGTACTCTCAAATGTGATTATCATGGAAAAGTAGACAGAGATGTAAAGTACTTGCCCAAGGTAACACAATTTGGTGAAACTGGAAAGCAGAGATTGAAACCAAGATCTTTGGGTGAGGGCCCCGCAAGTAGTTTATGCCTCTAGGCCTCACAAAAGCTTCTGAATGGCCTGATGCCAGAAAAGTCATATTGTACAGTACCATTAAATATTGAGGCATTAGGAGCCAAGCAGGGTTTTCATCTGCCCCACAAGCTGCTTGCTCTACTTCCCGGTCTGAAATAAAGAATGTAGAATTCTAATGTTTCTCGTTCGGTGCAACATTTCTTATATATCCTCCTGCTTGTTTGACCTGCATGTATCCTTGTCATTTTAGATTATTTCTGCAGCAGAAACCTTGGCATTGCACCCCTCCAGTAAAATTGCAAAAGAAAACCTTGAAGTTTTCTGTGAGGCTTGGGAGTCCCAACTTGGTGATATGTCCTTATTATTAAGAGAAATCAATGACGTATTTGAAGGACGAAGAGGTAAGTAGGATTCATAAAAAGCATATTAGAACAGTTTTTTCAGAGGAAGAATTTTCTTTATTTGTTTTTTTAATGTATTTATTTGTGTGCATAATCATGAGCCAACATATAGCCGAGGCTACCTCACAGAGCAGGAGAGGGAAAGGGATTGGAAGAAAACAGGACTTCAAGCAGAGGAGCGTGGAAGGGATAAAAAAAGTGCAGTGTCTTTTAGGAGTGGGAGTCTCAAAACAGATACTTAAGAGTTGCAATCTTCCTTGATGAGTTTCGTTTTCAATGCACTTCTGAAGGCATACAAAACACAATAAAAACATTAAAAATATGCATGTTCAGTGTTTGTGAGTGTGTGTGTGTGTGTATATATATATATATATATATATATATATATATATAGTTAGTTTAAATTACCTTATTCGGTTGTTTACTTAAAACCATCAAAGTAAACAAATAAATCCAAGATTTGTTTTACAATTTAGAATATATATGTGTATGTATATATATACATATATATACATACATACATACATACATACATGGAAAGAAACTTTCCAGCAGCAAGCCGATCGCATCCACCAAGCAGGGCTGGTTGCAGTGTCACGGGTGCGGGCCCCGTGTAAATTTTGAAACGAAAAACCGCCTCCCAGATTCGTGAAGCAGTAAACCGCACACAATGTCTTCAGTAAAGTAAATTTATTTGGCAACGCGTTTCAACCAGAAAAGGTCTTCGTCAAAGCCAGTATAACAATAGTGCCCAACCAAGTATAGAAATAACCTTCAAGGTTATAGAAAGTGAAAACACACTAACACCATGTCGTCTGGTACAAGTGAGAGAAGGAAAAAAGACTACAATGTACTGTACAGTATTTATAATTCAGAGCAGATATTGGAGACACACAAGATCAATGTATGTCCGACACAACAGCAAAAACATAAATACATTATCTGCTAAAACAAGGTTCAGTAGTTGAGCCTGCCACTAATGTTATGGAAACAAATGGAACTTAACAAAAGGAAAGTAAAAAAAGCCAAGTGGCTTATAAAGTGCAAACATCCAAATGTTAAAGAAACATGCCAGTTGATCACTGCCTGATCATGTCAAAAAGAAATGAAGCGCCCTATGTCACAGAATGTAATGTCAAAACTGTGAAATACAAAGCTGTTGGTTGTATACAACAATCATAGTCCGGTGACAAATAAATTGGCCAATGCACATACACACAGGGATCATCGGCCAAGTGGCCACAAGCGAACTATTGCAAGTGCCTAGTGACTTCCACTATTGTTGCGACTAGAACAGGAGACAGTCCGGTTACAAAAGTAGAAAAACCAGAGCAAATACATAGGAACATTTGGTAAAGTGGCAACATGCGCAGATTTCATGTGCACAGTGACACAGTGTCAAAACAATATCTGCCAAACTGATAATGAATCCCTCAAAAAAGACAGGATGACAACAAAACATAAAATGTGACATCCTGCTCAAACTGAGCAGTGAAAAAAGGGGGAGGGAAGTGAAAATGCAACAGGGGAAGTTTTATCACTGAAAGAGCACAAACAAGTCTTAGAAAAAGGGTAATCGGGGAACCAAGAGACAATGAGGTTTCGTCATTCTGCAGAAAACAAATTCATAAAGTTTCACTTGAGTCTTGTAACCAGATAGCCGATTTTTTCGCTGAGAAGGTGGGAAAGATTTACGACACCTTCCCGGAGGATGCACGCAATGGGAGGTTAGAAATGACTGGAACATGCGTTAGGGAGGAGGCATTTCGCCTCTCCAGATTTAACCTCCCGAATTTCGATGATCTTGAAAAGATAGCCTTGAGCATTAAGTCCGGCTCTCCCAGGGACCCTATGACTCCAAAAATGATGAAGGAGAGTATGGAGGTACTAATACCTTATATTGGACACCTCTTAGAACTCTCCTTTGACTTAGGAGTGGTCCCACAAAAATGGAAGGAGGCGGTAATTATCCCTATAAAAAGAAGCCGGGTGTAAGTGCAAGTCAGTTGGAGAATCTACGACCGGTCTCACTTCTGCCCTACTTTGCTAAAATAGCAGAAAAGGTGGTCAACACTCAACTGACTATGCACATGGATCAGCACGACTTACTCCACCCGACACAATCAGGCTTTCGGGCCACGTACTCTACAGAATCAGCTCTGCTTCTGTCTACTGAAACCATTCGTAGGCAGGTAGATGAAGGGCAGACGGTGGCACTGGTCCTGTTGGACCTTAGTGCCGCTTTTGACACCGTCGCCCACTCAATACTGCTACAGCGCCTTAAGGTAGGAGGGCTGGATAAGTTGGCTCTGAAGTGGATGAGATCTTTTTACAAGACAGAAGTTTTCAAGTATCCCAACGACCTCACTTCTCCAAGAGCATTAAACTAGCTCAGGGGTTCCCCAGGGCTCTATACTTAGCCCTACTCTTTTTAATCGTTATATGGCCCCCTGGCAGACATCATTAGGAAATATGACATCAGTGTTGTGTCATATGCAGATGACACTCAACTGATAGTGTCCCTCTCCCAGGCCCACACGGAGGCTGCCACTACCTTCGCCTCCTGTTTACAGGAGCTGGGAGAGTGGATGTCAAATAACTGTCTAAAACTCAACGGTAGTAAGACGGAGGTCCTGATTGTAGGGAAGGCTCCCTCAATATGGTCATCAAGGTGGTGGCCACAGAGTCTGGGCACTACTCCCATCCCCAGTAACCAGGTTAAGAACCTGGGGATATGGTTGGATTCTAAACTCTCGTTTGATTACCATACAAGAACGGTAGCCGGAAAATGTTTCGGAATAATGAAAAATCTTCGGAAGGTCTTGGACGTGCTCCCCGTAGCCGCCAGGAAAACTCTAACCCACGCGTTGGTGACCTCCCGCCTGGACTATGGGAATGTCCTTTACCTAGGCGCCAGTGGTGGGAGTGTGCAACGATTACAGTGTATACAGAACGCGGCAGCCCGCCTTGTTCTGATGCTCCCTAGGAGAGCCTCTTCCAGAAATGCTCTGGATATTCTACACTGGCTCCCGGTGAGAAAAAGAATCCTCTTTAAGGCCATGTGTGTAAGTCAGCGGATCCTGCTGGGTAAAGGTCCCAGCTACTTACATAAGTTAATGTTACCCTATACTCCGGCTAGGGCCCTGCGGTCCCTGGGGACGGGGAGAGTTAAAATCCCAGTAATTAAAAGAGCAAGAATGGGTGGCAGGTCTTTTTGCTATCTAGCTGCTAAGAACTGGAATTCCCTTCCCCTAATTATTCGTATGGATCCATCAGAATTCTCCTTCCGAAAAAACTTAAAAACTTGGCTCTTCCAACTGTAGTTTCTCCACCTTACTTCTCGCACAGAGCGGTCCGAGTAGCCGGCAGCGCGGGGACACACTAGTTAGTGTAACCAGGCGCTATACAAGCTCATTTATTATTATTATTAATAACCAAATGAGAATATCGAATGGTCAGTTACATATAAGAAATCATCATCATTTAAGAGGCCAAGAGAAAGTGACACAGTATCGGAGAGAAAAAGAGAGAGTAAGAGAAATAGATAAATCAGGAAGAGGATAAGATGGAAGTTAGGGTGGAAGTAAGATGTTCACAGGGAGAGAGCAGAGTTTGAGGGAGTGAGAAAAGACTTCAGTAAAATACCACATCAGCCGATGTGTATGTGAAGCTCCTCACTCTCATTGAGACCACCAGGGTACTTGCTGCCGAGTAGAATGATATATTCAGACTCCTTTTGTCTCAAACGCCTCTCCCTGTTACCGCCTCTGACTGCTCTTTCAATCCTGTCAATAGCAAAGAAAACAAGGAGGTCAGCATTTTGTTGGTGTTGACTGGCCCAATGTCTCGCTACAGGATAGGCTTGGTCAACATTCTTTATGGCCCTATAATGTTCCAAGATGCGTTTATTCACAGGACCAATAGTGCTGCCTAAGTATCTAAGCCCACATGGGCACACCAGGACATAGATGCAGAAATCACTGGTGCACGTTATGAATTTGTTGATATGTCTTTGTTTGTCATTGGCCATCTTGTAAGTCCTGACATTGCTGCTCTTTCTGCACACCTTGCACCTACCACATTTGTAGAACCCCTTCTGGTCACGTAGCCATCCCCCTGGTCTGTCTTCTATCCCTGTGTTACTGTGGACCAGAATATCACGCAGTGATTTGGGTTTGCGGTAAGTGATCTGAGGAAAGGTGCTAACAAGTTTGCCTATCGTGGGATCACTTCTGACAAGATGCCAGTGGCGTGATAACACTTTCCTGACATCTTGACTGCTGTCATTGAAGGTTGTAATTAATCACACTGGTGCCTGTTCCTTTCCCTCAGCCTTCTTTTTGCTAGTGAGTAGACTGTCCCTGGACACTTTAGAGACTTTCTCAACTGCTTTATTCAAAACTGCGGTGGGATAACCTCGTGATCTGAATCGTGCCAACATCCTACCCTTCTCCCTGGTATAGCCTTCTGTCGTGCTACAATTACGTTTAGCATGCAATAACTCCCCGTAAGGTATACTCCATTTAAGGTTACGGGGAGGATGGCTTCCAGCGTGCAGAATGCTATTCCCAGCTGTCTCTTTGCGGAATAAGCTAGTGTTGAGCTGTCCCTCACTAACAGTTACAGTGACATCAAGGAAATCCATGCAGGTGGGATGTATTTTGTGTGTGAAAGCCAAAGTGAGATCGTTGTTACCTATGTGAGTAAGAAATTCTTCCAACATGCCTTTTGGTCCTTCCCAGATGATGAATAAATCATCGATGTATCTGGTCCACAAAGTGACATACTTTGTCCATTTCTCATTCACATCAAACCACACATGATTTGCCTCCCACCATCCCATGAAGATACAGGCATAGCTTGGCGCAAAGCAACTGCCCATCGCAGTCCCGACCAGTTGCCTGAACCACATGTCCCTGAAAATGAAAAAATTGTTATTCAGACAAAACTCTAGCATAGTAAGGAGCATTGTTGTGTGGTCAAATTTCGAGATAGGTTTGTCCCTAAAAAAGTACTTGCACGCTTCAATCCCTAATGTGTGGTCTATGCACGTATACAAAGATGTAACATCCATGGTGACTAGTAAAAAATTGGATTGCCAGGGTATGTTTTGTACTTTGGTAATGAAGTCAGTACTGTCTCTACAGTACGAAGGGAGAGCCAAGACATAAGGTAACAAAAAGAAATCAAGAAAAATAGAAGTGTGCTCCAAAAGACTATCACAGGCAGAAACAATAGGTCTGCCCGGAGGGTTTTCTCTGTCTTTGTGCACCTTTGGTAACATGTAAAAACAGGGCACCACAGGGTGTTTGACACTCAGGAAAAGATATTCCTCTGTGGTTAAAAGGCCAACATCCCTCCACTTGGGGAGTAGTGATTGATAGGTCTCAATGCTAAGCTTATAGCATTGTAAGGTGGTTCTCTCATAATCTCCACTACGGTCGAGTTGCCTAAAAGCCTCCTGGTTGTACTTATTGATGTCCCAGAGGACCACATTTCCCCCTTTGTCCGAGGGCTTAATGATCATGTTGGGGTCCTCTTGTAATGTTTTCAGTGCTTCTCTCTGTTTAAGATTAATGTTGGACGCAAATGTGTTTCTCGTGCCGTGCCAGATTTTGATAAGATCCCTAATCACTACCTCATGGAAGGTGTCAATCATGTCGTGTGGAGTATTGGGATTGCACATGGATTTTGGTTTAAAGGGGGTAGTGATAGTACTGTCTAGTTCTAAATCAAGAGACTCCAACATAGCTCTCTCATTGCTCCATTCAATACCATCTCCTCCCAATTGGATCAGTGTCGTCAGACCCCTTACATCCCCAAAGTTCAAATCATCTGTAACATTCTCAGAAACATTGACAGTTGTGGACACAAATTTCTTTTTAGAAAAATCCCTTTTGGGACATTGCAGAAAGACTTTCTTCAATTTAAGTTTACGAATAAACAAAAGAACATCAATTCGTGTCCTACAAAAGTCAAAATTAGCAGTGGGGCAGACTGATAGACCCAGTTCCAGTACCGATTGCTCCTCCTGAGTCAGGCAGTGGGAGGAAAGGTTGATAACAGTTAGGGCTTTCTCACCCATTATTTCTTCTTGGATTGCCTCGTTGTTCTCCCATGTGGCAATGTTTCTCTCTCTGTTGAGTCTTCTTGTTGTTTTCCTCTTCCTCCGTTTCCTCCTCTTCCTCGTGGTGGTCTTCCGCGTGTGTTCAGGTTCCTCTGTAAAAAACGATATTCATCTAAGGCCGTCAGAGATACCATGTCCCGTCGTTCTCCGCTGTGTTGGTCCTCAAGATCAGAATAGTTGTCTGAGCCGGATTCTGACGTGGCCAGTTCTTGTTGTCTGAGTGCCCCCACTTTTTTATATTGGCTGATGGCCTCATCAAACTTCCTTCCAAATGTCAAAATCCTGCCTTGGGCATAATCTTGTTTGTCCCTTAGAAATTTGCGTCGTTTCTTTTGTTTTATCTCCTCTTCGTATCTGTGGAGTCGTTCCTCCATCGCCATTGTGAACTTCTTTACTTCCTCCTGGTCTTGGTGTTTATCAAGAGTAGCCTTTAGTTTACCCATTTCCTCCAGGGTTTGCTCCAGCTCAATACCAGCATATTTGGCCCATAGTCCCAGCATATTCTTGCATGTGCCAGCCATCAGAGCCGACCACTCCTCCAGAAGCTTGGGGTTGGGATTTTGATAGGTAGGGGTAATTAAAATCCTAAGGCCCCTCTGGACCCTCCCTACCTCTATGTAATTTTCCAATGACATTACTTCCCATGACCAGTTAATCTCCTTTTTGAGACGTTTTTCATATAGGATCAATTGCTGTGTTAATGTCTTAGCAGCCCCAGAGCCCACTGGTGTGCCTTTATCAAAAGTGTCATTGAGATTGGACTCACTTTCATCGAATAAGCTTTTAGCTTCCTCTAATCTCTTCCTTCGAATGTCACTCATACCCAAAATCTTATGTAGATTCTCTTCGTGTGCCTGATGTAAGCACCAGTCACCCTTTGTCACCTCCTAGTGACCGCTATTGACTTCTGCACGGCAAGTATTTACCAAAGTAAATAGCAGTTCCTGGTTCCCGGACTGCCTTTAGCTGCGTGATCAGATTACTGAAAAGACATTCCACCCGGTGCCATTAGCCGTGTGGCGCCCTTGCCGTATCTCCAGTTACCAACAAAGTGTATCAAAGAACAGAGGAGCCAAAACAAAGATAGCGGAAGGGAGAATGAACGCCGCTCTCGCGTCCGCCGACACGTCAGCGGTACAACTCACCCCTCATGACTTCAAACGACTCCAGCGCCTGTTTCCCTTCTCTGACGATCCCAGCAGGTGAGGCAGCAGCACTCGCTCCTCTCGTTGCCGATCGTTGAGTCCGTGAAGTCCGGCGGCGGAGATCGGCGAATTTTACGGAAAGAAACTTTCCCGCAGCAAGCCGATCGCATCCACCAAGCAGGGCTGGTTGCAGTGTCACAAGTGCGGGCCCCGTGTAAATTTTGAAACGAAAAACCGCCTCCCAGATTCGTGAAGCAGTAAACCGCACACAATGTCTTCAGTAAAGTACATTTATTTGGCAACGCGTTTCAACCTGAAAAGGTCTTCGTCAAAGCCAGTGTAACAATAGTGCCCAACCAAGTATAGAAATAACCTTCAAGGTTCTAGAAAGTGAAAACACACTAACACCATGTCGTCTGGTACAAGTGAGGGAAGGAAAAAAGACTACAATGTACTGTACAGTATTTATAATTCAGAGCAGATATTGGAGACACACAGGATCAATGTATGTCCGACACAACAGCAATAACATAAATATATTATTTGCTAAAACAAGGTTCAGTAGTTGAGCGTGCCACTAATGTTATGGAAACAAATGGAACTTAACAAAAGGAAAGTAAAAAAAGCCAAGTGGCTTATAAAGCGCAAACACCAAACGTTAAACAAACATGCCAGTTGATCACTGCCTGATCATGTCAAAAAGAAATGAAACGCCCTATGTCACAGAATGTAATGTCAAAACTGTGAAATACAAAGCTGTTGGTTGTATGCAACAATCATAGTCTGGTGACAAATAAATTGGCCAATGCACATACACACAGGGATCATCGGCCAAGTGGCCACAAGCGAACTATTGCAAGTGCCTAGTGACTCCCACTATTGTAGAACAGGAGACAGTCCGGTTACAAAAGTAGAAAAACCAGAGCAAATACATAGGAACATTTGGTAAAGTGGCAACTTGCGCAGATTTCATGTATATATATAAAACTTTGTAGTAATATGGTCCAATATTGAGACTTTATAATTATGAGCCTGATATAGGATCATATTACACGTTACCTTGTCGTGAACCCCCAAGTCAGACATTTTTAAAAATTAGTAGCCTGTCTCTCTTTGGTCCACAATCAGCATGTCGTTATCTTTTGCAGAACTGATTTGTTGTTAAATTAGGTGACACAAGTTTGACTTAAACTCCTCAATATCTACATCTCAATATTTAACAGTAGATATGAAAGTTAAACATGTAGTCCAAGTTGACGTATTTTCATCTTGCTGGATACATCTTGGAAAATCCTCACCTGTTTTTGCAATGTAGGCTAAAAGTCAATGGTCAGTATCCTGTATAAGCTCCTGGAACTGACACTGCACTGGAGAGGCCTTCGCACCAGGTTATCTCAAGAGGTCCTGTGTGGCTGCCAGAGCATCCACTCTTTTGCCAAAATTCTACCCAGTGATGAGTGTTTTCCTTCTGAAGGCACACTCTCTTCTCGACTGAAATCTGGTAAGCACAGCTGATCTGCTGTGAACTGGTTACAGTGCACAGGGCCCCAAGAACCTCTAGAGGCAAATTAGCTTATCCATGCTGTCATAGTGAGGCGCACAGAAGTAGCGTTAGGGTATAGGATGCTAGATACATTTTGAAAATGTGAGAACTGTTAATTTTACCCTTGCTGCTAGTAACATGCACAAGTGTTGTTTTAATTATGTACTGTGTGGTTAATATACATTTACTAAGCAAAAGAATAAGACTGTTGACATAAACACTTCTAAACATACAGTGTCATTCGTAATGCTATGCTTGAGTGTGCTATTCTAAGAATGAAATTGGGTTTGAATTACTACTGTGCCCCTGAACTCTTTATGGGATTGTTATTCACCCAGAAAACGCAAACACTACTTTTGCACGAATGCTTAGTGGGCTGTGTGGGACTGCAGTTAATCTGGACTTCCTTACTAAGGGATGGTGCACTGAACTAAATCCTTGCACCCATGGGACAGGAGTCCAACTCCTGCAGACATGGGATCTAGAGCCCTGGATGTGCAACAACCTGTTTATTGTGTCCATAAAAATGCATGTTTATTTCAGAACATTTTGTTTGAAAAAGCTGTTTTCCTTAAAAGTGAAACTAGCAACAGTCACAGATTGGAATTAGAATGTTTAGTTTTTGTTTACTTTTCATGAAAAAGTGTTGCTAAAACTGTGGACAATGGTGATGGTCAGTGGATCTATGTGATTCTATGGCTGCATAGTTTACTGAATAACAGATTTACAACATTAACCACACACTTTGCTTTGCAAGAAAACATTATTTCTAGCTCTTAAAGATGAAAATGATACTTCCCCATATTTGACTTTTTTGCCACATAATTTTGATAACCTTGCCGCATACTCCTAGTGGCCCAACAATGAGGAATCTCTGCAGAGTGGTCTGATGTAAGTCATTAGTAGGATGACATCCATATTCCACTTGGTTTTCATACCTCTGCATCTCTGTAATAAAAACATCCAAACATTTAACCATAGTATGCATTGCACAAAAGTTATTACACAATGAGATGTACATCAGTGGTATCAGAATCCATGAAGGCCTCTACGCGAATAGACATAGCAAGTGGTGTGTGAAATACTTCTCCATTACCTCATTTCCATTGCGTTGATGTTAATAAAGTTTTCACATTCTCAGCAACCTATTGCAAATGCAGGCAAAATCATACTTGTTTGTTGTCTATGGAATCCATTTTCGTCAGCAATACTTACATGACTCATACAAAAAGATGTCAAAGCACAGTTTAACATACACCATAACAAATGAGAATTGGCAACCATGAGAGGTCTCGAGATTTATAATTCCAGTTCAGAGTATGGCCTTTTAAGTGGTCATCTTATTTCACTTTGACTTTGACAGCTATATGCAGCCCAGCACAGAAGAGCAATATGTAGGGGATGTGCTTATAATATATTCATCGCATCACACAAAGCACTCCAGTGAGGAGTAGCATCCATTGTTTATTAGTTTATCTCTGCCACCGATTTGCATGTGGTTAGTCCCTGCCTGTAATGACACAGGCAAGCTAAAAATAGTGGAATATTGCTGCCCTTACTGACTGACGGTAGTTTACATACATTTAATTGTTTCCATCTGTTACTTTTGACAGTGCGCTGGTACCTACACCGCAATCTTTTAGTAAAGTCGTCAAAGATTTTCCCCCGTTGGTCGTATGGAACTTTTTTGGTTGATTAGAAGCACAGTAAGGGAGATGAAGTCAACAATACATTTCTAGCTTGTGAAGCCAATGTGACTCCACAATAAGGACCAGGAATCACCAAAGATTTTATTTTAAACTATTAATCCAGTAAATAAGCAAACCAAATATTAGTTCGAGAGATACAGCAATACAGCAGAAAAACTGAAATATCTTAGTAGATTGAGCCGTAATAAAATGAGCCACTGAATTGTGACAGCCACAACAATAAAGAAACAAATTAAAGAAGCAAACAGGTGTTGCATAAAACAACTTCCCTTCTTTCTTCTAAACAAAGATCAAATATAAGATCATCTATCAAGGGTCTCTATTTAGGGAGCATAGAAGGTGTCAGCATGATATAGCCTTCTGTAGAAGTCTTGGAAAAAGGAAATAAGTGTTTAGCATAAAGCTTCACACTCGCAAGAAAAAGGTAAGCAACAAGGTCTGTACCTCTCCAAGTCCAAAGAGAACCTTCCTTCTCTAACTGTGAGAACACCAATTAAAAGTAACAGGAGATTCAGAAATGTCCTTTTCTTCTTTCACACCATGATAAATCAACCAAACCGTTACTTGAGTGGGCACCTTTATTTTCAGTGATCTTATGCCATTGGTTCAGCCAGATGCAAATGTGGGCCTCCACATTTATAGCCATTTAATGACCTGCCATGCCTTCTGGCGGCGCCTCTTCTCCTTCTTGAACAGGACCTCTCACATCTTCCGTAATCAAATCTCAGATAGTCCTGAAACTTTTCATTTTTCAGCAAGAATATCAACAATCACAAATAGAATTTTCGTTTAAACCAGGAAATCATTTCTTTAACCCCAATTCTCATTCGGCATCAACAAACAATATCAGCACGGCTCTCTATGACGTAATCAATCAATAATAGTGCTGCACTAACCACCAACCATCCAATCCCAGCGTGGCACTTTATGATGTGCTTCTCACTCCTCGAGGTTCACCCACATTTACAATTTTTACGAGCGTATCCTTTTCACAACGCTAAGCAAGCATAAAACAAAACACTAAGCAATTTCAACAAAAAACTTTTTGTCTGCTCTACTAAAGAATTCGAAGTATTCAATCACACAAGAAATGGTCTGGAGGGACACTTTTCGATCTTCTCAAACACACACTTGAGTGAAACCTCGAACATTGGGGAATCACCCTAATTAATTCAGTTTCTCCTTTGCACAATAGGACCCACCACACCAATCACAACTTACTCTCACACAAAGTTATATGTCCGTATCTCAATTGTGCAGCTGAAGGTACCTCACAATGGACAACACAAAACCTAGCAGATGAATTACTACATAGTTTATTGACATTTTTCCCGGGATCTTGGGCTATACCCAGCCTGATAACAACTTCAACTGCTCAGCATTAAGCACATTCACATCTACAGTCCTGCTAAGTACCACGCATCAGGTGTTAGACTAACTCATTTCAGTCTGGTGCTCCGCATCACCGCACTGAAATGCATTGTCACGCATATGCATAGCGCCTCAGCTGTCACAAGACAAGCCGTTTATTAACGCTGCTTACATATAACTGTGGAGTCAGTGGCAGCTGGCAGCGCACCATGGCGTGCGCCTGCTACTCCCGCAGGCTTGGGGCTCGCAGCAGTACTTTTGTTTGCAGTTTTATACAGCCCAAACTCGACCCGTAGATATTGGAGCGCTTTTCCGTGAGCACCAGTTACATTACAAAAGGACAGTTACTTCTAAAACTCATGCAAGTGTACCGCTACACCAGAGCAGCACTGCTAAAAGGAGTTGTAGAGGATGTGGCATATAGTTGGCGCGTTGGCGGAGAGCATGTGCGGGCAGTTGCTCTCTGAGGTTCACCACCTCCTCCTCGTCCTGTATTCTTCCTTCTGTAGTGCTGGTTGCCGCCGCCGCCGCTTCTTCCTGCTCCTGCGGAAACGGGCTCGCTCCTCCCCAGGAGCAACTGCGCCTCTGCGCAGCTGCTTATCCCGCCGCTCTTCCTACAGCATCCCCCGGGGGCGTGTGGCCTGAAGAAACTGGGTCCCACTGTCACTAACAAGGTGACTATTATTGACAGTTAGGGCAGCCCCTAAGGGGGGCAGAGAGGCATACCTCTGCCCTATTTATTGGATTGACCTTTTGGATTTCTAGTTTGTAAAGTTGTACTTTCATTGTGGTGTATTATTGTAGTGTTTATATTAGTATTAGTTAGGAAAGCTACTTTATGGCAACTTTTCAATGGCTCTTACGCACAGTTTTATACTGTTTTGTTTTTATTTATATAATCGATTCCGCCAATGCATATGTTGGTAGTGGGAGCCTGGCCCACTGTATTTTTATTAGATTCATGTGGTTGACTGTATGCTCTGCAGGCAAGAAATCCCTGGGCTACATGTTTATAGGTTGTTCGCAAACCGCCGACCCAGCCGCACTTTTTTAAAAATAATAAATTTTCTTTAAAAACCATACATTTTGTTTTTACATCTTTCTGATAAGGCACCAGCATTCCTCGTGCAAACGTGTATGATAATTCCTGGAGCAGAACGTTTGAGTCAAGCTGATTGTGTGTTCTGAGGGCGCTCTCAAATAGAAACATCTGCTTCCAAAGTTTCTCGCTTGGTACTGACAGCTGCTGATGTGGACGAACAGTTTGCTTTGTCATTGGATGTGAGCACTCGCATGTGAAAGTCCTGGAAATAGGCTGCTTCATCCTTCAATTCTCTATATATATACTGTCTGTACCGCAAAACGTCCCCAATAGGCCAGGAGTGTATTATGGCATTTGCTACATGGCATGCTACTACTAAGTGTGGGTGGCATTATACCGTGCCAGAGAGTGTCATTCATATTAGTTGAATGTCACTCATAATTACACTGAAATTATGGAAACGTCACACAAAAGCAATCTAAAACCTTGGCAGCTATGCATCTATAAACTAAAACATCATCACAATCTTAATGAAATACTGCAAGCTTGACACAATTACAATGCGCAACCCTAATAATACTCACTCCTCCGATGTTGCAACTCTTTTCCGAACTGCTGGAACTCCGCTCTTCCTCCACATCGAGAAATGGGCTTTAAGGGCTTGGACTGGGTTTGGGAAAATCTAGAATTTCTACAGGGGTATTCTAGCTCCCTTTGCTTCAGTAACCAACCATCCTATGTGCTACCATCTGACAGAGCCCTGGTACTTACACTGCAATCTTTTAGTAAAGTCGTCAAAGATTTTTGCCCATTGGTCGTATAGACCTATGTTGGTTGACTTAGAGTACTACAAGGAAAGGGACATCAACAATAAGTTTTTAGCTTGTGAAGCAAATATGACTCCACAATAAGGACCAGGAATCGCCAAATATGGTTAACAGGATTTTATTTTAAACTACTAATCAATCCATTATATAAGCAAACCAAATATAAGTTCAAGAGATGCCGCAATTTAGCAGATAAGGTGAAATACAGCAGTAGATTGAGCCGTAATAAAATGAGATACAGAATTGTGACAGTCACAACAATAAAGAAACAAATTAATGCAAACAGGTGTTTCATAAATGGTCTTCCCTTCCCTCATAGCATAGATCACATATAGGAACATCAACCAAGGATCTCTTCTTAAGGAGCATAGAAGGCGTCAGCATGATATAGACTTCTTTAGAAGTCTTGGAAGAAGGAAATTAGTGTTCAGCAAAAATCTTCACTCTCGTAAGAAAAAGGTAAGCAGAGAGGTCTGTACCTCTCTAAGTCTTAAGGGAATCTGCCTTCTCACTGTGAGAACACCAATTAAAAGAAACAGGAGATTCAGAAACGTCCTTATCTCCTTTCACGCCACCAGGAACCAACCAAAATGTTACTCGAGAGGGCATCTGCAACATCCCCCCAGTTTCCCATCGCATCGAAACTTGCACTCTAATTCTCAGCCTTGAACATCTCTCCACCCTGTTACATGATGAACAGAAGGCCTCTTTCAACCATTAATTCTCCACGGTCACTGCCAAGTTCTTCCCTCCAAGACTCACTATCAGCAGTCTAATACAAACAATAAGCCTTTCTCTTACTAATAAAATCATGACAATGCACCCGTCGAGAAAAAAGGAAAGAATATGCTGGCAAAGCTGAATGCATTTCAATCGAGGCCTGTAGTCCAGCTAAATCAACTCAGCAGTTAATAGGAACTCGAAAACGTGATTATACATCCACACGTATAGCTGTAAGAATAAATGTAAAACGTGAATAAAAAGGTAAATGATTACATGTTTATACTGAACATTAGTGTACACATATATAAATCTCTAATCCCTACAAGGATTACATTTCATTAATACATTTAAATGCTTCACACATGTTAATAAAGTTAAGGCACACAGTGAATATAATGTCAAATATAAATATATATTCAATCAATCAATCAATAAAATGTTATTCAGATGCGTGCTATCATTCATAAATGTATACACAATAAAACATCAGCAAATAACAAACATAGCAGCACGGACAGCTTATATGTTAAAATCAGTGAAGTAGCAAAGAATTAAAACAGCATGGACCTACATGCACGAGCAGCAGATTTAAAAAAGGACCCAACATGCAGAACAGCTTTGTATTTTGTGAGCATCAATATGAATCTAAAAGTGGGTCTGTATTGACCACTATTCTAGCAATATTTCTTTAAAAACAGAATTAAAAACAGTCTAGTATACTTGACATAACATTTGCAAAAAAAACATAAAATGGAACTTAGATTGTCCTGATGAATCATCACAAGGACAGGGCTTAGATCCAAGATTTTGTACGTAGCCCATTGGAAAACAAAGCAAATATTTCATGGTTCCAGATCTAAGGCAAAAGAGCAGAGAACGTTCCCATCGGGTATGAGCCAGTCTGATATAATCAATAGATCTCCATCAGTATAATCGGTTAGATCTCCACAAATAAAGATATTGAACCACGCTAGTCTTCCCCCCCATATCCCTCAAGCGCCTTCATTCTTCACAAACATAAATTGCATTGAGAACAGCGTTCTTATTTACACCATCGCATGCTAATGGATCAGTGAAAATAGATTGCATCCCAATTTTACTGAGTTCATCCTTTACAAACGCAAGCCAAGGAATTGATAGTTCTTAAACTAAAGAGAGACAATCCCTTTTTATCTCCTTAGTTAAAACAGCCTCGGCTTTCACCAAATGGCAAGACATAGCAAGACTGGATGCACCGTAATCAAATCTGCTATATAGAGAAGACCAAATTCCTTAGGACAAATAAAATGCGAGGCTGAAATATGGACAGATAAAAGTGATCTACAAAACCTATTTTCTTCACGCTGAATAACCAAGCAGTTAGAAATCCCCCACACCATGGCCCCATACAGAGCAATAGATAAACATTGTAATCTATATATTTGTAGCATGGGGACAAGTCCCGCCCCCTTTAGGTTGTGGGAGGCTGCATAACGACCCATTAGCTGATGAAAATTTGGTAGTGCGGAGGGCAATATTAGAACACCAAGATTCTTGAGCAAAAAAAGTAATACCCAAATAGGGAAAGTTATTAATGCTACTCAGACATTGGGTACTAACTGACATGTTTGAGAGAGTACCACACAAGACGCAAGACAAAATATGAGATTTTCTAAAATTAGTCTGGAAATCAAAGGAGGACATAAAATACAAAAGCATGCATGAGCAGACTCAATGCCCTGGCGGTGCGTGCCATAAGCACTGCATCATCCACATAGAGGAGCGTAGGGAGCAGTCTGCCTTTTATAATAGGTACATCAGGGGTGGCCCGCATTAAATAAGGGTGTAAATCATTAATATAAAGAGTGAATAAAAGAGGGGCCAACACGCATCCCTGTCTCACTCCGGGACGGATACCAGTGTCACCAGACACCTCACCCTGTGTACTAATACGAACCCTAGCCCTCATGTCCTTATGCAGATAAGCAGGAAAATGAACTGAGACTATATTCAAACCTCGTGCAGCAAGAAGGTGCCATAATTTGGCAACAAATGCTGATGGAGAGGTCCCTAAATGCTAAGTAAAGGGAGACTGTTTTGTCACCGTATATTTTCCAAGGACCAGATTTAAATTAAGACACTGCTCGATGATTCCTTCTTTGTGCCTAAAGCCATATTGGCAGTGATATAAAACAGACTCCTCTGACACCCAAGCCATAATCCTGTCATAGATAATTCTGCCAAGAATCTTAGCAGTGGTATCAATAAGTGAAACTGGCCGATAACAGCCGGGGAGTGAACGATCCACTTTTTTTTAAAATAAAGACTATTATGGAAGTGCCCCAAGTATCGGGAAGAGGAGAATGGGCAAGATTATTAAAAACATTCTGAAGCAGCGGAACCCATAGAGCGGTGTTACTTTTAATAAGATCAGTGGGAACCCCGTCAGGTCCTGGCGCTTTGCCACCCACACTTTGACCGACAGCATCCTCAATTTTCTCTAAGGTTGTCTGAAAGCAAGATACTAGTCATTAATCAATAGTAAGAGAAACAGGGATAAGGGAGCTGCGCATATTTTACTAAAATGTTCCTCCCAGGTATTGCTAACAATGTGACAAGAAATGGTGCTAGATGATCTATTATTACGCTTTAGATTGGCCACAGAGGTGCGAAATGACTTGCTATTGACCAATTGTGAGGCCTGAGATAGCGTTTCCCAATGTGCTTTAACAACCTCCTGCCATCGCTTGACTGTAACTATTTTGTATTGCTTGCGCAGGAGAGCTAATAAGACAGAAACCCTAGAATTGGAAGCCAATGCTAATCGAAGAGCCCTGTTTGCAGCAGAACAATTGGAGATGAACCATCTAGGTGTGTCGGATATAGGCTTAGCATGTTTCAGGAGAGTCTTCCTAATCCCTGTGCAAAGGTTGGTGAAGGCTTTCACCACCCACAGCCTTGAACATCCACTGCCAAGCACAGATTTATCACCTCCAAGTTACCTACAATTATCTCTTTTAAGGTTTGAACAGGGTCACGCAGTCTCCAGATCAATCTCAAATTGTCGGTGCTAAGGTGCAAGTTACAAGCACCGATATCCTGCCTGAATTTTCCCTTAAGGTGTAGTGAGAATGTGGCCTCAATGGGGTTATGATCACTGTAACATGAAGAAACAAACATTCCATGTTTGGAATGCATGTTTGTTACGCGAAACAAAGACATATTCAATTGTTGATGAACCACCATGCCCCTTGAAAGTAGAGACCTCACAGCTGGACAAGCCCGAAATAGACAGCACATTTACAAAGTCAAGTGGGGCTCAGTGCCGGCTCCTCCGCTATGGCGAAGGAGCTTCGCCCCACTGCTTTTGAGCAGTGCAAAGCACGAAACATAAAATTATAATAACTTTGCGTTATTATCATTTCATTCTTTGTGCTGCTTTGCGAGTGGGCGGGACTGCTGTGCTCTGGGAGCAGGGCAGAGGAGGAGTGGTTTGCCCACTACGAAGTGCACAATGACTGTTTGGTCGGCCCTCTCGGGCCGCCCAAACCAGTCATGCGCACTTTCCCTGTTCTCCATACAGGCTGCATTACAGCCTGCATGGAGAACATGCCCACCCCTCCTGCCCCTGGCTGAGCGCCATCTCACGGCGCTCAGACCAATCACAACGCTGCATTGCAGCATTGCGATTGGTCAAGGGAGCCTGGGTGCCTACCAATCACAACGCTGCAATGCAGCATTGTGATTGGTCAGTGGAGCCTGGCTCTGGTTCCTGTTCGCAGATGAGGAGAGCAGAGATGCAGGACCGGCGGCAAGGTAAGTTTTAAAAAAAATATTGCGCACTCAAGCCGCCCCCCACGTGACTCACCCAGCGACAACCCCCCCCGCCCCACCACCTGTGAGCCTTGCCGGCCGCCACTGATGGGGCTAGGATAGAAACTAATTCTGCACTCCGAGGGTCAGTACTGACAAGAGAGCAGGATTCAGAGTGGAGATCCTCATAATAGTAGCCAGCCGCGCATTAAAATCACCAGCCAGACAGAGATGCAGCATATACCCTAAACAAGCCTGATCATCTGCTATTTCGGAAACAGATTTAAATAATGGGAGAAATTTAGTGTTGGGAATGTTGCTAAAATCATTATTATAAACATTCACAATGTGCAGGGTCAGAACTGATTTAACTAAAATCTGAAAGCTGTTGTCATGATACTCAAGGGTTTTGGCGTGCCACCTAGTGCAGTGCTCACCAGCGTCGCCAACCCCCCTGATGCATGCCAACAGCGTGATGGAATGGCAGGGACACTGAAACAATGAAAAACATCCACAAATACAGGTAGTATGTCCCATGTTTCTTGAAACAAGATGATAACTTAACTCCTAATAAAAGGAAGCCAATCTGGCAATTCAATCTTAGATCTAAGACCGGCCACATTCCAGCTTAGTATTTTAGGGGACTCAATACCCTTATCCATGGTATCACTTCTAGCCCTGTCCAAATTGTTGTACAACAAATGAAGTCCAGATGTAGCCAAGCAGTAAGTTAAGCAAGGTGGTTTATTAAGTCCAGTTACAAATAATGAAGATGGTAAGTAAGATGACTGTTAACCCCACCAGGAGCAGCCTCCTTGCTGCTCAGCCTGCACACTCCAACTGACACTCACCACATCACAAGGCACCCATGCATTCCATGACATCACCAAGCATCCAGAATTCCACTCCACACCAAGCACTCCAGCACTCATCCTGGCTGAGCAGTAGGGAAGATATAGATAAGGGAAAGGAGAGGTGACAATTAAGTCATAACACAAATCCCCTGAGTAGGGCCCGTTTAGTGGACTTAATGGATCCACAATAAAAGCATCAAGTAAGGGGTATTTCAACACCCTATTCTTAACCTCTATGATGGGGTAATATTACTAAAATGCGCCCAGGTCCATCTTTCCTGATGGGTGCCTGTATGGTTTTTGGAGTACTCCTACTGAGTCAGTCAACCAAATCACTGAGTGCAGAGAACATATTAGTACAAGGAATACTACAAGACGTTTTTGGCTTCTGAAAGGGGGGGTGCAAAAAAGTGGTCGGGGTCTATAAAAACAAGCATTGGCATAGCCAATAGGTCTCGCCTTTGGGGCCTTATAAGTGTTTAGCCAGAGCTATTGACTTTGCCAATGTCTTCAAGCTGTGCTGTAGAGAAGTGTGGCTGCTGTGCGGCATGCTGAAAAGTTATAATAAAAAAGTGTCAGAAGCATTTTTGTTACTTTATATATGACCAAGAAGGCATTATGTAAAACTGAACGACCATATTAAAAAAAGTATTTACAATAAAAAATGTCCTCAGTTTTATTTTGTTCTTGCAATGCTGGCAACTTGTTTCTGCCTATTGCAATGGTGGTTTGTTAAAGCTTTTTTTTTTTTTGAGGGGGCATAAACAATCGGAGGGTGAAGGTTGGGAACTAGTACCTGTATTATAACACTAGCAGCGGCCAGACGCTAGGGGAGAATCAACAGATGCCAGATTCCAAGAGCAGGCTGAGGTGGTGCTGAGTGATGCTGAGGTGGTAGTGGTGGTGACTGTTGCGGAGACGATGCTGAGGTGATGCTGAATGATACTCAGGTGTTGCTGAGTGATACTGCTGTGGTGCTGAGTGATGCTGTGGTGGTGCTGAGTGATACTGCTGTGGTGCTGAGTGATGCTGCTGTGGTGCTGAGTGATATTGTCTTGGCGCTGAGTGATGCTGTGGTGGTGCTGAGTGATATTGTCTTGGCGCTGAGTGATGCTGTGGTGGTGCTGAGTGATGCTGTGGTGGTGCTGAGTGATGCTGTGGTGGTGCTGAGTGATGCTGTGGTGGTGCTGAGTGATGCTGAGTGATGCTGTGGTGGTGCTGAGTGATGCTGAGTGATGCTGTGATGGCCTTGAGAGATGCTGTGATGGCCTTGAGAGATGCTGTGATGGCCTTGAGAGATGCTGTGATGGCCTTGAGAGATGCTGTGATGGCCTTGAGAGATGCTGTGATGGCCTTGAGAGATGCTGTGATGGCCTTGAGAGATGCTGTGATGGCCTTGAGAGATGCTGTGATGGTGCTGAGTGATGCTGTGCTGGCTCTGATTGATGCTGTGCTGGCTCTGATTGATGCTGTGGTTGCGCTGAGTGATGCTGTGGTGTTGCCGAGTGAGAGATAGAGTGAAGATATAATGCCCAATTAGAGAGGGTGGTGAGAGAGAAAGGGTGTAAATAGAATAAAGAGTGGAGCGGGATAGAGAGAGAGAAAGAAGGGGAGAGAGAGTGAATGAAGGAGTTTGAAAGAGAAACAGATAAAGGGGTGAGAGAGAATGAAAGGCTAAAAAAGATAGAGAGGGGAGAGTTAATTAAGTAGAGAGAGAATTAGAGAGGGGAGAGAGAGAGAAGGAGAGAGACAATAAGAGTGGGGGTGTGGAGTTTAAATAGAGTGAAGTGACGCGGAAAAAGTAACCTTAAATATAGCTTTGTGCGAATAAATATAAATTAAAAAAAACAGAGTGAGACAAAAATACTGGTAATTAGGCTGTGACTCCCAATATAAAACAAATAGCGATATAAGGTGAAATCAACCCACCGAAGCAATATTTCTAACTAGACAAAAAAAGCTTGCATTTCAATGCTAATCGCTGTTGTTTTTCATGTGACTGTAGTCCAGGGCCCTCAGTTGGTAATGTGAGCTGCTGCTGCGATTGAAACATCAGAGTCCAGAGAGTTAATGAGCCATGACGAGGAAATGAGGAAGAGATAGGAAACAACAGATGGCAGCTGCGCGTGCACGCCATCGTGAACTCAAGCTGGTCGCCAGCCGAAAGCCAGTGTTTGCACTTCCAAAACCCGCTTACTAAAACTCTCGGCCAGACCAGCGCAAGCGCTGGTGCAGGCCGAGACCTAAAAAAACAAAGGGAGAGTGACAACCTCGGTATCTGTTGGGCTGTGTGACTCCTTTATACTTAGTACATCACCAACACAAACAGGTCTTTGAAAATGTACCACAATGCAGTCCCCTATAATGCTTTTCACTGAGGGACCACGCCAGCCAACCCGCCTCGCCATAATTATTTTGTTGGGGCCCCATGCATTGAATCGTTTGTACTTATGTAGCCACTGAGCCACCTTGATTGCAAACTGGTTGACACAAGGTATCCGTGATAGGTTTCTCCCCAGTCCGCCCCCCCACCCGAAGAATTGAAAGGGCTCCCATTACTGCCCACAGCAGTCACAATAGAATTCCTGGTTACACTCTGAGAGAGGGTATTAATAGGGTTACTCACAAACTGTAGGTCAGATGCTAGTGGGTTGCTACCGTTAACACTAGTGGCCGTAGAAGAAACACAATTAGGAACTCGAGCCGATCCAAGCGCTCAAGTAAAGGCTTGAGTTTCTCACCAAGAATATTGCAAAAATTCACACACAGAGATTCTAATGAGGGGGAATCAGAAAACGAAAAATCACCAGTCTGAGAAGTAGTAGATTGTTTAAAAGAGATTGAGTGGGATTCAGGTTTAAATTGAGGAGCCGTTGGGGGCTGAATCCAAGAAAATAATTTATTGTTCTTGGAAGAGGTACGAGAAGGCTGTTTCCACTTTACAGCCGCTCATCTACTCAGTTCTTTTTTACGCTTAGTAGCTGTAGCAGAAACAGTCTGCAGCAGACGGGTTGCCCCAAACGAGTACAGGCTCATCAATAATATCCAACCCAGCACGATTATCCAAACAGACGGTTGCAGGTTGCTGAATAGCCCTGTTCTCAATCATAAGGCTGTTAACTGAAATATTGACATTAACAGGCGAAGCCGGTAACACCCCAAGGTCCAGAGACAGTCTATGTTCTGTTAGTTCAGTCTAATTTGTGACGTTCCCAACAACCCTTTCCAGCATGCTTTCAGTAGACATAGAAGGGCACGTGGTAACAATTCCCCCATCAACCTTGCACTTCCCCATAGTAGTCACAGTGGATGCAATAAAATCTTCTCACCTTCCCGCAATAAAATCTTCTCACCTTCCCGCAATAATGTGCCTTCTGCAAGCAGGATTTGATGCTTCCTTCAAGGCACAAATCAAAGAGGGGGGCCCAGCCTCTTCTGGGGGCAGACGGGCCCGCCCTTGGGCCAGGTGCGGCCGCGCCCCGCTGGACAGCGACGCGCTTTTCAAGCACTTGAGTTACCGGTAAATGGATGCAGGTGCGGGCTCCAGCAGGGATTGTGGGACTTGTGGTCCCCTGCGGCTGTCAACTGCAGCTGCTCCCCCGCAACACTCCAGATGCACCCGTAGTGTGAGAAGAATGCCTGCACCCACAAAGAACTCTGTTGTGCTGGTCCAGGTTAGGCACAATTCATGTAGCAACAGCCAATTGTAAAATTGGGACATATAAGGGTGGAGCCTAACTTGCGTTTCTCCACTTTTTTACTGTCTACTTGTTGGCTGCAACATGTTGGCCCAGGGTTTGGAGAGACAATTAACACCATCAACATCCGCTATTTTTTAGCACCAATTTATAGTTTTAACACCGGAAAAACCAATAAAACCGCTTGTTTACCTAGAGGTAATTTTAACTGCTTACATTTTGGATCCCATCTCAATGCATACAACTTCAGAATAATCTATAGTCGACACTTGGAAACAGATCTCCTTTAAGCACTCCTACAGCAAAACCCACCTGGCCACAAATTCAATCATTTGGCTGGATCAGGAGTCAGAGCCTTTGATGAAGCATGCCACCTTGGTGGGTGTTCTGATAAATCAAATTCCATTCTGGCATAGCACAAACAAGTTCTCCGATAAATTAAAAATTCTTCTGATACACTCTAGGACCTCAGAACTTCTTATAATATAGTGTAATAGAGTGGCGATAATATTCGGTTTGTGGACCTCTGGGATGTTCTGCATATCTGTTACAAATGGGGACAGTATGCACATGTATCATGCATCATTAGAGTCTAAAGTCTGTTCTAGTATTTCCCATTTCCTCGATTGGCACTGAAATTTTGCTTTTTTGGATCAACTTTTGAAAGGCCCTTCCAGCATCTTGAATGACAAACTGATTATCATTTTTGCTCTTACTGATGGAAAAGTGACGTTTTCCATTAATTGTGTAAAGTCAGTGCTTAATTTGAGCCAGTGGGGGCCACCGGCACTCATTTTTGGGGACTGGCATTTATTTTATTTCGTCAGACAATGACGGAAAGCAAGAGGGGGAAAAACAAATACTGGGGAAAGAAGGTGGAAGAGAAAGACAGTAAAACCATCACAAAGAAAATAACAGGAACCTGCAAGAGAGAGGTATAGGGGCAGAGTGTGTCTGGAAGTGGGTTATAGATGCTTGAGGTGGATTTAAACTACACATTCAGTGTGCCGACTTTTAATAGTACCGGCCGCGGGCTTCTGAGCAGAGCTTCGGGCACCGGCACTCACTCTTACAAATGAAGCACTATGTACAGTGTATCTCTTTTATTACTCTAAGTCCCCAGTTCTGACAATATTTAGCAGTGATGAAATGATCTTATTTTAATTTTTATGTATGACGTAAGGTGGGATTTTTCCATCACTATCTGCTTTCTTATCTGAGCAAATCCCACCACAGCAACACCATATTTTACAGGGGGCATCTGGTAATGACTGCATGTTAGTGTGGAGATTTATTTGACATTAAATACATTCCTCTATGGTTGTGTTGCTTTTTCCCTTCCAAATGCCTCGTAACTGCCCGAAATGTATTTTTGGGACATGTCTGTTCTCAACTTAGAGATGCTGTAGGCAGTGCTTAATTTTAGCCGGTGGGGGGCCACCTGCACTTATTTTTGGGGTCTGGCACTTATTCCCAGCATCAAATATTTGCTACTAAAAAGAGAGGAAAAAACACACAAATTGAAAAGACGGAGGAAGAGAAAGATGGCAAAACCGTAACAAAGGGACATGTAAGAGCGATAAAAAGGGGCAGGGGGTCTGGTAGTGGGTTAAAGACTACCAGCCTTGGTATTCGGCACGCCAACGTTTAATTGCATTGTCCACCGGCTTCGTAGCAAAGCTAGGGGCACCAGCAGTCTTTCTTTCACAAATTAGGCACTGGCTGTAGTGCATTGCTCTGGTAGACTCTGCATTTTTGCGCCCTATGTTGTAGCGCAAGCTGTGTGAAGGTATCTCTCTAAATAACGAATCAGAAAATTCCCAGAAACAGACTGGCTCCAGTCATGTTTAAATGTAGACATCAGTTCTTGATTAGTCTAAGAAATCTTTGGATAATGCACTAGAGCAGTAACCTTGTGTATGATGATGGATTTGGATTGCTTGAGGCTGAAAAGAAATGTCTTTGTCTAACAGCAGATAATCATATTGCTTGCTCCCTCTAGATATAATCAAGAAGTTAATCTTATAACTGTATGACTTCCCCTTGCCTGACATTCCTCAAAAATCATCTTTCTTTGGTTCGTTTATTTCAAGGCCAGATAGACCAGCATCCTGCACTTTCACTGCCTGATTTTTAAAGCGATGACATACATAACATTTGAAAATACAGTCGTTTTCATTTGGCGATCAAAATGGTAATTTAGGCAGCTTCATTGTACATTTCTCATGACATTTGTTAGTGGGCAGTATCCCTGAATGACTAAATTATCAACTAGACTGCAGACACCATGTATGGAATTTTCTGCGACTAAAATTGGACAATATGTTAGAAAGTATCGCGTTTAGTAAAAAATATAAAGACGTCTTAAATATGAACGGATGTCCTGTAAATAATAAAGTGTTCTGGGCGTGGCTTGGAAACAGAATGTCGATTCCTCATTACCTGCCTTCGCTTCGGTCTTGGTTCAATTTATTTGGCTGTCGCTCTTATGTACATTTCTCTGTTTAAGATTAGGATCCTGTTAAATCTTCAGTTATGATTTGCATAACAGTAATGAGGTAATCGTATATTTAAGTTATTCATCTTGACTGATAACCCATTGTATTTTTTCTTCTTCTCAGGCGAGAAACGAACCTACCTTTCATTGCCAAGGCCAGGGGTAAGAATTTTGATTTTGATGATTATGTTGTAAGCAATAAAAACCAGAAATCATGCTGTGTTTTCCAGTTTACTGCTGCAACAGTTTGACCATGCAGCTGTTAAAATTTGCTCTGCCAGCAGCATGGACATTTATCACAAGCTTGTGACTTTCAAAATGTTCATTAGTATGTAGAGCAGCAGATTGTACCTTTTTTTAAATTTCATCTAAGCCTGCCAGATGACATAAAGATATTTTGCCAGGACAGCGTGTGCTTGTTCAGTGGAACATCTGACTATGTATAATTTAGCAAGTGTTGTAAGCACAGTCCACTATTTTATCATATACTTGTGAGTGACCGTGTGTGTGTGTGTTTTTTTTTTAAACATTTGCATTGATTTTTAACAACTGTTCCCTGGTAAGGGAATAACTCAATACAGCAACTTGACACCCCCCCATCCTTAACATATAAGCACATCTGGTCTTCCCTCGCATTCAATCCAGGCACGGCCAGGCCACTGGAGCGCCTCCACGTCTTATACACCCCCCTCTCCCCCCACCCCGTATTGGCTCATATGGTATTGTCGCTGTCGCCATATTTTGCTGAATTTCTTTGGGCACTCCCTCGCTATATAGATAGTCTCTTTTACTTATTGACACCAGTCCATATTTCTGGACCATATTGTTACAGGTTTTATTTTTTGGTAACATGTTATTGTTCTAATAGCAAACAAAAATGGGGGGAGACGGAGGTTTTTTGTGGTTAGGTTCACCCTCCAAGGTACATGTAGTTAACAAAGAATCTGTGGATGACAGATCCAAGAACCCCGAATCTGGGAAAAGAAAATTCTTTTCTGTGTCCCCTCACTCACCAAGGGTTGCCCCTAGGTGACATGCTTCATCATTGGGGCCATCCCAAACAGCTACTGTTTGGGGCATGCTGCAACTTGCGAAACTACGTAGGAGCACTTTTTGTGAAAGAAATATGTAGTGCAGTGTTGGGGGAGTGGTGAAAAGTGTTGCTAAAAATACCTAGCTAGTGAGCTAATATTTTATTCTTGCTCCTAGTTGGTATGGATAAAAAGGGGTTAATAGTAGGGAGAAAAAATAACTGTTATGTGTATACTATCCCTAGTATTTGGTCGACATGTTTTGAGGTGTCCCCTGAACCTCTTCTTCAGGACCACATGGGGACCAGCCCCATGCGTACCACTCCGTGTGAAAACAAACCTATAATGAAGAAAACCAGGTGCACACCTAATGTGTGAGCACCAAATTAGAATACATACGGTTTTTTATCAGACTCGTAGTATCTGTTCAGGGAATAAATAAAAATAAAAATTAGTACACACTGCCTGCCCACCTCTCACGTGGGCAGGTCCATACCATATGCGGTTTTTGGATCAATAAGCTCCTCTATAGTTGGAGTAGGTGCCCTTAAAAGTAACATTTAATTAGTGCTTGAATCCAATGTGACATGATAAAACACATTAGACATCTCTGTTGTGAGAAAGCCTGGTTAAAATACTAATGAAGTAGAAGAAACACTCGTGGGAAGAAAGACATCACATCACATACAAAACACATAAACATGCTGTTCTCAGATTGTATGAACATACTTAGGCTTAGGCAATACTCTGCCTCATGGTCTGCCAGGGTGGAGGGGCTTGTAGTAACCCTAGAGAGCAATGAAGTTAAGGAAAAGAAAAGAGAAAAACTGAGAAAATCGCTATTTTGTTATTCTCCTTGGCGTGGATAGGAGAAATTACTGAAAAATGAGCGTTTTCTGATCAAGGGTTCCTGTTTAGGAAAGAGAGGTCTTACTTGGCTCAGCACTCCTCCGTCAATGACACCTACTCGTACCCCGGGCGGACCGCATCCTAGCGTGTCAACCGCCCGGTGCCGTTTAAATACTGAAGGGAAAGCCCAGTCATGCTCGCATGCGAGTAGGAGCTGGACCGTGACTAGGGTGTTCTTTACAAATGGCCGCTCTGTTTTGGCAAAAATGGCACGCCATGTTGGAAGTATGATCACGAACCGATCTAATTCTAAAAATATTCTTGAAAAAGTCTCGACTTGTAAAAGAAGAGAAAAAAAGAAAAATAATATAACATAACAAAAAATTGGATAATTAAATACAAAAATAAAAAATAAAAACTGCGAAATGCAAGTTGCAGCACGCCCCAAACAGTAGCTGTCACCTAGGGGCAACCCTTGGTGAGTGAGGGGACACAAGAAAAGAATTTTCTTTTCCCAGATTCGGGGTTGTCTTTCACACATCTAGCGAAACCCCCCCACCCTTTGGTTGGGTTCTTGGATCTGTCATCCACAGATTCTTTGTTAACTATTGTTCTAATAGCACCATCTCAATTCAGTATTACAGCATAGCATCAGCCCCAATGGCCCACCTCCTGGTGGGTTGGTCCAACCCGCAATTCACAGGTCCTCCCCAACCATTTGTTCACTGAACTTACCCCAAATCTCTGAATTCATTCCATGGGCCCTATACCTTGCCAGACTTCTCTGGGTACCCCCCTGCTTTGTATACAGTGGTTTCAGCCCACATACACTAGTCCAGGCCACTCTTCCACACCGCCATTGTTGGGGGTTCTCTGCTGCACCATAATCGGGTGATGTAGCCACTATGAGTGCCACATTGCAGAACAATCTAGCATACTTACACCCCGTTTGTTCCTCCCAAATTCCAAATGTGACCTCCCTTGCACGAACCTCAATTTTGTCATCCAACCCTTCAGAAATGCATCGACCCACTCAGTGCCAGTATCCTTGTATTTTAGGGTATTACCGAAGAGTGTGTAATAGTTGCCCCTTTGCCTGGAGCCCCTTAGGCTGGTAACTGTGTCACTCCTCCCTATTCGGTACAGTAGAGTCCTCATGTAGTACATCTGATTTAATATTTTTCGTTGCACTTGTCTAAAGCCAACTTTAATGGCCACCTCCTTCGCGTATCGACAGGCCTCTCCTCAGCCGTCATCCTTCCCAAGTCGCACTCCCATTTGGAGCATAGGTTATCGAGAGGTAACTAGCTGTTAGATTGCAGTGTTTTGTAGATCAGGGAGAATGCATGTTTATGTATGGGGGCCGCAAGAACCCGGTACTCAAGCAGGGTTTCTTCTGCCACTTCTCACAGTTCTTCCTTATAGCGGGCCAGACAGAGCATGTTTCATCTGCGCATACTAGAAGGGTTGACTGTCTGCCAGGTCATATTCTGTCTTCAACTGTTAAAATTAGTGAAGGTTCTCCGAGCCTCACACATCCCCCAGTTTAGTAATCCCTATTAGATACCATTGCCGTCTGCTCTCCAAAACCTTTAGATCTGCGAGAGCGTCTGATTCCCACAGAGGAGTTTCGAGCATCAGGTCTCCCCTCACATACCCCACCCCAACCATCTTGTAGCTTGCTTCTAATAGTAAATCACCGACTCAATTGGGGACTGTTTGTGTGGGGCCCTAGCCCTGCTGATAGTCTACAGAGATATCCCTCAGCTCAATTAAGTCTTGTCTGCAGTAGCGGCTGACGTAAGATAAATGTGGTGGGGCAGGGTGGGCAGCGGGGGGAGGCATGGGGGAGGCACGAAGGGGCTAAAATAATTTTTAAAACGTACCTGCCGGTCTTCCCCTCGCCACACTGGTTCCCGGGCTTCTCCTTTTGCACAGGCTGAAGCCCCCTGCTTCCCCTGCAGCCAATCCCAACGCTGCTCTCACCATGAGGGCAGCATAGGGATTGGGTGGATCGCACTGGTTTTGAGCTCCATCAGGAGCTTAGAGCCCGTGCCTGCTGATCTCTCCACCCAGCAATACAGCTGGATTGGAGAGATATCAGTGCGCATGAGGGTTTGGCCAGCCTGAGAAGGCCAGCCAAACCCTCATGTGCACTGACAGCAGGTCCCACTACTCCTCCTCCCCTGCTGCAATGCTGTGGCCCACCCCCCCCCAGGACTCAGCCGCAGGGCGAAAAATAAAATGATCTGCTCTAAGATAATTTTATTTTTCATTTGCCTCTGGGGGCAGTGGGGCGACGCTCCTCCGCCATAGCAGAGGAGCTGCCCCTGCTTGTCTGCCATTAGCGAGAGCTTCCGCAGTGGTGAGAAAACCCGGTTGTTTACCATGTAGAGCTGCGCCACCCAGTAGTAGAGCCAAAGGTCTGGGAGAGCCAGCCCACCCTCATATGCGTTTCTGGTCCGTGTTTGCAGGGCAGTGCGTGGTACCACACCGCCCCTCAACATTGTCCATGTAGCCGCGCTGACCACCCCAAAGAACCCCGTCAGGACTCAGTTTCGTGAGTTCTGGAGCATACATAAGAATTGCGGAGCATTGTCATTTTGTAAAGAGGAGCTGTGCCCATCAGGGACAGTGGGACTTTTCTCCAATGCTTCACGTCTTGCTTATAGTCATCAAGGATTCATCCAAGCTTGCATCTGTGAAAGCCTGCAGGATTAATAGTGATATCGACTTCTAAGTATTCAAACCAGTCCCTGGTCCATTTGAGTGGGTAAGGCCTACGATCCCATTAGGGCCTCCACCCCAGCTGAAACGCCACTGACTTGTGCCACTTAACACCTATCCTGGAGTAGTTCCGAAATATGTTGAGTGTCTCCAATGCTCTTGGTATGGAAACATAGATCTGCCAGGTATAACAAGATGTTGTCTGCGTAAAGGGAGATGATGTCCTCACATTTGTCATCCCAGCGTAGGCCCCTGATCTGAGCATCCACCCTCCTGCAACACACCAGTGGTTCGATTGCAAATGCTAACAGCAGGGAGAAAAGTGAACACCCCTGTCTCATTCCTCTACCCAGTCGGAATTCCCTTGACGTCACCCTGTTAACCCTAACCGCTGCCACCCACAGTCCTTGTACAACAGATGCATCCAAGAGGAGAATACCGACCCAAATCTCATCTTGTCTAGGACCAGCCATAGATAGTCCCAGTTCAACAAATCAAAGGCCTTGTCAGCATCTAATGTTACCAAGCCCTCTGGTTCCTGCTTGGTGTGTCATCGCTGCAGATATCCGAATAGCCTTTGGAGATTGTGTCTGGTGGAACGGTGGGGCATGAAGCCAGACTCATATGGCGCAATGAGTTTGTCTACTCACCCACAGCAATCTATTAGCCAATACTTTGGCCAAAACCTTCACCTCTGCATTAAGCAGTGTAATCTGCATGTATGAGGCACACCCTTTTCTCTTGGCCTTATAAAACATACTCCTCAGGGGTTTCCCCTCATGTCGACCTACATTTTGAGCAGCCACGGCCCGTGCAAGTAAGAGCGGTGGGGCCGGGTGGGGGGGATTTCGACAGACGACCACAAGGGAAAATTATTTAATTATTTAATTTTCCCTCGTGGTCGTCTGTCGAATCCCCCCCAACCCGGCCTCGCCGCCCACCTCTCTTACCTGCACGGGCCCCAGCTGATTTTGAGGTGTCCTGGGGGAAACAGTTTGGGCCAGGGACCTTCCCCCTCCTGAGTACTGTCAATGTCTCCTGTCTTCTCTCACTGTGTTCTCTTCATCTAACTTTTTTGAGTCATCGTCGCTTAGGGTAGGGATTGGAATGTCATTGAGAATTCCTGTAGGCCCCCTGCCTGTCCACCCGTATCGGAAGTGTACAAAATCTGGAGATACTGTGCAAAGGTCTCTGCGATGGCATCTGCCATCACTTTTTCCCTTTCATCCTCCCCAACAACCTTATGGACCCACCTGTCCCCCTCTTCTCTTATTGCAAGCCACACCAGAAATCTGCTTGCTTTGTTCCGTACCTCGTATAGGCAGTGTTGTTTGGTGTAAAAGCATGGCTGGGCCTCTTGTTCTACTAACTGCTTGTATTCCTCCCCTAGTAATGCTGTACCTTGCAGTCGCTCCACAGTAGGATGTTGTATGTATTTCCGAATGGTAGCTACCAATTTATCTTCTAAGGCTACCTCTTCCAATCTCTTCCTCTTCTTTTCCGCTATGTGGAATATTAAAGCATCCAGAATCACCGCATTATAGGCCTCTCAGACTACTACGTCCGAGTCAACCGAGTCTGTGTTGTCTATAAAATATGTTTCTGTACTGTCCGATACCATTTTCCTAGTCTGCTAATCTGCCCCCACCTCCGTTGTCCCATGCCCCTCAATTGTGTACATTCCGGTGCATGGTTTTATATGCCCCTGGGCAAGTGTCACGTGTTTTGGAAGCATGCCCCTTTGGATCTCGGAACAAGAATATAATCAAGCAGTGACATGGAGCCATTGGTCCCGGAAGCATTCGTATATTATCGCTCTGTGGGGTGAGCGCCTCTCTCCACACATCTAGGAGGGATAGAGCTTCCAAGAATGATTGAAGTCTCGAGTCATGTCCTGGTTGCTGTCCACATCCACACAGTCTGTCCTAACTACTCTCCATGATGAGATTGAAATCTCCTCCCATCACCTTTGTAATATCGGGAAGTTTGAGTAGCCAATCCCTCAGCTGAATTGATTGTAGTCCTGGGGCGAGGTACCAGGAGGCCAGCACCAAATGTTCCCCTTCCCATTCTCCCTGTACAGGGGCATAGCAAACACCCCCCCCCCGGGTCTGACCAGGTGTTCGATATCTGTAACCAGCGGGCTCTCCTGGCTTATAGTCCCACTCCTCTAGAACCAGTAGCGAATCCCGCGTGTACTAGGACCTTATAACATCCCCTCCCCAAAAAGGCACAGTTGCTGCTGATGAGGTGAGTCTTCTGGAGCCAGGATAATGTCAGAGTTGTACCTTGGCAGGTATCGTGAGACCAACCCCACCTTCATTCAGCTCCTGTGTCATTAACATTCCAGGAGAGTATTGTTGGCTCCTGTCCCCATGTGGTTGAATCGCTTCCCATGGTATGATTGCTATGTCCGGGTTGAGGCTCCCAGCTCCCCCACTGTCTATCCACCCCTGAGTGTGCGTAGGTATACCCTCGACTGAGTGGTGCTTGATCAAACCTCTTTATAGAGTAACTAAACCAACTATATACCCCAACTCACCGACCCATCCCCCCACGCTAATGTCTCAGGCTGCAACCTTAGAACTGATTGCCATTCCAATGCCGGAGATGTATGTCACCCTCCCCTCCGCCCTATCAAACCATCAATAGCAACTGTGTCCAAATGATGGCACCAGATGTAGTCAACTTCCCGTAATGGGGGCGGTGGTGGTGCTACTGTCATTTGCCCCGCCCCTTTCCCAGCCTCCCTGGGCCATGCAGGTTCCTGATCTGAGATGAGAACCTTACCATCAATCATCAGTCCGAGTCCATTGATGTCCCCCCTAGAGTTCCAGCGACAGTCCTGAACTGTGGACATGTCTCAGGGGTACCACCCAGCCTCCTCAGTCTGGTGCTCCGCCCGGTGCTGTTTTCCTTTCCCCGGGCGCCAGTCATCTAACCATTCCGACACTGCCTCTGGTGTAGTAATGAACAAGGAGCATCCCTCCCCGATGACCAACAGTTTTGCCGGTAAGATCATCATGTACTGTAGGTTTTGCTTTCTGAGTTCCTATTTGGCCTTGTCAGAGGAGCGTTTCCTTGCCTGCACCTCTTGGGTGTAGTCGGGGAATACCATGATAATATGGCTGTCGTATCTCAGCGGGCTGTTTTTGCGGACCGCTTTGCGATGGCATCCCTGTCTCTATAGGTCATGACTTTGGTTATGAGGGGCCGTCGTCTCATCCCGTGTATGGGGCAGTGCTCCAGGGATTCTGTGGGCCCTTTCTACCACAAAGTGCATTGACAAATCCTCTGGCTGGATTGTGTTTCAAATAAAGTCTTCCAAGAAGCGCTCTGGGAGGCCCAACAGGCGGATGTTGTTTCGGCGAGACCTCCATTCTGCATCATCCGCCCTTGCATGTAGCCATCGGGTAACCTCACCGAGATGTGAAACCTTGCCTTGTAGTTTTTGAATGGAGTCTGTATGTTCTTTTAGGAGTTGCTCATTAGCGGACATCCTTGCAGACATCTTTTTAGTGACATCGAGGGCCACTGCATCAATATTTCCCTCCAGGGTGATCTGTGTCTCGGACTTATGATTGATGGCAAGGTTCTCGTCTCAGATCAGGAACCTGCATGGCCCAGGGAGCTGGGAAAGGGGCGGGGCAAATGACAGTAGCACCACCAACGCCCCTATTACGGGAAGTTGACTACATCTGGTGCCATCATTTGGACACAGTTGCTATTCAAGCTAGCCTGGCTGATGAGGGCTGTTAGCCCGCAACCGGTCCCAGGATGCTTGTTTCCGATCCAGGGAAGGCATAGCTTGGCAGTTCGGGCTGGACTGTTCCCATGAGGCACAGGGTCAAGACTGATTTGCATATAGCTGTGTCTGAACTGGGGTGGCGAAGTGAGCTAAAGAATGATGATGGATTCAGCCCAGATCTGTGACGGGGGGGTGAGTGTCTGAAAAGTTTCAGCACTCCGTCCATCATCTCCTTGTGTTTGCTTTGTTCGCCCTAAGTTGGCAGGGTATGCCCAGACGTGGGTCCCTTGCTCATTTTGCTACTGGATTCAAGCTAGCCTGGCTGATGAGGGCTGTTAGCCCAAAACCAGTCCCAGGATGCTTGTTTCCGGTCCAGGGAAGACATGGCTTGGCAGTTCGGGCTGGACTGTTCCCATGAGGCACAGGGTCAAGACTGATTTGCATATAGCTGTGTCTGATCTGGGGTGGCGAAGTGAGCTAAAGAATAATGATGGATTCAGCCCAGATCTGTGACGGGGGTGAGTGTCTGAAAAGTTTCAGCACTCCGTCCATCATCTCCTTGTGTTTGCTTTGTTCGCACTAAGTTGGCAGGGTATGCCCAGACGTGGGTCCCTTGCTCATTTTGCTACTGGATTCAAGCTAGCCTGGCTGATGAGGGCTGTTAGCCCAAAACCAGTCCCAGGATGCTTGTTTCCGGTCCAGGGAAGACATGGCTTGGCAGTTCGGGCTGGACTGTTCCCATGAGGCCCAGGGTCAAGACTGATTTGCATATAGCTGTGTCTGAACTGGGGTGGCGAAGTGAGCTAAAGAATGATGATGGATTCAACCCAGATCTGTGACTGGGGGCGAGTGTCTGAAAAGTTTCAGCACTCCGTCCATCATCTCCTTGTGTTTGCTTCTTTATAAGCCCCCCAGAAAGTCCCTGAACTTCCTGACTATGTCACCTACAAAATCCACAATCCCCCCGGCCGCCGTGGAGACCCTGTGGACCCACCTTTATTCCCCCTCTCACTGTGCCAGCCACATCATCTTCTTCCCCACTTTATTCCCCCATTAGTACAGTCTATTTTGTTTGCCCCTATATTGCACCCTTGCTTCATGGCTCGTCAATTCCCAATATTTCTCTGTGGTAATTGTTAGGCGGTGCTTCAGCCCTGGGCTTCGGGAGTCAGTGTATTCCTTCTCCGTTTGTAAGAAGAGGGTCTCCATCTCATTCACTTCCATTTCTCTGTCCCTCTTTTTGCCCATGTTGTGGGAGATCAGGACCCCTCTAATGGTGGGATTAAAGGCCTCTCAGACCGTAACTGGGGGTTCCACTGAGCCCGCATTCTCCAGGAAGTACCTCTATGTGGAGTCCATTAGCAGTTGTCTCGTCTCTCAGTCTGTAAGCTACCATGGATCTAGTTTCCAACCACCTGGTCCCCGGGATCTCACTAGTTCAAATCTCGTAGCCATTGGGGAGAGGCCAGAGATCCCCTGAAGTAGCTTGTATTTTTTTAAATGACCCCCCTTGTGTGTTTGAGAATAAAATATAGTCTAACCTTGACATTGCGTTTCTGGCTATGGCTGAATAGTCATATTGCCTGGTCTCTGGGTGTCCACGAATCCCAGAGCCCCATTGCCTCCGTGAAGTTGGTGAGGCATTGCCCATGCTTGATGTCATCCCTGTCCCCTGAGATTTTATTGAGAGTGGTGTCCATAGTCAGGTTGAGGCCCCCCCCCCAATAATCAATGTGAAGTTCAGGGAAGCTTTGATCCATTTCTTCAGCTCTTTCAGCATCATGGCCTGGAGGCCGGGTGGGAAATACCATGACGCTACTGTCAGTTTCCACCCATTCCATTCCCCCTGTATTGCAGTGCTGCACCCCCTGCTGTCATACCAGGTCTTGTGACTGTTAGGAGGAGCGTCTCAACCCCCCCTTGACCCTGATGTAAGCCAGAGTAGGCCAAAACCTTTTATTTCCCCCCACTCAGAAAGTCGCAATTGTTGCCCACCAGGTGGGTCTCTTGTAACAGTATTATGTCCTGGTTTTGTCTCGTCAGAAATGTAAGCACTACTCTACTCCTCGCTTCACCCTGTTGCGAGGCCATTGACATTTCAGGATAGGAGTGTGATACCACATCTCTGTGTGTCTCTCCCTCCCTTCATCCTGCTCAGTTTGTGTGCTCATGTTGGTCCGTGCATGCCTCTCCCATTCCTGTCTTGTTCGTCAAGTCTGAGTTGGTCGATGTTGTGCAAATAGCCCCCTCCATCGTAAACAGCCCACCTACCTTACATCCTCAGCCAGTAATTAAAAAACAACTTGCTGCCCCAACTTCTGAGGTGTCTGTCACCCCCCATCTTAAACTTCAACTTGCGTGTTGCTTTTACGTGTGCGTGTTAGTAGCTTATGTCTGCTGAGTGCAGTCTGATGGTGTGGTCGTAAGATCATTCGTGAGTCACTGTGTCGTGTAGTTCCTACAAATCTATATAGGATCTGCTCGTTTAGACAATATAAACTGAGGGATTGGTGTCCAGACTGATTCCAGACACCCCCAGAGGATATGTTAGTCTGTAGACCAGCTAGCTCACAGTGCCACTATGAGCCCCTCTCACCCAAGGAGCGAATAGCTTCTGGCAGCTATCAAACATGACAACCCTGATCCCTCAGGGATGGTGGAAACAGTACAGTACTTTTCGCTCAGACACTCGTGCTCACTCGGTCTCAGAGAGATATACAGAATAAACGGTAGGAACGTTTTCAATAAGTATTTATTGAACCAGCGTCGTTCTAGTATAAAATATGTGTGCTGCAACAACCATTAGACATAAACATATGTATACGGTTAGAAGCACCAACAGAGTAAAGAAAAGGTAGAATTCTACCATAGTGCTAAAACAATGAATATATGCAGGCATATAGATACATAATAAAATGCGTACTCCTACGATGCAAACCTTAACTAGATGTACCTAAGTGAACCTAGCATGTATTTTTTTATTTTTTTTATTTTACAGAGTTTTATATAGCGCGAACTTGACCCGAATCGGGTATCAGAGCGCTTTACATAGCACCAGTTGCGTTACATGAGGACACATTCATTTTTGTTAGGCACGGGGAGATTAAGTGATTTGTCCAGAATCACAGGATGTTCAGCGTCATTGCCGAGACTCGAACCAAGTTCCCAGATTCGAGGTCGACCGCCCTAGCCGTTAGGCCAACTCCTCTCCTCTGTATGTATGTGTATAGCCAAGAATCCCCTTAGGATAGAGCCAACCCCATTACCTGATGTGGGAGAGTGAAGGACCCCGTCTGGGTCTCAATATAGACACTCCGCAAGGGATGTCAGACCACTGCGTGCTTGAGTGTCTACGTGCAGGGACCTCAGCATCTCGCGTCAGCATGGAAGTATTTCTCCTCTGGTTTGCCCAGCGAAGATGTGGTGCTTATATACCCAAAAGGTACCCCCAGGGTTTCTAGCTAGATGTGTACTATGGGCATGTCGGCCAAGGATGACGATAGTGGTGACCCTTATACATAGTTAATATGCAGAAGATGGTACTCCTGCTGTGATACTGAGAATCCTCATGCATAATAAATAAGGCTAGATTTCGGAGAAAACCACACAACATTTATTCAGCACCTAACTAGGTAAAAGGTCAGCACCAGACCCGTTATGTAGTAAAATGGTAGGACAAATGTATGTAAAGGGTTGTGCAACTACCTAGGCCTATATTGGGGTTTATAACAATTGTCCTGCCTCAGGCATAAACAGGTTTTGTGGGATGGGTGACCCACTTCCCGTTTGTCGTCCGCTTCCCGCGTTACTCTGTGTGCCACGGCAGTTGTTTCTTCCGTTGATGGCGTTCCCTCCTTGTGTCCTCCCAGATATTGTTTCTGATGGTTTTTTGCGGTTTCATGTTCAGGGTTCGCCAGCAATTCCAACCAGTCCCATGCCTTGCTGGGGCTGATGAAAACCATGATTTCCCCTCAGCCAGGTTCTGTAACTTGGGGAATAGCATGGCATATTGTAGCTCTCGTTTGAGCATCTACCCTTTAACCTTATTCAACGAGCGGCGTTGCACCTGCACCTCCTAGGTGAAATTTGGGAAAACCATTATAGTATGTTTTTTGTATCTCAATAGGCCGCTCGTAGGATTGCATCTCTGTCCCTAAAATTGAGGAGCTGTGCTATGATTGTGTGGGGCATCCCCCTGGCCTCGGCGGAGCCCCCGGTGTATGGTGTGCTCGCTCCATGCCAAATTTTGCAGAGATGTCACTGCTCTTCACCGAGTTCAGGATAAATTTCTCTACAAATTGTTCTATGTTTCTTCCTTCAGTCCTTTCAATGAATCCCACCAAGCGGATATTGTTCCTGCGTGATCTCCCCTCCAAGCCTTCTGCTTGAAGATGTAGCCGGTGAGTTGTGTCTCTGAGCTGGCACACCTCGGCTTGTAGGGCTTTGATCGATTTGGTGTGTTCACCCAAGGTGTCATCTGCCATTTCAACAGGATTCGTGATCTTCTCTACATCTGCCCATACAAATGTATTGGCTTTGTCAGTGTTTTTAGCCATGTTGTAGCAGCACAGGTGGTGGAGCAGAGCAACATGGACAGCAGAGGGAGGGCAAGTGGCAGGAGTAACATGGACAACAGAGGCAGAATGGGTAGGGAGGGCCACACAGACAGCAGAGGGACTGTGAGTGAACACGATGGACAGCAGAGAGTCGGCGCAGGGGAGGAACATCGAGGGGTTGAAGTGCACGAGAGAGACAGCTGAAAAAGACACACTCTGGTAGAGTGCTTAAACCAAAGCCTACAAAATGTGCCACAGAAAAATACAAGTTATACGTCCATGCTCCAGGGGAGATACAAACATCCAAAGAGGAAGCAAGCCTACGGTTGCTGACCGATAAGAAGCAAGCCTATGAAAGTGACAATGAAGCCAACTAATAGTAAGCAATGAGCCTCTAAGGCCTGTGTTCGAAGATAATATTTCTTGCAAGTGAGACCTAATAAGCTGGATTTACCAAATGTAAAGTGAAAACAGTGCCACATCAGCCGTGTGAGCATGAAACAAGTATATGTGCCTATGTTACTGCCTTACTTCTAGCCAGTACTTAGATTAAAATTGTACACAGTGCATTGTTAGGAAACAGTGAAATTTAAACATCGCCTGAATTAACATTAATTGGCATTACAATTTAATTGCAATTATACTGCTAAAAACAGCACTGTTGTGTAATAGAATCGTGAAATTGTGCTTTGGTCAGGCTACGAAATGTAACTATAACAAGCAGGCAGCCTTGGGTAAGTTGCAATGGAATCATAGAAAGGAAGTAGAGGAGGGTAGATGGGAAAAAAAAAAGATTATGGGGATTGTATAAAAATTAATAAAAATTATAAAAGCAAGATGCGAAGCTCCATCACAAAACCCCAAAAAAAAAATTTAAACGTGAGGAAAGCATCAATGTTTAGTGGCTAATATTTTTATATTGCATTTTTCAGATAGAACTAATTAAACCATTACTTTCGATTTGAATTATTTTTCCATTGCTTACAATTTGTTTTTAAAAATGTCTAGATTTGGGGCCAGATGTGGTATTTACTGATCACCCAATACTGGTTACAATTTGTGACCAGTAAAGATTTTTAAAAACTAACCTATATACTAGTTGATTGGTTCTTAAAATCCGACTCATAGTTGGTCGGAATCCGTCCTACCTCATGAATACTAATGAGGTAGCTCACAATTCGCTACTCACTGCGATTAGATGACATCAAAGGGATGGTGGCCTGATGGGTTCAGCAGACCAATGTGTGTTCACATTATGATAAAGTAAACTTTTGAAAAAAAATGCAGCCCTTTTTCTTCAAAGTAAACCGTGATGCGTTTAAAAAGGTTTATTTTCTTTTTTTCTCAGTTTGAGAGTTTGCGTTGGCCCTGTGGACTAGTGCCTACTCCCAAATAAACTTTTTTTTAACATTCAGAAAGGGTACTGGGTCCCGTAGTAACCCCTTCTCTTTTGCGAATGGGTTAACTCCCCAATTTGGAGGTTGGTAACTTTTTAATGGTCTATGACCTCTTTTTTGGTTCTAACCTATAGATAGTAGGAATGGCTCTTTGGAAGGGACACTTAAAAACATCTCCTTCCAAATACTAATTCCTTGTCCATTTCTAAGCCCATTTTAGGAGTTGGTAAAAAGTTACTGACACCTGAAAATGGTTCTAGTACATTGCTAAGAGCAGTTTTTCAGTTGCAAGCTGTGAATCAGAGCTCTTGGGACCGAAAAACTGCTTTGTACATCTAACCCTGAGCAATATTCTGAGAGCAGAATGGTGCTTCAAATTGATTGATTGATTCTTTGGTCCCTTGTACAAATAGAATTACAGATCTGATTCTCATTAAGTGTCTCAGACTGAAAGAACTATATCCATAGAAGTGATTTTTGGTAGAATGTTGTAAAAAACTACAACTGTTTTTCTAGAAGACAGTGTAAAGTTACTACATTGGAGCATGACGCATAATATAAGTCACCTAACTCATGTCCTATCCTCTATGGTGGGGTCTCTTGAGCCACTAGCATGGGCAGTTCTAGATGTCTAACACGTCTTGACATAGATTTGTGGAACTACTTCTGGGCTGTGATGGAACATATGTGGGTTGGGCCTGAATTCTGCCCCTGGATGTACCTGCTGTATGAACAGCCTACGGCTAGGGTGCGGATGGGTGGGTGGGTCTCTACCAAATGCACACTTCAGAGGGTCTGCAGCTGGGTGCCTGTTGTCTCTGAGGTTGTTCACTAGCTCTACAGAGCCATTGGCATGTCGTCTCTGTGCTTCTATGGAGTAGTGGGGTGTGAGGGTCTGGAATGCGATCACTTGTTATGTGGCTGATACATTGGTGTACCTAAAGGACCAGGGTGTGTCGGTCCAGGATCTCCTCTCTGAACTTACCCTTTTTGTTGCTGGGCCTGGCCTAAATATAAATAAACATAAATCATGGCTTTAACAGCGTGGGGGATTGTGGGAGTTGATCCCGGAAAGGTTGCCCAATGTGCTATTAAATAAGTGTCTGAGCATTTCAGTATTTAGGTATACATTTCGCTGTGGACCCTATGGCAAAATATGATCTGAATATGTGGCGAGGGTTAATAGGACTAACCGACTCAGTGGCGTTTTTAAACAAATTGACACTATCGATTATGGTCCAGATAGCGTTAGTCAAGATGGTGTTTTTGCCCCAGTGCTTATAAACTCTGATGAATACGATGTGCCCCTTACTCAGTAGTCACTTCCGAGAGTTGGATAGATTGTTCGGCTCCTCAGTTTGGGCAAGAAAGTGCAGCTGTGTTAAACCTGATGTTTTAAAACTCCCTAGGACGAGAGGGTGGGTTGGGACTTCTTGACCTTTTCTTGTGCTACGCAGCTGCACAGCTACAACACGCTATTCTCTGGTTTGACCCACATGATAACTGGATGAGGAGGTTGCTGGCTGCATCTCATCCACTTCGCTGTCTGCCTAAGGCCTTCGTTTTGGGATAACGGTTGAGACGCTCTCTTCCATACATTGTTGGTCAGGTGGCAATGGGTTGGAGGGGGTGATTGCAGGGGTTTTGAAGAGACCACCTTATGACCCTAACATTCTGCTATTGGTGTTGAAGCCCTTTAAAGATTTGCACTACATTATCTGTCCAGAAGTAGAGAGGTGGGGATGCAAGGCAGTGGGGATCTATATATCAGTTTGCTCTTCCTTACTTATCAATCAATCAATCATGTCACTTATAAAGCGCACTACATACCCGCGAGGGTCTCAAGGCGCTGGGGGAAGAGGGGGGTGGTGCTGCTACTGATCGAAGAGCCAGGTCTTGAGGAGTCTTCTGAAGGCCAGTAGGTCTTGGGTCTGTCGGAGGTTGGTGGGGAGGGTGTTCCAGGTCTTGGCGGCGAGGTGGGAGAAGGATCTGCCGCCGGCGGTCGTTCTCCGGATGCGGGGGACTGTGGCGAGGGCGAGGCTGGTCGAGCGGAGCTGGCGGGTGGGGGTGTAGAAGCTGAGTCGTCTGTTGAGGTAGGCTGGTCCGGAGTTGTGGAGTGCTTTGTGTGCGTGGGTGAGGAGCTTGAAGGTTATCCTCTTGTTGACAGGGAGCCAGTGCAGGTCTCTCAGGTGGGGTGTGATGTGGCTGCGTCGGGGATGTCGAGGATAAGACGTGCAGAGGCGTTCTGGATGCGTTGCAGCCGTCTCAGGAGCTTAGCCGTCGTTCCTGCGTAGAGGGCGTTTCCGTAGTCCAGCCTGCTGGTGACGAGGGCCTGGGTGACTGTTTTTCTTGTTTCGGTGGGGATCCACTTGAAGATCCTGCGGAGCATTCGGAGGATGTTGAAGCAGGATGAGGAAACGGCGTTGACCTGCTTAGTCATGGAGAGGGTTGGGTCGAGGATGACCCCTAGGTTGCGTACGTGGTCGGTGGGTGGCGGGGCTGTTCCCAGTGATGTTGGCCACCAGGAGTCGTCCCAGGCTGAAGGGTTGGAACCAAGGATGAGGACCTCCGTCTTGTCCGAGTTCAGCTTCAGGCGGCTGGTCCTCATCCATTCGGCGACGGCCTTCATTCCTTCGTGGAGGTGGGCTTTGGCGGTGTGAGGGTCTTTGGTGAGGGAGAGGATCAGCTGGGTGTCGTCGGCGTAGGAGATGATGTTGAGGTTGTGCTGTCGGGCGACGTGGGCGAGGGGTGCCATGTAGATGTTGAACAGCGTTGGGCTGAGGGAGGAGCCTTGGGGTACGCCGCAGATGATCTTGGTGGCCTTGGATCGGAAGGGGGCGAGGCGGACGCTTTGTGTTTTGCCGGAAAGGAAGGATGTGGTCCAGTCCAGGGCCTTCTCTTGGATCCCGGCGTCGTGAAGGCGTGTTCGTAGTGTGTGGTGGCAGACCGTGTCGAAGGCGGCTGATAGGTCCAGGAGGATGAGGGCTGCTGTTTCTCCGTTGTCTAGCAGGGTCCTGATGTCATCGGTGGCGGCGATGAGGGCGGTTTCGGTGCTGTGGTTGCTGCGGAAGCCGGACTGGGAAGGGTCCAGGATGTTGTTCTCCTCGAGGTAGCGGGTCAGTTGTTTGTTGACGATTTTCTCGGTGACCTTCGCGGGGAACGGGAGCAGAGAGATGGGTCGGAAGTTCTTGAGGTCCTTGGGGTCTGCCTTGGGTTTCTTGAGTAAGGCGGTGATCTCGGCGTGCTTCCAGCTTTCCGGGAAGGTTGCTGTCTCGAAGGAGATGTTGATTATTTTCCGGAGATGGGGCGCGATGGCTGTACTGGCTTTGTTGAAGATGTGGTGAGGGCACGGGTCTAGCGGTGAACCGGAGTGGATGGTGTTCATGATCTCGCTGGTGTCCTCGTCGTTGATGTTGGTCCAGGAGAGCAGGCGGTTGGTGGTTGTGGGGGCAGTGGTCTCGGTGGTTGCCGGGGCGGTCGTGGTGTTGAAGCTGTCGTGGATGTCGGCGATTTTGCGGTGGAAGGAGGTGGCCAGTGAGTCGCACAGGTCTTGCGACGGCTGGATGTCGTTGGTATTGGAGCTGGGGTTGGAGAGTTCCTTCACGATGTTGAAGAGCTCTTTGCTGTTGTGTGCGTTGTTGTCTAGGCGGTCTTTGAGTGAGGCCCTTTTGGCGGATCTGATGAGGTGATGGTGATTGCGGGTGGCGCTCTTGTGGGCGGCGTAGCTGTCCGCTGTCCGTTCGTGGAGCCAGATCTACTCCAGTTTTCGGCATGTTCGTTTGGAGGCCTGGAGGTCTTCGGTGAACCAGGTGTCTTTCTTGCTGGTGTGGCTGTTGGGCGGATTCTTGAGCGGGGCGAGGGTGTTGGCGCAGTCGTCGATCCACTGTCTGAGGTTGCGGGCGGCGGTGTCGGGGTCGGAGGGTTCGGCGGGTGGGCTCAGGGCGAGGGTTGTGGTTAGCTGGTCTTCCGTGACTCTGCTCCAGCAGCGGCGAGGCATTTGTTCGGTGCGGTGGTGCGTGGTGGGCTTCCTGTAGGTGAAGTGGATGCAGTGGTGGTCAGTCCAGTGGGGTTCGGAGGTGTGGTTGAAGGAGACGTGTGGGCTTGCGGAAAAGATGGAGTCTAGCGTGTGGCCGGCGGCGTGGGTGGGTGTAGTCACGAGCTGTCTGAGTCCGAGGGTGGCGAGGTTGTCGATCAGGGTGGTGGAGTTGGTGTCCTTGTTGTTCTCGAGGTGGAAGTTCAGGTCCCCGAGGAGGATGTAGTCCGTGGAGGCGATGGCGTGTGTGCTGACGAAGTCAGCGATGGAATCGCTGAACTGTGGTCGGGGTCCGGGGGTCTGTAGATGAGGGTTCCTCTGAGGGTGGTGTTGGGATCGGTGTGGATCTGGAAGTGCATGTGTTCGGCGGTGCTGAGGGTGTCGTCGGTGTTGGTTGAGACTCTGAGGGTGTTCCTGTGGACGATGGCGATGCCTCCTCCGACTCGTTGGTGCGGTCCCTGCGGGTGATCTTGTATCCGTCCGGGATGGCAATGGCGATGTCGGGGGCTGAAGCGGGATTCAGCCAGGTCCCCGTCAGGAATGCGACGTCTGGGGAGGTTGAGTCGAGAAGGTCCCAGAGTTCGATGGCATGTTTGCGGGCGGAGCGGGTGTTGAGGAGGATGCATCTGAGGTAGTTGGGTTCTTTCCTGGGCGGTGGTTTGGCGGGGCGGGTGCTGGCGAAGCTGCAGTTCCGGCAGGTGAAGGGCCCTTGGGTGCGCTTCGGGGTGGCCTGGTAGCAGGCGTGATCTTTTCCGGGGTTGAGTGCGTGGAGGGTGCTGGCGTCGTATCGGCGTCTGTTGATGTGGCGGGCGCGGGGGATGCCCGGACCAGGGGGTCTGGCGCTGGGCGCGGCCACGGCGCGGACGGGCGCAGACGGGCTCGCCTTCGGCGCGCCAGCGGCGCGACGCGCAGCGGCTGCCATAAATGGGGAGGTGGGAGGGAGGAGCAGGGAATGGGGCAGCGAATGGGCAGTGAGGGGGCGGGGCCGCAGGCGCAGCGGCGGGAAACAGGCACAGAAAGGAAAACGATCACAATCAGGGGCAGCAAGGGGGCACAGAAAGGAAAAACGATCACAATCAGGGGCAGCAAGGGGGCACAGAAAGGAAAAACGATCACAATCAGGGGCAGCAAGGGGGCACAGAAAGGAAAAAAACGATCACAATCAGGGGCAGCAAGGGGGCACAGAAAGGAAAAACTATCACAATCAGGGGCAGCAAGGGGGCACAGAAAGGAAAAACGATCACAATCAGGGGCAGCAAGGGGGCACAGAAAGGAAAAAAACGATCACAATCAGGGGCAGCAAGGGGGCACAGAAAGGAAAAACGATCACAATCAGGGGCAGCAAGGGGGCACAGAAAGGAAAAACGAGCACAATCAGGGGCAGCAAGGGGGCACAGAAAGGAAAAAACGAGCACAATCAGGGGCAGCAAGGGGGCACAGAAAGGAAAAAACGAGCACAATCAGGGGCAGCAAGGGGGCACACAGACTGAGCTGTGTGGTGGGGGAGCGACCTACCAGTCAAGGTCAGGGGTCGCTCTCTTCACTACGCAGCGCCCGCCATAAATGGGGAGGTGGGAGGGAGGAGCAGGGAATGGGGCAGCGAATGGGCAGTGAGGGGGCGGGGCCGCAGGGGCGCAGCGGCGGGAAACAGGCACAGAAAGGAAAAAACTATCACAATCAGGGGCAGCAAGGGGGCACAGAAAGGAAAAAACGATCACAATCAGGGGCAGCAAGGGGGCACAGAAAGGAAAAAAACGATCACAATCAGGGGCAGCAAGGGGGCACAGAAAGGAAAAAACGATCACAATCAGGGGCAGCAAGGGGGCACAGAAAGGAAAAACGATCACAATCAGGGGCAGCAAGGGGGCACAGAAAGGAAAAAACGATCACAATCAGGGGCAGCAAGGGGGCACAGAAAGGAAAAAACGATCACAATCAGGGGCAGCAAGGGGGCACAGAAAGGAAAAACGATCACAATCAGGGGCAGCAAGGGGGCACAGAAAGGAAAAAACGATCACAATCAGGGGCAGCAAGGGGGCACAGAAAGGAAAAACGAGCACAATCAGGGGCAGCAAGGGGGCACAGAAAGGAAAAAACGATCACAATCAGGGGCAGCAAGGGGGCACAGGAAAGAAAAACGATCACAATCAGGGGCAGCAAGGGGGCACAGGAAGGAAAAAACGAGCACAATCAGGGGCAGCAAGGGGGCACAGAAAGGAAAAACGAGCACAATCAGGGGCAGCAGCAGGGCACACAGACGGAGCTGTGTGGTGGGGGAGCGACCTACCAGTCAAGGTCAGGGGTCGCTCCCTTATGACAAGAGATGCCTTTGACCTTGACCCCGACCAGTTTATACAACATGAATTTATAGTACAGACTGCTAAACATATCTGGACCACTTTTTCTGAGGAGCCCGAAAACTGACGTGATGAGCATGATTTTGTCCCTAGCAGGGTGTAAACATTTGAAAGAACCCTTGGTTCAAAGAAAGAGCACCATATAAGCCCTGAAGGTGATAGATCTTCTTACCAACCCAACAATTTGGTCTAATCTAGTAGAAAAGGTGGCTCAGTAATAAAATTTAAGATTAGGTAAGAACCAACCCATCTTTGAAGTGGAAGTTGCAGTCAATTGTTAGCTCTCGAGGCTTTCTAACATTGCCATATAAATCTATTCCAAATCAATTCCAATTTATGGAAAAATTTAGATTAAATAAATATTAGGAGTGCACAAAATAACAAGCATTTGCAATGCAATCGGTCTCGCATTTGTGAAAGTTAGAACTATTGGCGTTGTAAATGATAATGTTTTTTACTTTTGTTTTTTATCCTGACTATGAAGAATTAGAATGATATACATTACACTCCCAGGGCATGAAAATGCAACAGTTTATGCTAAAACACAGAAATCACCATAAGTACATCACACTAATGCCAGTGCTGTAATTGTGTTTAGTTGCAAATCACATAGGACACCCAGTATCACCATAAAAACACAGGTCAAAGCTCCCTTGTGCTTACACCATGTAGGACACAGAAGTCCTGGGCGCCTCCTACATGGAATACAGTAATTTCTTAGTGCAAGTCCAATGCATGCTGAGTAGCACTTGTCAATAATAGGTCTTGTTGTCCTGCACATTACAGTAAAAACAGTTCCAACAGGGTTAGTCCTCTAAACATCCCATATGGGTACTTTGCAGGTTAATGTGCCCCATAATGCCTTAAGGATAGATGCATCTGCGCTTCTATTAGGACTTTTACAGTACTTTCCGTACCTTCCTAGCGTGAGGTCGGAAAGATCCCAGTCTCGGATCGATGAAGAACTCTTCGGTAACCAGACGCAACAATGCCCTCTCAGGTTCTACAGAACCAAGTAAGCGTCCGGTCCCCGTGACCATGCGGGGGGCCAGCAAGGCACCATACTTTAAAAGTGAAGGGCGGGTGTGACATACACAGCTATGTGGCCGCCCATGAAGTCTGTGACTCCTGAAGGAAAGGGTGGGTGTGTCTTTGGCTGGCACTTCTTCCCAAGTGGGATGCCTAGCAATCATGGTGACGTATGTTTGCGAAGATGGCCTGCACTGCCTGTGCGGCGAGAGCGCATTATTTAAGTATCAGAAAGGAAGCAGTAGCTGGCGCTCAGAGGACTCAGCTGGAGGTGGATTGTTATTAGCTTCGAAATTGGTAACAACCCAAAACAAGTGATTGTAAATAAAGCCAAGGATTGTGTCCGTGAAGCAGCCATCGGGAGGAGCGGGGAGGCGGGGCTTTGGCAGCACACGAACACTACACGAGCAGAGGCAGGCACCAAAAAAAAAAACAGTGCTCCGAAAGTATGGTAAATAACATGAAACGTAAGAGCACATGTAATAGCGGCAGTCCGTATGGGAGGTTATAAAAGTGCAAAAGGAGAGACTAGTAAGCCATTTCACCAATCAACAGCCAGAATTTAAGTAGGATAGTAAGAGGAGCCAATAGAAAAGATGGGAGGGGCTTCAAGTCCATATTCTAGATTCAGCATGCCTTTCAGAGCAGCACATGCGCTGCCTAGGCTCAACCTAAAAACCGGGGTAGAAGAATTTTGATGACATTGCACCTTGGAAAGCAATTCCATTTTTGTAATTGAGTGGTAGTAGAGGAGATAAGGGAGCCGTAATTAAGTGTCAAGAACTCTTCCATTTGTGTGGATATTTTAACCCCATGGTATGTGGCAGTCAAAAAGTATTTATCATATACTTTGTCTGTTTCATTTTCACATTGATTGAATAAGATTTGCATTTTCCCTTGATAAAGGAAATAATATGATTGTGTGGCAAACATTTGTGCCGACTGCTTAATAGGTTTGACCGCCTTGTGTGTCTCAAAAGTGAAGATAGCAATGTCATTCACATGTACAGCAATCTTAGGTTCAGCTCTATTGAAAACTAATGGAAGGATATTGTCTGAGGACTTTAAATGAGGCGAAATGGTTCTAAGTATGAGGCAAACATCATAGGCTAGAGCAGGCAACCCTGCCTCGTCCCAGAGTAGATGTAAAGTTTAGATATAGTCAAGCCCATGCAGACAATTTGAGCTATCAATCCCAAATGCAGGGTGTGGGTTCTCGATAAAAACCGAAGACCAAAACTAAACCTCTAAACTTTTCAGACACTCACCCCAAGTCACTCTTAGATCTGGGTTAAATCCATCATCGTTATTTTGATCACTTTGCCACCCCAGTTCAGACCTAGCCATATGCAAATCAGTCTTGACCCTGTTAATCATTAGTATGTGCAGTGGTGACCCTAGTTGGGATAAACTGATGTTGCATCGAGTCAACCAAGCTTGCAAACGTAGTTTTAAGTCTGTTTGCAAGATATTTAGTATACATTTTGGAGTTAATCAGTGAGATAGAATGGTTGGGGAGTCCAGAATCAAATATATTTATTAATTCCAAAGATACAAGCATGTTTATGGCTAAAAAAAACCTTATAAAATTCCGATGGAATACTGGTGCTTTCCCCAAAGGAAGTTATGATACAACCTCTGACTTTTGGTAAGGCAAAAGAGGAATTAAGCAGTGAGACTTGAAGAGAGGTCAACTGGAGTTTAATAATAGATGCTAGCTAGCCCATTATAAGCTCTTGGGTGGGTAGGAAATCAACATTGTATAGTTTGTTGTAGAATGTATGGAAAACTTGGTCTGTGCTGTGCTGTGCCTGCCTTTATCTTCTACACCATTTTGTTTGAGAATGGTATCAATACGATTGACGCCCCCGCCCCACTCCTTTACCTACAATGCAAACTTTTTTTAATGCCAACTTTAATGGGTTTTGATACTTTTCATATCCTTTGGAAATGACGAACATTACAGTATGCCTGTAATACTAATATGCTTCCTAGGTTCTCTGTAATTTCAAAGCATTGAGTTGAGAGTTACAAGCGAGGTAAATAGTAATGTCCCATTTTGTTCTTCAAATGCATCCTAGCTGTGGTCAATTTGTATGTATATTAGTTCTTCCTGCCCTTCTCCTTGTCTAGACAGATTCAAGTGTGCATATTCTATTTCTATGGCTAAAAGAATGTTTCTAGTATCATAAAACTAATGTGTAGCCTGTCTTTGTTTATTAATAGTATAGTTGAAAATACTCTCTCTGACAACAGCTATAACGCAGTCCCATACAGTCCTTATGGGAGTGGATCCAACATTGTACTTAATAAAGACTTTCAATATTTCAGACATATAATTTTGATAGTTCAATCGAAAGTCCATTTTCTGGTGTCAGAAGTGGAGTGATGAGTGCTGTCAGAAATGGATAAGAGAAAGGGGTTGTGATGTGAAATAGAATGAGGATGTTAATCCATTAAACTGTATGGTCAAAAAGTTGTGATACTAATATACAGATTCTAGTAGGTTATTTGTGCCGGACCAAGTAAAATGTCAATCCTGATTGAGCTGGATTGCAATACTTCCAGGCACTAACCCTGGTGAATTAATAATCTAAGATGAAGCTACTTCCAACTTGTACATTCTCTAGTTAGAGACTCCCTCCCCGCCGTCGAGTTTACCAGATGGAACCAGTAATAAATTGATATCTCCAAAACAATATGAAGAGGCCATCCCATAAGTAAACTCGGTTATTAAAAATTGGACTAAGGTGGGATAATCATTATTTGGGGTATAGACACTGAAGATTGTGCAAGCAGATTCTTCCTTGTCAAGACCTACTGTTACCAACCAATCTAACAGGTCGCTTGTAGCTTTTAAGGATTTCTGTGAATAATCAATCAGTCAATCGGGGATTTATAAAGTACGGCAAATCACCCATGAGGATCTCACGGCACTCAATAATATTTAACCAGCAGAGCTACAAACCGTGGCCATTTGAGAGGTTGCTTGCAAAACAGATGCATCTTATCTCTATCATGTTTGGAAAGATGTGCCTCCTATATGCAGCGCAGGCTTGTCTGAAATTATTGCGGAGGCCAGAGCAAAGCGGACCCCTCTGGACGTTTCTTCTGTTTTTGGCAGGTGCCCTAAGTACCTTTCTAAGCCTTAATAAGGCACAAGTCGCCATCTAGTGGTATGGTGGCCACATAACACTGCCTCCTTATTAATGCAAAAGACATGCTAACAGTTAAAAATCTACCAGCATATTTTACTGCAGGACCGCGGAGCCCTGAAAGGTGCTTGCCCTGGCAGATAATGGCTCCTCTGCCTACCCTTGCGAGGAATCTTCTTCGCAAAGGACGTTCTGTGCCACTTGGAGTCAGGCCCGGCTCCAGGAATTTTTATTTGGGTGGGCCAAGGGTGCATTTGGGTGGGCCACTGCGGGCTCGATTTGTCACATATATGTCTAGGCAGGCCTGATTCAGGGCCCTCCTTTATCTCTTCTTAGTCTTACAAGGTCCAGTAAAACGCACTCTTTTCCAAATCTCTTTCTAAATATTATCACTCTGAAAAAGTGTTTTTTCCATGTAATGTTCCTTTGATGGGAAGAGGAGGTTTGTGAGGTGGGAGTAATAGGCAAGTGACACTACTCAGGCTCCCTCTGTGCGAGTCTTCAGGGAGAATCCTCTTCATTACTACCTCCACCTGACCCCGGACTCTGCAACGCACTCCCTTACAGGCTTGATTATCCACTACCCTCTCCAGTGCACCTTATCTCACAGCTGACCTTGGGCCCCAGCCCCATATCAGGCACCATCGGGCTCCACTTTCATTTTTCCCGGTAAAAACATTAGTAAAATCACCTTCAAACTTAAAACATTGAATATAGCGGTAAATATAATTAGCACGCACTTTAAAGTATGTTCCACAGTAGCCCTTATGACCCGACTTCTAATTAAATAAAGAAAAACAGAAAGGCCATGACAGGGCCGGCTTCAGCGCTGATGCGAAGGTCTTTTTGGTGCTGCACCAATAACCTCTTTCTCCGTAAATAACCTTTACTACCACCTTCCAACAGTGCCCCTCATCCCTCCATGGCCCCCCTATTGACCTCCTCCTCGGATTCCCTCACTGCCACCCTCCACTAGTGCCCCTCATCTCTTTGTAGCCCATCCCCCTCATGACCTCCTCCTCAGACTCCCTCACTGCCACCCTCCAGCAGTGCCCCTCATCTCTCCCTAGCTCCCCCCTCCACCCCATGACCTCTTCCTCTGCTTCCCTCACTGCCACCCTCCAACAGTGCCCCTCATCGCTCCATAGCCCCTCCCCTATTGACCTCCTCCTCGGATTCCCTCACTGCCACCCTCCAACAGTGCCCCTCATCTTTACGTAGCCCCTCTCTCATATGCATTTCATTTGTTGTACAGCGCTACTCATATCAGTGTAGTGTGTGTCAGTACTTTACACCACGCACACATTATACAGAGACAATGAATCATACAAGTATGTAAATCAGTCTACAGGGAATGTCACATAAGCCAATGAGGATTACAAGGTGTATGAATCACATGTCATCCATACTGGTTGGCAGTATATTTTAAGAGGGTTTGGTCTGGGGAAACACAACCTTAGGATTTAAAGAGTATTCCATGAGGGTCAGCTTTACTGATAAAAATGTATATCTGCCCAAACATACTCATTTTAGCAACATTAGAATAATGAAAGACTGGGGAAGTTCTAACTATATCACAAAAAAGAAAGCGAAGTTCTAACTATACCATTCAGGTTTGTATGCAGCTCTTTGATGACAGTTCATTGGTCACTGTCCTATGTTAGGATTGTAACTTCTGAACTGCAAGTAGCACAAGGATCTCTGTGACAAAACTGTTTAAATGAAGCACCCACGAAGTATGTGTCCTGCTGGGCCTGTGCATATTTTAAAAAGAAAAACAAATAGTAACACATTCTCCTACCTACTCCATTAGTCAAACTTTGTGTCACAGCCTGATGTGATAAGCAGCTGCAGGGGTCAGGAAAGGTGAATAGGAATAAACAAACTTCTTTTCTCCTGCGCTGCATAGAAAAATAAATATCCAGCAGCAGAACATTGTCGCCTTTGCCATGTGGAGATGAAGGGGTGAAAAAATAAACAAAGCCTCGTTAACATGTAAATGGTCTTTTAAAGACCTGTAAAGTACTCGGGTGGGGCTGCGATAATCTCTAAAACTGTCTGTGTGTGTGTGTGTGTGTGTGCGCGCGCCCGGGAAGCTGTCTCGGCCTGGGTTGACACACACGACGTGTGCTTTGCGCGCCTGCCTTCAAGCCCTCACTGCGAGGGCCAAGGCTCCTGTTTGGGTGGGCCTGGCCCACCCGGCCCACCCGCTAGAACCGGGCCTGCTTGGAGTTCAGGGGCCACAGTTTGGTATTACAAAGAGGATCTGTAGTCCCCATTGTGTGGGCACTGAAACAGTAATCCACATTGAAAATGGGGATTTGCCTAATTTGCAATGTGCTATGTTCTAGCAAAGCACAGTATTTCCTCTAGGCTCCATGCAAGTTCTCATTACGGAATATGCTCAGATCTTACCCACTGTGTTAGAGAGTTGTAATCGATATACCACGCAGGAGGTGCTGGCACAAGCACATTATGGGAGCACTAAATCCCTATTAAAAGTCAGGAAGGATAGACAAAACCATGCAGCATGGCCTGTCACCACCACACATAACAACTTAATCCAGCATTACGCCTATTTAGCTTTCCCTCCGAGGACCAATCCACAGATGGATCTTTATCATAAATCTTCAAAGCAAATGAGTCCCCGAGGATAATTTTGTTGCACATTTTAAAATAACTGTGATAATGTCCAGTTTTAGTAGTCATCAAGAATGTGATCTTTCTCCCTGAGTCCTCTTCCAAAGGAAAATAGTTGTCTCTCCATTCATTTTGCATGTTGCACCGTCGTTAAGTGTGTGTGCATAAGTAGAGCTTTTCCCTCTTACTGAAAAACATCAATATTGGAACACTTTTACCGGAGCTTCCATAATTCCAAATATCAGGATCAAAAGAGGAAGCTTTTCACGAGAAATGGACCAACCTGACAAGAAACAACGGAACTTTACAGCAATTGTGGGGCAAGCACTCCCAGAGAGCAGCAGTCTGATGCAGACAACATGGCTGGGCAAGCAAAAGACAGTGCTGCTACGTAACACAGACACAATAAGTCTGCCAGAGGAGATCAGGTGATTAGGTTTGCTTAAAAAAAAAAGTGGACCTAATTAACTGGAAGAAACATGGGTAGCCTCGTGCTCCTGTATTACAGCATATAGGGTGTAGACTGGCTTAGTGGCTTAAGCCTGTTTGGGAATTCGTGAGCACTGAATATCCCAGACACTGAGATCGCAAACCATCCCGTAACACAACCACTTGACTTGTTTGGTGGGTAGCAAATCTCCCCTGCAGGTAACAAGTTACACTTAAGGTCGCTTTCGGGAATCTCATCTAACGTCTTGGTGGAGGATGAGTGCTGCAAGGGCTTTAAACAATATATACAGGATCAATGCCATATGTGATGCACTGCAGGAGGTCATTACGCTGTTGGGCAAGATAGTGGTGTTGCTGGACCACTCAACTCAGACATATCCTAGCAAAATCAAATGAATGCAACATGATGTAAGGAGAGTGTGAGGTGTTCCAACAGCTTTATGTCATTTTAAAAGAGAGGGGAGATAAGAGGAATATCCCAGAGGGACTCATCCTCCTATTTATATATGTCTTCTAGTCGATAAGAAAGTAATTGCACCTACTTACTTTCACCTTTTGGTAATTCTAATGTAGGCAAAGATTTGCTTTATGGATCCTCCGGTGGTCAAGGTGAGCTTGTAGTCACACTAACTCCAAAGTGTCCCCTCAGCCAATCACCTAAGGACAAAACGCACCAGGGCCCGCTTGGAGTTAGTGTGACTTCTTATCCTTAGCATGTAGTGTGCATGTAGTCATTTTGCGCCAGCACCATTGTAGGAGTGGAATCAGGGAGTTAGATCCTTGGTCCTGAAGAAAAGCCATGGGGATTGGCTTGAAATATGTAGACCACTAGAAGGGCAGGTGCATTATAACCTATGCTTTCTAGCTCTCTCCCTGTTTTGTAACCATACTCCCCAGAGGACTGAATAAATAGTATTATTTATCTACCAGGCAGGTATTTTTAACCTCCCACCCAAAACCCCTCCCACTCCCATTTACCTCTCATCAATAAGAGTTCACCACTCAGTGCTCCTGCATAATCCGTAGGTAGCAGCACACACCGTTCCGCATCAGAACGGGAGGAACCCTATGATGAAGCATTCCACTAAGGGGCAAACCCTGGTGGGTGAGGGTTATATAAGAAACCCAAGAGTTTTATCCCCATTCTTTGAAGTGTTAGCATAAAAAGTACGGGCAGGCTCTTTTGTTTTCTGAAAAACGCTGTATGTCATTAAAGTAACATGGAAGGAAGGATGGAATTATTTAAAAAAACTGCTTCAGAGCAAAGAACATGAATATACTTGTCCCTTTGACTGCAGGTGGTGACTATCTCTAAGGTTTCCTAGCTATATGGATGTCAGTGTTAGAGGTCCTCTATATCCCCGGCAAAGTAATAATTCTGGGAATACACAGGTACTTATGCCTTAAGTCACTAATTCCAACACTGGCCTCATGATTATGTTGAATCCGAAAACTAAAAGTCTGAAACATCTGATTAAGAAGCAGCCATGCTGCAGGGCAAAGTGCATCAGAAGGGAAGTGTGATATGTATTTTGCCGTCACCCACTGAGCCAGAGAGGAAAGAACAAAGGAACTTGCTCCACTAAGGAAGAGGTTTATGGTGAAAAGGCATTAGCTAGGATGCTTAACCCAGCCAAACCGTGTATAGATACTAAGGATAGGAGATATATAGTTTGAAGTCCTGAAGATGCAAGACAGCTGTTGAACTCCATGAAGGTGGTGCCAGGTTTTAAGGGTAAGATGTAATCCCCAAGCGGAGTATAGCCGACAATGCCAATCCTCCACCTGTTCCAACCGAGGTATTCAATAATAATACATAAGTTAGGAACCCGGGGAAAAATGGGGGAAGGGGAATAAACATTAAAGACACTGGTTTAAAATGACACCCACAGCAACCACCATTGTCTCAGATCCGCTGCTCAGATAACTTGAACAAAAGAAATACAAAAATACACTGAGACTTATGCAATATTAAACATGCAATCTGTAGCGTATGCAATACCAGTGGTGTCATAAGACTCTGATTAGTCCCACTCCTATCTGGAATAAGGCCTAGAGTCAAATTTCTAAGGAGAGACTCAGGCACTGCAGAGATGGATGACGGTGGCTCACTAGAGTAGTAAACAGGTTGTGATGTTGCTGAGATATTCAACATGCCAGTCAATCAATCAATCAGCATTTGTATAGCGCAGCACTGTCACCCCTAGGAGTACCTGTACGCTAAGGGTGTTGTGTCTCCGTCGAAAAGCCAGGTTTTTGAGTTTCTTTCTGAAGTCCACCAGGGAAGGTGCTGTTCGGAGGTGGCGGGGGCAGATCATTCTAGGTCTTTGCGGCGATGTAGGAGAAGGAGCGGCTCCCGCTGCAACGGATGCAGTGGAGGTGTGCGAGGGCGAGTGAAGCAGAGCGCAGTTGTCTTGCTGGTAGATGAAAGTTAAATCAATGGTTGATGTAGGACAGTCCTTGCTCATGTAGGACTTTGCAGGCATGCGTGAGGATCTTGAACTGGCATCTCTTCTGGATGGGGAGCCAGTAGAGGTTTGTGAGGTGGGGAGTGACGTGGGTCCATTTGGGGAGGTCCAGGCTGCAGTGTTCTGTATGGTCTGGAGTCTTCTGAGGAGCTAGGTGAAAATTGTGGCATACAGGGCATTGCTGTAATCGAGCCAGCTGGTGATGAAGGTCTGCGTAAAGGTCTTTCTGGTGTTGATTGGGATCCATCTGAAGATTCTGCGGAGCATGCGATGGGTGTGGAAGCAGGAGGGGCGACTGAGTTGACTTGACGTTTCATGGTTAGTCGGCTGTCGAGGATGATACCCAGGTTATGTGCATGGTCTGTCGATGTGGGTGTTGGCCCGAGTTCTGCTGGCCACCAGGTGTGGTTCCATGTGGAGGTGTTCTTCCAAAGATCAGTACTTCTGTTTTGTTGGATTTCCGTTTGAGGCAGTTGTCTGTCATCCATTTGGCTACATTGGTCATTGCGTTGCAGAAGTTGGATTTGGCTTCGGAGGTGTCCTTGGTGAGCGAGAGGATTAGTTGAGTGTCTTCTGCGTAGGAGATTATGTTGAGTCAATGGGCTTCTGATGATGTCTGTGAGGGGAGTCATGAAGATGTTGAACAGGGTGAGGCCGAGGGTTGATCCTTGGGATACGTTGAATATGATGTCCTTGGGTGCGGAGGTGAAGGGAGACAGTTGGATGCTTTGTTTCTGCCCTGTAAGAAAAGAAGCAATACACTTGAGGGCGATTTGCTGAAAGCCAATGTTGTAGAGTCTGTCAATAAGGGTGTGGTTGGAGACGGTGTCAAACGCAGTAGAGAGATTGAGGAGGATCAGCACCACAGTTTCCCCACGGTCGAGGAGAGTTCTGATGTTGGTGGCAGCAATCAGCGCAGTCTAAGTGCTGTGATTGGCACCGAATCCTGATTGTGAGACCTCGAGTATGTGGCAAGGTTCGAGGTATTCAGTGAGCTGTTGGTTGATTGCTTTCACAAGTACTTTGGCTTGGTAGGGGAGCAGTGAGATTGGTAAGCAGTTTTTGAGGTCGCTGGGGTCGGCAGAGTGTTTCTTTAGGAGGGGTCTGACCTCTGCGTGTTTCCATCTATCTGGGAAAGTTGCTGTGGAGATGGAGGTGTTGAGGATGCTGGTGAGTTCTGTGCTGATTGGGTTGGTTCCGAGGTTGAAGAAATGGTGGGGGCAGGGTTTGGTGGGCGCGCCGGAGTGGATGGACGACATGATGGAAGAAAAGAGGCGATACAGTTGAGGGTGTTTTGCTGAAAGCTGATGTTGTAGAGACTGTCCATGAGGGTGTGGCTGGAGACCTGTCAAACACAGTAGAGAGATCGAGGAGGATCAGCTCCACAGTTTCGCCACGGTCGAGGAGAGTTCTGATGTCGTGGGTAGCAGCAATCAGTGCAGTCTAAGTGTTGTGTTTGGCACCGAATCCTGATTGTGAGGTCTTGAGTAGTGAGCTGTTGGTTAATTGCTTTCTCAAGCACTTTGGCTGGGCAGGGGAGCAGGGAGATTGGTCAGTAGTTCTTGAGGTCGCTGGGGTTGACAGAGGATTTCTTTAGGAGGGGTCTGACCTCTGCGTCTTTCCATCTGTCCGGGAAGGTTGCTGTAGAGATGGAGGTAGTGAGGATGCTGGTGGGCGCTCCAGAGTGGGTGGACAACATGATGGCTGTAGTGGTCTGGGTGTTGAGCGGAGACTAGGTGGTGATCGTTTGGCTGGTTTTCGCTGGTTGGTTGAGGTTGTTGAGGCTGAGAGTGGTGGGTTGGGGGTTGAAGTTGTTGTAGATGATGACAATCTTGCTGTTAAAGTAGTCTGCGAGGGTGTTGCAGAGTTCTTGGGAGGGGTAGATGGTGATCTCTGTGGCTGTCGGGTTGAGAATTCCTTGACTATGTTGAAGAGTTCCTTCATGTGGTTGGCCGCAGTATCAATGCGGGCAGTGATGGCTGCTCTCTTGGCTTCATTGATGCACAGGTGGTAGTTGCTAAGGGCTGCTTTGTGGATGGCTCTGCCTGAGGGGTTCTTAGTCATACGCCAGCGCTTCTCGGGTCGGTAGCAGTTGTGCTTCGTGGTTCTGGGCTCTGGGGTGTGCCAGCTGGCTTGTTTTGAGGTTTTATTGGCATTTGCTGGTTTCAGCGGGGCGACTCTGTTGGCGCATTTGGTTATCCAGGAGGAGAAGTTCTGGACGGCCTGGTCAAGTTCTGCTGAAATTGCGGGTAGTGTGGTGCTGAGGGCCCGTGTCCTCTGAGTCTCGGTTACCTTACCCCAGCTGCGGTGGGAGAAGCCAGGATACTTGGTGATGGTATGCCGGGTGTTGGAGATGGTGAAGTGAATGATGGCGTGGTCGATCAAGGTGAGTTCTGTGATGTGGGTGAATTTGATTCTGTCACTTCGAGTAACTCACCCATGTGAATCTGCAAAGAAGAGTTACTTTTAGCAGGCCAGTGTTGCTCCCAATCTTTAGTAATGAGCCTATGTCGAGCACCTACATGTTCAGAACAAATGTAATTGGGAGCCCCTTTAACGGGTAGCGTAAACAAGAGATTCCACACACAGATCACCCCTTAACAAACCGCAACACACTCCAGCGGTCCTGAGTTGTATTAAAGTTAAATGAACATATGCGGTAAGGAGTCCGTGGTAATCTCTGCATCGGCGTCCAAAGTGCAAGAGCCTGCACTGAGGTCTTACAGCCTTTTCAATTGAATGAAGAAGCCTTGTTTCTGGGGGGGCGTGGCCATGCAGGCAATGGAGTCAGACGTGCTCTGTTAGAGCTCCGTCGCCGACTCCCCCTCGCCCGCTTCATTTATCCGTCACAGCACGATTATGGGATCCCAAGATAGACCGGCTGAGCCCAGACGGGACCAGCGACACGCTGTTTCATTTGGGGCCACTGCGGATACGAAACATCGCGCCTGCGGCCAGGCAGCGGAGGAGGCGCCCGATCAGGGGTACGACGAGCCCGGCAGCCGCTTGCAGGAAACATCGGGGATAGGCCCCGCCCACCGGGCCGCGGCGCCCGGCGAACACAGAGGTACCAGATCCTTCTGTTTCTGGGGCATGACATGGTGTGCAGCGCACTTTGAGGATCGACTGGGGCCCCGATGACTTTGCCAGAGCAAACGTTGGCACTCTGGAGGCACCAATTACGTACGGAGCCTGTGTGCGTGTAAGGCCTCATAAAATGGCGGACTGAGGACCCGGTGACTGACGCAACCACTGTAAAGACAAGGGGGACGCTGCTGGAAGCACTCTACCTTGGGCCCCGCTGAGCAGTGACAGTACCCGCGGCGCGCTGGGTAATTAGGGGCCTTCACGATCGAAACGGTCCGGGGCTGCGGCCGGACAAAGAAGGAAGAGCCCATCTAAAGGTGCGGTGGGCCCTGCGGCCCATTGCGGGAAACAGCAGAGACGGGCCCTGCCCAGCGGACCGAGGCATTGGGACCAAGTGGGGGTACCGGGGTCCTATGTTTCTGAGGCCCGGTGCGGAGTTCAGTGATATCTGGGAAGCCGTCCGAGGCCCCGCAGATCCTGCCGGAGCAAGAGCCAACGACACGGAGGCACCGAGTGCATGTGGTGCGAGTAAGGCTCCCAAATTGCGGACCAAGGCTCCAGTTGCTGCCGACAATTTCTGCCACCTGTGCGGCTTCAGTAGGAGAGAATAAAAGATCACTGGAGGCATTATGAAACAGACTACTGTCCACTGCTGGTGAAGGGGTACAGTGGACGTTCGAGGCACGAGTGGTGAACCAGAGGCAATTCAAGAGGTCGTATGTCGGATATTGGTGGCGGTAAGCAGTACGCCAAGGGATGCCCCTCAATGTCTTGGCCCCTGCTCCCACAGCCCCGTGACCACCTAATTGCCACACACTCTAACTGCAGGAGTCTCTTTCTTTGGTGCCCCTCCATCATAGGAGACAGCGTTCCTGAGTGGGCCCTAAGGCGCCCTACGACTGGATTAGTACAGCTGTGCTGAGCCTGGGTATCTCCCCCAGCGTGTCGTTTCGCTGATGGACTGGACCGAGGAGTGAGTTCCTTTCCGCTTGATTTACACTGACACCCTGAAGTGGCTGCCACCATACGCGCTGCAATACCTCTGTCACACAGGGGCCTGCCTCGGACCGGTCCTGGGGGTCTGCCAACTCATCCCCCTCTGACACATGCACATTCAGACAAGCTGTCCGGGGAGGTGACTACTGACCCGCTGTCCTGGCAGCAGTGGAGAAATTAGGAGCAACTATGGAGCAGACGCGCACTTCCCTTGAAAACAAAATAGATAAGGTGGCCATCGACTTGAACCTTTTACACGCGGACCACCGCAAGCTCGCAGACAGGACGTCTGCCGTGGAACACACCATGAAGATAATCTCCCCTCAGGTGACAGCTGCGGAGAAACACCTCAATGACCTCGCTGAACGGGTGGATTTTTTGGAACATCGCGTCGAAGATGCCGAAGGCCGGTCAAGGAGAAATAACGTGTGTGTGGTGGGCCTTCCAGAGGGCACGGAGGGGAGGGACTCGGTGGCCTACGCTGAAGCTTGGCTACAGGACCTGCTGCCGGAGGGGACACTCTCTCCCCACTTTGTCATTGAGCGCGCACACAGGGTCCCAGCCAAACCACCCCCACCGGGTGCTAACCCCACACCACTCTTGATACGAGTGATGAACTACAGAGATAGGGATGTCATCCTTCAGGAAAACAGGAAACTACAAAGTGTACAAGTGGAGAATCATACAATTATGTTCTTCCCTGATTACACAGCACTGGTGCAGAGGCAGCAGTACTCCTACATGGCGGTGAAGCGCCGACTAAGGCAACAAGATCTCAAGTACTCCCTGTTATTTCCAGCACGCCTGTGGTGATCGCAAATGGCAAAACCCACTTCTTTGATACTCCCGGAGCGGCAGGAGACTGGCTGGACACACGAGATCCTACTGGAGGTGCCCCCCTGGCGGCGGGATCGGCTGACACGGGCCACGGCGGTCTTCCCAGACGGCGCAGAACGGAAAGAAGACGCAAAAAAATTCACTTGTCCCAGAGTCTCAGCCCCAATCCTGAACAGATGATCCAGGACCAACGTAATGCTCTCCAGGCAGCAGCTGAAATTAGTGGGACCCCGGGTGATGCCTCTTCTGCTTCCAGTCTGCAGGGGCACGAAAGTGACGGAGAACTATCGGATGGCACCCTGAACTCACACGAATCGGATAACATCCCAGAGATCACCCCCTCAGACCGCGGATGGTATAATCTAGACTTTAATACTGAACTCTGTGTATGCAGATCCTAGAGCACATCACGGGTCACGCAAGTATACCTGGACTCTGTTACCAATGTTTTACGATGTTGCTATTTTTCTACTATACAGATGGGCTTTTTACGGTTTGTAGAGGTGGGATGCCTGGGAGTTGGGGTTCGGGATGACATAGCTCTGAGACAAATGCTTTGCGGCTTGCTCCGCGCAGCCAGCCCTCGTTTACTGATGCAGAGGCCATGATACCTGTTTCTTAAGCAGGGATGGGGAGTCTCTATCATACGGTGTCTCTTATTTCTTAACTGCGTCTTACCTGTGTGGGACTGCCCCTTGTCTCTGACAAAATGTCGTTTATTTGTACTGTTTGGACGACTGCATGTTGCACTCTCGCCCTTTTGGCATTGTATGTTTCAGTTAGTTGTTGTTGTTTTATCGTCAGTCACGCGCTTAATGGGAACTAGATGCTCAGCTAGCCAGCAATCAGTCACCACCTCGGACATGTGTCCCACCTGTCCCCATGGCCCTTGGATCATACATGGTCCACACATTCATCTCTTCCTGATACCATGGCCCCTGTCCAGATAGGTACGTGGAACGTGAGAGGCATTCACAGCCCTTCCCGCAGCTATCTCATTTATTCATATTTGAAACGTCATCACATACAGATCGCCCTTTTGCAGGAGACACACTTGTCAGGGTCTGAAGTACAGCATTTACAGAGAAGGTGGCGAGGGTAACTACATGCCACGGGATATTCAGCGTACGCCAGGGGGACATTAATTTGGGTTAGGCCGGGCACCCCTTTCCGCATAGAGGATTCTCTCACTGATACGGAGGGTCGTTATGTAATTGTTAAGGGCAGATTGGATGGTCAGCCAGTTATTATTGCATCAATATACACACCTAACGTTGAGCAGGCCTCCTTTTTAGGTCTCGCCTGCGACGCAGCGCATGCGCTGCTCGCTTGCGAGATCTATTGTCGTCGCTTTTCTTTTGGAAGTGGGGTTGGTGACCGCCCTGTCTCCCTTAGGCCCCGCCCACCCGGACTGGATATTTTGCTCGCGCACGGCACCAGTCAGTGCAGGCACGAGCAGTGGCTCTCTCTCTCGCCTCTCAGTGAGTCAACACTCCCCAGAAAAGCCCTGTCAGCTGTGCACGCCGGGCACGGACCTATCAGATCATCATCTCTTCCTGTAAACTTCGCGTGACACCGCGCCACGGCGGGGGCAGCCCCAGGCATTTTTATATGAGAAAGTAATAAGTTCTCCGCGTTTGACTTGCTCACTTTGCCGATGTTTGTTTAGGAAGTTCTTTATCCACTCTCAGACAAGCGTCACTCTGAACAAGACACCGGCACAGATTGATTATCCGTTGCTTGCTCACCCACTTTTCAACACTCCCCAGAAAAGCCCTGTCAGCTGTGCACGCCGGTCACGGACCTATCAGATCATCATCTCTTCCTGTAAACTTCGCGTGACACCACGCCACGGCGGGGGCAGCCCCAGGCATTTTTAGCTGAGAAAGTAATAAGTTCTCTGTAAGGGGCACTCCGTTTTCAACAAGCGTCTATATTACACCTGAGCTGATCACAAGTGGCACAGCGCCCACGAAACCACCGACCACGGGACCAAGCGTTAGCAGTCCATGAAACCTGCTGCTACAAAGAGATAACAGTTTGTTGGTTTGTGTTGTCGTCCTGCTTGCTTCTGATCTACATGCGGCTGCTTGGTGAGCCTGACACGGGGTTAATTAGTAGAGGCCATGTGTTTATTTAGAATAATTAACAATTGTTTTCCTTGTCTTAAGCAAGTCTGTTATCACTACAAGCATGATATATTATAAATCATGAACAGTAATTTACTATTTTTACATTTAAATGTTCACAGAGGGCGGTGGTGTCCGAGGGCATGAATAGTATGTATCCCCTCTCCTTGTGTTTTACCTTGCAGGGTACTTGCACAGAGCTTGCTTCTCAAAGTATTCAATCACTGCTTCCTTCATGTGACTGTTTCGTTAGAATAGCAGAACGAAGGTAAATAACAAAGGAAAAATGCTGTTTACAACCTCTCCCAGCCCGAGGATCTTCAAAGGCTTTCCTGCAGGTGACAGGCGTCTCTAGTGAAGAGCTGTCCGGCCTCGGCTGGCAGCGCTCAGGGGAGGGGGCATTCACTGCGCCACCGCCGCCGTTTTAGGGCAGCCTGGAAAGTATGGTTGGTGGACAGCAGAACATTGCGTTCCACTGGAAACCCAATAAAGTCCACGGATTCCTTGGCAGTTTAGTCTAGCGGCATGGGCATGAACAATCTTTTTAAAATCACTTGTTTTCTCAAATGGCTAACCCAGATGGAATCACAGATCGAGAGGAATCAGAACTGCAACTTCTCAGCTCAAAACCACTCCTAAATAACATTTTCATCACTGTTTTACCTAGTATATTGTTTACTTTTTATTGCTTTTTATGTAACGCTACACAAACGTGGTTAAATAAATACTATCTGACGGTGGTGATTCATTTTCAATCCCTAATTTTCAGCCTACATCACACTACTGCATTTATGGCCCTGCACGCCCTAACACACCTTGCACCCACATTTAGAAACCTATCACAGAACCCAACGAAGCACCCAGGTGCTTTGTTGTGTGAGAGGGAGACAACAGGAAAGCCCAATATGTGCACAGATATATCACTTTCCTGCTCTCTCTAGCGCTGGCGCAGAATCATGCTGCCTAGCGCCATGCATCCACCATGGCACCATAGTGTCTGCGTGAGTATAGCATAGGTTTTGTACTGAAAGGTAATACATCCAGTACAAAAAAGCATTCTTAACTAACTTTTAATCACTTCTTACTATGTGCATATGCTGTACAGTGCAGCACACATGCAAATTGCGAAAAGTCAGGAGAAATAAAAACATTTATTCTTTTTATGTAGAGCCTGGGCATAGCACGCTCTGCAAGCCATGCTGTATTGAAGCCCCGCCCACTCTCCGCCCATATTTTTCATTGGCTTGTGTCATTGTCCTTCGTAAATGCTGGCTTCCGATTCGTTAATAGGCTTGTTAGTCCCTCCTTAGTACCGCCTTGCCTTCATTTGTAACCTCCCATGAGGACTGGCTCTTTTGCTTCGGTTGTTAAACGGTATGTCTTATTTACTTTGTAAGCACTATTTTCTTTAATGGTTATTCCTACTGCAGGCACGATATGCTTTCATGCAACGTTCAGCACACCATGCGCTTTTACAAAAAAAAGCATTTGTTTGTCAACTTGACAAACAAATGCATTTTTGGTAAAAGCGCCCCATAACACACTTCCACTTTAATAGCGGCCGCTGACCTTTCTTTAGACATGGTTCATCTAAAGAAAAGGGCGTGGCCTTTATTAACGTGAAAGTGCAGCATGGTGCACTTGTAAAAAAATAAGCATTTGCAATGCAAAAGGCCTTGCATTTTAGAAACTTTGACCTATTGGTATTGTAAATGACAATGCCTTTTATTATTGCAGGTTTTTTAAACACAAATAAAAGGCATTTTCATTTACAATGCCAATAGCTCAAAATCTCACAATTGCGAGACCTATTGCATTGCAAATGCTTGTTAGATGCCCTATCACATAAGTTAGCTGCCTAGCACGGGACTCCGATGATTCTGGGGGTGACTATAACAGTGTTCTTGATGTGTCCCTAGACCGCTCTTTCCCTCCCCTGCCTGGCGCGCCCACGACAGCTGGTATGAAGGCATTAAATACTTGGGCGGCGCAGTGGCATCTGGTAGATGCATGGAGGCATAGGAATCCACATGACAGAATATATTCATTCTATTCTGGAGCCCATGGTCTCCATGTCCGTCTTGATCGGATAATGGTATCGGATGACCCCCTACCGGTAGTCATGGAGCCTCAATATCTTGGGAGGACCCACTCAGACCATAACCCCCACACCCTACAACTCGACTGGAATAGTGGCACACCTCCGGTACCAAGATGGCGCCTACAACCGGATACACTGCTGGATGGGACATTTCGGGAGGCACTGGGCACGACCATAGCGCAGTACTTTTGCTGGCACTGCCTCGTCGCCACTGGTAGAGTGGGACGCTTTTAAGACAGTGACTCGGGGGCACTGCTTAGGTATGCAAGCTGGCATGCGTAAACAACTAGTGAAGGACCTCACTGTTCTGGAGGGAAGATTGGAGTCTCACGAGAAAAGGGCAGCTGAGGGCTCACATGGACGACTAGCGCATAGTAGAGAGGAACACGCTAGATTATTGGAAAGGCTCGATGCCTGAACTATGCGGCGCACTCGGCACGGACACATCATTCGGGCGACAAGGTGGGCAGACTCTTAGCCTGGTTGATCCGACAAGATGACACCGCCTCGCCTGTCACCTCACTTCGCTCTGCACAGAACACTATGATATATTCTCAGCAGGACATACACCGAGAATTTACGTCCCACTACACTACTTTATACAAGTCACATACTTTAGCCACACCTGAGGACATTCACAGATATCTAGAAGACATTACCTTACCGCAGATTACACCCGAGCAAAGAAGTGTGGCTCAATGGTTAGAGCGGCAGACCCTGATGCAGAGATCTGGCCCGGGACCAGGGTTCAATTCCCGCCTCGGCGGGTCTTGGGCTCAATTTCCTCGAACCTGATAATTCTCGCCTCGGTGCCTATTCTAATCATGGGTCCCACTCTGCAACTCTGGGCAATAGCTTGCTTAATCTCCACAACGGCCCCAACAGCGCTGGGATGCCTGGCTTCACCCTGGGGGTGCCCAGGAGTGGACATTTCACAGGGAAAAACCAGGAAGGGTTCCACAGTGGTATGCGTACAGCGCCAGGACACCCCTTTGGGGGTATAAGTGCGCTTTACAAGTACAAATTTCAAATTTCAATTACAGTGGGTGACGAAATGGCTGGCAGGTATCGGCCTGGAGGACATGGCTACCACACAGCTGCCGTGGTCTCAATCCCAGATATACCAGCTGTTCCATCCCATTGCCTGGCCCTTGCGCCCGTCACAGACCTACCTTGCCCCCTGGCACACCACTGCTACAAGAGATGTCTTTACCTCACCAGGAACACGGTCCCTTATGCCCCGTCATTGCCACTTCTGGGAATGCCTAGGGGTAGAGCGAACATTTCTAATGGGGAGCTGATGTGCTGGCACGCGGCGGACCTATACACGCTGGGCGATCTCTACACCGAGGGCGACCTGATACCTTTCAAAGACCTGGCAGAGGACTATAATTTACCAGCAGGTCAATTCTTATTACACAATTCCATCACGCGATCACTCATTGCAGCATGGGGCGACATTAGCACCGAACCAGAGATACACCTCCTGTTACAATATTTGCATGTCATGGGCCCCACCTCATACACTGGTTGGCGGAGGCGCTACTTATCCACACGACACAACCTCTGGCGTCCCTTCGCTCAAAATGGGAAACGGACAGGGGGAGCCCATGGATAGACCGCGAATGGGACATGATATTAGCCACCCCACGTATATACCACAGAATTCCAGATTTAAGCTTATACAGACGTATATCGTACATAGAGCGTATCTTTCTCGAGACAAATTAAATAAATACTTTCATATGACTAGCTCAGCATGCCCCCGCTGTCTGCAGGTGAATGCAGACTTTCTTCACATGCTGTGGTCCTGTACCTCTTTACACACATATTGGCAGGAAATTAACGTGGCACTCGCAACATGCACTGCAAGAACACTACCACATACATGGGAGGTGTGCGGACTAGGCTCTTACCCCAGATCAAAGAAGCACAGGGTCATGTCCAGGTTCATCGACCTGGGCCTTATCGTAGCTAAAAGGCTGATCACTAAAAGATGAAAGCATGCCGACCCTCCCGCAGTCGCCAGCTGGAAAATCTCACTTCTAGTATGGGCGCGTGCGGAAAGCACGTCACTGCACAGGGAGGAAATAGCAGGACCACCTAAATACCCTATTGCACAGCTTTGGGACACTATACTTGGGGACGTGGCACGTACAGATGGAGAAGTAGGGAGTATCCCCCCACAAGGGGATGGCAGACGAGACGCAGACACTGGCTCCCGGACGCATAGCTCCCCTGGCTTGAGCGCAACCGAGGGCTGACGTGGGAGAAGTGGCCATGTCTGGAATATGCACAAGCTAGGGAGGGGCAGACCCAGCTGTTTATTTCTCCAATCACCAGGAGGACAGGGTGGTATATCTAATACAGTGCGGTTGAGATGGCAGCACATTTCCCCTACATATTCTGACCCGGGCGTTACGGTTTGACGATGGTTTTCATTGTTTGTTTTTATGTTTGATTGTAGGGTTATAAATTGTATCTGATTTTGCCTCAATTTTGATATCAAACCGGATAACCAGGTACAGACATTTATGTGTAACACTGAGAAAAGACGACTATTTTTCTTATATCAGCTTGGACACTAAAGTGCGATCCTTCCAATAACTAATTTGTGTGTAATACGAAAGGAATGTAATCTGTGCTCAGTTACCTGCTGTATAGAATGAATATTAATCAAAGTTTGCAAATATTCCGACAGAACAAGCTGAGTCCTTTATCGCATTTGTAATGGGTATTTGTTCCCTATCTCACCAAGATTTTCTTCCCCCTGCCCGCTTCCCTTTTCTTCCCCTTTCCCCCTTTTTCTTTTAATTGTAATCTGTATGTTTGACAAAATGCAAATAAAGTTTTTTTTTTTTTTTTTAAATGAAGAAGCCTTGTTTCTTCAAGGCACGTTCACTTTGTAAAATATAATAAGACCTTTGTTGGTTAGAGAACCTGATATTTTTCCACCACATATATATTTTCTTCCGAAAGTGCTACTTTTTGAGAGAACTTTGCTGAAAGATTTGTTTTTGTAAGTGAGCGGATAGTTGGCATCAGCTCCTAAAAGTCCTTATTAATTTTATTAAGGTGGGTGTCCGAGGGGTGCCTTGGTCACTAACTTGAGTGCTGACTGTGCTGGAGCATTTGATGAAAGCTTCAGACGATATGTTACACCAGTGAATAAAAAGGATTGTCTGGCTAATTATTTTTGGAGGAAGAATGTTGATTAGAAAGGAGAGGAGGTGGTGGTCTAATTGGAAATTCGCAATATTTTTTTTTAAGTAGTATGTGAGCAAGTTATAAAATGAAGGGTGCTGATTTCGATATGCACTTTCTCTGCACTCCGTTTGTATTGAATGTTTCCAAAAGAGGATTTTTTGTCCCTGGACGTCGACCTACGTGTTATCAGTGAACTACTTTCAGATAGGCTCGAGATCAGAAGGGGTTTGTCGGTTGCCAATCTGGAGTTAAGTAGACCGGAGGGAAGTGGCAGATTGTTGAGTGAATAAAAGTGGATAGCCTAAGGTAAAGAAACGGCTGCTACATGGAAGTAGAACAAGCATTGGCATAGCCAATAGGTCTCGCCTTTGGGGCGTTATAAGTGTTTAGCCAGAGCTATTGACTTTGCCAATGTCTTCAAGCTGTGCTGTAGAGAAGTGTGGCTGCTGTGCAGCATGCTGAAAAGTTATAATAAAAAAGTGTCAGAAGCATTTTTGTTACTTTATATATGACCAAGAAGGCATTATGTAAAACTGAACGACCATATTAAAAAAAGTATTTACAATAAATAATTTCCTCAGTTTTCTTTTGTTCTTGCAATGCTCGCAACTTGTTTCTGCCTATTTCAATGGTTGTTTGTTAAAGCTTTTTTTTGAGGGGGCATAAACAATCGGAGGGTGAAGGTTGGGAACTAGTACCTGTATTATAACACTAGCAGCGGCCAGACGCTAGGGGAGAATTAACAGATGCCAGATTCCGAGAGCAGGCTGAGGTGGTGCTGAGTGATGCTGAGGTGGTGGTGGTGGTGGTGACTGGTGCGGAGACGATGCTGAGGTGATGCTGAATGATACTCAGGTCTTGCTGAGTGATGATGTGGTGGCGCTGAGTGATGCTGTGGTGGTGCTGAGTGATGCTGTGGTGGCGCTGAGTGATATTGTGGCGCTGAGTGATGCTGTGGTGGCCCTGAGTGATGCTGTGGTGGCCCTGAGTGATGCTGTGGTGGCCCTGAGTGATGCTGTGGTGGTGCAGAGTGATGCTGTGGTGGTGCAGAGTGATGCTGTGGTAGTGCTGAGTGATGCTGTGGTGGTGCTGAGTGATGCTGTGGTGGTGCTGAGTGATGCTGTGGTGGTGCCGAGTGATATTGTTGTGGCGCTGAGTGATGCTGTGGTGGCCCTGAGTGATGCTGTGGTGGTGTTGAGTGATGCTGTGGTGGCGCTGAGTGATGCTGTGGTGGCGCTGAGTGATGCTGCGGTCGTGCTGAGTGATGCTGTGGTGGCCCTGAGTGATGCTGTGGTGATGCTGAGAGATGCTGTGGTGGCGCTGAGTGATGCTGTGGTGGCCCTGAGTGATGCTGTGGTGGTGCTGAGTGATGCTTTGGTGGCGCTGAGTGATGCTGTGGTGGCGCTGAGTGATGCTGTCGTGGTGCTGAGTGATATTGCTGTGGCACTGAGTGATGCTGTGGTGGCCCTGAGTGATGCTGTGGTGGCCCTGAGTGATGCTGTGGTGGCCCTGAGTGATGCTGTGGTGGTGCCGAGTGATGCTGTGGTGGTGCTTTGTGATGCTGTGGTGGTGCTGAGTGATGCTGTGGTGGTGCAGAGTGATGCTGTGGTGGTGCAGAGTGATGCTGTGGTGGTGCAGAGTGATGCTGTGGTGGTGCAGAGTGATGCTGTGGTGGTGCAGAGTGATGCTGTGGTGGTGCAGAGTGATGCTGTGGTGGCCCTGAGTGATGCTGTGGTGGCGCTGAGTGATGCTGTGGTGATGCTGTGGTGATGCTAAGTGATGCTGTGGTGATGCCGAGTGATGCTGTGGTGGTGCCGAGTGATATTGTTGTGGCGCTGAGTGATGCTGTGGTGGCCCTGAGTGATGCTGTGGTAGCGTTGAGTGATGCTGTGGTGGCGCTGAGTGATGCTGTGGTGATGCTGAGTGATGCTGTGGTGGCCCTGAGTGATGCTGTGGTGGCGCTGAGTGATGCTGTGGTGGCGGTGAGTGAAGCTGTGGTGCGGTGAGTGATGCTGTGGTAGCGGTGAGTGATGCTGTGGTGGCGGTGAGTGATGCTGTGGTGGCCCTGAGTGATGCTGTGGTGGCCCTGAGTGGTGGTGTGGTGGCGCTGAGTGATGCTGTGGTGGCGCTGCGTGATGCTGTGGTGGCGCTGAGTGATGCTGTGGTGGCACTAAGTGATGCTGTGGTGGTGCTGAGCAATGCTGTGGTGGTGCGGAGCGATGCTGTGGTGGTGCTGAGTGATGCTGTTGTTGCGCGGAGTGATGTTGTGGTGCTGCTGAATAATGCTGTGGTGGCGCTGAGTGATGCTGTTGTGGCGCTAAGTGATGCTGTGGTTGTGCTGAGTAATGCTGTGGTTGCGCTGAGTGATGCTGTGATGGCGTTGAGTGATGTTGTGCTGAGTGATGCTGTGGTGGCGCTGAGTGATGCTGTGCTGGCTCTGATTGATGCTGTGGTTCCGCTGAGTGATGCTGTGGTGATGCTGAGTGATGCTGTGGTATTGCCGAGTGAGAGAGAGAGAGTGAAGATATATATCATGCTTCGGAAATTATGGCTACTTCATTTCTGCTGAGAGTCCTAAAGCCATTTTATTATAATGCACAGTTCCCAATTCTGCTTAAGTGCATTCAGCTAAGCACACGGCCCAGGTACTTCACAGAAGTGCTTTCTCACAAATGGTATGGAGAAACGCCTGCACCGCACACAATGGAAGCGAATACTAGTCAATTATGTTAAATATAAATATATACATAAGTATGCACTAAATAAGCAAGCATTTCGGTGATATAGGTTTCAATGTTTTTTCAACAGTGCTAAACATGAAGTCAGAATATTTTGAACACAGTCACACTAAAAAATAAAAAGAATAAACTTGCAGATGCGCCTGTAGTAAAGAGTTGACTTTTCTGTCCGGTTCCGGTTCCAGAGGGGACATCAGTCTGGAGATGGGGCAGAGAGGAGAATTGGGAGACTACATCACTTCAAAAACCTGACTGAGGTTTACAGGGAAGCAGAACAGCAGAACGCTGTTGTTTTTCATGTGGCTGTAGTCCAGGGCCGTCAGTTGGTAATGTGAGCTGCTGCTGCTGCGATCGAAACATCAGAGTCGTGACAGATGCCAGGCAGAGCTGCATATGCCATGACCAGAGAGTTAATGAGCCTTGACGAGGAAATGAGGAAGAGATAGGAAAGGCAGATGGCTGCTGTGCGCGTGCACGCGCGCGTAACAGCAAGCCTTAGGCCACAAGCAAAAGCTTGTGGTCGCATTTCTAAAGCCCCCACTCACTAAATGTCTCGCCAGACCAGCTTGCGCTGGCTCAGGCGAGTCCTAAAAAACCCTAGTGAGAGGGATGCAGCATGTGGTCATAGAGAAGGTTTTCAACTTGTGGTGTGTAAGTAGTTAATTGGTTGATTGTTTCTGGTAGGGTGGGGATAATAAACTCTAAGAATGAAAGCGGCAATTAAGAGGGTAATGACCACAAGTATTTTAGGGGGTATGGTGGAGAATTGAATGTGTGATATCTCAAAATGAGGTTAGATGTTGCTAAGGCTTAAGGTTTTGACTTATAGGAAATGAGGCAGAGGTTAAGCTTAATATCAAGTGAGAAGTTAGGGATTGCTATCCAGTAAAACGGGTTGGGCATTTGAAAGATGAATTCAATTGTTTATCAGTTATGATAGGTCTGATGTGGCTAACAGTTACAATAGATAGCGCTGTGTGTTGCGTTGATGTCTTGTAGATAAAGCTGACCTCTAATGCAAGTTGACTTGGCAACTAGATGAAAATAACTAATGGTACTATTGCTATTATGAATACTGTTTTGCTGATCGTTACATTAGATAAAAGGAGCAGGTCTGAGCTAGAAAGTAAGCTGTTTCGTTCGGAGTTTTAGAAGGAAAGGAACAAAACTACTGCCTCCCACTTGATTTGTGTAGTAGACAATGGGAAGGAAATTGATTTACTGTATAAAATAAGGTTTACTATGAGGCGTCTCGAAAAGGATAGGGGGCTCCAAATCCTTGAAAATACTCATTTAACCCAGCTAACTAATGAATGAAGATTCAAGTTACCATCTTTACAACCTCTGCTTCGAAGACGAGTTGCAAAGCAACATGTAGCACTATACGCAAATGAGAACACATGGTTATCATTTCCAGCATTTTTGTTGTCACAAATTATCGTTCTTACGAAATCAGGAAGTGACGTTTTCAAAAATGAAATACCTCTGACTACAAGGCAGAAACTGTATATAATCTGCAAATTCCAAAGATGCTCACGAAGGAGTGAGTAGATGCTGACTAACTAGGTGCTGACTCACTCTTCTTAATTAAGCTCATCTGTCAGTTACTCATACACTGCCTCATACAGTTAACATTTTGGACATTTATTGTTGGACATTTATAGCCGAGTCTGCTCTCCACTCCTGAGAGAGAGAGAGAGAGAGAAAGAAAGAAGGGGCTGGTAAGAGGGGCTCTCTTTAAGCGTAATATTAAGTAAAATATTTCTTAGACTTCAGACTGCTGTATTTTAAGTTTGTTTCTAGAGGGCGGCTTTGAGTTAAATGTTTCGGATTTCCAAGGAAGTGCATCTTTCCCTAAGCCACCACAAATCCACAACTCCCCCACTATCACTGCGGAAACTCCTGTGTCTTTATTTTGTGCGATTGCCTTCATCAATCACCTTGCAAAACACAAAAATTAACAAAATAATTTGCCTAATTCAAAATGAAGAAGTCTTTCGTCAGACCTGCTTTCTAACGTAGTTTACCCCCTGGTTATTTTTCTGGAAAATAAACGTTGTTGGAAAAAGTCTTTGTTGAGTGTCCTCATAACCATAGATGTGTTCTTCGGGCATGGTTGTTCTTTCTGCGTATTTAATGTCTGATTGAGTCTTTGTATCTTTTACAGAAGCATAATGCAAATCTGAAAACATTAAAACCCGTTAAACTTGATGGGGAGGTAATGAGCATTTCATTTTATTTTATTTTTTATTCAAATTCAGTATGTTTTTTAAGGTGGTGTGTAAAACATCAGATACTTTTTATTACCTATTGCAGGAACAAGGAAAAATAGCAAAATTGGGATTAGAGCTTCGACTACTCACATCCGATGTGGATTCGGAGACTGAGAAATGGGAAGATCAGGAGAATGAGATTGTTCGACATGGGCAGAGTTTGTCCAGCATGGCCTACTCCATGTACTTGTTTAGCAGGTGAAGGTTGCTGTTGTTCATTGTACAGTATTACTGAAAGGGAAGGTTGTCTTGTCTGCAACGTGCATTTGTGCTCTGTTACGACTGTTACTAAGCACATAAGTGATGAAGACAGGAAAGCCCATTTGGGAACAGAAGGGTTTTATTGGTGAACTTTTTTGTTTTGTTTTCAGGTTCTCTTTTTTCTTACTTATTTTCATAGTTTTATGTCGCCATTCCTCCAACATTAGGAGAGAACTTACTGGTTTTCTAATTTTACATTTGTAGTACCTAACACATGTTGCCAGCGGCATTTTTATGTTACAGACACTGCTGGAGCTACACTGGTTTATATCCTCCAAACCTGGCAAAGTTGTATGATGGGATCTTGAGTGTTATGCTTTTGTGGCACAAGGCCTCATATTGAATGATGGAGCAGTACAGATTTGCAGGTGTAAACTGTGCCCCTAACCAGGAAGACTTCATCCATAAGGCACAATATTTAAAACTACCTCTTTTGTTCCATGTCAAGACAAAGAAGGGATGCATGTGAGATGATGCGGTTACAACCATGAAGTTGGAGCATAATCCAGAACCTAGATTTTGCATGGGCTTTCTGATACACACATTCCTCACTTTTTGAATATTCCACAGGTGTCAAACTGGATATGGAAAATCTTGAGCAGTACCCCTGCGTGCCAGTAAGTGGTGTCCTGTAGCTCAGCAGCAATGTCGTTCTCCTCCAGAGGTGACATGCAAGGCCATATATAGGCACCATCCATGAGCACTGAAATCAGTTGCTTTCTTTCTGCGCCAACAGACGCAGATCCAGAGCTACTCCTCATCTTCTTGAGATGGTATTTTTCCAAAACGTGTTTCTCATTTTCTACAGCGTGCAAGGGACAATGTCACCTCCAAAATGTACATGGTTTACACCTAGTGGCGAATGTTGCAAACAGATGCCTCTGACAACCTGAACGTGGTTTGCCTGTGGTACCTGGGGTCAGACCACACCACCGGGCCTGCAGCGACTGTGACTTGATGCACTCCAAGACCATCTGGGAATGGGCGCGAAGCTCTGTGTCACAAAACAATGCAAGACTCCACACCAGGACCCAGTAGAGGCCAGTGTTGTGGAGGAGTGGCAGGGCGGGTAGGCTGGGGGGGGGGAAGGGGCGCTGGTCAACAGGGCAAAATAAAAAAATAAGTAAATTAAGAAAAACCTACCTGCAGCCGGCTGCGTCGCACTCTTCTGCTCCTCTCCTCCTCACAGGCACAGACTCCCCTGCGGCCAATCCTGAGGCTGCTCTCATGTCATGAGAGCAGCCTCAGTATTGGCCTGAACGCTCTGAATTTGCGCTCCCAGGGAGACTGGGAGCCTGTGCCTGCTCTCTCCCACCCAGCAACGCAGCCTATGATGGCCGGCCAAACCGTCATGCGCAGTGAAGGCAGTGCACCTACCACTCCCCTCAATGCCTGTCACCCCCTAGGCCCCGCCCCCAAGACTCGCAGGAAAGCGGAAAGGAAAAATAAAACGATAATTAAACGTGTTTATTATCATTTTAATTTTCCTTTCCTGCCGTTTTGAGGCGGGGGCCACGGTCCTCCGCCATAGCGGAGGAGTCACTGCTGCCAGGACTTGTCGGGGTTCAAGGTGAGGTCCCACTTCCACCACTAAAGTGCAGCAGATGGTCTTGGATAAGTCGAAGAAGCATAAACAGACCAGGCAAGACTCTGCCCCTTCCGACCACTCTAGATCTCATGAGAAGGTGCTAGGGCGTCATCGTGCCTCCCAGTTTCTCTTCAAAAGCCATTCCCCTTTGGAGCTAATTCTGACCCTTGTCCTTAGGCAACCCGAATTTCTTGGGCCTTCGGCAATGCTGCAGCAAGTGGACGAATTTCGTGAAACCATGATGTGGCTCTATGACACTGATTCATTCCGGGTTCTACACCAACCTCGGTATAGGATCCTGCTCCCGTGCCACATCCCACGCCAGAACTCAATCCACAGATGTCTATGCCAGTGCCATTGTTGCTGGATGACAGCCAACCCATGGGGCTGTCCCACATCGAAACAACGTCGCTCCAACCTCGACCAAGACCACGCCCTTCTCCAGCTAAGACACCCCTCTGATTCCGATACAGTGTCTTTGCCCCTCGGAAGGTCTCATGTCATGCACAAATTGTTTAGGACAGATTCAGAGGTTTTGATGCTGGGGATGAGTTTGCCCAGCCCTATCATGTTGACAATTGGTATGAAGGTCTTCAGGATGCCAGTGGTCCAGATACTTCTACAGACAGTGGATTGGTTTTGCCTCTGGGCCCTGCCACAGAAGAAAGTGCCTCATTTGCGACTGTTGTGCAAAGGGCAACAGAGGTCCTTGGTCTTCAACTCCCTACTCAGGAGGTTAAGACCAATCTCTTAACTGAGGTGCTGAAGCCAGACAAGTTCTGAGCCCCTACTCCCTTTCAACAAGGCTCTTACTGGTGTACTTTTGGGGACCTGGGCTAAACCCTATTCAGGCCCCCCTGTCAATCAACAGGTCATCAGAGACTGCCATCCATTTCCCGGTTACCAGAGTTCCTCACCCAGCACTCCACTCCTTAGAGTTTAGTGGTACAGCATTCGTCAAGTGAGGGTAACTATGGTAGTTACATTGAAGGGGGCGCAGAGACTCTTCCGTGCATGGGAAAACAATGACTTGATCTTTTTGCCACCTCCGAGAATGCACAATGTCAGCAATTTTGCATGTTGGAGTTTCCAAAGAGTCTCTCACTAGGCGAAGCATTCCTAAAGTGGGCTTTGGGACACCTGTATGCATTTCACCAGATACCTCTCCTGCCCTGAATTCTAAAGAAGACCTGGCTCAAGTCATTCTTGTGGCCCTGGACCGGGCACAAAAGCTTTGGTATGCTGAACTCCTCGGCATGAGCATCTGGCCTCCAATCAGGCTACCCCTTTGTGAGGATCTCCTGTCACAGCAGCAAGACAGGGTCCTGCGCCCAGGCCTGCGCAACCTCTACCTCTGTCCTTGGAGATTGAGTGGTGACAGTTGACTGCCTTTGAACTTCCTCCCAAGGTGGTTGATTTCATTCTGGCCTGCCAGGCATTCCTCAGCCAAATCTGTATTCGTCTGCCAATGGGACAAGTTTGTGGCTTGGTGTGCTTCCCAGCAGATTGACCCGCTTAATGCAAAGCTGTTGTTGTTTTTGTTGTGCCTAGCCCAGCAAGGCCTTGCTTTGGGCACTGTCAAAGAGTATCTGTTGGCTCTTCCGGCCTTTTTACGATTGCTAGACCAGCTTTCATTGTTTAAATCACTTGTCATGATGAGTTTTTTCAAGGGGTTACATGTTTCTCCCTTCCCCATTTATTATGCACCAATGAGATTTAAATTTAGTTCTTAATTTCCTCATGTGTGATCGCTTTGAGCATCTGCATATATGTTCTCTCCAGCTCCTTACCCTCAAGACATTCTTTCTTGTCACCAAAACATCAGCACCAGCTGGTGAATGAGTCTCAGGCCCTCTCTACCATACATGATTTTCTACTGAGACAAGCTGTTTCTGCGGACTCGAACCTCCAAAGGTAGTGACTCCCTTTCATTTTAGGCAGAACATCACACTTCCTGCATGCGTTGCTCATCCTTCCGGCATTCTTTGCTCTGCCTTACCCCTCTAAGGAGGAGGAGGGACTGCACTGGTTGTTTTGTATATACTAAGTGAACAAGAGAGCACTGGGTGAATGATCAGCTGGATGGATTCGCTGGAGCAAAAAAAGGCAAGGCAGTGCTAAAAAAAAAGGCCCATCTCTGCTCTGCATAAAGATCTAACCTCACAGTTCAGGTTTTCAGGACGCCACCAGATCAAAAGGCTAGTGTGAGGCCTTCAGCGCACGCCAAGTCACTCAGTGAAGTCCCCCTAATAACCAGTATAGAGCGCCGGAACCCCCACCGCCAGCAAGCCCAGGGGGACAGGTCCTGTCCTGGTCTCAGTGTACCACTGTCCACCAAATCCAGCCGCTCCAGGGCCTACACCAGGGGCCCTGTAAAGGCTGCTAAGAAGTAAGATGAGGGCCCCGGTGCCCCCAGCTCCGTTCACAAGTAATGTTCAACAGAGGCCCTCTCCCTCCCAGCCCCATGCGTCCTGACTGCATAATGTCCAGGATGCTGTCACCCCAACCGAGGGGGGAAAGGGTCCCGCAGTCACCTCCACCCAGGCCTGCTGCTCCGTCTCTAGGCCCTGGAAGGGGTAAGAAGGAAGAGTAGCGAAGACAAAGGAGGCCCGAACCCTCGACTCACCCCTTGTCAGAAATCATCCAGATGGCCTCTGGCCTCAGTCTGTATCTTCTTCTGCTGCGGGGCCATGTCAGGATCCTCAGTGGGGCACCACCATAACCCCCTTCTCCTTGTCCAGGAGGCCAGCTGCCACCCAGGCAGCCCAATCAGCAAAGCTGCGATCGTCAGCCGAAGTGTCAATGGGGGTCGCGGCCAGCCTCCAGCACCCCGCGGTGCCAGCAACAATCACCACCGAAAGCCCAGACAGGCCGCCAGTTACACAGTCTCAGGCTGTTCCGCAGGCACACACAGCCGTCAGCACCCTAGGGCCCGGCCGTCAGTCCCATGTGGATGGGGCGAACAGGCTGCAGCTGGGGTCCCCCCAACAGGTGCCCCTAGCATGCACGTGGGTCCCCAATCGTCTCTCTCCAAGCAGGGCCCTCCACTGCTTAGGTGTAAGGCGGATGGCAACAGTTTGTGGGGGATTAAAGCCCGGATCGCGGGATCTGTCAGCGGAGCTCTTTCAGTGAGCGTCCGCCATGTTGTCCACCCTGGCCACGCCTCCCGCCGATTGGCTTAATTTGAGATATAGACATACCATATACAAATCAGTTCTGATGGGGTTGAGGCACACAAGGACTGAATAAACTGAAGCTCGCTACTACTAACTAATCAGGCCTCACGACATTTGTAAAGGGAAACACTTTTGAGACTGCATGGCTAAGAAGACGGGTATGTTGTAGTTAATAATAGTGAGGAAATTATGTAGCTAATGTAAGTGGAGCATGTTGCAGCTTATGAAACTGTGCGGGAAGAATTTCCAGTTCAATTTATCAGTCACTTTTGTCGTTCTTCTCCAGTCCAGCCACCTCCGTGGAGCCATTTCTACTCCTCCTAGGAGGATAGAAAAAATTCTCCAGCACTCTTTGAGTACTCAGCAACTTTATAAACCTGGATTGCTGATGTGAAATGACAGACACCTTTGGTTATGTGGTATGGCTTCTTCTTTTCCCATCACAGCGAAGAAAAAGCCTCACTACGATGGGTATACACCTACTAGGTGTAGATTCCCCCACTCCCCTACAAGAAGGTCACAGAACTATGGCAGCATCCTGGTAAGCCTGCAAAAAGGTATCTGTATGCAGGGGGTTTGAGGTTGTAACTGATCCTCAGCTACCAAGGACTGCCTGTTTTTGTAGTACCTTCTACACTATTCCTCTGAGGAATTGCTTGAAGCTGATATAAAGGCACTGTGCGGGGTCTTTTCCAGGTTTTCAACTTATGTTCAAATGCATAAAATACTTCAAAGAGAATTCTAGGAATTAAAAATGAAGGGCCATCTTGATTTTGGCCAGCTTGATTTGCTAGCTTACTGTCAGAAGTACGATCAAACAAGTACATCAAAAGACTCGCCCACATCCAGTAAAACTGTGGGAGAGAATCAGATAAGACACCGATGGAAGTGTACACCACAGATTCAATAATGCAGTAATTCAGTATTTTACGCTGTCCACCGAAAGGGATGCTGCACATGCATGTGACCACATCTCAAGGGTCCTGGCCATGCTGCTCCCTGTCCTTGGCCTTCAGGTACTCCTGTGACAGACTGGACCTGGGTAAAAATATAGACTCTCCCTCTCTTAATTATTCTACCTGCAACTGGGCCAAATACTACAGAGAAGCAGAAATGTTCATGCAGTGAAGTCCTTATTCTATGCCTGTAGTTCCTTTTGTATCCTCTGGGTTTATCTACTTCAGCCTGGGAAAATCCATATTTAACTCTCTCCAAATAGAAAATCACTCTGTCCTGCGGCTGGCCTGGGTAGCCATTTCTCTCTGCGTGCTGGTACCTAACGCAATTATGATGGCACCTCCATGTGACAACCCATGATAAGGGCCCTTAGTTGGAAGCCTAGGTGCTTTGTGGACCACAAACTTGAGAATTTGGTGAATTCTGAAGACTTTTCCTTTTAAGAAAAATGTGGTACCAGAGACACCATGTCCTCTCCTTTAGTCAAGGGTGGGACGTCCAGTAGTCTGATCCTATTAACTCTCAATCTATTCTCCCGCCTCTTAAACTCTGATTCCATTTACATCAACCCTGCCACAACATTTTCTTTAAATGTGGCATCCTGCTGCACTTTTTTCACAACATCTATGACCTCAGGAATCCCACGGAAGCAAGTTTCCCCTATAGTGTTCCTTCTCTGTTTTCAGTGACCCTTGAGGCTAGGTAGTCAGAGTTGTCCTCCTTGTTCACTACTTTCTTGTCCATACCAGTCACAGCTGCATTCAAGTTTTTCAGTGTACTTATAATGAGCCCTTCGCCTTGTGTCATTTGGGTCACCTCTGAGTCTATGTCTTCTCCTATGGTGCCTAAAATAACTCCTGACACTAGGAACCGCTAGCAAAAAAAGCCTTGACTCTCTCTGATGTTTTTTATCTTTTTCTCCTTTAGGAGCTGGTTGTAGACCTGGGTAGCTTCACTGTTAGGTAAAATAAAATAAAAAATCTTAATCTGATGTTCCCTGACCTACCTGATAAAAGTGTTTTTGCCACAAATTCTCTATTCAATCGTTATCCCAGCAGAGGGATAATTTTAAAGTGCTAAGGGTCCCATGCCATCTCGCTACAGGCTGCGTTCCTGAAACTCCCCTTGGGAGAGTACCGCAGGCATTTTCTGTCACCACACCGGTCCCGTAGTCATGAATTCCCCCATTGACAGTCCACTGCGTGCACTCTGGATCTTTGGTACCTGGAGTTGTGGCCTCTACTCTGTACATCTGCAGTTTTGAGAAGCTCCTGTGCACCACCCTCGATAATAGGCCATGCAAGTGTGCCACCTTCCTCAGCAGCTGTCCTCGTGGCACTATTTTGAAGCAACATTGGAGAGCTGGTACCAAATTACTCTCAGTTTTTAGGCATCAGCAGGGTCAATCCATCTGAGAAACAACCACCAGCCAGATCACTACAGGTTCAGAAGGTCATATATATTCTTCAACGGGTCTCAGCACGCCTGCCTCATCTTCCACCTGCACCAGAAAGGGAGCTCCAGGAATTCACTTCTATTCAACTGTGAACTAGCTGTGCTCCCCCACTTTAAAAAAAAATATTTTTATTAAGGTTTTTCATATAATGATATTGTGGTAAAAGGCGCCGGCACACAAATGAATCTATAAAGTCAGTTATCAACGACAGGTTGTACAGACACTGACATACTGTGTGCTAATGCAAATTTGCTTTTTAGCTATGAATGTTACTTCAATATGACATCCATACTTGGGTATAATCATGCATCTAACACAAGGGTGTCCAACCTTTTCTGTAATAAGAACTACTTCTGATCAGTGCAACTTACGCATTGTTCCCAGAGTCCCCCCCCACACCTAGCTTCATTGACTTAAGGGCCTCCACGGAGAAAAGCCCATTTAGTATGCAATGCCGCAACTCTAAAAGAAAGTTAGTGAGGGTAATTAAAGACAGAGATCCATCTTCCATCCGCGACAGTTTCCAAAATTCATTATATGCTGAATAAATAAAACGTTTTGTACAAGGGGACTTTGGACCTAAAAGAAAATCAGCCAAATTGATGTCATCTGACAAATGAGAGAGGTGTTGTTTCACAGACGACAGTGTGGAATGTTCCAACCATTGCTGACATAATTTACCCACAGAATATGTGGTAACTATGCGAATGTGGGAAACGTGGATCAGGTCTACTTTGTGTAAAACCCTTTGCAGTGTTTAGAAAACGTAATTGACATGCATTTGAAGTTGTCGGCCACACTAACCATCCTAAGGGGTCAATATTTGAAGAGTTAAGTGTGCCATTTTGAAATAAGACAGCTAAGTCTTCAATTGTGTAGTTAGTGTACGTTTGCCATGTATCATATGGAGCTAATGATGGAACGGAGGGAATATTTAGATTTTTGGCCATGGCTAAACCAAAACAAGTAGTCTGTTGTACTGTGTCATTTAAAAATAAGATTTGAGACGGTATCAGACATGCACGATGCAAAGCTTCAGTGCCCTGCACTTGCCAATCTCTAGTGCACCAGATGGATTTTAAATCATTTGTGTCCTTCCAATGCTCATAACCCTTCACTAACAAATCATTCCTGAAGGACATGGAGTAAACCAGTCTGTGTTAACATAAATGTAGTTTGAAGCGGCAACTTCAATTTATAAAAATAGGACTGTGGGTCAGACAGATTGTAACCAGAAAAATACACAAATTTACTTTGTTGGGTCTTCGAACTTCCTTGTAATGGTGTTGGGCAATGCTCCCACTGGGTATAGTTAAAAAAGGATCTCTGTGTTTTTGTCTTGTGTAAGAAATGATGGCCATAAAGCTGATAACAAAATAAATCTGCGTAATTAGATGAATTTAAATACAAATCTTCAGTGTCAAATGCAGCATAATACTTTAAATCAGAGAACAGTGAATGAATGGCATGATCATCCCAGTCCTCAGAATGGATGTCGGGTAAAACCACATCTCCCAAGGAAACGCGGAAGATGTATGGAATGTTCAAAATTCCCGTCGGGCCATGAATATCGTATGCAACTTTATCCCAGACAATACCATCATAACAGGGAACGCTGATAAATTGACACGGGCTTGGTGCCTTTTCATTATATGGGAAGACGTGTGAGGGGCCAGAACTCCATCAACAAAGTTCACAGCAGAGCGTTCAGGTAAATAATGGCCATTAATGAGCAGGAAAAACACTGTCATAAATCTGATCCACATGAAGAGGAATATCATCGTAAGCACCATCCAGATATATGTCCAGGGCGGGACCAAGTAAGTCTTTTTGAACCAGGAGATGAAAACACGGGTACGGGTCTCCTGCACAGATGAGGAAGATGTGCCAGAGTAGAAGCTATTATGTTCCATATAATAACCACTGGACCCCAGCTGAAACAATGGTGAATGTGCTGCATCAGATGTCTCAGGAATGTCAATTATGACTTCAACTGGAGGAGAATCATACTCAATATCCGCAGATGTGGATGTAGAAGGAAAAACAGGTAATAAATCAATTGAAGTTTCCATCTTCCCTAGTGATTGCTGTCGGGGAGTCGAAGAAACAGAAGCCATAAGGATTCAGTGAAAGATCTTGACGTGAAAAGCTTTGAGGCATACTATTCAGTATCTGCCATATGGTGTAATTTCACATGTTCAATCGAAATGTAACGATTCTCCTTACGACCAGGTAAAGGAGGCAGGATCACAGTGCGGATGCCTATTAGACCAAGGACTCTGACCGGTGCACGGTAGGATGGACCAAATTCTTTTTTGTTCTCAAGCTTTTCACGGACCAGATCTCCAACTTTAGGAAGCCAGCCAGAAACAGAAATCAGCACCGCTGGATCTGCAGAAGAGGGCAACTGGGCTATTGCCTGTGAATCACAAGCTTTTTGTAGGTCCTGTAAGACAGCACAATGATTATCTACGATAAAGGTTGCGGCAGCCGCCACAATGTCTAGACCACCAAGGTCTGGCACAAACATTTTAATGCCAAAGAGCATTTCGTATGGGGTCCGCCCACCCAGAGATCTTCTAGTGCACGTTGGACTCCATACAAATGAGTCAGCTAACCCCTGCCTGTACCTAAGGGGCACATGCATCAATGTAGTCTTTTGCGATTCCTTAATTGCGATTATTAAGGAATCGCAATTAAGGAATTGCAAAAGCCTATGCATGTAGGAATCACTATTAAAATAGCGATTCCTAAACATCCATTAATTGCGACTCGCAAATTGCGAGTCGCAATTAAGGAATGGCCTCCCATTCATTCCTATGGGTCTACAGGCCCATAGGAATGAATGGGAAATTGCATGCGCAATTTGCGAGTACCAATAGGTACTCGCAAATTGCGCATGCAATTTCAAGGGTGCAAGGGTGTCAGAAGGACACCCTGTTGCACCCCTGCAATTGTGATGTGCACCCATGTTGCGCACACACATGCCCCAAGGGCATGTGTCTGTGTAACCTGAAACTTTGAAAAATGCACTTTAGTGCATTTTTCAAAGTTTGCGCTAAATACCAACAGGTTGAAATAATCTGTATTTAGCGGTCCATATTAGCGAAATCGCTATTTTGAATGCAATCTTGCATTGCATTTAAGGCATCGCAATTTGCGATTCCTTAAATGCTATCGCAAATTGCGATTTTTGCATTTGGGATGATGCATCCCAAATGCAAAAATTGCGGTCGCAAAGGGGCAGATTTTGCGAATCTGCCCCTTTGCGAGCACAATTTCCAATGATGCATGTGCCCCTAAGACTCTAGCTGTCAAAGATTGCTTTAAGTCACGGTTCATCTGCTCCACAACTGAATTGCCCTCGGGCCGGTATGGAAAGAAATATTGCACCTGCACCCCCAGAGGATTCATCGCATCCCGGTAAGCCTTAGAGGCAAACGCAGGACCTTGGTCCAAATGGAAGGTGCCACAAGCAAATGTCCCGACAAAGACACAGAAATCTTTAATGACAGTTCGAGCGTCAGCACTACATTGAGGTCAAGCCCAGAGGAATCTAGTGCACGAATCCACTGCAACGAAGATGTGTTTAAAAGCAGTGTCAGAAGTCAAAGAACCGCAGTGATCAAGATAAATACAGCCAAATGGCTGATTAGAAATGTAAAGCTGAGTATGTGGTGGACGTGCAACAGTAGAAGGCTTAATCTGTTGCCAGATGTCACAAGAAAGAACATATTTACGTGCCTGTTGGTATAAATCATGCCACCAAAAACGCTGCTGCAAAAGAGAAACAGTCGCATTCACACCAGCATGTGCAGAAGCCAAACCTTCATGTGCGGCAATGATCAAAGAAAGTCTGCGGTCCTTGTTGGGAATCAGCCGATCCCCAACGGACGGAATAGTTGCCAATGGAATTTGATCAGACAACAAGTGGTAAGTATAACGTGAAGGAAAACCTTGGGGAAATTCTGTTCCCTCCTTCGTCGCAGCAATAGCCGCTAAAATATCATCATCAATTTTAGTCATGGACCTTTTGACTGCTGCTACAGAACAAGTGGCTACTGCAGATTTGGCCGCCTCATCAACCAGTGAATTACCAACAGCGTGTGCTCCCACATGTTGATGGCCCAAATGTATGGATAACGTGTGAGTGGCAAGCGTTCTTTAAGAGTGGCCACTCGAACCCAAAGCGTTTTATGCTTAATTGCGCTACCTTTAGAATCACGGAAATCATTTTGTTTCCAAAAGAATAAGTCGTCATTGAAGGATTGTACACAGTAAAACGAATCCCACTCTATAAGTGTAGGAACCTCAGGATCAGCAAATTCAAGAGCCTAAACCAAAGCACGTAGCTCCGCCAATTGAGCCGTGCAGTCACCAAGAGACTGTGTGTGTATCAGGGAGGATTTAAAATCCCCATTCACGATTTTTCCAGCCACAATTAGGCACGCCGCCGAATAAGCATGTTTTGAACCAACAGCTGGCTGCGCAGATCCATCAGTGTAAATAATGCATTTGTACTGATCAAGAGGAAGCAATGACAGAGGAGGTGGGTGAACATGTTCATATTGTAAAAACTCCTGTGTCTGCAAAGAAGGATCAAAAATAAAGTTGACATCAGCCGATGTCAAAGAACTAGCCCATTGTATACAGCTTGGATGCAAAGCTTTAGAATTCGGAACACTAGCTTTTGTAACTGCTTACAAAGCAGGTACCGGCGAGACCATGAAAATGCGTTTACCCTGGGCCAGAAAGCGTTCTTTCAGAATCGCCATCTGGACAGCGGTCAAAAGTTTTCTGTAGAAGAGAAACGCATCTCAACCGCAGTGTACAAATGAGATTTATAGGCAATGGGGACCGTATCCCCCTCACTGAACGTCAAGTAAGTGAAACCTAACGCACCTGGTACAATCCTTATGACCAAATTTGTAGAATTGTCACGTGTTAACAAGAAGTTGGTTGCAAGCAGATCCGACTGCAAAGACCGAAGAATCGTGGTATGTTCCGGAAGCCAACAGGAAGCAGAGAAAGAAGGTTGCAACAAAGAATAAAGTGGTTTGATACGCTGGGCATAATCAGGAATGTATGTCCTCCCGAAATTCAAAAACCCAGTAAAGATTGTAATTTTTTAAGAGTAGATGGAGGTTGCAATTGAGCACATTTCTCCAGAAAGTGGGGGGCCAACCCCCTACCTTCATTGGTGAGTTCGTAACCCAGAAAAAGAACTGCCAAACAGGCAATACGTGAGTTGGCAAAGTTAAATTTGTATCCCAAGTCTGCAAAAGACATTATGATGCGGTCCACACGCACAAGATGCGGTATCAATTCATCATCCGTCAAATAGATGTCATCGACGTATGAAAAAGCATCAGGGTCAATTTCATGTAAAACAGACACTATGCGTGCCGCAAAAGCGCCAAGACTATTCTTATACCCCATAAGCAAACAAGTATACCTTTTATGATTGCCAAGGGCGCTGAATGCTGTCAGGTCACGTCTCTCAGGAGTCAAATTTTGATTGTAAAATCCATTTCAGATATCAAGAGACGTTTTATATTTTTTACGAACAATGGTATTGACTAACGCAGAGCTTTGAGTGTTCTGTACCGCGAAGGTACGAACATGACTGCTCAAGTGACGGTAATCCAAAACAATACGATATGAACCATCCGGTTTCAATATCGGAAAAAGAGGATTATTCATTGACGAAACACAGGCTTCATTTACACCCTGATATTCCAATTGGGTCAAGATTTCACTTACGGACGCTTTCGCATCACGTTTGATTGGATGTTGGGGTTGTGGCATTGATCGCAAAGGAATTTCATGTGCCGGGGACTCCATATCCCAACCCACCAGATTACGATACACCGCCGGGGCAAGCGCAGTGCCCACTCCGATGCGTAAGCTTGTTTAGCCTCCTCCGAGACATAATGCGAAAAACTCGGGGGAATAACATCCTCCCCTTTAGAAGAAGCTAGAACAAATGGGGGAGGCCAATCAACCTCCACCAACAAAATATCATATGAAGAAGTAAGGTTGTTCCAAAAGACCGCCTTAATTGTGCGTTTAATATCACCTTCAATTTGATTTCATAGAGCCTATCAGGGGTGCAACTCGTGTATCAGCTGTTTTCACTGTAATAAACGTGTCAGTTGCTTTTGCCTCCAGACACTGGTGGAGTGCCTCCCGCCCTATGGTAACTTCCGCCGTGCTGTCGAGGAGTGTTACAGCACATCTCCAATTGAGGAGCAGGATTCTCACCGTCTGAGGCATACTTTGCATTCAAAGAGGCAACTTTTTCTTCAGAAATGGGGCACGATATTGAGGTGGTCCCTCCGGTTTGGCTTTTATGTCAAACTGGCGCTGCGTGTCACGTCTTGGTTTTTCAGACTTGCCTTCTCTGCGATCCTGACGTCCTCCCCCGCCAAACTGTTGATCCGACGATTCCTGAAAGGAACGAGGAGAACGAGGATCAGGAACCTGAAACTTCTTGGGTGTTTTAATTTTAGAGCGGTCACGCAAATCATATCTACGGTCAGAAGCGTCCGGTGTTGGAAAACCAGCATGAAAACTAGGCGTCTGGTTTTGCTGCAGCTGATTTATATTCCATGCCTTTTTAGGAAAGACTGGACGACCCGCCTTTTCCGGAGGGGGTTTATTTTGTACCTGAATATAAGGTCTTACTCCCAAACTATTGTGACCCAATGATGTATATCACCTTTGACATTGACCAAAATCATATCGGAGACAATAGGGAACATGCCCACTAATCTCATCCCCAATTCCAGGGCTGGACCAGCCCTGTGTTCATCTTGAACCTTCTTTAGAACGCTCGTAGAACGCTCCTGGAGGGGGTGCCAAAGCACAGTGTATACACCGCAGCAGACACCATCCCCCAGGTGGTGCAATCAGCTAAAGTGGGAACAATACCACTTGGTAAACTCATTGTAAGGATCCTGTGTTTTCTTCAACAGGTGTAGTATGGGGAAAAACAGCTTCGAGTTGCTCAAATTTTTCTGCAAGCCAGTAAGGGAAATCATCCCTATTCTGAGGACGTTTGCCCATCACTGAATTAATAATGATGGGACTAATGACAAGACCACCACCATGTCCAGGTGGTTGAGGAGCGGCTCCAGCTGGAGCCACTTGAATATTATGTGACGTAAACTGTATGTCAGCTCTATGTATATGAATCAACGCTGTATGTAATTGATGTAGCTCCGCGAGAGGAACATTAGGATAATTTGGATGTGGTGTAAAACCAGCCAAAACGGGCCACGTGGTCCCATCCACTGATAAGGGGCCTAACGGACCACAGAAACAGGGTGAGGAAGTGCACCATTAAACCATATGGTATGCTGCCAGGCTGTCAATGAAACTTCAAGTAATCGATAAGGCCGATAATTGCGCGGAACCGTGGCTGCAGTATATTCATGAAACAAATTATCATTCCCATCCACTGCTGGAAATGTAACCCAAGAATAGTAAACCTCGAAGCGGTAAGCTGCATCCGCCTCGACAACAAAGATAACAGCCCCCGCATTAGGGCATCCATGTTGAGTCAAATGGGCTGTGACCACTGCGCAGTTAGGATTTGCAATAGCGACCGCCATTACAAATGCCGAATAACAAGTCAAAAGTACGGTAGCGCAAAGGCGGGTCAGTAGAGAAAGAAAACCTTTTAAATTTCAAGCTTGAAAAACCTATAAGATATAAATATAGGAGACTAGGCCCTCACACCACGGACGCCTCCGGAAACCGGTGTGAGGGGATTGTGGACAAGCACAAGCACTACTCAGGGGTCTCATGAATAAGTACCAGACCAATCGTTGGTGGCGCCATGTTGCAGGGATTCTGCACAAATACAGAACTATGCGCAGGAAATGGGACCTTGGTGTATAGGGACTGAGTCTTCCCACCACCTTAGTACCCACGAACCCAGGACCGACTAGCTATAGTGTCTCACTGGCTCTCCTACTCACTCACAGAGAAGCAAATGATTAGACACCCCAGAACACAACACTTCCAGATCTCTCAGGAATCGCAGTAACAAGACGCACCCTTTCGCTCACTCTCTTCTACTCGTCCACAATAAGATCTGACGGAGACACGAAACAGTTTAAAATATTTATTTTAACTAACGTGCCCTAACATGCAGTATACGTGCCACAACAAGCAGGAAAATGCATAGTACAAATATTGTCAGTCCATAAATCATGAAGGGAGGTGTCATCATAAAAGGACAATATAGAAAGGACTATAGTGCCTAACCTGCCTCCCCTTGCTAAGAAGAACTATTATTATATAATAGAAGATCTCTGGGCTTTGTCAGCAGACCGGGGGGCCTTAGCCTATAGATGGTAGATCTACATCATGGGTGCTCTTCTCCCTGGAAAGGTCCCTCTCCAAGTGTCTCTCACCTATTCGTGCACCCCACTAAAAACCCAAGTACGCTGTCCATACAACAGCTGCATCGGTATGTTTAGTCTAAGGGCTAAGGACTGGCCAGAACAAAATATCAAGAGGCATTGTTGTTCGACCTTGCACATAATGTTCAGTCAAAATCCCAGGAACATGCAGAGAGCGAACACAGCAGAGTTCTCATGTGAAAGCAGTCTTTGAAAATATTGCAAAAAATAAAGACGTGTAATAACGTGTGCAAAGCAGCAGGCAAGCTGCAACGTGCTCATGCTAAGTTTGTGGAAAACGACAATGTCCCTATGGGCCACGTGACACTATACCTCTAGCCCGTAGGTCCTATAAGGCAGTAGTGGCTAAAGCTAAGAAGCGTTGAAATTATCAAAGATGGACAGCTCTTGATGAAGCTTGAGCGGTAAGAGATTTTACAACATTCTGGGAGATAGTGGCTTGTAGGGATTGTCCTAGTGCATGTGAGGTGACAAATAACGTTGCCCCCTCTTTATGGGTTGAGCACTTTGGCACTCTTTATGATGCTATCAGTACAGACAATCTCATTGAATCTGGCTCCCACTCTGTTGTTCCCTAGGCTAGCACTGTCCCCCCGGAAGCCATGTTTGACCTAGCAGACGTGGTCAAATCTCTACTTGCCACAGTGAGGGGGCATGCTGCAGGACCTGACGGAGTTCCAGCTGATGTCTTTCTATTGGATAGGGATATTTGGGTACCTTACATTTTAGTTATTGCCAATGCGATAGCGGCAGGAGGCCCTATTCCTGAAACATGGAAAGGCGCGACTGTAATCTCAGTATATAACAAGCATTGGCATAGCCAATAGGTCTTGCCTTTGGGACATTATAAGTGTTTAGCCATGCAACAGTTGATGTTGCACCAAGGATATTGTGCTGCATAATTAAATACTTATAAGGTCCCAAAGGCAAGACCTATTGGCTATGCCAATGCTTGTGTTATGTAGAAATTGCCATGCTGATAAGATTTTGTCTAATAACTCAACTCTGCTTACAATACACGGGCTTATTACAAAGATGATGTCCCTTGCCCACTTTGCCACTGGTGTCACGTGCTGTTTGGAGCAGCATGACTGCTGACTCTAAGGCCAAGTTGTGTTGTGTTTAATGTGTTCTGCAAGTCTGTGCGTGGCGTGCTTGGGTGACAAGTGCTGTTTGGAGCAGCATGGCTGCTGACTCTAAGGCCGGGTTGTGTTGGAGGCATGAGGGGTGCTGTTTCATGTGTTATGCATGTCTGTGTGCAGCGTGTCTTGGTAGCAAGTGACTCTTTGTCCAAGTTGTGTCGTGGTGGGTGTGTCTGGGGTGCTGTGTGTATTGTGTCCTGCTACATGCTTGTCTGTGATGGGTCTTGGAGTCGGTGCTGTTGGGAGCTGATGTGTCCTTTTGCGGTACTAACTTTCTGCAGTGATTGTGTGTCTTTGTGTGTGTGTGTGTGTGTGTGTGTGTGTATGCGCGACTTTTGGCAGGAAGGGCTTGGAAACACGTCAGTTGTGTGAGTTCTAGTAGAGGGGGCTCTTTATGAGGGGGGTGCGGCGGCTGAGGAATGTCACATGCAAATGGAGAGATCACAGGCAGACCCCGTCGCTCAGCCCGAGACCCCCCCCGTTTCTCAGCACTTATCTTATCAGCTGCTGATAGAGGGCCCGGCTGCTGCAGAGAGTCACTTTTAATTAGGACTTTGCCTGGCATGGGGCGGGCTCCTGCAGTCTAAGCAGGCAATTATCGGATGCCCAGAGCCCTGCGCGCCCCCGGCACTCTGTGCCACCCCCACCCACCTCGTTTCTGCCTCGAAAGAGCGGTCGTCAGACCTAGGCAGCGTGTGTGGCAGTGGCATGACACGAGGCATGAACACCACCCTGCTGGTGTCCGGATGCCATGCCTACAACTATCGGACGCGGACTCTAGGTTGTATCGTACGCATCCCATGCCAGGCGCACCCCCACACCCTGCAGCCTTAAACCTTAATTCACAGCGGCTCAATGGAACTCATTTTATTGACCTCAAAAGGATGACAGGCTTAGTGGACCCGTGGGAATTCGAACCTGTGACTATGAGGTCAAACACAGGCCCAGACAGTGGATGCATTAGTCCACTAAACCTTCAGACCCAGACAATGCAACATTCTCTTAAACCCAGACTACTGGCAGTGCCAATGCTCGTTTTAGATTATCTCTTTGGTTGTCTTCTCTACACGGACATTCGCTGATTTCTTTCACGTTAGAAATAAACTAAGAGGTTCGCTACATACCAGCAAACCATTATTACAGGCCAAAGCAAAACACAGTCACAACGCGAGTGTTACAGTTGAATTGCCATGGGAATTACTAAATTTGTGCCTGCGAACTAACAGCAATCACTGCTAATATTAAAGTAGTGCTTACTTAAGGTGGGCGGGGCATTTTTGTATGTGATGCTTTAAGAAATCTTCTGCAAGGCTTTCGGATAAAGGATTTGAATAACGTGCGATTCCAAACGTAAGAGATTTTCACCTAGAAAATAATAACGACCAAGGAGTGTGAGTCCACCTAATTTGTTCATGGCACGTAGTTAAAGTCACAGATTAAATTCTAAGGTACAAACGGAAGCGCGTGCCTGCGCGGCTTTAATAATATAAAAACGTACAAACGTGAGCATAACGTCCTTGGCTGTTCCGATGGAGTTTATTTAACGTTGCATTAGCAACCGTGAGCAGGAATGAAGACCCTCTGTACTGGACAGCCAGCTTCTGGTTAATAGCTCATACATGACAAGTTCTAACTTGTCCACATTTTTTCTAGCCACCCGACTCTGCCCCTTAATCCAGAACCCTCCCCAGTGAACGAGCAGCATGTGAGGCTCAGGTGAGGGGCATGTGACGGGCTCACAGCGGCTCCTTTGTGTTCGGAGGCTCTGAGCGTCCCTAATGCGGCCGCGGTCACTGGGCGAGAGAAGGGGGTGGGGGTCTGGCAACAGGAGTCCGGCAAGAAGCTTGGGATGGGTACCGGGAAAAGCATAAGAGGGGTAAGCTTTTCAATACCAGGCACCCGTGTCCCACAGGGTGCGGCTGAAAACCACCCGGTAATTGGAAACCTCGCGAAAGCAGTGTTGGCCAATCAACACCGGCAGAAAAGATGGCCATTAATATCATACACCAAGGAATGAGGCAAGAATCAGGAACAAGTACAAACTCGCGCACGCGGCGTAGCCCGCGGGTTAACAAGTGGGAGGGGTGGGGGGAGTGCGGCCGAGAGCACACACAGCGTTTCCCTTGCGGGAACGAGCAGGGGCACCATCTGTTTGAAAGTTAATTACAAACAGATGGTGTCAAAGCTCGCTCCCGCAAGGGAATCGCCAAACGTGCACGCGTTGCCATTGAAAGCAATGCAAAGCGTGCACGTTTTTGGCAGAAAAAGCAAATCGAATCCTAAAGGTCTCCTCCTATGCAGCGCATGCACGCTGCGTAGGCGAGACCTAAAAAGGGGGATCGATCTACACCTGGCTACTACAGACCGATAAGCCTGATCGTTTGTATACAGAAAATATTTGCCCACTGTGTTCTTGAGAAGATCCAGGACTGGATCTCTGATATGTCTGTCCTTAATCCCTATCAGGCTGGGTTTCGCCCTAAAACCTCCACAATAGACCAGGCTTTCAGGTTTCTAATGCTTTACTGGCGTACTGTTGTAATCAACAAGGGCAACTTATGTATTGGCATTGTGGATTTACGGTCAGCCTTTGACCTGGTCCCACGATCTAGGCTTTGGAAGATACTTTCCGAAATGAAAATGCCCTTGCACCTACTGGCCCGACTTCATGAGAATCATTTTGCACGCGTAAGATGGGGAAGGCAGAATGATCTGACAGAAAAAATGAGTGTCCCCAGGGGAGTTAGACAGAGCTGTGTTTTGGCCAATACACTTTTTTCACTTTATATTAACGATATTGTCTCTACCCTAACTAAACTTGATGTTGATGCACCTTCCTTAGCCAAAGTGAAAATTCCTATACTATTATTTGGAGGTGACACTCTATTGGTCTCCGAGTGGCCTTCAGAAGCTAATACATCTCATAATCGCCTTACATTTTCTTCATATATTCAGAGGAAGAAGTCCATGACAGAAAACAAAACAACTGATACCAGGAGCTGGAGCAGGTGCCTCTCATTCTCATGACCAGGAAGAAGCTTTTCTGCTGCGCTAACAGGAATCTAACTTTCACGCTTACGAGTGTCCGGGGAAACGAAGCACAGGCCCCCGCAATAAGCCCTGACTTCTTGGTAAAATATAGGAGTACATTATAAACGTGGTTTCAAAACAACTTGTTTCTGACCCTGTACAGTGCTCTGCTGCATTTTTACTAGGTTCATGCTATGAAAATACCACATACAACATGGACGCAGGAGACTGCCAAGAAGAAGGGCTGGAGAAGCTGTTAGGAGGAACTACCCCTTTGCTGTGTGCTTTGCTGTGTTGGCCTGCAGTGGCTGCTTCTGTCTTGGGCAGTGAAAGGACTGGACTGGCCTTTCTGAAATCTACTTTTGTGAGTTTCTCCAAGGGCTTGAGGTAGAGCTTGCCCCCTGTTCAAGAAGTCTCAGGAACAGCAAAGACTTCAAGTTCTTCTGCCCTCAGCACTGGGGACTGCGTGTTTTGTGCTGCAACAGAAGAAAAAGCAACCCGACACCGTCTACGACGCGGCTGCCGACTCCGTGGCCTGAAGGCACCGCAGAGGGCAACGCCGCACCGCGACCCTGGTCTCACCGACGACGCCTGCTGATGCCGCCACCGAGCCGCTGCTCACACTGCGACCTGTGGGCACCGCACTCCGCACCGCCTCGCGGCGATGCCTTGGTATCCCCGACGATGACGCTCCACGCCGAAGTCTACGCCGCTGCTTGCACCGTGGTTCGAGGGCACCGCTCGTAAAGTTACACGACGCACCGCCCTCATCCCGCACCGCAGCCTTGGCCTACTGACGCCATCGACTCCCGTTCGTCAGCCGACGACCGCGCTTCAGCAACGACGACGCCGCTGCTTGCACCGCGACCTGCCTGCACCGCGACGAGCACCGCATTCACTTCGCACCGCGACCCTGGTCTCACCGACGACGCCATCTGATGCCGCCACCGAGCCGCTGCTCGCACCGCAACCTGAGAGCACCGCACGCTGCACTTCGCACCGCAGCACCCGACGCCTACCGACGCCAGCGCTCCTGACTTCAACAGAGAGGAGTTCGATCTGCAACGCGTGCGACTTCGAGGGCCCCGACGACTCCTGCACCGACCTCCGGAACCGACGCCTGCGCACGCCGTGCTTTCGGAAGCTCAACGAGAGGTCGCCGACGCCCTGCATTTCTAAAAGGTACTGTTTGCGGGTCTTCCCGACACCGTAGCTGGCCCGCGACGCCGCGGTCAGCCAGAACTGTTTGGATTTGTTGTTCACGACGCCGTGATAGCCCCAGACGGAGCTATAGACATCAAGGAACTGTTTTTCAAGGTTATTTTGATAAAGTACTGGGGCTGTGACCCCATGAAAGGGTTGTGCTTCCTTGTGCTGTTTGGGGGACTTGCTGCTGCTGGGCCCCAGGAGGAACCGCCATGAGGGACAGCCTCCCTGCTGGAGGGCCCTGTGAGCTGGCCTGCCTGGGCCCAGCCTTGTGCCCCTGAAACTTGGACTGAGCGCCTCTGAGCGCTATATCTCTCTCCCAGGACAGGGAGAGTACTGGAGCTCTGCAGCGTTGGGCTGCAACTGGCTCAGAGGGGATCCCGGCATGGGGATTCCCCCGTGTTCCCAGGAGTGGAGCGGGAGCCCACCCCGCATTTTTGTGCCCTGCTGAGGGGCCGCCGCTTCACGAGCAGCGACCCGGGAGAAGCGCGGCCCGAGAGGAAGCCAGGCAGCCGTGCCTGGTTGGGGCCGTGGCCTGAGTTTGCCCGAACTGGAAGGAGAATCCAGGCAGGATCCTACCCCGCGCTGGAAGGTGCCGAAGGAGCAAAGAAGAGCGGGAGCCCGACCCGCTATTCTGCCCGTTGGAGCGGGAGCCCACCCCGCATTTGCGTTTATTTAGAGCACTGGAGGAGCCGCTGCGAGCGGCGAAAACGGAAGTCAGGCACCCGTGCCTGACTGTGGGCGGGGCCTGAGCAATTGGCGAAGACCGGAAGTCTGCGCACGCCGGAGCGGGGCTCCCGTGAGGCGAGGGAGAGCCCCGCGTGTCCCATGGTGACCGGCGAGAGGAGGGGCGTTCAGCGCGCAGTCCGTGCGGCTGAGGAGGCCCGGAGATCGCCACTGCGGGAGTCTGGTCACTGCGGTCGGGAAGCGGAGGGAAGCAGCACTCTCCCCCTCGCCCAGCAAGGAGACGCCCCGGTGAGTGGGGCTGAAGTCTGCACCTTATTTGGGTGCCGTGAGCGGCATCGGAAGAGCCCTGGGGAGGGGGGCTCTCTCAAGCTTTGTTGGTGCCAGAGCTGCACCAGAGGTGCCCCGGTGAAGGGGGCACTTTGATTGCTAGAGTCCCGACACGAGGGAATCGCGGGGCACTGAAGTGCCAAGGCTGAATTCCTTTTTGTGGGCAATTTGGTTATAGGAGTCCCGGAGTGGGGCTCCAGAGTAGGTGCCAGTGCTCATTTTGCTTACACAGCTGCACCGTGAGAGCGTGGGCAGCTGCAACGTGGGGCCATTTCTTTTCTTGCTGAGGAAGGGGTGAGTTGCACCCCCCATACCCCAGTGCATTCCGCACGTTGTTCTTGCTGCCAAGGCAGCCAAAGGGCCAGTGGAAGGTCCTATCTTTACGCCCTGACATTTGGGACAAAGGGCATCGGGCCCCAGAGAAAGGCCAGTTGGCCGGGGGTCATGTTTGGTCATTTTGCATTCCGGTGGGAGCGCAAAGAGGATGAATGCACTGTGTAGGGTTACTGTGGTGCATTTCTAATGTGATACCTAGTGCATAATGTGTTTATGCTTGTGATGTTTAGGCATAATGTGTTTTACGCCTAAGGTGATGCAGACATAATGTGTTTATGTTGCCAATGCTAACGCTGAGTACAGTATTTTGCCAGTAGTTACTGGTTGTGTTTTATATTTGCTACTTGTGCTTTGTGATGGTTCTGACAGTGGCCCGTTTGGCCCTGTCTTGTATATAATCTCCTGTGAATACTGCCTAGTGCCAGTTGGCACAGTGTATATTGTGGGATTATGTTTCTAATGTGTTTTGGATAATACAAAGGCTATTTTTTATATAACCTTGTGTGGAGTCTCTTTTGTAGTGTGCCTAGTGTGTTGCTGCTGTGTGTGTGTGTTGCGCAAACGCTTTACACATTGCCTCTGGGATAAGCCTGACTGCTCATGCTAAGCTACCAAGGGGGTGAGCAGGGGTTATCTTCAGCGTGTAACTCCCTTGCCCTGACTAGAGTGGTGGTTTCTGCCTGGCTTTGGCGCATGCCCTAGCCAACCAGAAATCCCATTTCTAACATTGGTTGTCAGCGGTGAGGATAGGACTTGCGTTTGCGCAATACCACAGCGACAACTGGTTGCACTACAAACTCTGCATTTAGATAATCACAGGTGTGGGGATTATTTTTCCTGATTTTTATTTCTCCTCAAGTGTCATTTTTGAATTGTATATTCCTGCTTCAGCTCAGACACCTAGGACTCTTGTTTTGCACTGTGGGTTGTGTATCTTGCCAGGATGGGGTTAATCTATAATGAGAATGACCTTTGGGAGTACACTGAGGAGGAGGTGATGAGTTTCTGTAGAGAAGGAGGGATACCGATAGAAGGTAACTTCCACAGAAAACTGTTCCTCTTTGAAGCAATCCGCAGGGGAGTAGTCTTAGAGCGCCACGGGGACCTGTCTGATTATCCCTCTGCATACCTAAGTGGTGGTTATGAGGGAGGTCCTGAAGAGTCTGAAGAGGAGGAAGAAAATGACAGGGCAGGGACGCCAGTAGAGAGTGAGGACCCCATAGATAGGGAGTCCCTTGCTGGGTCCAGTGCCGGGGGCAGTGCCCATCCCTTTCCCTGTCCCCAGAGGAGTGGGTGGACAGGAGGGAAGAAAGGGAGCATCAGCTGGCTTTGGAGAGGCTCAGGTTAGAGCACGCCAAGGAGATAGCGCAGCTGGGTGTGGAGGAGAAAAAGCTAGAGACTGAGAAGGTCTTAGCACAGGAGAGGATGGCAGAGGCAGAGAGGGCCTTCGCCAGGGAGAAACTAGCTCTTGAGGAAAGGATGTCCCCTCAGTGTAGTTTCAGTGGTCTGGATTCACCAGTGAGGGTAGGATCCAGTGGTGGCAGCAAAAGTGAGTCCAGTGCAGGAAGTCCCACTCCCAGATCCCAGAGTATGGTGCCTGGTTCCCAGGAAGAGGGGTACAGGTTGAGGTTCAGGGGCAGTAGAAAACTGTCTCACCAGTCTTGGGGGGGAGTTTGTGGATGTGTGTTGTGATTCACTGGAGGATTGGGTGATGGGTAGCACAGCAAATGATTTTGAAGGGCTGTTCAATCTGGTTGTCAGAGAGCACATGTTCATTAATTGTTTTCCGGGGTTGCGCCACTACCTATTGGAGTGTGAGCTCTCTGACCCCAGGGAGCTTGCACGGAAGGCAGACCTCTGGGTGAGTACCAGAGGGTCTGAAGAGACATTGGGAAGTGACCCTAAGAGGAGTGGCTCAGGTATCTTCCAGCCCAGAGTGGTGGGAGAGGTTCAGAGTAGCCCAGCTAGGTCCCGGTGTAGTGGGAGGGGTGTAGGGACTCACGTCCTCTCTCTGCGGAGAAGGAGTGAGAATGGGATGCGTCCCAAGGTGCCCGAAACTCAGTCTCAGGGCCTGGATGGTTCCTCAAGGGAACACCAGGTAGGGAGCCTAGGCTGTACTAGTAGTCCGTTTGAGGGGGATCTCCTAGTGTCAGGAGAACGTGGAGTGTCTGTAAACAGAGCTCCAGAGGTTCTGGTGTCTGGCGGTGCCGCTCCTAAGTGGAGGGTGCAGAAGTCCAGATGGAGGGGTGAGAGGGGGATGCGTTACCCAGTGGAAGAACCAGTGGGTCAGGGGCCAGCCAGAAGGGCTGAGCCTCCTAGGAGTGACCATGGTGACACCACTTCTGTCCTGGGGGATCTTCGCGCACTGTCAGATGGACAGGGGTCGGGAGATCTGCGCCAGGCAGACTGTCACACAACACGAGTCATGTGTTACCCTCAGGGGGGGCATGCGTGCTCCCAAGGAAGTCCTGGTGCGCCGGGCAGGTGCTCAGCCGCAGGGTTTAGTCCCTGGGTTGGGAGGCCAGGTTCAGGTCCTGCCTGACCTGGAGGGAAGGACGACTGTAAGCAGTGTCCTGACCGGTTTGTCTTCTAGGGGTACCACTCCAGGTGGGAGGGTGCAGAACTCTGGAAGGGGGTGCCTCTGACCCCGGTGCAACCTGAGGGTTTAGACCCTAGGTTGGGAGACCAGTTGCTGGAGAGAGGTCCTGAACTGGTGGAAGAGTTGTGTTCTGAGGGTGCCTCTCCAAGGAGGAGAGTGTGGAACCCTAGAAGGAGAGGTAGGGGGAGGAGAGCCTCGCCCGTGACTTCTGGTCAACCTGAGGGTGCGGACCCTAGGTTGGAGGATCAGTGGCAGTTTAGAACTGCACTGATGAGGGGAAGAGTGGAGAATGGTTACTATGTACCAGGGGTTACTGCCCCCCACTCTGTGAGATGGCAAGGACCAGATACATCTGGATGGCCTAGGGCCTGGTCCTGGCCGAGGACAACTAGGGAGTACCAGTGGGGTAGCTTAGTTGGTCCTGGGAGCTTTGACAGAGGGAACCACATGGGTTCAGAATGGCGTAGAACTGGAGTGTGCCCCTACAGTTGCAGGCCTGCGTCTGTGTTCTATCGCCCAAGGCAGGGAAGCCCATCAAGGTGGTGATTGGTCTACCCTGCGTTTTGGCTGGAAGGGGGTTGTGTTGGACTTGGCCCTTTTTGCAGGGTCATCCCTGAACTTTTTGCCTTCCTCCTAGCCTTTTTTTTCTGACATGGTGTTGGTGGTTTTAGGACTCTGGGCACTTTAGCACTGCTGTCCAGTATAAAGTGCGTGTGCTCTCTATGGTAAACATGGTAAGATTGGTCTACACCTGTTTGGCATATTTAATTTACCTGTCAGTCCCTTGTAAAGTGGTATCTCAGATACCCAGGGCCAGTAAATTAAATGCTACTGGTGGGCTTGCAGCGCTGATTGCGCCACCCACCAACGTAGCCTTTCAAACCTGTCTCAAGCCTCTGCCATTGCAGGGCCTGTGCGCGCAGTGTTACTGCCGCTGTGACGTGACACCTAAAGTGTGTGCCATGTCTGTGACTCCCCTTTTGCTGCATGTCAGTCACCCCTAAGGTAGGCCCTAGCTAGCCCTATGGGCAGGGTGCATTGTAGGTAAAAGGTAGGACATGTACCTTAAGTGTGTGACATGTCCTGGTAGTGACAAACAGCCATTTTGGTTTCTCACTGCTGTGAGGCTGCCCTCCCATAGGAATGCATTGGGGATTCCCTGTTAAGTGTTTCAGTGGTAATTCCTGATATGAGAGGAGCAGCGTGGTCAAGTTTGGTATGTTTAGAATAGTGATAATAAATGCTACGCAATGGTGTGCGCAGATTTATTATACCTATTTTAGAAGTTGGCATTTCTGTGTGCTATGTGTCTGTCTGCCTGATGTGGATTGCATGTCTGGCTTTGGAGTGACAGGGGCTGGTGAGGTGTGTGTGGCTCCAGGGAGGGCAGGGTGAGTCAGCACTAGGCTGAATGGGACACCTGCATTTGGAGTAGTGGGAGGAGTAGTCCCCTGACCCTGAATAAGTCTGTGCCTGCCTAGGTGAATGCTGGCTCCGCCCCCCTGTGGTGTGTCTGATGACGAGCCCCCACCTGACAAAGGGGAAGAGGAGCCTTGTCAACAAAGTGCTCCAAAAAACCCCAGAACCAGCTCAGGCTGTTTCCCCCAAGCCCTGTGCCAAGGGCAGACAAAGGAGAAATGGTGTATAAGTACTGGGGCTGTGACCCCATGAAAGGGTTGTGCTTCCTTGTGCTGTTTGGGGGACTTGCTGCTGCTGGGCCCCAGGCGGAACCACCACGAGGGACAGCCTCCCTGCTGGAGGGCCCTGTGAGCTGGCCTGCCTGGGCCCACCTTGTGCCCCTGAAACTTGGACTGAGCGCCTCTGAGCGCTATATCTCTCTCCCAGGACAGGGAGAGTACTGGAGCTCTGCAGCGCTGGGCTGGAACTGGCTCAGAGGGGATCCCGGCTTGGGGATTCCCCTGTGTTCCCAGGAGTGGAGCGGGAGCCCACTCCGCATTTTTGTGCCCTGCTGAGGGGCAGCCGCTTCAAGAGCAGCGACCCGGGAGAAGCGCGGCCCAAGAGGAAGCCAGGCAGCCGTGCCTGGTTGGGGGCGTGGCCTGAGTTCCCCCAAATTGAAAGGAGAATCCAGGCGGGAGCCTACCCCGCGCTGGAAGGTGCCGAAGGAGCAAAGAAGAGCGGGAGCCCACCCCGCTATTCTGCCCGTTGGAGCAGGAGCCCACCCCGCATTTGCGTTTATTTAGAGGCGGGAGCCCACCCTGCACTGGAGGAGCCGCTGCGAGCGGCGAAAACGGAAGTCAGGCGCACGTGCCTGACTGTGGGCGGGGCCTGAGCAATTGGTGAAGACCGAAAGTCTGCGCACGCCGGAGCGGGGCTCCCGTGAGGAGAGGGAGAGCCCCGCGTGTCCCATGGTGACCGGCGAGAGGAGGGGCGTTCAGCGCGCAGTCTGTGCGGCTGAGGAGGCCCGGAGATCGCCACTGCGGGAGTCTGGTCACGGCGGTCGGGAAGCGGAGGGAAGCAGCACTCTCCCCCTCGCCCAGGAATGAGTCGCCCCGTGAGTGGGGCTGAAGTCTGCGCCTTATTTATGTGCGGGGGGCTCTCTCAAGCTTTGTTGGTGCCAGAGCTGCACCAGAGGTGCCCCGGTAAAGGGGGCACTTTGATTGCTAGAGTCCCGACGCGACGGACTCGCGGGGCACTGAAGTGCCAAGGCTGAATTTCTTTTTGGGGGCAATTTGGTTATAGGAGTCCCGGAGTGGGGCTCCAGAGGCACCGTAGGTGCCAGTGCTCATTTTGCTTACACAGCTGCACCGTGAAAGCGCGGGCAGCTGCAACGTGGGGCCATTTCTTTTCTTGCTGAGGAAGGGGTGAGTTGCACCCCCCATGCCCCAGTGCATTCCGCACGTTGTTCTTGCTGCCAAGGCAGCCAAAGGGCCAGTGGAAGGTCCTATCTTTACGCCCTGACATTTGGGACAAAGGGCATCGGGCCCCAGAGAAAGGCCAGTTGGCCGGGGGTCATGTTTGGTCATTTTGCATTCCGGTGGGAGCGCAAAGAGGATGAATGCACTGTGTAGGGTTACTGTGGTGCATTTCTAATGTGATGCCTAGTGCATAATGTGTTTATGCTTGTGATGTTTAGGCATAATGTGTTTTACGCCTAAGGTGATGCAGACATAATGCGTTTATGTTGCCAATGCTAACGCCGAGTACAGTATTTTGCCAGTAGTTACTGGTTGTGTTTTATATTTGCTACTTGTGCTTTGTGATGGTTCTGACAGTGGCCCAATTGGCCCTGTCTTGTATGTAATCCCCTGTGAATACTGCCTAGTGCAAGTTGGCACAGTGTATATTGTGTGATTATGTTTCTAATGTGTTTTGGATAATACAAAGGCTATTTTTTATATAACCTTGTGTGGAGTCTCTTTTGTAGTGTGCTTAGTGTGTTGCTGCTGTGTGTGTGTGTGTTGCGCAAACGCTTTACACATTGCCTCTGGGATAAGCCTGACTGCTCGTGCCAAGCTACCAAGGGGGTGAGCAGGGGTTATCTTCAGCGTGTAACTCCCTTGCCCTGACTAGAGTGGTGGTTTCTGCCTGGCTTTGGCGCATGCCCTAGCCAACCATAAATCCCATTTCTAACACGGATGCAAAGCGGCATTCTAATAAATGTAATGCTATTCATATGTTTACATGCCCATTTGACAAGCTGTGGTGTCCATGTCATTATTTGGCGTGCATATTTAGATTTCCAATTCATCAATTGGCTTTTGACCAATATAAGGGCAAGATCAACTAGTGCATAGTTCTCTTTATTCTTTTTACCGTTACTCACCAAGTTTGGAAAAGCAGGTTTTGGGGATACAGTGGTGTCTTGCCTCAAATCAGTTGATCCTGTATAGTCATGGACCCCTTCAAAGTAGTACAAATAGGTGGGCAGGACCAGAACATGTGCATCAAGTCAGCCTCTTTCGCACAACAGCTAGGGCATACATCCGGTACAAGGAACAGGTTGCGTAGGTGGTTGGGTATGGTATAACCACAGTATAGTATATTATAATAAATCAGAAAGGATCTGGCATTTCTAGAGATCAGACGCAGTAGCACACCACATCTCCCACCCATATCAGTGGTCACTTGTCTCGCAGAGACATAAACAACATTTTACATATGGTTAGCATGGCACTGTACAGTTGTTTCACTGTTCTCCTACCATTTCAATGTGCCAGTAAAATCATTAGGACCACACGTGTTTGGAATGCAGCCCTCTCCAAAGCCCAATATTTCTTAAAAAGTTCAGTTGAAACGCAGAAGAGCAGGAATTGTCTGTCATTATATTGTGTTGGTAAAATAATTGGGTTATTAATTGAGGAGGATGTGAGTCCTTCCCAAGTAATTCAAAATTATGTGAGGTCCAACAAGTTCAATAAATAAACTGGGGGTCAACCCCTGATAGCTATAGCACACAGAAGACAGGCTTGAATGAAAGTGCGTAAAGTATTTAGCAGTAGCAAAACAATTTAAAAGTCGAAACACAACACACTAAAAATTCCACAACCAATTTCTAAAAGTAGAAAAAAATTATGAGAAAGATAACACCAAAACAACTAAAGTCCAATAAGGGGAGCCAGAGATAGTGTTTTTTTTTAAAGTTTTAGAGCTAAAAGCACCAAGAAAAGTAGCAATTAAAAGTCAGTGTTCGCAGTTGACCAGGACCTAGGTTTGATTTCAGGCAGACCGCAGTGATGCAAAGGTCGGATACCCCAAGCAAGTCATCCCAGCCAAAGGTTTTACCTTCAGACTTTGTCTCAGAAATGGAATCCAATATCCTCCAGTAGGAGAGGGTTGTAGGCTGTATCCGGGAAAGTCCTCTTGAATTGGATAGCTGGTGGAAGAGGTCCAGCTGAAGCTATTGGTCTTGGTGGCAAAAGCTTGGAACAGGAAAATTCGGATTTCATAGCCAGCAACGTCCTCTCATCTGGTGGATATTTTTCGCACCTTCGCCCAGTCAAGATTTCTACCTTCTGACTTACTCCCTTTTTTTGGAGCTCATATTCTTTCCATGGATAGAACCTGGACGCTGTATCAAATGAAATCTTGTCGAAGTTGGGCCTTTTCCTGCGATGCCTGCTGAAGCTCAAGCAGTCTTTGGATTCCAAATATTTTTTAAGCCTTACCTTTTCAGACTTTGTGGAGCTGGTCTTCTTGGTCTCTTCTGAGGCTCACAGAACCACAAGAACAGTGCTTAGGGGCCAAGACTCACTCCTGAAGAGGCCCCCAGCAGGGTGAGGTATAGGTCCAGTTGCTACCGGTCACCTGGGCATTCCAAGAAAAGGCCTCTTGCAGCTTGTTGTGCCCTTGTAGCCAAACAAGGTGTAAGCCAATTGACCCTTGGAGTCCACTTCAGTTCTCACATAGGTCACAGACTGCAGCACCAGTACTCTTCCCTTCTCCCTCAGTTCCAAATGTGTTCTGATGAGCTGTGGGTGAGATACAACTTTTTTAGGATTCACTAGCCAGTGGGTGGTTTGACTCCCAGACACTCCCTAACCAATGAAAACAAGTTCACATGGGTTCAACTCTTTTGCAGCACATCCTGTTTGCCTTACTGTACACTATCCCATCGTGCTCTTTTCTGAGGCATATCCAATATGTAAAACCCTGAAGGCTGCTAGTGTACCAGTCAAGGGTGTGTTTCAGGAAATGAGCAGTCCCCTCCTCCTCAACTGCACCAAAATGGTTTTGGGAACAGCTCCCCCTCCCTCTGGGCTAGTGCCTCACTGGCTACAGATGGCCCAGAAAACTAAGGCTTCTCTTCCCCAGGTCTCTCTTTACACTTAACTATTTATTGGCAGGCTTCACCCTGGTCGCTTGCATGTTAATGAAGTTCAAAGAATCCTCTCTAGCTGCCCCTCCTGAACTGATGGGAGTCACATACCTCACACCCAGGTTGTCCTGCCAAAAGGCCGAAACCATTGTTTCTGCGCTAGGAGCAGGGTTGATACCTAATTAAGCGGAAGCACTGTCATGGGACAGCTGCTGGCAAACTAATGCTAATTAGCCACTTAAGGTTCAGGCAAGCAAATTCTAACTTTAAAAAAAGTTACTTTTCTTAAATAGGTATTAAAAATCTGACTTCACCAGTGAATTACATTTTTAATAAACATTCAAAATAATGGTTGAATCACTCCCGTAGCTTGTCTTAAACCAAAGATAGCTGAGTTATGATTTTTATTCGGACCTTTCGTTTTTCCCATAGGACAGCTACAGCCCTATCTTCAGGGGGCATTCCCTCATTTAAATTGGGGCGTGCCCCATACAAAAGAGGGAATCCCCTTGCCTCTGTGCCCGTATCATATTACAGATGCGGGTGCAGAGGCAGAGAAGCTCTCAGGAGGCGCACTGATAGTGCGCCAGCTACAAGGTGCCGCACTGTCAGTGCACCCCCCTGAGAGCAGCCCTCTGGAGCAGGGAAAGGGGGTCCAATGGACCCCCCAGACATCCCCTTGCAGGTGGGTGCAGTCACTGACTGCACCCGTTTGCAAGGGGATCTCGAATCCCCTTTCGAAGTGCAGGCAGGTTGCCACCTGCACTGTGAAAACATGGAGCGGCTTCAATCAAAGCAGCCGCTCCGTTTTTCATAGGAATGCGCTGTCCCCAGGGCAGCACGAGTTTGCGGCTGCCTGAGGGCAGCGCATTCATCATAATACAGCGCATTTTCCTTCATTGCATGAACTAATTGGTTAAATTCAAATTGGCGTACTTTATTTTCCAGTAAGGGCACACTTTATGGTATAGGAAAATACAACAATGGCATTGAAAAGTTAAATGTCACCTTTAGGGTGCAGTACATGTTGAGCCATCTACTAGGCTGACAAAGAAAGCATTGTTCCATGCTTAGTTAGTAGCCTGACTGCTACAACTTTTAAACCTGCAGGCAAACCTTTCAAAATGCACTTTTTGATGGGATGGAGCCATATTTTTTAAATAACGTCATCCCTAAGTAGGCCTGGAAGAAGAGTCCCTAGTATTTGAAAGAGATGCATGCAGGAATTTTGTGTTGGTATGTACCTACAGTGACTTGCCACTAAAAGCCTTTTTAGGTCGAGCCTCGAGTAGCGCGCAAGCGCTGCTTAGAGGCGAAGACTTTTAGTAAGCGAGTTTGAAAAGCAGTCCCAAAAACGCTCGTGCGTCGTGGCTGGCCTTTTTGGGATGGGTACGCGCGGCAAACATGTGTTTCCAATTATCGTGCCCAGACGCGGGCGCGATAATTGGAAACACATGTCTGCCGCGCGTACCCATCCAATGGCCAGCCACGACGCACGAGCGTTTGGTCAGCTCTGCAGGCTGCCGCGCTCGCTCGCCCCCGCTCCTCTGTTGTTCAAGTGGTTCCTGGCCCCTTCAATGTGTGCGGTCTATAGCTTGTTTAAATGAGCTTTCACTTTTGTGCTTTTTTTTCTATCAGTGTTCCTAACGTGCTTTAACTTACTTTTTTGTTCGTGCTTTTTCACTCGCTGTGTTTATGTATGCGCAGCTCATTAACAGGCACTACACGCGTGCATATGGCGGCTTCTCGTCATGCGCTGCACATGTGCAGAAAGACTCCTCAACAAGCCCCGCATCTGTGCACTGCATACTCCCGGACACTACAACCGACAGGGGCTGGACATGCTAGCAGGCACTGCCGGGGAATAAGACAAAGCACTGCACAAGTGCAGGACAGTTCCTCAGAGCAGCTCAAGCTTGCTGCCGGCGTCAGTGACCTGGTCCCCGCAACTGTACAGGCTGCGGCCATCAGTCCGACCTCAAATTCCTCCTGCCTCGGCTACTCTGTCCACAGTACGCCTCGGTGTGGTGCTCAGAGAGCCCCCTTGTCCACCACGTACACCCACCCCCCTTTCCCAATCCATGGAACACTCCAAAAACGTGCCTCCCCCGCCGCCCCCCTCCAAGGCCCAGGTGCTGCACAAGGCAGGCGCAGACAATGCAGGGCTGGCAGATGGGTGGGAAGGTTCCTGGGCTGGCGTCAGGCTGTCTGATGGCTCCGGCCTCCTCCCTCGGCCCTTTCCTTTCTGTGTAGCTGCATGCCACACAATCCGCCCATCACCCTCCCTCCCTCGCAGTATCAAAGCATGTTGTACTTATAGCCGTCTTCGTTCTACATATTTATTGTGTTTGTGGCTCTCGCGGTAGCAAAGCATGTTTTTGCGTCCCGCCTCTGCTAACCCTGTCCGTGAGCAGAGGGACCCTCTCTGCCCCTAACCCTGCAGAACCTCTTGCCCTCCTAGGTTGGGCCACGTCTGCAGTCTCAGCAAAGAGGCCAAGGCGCGGTGCATGGGCGTGTGTCCGGCGCAGAGTGTCAGCATCTCACCGTGCCAGTGCAGAGAAGCAGGGTGACTGGCTGCCTTCAGCAGCTGGTGCAGGGTGACTGGCTGCCTTCAGTTGGCATCTCATCATGCCAGTGCATAGCAGCAGGTGACTGGCTGCCTTCTAAATTCTTTGGACGCACATCAATTTAATATTGAAAAAAGAGTACTCCAAATTTAGTTTCCTCAAACCATCTTGTAAATCAATGGCCATTGATTTCCCATTTAATCCAAAGATCACGCATCACCTGAGTGCATGCATTAGTGCATGAGGCCTGTTGCATAGTTCAAGTCACCACCTCCCGTTTGATGGACCAGGTTCCCGCCTTGGCTGGCACCCATTGCCTTGCTGCCTTCCATGTCTCCTTCGCACCCACCACATCTCTGTCGTTAATGCTTATCCTTCTCACAGGGCATGCAGGGTGGAATTATTCTGGTCCTGCCGCTGATACATAAAATGTGACCGGCTGCTGAATGTACTTTCTGATGTTTGTAACCTCGCAGCTTGTGTGCTGCATGGCTAAACACTTATAAGATACCAAAGGCGAGACCTATTGGCTATGCCAATGCTTGTTCAATGTAGAAGGGCAAGCAACCATCTCTCTATTCCTCCTTTTTGTGTGCCAAGCTTTGGAAGCAACTTTTTTTCACAACAGATCTCGTTCCAGCTGTTGTCCAGGAGCACCCTGAAAATTAGTGGTGGGCAAGCAACTAAATTCTAAGAAAGGGCCACACCAGGGGTGTAGCTTGTGTCTAAGTGCCAAAGGACAAACCGTGCTGTCAGACAATTCAGCATTTCAAATCATGCAGCAATTGTTTTGCAAAAATATGATAAAGGCACTTTACAATGAAAAAAAAGGTTTTCATCTGTAGGTGTCTTATGTATACGTATATGAGTATAACATTTCATGAAGAGGCATTTATTGAAAGTAATATTTAAACAAGAAAAATTCAAGAACTCCCCCACACCCAGACAACATTGACACGAGTTACCCAAGACGTGCAGGGTCGTGCTGGGACAGAAATAGGCCCGGGCACCAAAATGAAAGTGGCCCCTCATTAGTGAATTAGATAGCTAAAAAAAGTGGCTCATGTTCGCAAATTGGGGCACTTTTGAACTTGCAACGACACCCTGTACAAGTGTTTTGCAATGTATGGAAGACTGCTTAAATTTGAACTTGCTGCAGGCAATGTTTATGGTAGAGCATCCGTCCATCATCTTCTTATATTTGCTATGTTTGCCCTAAGTGGCCAAGGGTATGCCCAGACGTGGGCCCCTGGCTCACTGTGCCATTGGAGTCAGGCTAGCCTGGCTGATGACCGGTCCCTGGATGCTTGTTTTCAGTCCAGGGAGGACCTGGCCTGGCAGTTCGGGCGGAACTATTCCCATGGGGAGCAGGGTGAGGACTGATTTGCATATGGCTGGGTCCAAACTTGAGTGGCATGTTGAGCAAAAGAACAATGGATTCAACCCATATCTCTTGACTGGGGACGAGTGTTTGAAATGTTTCAGCACTTCGTCCATCATCTTGTGTTTGCAATGTTTCAGGGAAATCAATGGTAAAAACCATAGAACAAGCTCACAAACAGCCAAAATACGGCCCACACATTGACCTGGCAACCCTATAGGCCAGCCCCACCGTGAAGACGTGTCAGTTTATAATGTGAACAAGTGAAGCAAGATTGTTTTATATTCGCAGTCCACTTGCGAAGTTTTTGTAGACTATTTGCTCTGAAATTGGCAGGTCAAAGAAAATGGTATTTTGTAGTAAAGCAATAAGCCGTAAATCACCCAGTTTAGCCAATCAATCAATCAATCACGGCATTTATAGAGCGCGCTACTCACCCGGGAGGGTCTCAAGGCGCTGGGGGAGGGGGTAAGTTACTGCTCGAACAGCCAGGTCTTGAGCTGCTTCCTGAAGGAGAGATGGTCCTGGGTTCGCCGAAGGTGAGTGGGGAGGGAGTTCCAGGTCTTGGCTGCCAGGTAGGAGAAGGATCTTCCTCCGGCGGTGGTTCTGCGGATGCGTGGTACGGTGGCGAGGGCGTGGCTGGTTGATCGTAGCTGGCGTGTGGGCGTGTAGAAGGTCATGCGGTCGTTGAGGTACTTTGGGCCCAGGTCGTGGAGGGCCTTGTGTGCGTGGGTGAGGAGTCTGAACGTTATTCTCTTGCTGACGGGGAGCCAGTGCAGGTCTTTCAGGTGTCCGGTGATGTGGCTGTGTCGGGGGATGTCCAGGATGAGTCGTGCGGAGGCGTTCTGGATGCGCTGGAGTCTTTTGAAGTTTGGCTGTGGTTCCGGCGTAGAGGGTGTTCCCATAGTCCAGTCCAGCCAAGACTTGAATCCGGGATTTGAGCCCAGGTTACCTGGTTACCAGTGGTGGCTGCCATCTACAGTGGGGGGGGTGGAGCACGCCTGTATAAAATTTAAAAAAAAACACACATCTTACTCAACAGGACGTCCTCGCTCCGGACGTCCTCATTGCTTCTGCAGCCCGGCCAGCAGGAAACCCCCTTGACCAATCAGAGCAATGCTCTCACCAGAATGAGAGCAGCACCGTGATTGGAGGGAGCTGCCTCACTTGGCGCTCCACAGCACTCTGGAGGCATGCACTTGCTTTAAACCCAGCTGTCTTAAAAAGAGATGTTTAAAGTGCTCATGTGTGGCCAAAAAGACATGCACACTTTAAACAGTGCATACACATCCCACTCTCCTCCCTGCTGTTGTCACTCAGCAGCAGCCCCACCCCGTCCTGAATCTCTGTTTGGGACAGAGATGAAAAATAAAATGGTAACAAATTACCATTTTATTTTTCCTCTCTGAAGCATTTAAGTGGGGCGACGCTCCTCCGCACCAACCGAGGAGCTGCTCCTGCTTACATTGTACAATTCAGGGATGTGAAGTGCAGGTGGCTTCAGACAGGCTGTTCTTTCACTTTGTTTGATCTCCAGTTTCTGTGGAAATATTCTAAACAGAAAAGGACTCATTTAAATCTTATGACTAGATTAAGCTTGCCTCCGTTTAGCAGATTTTTTCATATAAAAATACATGCATCAAAAGGGCAGTGCCTGGGATACTTGCATCGAGAGGGGCAGTGCCTGGGATCAGGGCCGGTTCTAGGATTTGCGGGGCCCTGGGCCCAAAGGGAATGTGCGAGGCCCCTCTAATTTACATAAGTGACCCCTTGCAAGGAGACCATTCAGAGACACTGCGGGAGGCCCATTGTCCAGCATTTTAGCGCCCCCACAGTTTTAACTTTCAGTCCACAAGCAATTCTCACACCTTCAGCCCAATAGGTGTGAGAATTGCTTGTGGGCTAAAAGTTAAAACTGTGGGGGCGCTAAAATGCTGGCCAATGGGCGTCCCGCAGTGTCTCTGAATGGTCTCCTTGCAATTGGGACAAGAGGAAGCGTCTCCCTCCCCTAGGCCTCCAGACACCATCCCTGAGAGGCCCGGGGAGGGGACCCCTCCCATGGACCCTAATTGCAAGGAGACACCTTTCTTTTAGTTGGATCAGCAGGGAAACAACAGGACAGACGATCGGTGCGGGGCCCCATGCTGGTAGGCTGAGTGCGAGGCCCTGGGCAGCAGCCCACACTGCCCATGCCTAGCGCCGGCCCTGCCTGGGATACTTGCATCGAGAGGGGCAGTGCCTGGGATACTTGCATCGAGAGGGGCAGTGCCTGGGATACTTGCATCGAGAGAGGGCAGTGCCTGGGATACTTGCATCGAGAGAGGGCAGTGCCTGGGATACTTGCATCGAGAGAGGGCAGTGCCTGGGATACTTGCATCGAGAGGGGCAGTGCCTGTAATACTTGCATCGAGAGGGGCAGTGCCTGTAATACTTGCATGTGCTGTATTTGGGCTCGTCAGTTCACATGTTGCAAGGGCCTAGCTAGCGCCAGGCTCAACTTTTGCTTGGCTCACACACCTCTTCTGTAATGCCCATGCATACCTATCAACTCACATGGTGCCACAGTGTGACACACGATATCAGCTCCCATCACACGTCCTCCCGGTGAGGAGCCAATATCACACTGTGGCAGGGAAAACGAGCTGAAAACCACTGTAAATAGTGGTTTTCCAGCTCGTTTTCGAGAGGCTTTGAACTGCCCACGTCCATTAAGGGGTGTGAAAACACCCCAGGACATCGGCACCAGCCTCAGCAAGCTTATTTTATTTTGAGGGAGGAGGGGACTTGGGGTTCAAAAGTGCCTCCTAGATACTTCTCGGCACGAGGCCTGCGCCTTTCAAGGCCCCGCCCCCTCTTCACACTGAGAATGTTCTTCCGGGGAGCAGGTATGCCCCAGCCCAATTCACATGACCTATCTTCCGCCCTCTTGCTGTGTGGCCCCCCCCCCCCCCCCGAGTATTTTGCGCAGCTTATTTCAATTGTGATAACAACACTGCAAATGGAACCGTCAAAGCAGAAAACAATGAAAACAAAAATAAATATTGCGTTGGCAAAGAGTGTGGTGCAGATATTCTGCGGAACCCCTTTAAAACAAACACTGCTTTGTAAATCAGTCAGTTTTACTGAACCACTCGCGGGAAAGCTGCTTGAGCGCGGAAGGGCTTCGCGTGGTTGGCAGCAGAGGCGGCGCCTTTTTCTGGCTTGTGGAACAGCCATCTTTGGAGCAAACTCTCCCTCTGGCGGTAGAAAAGTTCCTTGCAGATTTACTACTTTCATAAGACATTTTTGATACTGAATTAGAAGCACAAGTCTGTTCTTCAGGTTAACCAAAAACTCATAGGACCAGGTACTATTCTGTGCCTGTCTCTAATTAGAGAAATATGCAATTATATTCGAGTCTATTGGTAATGAAAGCTCTGCATAACCAGGTGGAAAGTGTTATTCAATTAATAAACGTATTGCCCTTTTAATTTTTTTTATATATGAACATTCTTGAACATACGGGACAAAAAGGGTGAATGTAAACAACATAGATGACATATATATCTCTGCTAAATACATGCTTGACTTCAACTCATACATACAATGTGGAATATTGAAATTGGAAACTTTCGGGCCTTGATATCAGATCCAGTGAATAAAGATAACACCTCGCCCGTCTTTGCAGCTGATTTTTTTTTACATTTCCATTAGGCTGTTGAAAAACTTTTATTGTCTACAGAACATTCCGTTTTTTGTGGGTCATGACCTGAGTTGAGGTGCGTACCTATAGGAAGTCTTCACCCTCTCGTCGCTCCGTAGTAAAAGCCCAGCCTGTCCCAGTAGTGATCTCTCACATGTTGGTCTACATTTGCACACCAAAAGAAATGGCATACATTTAAGACTGGCCACGATGTTCACCTTTTTCATGTCAGCGACTGGTATGGAATTGGACGAAAACGTGTTGTACTTCAGTTTACTAATTCGGCCACAGATTTTCTACAGCTTCTTTAATCTGTTTAATGTAATAACGACGGGCCTTCACTGTCTTTTACAAAACCTCTTATTTGAACTTCACTTGTTCGTTTGGTTGTGCAAGTTCGTGGAGTTTTATTTGACTGGGATGGGTGGGGCTTCAGAGATGGAGGGACAGGACTGAGGGCAGAGAAGAGAGCTGAAAAAAGAAAAGCGTCTGCTGCAGAACTAACCAAAAGCAGTTGTCAGAGAAGGGCGGTAGGGGGCGAGAGTGCGGCGGTCTTTCAGCAATATAATGATGACGTCAGAAGCTGGTGGGATAACCAGGGCTTTAAGTGAGATGAAAAAACGGGGGGGGGGGGGTGTCTCTCAAAGGGGCGTGGTCAATGTAATTAAGGGCGTGGCTTAAAAACATGTACGCTAAAAATCTGTGCTTAGCAAAGTTTGCCACCCGACTTGTATTTTGCTGTTTCTGTCATTGCATCCATATATATGATAAAACAAGTAACATCACACCTACAACAAGTCAGGACTATTGGCTTTGTCAATGGTTGTTAGTTTATTTATTTTATTTTATTCATTTGAAAAGTTTTATATAGCGCTGGCTAGACCCGGAGGTATCAGAGCGCTTTACATGAGGTAGGACATTGTTTCAGAACATTGTTACATAGTTACATCAGTTTCTGGAGCGTCGCATCACATAGAAAGGGAGAGAGTATAACAATAGTTACAAGAGTTACTGAAGCATAGCATAACAGAAAAAACAGGCAAGGGAGAAAGTACTTCAGGGGACGCAGAAAAGGTCAGGCTGGAAAAGGGGAGGTAGACAATGAATCACGGAGGGAGGAGGCGGGGGAGGGAAAAGAAACCCAACGGGGGAGACGAGGAAAACAATGTCCGATGTCCGGCTGGGTAGGTGACGGCCGAGGGGTGAAACTAGAGCCAAACTCCTCTATAGCTGCATAGGACAGCTCCACCAAGTATCGGCCAAGGTTGCTCGGGCACCGTGGTACGTACAGACAGTTTAAGGTTTCCGCCTAGGGGGCAGACAATGAATCACAGAGGGAGGAGGCGGGGGAGGAAAGAGAAACATGACGAGGAAAACAATGTCCGATGTCCGGCTGGGTAGGTGATGGCTGAGGGGTGAACCAGAGCCAAACTCCTCTATAGCCGCATAGGACAGCTCCACCGGGTATCGGCCAAGGTTGCTCGGGCCCCGCGGAACGTACAGACAGATTATGGTTGCCGACTGGGGGGCATCGCCAAAAGTTCCATTGAGAGCACCAGTCACGGTGTACGGTGCTACGATCCCAGTGGTAGTGGGACCACTCCCAATCTTCTACTGAGTGTGTCTCCCTTGCCACTGTGTTCACTCTCAGAGAGGTCTCTAAACCCCCGGAGAGCAAATGCTGGATCCCTCACCCACAAGGGGAGAAAGAGTGCTTTTGTGGAAGGCCCTCTGCGTAGTTGCATAGGATACATAAGCAGCAACTATGGCTTGTATATAATATTGAAAACGCTTCCACTTAAAGCCCTGGTGACACCACGACAATGTTGCTGCTCCTGAGTTTCAAAAAGAGAAGGGAAATCCAGAGAGAAAATGACTCTCTTTAAAGGATTTCCCTTCCCCTACAACGCTCACCTGGCATGACGTCATGCCGTAACTTCTCCACTAGTGCTACAGTCCAGAAAAAAACGGACCGCCTGTGCCAGGGCACAAAACAGAGCCCGATAGAGACCCGTTTCGAGGCCCCCTTTAAAAAACTGCCTGTGCTCAGCACCGGTGAGACTCTGCCCACTTAAAGCCCTGGGGATAACAGAGGATAGTTGTTGGATGTAGAACTTGACAGATTCCTCGCCTGTTCACATGGACTGTAGCCAAGCAGAGCGAACAAGGTAAGGGCAGTGTGTGTGTGTGTGGCGAGGGAGTTCCCATCATCTAGCCACCGCTTCCATTTCCTTCCCTGTCCAACTGGGAAATGGCTGACCTCAGAGGAGGTCCTCCTCAGAGGAGGAGGTGGCAGCTTTGGCATTGAGTACACGAGTGAGTCTGCAGGAGGGGTAGGTTCGGATGGGCATGGACACTGGAGACCGCCTCATAAAAGCATTCATACAAGATGGGAAATTAGACGAGGAGAGGCACCGTTCGAGGCCGTGCACCTCACACTGATTTTTTTTTTTTTACCACACTTTATTGGGTTTTTTAAAGTTTTGCATCTTATAGAGACATAGGTACATACAATAAATGTTTTATAGTAATATGTAAAGCAGTTACATTGATGAATCAAGTAGGGATCTTAATTTGTTACACTAAACATGACTTATGACATCCTGTATTAGTCGTAGACAACTCTGTTGTAGCTGCAAACGGGAATCTGTTTACCTATACAGGTGTAGTAGCAGTATTAACAAAGAAAGGAAATTAAACAGTGTTATTTGTCTCCCCCCTCCCACCCAACTTCCCAACTCTACTGGCCCTTCTCCATCGCACATTGTGGTCAATAGGCTGCGACTCGTGTATCACCACTAACACCAGCGGGGGGTAGTACATATGTGCATGGTAAAGTTGTGTAACAGAACTATGCTCAGGGTTTCTTGTTTGCGCAGGGGACTGATCTATTGAACGTGTCTATTCTTCCTGCGCATTGGGGACAGGTGCAGATTCGAGTGCCTTAAATGCTTCTATTATTAGGTCCCAGTCCATCGAGATTAGTTTTTTCCGTAGCCCCCGGGCTTCTTCTCGTCGGATGGCAGCACTTTCCACGCTACCCCACCTCACCACCTCCCCGTGCCACGCATAAACTGTCGGGGATTTAGCTGACTTCCACCTCATTGAACGTTTAGCTATAAGTAGTGCTAGGTCGGTGAAACGTAGTTGCACTTTATGGGTTTTCTAGCGCCGGAACATACCCAGCAGACAGCTGTCGGCCGTTTCCGGTATTGGTAAACCGGTCGCCGAGTTAATGTTCGAGATTATTGTTTTCCAGAATTCTGTGAGCACAGGGCATAGCCATAGCATGTGTAGTAGATTGGCTTCCGCCGTCTTAGATCTAGGGCAGTGGTGTTGTGTGGTCGGGAACATTCTTTGCAAGCGGTGTGGGGTAAGGTATGGCCTATGTACTATCATATATTGAATGAATTTAAATTTGGCATTACGGGATACTTTTCTTGGGTATTCTACTAACACACCCCATTCTTTATCAGTTAGTTCTTTCCCAAGGTCTCTGGCCCATTTAGTGCGTACGTCTGTAAGGGGAGTCCCTGTATGCGCCCTAATGCCTTCATACAACCATCTCGTGAGGTGACGTCCTTCCCCCATTAGATAAACCGCCCGCACCAATTAGTGTTTTGGGGGTTCCACCCTAAGTGGAGCCCAGTGCTTTTTGGTATAGTGGAGAATTGCAGTGTGTGTTAGATATAGAGTCTCCGGTACCCCATTCTGTCTGGTGAAAGTTCCGTGGTCCATTAGGGTCCCGTTGTCAAACAACGCTCCCACTGTGGTGATCCCCCCCCTCATTCCAGGCAAGGATTCTCCTTTTAGTGATTAGGCCGGTGGGTGTGGGGATTCCTAATAGTGGTGTGTTATCCGCATATGGGGGCATCTGCGCGTGTAGTGCAGTGTCTTCTTCCAGTAAGTAAGCGCAATACGTAATAGTGTCGGGGCACCCGGTGGTATGGTAGCCCGTGGTAGCAGCAATGTATGCAGGATACTGCGGTCAATGTCTCGGGTCGTGTATCCTAATTCATGCAGGTTACGTCCCACAAGCCAGTACGACAGCCATTGGAGTTGGCTCGAATAACAGTATGCGCGGAGATCAGGTGCGCCCAGCCCGCCCTTATCTGTGTCCAATTGCTGTTTAGTTAGTCCCACCCTGCGGCGGCCGTTTCCCCATATCAGATCTGATAGTAACGTGTCTAGTGATTTAAATACAAGAGTGGGGATTACTACCGGCAAGTTTGTAAAGAAATATAGCAGTCTCGGGAGGACCACCATTTTCGATATTGCCACTCGACCCATCACAGATAGTGGCAGTGAGGTCCAGAAGATTGTCTGTGATCTAAGTGCCCTTATTGCTTTGTTTAAATTTCCTTCTATGAGATCTTGCGAGCTTCTGTAAATTTGGATGCCTATGTACTTGAAGGTGTGCTGTGCTACAGAAATGGAGAGTTGCCCAAACGGTATTGCATTTGGGCGTTCACCAGGGCAGAAGAAGAAGGCTTGAGATTTTGTATCGTTTATGGTGAGGCCCGAGATTTGTGCAAAGTGTGAAAAAATCACCGGTGCTGGTGCTAAGGCGGTGGTCAAGTCGTTAGTATATAAAATAATGTCGTCCACATAGGCAGACAAAACATGCGTGGAGTTACCCAGCCTGATGCCCATCCGCTCCGCGGGCGATCGCAGCTTAATGGCCAGGGGTTCTAAGGCAAGCACAAATAGCAGGGGGGATAGGGGGCAGCCCTGCCGAGTACCTCTGCCAACAGGATATGCACGCGAGATGTGATTACCAGTGCGGGCTCTCGCTGTAGGGGCGGAATATAGTAGTTTTACCCACTTCAGGTAGGCTGGTGGTATTCCGAATTTTTCAAGCGCTTGGACCATATAATCCCATCTGAGGGTGTCCAATGCCTGCCTTAGATCTAACGTAATGCAGCAGGCGTTATGGTGGTCTGCAAGCATTGATTCTATTATGTGGTAGAGCCTCCTGATATTTAATGAAGTGTTACGCGCTGGTACTAATCCGCATTGGTCGGGGAGGACCAACTTGTGTATATATGGGAGTAGTCGGCGGGCTAGGATTTTGCTCAATATTTTGTACTCCGTCGCAAGGAGTGAGAGGGGCCGGTATCCCGAAATGTCTGATGCCAAGCGACCCGGTTTAGGAAGGGATATTACTAAGGCCTGCATTGTGGTGGTAGGGAGTATTCCCGTGTCGAGTGCAGATTGGTAAAGTCGTTCTAGCTGCGGTACCGCACCTCACACTGATAACGAGCTTTTGCAGAGTGCGGCGGACCACATTGTCAAATTTAATGTGTCTACTGCCTCCTCACTCAGCACATCTGATGGGAGGCGTCATTAAGGCAGGGAGAGTTAAAGAGCATGCATCTCTAGTAGCCAAGGCGAAAGAGCCAGCAAACCAATCCTCCTACATGTCAAGTTCCCAGATTGTCTCCTGTCCGGCAGAACAATAGAGTGGTTGTTGGCAGCGGGGGAACAGGTGAGCACCGTAGGCCCTGCGGTGCACGGGCCCTTAGGAGCCGTAGTATGTGTTGAAGAGGGTTGCATGTAGGGCCTGAGTTGCCGCCTTCAAGGCACACGCTGCAAGCTGTGTCATGTTGCGTCGTGTCGGTTACGGAGTTAGCGGTGAGTGCGGGGCTCTTTGGGGGCCATGGCTCTTTCCCCCTGGGTGGCACCTTTCCGGCCGGTTGGCCCGTCTTCCTGGCTGAGCGTGGCGCAACTATTGCGGTACCATCGCCCAAGGCTGGGAGGGGGAGAACATTTTGAGCAGCGGGGGTGTTGATCACAGCACCGTTCCGGGTCTGGCCATAATTGGTAATGTGGGCGGTGCTGCTAACATGCTCCGCAGGGCTTTCATGAATTATTGAATCAAGCACATGAGCCGGGAAGGGTGTAGGATGCGGGTTCGGTCATGTGAGTAAATAATGCATCTTCACACGCACAGGCTGGCCAGTTCCATCTCTTGGGAGTATCCAATGTTAGTAACCCACTGCAGTAATTGTTGATAGTACGATTGCTCTCCTTTTGATAGATTACTGTTATTTGAAGTTGGTTTCCTTCGAGGGGCATGGTTGCTGCTGTCATGGCTGTAGTTTGTGCACAGTGCGTTTCCCACTACGGGGCTGATTCAGCGCGTTTCCTAGTATGGGCCGATTCAGCCAGCCTAGCTCAAATACAGCTGACCAGTGACTCCCCGTCAGCATGGCCTGTGCGCGTCATGCCCTCTTCCGGCAGAGGGATGATAGTAGTAGGGTGGTAGCTCTATGAGCATGTGTAGGCTGTCCGGTTTTAGGTTTAAACATATAATAACTGATAAAAAAAACCTCCGAAAGGGATATACCCTTCACCAGTGTAAACATATAAACACTGAAAAAACACCTGCACAACCACAAACTAAATGCCATTCAAAGAAAGGAAAAGGAGAGTGAAAGAGTCATTTTTTTCTTCCAGAAGGGGCCAATACAATGTAACTTTGTTATACAAGCTAGCAGCAAGAAAGCATGGGCTGACATTATTCTGCTTGGGTTTTGTTGTTTAGGGATGTCACTAAAATATTGTTTCTTCTTCCTTTTGCTTTTTTCAGTTTTGTGGTCTTTGGTGTAAAGATGCAGGGTTTAGACACATGTTTTAGTTCTTGTTTAATTATTTTATAAACTGTAGAGAATCAGGAAATGTCGAAATCATATTTGATATTTTGGCTGCGTTTGATTCTTTCACTGATAGGTAAAATGGCTGGTTTCATAAGAATCTTTCCCAATATGTGCCATCACATTTACCCACAGAGAGTGGGTAAAAACCCTTGATACATCAGCCCCCAGTTTCTAGTGAGTCAGTATTGATAGTAGGTGAATTGAAAACACCTCAGGCTTTAAACATTCAAAGCAAGGTATAGTGACAAGTATATGTGAAAAGAGTGCTATCACCAAGCATTTGGGATAGTGGTGAAAACCTGACACCAGAATTTTTGGAAAACATGGAAGGCAGTGTCACTTGGAATGCTGCTGAAAAAAGGTTCCTTCCAAGTTCAACAAAGATTGGAGTGCTATTGCTTGTATTTGCAGTGATTCAGCAAATATATGAAAAAGTTGTGTGATGACCTGTCAAAATCGATATCTGAGCACAAGTGCTTCCCTGTAAAAGAGCCTTGCCACTTGTTAGATGGTATGCTGAAAGCATCTTTACAATCTTCAGAGTTAATGAAGAATGCTATTGACTTTTTAGTCCATTCTGGTGCACTGTTTTGTTATGCGCGGGAACTAAAACGCAAATATTTCTCATTTTGTGCTTTGTGTGGCATCAAAGAAAGAGTCATTCCAACTTTGTCGCTCAGCTGATGGTTCTCAGTCCAAGGGGCTGTGAATGCTATATTATCCAAGTGGCAACCATTTACAGAATTTTTGCTGAGTGATGATGCCAAAGGCAAGAAATGTGAGGATCTTTTGTCGCATATTGATAGTGATGTGAAAAAAAGTACACTCTACTGCATTCTTAGATTTTTACAGGAAAACATAACTGCTGTAGTGGACATAATAAAAAAACTAGAGTCTGAAAACACCCTTGTCTGCCAAGTGTTCAGCATAATTGGTGTAAATGTGAAACATCTCCTTGAAAATAGGCTGGGTGACACCTTTAGTGACTTTGGAAACTCAACATGTTCCATGTTAGAGTGCTTGCCACTTGGTAAGCAAAGCAATGTTGAAGAGCAATTCAGGAACTTTTATTTTACAATTTATGAGAAATGGCTTGCAGTAATGCATAGACATGTCCCTTCACCAACCATGGCATTGGAAGTCAATGAAACCTCACTGTGGTACTCTGTACAAGTTCTAGATCTCTTCCGTAAAGGGGAATTTTCTCTGTGGTTTCAAAAATGCTGCTTCGTTTTTGACCACTTCAATAACTCTGAGGGCATAAGCGCCCAGTTCAACACAAATGTTGCAGAACCTGCCCAGAGAATCGCAATCTTCAAGTGCACCAGTATTGGCACGGAAAGCTGTCAATGGCCAGAGTTAGCAAATTGTGTACTGGCTGTTTTGGCGTTGCCTGTCTCATGTGCCAATGTTGAGAGGGCCTTTTCACAGATAAAAGTTTACATGGGAAGGAAAGAGCCGGCGCACATGACCAAAGACTTACTGAAGAAGTATTGTATGGTGTACTACAATAAGTTTGATTTGGAAAAATTTATTTGGACCTCATATACACTGTACGTACATTGTCTATATACCATGCACTATCAGTGCAGAAAGCAAGTAATAATAAAAGCAAAACGTTCCATAAACACCTGAAAAACACTTTTTCTGTTGTTTTTAATGGCACAAAAATGTGTAACCACTGATAACCACTGTTTTTTTAAGGTATTGAAATCACTTAAAAACACTGAAAAACCACCACCAGAATTTACCAAAAATAGAAACTGAAAACAGGAAAGCCTAATCATGTGCTTTGCAAATTTTGGGCAGCTGTGCAAAGTAGAATTTTGAGGCCGTCGGGGGAGAACAGCGCAGTGTGCAATTGGAGTAACTATTGAGCCGCATGAAAGGCTTCACTAGCGGTCGTAGCGGTGAGCTTGGGAGCTAGCCAGTCCAGTTCGTGCACCGTCGGCTTTTCAGCATCCGGTGACTCCGGGCAAATGACGTGGATCTCGCGGGGCTTTCAGCTCAGAGGTCTCTGAAACAAATTGAGGGCACATCGGCAACACGCATGACTCCGGGCAAATTGCTTGGCCTCGATTTGGTCATTTCCACCTCATTGGGCTATTGTTGGTGCCAGCATGGTTGCAGTTCCCACACGCACGGGTCTGTGGCTCTCGAGCGCAATTCTTGTCACAATGTCGATGGTATTCACTTGAGAGGTTTCGGCTTCACGCCCGAGGAGGATCCCGGCACCTGTCCGCATTGAGGGGATGTTTGTGAATGCATTTGGGGCATGCAGGTGAGCTCGGCTGGGCGGATCCGCCGGATGCATTGGGATCTGCATGCGACTGTAGTTGCAGGCCTTTTCCCGTAAGGGCAGTGTAAGCTATTCCCACAAGCCCGGGCCAAGACAGGCTTTTCATGTGTTTGGAATTCTTGCCAAATGTGGCAGCATGGGGGTTGTGTGCAGTCATTTAGATGTCCTTCACAAGAGATTGCCAGAGTAATTCATACCTTCATGGACGCTAGGCACCAGTCCGCAGCTCTCGCGGAGGCACATTATTGCTTAGCTTCTGGGGGTCATTCGGTTAGGATTGCCCAGCATTCCATTGTGCGGATTGGGTGGCTCCAGGTTGCATTTTGGATTAATGGGTACCGGACGCAGTGGCTGGGGTGGGGCTGAACAGTCTGGTTCAACATAGAGTGAATAGGGGTCACGTTAACAGAGTTTACTCTGCAATGGTGCTGTAAGATGCTAAGGCCACTCGGTGGCAATGGTGGTACTTTGGCTGAAGAGTGCAGGAAGAGTAGGGCTTGTATTTAGTGCATTGAGTGAATACTTCGCTGCTTGGCCTACAAAGTCCTTGTGCCACCAGGGGTTATGCATGCTGCCCTCTCAATGTCTTATTGGAAGAATGCTGCTACTGCTGACAGATGGAAAAACGGTCATCTGTTCTGGCCTGGGCTCGGCGAGTATGGATTCATCTCTCTCATTCTCAGGGTTGAGACCTGTGGTCACAACATGGGAATGATGGGTTTGGACCTTTATTTTAATTACAATTAACATCATTGTCGCGCGCTATCAAGATGGCCATTAGTTTAATAACTCTTTGTCTCACACCGGTACTTCCTCCCCATCCTGCCAGTGCAGATAATTCTTATTCGGTAGGTTGAGCACTGCACGTGTGGCCATTCCCTGCTTTAGGAATACAAAAGCATTAGTTCCCTCTATGGAATGCAGACACGGGGCTAGTGCCTAGCCGTCTAGGGCACCCACTGTAGGGGTCCCTGTTTGATCTCAGGGCCCAGGTTCATATCCTGGAAGACCCACATCAGCCTTACATCCTTCCGAGGCCCATAAAATGAGTACCATTGAGCTAGGTATCAATAAAAACCTGTTAATCAGCGTCAGGATATCTCCCGGGCGAAGTGGCGCACAAATACACTTGTTATGTTTGGCAGAGTTAGTGTCAATCACATTTGGCCACCTTTCTTCCTTCTACGGCAAGGACAGGAAACACATACAGAGGGTAGCAACTGCCAGACACAGCGCTGAGTTAGCAAAGCACAGTCTGTAGCGCTAAGTGAAACACTTTATTTGTCCAGCTCCAGGTGTTAACATTATTCAGCGAGGGTTGGTTGTCTGGCAATGTGGTAAATGCTTGGGGCAGGTCAGCAGATCTCAAAGGTGTCTCTGCGGGTCTATGTGTCTTTCTGGTCGAGTAGAGCCAGTCTAATTTTGCATAATGCCGGTGGCGGGTTGATCAGCTGACCCACTTAAGAGACGTTTAGCGGTGAATCCAGGTTAAAAAAACTCCTTTTCTCGTAAAAAAAAAAAAAAATGACTTCAGAATTGGATGGGGAAGTGGAGCCGAACCTATTGGTTGGTGTGTCAATTCTGTTAAATTCACGGGGGTATCACGAGGCGTGTGAGACTGGTGCTGAAGAAACCCAGGTGGAGCATGGGTGAATAGTTGGCAGAGGTCCTCAGCACACCGTCAGTCCACCTCTAACATGGGAGGGTAATTTAACCATGCTTTAAATTTGGAGGTTTCTTTAGGAAAATGCCACATAGATTTAGGCTTTAATTGGCTAGAATCAGACATAGGAAGGGGCAATTTCTGCAGCCTGTGTCCCAAATAATTGGTTAAACTACAAGTCTGTTTTCGAAGGCATGTATTCCCCTCACCCAACCCAAAATCACCAAGGCTCCAAATAAGGGAATAAAATGTACTTTCAACAGGCCTGGGCAAACATTTGTAATGCATTTTAGTCGCAGCTTCAGCCAGCTGATCTCATACAGAGTTTCAGAGCTGAGGGGTTGTTACCCCCAGGCAAAGTGTTCCCAGTTCAGGAGCAGGGGGAGGCATATTTTGGGGGCAGGTCAGCAGATCTCTAAGGTGTCTCTGCGGGTTTGATGTGGCTCTCTGGTCATTAAGGCCGAGTAGAGCCATTCTCATTGTGCATACTGCCTGTGTCTTGTGTTCTTCAGCTGCCCCACCTCAGACCTTTAGAGGTATGTCCATGGTAAATTCTGTTCTTATTAAGGTTTTCAGGACCAAAGCGGATGGTTGTATCTTTTCAGGGGGAAGAGATATAAGTTAAGTACCTAATTTCTTACAACAAAGCACATTTAGGTGGGCGGCAAAAAATTTCAAGTTACAATCATCAGATTCCCCCTCTAAGGTCAGCACCTGCTCACATTGCTAGCAGTCAAGTAGCCTGGGATGAATGGGGGCAAAACACCACAGATTAAAGCGAACATGCAAACTTCCTGTAAGAAAGGAAGGACACAGTACAGTACAGGAGGACACCCTTGCTTAAGGTCACATATGTCTAAGCTCATCTGGTAGTTGAGCCGTCGCACACCTTAGTGGGATGGTCACCAACGCAGAACGGGCTATTGGGCCTGCCTTGTCATGACATTGACACAGACTTTAGACGAACTGAGCCGCTATAAAGCATTATGCTGAATACACAGGCTTGGCCTCGAAAATCCTCTCCACCAAGCTGCAGTGCGTCATTTTGTTGCTAGGTGTCTTTGAGTGACAGGCAAGTGCATTAAGGGAGCGGTATTAAGTAACAAGGTTACTTGCAGGGAGGTAGAGGGGTCCCAGCGGACCCACCAAAGGTGGGCTGAGTCTAAAGATGAAACTGAGTATCTCAAGTCATTGAAATAATAATACGCAAGACTGTCTGACTATGCTGGGTAAAATGTGCAAACATGAATTACAAAGTTACTAAAAGGTAAGCTGTAGCATGGCTCTGATTCTGGTGGAGGGCAATCAATTCCGGGGATAACGAAGTGAACTAGGTCTATTGCTGGATTAAGCAACAAGGGTCACAGCTGGTTAGCATGTAGTGTGTATCTGTGATCGGACTGGGCACACTCAGCAGTGAAGAAAGCGAAAGAGCAGGCACATTGATACAATCCTGAAGTGGGCAGAAGCAATAATTTTACCCAGCCAAAACATATCAAGGTACTCACTGGCAGATGCACAGCAGACAAACATTCACTGGAACCAGACTTGACACTATTAAGGGTCTGCCAGAGTTTATCAATATATCTAACTGCAAATGTCTGGTCACTCAGCAGAAAATGTGCACTCCCTAAACCTGTGCGTGTTACAGGTCGCTTCAGCTAGCTAAATTTTGCTCGCTTTATATACTGGCAGATGCACAATAGACAAACATTCACTGGAACCAGATTTGACATTATTAAGTCGTTCACCGTAGTTTTATCTATAAAACTGTCTGTGGAAATGTCTGGTCATTTTAGCAGAAAGGTGCACTCCATAAACCAGTGTGTGTTAGTGGTTGCTTCAGTTAAGCTAAATCTCTCTAGCCTTATCAATAGAGTGGGTTCAATAGGTTTTCCTTTTGTCCAGGTCTATAAAAGATGTGCACTCTGTAAACGTGAGAGGATGGGTAATGGGACCCTGCAGTTAAGCAAGCCTGGTGGGCTGCGTAAGTTTGTCACTCCAGAAAGTGTGCTGTGACTCCACTAGTGTGCACAATACAAAAATTCCCTGAAACCAGATTTGAAACCATTAATGTGTTCGCCAGGGTTTAGCAATAAAAATGCTGTGCAAATGGCTGGTCAAATTCAGCAAATATGTGCATTCTGTAAACAAGGGCATGTTACAGGGCTTCAGTTAAGCAAAAAATTACCCGCCCTATAGCCATGGTAGCGAGGCGGGTTGTGGAAGTTGTCATCTAACAAGTGTGCTACTGTTCCAAAAGTTGGGGAAACAATGGGTTAGAGCACAAAAAGGCTACAATGTATTATAGAACATTTGTCATTTACATTATTCAAGAAAGGGCAGGTATCTGTACATATTGTTCCCCTCCTGTTCCCACCCACTTGTCTGTTCCCTGGTCACATTATCAGAAGTTGAAAAGTGGACGACTTACGCTAGGGAGGGGACATCAGCATGGCGACACAGCAGCTAAATATCGCAGTCGGATGGTGATGGGCTGGCATGCAATATGGACATGTAATGAAGCAGAATACGGGGGGTGCAGGTGCGATGCTATAGGCGTTACATTGGCCCATACACGGGCAGAGGGGTACAGTGTCAGGAACCCGCAATTAGAGTGGGTTTTAAAAAGGTGAGTTGTGTAAGTTTGCCGTTCCATAAAAGTGTGTGTTGTGACTCCAATACGGTGGAGAAAGAAGGGATCGGAGCACAATTGCTGACAGTTACTAGAACACAGTGTGCATTCAAATTTGGAAGGAGCAGGTAAATTTCCCACTGCTGGTGCGGCACACGGTTATCAGTTTGAACCCCCATATTTGGAATTAACCATGTACGGGGGGTAAACAAGAACTTAGTCAACCCTAAATGTAAGGCACATATTGCACGCAGTGCACAATGGATTAAATCAGACATAACTATGGTTATGAAGAGCAATAGTTATGCATTCCCTATTTGGTAAGAATTCTCGCTGGCACGGTACTCCTATGCAGGAGGAGGCCAGCTGGCACAGATAAAGGTATGGTGTTGGCCACAAACAATAATTTGGTAACAAATACACTGTTGGCCGGGGAGGCGAACTCCAATATGTTTTCCAGCGTATTCTGAAATAAGTGACTGGGCGGTGATGGGTAAATGCACGACCTGGCAACACCTAACAAGTAGGCCCTTATTGGCACAGAGGGCACCATAAGGATTCCACTCTGAACTGTGGTTTAAGTAGAGAACAGTTGTTCTCAATTCCGGAGAGGCCATTGAACATGCCTACGGATGGGTAAATAAAGCTGTGGTTAAAACAGAGAACAGTAGCTCCCAATTTAAGTGGAGGCCATCAAACTTGCCTACGGAAGGGTAAATAAGCCACGCACAAGCCTACCAAGCAGGAGGGCTTGGTTCAGCTCTAATTCAAAATCAAATAAAATAAGAAGGGCTTGGTAAATAAGGCATGGTCTCTTTGATGCATACACCACAAGGTTCCCCCAATAGGGATGGGGAACACCTGCAGAGGTAGATGGGAATTGTCCAGCTAGAAGGACTGGTAACCTGTCAGAGGTAGAGGGGAATTGTCCAGCTAGAAGGACTGGTAACCGCATGTTGCAGGAGGTTATGGAGCCTGCCATGGTGGGGGGCCCCGGATATGGCGGCGGCCACATCCAGGGCTTTGGCAGAGCTACAGGGCGATCCGGAGGCTGATTGGTACGAGGGGTACACTTTCAGGAGCACATTTGGGGTGCATTATGCCAAAATCCCAGGAGTCTTTACGGCAGGACCCTGGTTGAAAACAACGGCGCCCTGCTAGTCCTTTGGACGGTTGTAAGCCTGAGCAACCGGGGACTTGCCTAGATACTCTCCGCCCCTAAAAAGGCGTGATAAAACGTGATGAACTAGGGGTCTATGGTATGTAAGGGGGATAGCCCCCACATAAATGGTAGCACCGAATGGGTTGGCCACGGTGCAGTTTGGCTCATCAGGCGGGCAGGGCAACTTAGGTTAGTCACCGCTGCCTGCCCTTGGATCACCCGTGAGTTAACCCACCAAGTTGGCATACTCCTTGTATGAAATAAACCTGCAGCAAACTGTTTTTCCAACAAAACTTGTGTGGACTGTTTATTTAGCGCAGCGCAACTATTATTGCTAAGTGGGCGGGTTGTCGATATCGGCACTATGCCACATGTTCACATGTGGCACACGCAACTAGTTGTGCTGGTTGTTGCCCTCCCTGTCCCAGGACTGTAAGCAGTGGCCACTGTTGCTCGTTGAGTAGACTGCCTGTTCAGGTACTCAGCCATAAACAGCTGCCTGTGCCATAGGAATGTGGCACACTGATTGTGCCGTGTTCAGAGAAGAATATAAGTTCTGCATATTCAGTTTGAGGCTGAGGCGGGACACCACAGGAAGACTATCCCACATTGTTGGCTTAATTTTGCTGTTAGGCATTAATGATCCAAAGTCTGGTGCATTAGGAATGCAGTCAACATATGATGTATTTTCATCATGCCCTTAAAATACACAATGAGATAGCCAATGTTGACATCTCACAGTGCTAATGATAAGGGCTAGGCTGCTAGAATCTTAATATATACACAAATTGCCAACCCAAAATGTACTTTTAGGTTTGGGAGAGGTGTAATCACACCATCAATATATGACAGGGCCTCCAACATCACCTGTAGTTCTTCTGAATATGAAATCATTCACCAATGAGCCATGACACATACTACCAGCTTTGTGAAGATAACATCTATTTATTTCTTATAGAAACATTAATAGCACGATTTCGTTATGAAATTCATAATAATGATGCATATTTGCTTTACATTTTCAAATACACCATTTGCGCAAACCTCTTATCTTATCCTCCCATCCTGTCCCCATCCCAGGGCCTAAAAACTGCGCAGAAGCCTGCGGCTGGTGCAATTAAATGCCAAATACCAAGGCTGTGTGGTCTTAAATCCACCTCATGCCTCTTTTATCCACCCTTTCATGCCCTCTGTAAACTTCTGATGTAGAAAAATAAATGCTGGTCCCCAAATATTAGTTCCGCTGGCCCCCACCGGCAACCACCATCTCCTATTAAGCACTGGGGCTGACTGCCTTTAAGTTTCCGTGTGGCAAAGAATTTGCGCAGTCATTAAGGAAAGTGTCTGTAAGGGATATGTTTGCAAGGGATGTGAAGTTGAAAAACAAATCCAACCCCTAAAAGGTGAAGACTGAGACCCCACTTATGAGTAGAACAATGCGCGACTGCAGGAATTACTGAGGCCAAAATTACCAATTCTGACTGTTAAATCCTTCCCTACATCATACTCTTCTGAGTTTCTGTCCTGGAACAGGGACTAACATGTAGGGGGCAAAACGACCAGTCCCTTTACCATATTGGGAGTCCCGAATTTAGGTCTCCTGGCATACTGATCCAGCCAACCCATAACCGACCTCTAGATTCTCTACATCACCACTGTCATCAGTGATTGAAAACTCAGTTCTGTTCTTGTTCGTGAATTATTGTTGGGACCTGTCTTTATGTATGATACAACAGTAGTACACCTGGAGTGGTACCAAGGGAGTAGCCAGAAATATATAATATCCCCACTTTCAACCATAACACCAATTGCACAGAGCTATGATAGTGAAAAAGCATGGCCCTTCCTAGTGAGGAGCGAGGAAGTTCTCCCACCCAATATATTTTGATGAGAATAGGAAAAATAGTGCATTTTACATCACATTGCTTAAAGAAATTGGCTAAGAAGTTACAAGGACAGCCTACTGAAGCTGATCTTCTGACAGGATTTGATGAGGTCGGAGCTGCCCCAGAAAACTGTCCAAAAAATGGGCCAAATTGTGCATTTGAAAACATAAATTTCCGAATACATAGGCAAAAAGTCATAGCTGGTCATTTAGTTTGGTGGGCACGGTAGGCCGCCACAAACGTAGCAGAGTATTCTGTCTACCGGCTCTACTTATATATAGTTGGACAGACTGTAATGTTTCCCTTGGCAGTGCACTCTCTGAATATGCTGGAAGAAATCTTACATCGACAGCCCAACTGCCATCGGTGTAGGTACCTCAGACTGTCCGTCTTTTTTTGGCCGGACGTTCTGGTGTACGTTTTTTCTGTTTGGGACTGCACCGAATAGGCTGGGGGCCCAGACCTGAAAAAAAGAAAAAATACTCTGAAAACCTAGTGCAGGCTTTCTGCTCACAGAACAGGTTAAGCATAGGAAGCAGAAGTGTAAATGTCCCCCTTGCAGAACAGACTCAGCACTCGAAGTAACTGTGCAAGCGTAAAATTAAAACCTAAGGAGGCCCAAACCCTTGTGCGGCCCATTATGCAATACAGATAGCACCAATGCACATGTAGTGCAATATAGTGCAATCATAAGGACCGTTCCCTCATTTGAATGGTGGTGAGGCCCCATTCAAATGAGGCAAACACTTTGTCTTAGCGGCAATGCTATATGTGCGTGGTCGCAGAGGCAGAGAGGCCGTCAGCAGGTGCACTGACTGTGCACCATAAAGAGGTGAGACACAGTGCACCCCTATTAAGGGTACCCTCTGAAAGGGGGTTCCATGGATCCTCCCAGACGTCCCTCTGCCAGCAGCTACAGTCATTCACTGCACTCACCTGCAGGGGAATCTCTAAACCCCACTCCCTCTTTGAAGCGAAGGCCCGGTGTCACCTGCAAAGTGAAAGATGGACCGGCTACTTCTAACAGCCGATGCACCTTTCACTAAGGCGCTGCCACTAGGGCAAGCTCAAACTTGCGCCTGTCCTGAGGTCAGGTCATTATATACAATAGGGTGCACTATCCCTGTTTGCGACCTGCGCAGCTCCTTAAAGGTGCACTGCAGTGTAAACCGGGACTGTGCACCCTCAGTATAATAGTCCTCATGTTTCGTATGTATCACACTATACAATGTTTCACTATAGATTTGTAGATCTGCAGTATACAGATCACATTAAAGCACTATACCATATATGTGGCTAGTTGGATGGATGTATGAATGAATGAGTGGAAGAGCCAGGTCTTGAGGCTCTTCCTGAAGGTGTGCAGAGTGGGGGAGCGTCTGATGTTGACTGGGCGCTTGTTCCAGGTTTTTGCTGTGACGTAGGAGAAGGCTCTTCCGCCAGCTCTGGTTCTGCAGATGCGCGGGGTCTCTGCCAAGGCGAGGTCGGCGGAGCGGAGGTTCCTTTTGGGTATGTGGAAGGAGACTCTTTCATTGAGGTATTTGGGTCCGATGTTGTGGAGGGATTTGTAGGCGTGGGTGAGTAGCTTGATGGGGAGCCAGTATGTGCTGGGTCATGTGCTCGTGTCGTGGGGTTCAGAGGACGAGTCTGGCTACGGTGTTCTGGATGGTTTGGAGCTTGTGTAGCAGGGTTTTGTTGATTCCGGCGTAGAGGGCGTTACCGTAATCCAGTCTGCTGGTTATGAGTGCGTGGGTGACGGTCTTTCTGCATTCGGGGGGGATCCACTTGAAGGTCTTGCGGAGGGAGTTGAAGCAGGTGGAGGCGACGGCGTTGATCTGGCGGGTCATGGTGAGGGAGGAGTCTAGAATGATGCCGAGGTTTTGGGTGGGTCTGATGGAGTGGGTGGGTTTCCGAGGGCGGAAGGCCACCAGGTGATGTCCCAGGCGGTGGAGGAGGGTCCAAGAACGAGGACCTCTGTCTTCTCCGAGTTGAGCTTAAGGCAGCTGTAGTTCATGGGTCTTTGGATGGATGGGAATGAGTGTTTGAATGGGTGGGAAAATGGATGAAATAGGCACAGAATAAGATGCAGCGATTGATGTAAGAGGGAGAATTTAGAAGGAGGGGAAATAAACAAAGAGTGGCAGTGGGGAGTACTGCTGAGGAAGAAGAGACCTGCAGAGACATCACAAGCTCGTCTTTCCCCTCTCGCCTGCATGTCAGCCTCTCTATCATTCACCCCGCCTGTGATCTCGCCCTGGCAGGGTGCTTAGTGGAAGGTCGAGACACCGAGGTGCCTTTCCTTTTCGCTAGGGCCCTGACCCCAGGCTTCCTTCAACAAACAAGCAGTTTGTTTATTTTCTGTTCGTGCAATGCACGACAGCGGTAGTTAATTTTACATATATATTTTTTAGCCATTTCACTTACAGCAACGGAGGTGTTTAAGGGGTCCTTTCATGGATGGGGAAGCCTGGGAGACGCTTGGGAAGCCCCTGCGCAGACACCTTGCTGTTTTTTTGATTGTGGCTCTTTAACCTTTCCCACAATACAGGAAACTAAGGACATTTCATTCACTAACTGTAATGACTTCTATATATCAACTTTTATTGCGTGGTAACTAAAGCTTTTTTAAAATTTTTATTTCCTTGTAGAGGGGAAGGCCTGTTGAAGACCACCCAGGATTTATTTCAGCAAGCTGAGGTAACGTGGTAATAGGTGCATCTTTAAGCAAAGTAGTTACTAAAACCTCCTGGCGACCTGACTTTCAGAATACTCCTGGTAACCAAATTTCTCTCTTCTTTAGGTAGTGCAACCTTTAGTTAGGGATTGGAATGAGAGAACAAAGATTTTTCTTTAGTTTTTTTATGCTGTTTGGCCTCTGACGGTCCAGGACACGGGACCCAGCAGGATGTAAACACTTTTTAAAAACACGCTTGGCGAGCTAAGAGTGCAGGAGAAACCAATCCAGTGTGGAATATGTTCAACGGTTGTATGACAGAAGCACGCATGGCTAAACCACTTGTGCCTCAACCACACTGACCCAACAACAAATGCGCCTTAACCACGCATTCCTACACCACGCATGCCTTTACCACGCAATTTCGTTGTAAAGGCATAATTGGTAAAGGAATATGCGTGGTAAAGATCACAATGCCCTGAGCCCTAAAACCCGGCCCCATCCCTCCAGTATACCTGCCCCTGCCCTAAAAACTACCTGACCCCCCTTCCTGAGCCCTAAAACCTGGCCTCAGCCCACAATACCACACCAACCCCAGCATCCCCGCTCTGAGTGGCCCCCACATCCTAAAAACGACCCCGACCCCAACCGCCTATCCTGAGCCCTAAAACTCCCCCCAGCCCTGAAAACTGTCCCCCCCCTCCGCCCTGAGCCCTAAAACTCATCCCCAAGCCCTAAAAACGACCCCGACCCCAGCACCCCGCCCTGAGCCCTAAAACTGCCCGAGCCCTGAAAACTGTCCCTTCCACCCGAGCCCTAAATCTCGCACCCACATCCTAAAAACTACCCCAGCCCCCCTGCCTTCAGCCCTAAAAGCTGATCCACACCCCTGAAAACGCCCCCCTGAGCCCTTAAACCAGCCCCCAGCACTAAAAGCTACCCCCACACCCCCATAACCGAGCCCAGCTCCACTTATTAGACTGCAACCCGGAGCTTCCTCTCCCGATCCTTCCTGTTCCTCTCCCCGCTCATCTGCACATCTAGACCGCGCACTGCCTTAACCACGCATATGCCTGGTTAAGGCAAGTGTGGCTCTGCTTGCGGGAAAACGACACACGTGGCTCAGCCTGTGTTGTAAAGGGCGTTTCCCATGTTCAAGTAATATACAATGTAGAATAGACTTTCCATACAGCTTACTGCAGAATACACGACCAGTACTGCTTTGCCGCATGCACAAACCCTTTTACTTTAATCACTTCAGTTAAGTTATCTATATTCTGAAAATCCAATGTTATGACTGTTTCTGCTGGAACACCTAATATTTCCAGAGTCGAAATGTGGTGTGGAGTTTGTGTTAAGAATAAGGGAAGGAACAGACAGTCTTAATAACCAAATTATGACTTTCTTTACATCCGTCCCTTGGGAATCGCCCACTAGATTATCTCGGAGACTGGATTAGACACGAAACGTAATTATTCCCCTGAGAATTTGCAGATGCCCAGTTACATTATTTGATTGCTGGGGTTTCTAAGTGCAAGGCAGGCGCAATGAGTAGAAAAGCACCTCGTCTTTTATTATGCTTTTCTGTCTGGCATTTTTATTCGGAAATCACTCAATTTTACTTTAGGTGTTTTAATAATTGATGATTGGTAATACTTTTGATTTATTTTTTTCTAGATTTTTGCTGCAACTGGATTGAAACTTTCTTCACTTCTCCATGCTTTTTCAAATCAGGTATGTTGCATTTTATGCACTGGAAAGTCATGCATCGGTATGCCATATAGACAGCTGACTATATTATCTTATTTTATGCAGAGCAGGCAATTTATTAAATCAGGCGTGCTACTAACTTTGGATTTTAAAATGTTCTACTAGTTTCAGAACGCCTTTTGCAAATCGTTTAGAATTTCTCATTTTACCATTCTACTAATCTGGCTGTCAGCTTTTATCATTACGTATGAATTTTTTATTCACTAAGAAATCCTCAATATTTGCTCCGTTTTCTAAACATTCAATGTGATCAGTCAGCGCCTGGACACGTTTACTGTAAATTTTAATTCAGAATTGTGAAATTGCTACATAGTAACTGTATTGGCCACTCAGGCAAGCTCATCCTCAACATGGGAATGTGATGCTGAAAGCCAACGCCCATTCTGTCTTTTCTTTTACAGTCAAGTGGCTGACACCGCATGCATTTTTTGCACTTTTAAAATATGCAAACCTAATGCTGATCACAGTGTAGTATTCTAGTTTACCATACATTATTGTGTATGCCATTTCCACCACATCTTGCCAGTAGAATGTTACAATATGATGATGTACTACGGAATGTTGGGTGTCTGTCAAGAAAAGCCACAGTTATGATGGGGCTGAGCAGCATGCTGGCTGCTACTGGTAGGGCTCATCTACATATCTACAATAAATCATCTTAACTACATCAATCTGTCTGGACTTCATCACTACATTTTTATGGCGACGATCTGGAAACTTACCCTCGTTCTACGTGCTCAACAAAAGAATTCAATGTCAAAGAAGTCATGATTTTTCAAAAGAGGCAACAAGAAACTACAAGCTACGATTTGAACAAGGACTCTGGCACCATGAGCCCCACCAGTGACCTCCTCACCGGTCGCCCCCAACGTGCGTGTGCCAGATCCCACTTCACACAAGCCTGTCACAGTGAATGGACTGCCCAAGCTCCACTCAAGAACAGTGCTACTCTATGATGGTCTGTCTTCAAGCGTCTTTCAAGATCAAAGCAATACTTGCACGTTTTATTCAACCTCAAGTGGCCACATCTTCTGTCTCTGTGTCATGTGTCTACATCAATATTAACTGTGCCTGCAAGAGAAGTAAGCTTTATCATTTTAGACTTTTTACTTGTCATTTCTATTTTTAATGCCGCGCAGTTTGTGATTTTTAAGGACATTTGGAGCGTCTGGCATTGTGCAACCTTAAAAGCTGCCCATGTTGTGTGGGGCGTCTATTTTTCAGTCATCATTGTGTGGAGTTTCACAGAGGAGCGACTAGTGACCCGCTGTTGCTAACCTACCTACGTGCACTCTAGCAGACGCCACGTGTTACCGTGTCCGAGGCCACACATGAGCGGTGTGGTCTTACATGTGACTCTGTTCCAGTTTATTCTTAAGACGCTTAACTTTCAACTCGCTAGGGACTGCTAAACATTTTACTTTCAAGACCGGCAGACCTTCAGACAACAGTCTACCACGGTGTGAACTCGACATCAACAGAGTCTGGCATTTGAGCCAGCTCTTTATACAAAGACTGGCAATGTTTATAATGCTTCATTGTCCGTGTATGACAGCGTACTTAAGCGACTGCTATCACCTGCAACATGCTCTGGCACATACCTAAAGGACAAGCCCTACTGCTTGTGAGTCAGTTTACTTGGAATGAACTGTTTTGCTGCTGGCTATTCTCTGTTGTGCGCTACGTGTACCAACCTCCGGTTCAAAAGTCTTAAGCGACTGCCATCTATTGAAGCTGCTCGTGTACTCTAACTGGCTCTACTGAAGAGGTTTGTCTTCTCTCTGTTGTGAACCATGATGTGTGATGTGAGGCAGTTTTCGTCTCTTATTGTTTGGGGTCCTTTGAACCTTTCTGCCAGCAGTGCAGGTTCATCCGTTTTGTTACTTTCAAAACACGGAGGCACGAGCCATTGTCAGCACGCGCACCCCTACCTGCCTCCTGCTGCCTTCCATGGTTTCTCTGTGACGTTATTCTTCTTTGCGCCACAGCCTGTTGCTGTACAACGTTGGGGAGAACGCCTTTACCGCAAGCCATCCGGCGCGGCCATGACAACGTGCCGCCATCTTGTTCTTGGAAGTAGCACCGGAGCACATAAATCTCGAAGTGTTCAGTGTATACTACATCCTGCAGTGCTGCTCGTTATTGCCAGCCGAATTGCTTTTACTCGCAACACGTTTTCAATAAAGTTTACAGGTTCCAAGATGTGACCGGTGACGCCGTTGGATCAAAGTGAGGTCTTCAATTTTCATGTGGATTATGGAGGTACTGTTTCGAGTTTCTACTAACTTGTCTTTAGTGCAGGCGCCCGAGGTGCTTCACATACTGGCTTCTTCATTCAACTCGAGTGAGACTTCGCTCACTGGTGGTATTACAAGACATTCTTGGTTGTTCGTGATGAAGCGAAATGTTAATGTATTTTGCAATTTTAGCCTGTTTTTCCATATATTTCTATGTTTGGGCTTATTGTACATTTTATGATGTTACTGTTTCAGGTATGTTTGGGCTTATTGTACATTTTATGATGTTACTGTTTCCTCGATTTACATGCATGACTGCAGTTTTCCCTAGTAGGGATTGCAATGGTTCCCATTTGCTCTATGTACATTTGCCCATTTGTACTACTCACTGTTTCAAATCTATTTTGAAGTATATTACATGGGTTCTTACCCTTATACGTTAACTGAACTTGGCTATCCTCACTTTTGGGGTATGTCTTAGGTTCATGTTCAATTTTCTTTCATACTATTACTTCACACAGTGTGTGTGATTTATTTCCATTACGGTGCATGTCAAGTGATCTCTACACGAGGTTGTTCAGATTGTCCTCTCATGGACGTCAAGTGACCTCTAGAGGAGGTTGTCCAGGTTGTCCTCACATGGACGTCAAGTGACCTCTACAGGAGGTTGTCCAAGTCCTTACACGGACGTCAAGTGATCTCTACACGAGGTTGTCCAGGTTGTCTTTGCACGGTCTATTATATTTTTAACTCACACAGTGTGTGTCATATGGGTTTGGTCCCATTATTTCAGTGCACGACACGTGACCTCTTCACGAGATTGTCTCGACTTGTCAATTCCACTCTCAATTGTTCTTTATCCTGTTTACTTTAACCCTCATTGCTTTACAATGTCGATTTTCCATTGCTATGTTGTTTACAGGGAAGTAGGAGTGATGTTATCTTATTCATTCATTTTCCTCTCTGTCTTCTTTATTTCTCATGCTGTGCTTTGCCTCCTGTCAAACCTGTCTGGCCAGTAGGTGTGTCTGGATGTAAGGATCGGTGCTCTCTTGTTCTTCTTTGGGTTTTTATCTTATTTGTTGTGTTGGAAGAAAAGGAGATATGTAGTATTCTAGTTTACTATACATTCGTGTGTATGCCATTTCCACCACGTCTTGCCAGTAGAATGTTACAATATGATGATGTACTACGGAATGTTGGGTGTCTGTCAAGAAAAGCCACAGTTATGATGGGGCTGAGCAGCATGCTGGCTGCTCCTGGTGGGGCTCATCTACATATCTACAATAAATCATCTTAACTACATCAATCTGTCTGGACTTCATCACTACACAAAGCTTATATGTAGGCTTACATTTAAGTCCTAACACTCTCCTAGCATTGTAATGTGTTCTACCTATTACCAAAACTTTGTGGGATAAAAAAGTTAATGATTACACTTTTCCTGCATTTATGCTTTGTCCTCCATTTTGTAAAGTCACTCATTATTTCTCACCTAAAATATATGGAACTGATCTGCACACGTTGATGCCACATTGCACATTACATTTAGGGTTAAGGGATAATTACAGTATATTTCCCAACCTTGAACTATAAGCTTAGGTGACAGAAACTGGCTCCCTTTCATTGTAGTGAATTAGGATACACATATGGAGAACATACTGTTTTTTTTTAATGTCTTTTTTTGGATTTTCAGTTAACAACAAACATTTAGAAATTGCATTTTGTCAAAAATCACATCACTAAGTCACATTGAATAAGCATCTTTACATAGTTGGTTTTTCATCACATGTAGATTGTGGCACAATATGACATGGAGTTTTGGAAACATAAATGGGCGGGGACCAAGATATAGGATATCTACGAAAGGACGCACTGAAAAGGGGCATCGGTCGGCAGTATCCTGCTCAAGAGTGCGGAGATTTATATGGAATAGCAGCCAAATATCTTTGGGACGCGAGGTATGGGGCTGGAGGCGGGCATAGTCCTCTCCAATACTCTCACACTGACTCCTGCTCCCCAGCCAATCCGAGGATGTAGGCGATTTGGACCTTCCCCAGTACAGTGCAATTTCCCGCTTGCCTAACAGTAGTGCCAAGGATGTAAGGCAGCGGTTAGGGCGGGGTCTGTTCTGGGTATAGCCCAAAGGGGCAACTAGTGGGTCAAGAGACAGCTCTGTTTCAATCATGGCAGATATGTGCGCAAATACAGCTACCCAATAGGTGGCTACCACAGTACATGTCCAAGTCAGGTGCGCAAAGTCCGCCCCAAGAGCATGGCACTTCAGGCATCGATCAGATCTGGTGTGATCAAATTTGACAATATCCAGTGAGGAGAAGTAGCAGTGGTGTATGAATTTAAAATGTAATAACTTGTGTCTGTGGCTAATAGAGATACGTTGAATTTGAGTAGAGCAATAAGTCCAGATTTTATCAGTAAGGGACAGCCCCCAGTTCTGTCGCCCAAACCTCTCGCACCCCCACAGTGGTGTCTGGTTTCAAGGCAATACATGAACAGTACAGTCTGGACGTCATGTGTCCTCCGTCCGTGTCAGTGATCGCCATCGTCAGAGGTGGGAAGACTTCAGGGGGCAGTGGATAGCAGGGTATAAGCGATCGCAGAGTGTGCTGGAGTCGTCGGAAAACAAAGCGGTCCATGTATAAGGTGCCCCGTGTTTGTGGATCCCCAGCCAGGTGTAGGACGTGGCCGTCAGGAAACAGGTCGCCCATGGTGGATAGGTTTTGCCGTCATAACGTGCGTTGGACTAATCTTTCCCCTGTAAGTGGAAGCCCCGGGTTGTCTAGAGTAAAGAGAACCGCCACCCAGCATTCGTCGCAGCCTGCGCCAGGCCCAGCTTGTGGTAGATACAGTATGGAAGTCTTTAAGGTCCACCCGTATACGCCTAGGTAGTATCTGTGAGTGCAGAAGTCCATCCAGCTGAGCTCGTTGGGGACAGAGATATTTAATGTGGGCATCTGGGTGGTACCAGCGGTGCGTGTAGTGGCACTGAGCAGATAAATATAAGCAAAAATCGGGAACCCCAAGAGGGTATGGGTGTCCCAGCGGACACGGGGTCGAGCTCCGGCCCATACCAGGCGTATGAGGATGCTACGTAAGGTATGAAAGAAGGATTGCGGCATGGGGATATTAGTAAAGAGATATAAAAGCGGAGGAGTATGACCATCTTAATAATGGCCACACGTCCAGCCATCGAGAGGCGCAACCGGATCCAACAGTCCACCTGCGCAGTGAGGTCTGTCACTGCCGGGCCGTAATTACACTGCAGAATTTGGTCTCTATCTTTATCGAGGTGGATGCCCAGGTACTTGGTGCCATCCGTAGCCCACGTAAGAGGATAGTCCGCCGACGCTGGCTGGGCAGTGTCTGTCAGAGGGAAGAGCTTGGATTTTGCCCAGTTTATACGGAGCCCGGAGAGGTTCCCATATCGCACAGTCTCCTGCATGAGTGGAGGGAGGTTGTCCTGCGGATGCCTAATGAATAACAAGATGTTATCCGCATAGAGGTACAGCAACAGGGGACCGTGGGTATATGGAGAACATACTTAATCAATCACAAGCCCTACCCAGGAAGCCATTGTTAGCTCTGGCGTAGAGACAGTTTACAGGCTCCACCAGCCTCGTAATAAAAAAAACATAAATAGAAAATACACAAAGGAGCTTCTGGACAGTCCTTTTGATTCATGGGTCTGTTTAACTGTCATTCACATTTTGGTTCTGCTCACCACAGCATAAAGCATGGGGCAATGGATGAGCACAGATTAACCATTGACTCTCATTCATTGTGAGTGATGGTGTTTTGCCTCATCCAATGCGCACAGCCACCTAAAAAGAAGCTTTCTTCTGGGCCATAAATGGTGGGCCAGTACTTTACTTCACCATTATTTTTACCCTGCCATTGTTCTTCCTTTTCGATTTAATTTTTAGTCATCCTTGTATGTTTAAATTATATCTTCAGGCAACATTAATTCAAAGTCCTTAGTAACTTCTCTTTGTGCTAATAAGAATGATATTTTCTGTGATATTGATATTAAAACAACATTTCTATGCTTCCAACTACATCTTCCTGATAGGAAGCACCTGTACACGTTTATTAAAATTATATGCAGTGGTTATTTTTTTTTAATGTACTTTTTTTTTATAGCAAGCATGTGGTGACCACGTTTTGGCAGTGACATATCTTCTTTTTTTCCTTTTTATTTTTGTGCCATATGCTTTCAGTAAACAAAATGTGCCAGTTTGTCCAAGCCAGATCCATTGGCTTTGGCAATGCTTGTTTTAACTCCCTCCTGTCTTATGAATGACGTAACCCCAGGTGTGTGTATCATGCAAGAAAATATTAACGCCATATTGTATAATGAATGACACAACCCCTGATGTTGATACCAACCTTTGTTCCAAAAAGAAAAGCTGTCGAATTAAGTTAATCTGTGACTGATGAGAAGCTTTATGACTAGGGCAGCACAAGGGCTCTTAAGACCACTCCCACCATTGGCACAAGTCCCACTAGCCATGCAGTGCACCTTGCCTCTGGTTAGTGCTCTTTAAACTGCAATGACTGTGGCCATGTCGAGACTGCAACAGCCACTGCATCATATTAGTTTTAAAATAGAAACCTAGACAGCTAATTACATCGCTGTGGGTGAGGTAGAAGATGATGCACGGCTGTGGGTGAGGTGTTCTCAGGGATAAGAGTACAGAAAGAAAGCCAGGTAAAGAAACAATAAGAGTTGAAATATTCTGCATGACAGTAGTAACATAAAAGAAATGAAATCAACAAATCCAATAATTCTCATACAATGGTCTGGACTGCACCTCAGCTGAAGCGCGCTTATGAATCTAAGAAACGAAGCAACAGTTTGAAAGTCCCTCACACGACTGGCCAATAGTGTAAGCACCTAAAACAGAAGTGAAGAAACATTTACTTCATACAGCTTAGAATAGTTTCAAAAACGTTTTCAGGATAGCATCTGGTTCTGGGTGATGTGTTCCATTAGGCGTCTAGTGAAACTGGTCTTGAGCTTTATTAGTCTCAGTTGAGAGCAATGTAAGCAATCCATCTCTTGCACCAGACAAACAGGACAAAGACTTTTACTCTTCCCACATCATCCCTTCTATCAAAGAAAAGACAAGTTTCCATTGTCTCAGATTGCCTGCTTTGGGCATAAGCTTTCCCACGAGGCAACCATCAGGTATATTGTAATAGCATTGCAAACATGTATAAAATTACAATTGTGAAAAAATTAAGGATTACCATATTGCAAAACTTTTATGCCTATGGTTTGTTCGAGTAGGTCACTAACAACAAAACCGTTGCCTACTACGGTAATCTGTGAGAGTCTGTGTACCTGCCTAGAAGCTTTAGCGGAGTGTAATACCAATCCATCCTTAAAAGCCTTTTAACACATGATTTTCACAATAAGTAGGTCATGCCTACCGGCTTCGTAATAACGTTTCATAATAAAAGTATCAAACCTATGGAATATGATTTCTCCCAATGAACCCATACAGCCTATACCCTTTACCATAGGCATTACACCTTACTCAATACAGGCCTATTCAGGTGGCCATAAACTAGCAACCATCATGCACACAGTTATAAATTATGAATGTATAGAAAAATACAGTTTGCAAAACAGTATTCAACCCCTCTCAATGGGGTCTTAAGACGAATCACCACAGGTTCAACTCCCAGGGTTTGTCTTAGGTGGATGTCCAATGCCAAAACCATTGCATACTCCTTAAATCTGTGAGTTTACAGTGACAAAATAATTGTCTATGGCCTGTAACACAATATGCATCTCAAGATGCAGGCAAGTCAGTCATGCTGGTATACTGGACCTGCCTGCGGCCTTTGATATGGTCTCTCATTCAATCTTAATCCGCAGACTGTATGATGCAGGAATATATGGCAGTGCACTACATTGCCTCATGGACTGCCTTAATAAACGAACACTAACAATCTGTCTTGACTCCTCCAAGTCTTGAACATTGTTGGTCAACAGAGGAGTCCCACCGGGTTCTTGCCTGAACCCAATACTATTTAACATCTATGTAGCCACCCGGCGCAAATTGTAAGATCATGTGGATTTGAGATTGTATCATATGCTTATGACACCCAACTTCTCATTTACTTTGGGCAGGATCCGGTTAAAGTTAAATTTCAGTTTGCAAACTGCATGAGAGAAATCACTGTTTGTATGACTAAAAACTTCCTCCAATTGAATGGTGAGAAGACCAAGATTGTGCTGTTCGGCAAGGCGCAGGAGCTCTGGTCAGCTGACTGGTGGCCAGTATGATTCGATCCAGCCCCATGCCCAAAAGCAGGTGGTAAAGAATCTTGGTATAAAACTTGACCAAACTTTATCCATGACAGACCAAGTTAGCTCAACTTGTGGCACCTGCTTTGCCACAATGCGCCTCCTAAGAAAAGTCTTACCCTGGTTTCCTTCCACTTCAAGAAAGATCCTAGTCCAGGCACTAATCACAAGCCACCTGTACTAAGGGAATGCACCTCTAGTGGCAGCTAATGAAGCACTGCTGTCCAAACTGCAAGTAGTGCAGAACACGGCAGCTTGGCTGATCGGCAACCTAACCTCACGGTGCTCTTCCGCACCTATTCTGAAAGCCTTGCACTGCCTGCTCATTAGGAAACAGGCTGTGTTTAAGTTATGTTGTCTGACCCACAATGTCTTTACCTCCCAACTTGCACTCTAGACTCAGCCACTACCATCCCACCAGACTGGTTAGGTCCGCAAATAAAACTTTACTAAAGATCCCTCGCATGCGCACCTCCAGATTCAGAGATAGATCCTTCTCTTACCTTGCCCCACTTCACTGTAACAAACTCCCTTTGCATATTCGTACTTGTTCAGATCTTCCCAAGTTCAAAAAACTTTTGAAGAAGTGGATGTTTTAACTGCACTGTTCCGACCTTGAGTAGCAAACGCTGAGATACTCCTTTGTTAGTGATTTACTGCGCTACAACAAGTGCCTATAACATAACATAACCAACTGTTAAACGCTCACTGTTTTTAGTAAATGCTTTTCACAATAACTAAGTTAGACCAACTGCCTTTGTCATAATGTTTCATAATAAGCAAATTATACATATGGAATCACACATAACATTTCCCAGTACACCAATCAGGCCCATAGCTTGTCATCATAACCAACTCAGGCCTACTCTTTTGGCATAAGCAGTATTTAATTTGAGCCAGTGGGGACACCAGCACTCATTTTTGGAGACAAGTGCTTATTTTTCCTCATCCGACATTTCCCGCAAACAAGAGAGGGAAAAAAGCAAAGGAACAGGAGGAGAAATGCAAAGATGGAAAAACCTTCCCAAAGGAAGAACGCAGGGACCTGCAAGAGTAAGGTAAAGGGACAAGTGGTGTCTGGTAGTAGATTAAAGAGGCATGAGGTGGATTCTGCCTACGCAGCCTTGGGATTTGGCATGCTGACATTTCATTGTGCCGGCCTCAGGCTTCTAAAGCAAACACAAGGAGATGATGCACGGAGCGCTGAAACTTTTCAGACACTCATCCCAAGTCACAGATCTGGGTTGGCCAAGCCAGGTCTTCCCTGGACCAAAAACTGGGACTGTTTTCAGGGTAACACCCCTCATCAGTCAGGCTAGCTTGAATCAAGTGGCAAAGTGAACAAGGGATCCTTGTCTAGGCATACCCTGCCAACTTAGGGCGAACAAAGCAAACACAAGATGATGGACGGAGCGCTGAAACTTTTCAGACACTCACCCCTCATCACAGATCTAGGTTGAATCCATCATCGTTCTTTAGCTCACTTCGCCACCCAAGTTCAGACCCAGCCATATGCAAATCAGCCTTGACCCTGTGCCTCATGGGAACAGTCCAGCCCAAACTGCCCCCCCCCCAAAAAAGATGGATTTATCCATCAATTGTTCTTTTTGCATTTGTCACCCCAATTGGGATGGGTATGGCCAGACGTGGATCCCGTGCTCTCCATGGCACGAAACCGGTCCCAGGATGCTTGTTTCCAGTCCATGGAGGACCTGGCCTGGCAGTTTGGGCTGGACTGTTCCCATGGGGAACAGGGTCAAGACTGATTTGCACATGGCTGGAACTGAACTGGAATGGCATGGGGAGCAAAAAATACTATGGATTTAGGCCCTGATCTCTGTTCTGGGGTGAATGTTTGACACTGTGCAGCATTCTATCCATCAATTGTTCTTTTTGCATTGGCCTCGGGCTTCTGAGCATAGCTTTGGGCATAGGCACTCATTTGTTTACAAACTATGCACTAGGCGTAAGTTTTTCCACAAAGCAACCATCAGACACACAGTCCTAAAATTAGTAAGATACACAAAATTTTACAAAATTATTATCAATACATCAAGCCTACTGCATTTATCGTAACATTTCATAAAAACAGATCAGGTCTCTAGCCATGATCATTGGCTTGCAACAATCCTCAAATTAGTCTTGCTGTATTGAGAATACACTTTGTATTACTGCAATACTACACTTTTGTTAGTGAAGCCACAGAAATTCAGTCTAATCAAAACCTGTACTCTGGGGAACCAACATGCGGGAGGAGCCTAAGACCCTCTCTCAGTAGTTCTCTGAAAGCTCTTTTGTTGATCACATATGGCCAGAACTATAAATGCATGTCGAATAGCATAACCATGGGAATCTCATGCAGCTCTAAAGTTAATGATAGACAGGGAAGGGTGCTTGGACTGAAAAACAGCAATACATTCCTCATGACTGCCCTCCTTCCCTTTGTGCTGGGATCAGAGTGAAACAAACACTGCAAATTGTCTACTTATATAAGACACTGTAACAGCAATACAGAGCCATGTGCGTACCCCTGAAAGGTTAAACTACATGCAATTGTAAGATTGATACTTTCTGCATGCGAGTGAGACATCTCTATGCAGCCGTACTGCTGCTGGCTCAGGCAGCTGGATAAACAAACACAACTTGTGTCCAGTCCAGTACTTCTGTCCACCAACATGTGGGTGGAGCCAAAGCCCAGCTGTGTAGTATTTTTGAAAGATCTTTCTTTGCTTGCTTATATATGGTCTGCCAACAGCTACACTGTGAAGCCAGACCTAAAAGGGTATTTCATATACTAATATTTCAGCCTTACATAAACATGACCACCTCAGTATAGTCAGTTAAATAAAGTTAATATTTTAATAATTTCATAAAATTCCCCCATATAGATATTAATCAGTGTTTCCCAACACCTTTTGCTTGGTATAGAGCAGCCTACAATTCGAAAGTTGTACAAAACAACACTGGCCACTACTCCACCCTGGGTGTCAGCTTGGGCACTTAAGGTCAGTCCGACATTTCCATTTAAACAGTTTAAGAGTATAATGCAGCTTGTGTAAGAATATGACATGCTGAAGTTTTAAGTTTTCAGATCTAAAAACCGAGAAGGGGATAACGTACCCCAAAATCTCTGTACTCAATTCATTCCACTGTCTGGGTGCTAAGCATTCTAGGCCACCTTCTAACGTTTCCAGGAATAATTGATACAAGACCCATATAGGGATGGCGGAAGAACTACCCATTAGAGTATCCATGAGTGGAATTTTATTAATGTTTAGTCTCTATGGGGTACTTTTGATTATTAGTCTATAATTTGTAAATACTGGGCAAAATCAGCATTTCCAGAAAGATCATATATTTCTTGTAACTCGATGTATGAGCAGAGAACCCCATATGGGCAGTTTGTCAGTTGTATCACAACCCTTACAAACTGACATTGGAAATTCGATCCCGAAACATATGGCAAAGAAGGTTACATCCATAGTGGAGAGTAGTGGGACAATTGAGTTATACTAAACAACCTAATTCATGTCTGTCATATCCTCACACAGTTGGAATTGCCATTAATGTAACTCTCTTTTGTAGCTGGGAACTGAAATTTGAGATAGTATCCGGAGTACCAAGACAAAAATGGTACATAAGAGGGTATAGCCTCTCCAGACATAGGAGATGCCATTAAATACTCCATTCAGGAATAGATATTAAATTGAACATCCCAACCACAGAACTATTCACGTTCTTTCACAAAAATTCTATCATAACATGCAAGAAAACCCTCCCACTAACATCTGAAAAAAGCAACAAACTACTTTTGCTCCTCACTGCCAAGATTAAAAAATTTAGGAAAGTATCACTCCTAGACAGTCTTTGAACACGATCATCTTCCCCAAAACTAGGAACACATGTAATTCCTCCTACAAAATATCCACTGAACACTATCAAAAATTAACTAAGCAACTTTGAGCTATTACAGTGATCCATTCTCAGCAAGCATCATAAAAGCCATCTCTCACCTGTTTGCTTCTGGTTGGTGAGGCATCATCCCTGAAAACCCCTGCAAAGTTCCAACAGCCCACTGAAATGTGGGTAGAAAACATCATTATTAAAGAAATCAAATGCTGATTTAGAAGACCAAGCCAACAACAGACCAGCAACCAACTCTGGCTTAGAAAGATTCAAGAGAAACATATCTCCTTACAACTCAGTGAATGCGTAACCACCCGTGCCCTTCTATTTGACAATCAGTTTGGGTTTAGAGATGTTGTCCGCACAGACGGCAAAGCTGAAAGTTCTTAATGATATCCGCAGAATGCTAGGTGAAGATTAAACCTTGCAATAGCCAGCAATACTGGCAATGAGCAGTAATCCTTTCCTGCCCGTGTGCCCAAGACAAAGCTGGCTTGAGGCAATGTGCTGCGGACACTGAACTTTGAAAAAGCCATTTTATTGACCTCCGGTAAGTTATGGTGAAGTCTTTTCATCAATATTGACCATTGGCAGTAGACCTTGCAGGCTTGTATGACAAGGTTCGACTGAATACCAATTGCAACACCATCTCAGTACAATATCCTCTACATTATAACTGCAACACTTTGATTGAGAGCGCCAAAACCCCTTTAAAATCTGGCAGTAAGATATAGGACATCTAGAACCTTAATATATGCCAACGCTGATCAGGCGTAAAAGCCCAAGTGTAATAAGCTCCAGGGAGATTGCATAGTTTTGAGTTTAGTGATCCCATGTTAGTTCATGCCATCTTAACTAAGATAGGGAACGCTTTCTATAACAATCATGGAATTAATGTACTATCGCTAGGAGCTTTTTATCCACCTCATTCACTCGCTCGCAGGCCTGATGCCAGAAAATTTGTAGGGGACTCCCATATAGAACCCTTACCTCGAGGAAATATCGCACTCTGTAACCGCTTTGAACCCCTAACCTCGTTGGAGGAGTTGGACTGACTAGTTCCAAACCAAGGGTGGGAGGTGGCTCAAGGGAAAGCAGATCTGTCACTTCAAAGGGGCGACCCCATGCATTCTAAGGGACACGATATTCGCACTCAGGACGAGAAAGCAAGAGGCAAAATACCCAACAAAGATAAAATCATGGGGGGGGGGGGGGACATATGCGTAGACCCACCCAATATTCAAAGTAGTACTGACAAGGGTTTTAATGAACACACCACATTTGGGTTGCAAAGGATCGCCGAAGGAGAATTGACTAAGCCAAATATCAGTGGAATATGTAAAATACTAACCTGGAATATCGCAGGGCTGGCAGCTAAAGCTAGAGATCAACAGTGGTTAACGTTCATAGAGGAACATGCTATAATCTGCCTCCAAGAAACGTGGGCACTTAGGGATATACACTTACAAGGCTTCCAAACTTTCAATATCCCAGCAACTATAACCAAACAGGGGCGAAATAAAGGGGGGTTATGCCCATATGTTTCTAATGTGGCAGGGGTTAACAACGTGAAAAGTGTAAATGCCAGTGAGTTTTATCAGATCTTGACAATGAACCTGGGTGGGGAAAAGGACGTTGTGCTGATAAATTTTTATAACAATATCCCTAAAACTTTGATAATGAATGTTTTCACCGACCTTTGTCGACTTTTAAAACATATCGAAGGGAAAATGTCACGGGATATGTTTATCATATGGGTTGGTGATTTTAACTGTTACTTGTGCAAACATAGTGAACAGGGCATTTGTGGCCTGGGCAAGGATAGGGAAGATACACCCCCACATTTTGCCCATACAAACATTGGGGATTTGTTAAATGAAATGGTTTTCCAATTTGACTTAGGATATGCAAATGATATGTGCTCACCCCCGATACCCTTTCAAACGACCTTTAATGGTAGGGGTTGTAATTCAACTATTGATTTTGTTTTATTGTCTAAGAGGTATTCTAGTAACGTACTTACCTGTAATACCCTTGATATTGTAATGAGTGACCACTACCCAATTTGTTTAAATCTCTCATTGAGAGGCCTGGCGAGAGGAATTAATAGGAACACACAATATCATTTTGATATTCACCTTGCAAGCACTAACGGGTATACCTTAAATTGGGCAAAAGTGGATCCCGGGGTATTCCTCCAACGACTAATCAAAAAAACGACAGAGGAAATAGATGTATGCCTTTCACAGGGCAGGGATGATGAAGAAATATTTCATGCCTTCCTTAAGATTACAGACGAGGCTCGGAAACTATTAACCAGGGAAAAGCGAGATGTATCGCGCAGCCCTTTGGGCTGGTTTGATAAAGAATGTACAAAGACGCACACTTTCCTGAAAAATACCCTGCATAGTGCGCCTAGATGCAAGGAAAAAGTAAGGCAGGCCAGAATATTATATCGATCAGCCCTAAAGAAATGGAAAGTACAATTAAAAAGGGAAGCCTGGGAGTCTTTACATCAGGCCTACTTAAGGAAAGATAATACTGGATTCTGGAAAGCGGTCAATGCTCCCTTTTTTATTAATAGAGAGACCGATATCATAGATACGGCTATCACAGGAGAAAAGTGGGTAGAATTTTTTATGGGACTATATAATGATGAGACCGTTAGTGAAACCATTATAGCAAGAGCAGCATTGGGCACCGAAGATAACACCAAATATGGACCCTTTCCCCTAGACATTGATATCTCTCTTGAGGAGGTCACTAGAGCGTTAAAGGAAAGTACCTCAGGGAAAGCACCGGGCCCAGACGGTATCCCGGTGGATGTTTACAAATCGAACGTGGGGCTGTGGGCCCCAATTTTAACGAATGTTCTAAACAGCTGTAATCATTATAGGTTCATTCCCACGTGGATGGATGCCATTGTGATCCCCATATTTAAAAAAGGGGATAGAAATTAACCAAGCTGTTACCGCCCCATTTCCCTACTGGATGCTCTCATGAAAGTTGCAGGGAGGGTCATCTTAAATAAACTACAGACATGGATTGAAGACTTGGGAGTCCTATCAAATTTTCAATACGGATTTCGCTCAGGTTTAGGTACAAATGAGCAGGGACTTAACCTGTCATTAATCATAGATAAATATACAAGAGCAAAGAAGGGTAAACTTTTTCTTACGTTTGTAGACCTAAGTTCCGCATTCGATTGCGTTAAACATGATAAATTGTGGAACATCCTTGAAGAACTAAAGGTCGATCCACCACTGCTGACGTTCATTAAGGAATTGTACAGGGGAGCCGGGGCGAGGGTCCGTTTTGGGAGACAGGGGAGTGCTCACCTAAGTTCCCTATAAAAAGGGAGTTAGGCAGGGGTGCATACTTGCCCCTCTGCTTTTCTCACTTTATATTAACAGCTTGGGACAACATTTGAGTACATATCAATGTGATTACCCAACCATAAAGGATACCCCCGTCCCCATCCTTTTATATGCGGACGACGCAGTGATAATGGCGCGGACGCAATTAGGACTACAAAGGTCTGTTAGTAACTTTGTTGCCTATATGAATGATAGGGGCTTAAGGGTAAACATCACTAAAACATATACTATGAGTTGTGGAACAAACAGGAAAAAGATATGTGACATTTTTATTGATAGTAAAAAAATCGAAAGTACAGATACCTTTTCATACTTGGGTATAACCTTTGATAGGAAGGGAACTTGGAAAGCGGCCATGAAGGCTAGAAAACTGAACTTCTCAAGAGCTATAGGAGCGGTTACTAACTTCTCTAAGAAATTAGGCGGTAGACCAGTCCCAGAGTTGCTGGCCATTTATAAATCCAAATGCATCCCAACAGGGACATATGGAGCTGGCATCTGGGGCATTGAAGAAGCAGAACAAATTCAATGCTGCGAAAATACTTTTATCCGTTACTTGTTGGCTGTTCCTAGTTCTACCGCCACTTTTAGCTGCCATAGGGAACTTGGCCTTTCTTACATTTCTGATACCATCAAAATTAACCCCCTATTATTATGGCATAAGGTCTGGGTATCGGTGGAGACTGGTTTTAACAGAGATGTAATTTCTGATTGTCTTAAATCAGATAGAGTGGCTAATATGACATGGATTAATTATATAAAAAGATTCACATATGAAATTGGCCACCCAGAATATTTTGACTCCCCGAGTACCCTGGAAATGGTATCCAGAAAAACATTAAAAGACAACTGCCTGAACCATCTAGAGAATAAGCGTTGGCTAGTGGAGAGGGGGAAAAAAACAGTTATGGACAACCATTTGATGACCACATGTATAGGCTTACAACCTTATTTGGTATTGGTACAGAGTAGCTTTTGTCGTATGCTTTTGGCTCGCTTTCCCTGTGGGTCTTTTTTAGGCTGGTCACATTTCCTGAAAAAAATGATTGGTCAGAAAGGTTGCCTATATGCCCATGCGATGATATTTCAATACAAACAACCTTGCATTGTACTTTGTTCTGCAAATATTATGTTGTACCAAGGAAAAAGTTTTTAATGCCCACTCTTAGAAGCTGGGGCCTAAAACAATGCAGAACAGCTTTATTAAGGTTACAACTGTTGGAAAATGAACAGATTATTATGATCATTTCCTCGTTTTTAAAGGCCGTTGTTAGGTATCGGAACACAATGTGAATTTTTTGTTAAAATTAGTCCCTTTCCTTGCCTATTTTACCTACTCGTGTACATATATGGATTGCCCTTCTGGCCTTAGCAGCATGCAACATAATGATGAAAATAAGAATTGCCCTGTTTTATGATTTTGAAACATGTAATATAATCGTGATAAGTTTTGTATATTCGTTTTAATCATTGGTGTGTTTATGACTCTGGCCTATCTGATCAATTTTCATTTTTAAAGGCTGCTGTTAGGTATTGGCACTCATGTATATAATGGATTGTTTCACTGGCCTTAGTAGCATGTAACATATTTATGAAAATAAGAATTGTCCTTTTTTATGTCCTTGAACCATGTAACATAATTGTGATAAGTTTTGTATATTTGTTTTTACCATGTGTGTTTTTATGACTTTTTTATCGTATCAAAATAGATTAAGGCATACTCGACTTGATTTGGATCTTAACGATTTTACATTCAATATTAAATAATTGATTGCTTATGGTGCCCAATTTTAGATATCTTTAACAAAGCCTTAGGATATTGTGCCTTTTTTATATAACGCTTAAACAATTGTTTTATGGAGACCCTTGTAGTTTTGCACATTTTCAAATCAATATTTTTACATGTACAATAGTTTTAACTCACTTTTCCTGTTACGACAATAATGGAAATATGAAAATTTTGGTCATTTTCATTATGTGAGTATAATATCTAAATCTCCTTGTAGGGTTTTCACGATGTTTTAAAAATAATCATGAAATTTTGGATATTTTATGTAAAACTTCATTATTTCCTTCTATGAATGCTGAACTTATTGTCCTACAGTATGCTTTTATGGATGTAAATATTACTCCGAATAAAGTTGTTTTTGATTTGATTTGATGAACACATGCAATTCCTCCTACAAAATATCCACTGAACACTATCAAAAATTAACTAAGCAACTTTGAGCTATTACAGTGATCCATTCTCAGCAAGCATCATAAAAGCCATCTCTCACCTGTTTGCTTCTGGTTGGTGAGGCATCATCCCTGAAAACCCCTGCAAAGTTCCAACAGCCCACTGAAATGTGGGTAGAAAACATCATTATCAAAGAAATCAAATGCTGATTTAGAAGACCAAGCCAACAACAGACCAGCAACCAACTCTGGCTTAGAAAGATTCAAGAGAAACATATCTCCTTACAACTCAGTGAATGCGTAACCACCCGTGCCCTTCTATTTGACAATCAGTTTGGGTTTAGAGATGTTGTCCGCACAGACGGCGAAGCTGAAAGTTCTTAATGATATCCGCAGAATGCTAGGTGAAGATTAAACCTTGCAATAGCCAGCAATACTGGAAATGAGCAGTAATCCTTTCCTGCCCGTGTGCCCAAGACAAAGCTGGCTTGAGGCAATGTGCTGCGGACACTGAACTTTGAAAAAGCCATTTATATTGACCTCCGGTAAGTTATGGTGAAGTCTTTTCATCAATATTGACCATTGGCAGTAGACCTTGCAGGCTTGTATGACAAGGTTCGACTGAATACCAATTGCAACACCATCTCAGTACAATATCCTCTACATTATAACTGCAACACTTTGATTGAGAGCGCCAAAACCCCTTTAAAATCTGGCAGTAAGATATAGGACATCTAGAACCTTAATATATGCCAACGCTGATCAGGCGTAAAAGCCCAAGTGTAATAAGCTGAGATGTTATGGTCCAACTACCTTTTCAGGGAACCATCCTCTGTAATGCGCTTATTGAGTGACCCGTGAAAGACGCCTGAAATTCCACAACTATCAGAAGAACCTTCTTCTCTTACAGGCCTTTGTTGCCTCCTTTGCAGCCCACACCAAGGCCTTTGCCTCCGTATTCAAAACCAGTTCTCCACCGCTCTTCTGCCTCATTCGTGCTTCTCCCCCCCCCTACAACTTTTGCATTCAAGCCTTGTATTTCTGCTTGCTCTAAAGTCACCACCAGATGACATGAGCATGTTAAAAAAAAAAACAGTAAGAAAAGGAGGTACCAACTAAAAAAAGTTCTATGCAGACTCATACTCGCGCAACTCACAGTGTGTTGAGGGGCTACTTTTATGTCTGATTAGGTGTATGTAAACTATATAGGATCCAGCAGTACTGTGTTTTCCACATTTGCTATTTCCATACCACAAGAATCGTCCTACACTTTCCTGTCCCCTACTATGGTGGATAATAGGGAATGATGGAAGAGATGTGATTATTTTTTAAAAGGAAGCGAAACAGGAGTATTGTACTTTTTGTGAATGTGTAAGGGAGATTAAATATACTAAACTCGTGTGCTTACCAACCTTGCCTGTTTTTAGACAAGCAGCAAGTCGCAGAACTGCATTTCTTTTTTTTTACCTACATACAATTGCTTGTCATTTGCAGCAGCTGACTGAGTGGATCTAACTTCCGAAATTATATTTCAGCTGGAAGATGATGACAAACCTCACCTCCTATTAGAAATTGACAAGTTGATTGCCAGGAGCCAGCAGTTACAAATAACAGCGAAAGCTGTCGTGCAGGGCAAAAATGCCACCTTTACAAAGGTAATTTCTACGAGTGTTGTCATGCGTTGTAGGAGTGGGTGAGAACCAAACATAATAGAGACTGACATTAAGTTCCTACTATCTTGTTGGGCCGTCTGCTGCATGTTCACTAATGTATCCAGATTCGTTTTTTGAACCAAACCAGTGCCTTTTCATGTATGTCCACTTTCTGTGACTTTATCAAAGCTAGGCATGAACTCGAATTACCTCCTCATACTCAGTTAAGAGAAAGGTCAGCACATGGCTCTTGTTTCCCCATATAATATCACTTTTTATCCCCACCACCCACTCTGAACATGAATGAGAAAGACGAACGTTTACAAAGTGGTGTTGTTGTAGTGCTTCACAAATGCTGGCATGGCGGCAAATTAACAGTTTTGTTAAGAAGAAAAGGCGAAGCAGCAGATGAAAATAAAATCCCTCAGAAACTGTACGCAAGTGGCACAGATGGTTTTACTTGCTTCAGGAATGCCAGCATGTAGAAATATCCGTTTATTTATCATTCCTGGTCCTTTGACTAGAAGTTGCAGTTTTTGTATAGAAATGCTAGCTTAATTACCTGCGTAGGAACTCTCTCCCCAATGTGCGTCATAGAATATACCCCAATCATGATTCTGAACGCCCTAGATGTTTGGAATGAGAAGCAGACCTCAGGCATATGATACAAGTTTGCACGAAGTTCCAGTTGTTCTGGAGTAAAAGAGTGGGCACTCTACAACAGATGGTTGGATGAATGTGCAAGGGGCTGCTTTTTGGGTTTAATAGTGTTATCGAAGCTCTGCAACATGAAATAAAAGTTTTTAATATTGTCCTTACTTCTGCCTATAAAAAGGATAACGATCCACTGAATGCAATCACAGCAACATAAAGTGGATTATTGTCTTTGTGAAGTCCTGAAATGGGCACAGGCAGAAGAAAGACAGCTGAAACAAATAAGGGGTAGACGATAAACTGATGAAAAGCCTGGCAAACTGGCAGGGGCTTTTTCATCACTGCTATACTCTGCTAACAGGCCACCCACAGCAGGAGGAGGAGATATGAGGTACACACTGTAGTGGTACATAATCCTTGACAAACCGTGTGATGATAGGTGTGAAAGATAAAGAGTGCAAACCTGATTAACTGATGACGTGGCGGGTGACTGAAGTTATCCGGCCTTCTGGGAAATCTCTTAGATTTGGCTGAGCAATGTTTGCTTATCCAAATAAAAGGATTTCGGTGCATTTCGGATCACAAATATGTGATTGTACTCTTGCGCTGAAGGTGGACAGGTGGCACTGGAATACATGTTGAGTTTTTGGGTGGAAAACTCTTTGTGTGTAACAGGAAGGTATAATACATAAATTCCACAATTGCCAGGGCAAGCAGTTCTACAAAGGAACTCTATAAAGCACTGAATAGCTTCGCGAAACCACATGCCTGCACGTCCACTATTGTGGCCTCTCAAGTTCTTTGTGATGGTTTAGCAGAGTTTTTTGATGCTAAGATTAGAACAATCTATAAGAACTTCTCAGTTAGCCTGGAACGTTTTGAAACAGAACCTGGCTTAAATCATCTGCCCCCAAATGCCATAGCTGGTTTGAGTGACTTTGAACCTTGTTCTGTGGATAAGGTGCAGGAATTACTCGCTCGCACAAAATCATGGTAGTTTCTCGTGTGGCACTAGAGACAGTTGCAATAGTGTTGTGAACCATGTCTGCCGTGCCCACATTGGGGTTATTAGGATTAGTGTTAGAGAGGTTTGTGTTAACTTCTGAACTACATATGGAATGAGTGGGAGAGGAGAAAATCATAAGCAAATACTCCTGACCAATTAATCCATAGGGCATTGAGCTTGGATAGAGGGTGGGGAAACCTGGATGCAAAGTTTTGGCATTTGGCGTTGAGGTGAGTGGCAAACAAGTCTATTTCTGGTGTCCCCCACCTTTAGAGGTGAGAGTGGACTAGTGGTTGATTGATCTCTCACTCGTGCACCTGTTGATGTATTCTGCTGAGCAAATCTTCGAAGTCGCTGTCCACCCCAGGTAGGTATACTGCTAGGAGGTGGGTTTGTGGTAGATAGCCCTGTGACAGATTCGCTCTGAGAGGAGAGATAGCTGTGAGGAGTGTGTCCCTCCCCCTTGTTTTTTAATGTAATGCATTGCAGTCATATTGTCTGTTCGTATTAGCAGTATCTTGTGGTACATGTGATTATGAAAGGCTTTGAGGGCTAGCTGAATTGATAGTAGCTCCAGATGGTTGATATGCTGATGTGTCTTAGCTATTGTCCATAGACCATGAACTTTGAGATCTTGCATATGTGCCCCCCATTCCTGAAGGGATGCATCTGTAGTAATGGTGATCTGCGGAATTGGGACTTTGAGAGCTATGAGTTGCAGTCCCAATCAACACTAGATCTGCAGATGCCCCTCAGCTTGAGACCATTGAGATTGTAGAGTTTGTTGAAGGGGACGCATATGTAGATAAGTGTGTGGTACTATGGCTATGCAGGAAGCCTTCATGCCTAAAAGGCCCATCACCATTTTTACTGTAAGGTGACCTTGTGGCTGAAAAAGAGATAATGTTTGTATGAACTTTCTGCTCTGGGATACGCTTTGGCTGTAACTGTATTGAGAGTGGCGCCTAGGAAAGGCTGAATTTGCAAGGGTTGTTAGTGAGACTTTTTAATGTTTAGGGTAAACCCTAGTTTGTGTAGAAGGTTGATAAGCTGATGAGTGTGTTGAAAGCACTGATGGTAGGTTGGGCTTTTGATGAGCCAATCGTCTAGCTATGGGAAGACATGGATTCCGTCCCTTCTGAGATGAGCCCCCACTACCTCAAGGTACTTTGTGAAAACTCTTAGAGCTGTAGTGACCCTGAATGGTAGCACTTTGAATTGATAGTTTTGTCTGTGATCCAGCGGAAACGTTGTAAACTTTTGTGGGCAAAGACACAGATTACCCACCACACTATAAACTCCAACCTCAGTAATATAATTTACATTAACGGAGTTCGGGCCCATAGAAACTCTACAACCACTTACCAATCATGAGGTCCTCCGATAGATCTTTGTAAGAGCTAATAGGGACTCAGATAATTAGAGACGGAAGCCGTTCCTTCATGAGGACCTGTAATGAAGAAATGCCTATCTAACAGCAATAAATCAATAATCAATACTTGTCAATGATATTAATCAATAAGCAAACAAACGTAGTCGATTTATCAAGGCACTTTTATCTAATCTTCATAATATAAATGGTCAAAACACAACAACACATTAGAACTTTTAGTACATGGGTTTCATTGGAATACAGGTAAATACACAAAATAATCACAGTTCAAAGCAAATCATATCAAATCAAATAACTGTCATGAAGAGGGAAAGAGAGAAATAAACATTCATTGCAATTCAGTATGCAATTTCAGGAATAATATGAACCAAAGTTCAGATGTAGATGATCAGAACCGAGATGCAAGATGGACTAATGCACAGCGTGCAATAGTCTGGAATAATTAACCCTTCAGCCGAAAGGTTTAACCTGCTCTACTTCACCAACCAAGGAAGTGCAGGGGAAATCAAGAGTGCAGTTCAGAATAGTCAGTGTTTGGACCTACAGCATGTCTCACCCAAGAATTGCAGGGAAATAGCTGCCACCCGTACTTTTTCCCCACTAAGTTTATTTATCTCGAAATGTTCACAACTTCAGCCCACAAATGTAGCCTTTTGCACAGTTTTCAATATTCTGTTGGTTGGGATCCATGGTGTGATCGTGGAATGATCATGCTCCAGTCCAAATCATTCGGAACCTACACGCAATACCTTTTTTCTCTGTTTCTCAATTTTCTAAGAATGTACAATATCTAATTTCACCTCGGAAGTAGGAAGTACATTTGCAACTCAACATGTCCATGCTCTCGCTTCCGAATTGACTTGCAACCAATTTTGACACAATTACTCATAGAGAAAGAATATTCAGACTGTAAGAAGGAACTTTAGTGATTATACTTGTAACTAAAACAATTGATATCAGCATTATATTCTGCTTCGAAGACAATCATGAAGGACAAAATACATTTCTCTAAGCCCTGCGGTGGAAAGACATAATACATTTTTGAGGCCTACATGAAAAATCAAGAGTGTTAATGTTTAAACACTTGAAGAAAACATAAATGCATAAGAAATCTAATATAACTAGCTTTATACTATTTTCATAAAAATAGTCTATGCATATTTCATTAATAATCAAACAGTTTCCCTATGCATGTTTCAGATTTACATTTGAAATAGACGTAGCAAGACACATTTCAATAGAGAAATCTTTTTGAATCCTATCCTACTAGAAATTTATCACTGCATAATTATCTTTCACATTATTTTCAATAACACATATGTAGTTTTTCTTTCTCTCTCGTAAATCTCTCAGCTTCACCAGTTTGCAAACCCTTCTGCTTGCTTTTACAGTGCAGTTTTAGAACTCTCATTATTCAACGAGACACAATGTTAGTCATGTATTATTTTAAGTATGTTTAGTATTTTTACACAACAAGCAGGATTTGACCAAGCAAAATCATTCTTAAATAATCATGCTCCATCAATCCCTTCTCTGATGGAGAATCAAGCCATCACACAATCTCCATTAATCTGATTATCTGAGAATGCACTTGTTTTCATCTGTTTTATTCTAACACCGTCTACATCTTTTAATACTTCATAATAAGCACCCTTTCTGTCTTCTAATTCTATTTCAACCTTCTTCTTTTTCTACCTCTTCGTTTTGTCTCTTCTACCTTTCGTTTACAACATCTATATATCAGTACTATAATTATTATAGCAACAGCAATTATTGGTGTTAGTATTTGCCCTATCAAGCTGTTACCCAGTGCTACAAACCAATTTCCCACTGAGGAAAAACCCTTACCAAGTTTCTCCCATGCACCGTCAACTTTTAGTTCTGTTAAATCACCACGCAAATTAGTAATGTTACTGATATATCCCCGTAAGTCTCTACTTTTGTCTGGGATATAAGTGTAACATTGGTGAATTTTCAGCATGCTACAGACTCCACCCTCTTTTGCCAATAATACGTCAAGAGCAAGACGGTTTTGTAAAACCATCGATCTAATAGCAACCATTTCATTATCAATCACTAAGAACCCACCAGCAGTATCCGTTGATAAACGATCAACCACTGTAGACAATTTTCAAATTTTATTTGAGTTCATAATCACTCCCACTGAAGGTATTAATGCACCAAATATGTCACCTACAATTTCTGCAGCACTTATTCCCCTTTTACTCAGTGTTAATTTCTTTTCATTGGTTCCATGATTATCCACGTGGTAGATTTTTGGAAAAACAATACCCACATAACATCCATACCAATGTTGTGGCAATCTATAATAAGCATTTTTACCATACACAAAATACACTCCAGGGTAAACTGGATCAGTACCACCTTTTAATCCCCGACCCCCCGTAATTAGGAAGTTATGTTCACATTCGCTAGAACCAATTAAATAATTATTATAGTCAGTCTTTTGTCTTAGCAAGCAAAGCTTCCCCTTGTGATGCCAATCCAGAGTCATTGAAGCATAAGTCTCACCCTTTTTGTAATTACCCTCCCTATGAGCCCACGGAGGTATTCTAGATTTCTGTTCTACAGATTTTCTTTTAATCTCTTGTCGTCTATCCTCTACAGTATTTATAAACTCTATTTATACACTATGTAAACTACAGGTTAAATTATTTCTGTGCGCGTATACAGTATCAATAGGCTTAGTGGTATGAAAAAATTCACCCATACAATCAGCATTCTTTGAAGAAACCACTATATTCAAGTTCTTTTTAACAAGAACTTCCGAAAAAACTAAATTGTAGTTTGAGTAATAGTATTGAAATTGCTCCTTGCCATAAAATAAACTTGCTAGTACACTACATGAAATTCCATATGTTAAAGGAAGATGGTGACAAGTCACCCCTTCCAAGACAGACAAAGGTAATTGCATGCACACATAACAATCTCTTGCATCCATAGTATCAACATACTCATACAAAAGTTTGGTAAAAACATTTAACGAAAAATAATTAATAGATGTATCTTGATGTAAGTCATTACCTGTTAGTTTCTTAATATCTATCTCTGTGTCCTCTTTTAGTACTTTTGTTATTTCTGTGATTGTATCCACATATTCATTAGTAGGTTTAACAGGAAACATAAAATAAGGCACTATTAGTATTAACATCAACAAGACAAGTAATAATACGAAAACACATATAAGACAAGTGTTAAAACACTTTCGTCTATTTGAACTTCGATTTTGATTTCCAGTCTCAAAACTATCCATAAAAAAAAATTAAAAAAAACAATATTCAAAAAAGAAGAGTGAGAAAAACAGAATTAAAAAAACTGATATATTGAAAGGAAACAAATATTCAATCAGCTAATTAGTAAAAGTTTGTGTATCCCACACTTTCTTGAACTTGAGCTTCGGCTTCAGCTTCGACTTCAGATCCGAGCCTTTTTATTTCAAATCTCCTCTCTTTTTTTTCAGCACCCTTTTCTAAGACACAGTTCATTTAGGGTGGCTCACATGATGAGTTGCTTCTTGAACAAATCGCAATGAACTCTTTCTCCCAATCACTTGTACTTGCACTTGTGGCAGCCAAATATGTCCATTCAGGTGCTGCGTATTTTTGACTTTGCTCTCTTTGTTCTGCGTACTGTGCTTTCTTCTCCGTCTGTATCACTTTGTTCAGATTGGCTAGAAACTTCTACTACAGTTGCTGGAATCTTTTTGCTCAAAGTACCTTTCAACTGCTCAGTTCCTCCAGGCCATTTATCACCTTTTCGCACTCGTTTTTTGGTACACTGTTTACTCCATTTGTCTCGAGACTTCGCTTAGTTGATTCCCTTTCCTCTCTTCCTTCATCACTTTCAGGGACCAACTCTCTCTCAGTTTCAACAGTGACAGTGTTATGAGACCCCGATGCTTGTGCCCACCCTACTTGATTCTCAGTCTGTTCAGGTTCTCTTTGTTCACCGTCAACTGACTCTTTACTTTCAAGTGGACATGGGACTCGACGAGTATGAGCAGCGTGTACCCAATTTGCCAAACCACCACATTTAACTGCTGTTGTTGTAACAAGAATCGCTTGCTATGGCCCATGACAACGGGGTTCCAAACAAGACTTCCTCACATGTTTCTTCAAGAGTACCCATTCACCAGGGCACAAGTCATGTGCTTGCTCTTGTTGGACAGTAGCTGCGACTTCTCCAACCTGGTGAGACACAGAATGCACTACGTCAGCCAATCCTTTACAGTAATCGAGCACTAGATCATCAGATCTGTTCACAAGCTGATTTTCTGGGATGTTGACTGTCTCATAGCCCTTCCCATGATAATTTCATGAGGGGACAGTCCTGTTCTTCTGTCTGGGATACTTCTCAAACTCATCAATACCAATGGTAACGCATCAGGCCATTTCAGTGTTGTAGATGCACAAACCTTAGCTAATCGTGATTTTATTGTGCCATTTACTTGCTCGACCACACCTGACGCTTCTGGTCGATAAGCACAATGCAATTTTTGTTCAATTTGTTCGATTTGTAAGGCAGCACTAAGCATACGCACCACTTCATTATTAAAGTGCGTTCCTCTGTCTCTATAAAGAGACTGGGAATCCAAATCTAGGTATAAGCTCTCTAAACAGCAGTTTGGACAACTGTTAGACTATCATTACGTCTTGTCGGGTATGCCTCAACCCAACGTGAAAACAGACACACAATCACTAAGACATTTTAATCCATTGCAAGGAGGCATTTCAATAAAGTCCATCTGCATACGCATAAATGGACTTCCTGCTTTCCCAATTTGACCCAAACTGACAACTGTCTTCCTTTCTGCATTTTGTTGCTGACATATTACACATCTTTGGCATAGACTCTCTGCAATAAATCTGAATTTTGTATTGTACCATGACTGTTTGAAAAGTCTTATCATAGCATCTTTGCCTACATGAGTTGGACCATGGCAAAATCTCACCATCGGTGACAACAGACTATCTGGCAACACAGGTCTCCCATCTGTGTAAACCCACACGTCATCTTCTGCTCTACGTGTGCATCCTACTTTGATCCACCCATGTCTTTCTGTTTCAGTAACTGCATCTTGTAATTCTCTAATCTCTTCCCAAGTTTCACCAATTGAAAACATTAGTTTGCAATCTGTTTCATCAGATTGTTCTTTCAAATGTTCCCCATTGACAGTATATGAATTTAGAGCACAAAAGCGTGCAATCTCGTCAGCATATCTATTGCCAACGGTGACATAGTCATGACCAGATTTATGTGCTGAACATTTTACCACCGCAATTTGGGCCGGCAATTGTAATGCCATCAGTAGGTTTTTTACACACTCTCTGTTTCGTATTGGTGAACCCAAAGAGGTCATAAAATCACGTTGAGACCACAATTGCCCGAAGTCATGCACCACCCCAAAACCACATTGACTAGCTGTAAATACAGTTACTCGCGTTTGTTTCGCAATACAACATGCCCTTGTCAGTGCAATCAACTCTGCCACTTGCGCTGAGCTCACTCCTTTCAACTATGATGCTTCACAACACTCATCACTGTACAAATCGCATATGCAGCTCGCAGGTACCTTCAGAATCTCTTAAGCATGATCCATTCACAAACAAAACATGATCAGATTCAGGTAATGGAGTATCTTGTATGTCAGGTCTCAGCTTTGTACAAAGTTCAGTCACATCCAGACAATCGTGATCTGCTTCATCCACCACCACTTCACAACTAGGGAACGGTAACAAAGTAGTTGGATTCAAACTCTTGCATCTTGTCACAGACACATTTTCCGCACACCCATAATCACCTGTTCGTATTTTGTTAAGCGACTGCTTGTAAGGTGCTGTGTGCGAGTTTGTGTTAACAAAATCTCAACTGAATGTGGCACATACACTTTCAACGGATGTCCCATCACAATCGTCTCACTCTGTTCCAAACTCATACAAGTAGCTGCAACTGCCTTCAAACAACCTGGTAAGGCAGCAGCCACTCGATCCAGTGTAGCAGAAAAGTATGCTACTGGACGACGTGCTGTTCCATGCATTTTTGTCAAAACCGAAAGTGCACATCCATTGCGTTCACTGCAAAACAATGCAAAACTCTTATTAAAGTCTGACATTCCCAATGCTCGTGCCCGACACAAACTGTCTCGCAGATCAAGAAATGCTTTCATGCATTCATCATCAAGAAGTACAGGGTCTGACACGTCTTTGTGTGTCAATCTTTGTAATTGCTTGGCTAACAGTGAAAAACTTGGTATCCACTGCCTGCATTATCCAACCATTCCCAGGAACATTCGAACTTCTTTTTGTGTACTCAGCGGATACATTTGCAAAATGGCATTGATCCGATCTTGAGACACTTTCCTGACTCCTTTCTCAATATTATATCCCAAATAAAGAACTTCTTTTTGGCAAAATTGTAATTTTGCTGGTGACACTTTATGCCCACCTACTGCCAAATGGTTCAGTAGAGCAATTGTATCAGCCACACAAGCTTCTTTTGTTCCCGACGCAGCCAGTAAATCTTCAATATATTGCACCAAAACTGAGTTATTAGGCATTATTAATGATTACAAACATTTCTTCAATATCTGATTGAAGATTGAGGGGCTCTCTGTATACCCTTGAGGAACTCGGTACTATGCCAAGACACGGTTTCCGAACTGGAACGCAAATAAATATTGACTATCCGGATGCAAAGATATTGAGAAAAAGGCTTGACACAAGTCAATCACCAAAAACCATTCTGCTTCACAAGGAATTTGGTATAGCATCACTGCTGGGTTTGGCACTACTGGAATACATGGTATCACTATCTGATTTATTTGTCTAAGGTCCTGAACTATTCTGTATTTACCGTTAGATTTGCGAATTCCCATTATAGGCGAATTGCAAAGACTCCCTAAAATCTATTTTAGAATACCTTGTTCAATTAACATCTCGATCACAGGTGTTACTCCTTAGGACTCATTTTGTAAGCGGGTGTTCTCGGAAACTCTGCATTTGGTTTTACAGTAATCTGGATTGGAGCTACTCCTTTCATCAGACCAATGTCTTTTCCTGAAAAATCCCACACATCAGACAACACCGTATCTCTCAACTCAATTGGCAAATCATTTGCTGTAAATAGAGGATATAAGTCATTCACTTCTGTTCCCTGTCGTGCCATTTTAAATACTACATCCTCATCTTTCGTATGAAATGCTATTCCATCTGGTGTACAATAAATGGAACAGTTCATCTTGCATAGTAAATCCCTACCTAACAAATTTACTGGACTAGTGTCACACAGCACACATTTATGTAAATCCTGAAATTCTCCAATTTGTACTTTCATGGGTCTAGTTACTGGGGTCTTAATCAATTGATTTGAAACTCCTACAACTTGGATACTTTCCAAGAGGGGTAGGTTGGGAATTTCCACAGTTCTCACAGTGGAACGGGTAGCACCAGTATCTACGAGGAACATAACAGTGTTTCTGTTAAACTCACCATCCTCATAGGGACCGTTCTGATCTACCTCTAAGGATGCGCCAAGCACGCACTCCTCCTCCCCCCTCAGGCACCGTCATTGAGATGTATCTGAATCGCTTCCATCCAACTGCATAAAATACTGTGAAGACACCTGCACATTTGATTTAAATTGATCATTTGTATAGAAACCCATATTCGCATTGTATTTTTGCACTTGATCATTCACATTTTGCATAGGAGCTTGTGACATTCGCTGACCCTGTCCTCTTCCAATCAACATCTGTTGATTCTGATTCATTCCATCTACTCCTGTGTCTATCAATTGTACATCACTCGTATTTGTCTGAATACTTTCACACTCGCGCTTCCAATGCCCGATCTTGCCGAACTCGTAACATGGAAATTTCTTCTTCATTTCTTCTATATTACCACCTCGACCTTTCCCTTGTGGCAATGGTATCATATTCGTCACAGTATTTCCATTTGACACTACACCACACATACCTGTAAAAGTCTGACCATTTCCCTGATAAACTCCTGCTAAATCCGTATTCATATTCATAAATCCTCCTTTCTTTGCTGCTTTCATCTGAGCCAACATCAATTTCTCTTTCAACTTTTTATGACGCGAATCAATATCATCACCGCAATATTTCGCATAACGAAGAATTTCATCAATCGACTTGCTCTGCTAACAAATCAAATGCTGCTGAATCATGGCACTTATTTCTGGCCTTAATCCGTACACAACCTGATATACAAAATGTCCCAAATCTTTTTCAGAGGCATATTCAATACTACTGTATTGTTTAAACACCTGTAAAAGCCTCTCATAGTACGCATGAACTGACTCTTTCAACTCTTGAGTAGTCCGGTCTATTTTCACCCAGTCTTTTTCTTTGGTGAAATTTTTCCTTTCAAATAGGTAATAACCTGATTAAATTTTCTCATTACTTCTTCTGATGGAGCTCCTGTCTTTGAATCTCTTGGATATTCTTCTTTTGGCCATTCTACAGCAATTTTGCACTCAACCCATAAATCAGTCGGAACTACAATATCAAACAAGCCATCCAAATCTTTCCACAAGACTTTCGAAACTTTGACAAATCTTTCCACTTGTTTATACAATTCCACTGGCTTCTCTCTCAACCTGGGAAAATCATTCATAAATGATAATATATCCTGTCTTGACCAAGGAACATGAACAAACCCACCTCCTGGAACCTCTCTCATAAGATACACCGTCGCATTTACTGCATCAGTCTCTGTCTCCCTCACAGGAAACAATGGTAAAGCCACTGAAGCTATTGTTGTATCTTCCTTTCTTTTTGCCCATCGATCCACTTCACCCCAACGCTTTAGAGTGTTAATTAACTCTTTGATTTGCAACCATTTTCCTGAAGCATTCAAGCTCTCAAAATCTTTGTCACTAAAATCTAATCGCAATGTCTTCGGTAAAGCCTTAGACTTCTCTATGTCAACTCCATATGTTTGTGCAATTTCAGCAAATTTCTCATATTTGTTTTAGCTTTCCGTGTAATGTCTTTACATATAAAAAGCAATTCTTCATCCCGATATTTACCTAATCTCTCCGGACTAATAGTACCTACAATCATTTCTTCTAATTCCGCTTTTAATCTGCTCACATCTATACTTGAAGAATTATTCTGTATACTACAACCAGGTGCTATTTCTTTTATCCACTCATCTATTTCTTCTGGAGAAGGACCTAAGGATGTACCTGATCTCTGATTCTCTTCACTAATTCCACCTGTCTTTGACCCTCCTCATGATGGTGTCCTCCATCTTTCCATTTGCAACATCCTCTTTGGATCTATATGTACACCTCTTTTTAGTGTTTCTGCTGAATTTCCTGGAACTCGAATTAATGGTTCTAACCCTTCTCTTGTAACGGCATGTGCTCCACTATTCTCATCCAACCTTTCACTTCCCACACTCCTATTTCTATTGGGAATTGTTAAATTATGTACTTGTGAAATTCCTTGTCCATTATTTTATAATGGAACAACAGGATCAATACTTACTGGAACTGATAAAGCATCTGCGTTCATTGGTGTCATCTTTCTCATAAATTCTTTTCTAACTGGAATCTGATTCTGCTCTTGTGATGTCCTCTCAAATGCTAACTCTGCATACACTGTCGGAGCACTTGGGAAAGATATTGACTCCACATGATTCTGTTCTTCATGATAAGGTGGAGATCCATTCATCAGTAACTCATTCAAAAATCGTCATCTACATCATCAGCTCCCTCAACAACTAACTCAGTATTTTTAGTCTTTCACTCCTCAACATTCCTCTTTTTCTCTTTGCATTTTTCTCCCTCAGCAGACTCAGCTACCATAAATGGAAACATGTGCGCTCCTTCAGCTATATCTCTTCTCCACATTTTGTTTCTGGGCATCCCACTTTGCATCTGAATATCTATTCACAGTATTCTTGTACCTAGTCTGATACTTTTCTTTTTCTCTTTTGTTTGCCTCATGTTCCCATTTTTCAAGAGCTTCGTACTGCATAGGTCTAGGATCTGGTCTCAAATTATTCATTTGATTCCTTAAATTTTCTAAAATCCTAACATTAAAAGTCCCATTCTCTGGAAACGCTAAATTACCATCTTGCTCAGTGTATTTCACCCAATTCTCTAACCACGTACACATATGATAACCCCTTTCTAATCACATGAATGAAACAGGGGTTCCCTCAGGAGGCACAGGAACTCCTCCTCTAATAGGTATGGGCTCATCTTTACGAAACAAGGTTTTCAACAATTTAAAAAACTTCATGATCTTCTATGCTAAAATCAAACCTTTACGAGAAACTTTTCAACAACTTCTTTTCCGTGTTATGATTCCTTTCCACCAATCCAACCTAGTCTCGCTGTCCAATACCAACGCGACTCACAGCAACCAACCTATACCAGCGCAGCACTTTGTGATGTCAGCTTAGCTCCTGCGACTGACCCTCCCTTTACAAGGTCAGCGTCGACATTTTCTCAAAGTCTTTAACAAAACAAAACAACATAAAACAACTTGTCTGCTCAACTAAAATGAATATAACGATAGAACCACTAAATCTAAAGATTTCTTTTGCTTCCAGCAAAACCTCGACCAGCACGATTTCGCCCTCACTTAAATGAAAATCTACAAGAGTTCTCCAGATGCGCTTTTCTGAAGCAACCTCATAAATCCTCACTTGTCATACTTAATATTCCCTAAGTTAGCACTGGCAAAACCTCTTTGCACAGCACCACTTCTACAGCAGACAACACACTTAGTGTATGCCAGACTAAGACCCGCCCTTAAGTGTTATCCCGGGATCTTAGGTCAACGACGGACCACAACATAAAACATAAAGGTACGAATGTCTATAATCTGTCAATGTCTTTAACTCCGTCTCTTCATTACCTAGTATATTTAGTCAAAATAAACCATCCGATTACGCTACCAGATAACTGATCCAGCAAAAACGTTGTAAACTTTTGTGGGCACAGACACAGATTACCCACCACACTATAAACTCCAACCTCAATAATATAATTCACAATGAGTTCAGGTCCATAGAAACTCTACAACCACTTACAAGTCATGAGGTCCTCCAATAGATCTTAGTAAGAGCTAATAGGGACTCAGATAATTAGAGACAGAAGCCATTCCTTCATGAGGACCTGTAATGAAGCAATCAATCAATAATCAATACTTGTCAATAATAATCATCAATAAGCAAACAAACTCAGTAGATTTATCAAGGCACTTTTATCAAAAATATGAATGGTCAAAACACAACAACACATTAGAACTTTTAGTACATAGGTTTCATTGAAATACAGGAAAATACACAATATAATCACAGTTCAAAGCAAATCACATCAATCAAATTACTGGCGTGAGGAGAGAAAGAGAGAAATAAACATTCATTGCAATCCAGTATGCAATTTCAGGAATAATACGAACCAAAATTCAGATGTAGATGATCAGAACCGAGACACAAGATGGGCTAATGCACAGCGTGCAATAGTCTGGAATAATTAACCCTTCAGCCGAAAGGTTTAACCTGCTCAACTTCACCAATCAAGGAAGTGCAGGGGAAATCAGGAGAGTTCAGTTCAGAATAGTCAGTGTTTGGACCGACAGCATGTCTCGCCCAAGAATTGCAAGGAAATTATAGAAGTTTCCACCCGGCTCTGTCTGTTAAACATCTGGGATGCTACGGATCTGTAACTTACTGAGCAGAGGTGGCGAAGCGCAATATAGCTAGAACTTGTAGAGGAGGAGCCCAGTTAAAATACATGGACTGGGAGTTTGATATGGACTGGTGCATGCAAGCGGAGAGGGTTCTTTATGAAAGTAGGGGTTGTCCACATAAATGGACAAAAATCTGGGGCCCTTGGAATGAGAGTAGGGGTTTGCTTTGCACTCCAGTTTGCCTCCCCCTTCCCTTGTGGTGGACGAGGAAGACATTAAGGTGATTTAACTATGGAATAATGATGTGTGCCTTTTGTACGATAACCCGTTGCCTGAACTTGGATCTGTACTGTATGTCGTTATTAATGGAAGTCTAAATTGATGCAATGTACTGCACCCTTTTTGTTGTATTGTGTGTTTTATGTTATTCTTGAATAAAAAAGATTTAAAAAAAAAATAAAAATTGCAAGGAAATAGCCGCCACCCGTAATTTTTCCCACAAAGTTTTTATATCTCGAAATGTTCACAACTCCAGCCCACAAATATAGCCTTTTGCACAGTTTTCAATATTCTATTGGTTGGGATCCATGGTGTGATCGCAGAATGATCATTCTCCAGCCCAAATCATCCAGAACCTACACGTAATACCTTTGTTCTCTGTTTCTCAATTTTCTAAGAATGTACAATATCTGATTTCACCTCGGAAGTAGGAAATAGATTTGCTACTCATCATGTCCACACTCTTGCTTCCGAATTGACTTGCAACACATTTTGACACAATTACTCATAGAGAGAGAATATTCAGACTGTAAGAAGGAACTTTAGTGATTATACTTGTAACTAAAACAATTTATATCAGCATTATATTCTGTTTTGAAGAAAATAATGACAAAATACATTTCTCTAATGCCTGTGGTAGAAAAACAATACATTTTTGAGGCCTATGTGAAAAATCAAGAGTGTTAATGTTTAAACACTTGATGAAAACGTAGATGCATAAGAAATCAAATATAACTACCTTTATATTATTTTCATAAACATATCCTTATCATATTTCATTAATAATCAAACAGTTTCTCTTTGCATGTTTCAGATTTACATTTGAAATAAACATAGCAAGACACATTTCAAGAGAAATCTTTTCAAATCATATTCTACTAGAAATTAATCACGGCATTATTATCTTTCACAATATTTCCAATAATACATATGTAGTTTTTCTTTCTCTCTCTTAAATCTCTCAGCTTCACCAGTTTGCAACCCTTCTGCATGCTTTTACGATGCAGTTTTAGAACTCTCAGTATTCAACGTGACAAAATGTTAGTCATGTTGTCTTTTAAGTATGTTTAGTAATTTCACACAACGAGCAGGATTTGACCAAGCAAAATCATTCTTAAATAATCAAGCTCCATCATCTGTTTAGCTGAAAGCGTAGATAACTGAGGTGTGCTGGATGAATGGGGATATGGAAGTATGCATCTCTGAGGTCTAATGCGGTCATTAAAATCTCCTTGCTGTAACCATGGTATTACTTCTTGTAGTGTGACCATGGGAAAGGGTTCCCTATAGCCCGACACCCAGGACATATTGTTTGGGGTCAATGGCAATAAGTTTTCCTGTGTATTTTGTCCTTGGGGAAAGTAGGCCCAATTCCCTGCAGCACAAACCTTTTGGCCGACAGTTTGCAGTACCATATTATGGATCAGGGAAGGGCACTGTCTAAAGTTAAGGTAATATTTGTGTCCATAAGTTAATGCTGTTCAACCTTGTATTTATGGTTCATTAATTGAAAGCCTTTATTATTAGGGTGAGTGCTCTAAGTAAATGTTGTAAGCTCTGACTGCACTACTGACAGTGGTTCCAGTATACAAATGTGTACACACGTTTTCAAAGTTGAGCAATATGAGACTATGTATAATGCTCCCAGAATGCTTTCTGATTAGATGCAAATATATGCAGAAGCTTGAATGCAACATTGAGAATTCTTTGCTTTCAAAATAAAATGTTCATAAAAAAACGAATGTAGGAAAAAAAACATTTTGCTAAACTACTGTAACATTTCAGGTACCATTTCTTTGTAGCATCATTTAGTAAAGTGTGTTGATGCATGCTAGTATTTTCCAAAAATATTCATAATGGAAAATCAGTGTAACCAGTTTCAATAAGATTATGGAAAACATACAAATAAACATGCACTGGCAAAGCCAGTAGGTCTGATATTGGTGGTCTACTTTTTAGTTTTGTCAATGTGCGACTTGTTTTGGCATGGTTTTTGTAAAACCTTATTGGTATGGGAGCTGCCGTGCCATCACCATTATAACGAACATTGGCAAAAGCAAAGATTGTTTTTGGTCTCAAAAAGCTCACACTGCCACAGTAGTTACTGGCACTGAACAAAACTACTTTGTGGGCCGATATGCTCCTTGTGAAAGAGCAGAATGCTGTCACTCACAGTGAAGCCAGCCGATGCAGAGAGAGGGACAGAATTTTAATAAACACAGAAGGTCATGACCAAATTTGGGGCCCAATTATTAAAGAAAGTCTCAAAAGTGCACCCATGGTATATGTCCTTGCATTAAGTGAAGCTATACAGCTTTCGTGAATTCACAAGAATTTACCGAAGTAGGGCAAGAAATAGTACTCCTTGAAAATATTTGTGAATTGCATTTTAGCATGAGCAAATATGCATGTGTAGATTTTCATCATGCGAAAATCTGAGTGTTTGCAAGTCACTTTCCCTCCAACCACTTTTTTCCCAACTCTGGAAGAAGGTTTACGTCTGCATTGTCAGGAATATATTTCCAACATTTCTCAGTATGGGAAAAGATTAGAGAAGAGTTGTTGAAAACCCTTAAAACATGCAAGTTAGTATGTATGCACAGACTCAAAAGGGCATTCCAACCCTGGAACAATTGCTTACCTCTTCCTTCAGCCCCAGTATGTAGATCTGCGGAAACGTGGCAACATAAGGAGATTTCTAGTATTCAAACACTACTATGGTATGAGCCCTGGCATAATCAGAGAGGCTATATCAGAGCTCTTAAATAATGAGATTGCTGCCATAATTTGTCGCCGCACTACATGGCACCAAAGGGACAAGTGGATTTTGTTACAGGACAAGTAGATTTATGAACCAACCTGCCCCATGGACAAGTAGATATTTTATTAAATTCCACACCCCTGTTAGTGGCCTGAGATCTAGGATAGGCGTTTTTGGGTATGAGAAAAGAAAGGGAGTACCCTCCGTGTCCCTGATGTTGTAAGGGTACTATTTCGATTGCCATTTTTTGAAGGAGAGAAAGAATCTCTTCCTGTAAAAGCGTAAGATGTTCTTTTGGCACCTTTTGTGGCATTGGTGAAATTGTGGGTGGTGTTTGTTTGAGTGCTAAACAATACCTATCTTTGATTATAGATAGCACCCATTGGTCTTTTTTGATATTTTGCCATTGTTTATAAAAGTTGTGTAACCTTCCCCCAACTGGTGTTATATGTGGTTGGGGGAGGTGTAAGTGTTCACTGTTTTGGAGGGGTAGGGTTTTGGCAGTGGTTGCACAGCCTCTACCTTTTTTCTATAATTTGTTTTATAGAAATATCCCCTATTAAATTGCCTTTGGTAGGAACCTTGCTGCTTACTGCCATTGTTTGAGTCAGAGGAAGAACTTACTCTGTTTGTACCTCTGTATCGACTCCTACGAAAGGAACCACGGTGTTGATATGTTGTAGGGCCCCCATTGCTTTAGCTGTTTCTTTTTTGAGCTTTTCTAGCATTTCATCCACTTGTGGGGCAAATACATTCTGGCCATCAAAAGGTAGATTAAGCAGAGGCTGCTGTACGTCTGGCTTGAACCGGGATATCCTGAGCCACGCATGGCCCCTAATGAGGATACTAGTATTAACTTGGTGGGCACTGGTGTCTGCAGAGTCTAAGGCACATTGTATAGTGGCATTGGATATTTTCCTGCCCTCTTCCACTAACTGTGTTGCACGTTGTTGGTATTGGTTAGGGAGGTGTTGCAGTAGTTCCTGCATTTCATCCCATGTGGCCAGATTATATCGGGAGAGTAGTCCCACAGAATTTGTGATACGCATGTGGTTGGCTACCTGTGCTGCCGCTAGTTTATCTGCTGCATCATATTTTTTACTCTACTTATCTGTAGGAGGTGCATCCCCTGTGCCTTGGGAATTTGCTTGTTTTCTGGCAGTGTGCACATCTAGTGTAACTTGGCCCTTGATATACTCAGGGTCCAGTGGACATGCAATATATTTCTTCTCAATACGAGGGGTGACCACTCTAGATTTAACAGGACAGGCTGCTTAAATATGTACTGTGTGAATGATAGTATACCTTTAAGCATAGGGAGTGATTGTGCTGTCCTTTATGATCTATTAAGTGTTTCAACCAGGAAATTCTTTTCCTGTGGAATAGTGTGTAGGCTCACTTTGTGGTATGTAGCAACCCTACTGATATCATGATAAGCTGATTATCATCTGGTGGTGAGGGTTTGAATGGATATATACTTGGATCAGTATCGTCCAATGGATCAGCATCATACATGTCCCAAGGGTCAGAGGCAGTATTGGGATCTCCCTTTGGATCTATTAAGTAAGGGATATTGTACCCTTCATGTTGATGGTCACTTTGAGGTGACTGATTTGATGAAGGTAACAATTGCTCAGAAGGCAAGTGTTCTGGCGAGGATGCCTGCACTGGCCTTGAAGGTATAATAGGTGAAGTTGGAACAGGAGATGATGGAATAGAAGTAGAAGGAATTGGAGGAGGTGGAGGGAAAGAAATAGGGCTTGTGCCTCTGTCCTTTTTCTTTTGTTGATGTTTTTTTTGAGGCCCAGCAATGTCCTCCTGAAAAGACTTTTTCCTCTTCTGAAGTGTGAGGAAAGCAGGTGGTTGTGTTTGGTGCCTAGCTTCCCAGTATGAGGGTGCACAAAGAAAGTCTTTTGTCCCTTGTCCAGCTTGTCTTGCAAGTGTTCACAAATGGTCTCTATTCGTTTTTTCTGTGGCTCTGTCATATTCTTTGAAGATTTCAACGTCGACGATGGGGAGGGTGCTGAAGAGCTTGTTTTACTGGTTGCCGTTTTTTGTATTGCCATTTTCGGTGTCAATGGCTTATGTAATGGTTTCGATGCTGAAGCTTTTGCGTCTGAAACATGTTTTGGTTCAGAGAATTTCTTCGGATCCAAGGGATATTTTTTCAGCTCCGAGTCCTTGCTTGACTTCGGTGGTGCCGAAGAAGTTTGTTTCGGTATAGGCGCTGAAATACATTTTAAAGCTTTACATTTTCAGATGCTTGTCGAAGGCTTTACAGGCGTAGTGGACTTCTGTTTGTGTGCCTGTTGATTGGGACCTCCATGGTCCGAAAGTAGTGGGGCTTCGAAAGCCTGTGTGGGTGGTTTGGTAGGGGTCTGTGCGGTCTTCGCCAAGTTACTTACGTGCCCCTGTATGGAGTCGGGCTCGGAGCCCGAACTGTCCCCACTGCTAGCCAGCTATATCTGCACATTTGTTGGTGCCATCTGTGCCTCTGAGTCTTCCGGCTGTCGACTGGGGTCTAGTGACTGTTCCCCAAAGATATCCAGAGCATCTCCCGTACGTCGCTGCATGTTTGTGTGGGCCCAACGACGCTCCCTTCATTGCCAGAGTGTCTTTTCGACAGGAACGCCAAACACACCGCACTTGCGGTCTCTTCGTGCTTCGGTGACAAACATAGGTTGCATACTTTGTGTTGGTGTTGCCTGGAATATTTTTCCATCCCTCGTGGACGTAGTCCTTTAGAATGGAGACAACGAAGTCGAAGAACGGTGGGCCCAGGCGGGCCCCGTGCTGTGATCAATAGCACCAGTTGCTGTTGTCCTGATCTGAGATGTGTTGGTTTGGAGAGAAAAGACTGAGAGCCTATGAAGGCCTCGGTGGGGATTAATGCTTCGGTCCCAGAGTTGCTATAACGATATCCGAACCCGAAGGCGGAAAAAATCTAACAAAGGAGCCGAGGAACATGCGCAGTACACGCCGGAGGAGTCACTATACCTCATGACTCGTAGACTTCTTCGAAGAAAAACAACTTGTAATCTCTGAGCCCAACACTAGATGGCAGGATAATGCAAAGCATATGTATCTACGGCCAACACATGCTACACATATATTTAATCATTTTTGTACTTGTTTGATGAATGCTTGTTTCTGTATTTTAATGTGAAATTGCATAGGCCTTGGTCTCTGGATTCCAATAATGACTGAGTTGGGGTCCCCGGATTGCAATGATGATTTAATGGGGTCTTCGGGTTCCAGGAATGATTGCGTAGGAGTCCAAAGAAGTCATAAGGCTAAGAACCACTGGTCTAGTCTTCATGATAGCTGGCTTAAAGCATGGCTTCTGCCAATCCATTTGAACTTGCTTGAAGATGTCAGACTTAAAGATATTTTTTGGTAGGAGCCATAAGTTACACTAGAGCACTGATGCTGTCTTACTAAAGCACTGGTGCTTCAGTGGACAAAGCTATCAGGGCCTGTACTCGAACCACCTACTAGCAATAGTTTGGGTGCAAACCTTAGTGCTTTCCAGCATGTATTAGTGTCCTGAGCCACGAAACATGCCCTCTTATAATGAGGGATCATCGGAGATGGAGCCACACATTTCCTGGATGATCATGTGGTATTCAGTAGTTGGTCCAAAATATTAGCTGGACGGACGTCAATGAGGAGAAAGCAAACAAAGCTTTGGAAGGCAGATGTACTGCCTCAGGAGGTTTCAGGACGTACATGGTCTCATATTTCTGGTGCAGTCGGTCCCAAAAGTGCAATAGCAAACACAATGGCCTTCAACTTTGCAATCAAGGCAGGAAAAATAAAATTCTGAACTCGGCATGTTAGCAAGTCACAATAGGTTTAAGTGGAATTTGGAGCAGACCGGTTAAGTTTAAGGTCTAGCTGTTGATGAGCTGTATCCACCCTTCCAGCGATGTGGCAGATAAAAGGGAATCCTGAAGTGATAGGAGTCCAAAAGAAAAAACATTGACTATGGTTGTAACCCCAGAGAAAAAGGTGCATAAGTCCCTACATTTACATACACTACTTTTTTTAATCGTCTGCATTGTAAAAGTAGTATTTAACAGATCAAAATATACTTTTATATAGGACATGGTGTAATGTGAAATCTCTGATACTTGCGCTTTATCATGGTGCATTTTTCTAACAAAAAAAGGGAAAGTCTAGACTTGATTGATGTAGTAGTCGGTGATATGAATTTTGGGATTATCCTCTCAAATTCTTTCCTTTAGGTTGATACGTGCATTCAGAAAACAAAGAGTGTCATGATTGTACTGGTGCAAGTTCTTCCAATTTGCTGTAAATTACAAAGGAAGGTAAGTGGACTGCAACTTTATCACAACTTGAATACGTTATTTAGTGGATTTATGTAGTTATAATGCCACGTCAGTTGCTTGTACTTGTATCTAGATGCAGCTGTAAACCTTTACCTTGACTATTGTGTTAGCAGTGTACGCTTATGTTCTCCTGCACACAAAATCTGGCACCTGAGCGCAAGACCAATTCCCTACTCTGGGCTTGCAATACTCTTATTGAGTGTGTAACATCTAGGCAAATCATGAATAATGGGTTAAAGCGCACGCTTTGATAAAGTTTTGGAAACAAACTTGGATTTTTTCATACTACTAATTAAGTGGATAGTCAATTTACAACTATATTTCTTCACCTCCTCGTTCCAGTCGCCTATTATTTCAGTGTTCTGAAACAGAGTTGCGTTTTAATCTACCAGTACACAAAGTGGGTGGCAATCTACATCAGCAGTGAGTGTCACCCCACACGAAAAATAAAATAACAAAACGTCATTATCATTTTATTTTTACCGTACTGTCCCAGTTTTATTTCAAGGGGTGGGCTGAGGTGGGCTGTCAGCCAACATGGGGAGGAGTGGTATGAGCACTAAAGTGCGCATGATGATTTGCCCTGCCGTCTCTGGCCGGCCAACCCGTCATGCGCACTTTGCATGTTCTCCACCCAGGCTGCAGTACAGTCTGGGTGGAGAACATGCCCAGGGTTCCACTCCCTCTCTGAGCGCCGAACCACAGCACTCGGACCAATCATGACGCTGCTATCAGCAGCGTCATGACTGGCTGGGAGAGACTGGGAGCCTGGGTGCTTCCTGTTGCAGTGTCCTCGACAGTTGAAGAACGGAGGAGAGGCGGTGGCCAGGTAAGTGCAGTTTTTTGTCTTTTTTTTACCCCCCGCCTGCCCCCCTCTCCTCCCTCACCCGCCTGACCACCACGGCCCCTTAGCAGCCACCACTGATCTACACCTGATTGCACTGGTTTCACATACCTGCAAAAAGAGTATAGTTCCATTCTACAGATGAAAGACCAGTACTGCTCAACCATGCTGCTGTCTTCCATTAAACAGATTTTCCTTGTGAATCCATGCACCTCAAAAGGTGAGCCATTTGCTTCAATAGGTGAAAGTTTTCTCCATTAAAATAGCTAAAAGGTGCTTTAAAAGTTTAATCATTTTGCTCTTTCCTTCAAGTTTCATAGGTAACAAACACGAAGATGTGATCCCTCAGTGACTGCCAGGTTGAGCAACCATTTGCTTAGCTAGCAGCATTTATACCTTTCACCAATCTTTGGCCCAGTAAGATAATGCTGCAGACAGTGCCCTTGCACTGCAATTCTGTTAGCCATCAATTCACTCTTTAAGCATCCACTGTCCTGGGTTGTCCAGCAACATTGACGTTACTGTACCACTTCACATCACTAAGCATGCCACATTTATAAGAGATCTCGGACATGATCACTTCATTTGTTAGAATTCAATCATAGTGAAATTTGGTTCCACCCCTGCCCGCAGGGACATGCCCTTAGGAGGACGGGGCAACCTCCACTATTCCAGGTGAGGAGGGACCAAAATGTTAAAGGTTTCGATCAGCAGAAGCATCTGTGACTCTGCAAACAAAAACCCAGAAGTACCCCCAATGTAAGAGATTGGGTCGTTGGTTGGGGGGGGGGGGGTTTGACCCCTTCCCAAGCAACAGCCACGTTCCTTATCAGGTTGAACCACAAAAGTCGCGAAACTAGTGTGTGCCTAACCCTCTGGTAGCTTGGCACAGAATCAATCACGTTTAACTTAGAGGCAATGTGTAAAGTGTTTATGCAGCACTTAAACAGTAATAAAGTGAAAACACAACACTATAACAATCCCACATCAATTTAGAAAATACAGTAAAATTTTATAAATTATTTGACATCAAAAATCCAATCAGTTGAACCGTAGAGATGCAATTTTAAAGATTGACAGTAAGTGTAGTACCTAAAGACACAAAGCGCCACATGCAGTTATCTGGTCATGTGAGACCAGGTGAAAGTCATAAGTTCAGGCTGACTGTGATAGAGCGTGGGCCAGAACAGGCACCAGGTTAGTCCTGTTTAAAAGTTACCTTCTAAAGTCTAGCGCAAAGAATTCCGCTGGTGGTGGAGGAGGCGGAGAGGAGCAGGGACAGATTCTCAGATGGTCGTTGCTATTGCATAAAGAGCAGGCAAGGCGTCAAGGACGGTTGTCGATGCAGTACAAAAATCCTGTTGGGCGCCGCAGACGGTTGTTGCTGGAGATTTTCGTTGGTGGTCACCGTGGGCTGTCAATGCTGTAGCACGCAGTGCAGATCTTGCATTGCCAGTCGACGCTGGCGTTTGCTATAGCGAGAAGAGTCGGGTTCACCAGACCGGAGCTCTCGTTGGCTGTTGGCGCTGCCAGCAAGAGCTTGGCATGAATAGGCTGGTTTGTGGTTGCAAACAGCCCAACACTTCAGGATTTCTTCTTTTCTTTGGGAAAGAGCGCTACCGATGCCACATGAAGGGTCCAGGACCTAGGAGGCACCTCTAGGAGATCAGGAACTCACTCCAGCAGAGGACAGTAGGGCTTAGGCAGACCAGTTTCAGGTCCAGGCAGGCCCAGTTGCAGCAGGTCAACTGGACAGTTGCAAAGAGGCCTCTCGAGCTTGCTGTATCCCTGTGGCTCAGACCACAAGGTCAATCAGCCAACCCTTGGAGTCACTTCAGCTTGGGATGAAGGGTGCAGGTTTATTCTTCCTTCTAAGCAAGCAGGGCAAGTCCTTCTTCTGTAGTATTTACTGGTCCAGGAGTGTACTGAAGAGTTGGTCTGAGGGTCCCCTTTTTATACCTGGTGCCCACTTTGAAGTGAGAAAAGCTTCTGGAGATTCCCCCTTCAGTGGTGTCTGGAATTTCCTGCCTCCCTGCCCTAGTCCCAATCTGTCTGGGGGTACAATATTCTAGTGTGAAGTCCTTTGTGTGTGAGCTAAGCCAGTGACTTTGAAGTGTAAGTGTGGTAGGTGGCAACTCGCCCCCTCATCCTGCCAGAGATGGCCCTTCATGACAACTCCCAGACCCTCTATTGTGATGTTGTGTGAGAGAAATACACAAAGGCCAAAGGCCAACTACAGTTAGTCATGTGACCCAGGAACAGGCAGCTGGCATCAAATGGTTAGGGTAAGAAAATGCCAACTTTTAAAAGTGGCATTTTCAAAATTCTCACTTTAAATCTGACTTTATCATTAAAGAGAATTTTAAATTATAATTCCTCAGACACCAAACGTGACTTACCTAACTATCCCTAATCAAAAGTGGATCACTTATTAAATGTAATAACGTAATCCAATGTTACCCTATGGAAGAGGTAGGCCTTGCAACAGTGAAAAACAAATTTGGAGTTTTTCTCTACCAGGACATTTAAAACTTAAAAGTACATGTCCTACTTTTTAAATACACTGCAACCTGCCCCAGGTACCGTTAAGGGCATAGATTACGGGTGACTTTTATTCTTAAACAGGAAGGTTTAGGACTATCAAAAGGTTTATTTTGCCAAATCGAAATGGCAGTTTAAAACTGTACACACAGACTGCAATGGCAGACCCAATACATGCTTTTACAGGGCTACTTAACTGAGTGCCATAATAAGTGCTGCGGGCCGAATAGTAGCATTTAATTTACAGGCCCATTTTACTAGGGAATTACATGTAAATTAAATGTGCTAATTAGGTGTAAGCCAGTTTTACCATGTTTAAAAGAGAGAGCACAAGCACTTTAGCACTGCTACAATGTGGAGTTTCCTAAGGCCAACAAAAATAAATTGAGCAAAACAGGAGGCGTGAAGGCAAAAGGTTTGGAGGAAGACCACCCTAAGGCTGACAGATATAACAGCCAACCTCTAAGTGGGGAGGGAAACTGAGTATGGCCAGGTTGGGAGCACGACCAATCTCTAAATGACTACATTTGGGTTAAAGTCTCTCCCAACTTTGCTTCCTAGGGTAAATAAATTGCTCATATTCCTAGGGAGACATCCTCCATAATGTATGCAAAACACTCTGAAGAGACATCCATTTTAGGCAGAAAACATTTTAAGAGAAAAACATCAACCCTACTGAAAACTCGACCTTTTTTCCACTCAAATGCCTGCGGTTTAGGAAAGTCTTAAAGTATTTGGATGAGTATAGTGCTGTCTATGCAACCCATGTACCAGGTCAGGTGATACAGCATTTGGAATATATGGAAAATTTGAAAAATATCATCAGGTTCCTTTTGGAAAAGTAAGTCCATGCATGTTTTGTTTTCTTTGGAGCGCCGAGCTTTTAGACCGTAGTATAGAACTCCCCAAAATAGGAAACAACCAGAACAGTGATCAGTTCAATTCACAGAATATACTTGGGTAATAAACTGATCCCACTTGGGGGTGGAACTTAAATTGTGCATTCCCACTACACCCGTCGCCGCAGCACTGGTACTATAAAGCGCATTGAGGGGACCTGCTGTGCGGGGACTACGTGTCCCAGAACTCTCTGGGGCATACGAGGCGGCCCTTTACATCTCCTACCAGCGTCGGATTGGTAACCCCGGCACTCGGGCAATGCCCGAAGGGCCGGTATCCGAATTCCAGCTGTTGGCTGCTTTTTTGAGCAGCCTGGGGGGCCAATTTGGGCGGTTTCTGCGTTGTGCGATGCCGCCAGCGGCCCAGTGGGTGCCTGAGTGGCCTTTCTGGAGGTAGATGGGGGTCCATTACCTCCCTTTTATCAACAGGCAGAGGTGTCACTCCCTTTCTCTCGCTGGGCCGGCCCATTAATATATGCATATTGAGCGGGGGCAGGGGGCCTGAGCAAAAGTAGCCTCACTTGTTTTCAGGTGTGTTTCACTAGTGTAAACTAATCCGTACATTTTTTTTAAACCCCCCCCTCCCCCCTTTTTATAAAATTTCGCCGAAGCAGTGTTTTGCGGAAAGGCAATATGCAAATGTGGGCCACTTTTTTTTTAGCATGCCCGGGACGATTTTTTATCCCAATCCAACCCTGTCTCCTACACCTGCTGACACTATATTGCACATTGAGTGGACCCGCTGCGTGGGAGCAATATCAGCAGGGACTACGTGTCCCAGGCCTCTGTGGGGCATAGGAGGCGGCCCCTTTACATCTCCTGCACCTGCCAACCCTGCTGGTACTATAAAGCGCATTGAGGGGACCTGCTGCGCGAAACGTTTTCGGCAGGGACCTCGTGTCCTAGGTCTCTGTGGGGCATAGGAGGCGGCTCCTTTACATCTCCTGCTGACGCTGCAATGCACATTGAGTGGACCCACTGTGCGGAAGCATTTTCGAGGGGGACTACGTGTCCCAGGACTCTGTGGGGCACAGGAGGCGGCCCAGTTACATTTCCCACACCTGCTGATGCTATGAAGCGCATTGAGTGGACCCGCTGCCAGGGACACGCCTGGGCAAAGCCCAGGCCAAGGGCCGGCCCGTCAGAGCCCGGAGGAGGTTGGGCTGGGCCACCCCTCTTCGGCCTTTGATTTTGGAGCTATCTTTTCATATTCCCTTTTTTTTTGCCTTGTGATTATCAATATTTGTAGGAATGGGCAAGCGAAAATTTGCAGGAGGCCTTTCTATCTCACCCCACCTGCGAAAAATATCTCGATAGATAGGATGCTACAGAGGACTATTGGGGTCATAAGTACTGAAATCGAAACTAACGGAATGGAAACTTTCTCTCAGCTCGGGAACTGCTATAGGTGTTAATGCGGCTGCCTTTTCAACTAATACGCCAGGGCCATCACCCACCGCCTCTTTCTCTATGAGTAGTGGGTCTGGTCAAGTAGATAATGTGCCCCCTGCTACTGAAAGTCCACAGCCATCTGCAATTGTTAAACGGCTCAGGCGGGCGCCCCAAAAAAAAACTGCAATGGTTTCCAGCCAAACTAGTTATTCTCCCTCACCTTCCACCCTGGTGCAGCCATCACTATCGCTTATGGATGATTCAGAGGGAGAATCGGTGCACTTACCCTCCTGGGTTGTACAACGGATGGAGGACTGTATTGCTAAAGTTAAGGATCTTTTTCTAATAGAATTATCTTCCGTCACTGCTCGTCTGAGAGCCATTGAGCATGAATTGATTGCCATAAAACAATCCCGGATTTTGAGATGCACAAGCCCCATGTATGGTCCCAAGAGTAAATCGGGACCAGATGGTTGGCCAAAGTAACCGTTTCTGTGCAGCTGGGCTTATCCTACCCACCAGATCCTCACCGGATTGCCACCGCCCTGGCCCCTTTTCCCCAATTTCAGAACAGAACTGCCCTCATCTGCCTTTCCTTCCACCACAAGGTGAAAATACAAGCTATTCCGAGGGGCCCAAATCTTATCTATATAAGATTTGGGCCCCTCGGAATAGCTTGTATTTTCACTACTTTGGGAAAGTCCGGGGCCAGTAAAATTCGTCGGAGTTTCAGCCAACCTGAGGTGAATTATCCTCCTGCCCCTATGTGACAATATTAACTGGAGTCCTTTTCTTGCGTGTGGACCTGAATTGCATGAAGAACTTTATAATAAAACTTTGAACTGTCTCATACGATGCAGGGATTTTCCTTTCGCTTTGGCAAGCAACATTCTGTTGACTTGTGGGGTGGGCTGGTTCAGGTCAAGGCCTGTTGATCGCTCCGGTGACTGCGTTATTGTCAATTTTAAATCTCCATTGCTGGTGCAGGGCCTGCTCTTCGGACACCTGAGCAAACACATAGTCGGGAGCAATATTGCATTATTGTCTCTAGGTTACTTTTATAAACCAAGACAACATCTCCAGTCAGCCCAATTAGGTAGAAACAAGGGGAACGTAGGCCTCAGAGCCTGATTGTAATAACCCCTCTTCCATGCACAACCTTAATGGTTTTATAATCCTCACTATTAACCACTGATATTTTAGCAGGGGTGGACTGACTTGCTAATGCCATCCAATTTGTTCCCTCTAGTGCTAGCACAATGGGTAGTGGCAATAGGGGTGTTAATCTCGGGGCTCTGGGAGGGGCAGCTCACCAGCAGTGTCCACCGTGACTATAGAATAAGGCAAGATCCCACTAATTGGTGCCAGACTAGGTGCAAAGCTGTTATTAGTGACAGGATCAGGTGACCCAGGGACCCTGGAATTAATCCTCCCCCATTCATGCCTAAGAATGGCCCATGACCAGCCCCCTAGGGGTGTGGCAGCACCCCCAACATGAATCATTCAATTAAAAGCTAACGGCAGAGCCTAGACCTGATCTTTTTTTTTTTTTTTTTTTTTGTCCTCATTTATAAGTAAGTGAGAAGTCTTTAAGCAAGCCCATAGTTTACTCTTGGATCCCCGGACTGAGATAACGGTACCGTCTGATTGTTTAAACACCCGGGGATCCAGCGAAACCAGCTGCAAAGATCCTAGAGGAAGTAAGTTCAGAGAAGGGCGGACAGACCACCTCCACAAGATGAAACCTCTTCCTCGAATCTCACTTATATCATAATCATTGGACTTTTTAAATATTGTGACATTTCAGGATATTATTTTATCAAAATTATTAACCCAGTCGTCCCAATTACCCCACATTCTAGTTCTTTTTCTTGAGGAGCTAGCAAGATCCAGCCTATGAATCCGTCTAACCAAAGCAACCCAATCTAATATTGCTGGGGGTTGAGAGGAGATCCATTTTAGACAAATTTCCCTCCTTGCAAGAAGAATTAACAGAAATAAAAGGGAAACTTGTGATTTAGACAAAATGTAGCTGGTATTCTCCTCTGGGAAGACCCCAAAAATAACCAAAGTCAGGCTTACCTTAGTCTCTTGACCCAAGACCTCCGAGACAGTTTTACCTATATTTTGTCAGAAGCCCTGGATAGGAGGACACTGCCAGAACATGTGGATGTCATCCGCATCATCGGAGGCGCACTTCAAACAAACCTTCCGTTCTACACCTCCCAAATTAGAAAGTTTCTTCTGGGTCCAATATTCCCTATGGAGTGTGAACATATGATTTCTCTTAAGATAGGCGGGTTTAACCACATTCCATAAAGTACGCATCGATACTTGCCATAAGTATGTTACGTTGGTCGACGGCAGGTCTCTTCTCCAGGACTCCTCCATGGGTACTAATGGTGGCTCCCCCTTGACCAAAAGCCAATACCATTTAGAGTCCTCTTTACGTTGATAAAAGGGGCCTCGTAGGATATGTTCATGTTCTTCATTTACTTCTCCCTCATTATCTAACTTAGCAGCCCAGCTAGATAGCTGATAAAACTTAAATCTTGAAAGTCTTTGATTTGAGATATTGTAGAGTACTTCCCATGGAAGAAGTTTATTCTCTTGAAGTAGTTGACCCCATTTCAAAATACCTTCTTCGAGTAAGGTGGTCGATAGACTATCTTTTAGGCAGGCCGGAGTGCCAGGGGAGTTCCAAATAGGGGCCCCTGCACTATAATATGGAATCTTCAGGATCTTCCTAGTATAATACCAAACTTTGCAAGCAGATCTTAAAACCTTAAGTTTGATTTTTTTCAAGTATTTTGGGTGCCCAATCGTAAACAAACAGCCATCACCGCCCTGTGGAATATTTTTAGACATTGCTAAAAGCAGGGGAGGGAAACAGGAAGAATTAAACAAGAGGGACCTTACGTTCTTTAATTGAAAGGCATAACAATAAAAACGAAAGTCCGGACTAGCTAAGCCCCCCTCTAACTTTGCACATCGAAACTTCCTCCATGCTCTCCACACCACCTTGTTGGACCAGAGAAAGCTGTTTATAAGCCCTTTCAGATCTTTCAAAGAAGAGTGGTCAAAGGATAAAGGGATCGGGTCGAAAATAAAAGTGAATTTCGGCAGGATTGACATTTTAATCAAATTGGAGCGGCCCAGAATAGACAATGGAAGACCGCTCCAAGATCTTAATAATACGGCTGCCTCTTTCCATTTTAAGTCAAGGTTTACTTGGGCTAATTTAGTAATATTTTGTGTAATTTGTATGCCTAAGTATCAGATTTGCTGTTTAACTGTCACTTTACTCGGTGGTGTGTTCCATGACATAATTTCTGTCTTTTGGGCATTAGTTAGGTAGCCTGAAACCCTCCCGAAATTCAACAGAATTTCCTCCAGGCAGGGCAAGATGGCAGTGGAATCCCTAGAAAAAACCATCAAGTCGTCTGCATATAGCGCAACTTTTTTTCCCATCCCTCCCATCCAAACGGCGCAAAGATATTACAAGCCCTAATACTACAGACCAGGGGTTCTATGTATAGATCGAACGGTAAAGGGGAAAGGGGGCATCCCTGTCTCGTCCCCCGCTCGAACTTAATTACTTTAGAAAGATTACCATTAACAATGAGTATGGCAGTTGGGGTTTTATAGATATTATTAATTGCTCTGACAAAGCGTTCTCCCAGCCCAAACCTTCGGGTCATATAGGTTAAAAAAGGCCAGTTCACCCTGTCAAATGCCTTCGCTGAATCAAATGCAAAGATCGTGAGAGGTAGGTTATTGGTGGAGGCTATGTCGATTGTACCAATCAGATCATGCGTTAAGTCATGAAGTTGACGGCCCCTTATGAACCCCTTCTGATCAGGGTGAATCAAAGAACTCATTACAGGGTTCAGCCTCCCTGCTAGAATTTGTGCAAAGATTTTATAATCGCAATTCAGCAGGGAGATAGGTCCATATGACTCACATTTTCTTGGATCTTTGTTTGGTTTTGCGATTAAAGAAACGGTAGCCTCATCCCAGGACCTAGGGATTGGGTTATTATTTGAAAAAATCCTGTTGAGCAAGATAACAAAGACACGAGCAATCTCCTCTATCAGAGCCATATAAAATTCATTGGGGATACCATCCGTCCCCGCTGCGCTGCCCTTTTTAAGATGTTTCATTGCTGTCTTAAGTTCTGCCAGTGAAATAATCCGATTCAACGAACTAGTTTGATTTTCTGTGAGGAAAGGTAAGGATATACCCTCAATATATGTTTTAATTTGAGACTCCGAGACCACTAGGTCCTCTGTATACAGGTCCTGGGAAAAAAACTTCAAAAGCCTGTTCTATTTTGAGGTTATCTGAGGAGATCTCACCTGAGTCTACAATGTTTACCTCTTTAAATAAATTCCTGGTTTGGTTTATCCGAGACTTCCAGGCGAGGAGCTTCCCGCATCCCTCACCACATTCGTAATTAGCTAAATTGCTAGCTTCCCATTTTTTCATAGTAATGTCATCTAGGTGGTCTATTAGCAACTGTCTCTTAGCTGTAACCTCTCTGCTTTCTTCCCCACCCATTGCATATCTTGGCGGGATTTACATTCATTCCTTGCTCTGGAAATATCATCTTCCAATTTCTGGATCATCACTCTATTCTCCTTATGTTTCTTAGCTGCCAAACTTATTACACTGCCTCTGATGAATGCCTTATAGGCATCCCAAATTACCTCCAGTGAGGCAGAGTCCTTGTTAGTTTAAAAAAAGAGTAGTGTTTCTTTCTTCAACTGAGAAATTATTAGGGGGTCTAGGAGTAGAGTTCTATCAAAGGTCCACCTTTTAGTAGACACACCTCTCGGGATTTGTAGCTCTAAGGCTACGGCAGAGTGATCAGAGAGGTGCTCCAGAACATGCGTTACAGAGGTCGCATGGTTCAGCAGTCTTATATCGACCAGGAAGAAATCAATCCAGGAAAAGTGCCCATGTTTTTTATTATGAAATGTAAAATCCAAAGGGCCACCCAACCCCTTATATTTCTTCCTCCAGATATCTGTCAGCCCTAAGTCCTCCATCAATACCTTAATGAAAGAGCCCATCTTTGTAGAAACTGCCCTGCTACCTTTAGATCTATCAAGAACAGGGTTCAGAAGAATATTAAAGTCACCCCCCCATTATGATAGGATAGATTGAATCAGATGACTATAAATAGTATTTAAAGGGCCTTCATCGTCTATATTCGGACCATAGTAACCAACAAGGGTATTCCATTCATTTTGGATTTTAACATCACAGATGACCCAACGCCCTTTGGAGTCTGCTTTAATATCGCTTAATGTAGCTTTAGCCGAGTGCTTGATAATCAGAGCCACTCCTTTAGTATAACAAGTTTGTGGAGTATGGCTAGAGAGTTCGATCCATCTCTGCTTGGCACAGATGGACTCCCATTCATCAAGGGTTAAATGAGTTTCTTGAAGAATAATAACATCATACTTCGATTGACGCAGATATTGGAAGATTCTCCTCTGTCTACTCAGAACCCTAAGTCCATTAACATTCCACGTTAAAATTTTAATTGAAGTCAAAGAAGGGATTAAGGCTCCAACTGACCCATCATTTGAGATTTTACAGATGTTGCAGACAGCCAGCAAATTAATTGCTCATGGACCACTCCATTTTTATTTAGAATATCCTGCGTATTAATATGCTCCCCACCCAGTGAAATCAAAAATAACTTCCTCCAACTGTGCCCCCCTCCCCCCCTCCCAAGGGAACCCTCCCTAAAACTAACCTGGGCTTGATGATGAACCGCCCAGTCGAGCTCACCCCCCCCCCCCCTCCCTCCGGAAATATTTAAAGAGAGCAGCAAAGTGTCAGAATTATCCCTGAGCCTCGATTTGATCTATAAAGACCCCTGCCTCCTTAGGGTCTCTAAAGTCGAACATTTTATTCTTCCACATCACCTTCAGGAGGGCGGGGAACCTCAGTTGGGCTGTTGCACCCAAGGATCTTAATACTGGGATGAACTTCCCCAATTCCCATTGTCTGTCCTGCGTGATTCTGGAAAGGTCTGATCTTATCCGGAACGACCAGTCACCCTTGGTGAAGGAGCCGGCTGTAAGTGCATCGGATAGAGCTCACTCCTTCAATAGGAAGGTTTTGAAATTAACTAGAATTCTCCTAGGTGTTTTCCTATTTGTATTTTTTGAGAAGGGGTCTCTGTGGATTCTCTGTATGTCAGCTTCGAGGTCCAAAGAGTCAATGGCCGGGATATACTCTTTTAACAGGCCTATAAAAAAGCTTTTAATGTTATCACCCTCCAAACCCTCTGGGACATTAAGAACTTTAATATTGTTTTGCCTACTGTTGTTCTCGAGATTCAATTTTGTCCAAAATAGATTTTTCGCCACTTTTTAGAGTTTGGCTCTCCACATGGTTAGACTCTACTTCCCTATTCAGGGCCTCAACGGAGGCTTCCATCAGACAAATCCTCTCCGTAATTGCGGACATTTTTACCTCTAGCGCTTCACATGTGTCTTGGATTTTTGCCTTGTTCTTTTCTGAAATGGCAAACTTACTCCTAATCTCCGAGGAAAATCCCTCTAACATCTTCATCAGCTCAGATTGATTAGAACTGTTAGATTCCAGTGGGGTTTCAAGAGTCGGTCGCATAAGGAGCTGAGGGATCTCCTCAGAGAGAGTAGCGGAGTCGCTGTCACAGTCTCCCAAAACCTGAAATCTATTTGAAGTTGGAAGGTTCGGGTAAGCTGCCTGCGCAACCGAGACATTATCACATACGAGGTCCGTTGTAGCTTCCCACATCTTTTCAAGGGGGCTCACAACTTGAAAGGAAGACTCCGCCATTTCTAACCAAGGTGCACTTACTTGCTGAGCTTGCTGCACTTTGGGGTGCACCTTAAAGTACGATCTAAGAGACGGGGTTATTCTCAATTGGGTCGGTTCCTTTCGCTGACGTGTCGAAAGAGTTGTGGAAGGTAATTGGGGTATTTCAGGGTTAAGAGAAGTCTTGCCCCATGCCTTCCTACCAGATTTTTTGGAGATGACTCTGCCAGGACCAGGAGCTGGAGGAGCAGCGATGGAGCTGCCTATAGATTTTGAAGACCCAAAGATTTTATTTCTTAAGGCATATCTTCTAGGGCCCCCCCTTCATGTCTGCTAAGTTGCCTAGAGCCGTGCTAGGGCCCCCCCCCCCCCTTCATGTCTGCTAAGTTGCCTAGACCCGTGGTCTGCGTTGGAGGGCCCGCAGTGTCAGTGTCTGTGTTAATATCCAGTATAGCCTTATTTATGAATGGCCTACAAGAGACTCCCAAACGCACTTGTTTACCTTTGCCTGCCCCTCTCTTCCGAGGGGTCTGTTGTGGTGAAGGCAGATCACTGCTAAGCGCTCCTTTAGGGCGTCTTGGGCTCATGTGAGTAATAGAGAGAGAGACTGTTGGAATAATTTGCAGAGATGATTTGAAGGTGCCAATAGTTTTAATAGGAATAATGCCACTCAAGATATCATACGGCACCAGGGGTTCCAACCCTCCTGTAGCACAGAAATCACCCTTTTCAGCTCCCTCTACTATCAGATCAGTCAATTGGGGCACTCAGCGGCAACTGACTCTGCCCGGAGTGCCCCGGAAGGAGATCCTAACTATCGACGGCAATACTGCTGGAGCCTTGGAGCAACCGACCCCTACAAAGCACGGGGCCGACCCCCACACACCCCAGGTCAGACTGCCACGGAACACCACGGGACCCTCGCAGCAGCAGGGAATCCCCTCTTGCGGGTACGAGGAACCGGAAGAAAAAAATAAAACGAAAAATAAAGAGAGAACGCCCAAAAAGCAGCAGGCAGAAAGTGAGCGCCTCACCTCAGCGAACGCTGGTGCAGAGTATCCCCTCAGCCCGGCGGAGTCGGGCTCCGGCAGCAAACCCCGCCGCTGTGAGGAGCAGAGCTAGAATTCAACAGAGGAAAACTCCAGAGAAATCCCGCAACGACAAGCAGGTAAGGAGGCATCTTTTCCCCAATTAGGTCCGGTTAGGTGGCTCAGGACATTTAGTGGGAGTTTTAGTGGAAATAATCCGGAGGAGCGTGGAGAGAGCTCACGGCAGGTCTAACCGGCCGCCATGTTCCCCCGACTCGAGCCTAGACCTGATCTTGCTAGTAACAAGGTGTCTAGAACTGTTAGGGATAGTGCCACCCTTCCCTTGCTACCTGTAGCAATAGAGAGTAGGGGTCTGCCTCTCTGTTCAGGAAATGATAGGGATCCTGTTACCAGCTATAAAACACCCCCTACTAAATTAGTACCATGGAACATAGTAAGGCTATCTTCTAAACTAATCTGCTCAGAATGGTGCCAATTTATTGACAAGCATGACCTTTGTCTTTTCCAGGATACTTGGTCTCTGAAGCCCTTGTTTTGCCCAGATTTTGTCAACTTTAACGAGGAGGCTGTAACAACTGGGAAGAGTAGGCCCTTGCAAGGGGGGGCTCACGATCTGGGTTAGCATCACCCTAACTTGTATGGCCAAGGAGATCAAGATGGGCTCTCCTCACATACTGTGCATCATCTTGACCTTTCTGCTTAACATAGTCTACAACGTTTATAATGTGTACTGTAGACCAACGAGTCCCCAAGTTATAGCGCTCTTGAACTCCCACTTGGCAGCACTACCCGTTGGGGTAATAAAAGTCATGGGTGGGGGAAATTTAACTGCCAATATGAAGCGCTAGATGTCAACAGTGAGGCCCTCACACTTGAGGAAGATAGTGTGTGGTCTATACCGGGACTAGTATTCCCTCCTATGAAGAAATGGTCCCACCTGGCAGCCCAATTGAATACACTTGCACTTAATCAGGGTTTACGAGCCTGCAATGGCAGAACAATCTCTGATAGAAAGGGAAACCAAATATTTAATCATACACAAAGTGCTAGCTTCATTGACTATATACTGGTTGATGTAAGGAAATGGCCCTGTTTAATTGACTTGACCGTAATACCTCATAAAGATAGCAATCATAATGCTCTTGGGATTTCTGCACGCACTGGCCATACTAAGCATGCCAAGCCATTCGATAGAAGGCTGAGAATGACCAATAATCGGCGCAGAGTCAAATGGAGTGCCAGGATACAGTCTAAAGAGATAGTGGGGATAATTTACAAGTTAGTAGCTGACAGTATTGGGGGGTTGTTACTGCTGGACCAAGGAGGGACCCTGCGTAAGATTATCACCATACATCATCAGATGTTCCTGACTTTAAGGAAACACTTCTATGTGGAGACCAAACAGGCAGTAGGAAGGGAGAGTCCCCTCTCCTGGTACAATAAGCAATTTAGAGATGCTAGGGCAGCACTTACTGATGCTATAAAGCAGCAAAATAGATCGCTGATCCAAGCCACCATGGGGTGCATATTAAAACACTGTCTTAGAAGCAAAAAGAGATTGGGAGCGTGGAAGATGGGAAGGTCTGCTGGTCGCAGCAAGATGCAGGGACCATCGATCCTGCTGGAATATTGAGTCCACGGGTAGTCGAGATGGCTTCTGCCCCACTGAAAACAATGTTGCAGCGTCAGAGAGGGTTGCTCATTTCTCTAGTTTGTATTCCACACCAGGAAAACTTAAAGACCTCCAAAGCGATCTGGCAGGTTTAAAGGCATCAAGGCAGTCTTGTAAAGCCAGACTGGTAGGGATGCCCATTCTAATGAGCAGATCCACTGAGTTGAGTGAATACCCAGAGATATCCTGTATTTCATCTGTGGAAATAAGTAAGGCTATTAAGAAAATTGTTCCTAATAAAGCAGCAGGGCTAGATAATATCCCTAGGGACCTATTTCTAGATGAGACTGATATTTGGAGTTCATACTTTACACCGATTTTTAATGCGATCATGAAAGGGGAACCCATTCCTCCGTCCAGAGCTGGGGCAGAAATATTACCTATTTTTAAAAAGGTCTCACAAATAATATCAGGCCTATAAGCCATTTGTGCATCATCATAAGGCTACACGAAAAAAATGATGCACAAGTTAGATTTTGCCAACTGGGTAAATTGTCCGATCTGTTCCCAGTTAACAGAGGGGTAAGACAGGGGTGTGTCCTCACCCCCACTTTATTTACATTGTACATCAACGATCTAGTAGCCTACCTGAAACAATGTGCGAATGATGCACCAAGTTAAGCAAACATTAGGGTCCCTGCTCTAATGTTTGCAGATGACACGCTTTTGCTCTCTAAATCACCAATGGGGCAGCAAAAATATTAGATCATTTTGGATGTTTTTACAGTCAAAGGGGCCTCGAGATCAATGTATGAAAAAAGTACATGGTTCTGAACCCATGCCATTCTACAAGATCTAATCCTATGTTAAGAGGGACTCCATTGAAGTGTGTGCACACCTATGATTACCTAGGGATTACATTAATAGAGCAGTTTGAATGGCACACTCACATAGCACTGTGTAGGCTCAAACTGGAACAGTCCACTGGGGGCATAGCAAAAATGCATTGAGGTACCCAATTCCGCCATATCTCTCCGGCTCTTTAAATTTATGAACATCAGGCCCTAGGAGCTGCCCTTTATGGTGCGTAGCTCTGGGACCTTAGGGATGTGACTGCCCTGGAGGCAGTTGAAAACCGATACATGCGTCAATTGATGGGACTCCCCATTAGTACCCCCTTGCTCCCCTAGATCTGGGGCTCAGATCAATTTGACAGGATAGGAGTGAGACCTATCCAGTACTGGAAAAGGATCTGGGCCACACCTAAGCTATGTACATATCAGCAGAGCCTGGAAGAAGTGCTACACATTCCAGGGTCGGGTAACATACCTTGGAGTAGGTGTGTAAAAACGACCCTCATATTGATTGGGAATGAGAGATTATGGGTAGCCCCTGGGGAGGCTTGTATGACCTCTAAATTATCTATCAAGTCCAACTATTGGCAATATAAAACAGGAATCATGCAGGGACAGACTAATTTGGGTTCCCTAACAGACGCTTTCCTCAAGTTGAAGGGCAGTTTCACCGAAGAACAGTTATTGAACGAGATCGAACCCGTAGTTGCCAGGAAGCTCTTCCTGCAGTTTCACTATGGGACTCTGCTACTCCATTGATTCAGTGCTATGTTGGCACACGATCCCAGGGCAGTGCCTTTACTCTAGATAGACTAAGGTTGCGCACGCCTTAATCTTCTGCCCAGCTTATCAGAGCATTAGGAACAAATTGGTAATACCGCTGTGCCGCAGGTTGGGTGTAAGGGAACACAAAGAAGCACTACAGATCCTGAAATCAGATAAAAGGCAATGTTCCATCTTTGCAGGCTCTCAGTTTCTGATGTCGATGTGGAGAGTTAGACAGAAGCTGAGAACCCCTCTAGTAAAAATAAAGCATTTAGGTTGTAATAACACTATGCTCTATGCCTTATTATTGTAATTGATCATAGCACTTTATTGTGCTAGGATATATTTTAAGATCTTTTTAGACCCTTCATGAATTTTGTACAATTTTTGTAACTGTTTTAATGAAATAGAATCCCCTATGTTTACATTTTATGGTTTTATTTTCACCTAATCATTGCTTATCCATTTGATCTTTTGTTATTTTCATGCATGGTTGTGATATTTTATTTGCACTTTTATTAAAACTGCCGAAATAAAGTTGATATTTGATTATTTGATACCACTTGTCAAAAAAAGACAAACCACAAATCACAACCATTCTATATGCTATCCCTTAATATAATGAAACGTCTACTCTGGTGGAAAATTCTTTAGAATCATTTCCCTCGCTTGTGGAACAAACTCCCACCATCCATGCCAGCTTTTGAACAGTTGTTGATGAAAGGTATTCAAAATACTGGGAAATGGCCTCCCCAAACGAGCATTTCATTGCCACAACCCTTTCATTCAAGAAATAAATGAGACTCCACTTGAGGCACCAAGACCTAACCCTCATGAATTAAATATCATGCCTCCGTTAAATGCTCAAAAGCATGCTAACCTTTGATTACTAAAGCTACATCTCATTAACTGATGTTTTTGCATACTGTTGTGCTTTACAGTAGATGTCACTACCATTCAGTTTCTCAGCCACTTTCCTCATTCCCACCCCAACCTAATGGCATCAAACTTCTTTCTTATTAACCAAACTGATCCTGAAGACGATCAATCCACTGAGATCTGGATAAGTACATTGGCATATAAAAAGCAAGCTGACCTTTGAATAGTGAACCCGGCTGCTATTAATCGTTTTGCATATACATTTGTAAAAAAACACTAACTTTGCATCTGCTTGCTTGACGTATTACTATTTGTAATTTGTATTAAGTCATTACTCAAAACAGTGAAATTAGTATGGCAGAAAGCAGTATAGAGATATGTTGGTTGAAGTATATCTGCTCTGTTTAGTCATGTAATATTAATATACATTGTAGAGTGGGTGACCATGTCTTTTGCTCGGTCTGAACTTGGCCCTCATTAGATAAACTAGCATATTACACCTCTTGTCATATTGACATTGCTGCTTGATAAGACATTCTTTGAGGAGGACAAGCTGCAACGAGGAGTACTGGCAAATGCAATTATTTTACAGGGCAGGCACACCAGTAGTTTCTATTGCACTGTACAAAATAAATGTACTCACAGGGAAGCAAACTAGTATTTGTCTAGCTAAATTTGAGGAAGTGGGGTAAATTACTTACATTTGAAGTACAGCTGTACCAACCAGACAAACCTTGCTGCAAGCACAAAATTAACTTTAAGATTTTTCTGCTGACGAACTAAATTGCTCATTTTGTTTTTTCCCCTCCAAGTGTAAATCAGGAAACGGGTGTCTCAGATCACCTCACACATGGAGAGAAAACCGTATGCAAACACCTGATGACAGCCTGGATGGGAAAACTGCGGAAGCTTTTGGCGTCAGATCCCTGGAACACCATGTTGCAAATTTGACATTTTTGGAGAGCAATTAGGAGTAAAAAAAATCTCACTTCAGACAATGCTGTGCTTACGTGTACGGATTTGATAACTGAGCTTTATAGTTTTACCTTCCCTCGGTTTTATGGGGGTAAAATCGGGCTAAGTTACAGAGGACAACTTCATGAATTTTGCATTTCCCATCTACCTGACGTCATGATAGTGAACTGTAACAGTTGAAACATCAGTCCGGTTTAAATTGCTGTGTTTTTGCAATGTGTACACCTCTAGCATCGTTTCTCAAGAGCACGTTCTTGAATGTCTTAAAAACCTTTTCAACCCAAAGATGCTGCTACAGTATGTCATGTCAAAGGAAAAAACTGGATCATTTGAGTAAGCTACATGTCACAAACGGTTGTATTTTTGTCTGTATTCACCTGTATCAAGAAGGGGCTCATTTGTAAAGATGTTGTGGATGGGCACAGTTGTGGAAGTAAGTTGAATCGCAGAGCTCTGCTGGTTTCTGGGTTAAGCTAAGCCCACTACAGCTTTCCAATTATCAGTGACTCTGTGGGCAAGATTTATCCTAGTATTACATTGCGCTTGCGTCACGCATGGTGTCGCAAGGCAACTCAATTTCTAAAGTCAGATTACCAAGCAACGCAAGGCCATTTGCATGGCTCAGCACTGCTTTATAAATCCAGAGTAACGCAAGGAAGCGCATGTTGCTGCCTTGTCTTACTTTGAACCTGGAAAGGCGTTCCATGGTCGGAGCGTGGGTGTCCCATGCATCCACACATGCATTTTGGCGCATTCCCAGATTTACCAAGAGTGGTAAACCTGGGAATGCCTCAAAGTGCTACGTCTTCCCAGGGGAGGTGCAAAAAGAAGAAATATCTTTATTTCTGCAGCACACTTCGAAAGAGGAAAAAGCCTCAAGGGATAGTTTTTGTGCAGAAAAGCGTCCCTTCCTGCACAAAAACAATGCAGCCTGCAACGCAGGCACCCTTGCACCTTGGCCAAGGGTGCCTGCGCTGGCACTAGGCAGCAAATTATGCACCAGTGCAGGCAGAGAGCAGGAATTCACCATATATTGGTAAATATGCTGCTTTCCTGCCCTCTCCCCTTCACGCAGCACGTTGTCATGCTTTGTTGCGTGAAAGATTTATAAATCTGGCCGTGAAAGTCTGAAATATGACAGATTGGGGGGAAAACGCATTAACAAAAATTTTAAATATTATTTTCGAAGCTTGGGTTACTTTATACCTGTGGAGGGTCAAGCAGGATTACACTCCCTTTCAAGCTATTCTTACACAGTGGATGGCTGGAACGCTCCAAAATTCCTTGATTTTATGTACTCTTGATCAATTAGGATTTGAAGCGCATGTAAAAACTACTGAAGATACTTTTACTTTTAGACTGTATGCCATATTTAAGTTTCACGAAGAGGTAGTTTTTTTACATTAACATTTACAATGTAAGACTATATTTTTCAAATAAAAACTCTAATTACCTTTCACCTGGAGTAATGTGTGCAATAAATGGTAGTCCACCAGACAAAAAAACACAATTCTGAGTATTTTCAAACAGTAGCATGATTAGTTTTGCTTTTATAGTTGATAAAGAACATTTGAAAAGGGTGCCGTAAAAACACTGAAATTCGCTTTTCTGTTTTTTAAACTAGGTTGATGTCTGTGCCTTTCTTCTCCATGCCTCCTAATACTAAAGGGCACTGGCAAAGCCAATAAGTTTCACATATGTGAAATCTATTGGCTTTATCAAGGTTTTACATGTTGCACAGCAACACGAGCTGCTGTGCAACATGGCTTAAATATATATATAAATATAAAATGTGGTTTGCATTGACTGCATCTTAGTGCTTTGTCCCCCCTTTAAGTCATGTTGCACAGCAACTTAACGTGGAGCACGTCATGGTGCTTTTCCCCCCCTTTAAGCCATGTGAACACAACATCCCGCGCTGCTGTGCAAAATGACTAAAAACAGTGCAGGGCGTCAAGCAGTACGATGGAAGAGGGTTGGAAACACAAAGGAGAGCAGGAGGGTGAAACAACAGAGAGCGGGAGGAAAAGGCAGATGGTTGAAACAATGGAGAGTTGGTGGAGGGGAGTGTTTGAAAAACAACAGAGAGCAGTGGTGGATTGAAAAACAACAAAAGGCGGGGGTGGGTTAAAAACAACAGCACTAGGCGGGCAGGGAGAGGTGGCTGAAACACAACGGAGAGTGGGAGAAGGAGGGGTTTGTTGATATGCAACGGAGAGCAAGAGGAGGGAAATGGAAACATGACAGAGCGGGAAGAAAGCGGACGTGAAATAGACGGACTGTAGACACATGCAATCTCCAAGAGCACACATCAAAAAGTTTTAAAAAGTACTTGTGGCCAGTGGGCTCTAATCCCACTTTAAGGTTTTTGGGGGGAGAGGGGGGGGGAGGAGGGTTTACAAGAGATTTTGCAGGACCGTGCAAGCAAAAACTATATAAGGTGTAGGTTATCTATAAATTAGACCCCGGTTTCTATATTATTTACTTTGTAAAAAAGATACACCCTTAGTTTGTGTTCCAAATTACTTTTCTTACGTTTCTTTACATATGACTTATTAGCCCCCACGTTTCAATCATCTATTGTGTTTTATCTTTTTCTTTTACTAGCAATTCATTTCCTAAAATGATATAAATATTGTTTTCTCCATAATAATTTGGAATCTTAATGTTGAACTGCTTGCCTCATTTACATACTCTAATTAGTGTAGAGTCAGTCTAAACTAAGCCTGGGCGTAGTTCGCGAAGTAGCGCTACGCGAAGCTACGCAAAGTGCAGTTCGCACTACGCGAGCTATGCGTAGCACTACGCGAACTGCGTAGTGCACTGTTCGCAATGATTGCACAGTGCCGGATGCTTGTCCGCACTGTGCAATCATTGAAAACGGCATCTTGCACAGTGCGAGCTGTCTTTTACTGCCGCTCGAGTAGATTTTTACTCGAGCAGCAGCTTCTCAACGCGGACTGGTAGTTTCTCATCGCGAGCGGTCGCGAGCATACGCGACCACTCGCAATGAGAAACCTGACCTCCCGCGTTGAGAATCTCGCCGGGAGGTTTATTTTCCACGCTCGCGATCGACAACTTGATGTTGCTGATCGCGAACGAGGAAAAAGTCGCCGGATAGTCATTTTGCTTGCTCGCGGTCGCCAACTTGACGTTGAGGACCGCGAGCAAGCAAAAAATGACCGCTGCACTACGCTACGCGTGTTTGCACTGTGCTACGTGCAATTCGCGTTGTGCGAAGTAGCGCAAACTTCGCAAACTACGCGAGCGTAGCGTAGTGCTTTGCCCAGGGTTAGTCTAAACATTTTATTCTCTGTTATCTCCCTAGAATTCTCGATATAGTAATAATATTGGATACTTAGCCCCCTTAAAGATCCTTCCAAATTGTGTTCCTGATCCAAAGATGTAGAATTTAAACATGGGCAGAAATGGGAATAAAAAATTATTTTGACCCAAAACCGTAGATTTTTTCTGACCTTCCTAGCAATACTTCCGTTTTAGGGGTTTATTTAACTAGAAACCATTAACTGTAGTAGGATGTGTTACGCGAAATATACACATTCAATATACAAACAAGTGATGGATGGAAATGCTTGAAACATTCCTAAAAACTGGTAATTACTGGAGTGATTATTCTATTCCATTGATTTTGCTCATCTGACTACATCTCTGCAGAGTAAACTAACTATAGGTAAATGAGTAATGGCGAACTCCGAAAAGGAGCAGTCGAGATCAACTTGCTAGGTCCAAATAAACAATCACAGATACCCTTCCGCCATGCTGGATTACATCCATGAGATTGAGTTTATCTGTTTAGGGACAAAGATGAAATGGGCTGCTTCCTAGAGTAATGAACCACCAATCTTTTTTTTGTTTCGTTCAGTATTAACCCTAAATCTTAGGGGCAGATTTACTAACATTTCCTGCTAAGGTTGTATCACAAAAGTGAGGCAAACCAGTGGAAAATGTTTATCTGGGATTTACTTTCCAGTGCAAAATTATTTGCACTGGATAGTAGCCTTAAAGTACCACAAAGTAGCACAAGCGCTGCTTTGTTTCAATGAGGCGTACCATGAGTGGTAGATTGACATTCCCATGCAACCTCTTTAGACAGCGTTTTACACCAAAAAAGCCTCATTGAGCCATTAAAAAGGTGAATTATTTTTATTTCTCAAAACTTTTCTGACTTTGTATATGTGCTGCATGGTACAGCACACAAAGTGGAAAGAGTTTTAAAGTTTATCTAAACATAGCATTTTGTACCCTTCTAGTATAAAACCTATGCTAGACATCACACAGACACCTCTACACATTGAAATGGTGTGTGAATGGAGCTAGGCAGCCTGATTATGCAGCACCGCTAGGAAAGAGAGCAAGAGCACTATTTTTGAGTAGATATGGTGCCGTTATTCTCTCTCTCTTTCACCCAATGCAGCATAGCAACCCTGATCGCTGCGTTGCATGACAACTTTGTAAATTTGCCCTAAGTTTAGGTCGATGGGGCCAATGGCCTGATCTCTCTTTTCATATTTCAGTACAGATATTGTGCTTAGGTTGTTCAAGTCATTTTTGTTTACAGGGTGAAAAACGGAGTTGTGTAGGGGACGACACTTGTGGTATAGATGAAATATTTACACTCATTTATACATTTTTTAAAACGAATATATTGGCAAAACTAACTGTGAAACAGACTGTGAATACCATAAGAATGTACTTTATTGCTTAAAGAAACAATTTTGAAAACTATAAAAGGAATAATCGATAATGACTTTGCACATTATATAGTAGTTTCCATTGTCTGAAAAAACTCAAGATCTCAATTAATTTGTTGATGGCTTGGTATCTCACTTTGAGGAGCCAATTTACAAAGGTAACTTGTATATCTTACAAAACACCTTTTGCGTTCTGAGGTATATTTTGTAACAGTGTATAAGAATCATTGTAAAGTGGAAGGTTCATGATTTATCAGGTTGGGTAGCCCTTCGCTTTAACAAAACGTCTTCGTATCCCTTCTGTGTAAGAAGTCCCACTGTTATGTTCTTGCTTTCTTCAAATTTGGGCAAAACAACAGCAATATATCCCTCAGTAGATGGCTGTGAAACAAAAGAAAAGATTTAGTGAAATAAATTCAGCACAAAAAGTAGCTATTAGTCAACATTGTATTAGTCCCCAACTACATAACTCCTTTGTGTTTAGTGTGGTTCTTCATTTTTTTTCATTAAACATTTTATTTAACATTTAGGCAGATTAGTACATAGCAAGACCATACGGTATGGACATTTACTTCAACAATCCATTAAATGATCACAGAAGTGCCTATATAGTCATATGGCATCCACAATATTAGCCCCACAGTTCTATAAATGCATCACATGGAATAGCAATTCACAGGAGAGGCCCACTGTCCTGAGCAAGGAACAAACTGGCCGCAAGCCAAGGCCAATATAACCTCGAGAGAATAGTGGTGTGTCATCATAGACTTCAACTGGGAGTTAAAGCAGATAAATAAGACTGCAACGGTTCCCAAAAGTCTCTCGGTTTTGCGGCCCTAGAAAGTGTGGCAACATAAGTCCCAGACCAGTCTTAGGAAAGAGACATATCCTTGAGCCAGTCCTGGAAAAGAGGGCCCCCCCGACAATGACTACTCTACGTTTACCTAGCAGCAGCGCAGTGGTAGTAAATATGCGATATTCCTTTGGTATATTCTTAACATATCAAAGAAGAGCAATATATGGGGTGAGCTGGAAATTATGATCCATCAAGTTGAGTATTGCCTCCATAGCCTGTGCCCAGTTTGCAGCAACTGTCGGACACGTCCATGCCAGGTGGAGGAAGTCACCCCCCCAAGCACCACAGTTGCATCTAGTGTCATCTGTGTGGTTATATTTATCTAGGATTACCGGGGTAAGATACACTCTATGCACATATTTATAATGTATTGATCAATACCTTCCATTTGGAGAGATCGCTATGGTTTGTTGGCAGCAATACTGCCACAGCTCGTCTGTGATTTTGAGGCCCAGATCCCTTGACCATCGTAGCCGTGCTTTAGGAACACCCACCTCTATACCCTCCATGACAGCATTGTGCATTTTTGTAATGAGTTTCTGTGGGTGAGGGTTGGATAATAGGATTGTCAGCACTGGCCACTCTGAGGGCTCCACAGGGATTGTGTCAAAGAGATGGCAGGCTTCATGAGAAAGCTTGCTTTATGTGATAAAGTCTATCAAAGTGGTAGCAGAGTCACCTAAAAACTCATGATAGGTTTAAAACCTATGCTTCTGGAATAGATCGCCCATAGCGTTAATGCGCTTCCTACCGAGGGAGGTCACCAGCACGGGGGAGTGGTCCAACCCGTGCAAACAGTGATGTGTTATGGGTATACGGGGAGAGTAAGGCACCGAAACTGCACATAGTAAAGCCAGCCGAGTCCACGCCCATGCTGTGCACCGCACGGTGTGTATTTCACGTGATGGCCTGGTAAGTTGGGAGTAGGGAGCTGCTTGTATCGGAAGTGGGTGTACCTGTCCCTGTTCGAGGCTGATGTGTGGGGCATGTCTGCTGTTATGAATCCATTGATATACAAACTGCACCTGTGCCACCAGGTAATGCACTTTAAAATGGGGTGCTGCAAACCCTCCCCTGTTATATGGGTGTCTTAATCTGTGCCAACTGAGCCTTGGTTCTTTGCCTGCCCATGCCAGCCTGAGCATGAGCGAGCGTAACTGGGTAAATAAAGAAAATGCCTTATTTAATGGGATTGGAATGTTTTGGAACAGGTAGAGAAGTCTTGGCAACACCACCATCTTCATCAGGGCTATCCTGCCCGCCATTGACAGCGTAGGCTGATCCAGTGATCAACCTGTGTTTGTGATATCTCTAAATAGTTTCCATAATTTTTCTGGAGGATAGTTGAGATATCCGTGTGATACAGTATGCCTAGGTAGCGGACAGGTCCTGTTTGCCATTGTAGCAGGTAGGATACATTAGGGCGTGTTGTGACTGTTGTCAAGGGTACCATAATGGACTTAGACCAGTTTATCTGGAGCCCAGACCAGCCGCCATACTGCTTAACTTCATCAATGATGGGGCCTAAGTTGACATCATGGTATCTGACCACCAACATGGTATCATCAGCGTGCATCAATAGCAGTGTATAGCGAAGTCTCATATTGATCCCACGACTACAGTGAAATTCCCAGAGAGTGAAGGTCAGGGGCTCTGCAGTGAGAGCAAATAAAATAGGGGACAGCCCTGTGGTATCCCCCTGCTAATCTGAAACGCAGAAAACACCCAGCATTAACTCTTAATCTAGTCGAAGGGTCTGTATATATGAGCTTGATCCATCTGACAAACTCTCTACCAAGCCCCATTCTGCCCAAGACTTCCAACAAGAACGTCCATTCAATGGTGTCAAAGGCCTTAGTGGCATCTAAAAAAGTGGGCACAACCTGTAGATCAGGATTTAGTTGATGCGTAAGGGCAAATAATGTTCGAAGGTTGTAAGCAGTGAATGGACATGGGATGAACAGAGACTGATCCAGCTGAACCAATTGGGGCATCAAGGGGAGTATCCTGATCGCCAGTATCGTGGCTAGGATCTTACTGTCTACATGGAGGAGGCAAGAGCCACATCTTTTAGGAGGCTTGCCCAGTTTAAGGAGAGTGATTACAATAGCTTCTCGCATGGTCAGCAGAGGTTGCCCTGCTTTGTAGGCTTCTTTATAAACCGCCAATAACACTGGTGCTAACTCCTCTGCGTTCTCCTTATAGAATTCAGTTTGGAAGTCATCGCTACCTGGAGCGCTGCCATTTTTTAGCTGTTTGATCACCTATTTGATCTTATCTGTGGATAGGGGTTGACATAAGAGGATGCGATCCTCATGTCCCACCCATGCCAGGGTCACCCTCTCTAGGTATGTCTTGATGTCAGCAGGTGCCACCTGCACTCTGGATGTGTACAATAGCTTATAAAAGTCAAACGCGTTCATGATGTTGGAAGGATCATACACCATTCTCCCATCTGTAGTATGAACACACGGTATGGGATCCGCTGCCCAGCCAGACTTCTGCAAAAAGAACAATTGATGGACAGAATGCAGAACCATGTCATACATTCACCACAGTACAGAGATCTGGGCCTAAATCCATCGTTGTTTGCTCCCCATGCCATTCCAGTTTGAACCCAGCCATATGCAATTCAGTCTTGACCCTGCGCCCAATGGGAACAGTCCAGCCCGAACTGCCAGGCCAGGTCCTCCCTGGACTGGAAACGAGCATCCTAGGACCGGTTTCGGGGTTTCACCCCTCATCAGCCAGGATAGCTTGACTCCAGTGGCATGGAGAGTACGGGACCCACGTCTGGGCATACCCGTCCCACTCGGGGTAGCAAATGCAAAAAGAACAATTGTTGGACAGGATGCTTGTTTCCGGTCCAGAGAAGACCTGGCTTGGCAGTTCGGTCTGGACTGTTCCCAGGGGGCACAGGGTCAAGACTGATTTGCATATGGCTGGGTCTGAACTGGGGTGGCGAATGAGCTAAAGAATGATGATGGATTCAACCCAAATCTGTTACTGGGGATGAGTGTCTGAAAACTTTCAGTGCTCCGTCCATTATGCCCTTGTGTTTGCTTTGTTCGCCCAGCCAGACTTAAGCAGCGCTGCAAGTGTATGCCCCGGCCGATCTCCTCCCCGTATTTTGGGGCCTGCTTAGAAAGTTTAACTCTCTGTCTGCCTCCACCTGAGACTCAAGCAGCGTGGTGTGCATGGGATCAAGGACTGTTCTGTCTCGAGTAGAGTCATAGATGTCTTCTAGGCCGCGCAGTCCACGCTTCAGCACATCGAGTCTATCCTAAGCAATTTGAGGATACAGAGAAGTCTCCCTTTGCTATACATTCCCCAAGGATAACAGCCTTTAGTGCCTCCCATAGAGTGGTAACTGAAGTGACTGAATCACTATTTAACTCAATATAGTTCTTAATGGCTTGTATGATTTCCTCCCTGAATACCACATCCAACAGATTCTTGGGTTGGAGGCGCCACAGTGGCACTTGATGCCATTTATTAAGCATTATGAGGTGTAGCACTACCAGGTAGTGGTCAGATTGGGTCCTAGGGAGATGTATAGTCTCTCCCATCCAACCCAGCACGTCCTTTGAACCCACCCAAAAGTCAATGCTGGATGAGTAGTCATGCACAGAGGAGTGGAAGGAGTATACATGTGCCGCCGGATCTCCAGAGATCGGCCAGATCAAAATGTAACATAGCGCCCAGGAAGGCGTCCCTAGATCTGGTTAATTGCCCCGCATTGAGGTCAGAGCAGTCTAGCCCCATATTAATGATAATATTAAGGGCCCCCCCCACATAATTGTACGAGGGTCAACCACCATGCATTGCTTTAATACCGAAAGAAGTCCGTCCTATCTGTGTTTGGGCCATATGTGTTCACCAGGGTGATATGTATGTAATTGAACATCCCCTGAAGTATAAGAAATCTACCATCTGGGTCAGATATTGCTCTCATGTGCTGGATTTGCACCGACATTTTGATGAAGACAGTAACTCCTATTGAATTTGAGGAATAGGAAAAAAAGTATCTGTGTGAGGCCAATGGGGATGTCAAGTTGTTCTCACGGCCAGGCGAGGTATGCGTTTCCTGCAGCAATATAATATCCACTGCATGTCTATTGAGATAAGCAATCACCTGCCTGCTTTGCGGAGATTATTTAGCCCTCTCACATTCCATGCAACTAATTTTAAGGAGCGAGGACCGAGGTCATGACCGCCAACCATTTTTGTGAAGGTATCGGTACCAGGATGAGGAGGGTGATAGTCAAGTGTTGCCTGATTTATGTAACATTTACCACTGCCAGTTGTGAAATCGCACCTCTCTCCCCACATTAGGACCCAATTTCCTAGCGAAAATCCCAAGCATTTAAATCTTAAACAACTGGAATTAGGCAACAACGAAGCATAATATCCATCCGAAATTGTATCCATCATGACTTGCGGCCTGGGGCGACAACTGATGGAGCACTAAGCTGGCATTATATAAAACCATACAGTTAGAAATACATCACAGCATTAAAGTATACTTTCCTTAGTTGACGGGCCAACCCCAGGTTCTGGGCTGCGGCACATATAACAATCACCAAAGAAATTAAAACCTCTAGGAGGCCGGAAGAGTGTCTTGAAACAGTACTCTTCAGCCATGGATGACCTAAAGAAGACAGAAACAAGCATTTTCAATGCAGTAGGTCTAGCATTTGCAAGCGTTTAAGCTATTGGCATTGAAAATGACTATGCCTTTTATTTATGTGTTTTTTAGAAGGAACATATATATAAAAGGTGGTTTTAATGCCAAGAGCTCAAACTCTCGCAAATGCGAGACCACTATAATGGTGGCCACGCCCCTTTTTTTAGACGCTGCTCGCATATTCAGGTTACCGTGAGCAGCGTCTAAACACAAGGGGCGTGGCCACCATTATAGTAAAAACGCGTATGGTGCTTCCACTTAAAGTTTTCTAAAAAAAAGTAATTTCTAAGGCTCTGTAGTGTGACCGCTAAAGTGAAAGCGGCCCGAGCTGGTAATTAAATAGGCACGGCTGCTAAAATGAATGTGGACCGCGCTGTATATTAAATAATTAAATAAGCGCAACCACTATAAAGTGGACTGCACTGTAATTTGAATACAAATATATTACTATTTAAACAAAGCGGACGAGTGCTCTGATGCCGTGGGTGGAATAGGGGAAGAGCATTAAAGAAAATAGTGCTCACCAACTTATAAAGCAGACCGTGTAACAACCGAAGTAAAAGGGCCAGTCCTCGTGGGAGGTTACAAGTGAAGACAAGGTGGTACTAAGGAGGGACTAACAAGCCTATGTACGAATCAGAAGCCAGCATTTACGAAGGGCAATGACATAAGCCAATGACAAATATGGGCAGAGAGTGGGCGGGGTTTCAAGAGCATGCTCCAATACAGCATGCCTCGCAGAGGCAGACTTCTGGGTATCATCCTCATTCAACCTCATCGAGGGGCGACCCGAGGTTGGCCCTATCCCAGGGCGCTGTGGCACCACGCATCGGGGATTGCTTTTGGAGGAAAGTGAGGCCGCCCACAGTGAGCACAGTAGTTTTACCCTTCCAAGCAAGTCAGTGGCACGCCGGGTATAACGTTGCCTAGTTCATCCACACTCTTGCAATTGCTTCTTGACAGGGATACATTTCTTCCGGGCCTCCTTCATTTCCCCCCACCATTTTAGTCTGCTGAGTATGCATGTCTTTCATGTCAGATATCCACTGCTCTGCATTAGTCAGGCGCGTTATGTTAATTATCTATGCAATCTTTCATCTCATCCATTCTCCGGGTTAGAGAATCTATTTTACAGTCTATGTTTGATAAGCTCGATTTCATCTCCAACAGCAAAGATTTGATATCCTTCGTTGGGAGGGAGGTACCCTCTATACTCTCCTCTCGATTCAAGTTGTGGGTAGGTTTAGGTGATGGCAGCCTGGAGTGTTTCTTAGACTCAAATGTTGAGCATAATTGTTTGGCATCAGATTTACCCATTGTGGAGCATTTAGGAGTAATGTACATGGATTGAGATGCAGGAGTACAGAGGCTCCAATCAGCCCTGGGTGCTTATCACTGTGAGGGAAAAGTCACAGGCTAGGTATCAGTGCGCTGTGTAAGTCAAATCATCACTATTCATTGGGAATTTTATTCAAAGCCCAAACAAGGGAGAGTCATAAGTATCCAAAATGGACGGTTAGGGCGCGCAGAACATGTGCATATTAATACCCAGCAGAGCAACAATATCCACACACATGGCTGCACTTCGAAAGCCCGCCGTTCGTAAGATCTTCTCACAGGGCGCAGCCTGGGAGGGCTTCCTCCAGTCAGCGGCTGTCAGGCTTCGCGCTGAAACCACTCCGCGTCCACTTGCATCAAGATGTTAGCAGACCGGCGTGCTGGTGACGACAGGTAATTTTGCAGCAGAAAAAGGATGTTTTAAGGAGGATTTGAGCTTTGGCCGTCGGAGGTGTATTAAGGTGCCGCCATCTTAGTTCGCAGCTAGGTACTGCCTCATTTTAGAGTATCAGGGTAGTACACACACACTGTGTGCAGGTGAGTGAAAAGAGTATTTTGAAGCCTTAGTAAACCTGTATAACGTCAATGTGAAACACCCGAAATAGATTACTTCTATATATATTGTAGGAAAGTAGGATCTGCTTTCATGGGTAGCCCCACTATTTGCCTGGTGTCATTGTGTTTTGATTGTAATCTGCTGGGATCCTGCTAATCAGTACCCCATCATCTGTGCTGTCTCTCCCAAAATGGCTTTGGTAAGTACCTTTGTACCTCCACAATTGGCTACTGGTGTACCCTTATAAGTCCCTAGTATATGGTACTAAGGTACCAAGGGCATACGTACATAAGGGATCTCCCATGGACTACAACATGTATTATGGCACCCATGGAAGTCCACTTCAACTTTGACTACAGGCCTGCCATTGCAGCCCCTGTGAGTTGATGCTTGCACCTCTCACAACAGACATAAGTTTCCTTATCTCTGAGGTCACTACACTCAAAACCTATAAGTCACCCATATGGTAGGCTCTTCAGTCCTGAGGCAGGGTGCTTGGTTATAAGTGTGAGGGTGTCCCTGCATGTGCAGGGCAACCCCAACAAACCCGGAGTCGATTCTCCAGGTTTGTAAGTGCGATCAGCCATTTTAAGATATATAATGGACATCAGTCATTACAAGATGTCCAACTGTATAATGGCTGCGCCGAACCTGGTCATGTTTGGTATCAAACAAATTGGAATCATACCCCAAACCGATTCCGGTGTTGGATGTATGATCCCATGTACTGGGAGGCCCCTTAAGGACGCCCGCTGTACTCCCGGTACCAGCCTTTCAGGGTCTGCCAGAAAGCTAGTGCTGCTGCCAACCACATACACAATTATGCCCTCCTGCTGATGAGCTGAGCTCGAGCAGGGGGAAGGTTGAACAATAGGTCTCCTGTCACAGGGAGGTGTGACCACCTCCCAGACAGGACTTAGTGTATTGGGCTGGGGGGGTGGCGCTTTGCAGTGCCACCAGACTGCATTGAAGGGCACATTTGGTGCCCTCCTTGCATACACTGGTTTGAGCCATTTCATGAACCCGTGGTTCCCGCTCTGATGCGAAACTGGACAAAGGAAGGGGGAGTATCCTCCCCTCTGTCCAGACCCCCCCCCAGTCATTCCAACCCTCTTCCTGGGGTACTTAAGGACGGATGGATCCTCAGGTTCATCATGGAACAAGACTCACCTCTGAAACCAAGATAGTCTTCGACCGTCTGGACACTTGGACTTCGACTGGAACAGAGACTGCATCAAGGAAGACTCCTGCTGCTTCTGGTCTCGCTGTTTTTCAAGTCTTCTGCCTCGTCTGCATCTGTGCTTCGCTCAGGTTTTCCAGAAAACTTGTTGGCATCAAGGACATCTGAAGAAATATCCCTTGGAGTGAAGGAGTCACTCCACTGCATCTGCTGGCACCGCAATGAAGTTGACTGGTCTGCTGCTCCTGTCGTCCTACGGACTTCCCAAGGCCCAACAACACAGGTTGTGGTTCTTTGACTCTCCTGAGGCCTGACCTGTCTTTCCTGCAATTTGGAGAACAGTATCCCTCGTCAGAGCCGCTGGGACCAAACCCCTGAGCACTGTGTCGACTTGCCATTGCCAAGGCTTGTTGGCTCTGCACTCCAGAGATCTTCGGGCTACAAGAAGCTCCAGCATCTCACCCCTCGAAAATCAGCATCCTCACTGCATCCCTTGCACCATATGCCTCCATCTTTGGTGAGCTGCCTGAGGTCGTATTGCGACTCCTGTACCTTCGGGTCCTCTCGAGGGTCTTCTGCTTTGGTGGGCTCCCCTGCTTGCTCAGGGTCTGTTCTGACTCTCCTGCACTTGCTGAGTCCCTTGGACCTTGCTGGTCCCAACGATCGCATCTTTTCGTTTCCCACACCAGTTGCGCCTGCCAAGGCTTATTGGTGCTCCCACCAGACACCGACATACGACTTAAGAGAGCCAAGCTCAGGATCAAGAAAGAGCAGTTGGCTCTAGATAAGGAGACCCTGGAAGTCCAGAGAGATAGGAAGAATTTAGGATTAGAATCCCACGGTGGCAGCACTAGGGAACCTAGGGTTAGGAAACATTCCTTTGAAACTAGGAAACTGAGCAGGATAGTCCCTTGTTACCAGGAGGGTGATGACACCCATAAGTGGATTACTGCTTTAGAGAGGGCCTGTAAAGTTCAGAAGGTTCCTCAGGGGCAGTGAGCAGCTATCCTGTGGCTCTTCTTTGCTAACAAAGGTAGAGACAAACTCTTGACTGTGAGGGAAGAAGATGCAGATAATTACAAAGTCTTGAAGAGTGCAATCATAGATTGGTTTCGGTTAACCAGTTAGCAATACAAGGTTAAGGTTAGAGACACACAGAAGGCACACACTCAAGACTGGGTAGATTTTACTGATAGTGCTATTAAGACTCTGGAAGGCTAACTTCATGGGAGTAATGTGCATGATTATGAATGACTGTACAATGTACATATTAATTGTCAGATTCAGCAAGTGCACCAGTACCTGGTAGAATCGCTCGGATCTGACCTCTCCCCAAGAATTGGAAAAGAAGGCAGACAAGTAGGTTTGCACCAGGGTGAAACCAAAGTCTCATGGTGGTGGTGACCAGAAGAAGAAAAATTCTTCTAAGGCCCAAGAAAAGAAATAGTCTTCCGAAGGTCCCCAAAACTTTCCTCTGGGGTGGGCCCCAATCCTCTTCTTCCTCTGGCAAGAAACCTTGATGCTATTTGTGTAAAGAAAAAGGCCATAGGGCAAAGGATGCCAATTGTTTAAAGTTTAGCACCAATACTACTACTACTGCTCCCAAACCTCCTAGTGCCCCTAGCAGTAGCACTGGTGGTAGTAGTAGTGCCCCCAAGGGTTTAGCTGGGTTAACCCTTGGTACTGAAGTGGGTTCTGGCCTAGGCAGGACAACCACTCAGGCGGTCTTAGTCTGTGATGATGGCATTGAGCTTGCCACCCTTGCTGTAAGTCCCACTAACTTGGGCAAATACAGACAACAGCCTCTCATCAATGGTTAGGGACTGTAGCTTACAGGGACATGGGGCAGTGTCACTACGGTGACAGAGAAACTTGTGTCTCCTGAGCAGATTTTACTTGGTCAGATTTACCAAGTGACCAATGTTAACAATGTCAGGACAGATCATCCCATGGCAGTTCTCTATCTCAGCTGGGGAGGGGTAATTGGCCCAAAGAGTTGTGGTATCCCCAGACCTACCTGTGGACTGTCTACTGGGCAATGATTTGGAAACTTCAGCCTGGTCAGAAGTGGAGTTTAGGAACCATGCAGAAATGATGGCAATTTCAGCCAGTGTATTTGCTATCTTCAGGGCTCAGGCCAAAAAGTTAGGCCCTGAGGGAGCCCTGGATCCTAAAGAAATGGGCCAGCCAGTTCCCAAGATAAGGAGCAGGAAGGGTAAAGATTTATCCTCCTCTCAGACTCCCAGTGAGCATCAGTCTCCTGAGGGAGATGATCTCGGCACCTGTGAAAGAACTGTCCCAGGGGAGCTTGGGCCTGACACGGCAGGGCTACTGGGGTCAGGGGGACCTTCCAGGGAAGACTCGAGTCTGGAGCAGAAGGCCTGCCCCTCTCTTGAACAACTCAGACAGCAGGCTTCTGCTGAAGAAGCAGGAAATGTCAGTGGGTCCCATAGGACTTATTGGGAACATGGGCTCTTGTATTCTGAGGGTGGAGGCCCCAAGCCTGGTGCCACCAGGAAGTTGGCCATACCTCAGAAGTACAAGGGATTTTTATTGGCCCTTGCACATGTCATTCCCCTTGCAGGACGTACTGGGCAAAGTAAGACTTGGGACAGACTTGTCCCTCACTTTCACTGGCCCCACATGTCTGAAGTCACCAAGGAGTTTTGTCACTCCTGTGTCACCTGCCAAGCCAGTGGTAAGTCAGGTGGCACTACAAAGGCCTCCTTACTCCCACTATCTGTGGTTGGGCTTCTCTTTGAGAGGGTAGGGATAGACATTGTAGGTCTCTTAAACCCACCAACAGCATCTGGACATACTTTTATCCTAGTGGTGGTAGACCATGCCACTAGATATCCAGAGGCGATTCCCTTTAGGACCACTACAGCTCCTGTAGTGGTCAGGGCCCACCTGGCAATCTTTTTCAGAGTTGGATTCCCTAAGGAAGGAGGTCTTGTCAGATAGAGGTACTAACTTCATGTCTAGCTACATCACAGCTATGTGGAAAGGGTGTGGTGTAAACTACAAGTTTACCACACCCTACCATCCACAGGGCAATGGGCTTGTTGAAAATTTCAACAAGACCCTCAAAGGAATGATCATGGGACTCCTAGAAAAACTGAGAAGAAAATGGGATGTCTTACTACCTTACCTTCTCTTTGCCTACAGAGAGGTTTCTCAGAAGGGGCCAAAGTCCATTTGAACTTCTGTTTGGACATCCAGTTAGTGGTCCATTATTCCTAGTTAACGAAGGATGGGAGCAACCTTTCAAGCCTCCTAAACAGGACATAGTAGACTATGTACTGAGCCTGCGCTCTTGCCTCGCTGAGTACATGAAGGACAGCAAAAAGCTTGAGGCCAGCTAGGAGCTCCAGAAAGCTTGGCATGACCAAAAGGCTGTACTGACTGTTCACCAGCCAGGACAGAAAGTGTGGGTGTTGGAGCCTGTGCCCCAGCAGCTCTCCAGGACAAGTGGAGTGCCCCCCACACCATACATGAAAAGAAAGGTGAGGTCACCTACTTGGTTGACCTAGGTACTCCAAGAAGAGCCCACAGGATACTTCATGTGAACTGCCTGAAACCTTTTGTTGACAGGGATGACATGAGCTTACTCATGGCCACTGCTGAGAACAGGAGGAAGAGAGTAACCCTCTCCCTGATCTCCTCTCACACAACCCTGTTGATGGATCAGTTCAAGAAGTAGTCTTAGCAGACAGCCTCACTGATCAACAGCAAGCTGACTGCAGGCAAGTTCTCAGTCAGTTTTCTGTAATCTTTTCTTTGACACCCAGTCCGATCACCTGGTGTACCTATGAAGTGGACACGGGTGACAACCTGCCTGAGAAGAGTAAAATTAACAGACAGCCTGACCGTGTCATCTAGCATCAGGACAGAGGTCCGAAGATGCTAGAATTGGGAGTCATTGAGCCTTCAGCAAGCCCTTGAGCTAGTCCTTGTGCCAAAACCTCACACCCAAGATGGTAAGAGAGAGGTGATGTTTTGTGTTGATTACCGAGGCCTCAATGCAGTCAACAGGACTGATGCCCATCCAATTCCCAGGGCAGATTAATTGATTGATACTCTGGCCTCTGCCAAGTAGCTCAGTACATTTGACCTAACTGCTGGTTATTGGCAAATCAGACTCTCTGAGGAAGCCAAACCAAAACCAGCATTTTCAAACCCCAGCGGACATTATCAATTTATTGTGATGCCTTTTGGTTTGAAGAATGCACCAGGCACATTTCAGAGGCTGGTGAACAAAGTCCTCACAGGTCTGGGAGCCTATAGTGCAGCATATCTAGATGATATAGCTGTCTTTAGCTCCACCTGGCACGATCACCTGGTCCACCTCACAAATGTACTGGAGGCCCTGCAAAAGGCAGGCCTCACTATCAAGGCCAGTAAGTGCCGGATAGGGCAGAGCAAGGTTGTGTACTTGGGCCACCTTGTAGGTGGAGGCCAAATTCAACCATTGGAGAGCAAAATTCAGGCCATCATGGACTGGATTACTCCCACTACCCAGACTCAAGTCAGGGCTTTCTTGGGGCTGAGTGGGTACTACAGAAGATTTGTTAAGGGTTATGGGTTCATGATCTCACCTCTAAGAAAATGCCTAAGAATGTTCAGTGGACAGTTAGCTGTCAAAAGGCATTTGATGAACTGTAGCAAGCCATGTGCTATGCACCAATTCTGCAAAGTCCTGAGTACTCCAAGCCATTCATTGTCCAGACAGATGCTTCTGAGATAGGGATGGTTGCAGAACTGTCACAACTTTATGCAAAGGGCCAGGATCAACCAGTAGCTTTTATCAGCAGAAGGTTGAACCTCTTCAGGGAGAAGCGTTGGTCAGCTATTCAGAGGGAGGCCTTTGCCTGTGCCCTGAAGAAGTTGAGGCCAAACCTGTTTGGCACTCACTTCATTGTTCACACAGACCATAAGCCCCTCTTATGGCTTAAACAGATGAAGGGTGAAAACCCCAAACCTTTGAGGTGATCCATTTCCCTGCAGGGGGTGGACTTTTCAATGGAACATAGACCTGGGAGTAACCATGCCAGCACAGATGGACTTTACAGATATTTCCACTTAGAAAATGAAGACTCAACTTCAAGGTTAGTATCATGTCCTTACGTTTGGGGAGGGGTGGTGTAGGAAAATAGGATCTGCTTTCATGGTTACCTCCACTTTTTGCTTGGTGTTTTGACAGTAGTCTGCTGGGATCTTGCTATCAGGACCCGAGCATCTGTGCTCTCTCTACCAAAATGACTTTGGTAAGTACTTTTGTACCTCCATAATTGGGTACTGGTGTACCCTTGTAAGTCCCTAGTATATGGAACTAAGGTACCCAGGGCATAGGTACACCAGGGGTCTCCCATGGGCTGCAACATGTATTGTGCCACCCATGGGAGTCCACTTCAACTTTAACTACAGGCCTGCCATTGCTGCCTGTGTGAGTTGGTGCTTGCCCCTCTCACAACAGATACAAGTTTCCTTATATCTGAGGTCACTACACTTAAAACCTATAAGTCACCCCTATAGTAGGCCCTACAGGCCTGAGGGCAAGGCGTTTGGTTATAAGTGTGAGGGTTACCATGCGCAGCACACCCCTACAAACCTCGGAGTCAACTCTCCAGGCTTTGTAAGTCGGGTCAGCCATTTTAAGATGTAAGGTGGACATCAGTCATTACGAGATGTCTAACTATATAATGGCCTCACCGAACCTGGTTATGTTTGGTATCAATATTCACAAATAGAGGGACAAAGGGCTTTTATACATGAGGTCCAGCACAGTTGCCCAAATGCAATATGAAAATTAAAGTTGTGCTGTTCCTGAATGATCTAGAATTTAGCAATGTACAAAGGACAGTAGGCTACAGAGTCAAAAAGAGATGGGAATCCATTTCTTTGGAATGTAATGCCCTCACACACCCAGTTGGGTGTCATGCTTCATCATCGGGCTGCTCCTCGTCTGGCCGGCACTGCAATGCCTGACGGGCTCCCGATGAGGGGCACTTTGGCGGAGATCTTTTTCCAAATAGCCGTTTGGTGCCATGGGGGTGAGAGATTTAGTGAGTGTAGATGAATAAGTGGTGTGTGATGATTCTGTGAGTTAAAACAGGGTTGGGAGTACCAGCAAAAATAACTTTAATTGTGGGGTCTCCTACCCTGATTAAAATAAAGAGGAAAGGCGCAATGCTAAGATAATGTCTTAGGTGTGGCGCTCTTCCGTGTGGTTGGTCAACATGTTTCTTCGCAATTCTACAAGTCTAGAGGCGATTCGTCAGGACCTACAGTTAAAAACTATCTACACTAAGGTGGACTGGAAAACAATAATGAATTAATGTTAGGGATTTAAGCCACCATGACTTACTCTGTCTAATGGCTGGTAGTACTGGTTCTACCTATTATGGAGAGAAAATCACATATTAATGTATGATGTCAAACAAATATCACAAATATCAAACACTACTGTCCTATTCCCTGTGTGTCTAAATCACAGCACACAGTGGTGAGGTGTTACAGGCATATAAACACCAGGTGCCAAATATTGAAGTCGTCACATTATTGCTCATGTGTGTAGTGACCAAATCCGTGTATCTGAAAGAGACACGTTAGTGACAGATTCCTTACCTTAGAATATCCCCAGGCGTCAGGCTGGATCTGGAAAGTTTTTGCGTAGCAGTACCCTTGCGCGTCGGTAGGCGGCGTCGTGCGGCTCCGCGTCAGTCGTCGTGATCGCCGGGATGACGTCGCGGGCAGTACTTAGACGCCGCCCCTGCGCGCTGACGTCAGTTCTTTTTCCGCGCCAGTAAGCGCAGATCCGGGAAGAGCAGTGCCCTAGTCAATTTTTGACTACATTTTTGGTGAATTTTTTTCACTGTTTCTTTTCGAGTCTTCTCGACTCCTAGGTGTCGGTAGGGATGCCCGGCTTCAAGCCATGCGGTGCCTGTGGTCGAATGATGTCGATCACAGACCCGCACTTAGAGGGTCTCTACTGTCTCGGCCGAGACCACGACACGAAGTCGTGCCCTGACTGCCGGAAACTTCACCCGAAGGCTTTGCGAGAGCGGTCTCGAAAGCTCCTGGAGGTCCGGCAGTCGGCTCCGCGCCGCACCAAGCCCCGGTCCCGTGAGAGGTCGAGGGGCCGGTCGCGGAGCCCCCGCCGGTCGTCGAGTCCAAGTCTTCGCGCTCCTCGGGTAAGTCGAAGCACAAGAAGTCTAAGAAGCACCATCGCTCTAAGACTTCGCCTCGCCGGTCTCGCGACTCGGCTGAGGGCCCCTGTCGGCACCGTCCCCGCGGCTCCGGATGTGCCTGTGGCGCCGCCCCCGCATTACCCGTCCTTCCCGGGTTTGGGGGCGACTCCGGCCGAAATACAGGAATTCCTGTCGGCCATGGCCCGCCTCTTCGGGCCTCAAGGTCCTTCCGGTGCGCCTTCGGGCCCCGCGGGCCCTGATGGGGTTGCTCCGGCGTCGCCGACGACTCCGGTCCCGGCATCGCCTGTCCCGCCAGCCTTGATCCCGGCCCCGGCCTCGATCCCGGCTCCGGTGGTACCGCAACCCCGATCGATGCCTGTTGACCTAACCACGCCTCCGCCGGCGCCGATCTCCCCGGTGCCGTTCCCGACGCCGCCCGGGGCTCCGGGCGGCGTCGTTCCCCGGTTCTCTCCGGTTCCGGACATGGAGCCGGACCGACGTCGCTCGACGCCGGCTCCGATGAGACCTTGGGTCCCAGATGTCCCTCCTCCTCCATATTTTGAACCAGAGGAGGACCAGGAGAGCTGGGAGGGGTCGGAAGACCCTCTCACACAGCAGTGTGAGTATGATCAGGACTGGGCAGAGGAACTTGGGGATGCCAGTGGTCTAGACACTTCCTCTGACACTGGCATGCTGTCTCCTCCCGTGGCTACGGAGGAGGGAGCAAATTTCGCAACGGTGTTGCGTAGAGCAGCTGGAGCCTTGCACCTCCAATTGCCTACTGTGGCTGTCAGGACTAATCTCCTGACCGAAGTGCTTCAGCCGGCAGCTTCCTCTTCGGAGACTGTGCTGCCGTTTAATGATGCACTATCTGACGTTCTTTTGGGCACCTGGTCCAAGCCCACCACAGGGGCTCCTGTGGATAGGAATGTGGCTCGACGCCATCGCCCTGCTCCGGGCGACCCCTTGTTCCTCTCTCAACATCCCACCCCCGAGAGCTTGGTTGTCCAAGCCTCTGCCTCCCAAACCGCCTTCCCTACCGCCCCTCCGGATAGGGAATCCAAACGCCTGGACCAATTTGGGAAGAAGGCTTTTTCTTCCTCCAGTGCTGGCTTGCGGTCCGTCAACACCGCTTGCCTTTTGGGCCGATATACCCACTCCCTGTGGGATTCGGTGGCGACTGTTTTGCCACAGTGTTCTGAGGAGGTCCAGACACTGCTTACCCGCACCATTGCGGAAGGTAGAGATGCGGCTAAATACACCATACGTTGTGGCCTTGATACCGCTGACTCGCTGGGCAGATCGCTTGCAACGACGGTGGCGCTGCGTTGCCACGCCTGGCTGAGAACATCTGGTTTCTCGGGTGATGTCCAGAATACACTCATGGACATGCCCTTTGATGGAGTCAGTCTTTTTGGTTCCAAAGCAGACCATGCGCTGGAGCGTTTTAAGGACTCACGGGCTACTGCCAAGTCCCTGGGCCTTTCTGTTGTGCGCCCTCCGCTAACCTCTGCTTTTCGCCCCTTTCGTGGCCACGGAAGGGGCGCCCAGTCACGTCCGCAGCCCAGCCACCGGCCCGCGCAGCAAGCGTCTTCGCGTGGCCGGGGACGTGGCTACCGCCGTGGCGGTTCGGGCAACCAGCGTGCGGGTCAGGCCACCGCCCCGTCCGCGGCCTCCAAGCCCTCCTAGTCCCTCCTTTCAGGTGCACAGCACGCCAGTAGGGGGCAGGGTCCGCCATCACCTTCACCACTGGCGTGCCATCACCTCGGACAGGTGGGTCTTGGACATTGTCCGAAGGGGCTACTCCCTCCCCTTCGAGACCAACCCCCCAGCAATGCCACCTCAATTCCACCGCATGTCAGGGGATCACTTGGTGCTTCTGCAGAAGGAAGTCACGGCCCTCTTGGCCAAGAGGGCCATCGAGCATGTTCCGACCCCAGAAGTAGGACGTGGTTGCTACTCCCACTACTTTCTGGTGCCTAAAAAGGACAAGGAGGACATGCGTCCTATCTTGGACCTCCGGAACGTCAATCGCTTCCTCCGGAAGGAGAAGTTCAAGATGCTCACCCTAGCTCAGGTCTTGACTGCCCTCGACCCTGGAAACTGGTTGGTAGCGTTGGACTTGCAGGACGCTTATTTTCACATCCCCGTCCTGCCGGCCCACCGGCGTTACCTTCGGTTCACAGTAGGCCTCGAGCATTTTCAGTTCACCGTGCTCCCCTTTGGCCTTACAAGTGCCCCTCGGGTGTTCCACGAAAGTGATGGCGGTGGTCGCAGCTCATCTGCGCCGGGCAGGGGTTCCAGTCTTCCCCTACCTCGACGACTGGCTGCTGAAGGCGGGCTCGTCCCAGGCAGCCGTCTCCCACCTCCAGACTACGGCCGAACGCCTGCACTCGCTGGGGTTCTCCATCAATGTGCCGAAGTCGCATCTGATTCCTTCTCCACAGCTCCTTTTCATCGGAGCAGTTCTGGACACGACGCAGTTTCGGGCCTATCCTCCCGAACGGCGAGTCCGGGATATTCAGGCTATGATTCCGATCTTTCAGCCTTTATCCTGGGTTTCGGTACGGATGACCCTGAGGCTGCTGGGCCTCCTGCATCCTGCTGGTCGATCATGCCAGATGGCATATGCGGGCTCTGCAGTGGGACCTGAAGTTCCAGTGGGCGCAGTACCAGGGCAATCTGTCCGATCACGTTCAGATCTCGGAGGGGACTGCAAGACAGTTGCAGTGGTGGCTCTCGAACCGGCAATGGGTCATGGGCAGATCCCTCTCCCTTCCCCAGCCAGAGTACACAGTTGTGACGGACGCGTCTCTTCTGGGATGGGGCGGTCACATGGGAGAGGCGGAGATCAGAGGCCTCTGGTCTCCGGCGGAGTCCCGGCTCCATATCAAACTTCTGGAGCTCCGGGCGATCCGACTTGCACTCAAGGCATTCCTTCCCTCTGTCAAAGGGAAAGTAGTGCAGGTGTTCACAGACACCACCGCCATGTGGTACTGCAACAAGCAAGGCGGGGTGGGGTCGTGGACCCTATGTCAGGAGGCTCTGCGCCTCTGGACATGGCTGGAACATCAGGGCATTTTCCTGATGGTTCAACACCTGGCAGGTTCCTCTAAACGCCAGGGCGGACGAACTCAGCCGCAGGTGCATGATGGATCACGAATGGCGTCTTCACTCGGAAGTGGCGCAAGGACTCTTTCTAAAGTGGGGAGAGCCTTGGTTAGATCTATTCGCCACCGAAGAGAACGTGCAATGTCATCAGTTCTGCACGTTGGAATTTCCAAGGCAGCACTCGCTCGGCGACGCTTTTCGTCGCGAGTGGAGTTGCGGTTTGTTGTACGCTTTTCCGCCTATACCACTTCTACCCAGAGTGTTGAAGAAGATTCGGCGCGACCGGGCCCAAGTCATCCTTGTGGCTCCGGACTGGGCTCGAAGAGTTTGGTATCCCGAGCTACTCAGTAGGAGCGTCGATCCCCCGATCCGTCTGCCTCTTCGGGAGGATCTTCTGTCGCAGCAGCAGGGGACGGTCCTCCACCCGAACCTGTCCAGCCTCCACCTGCTTGCGTGGAGATTGAGCGGCGGCAGTTGATTCCTTTCGACTTGCCTCCCGAAGTTTGTGATGTGATTCTGGCAGCCAGGCGTCCCTCCACTAAGGTGGTATACGCTTGCAGGTGGAACAAGTTTGTGGCATGGTGCACTGCAAAGGCTGTGAATCCCCTTTCTGCCCCTCTTTCTGAGGTTCTTCTGTTCCTTCTTTCCCTGGCCCAACAGGGTTCTGCCCTGGGTACCATCAAGGGCTAGCTTTGTGCCATCTCGGCCTTCCTCAGGCTTCCTGATCAGCCCTCCCTTTTCAAGTCCCCTGTTGTTAACAGGTTTCTAAAAGGCATTACACACCTCTTCCCTCCTGTTCCGTTTGTGATGCCTCAGTGGGACTTGAACTTGGTTCTTACCTTTCTTATGTGCGCTCCCTTTGAGCCTCTACAACTGTCCTCTTCGTCTTCTGACTCTGAAGACAGCCTTTCTGGTGGCCATCACCTCCGCTCGGCAGGTGAGTGAGCTCCAGGCTCTATCATGCAAACCTCCCTTTCTGTCTGTCCATCCAGACAAGGTTGTTCTTAGGACGCGTCCGTCCTTCTTGCCAAAGGTGGTTACTGCCTTCCACATTGGGCAGACCATCACTTTGCCCACCTTCTTTCCGCCTCCGCATCCTTCCAGAGAGGAAGAGAGGCTCCACCGTCTGGACCCAAAACGTGCGCTTTCCTTTTATATCAACCGCACACAACACTTCCGGGTGGATGACCAGCTCTTTGTTGGCTATGTGGGCGCCAAAAAAGGTCGGGCGGTGCACAAGAGAACCATCTCCCGCTGGGTAACCTTGTGTATCAAAGCCTGCTATTCTTTGGCTAAGAAGGAGCCTCCTGTTGGGCTGCGTGCCCATTCCACCAGGGCAATGGCTGCTACCACGGCTTTAGGCCGCGGTGTTCCGCTGCAGGATATCTGTCAGGCAGCTACGTGGGCCTCGCTGCACACATTTACAAAGCATTACTGCCTTGACAGTCAGGTCCGGAGGGACGGCTTCTTTGGCCGTTCTGTCCTCCGGAACTTCCTGGTCTGATATTTGTTCGCAGACCCACCACCGGGGTTGGTATTGCTGGGGTATCTATTCTAAGGTAAGGAATCTGTCACTAACGTGTCTCTTTCAGATGCACAAGTTACTAACTTGTGTAACGATATATCTGTAAGAGCCAGTAGTTAGTGACAGATTCCTTACCGCCCCACCCATCCTCCCCGTTCTGCGAACTGATTTCTAGGGTTAAGGACATCCCTTTCAGGGCCCTAGTATTTTTCAGACACCTATGTCAGCTTCTTGCATGGCTCTGCGTTCCTGGCGCGGAAAGTCGTGTACAGAACTGACGTCATTTAGGTTACTCTCCTATCTGCATTTCACACAGTGCGGGGCAGAACAATATATATCTGTAGTAGCCTCACGTCCGCTCACCATGTATATACTTTTTATTTAAAATAAGGCAGAAGAGTGCTTTATTAATTCCACAACCTCCAAAACCCTGTACCTGATCGGGGTTGTTTCCATAGCCTTAAGATGTAGAAACTGACTACCTGCTCAAGTTAGGGTACCCACTCCAAGATGGCGCCCGCAGTAGAGAGAACAGCACAATGGCTGTCCTCACTCACGCGAGCGGTCCAGCTGGTAGCAATCAGGAGTTAACGAGGAGGAGCAGCGGGTATTTAAACCGGGCTTTTTCACTACACCATACCTCCCGGTCCCGGTAGCAGTGGGTAGGTCCTTGGACACATTGCGTACTACGCAAACGTGAGTACTATGTTAACCTTTATGGTCTGTTGATGTTCCGCACTCCCAACCCCTGTTAATGGGTTTCCCAGCCAGTTTAAAACATTCAACTAGGTAGATGCACTTTCCCCATCTCCTCCCCCTTTTTTTGTTTCTTTTGTTTCTTTAGCCCAACTTCAGTAACAAATATGAAACCTGTGTTGTTCCACCATAACTAGGATCACTTTTTAATGCTGTGGGCAATGTTAATGAACTACCCCTGAATGATGTGCACTTCTCTATGTGCCAGATAGCGTGATGTAGGAGCATGTCACTATATGTTCTAAGGAGGCCCACATATCCAATCCTCTAGTTTATTCAATTAAAACGCTATTAACTTCGCAAGCTGGCAGCTTTTAACTGTTCCTTTTTATCTGCATACCCCTGTAGTATATGGGGAAGTTCCTCATATCTTGACCTGCCGGGGATTGATGAAGCAGTAGTATATCCCAATTAGGGTGAGTCTTGTGCTCTTTCTGCAGTTTTCGGTTTTTAATAAACGGATTTGGTCACTACACACATGAGCAATAATGTGACCACTTCAATATTTGGCACCTGGTGTTTATATGCCTGTAACACCTCACCACTGTGTGCTGTGATTTAGACACACAGGGAATAGGACAGTAGTGTTTGATATTTGTGATATTTGTTTGACATCATACATTAATATGTGATTTTCTCTCCATAATAGGTAGAACCAGTACTACCATCCATTAGACAGAGTAAGTCATGGTGGCTTAAATCCCGAACATTAATTCATTATTGTTTTCCAGTCCACCTTAGTGTAGATAGTTTTTTTAACTGTAGGTCCTGACGAATCGCCTCTAGACTTGTAGAATTGCGAAGAAACATGTTGACCAACCACACGGAAGAGCGCCACACCTAAGACATTATCTTAGCATTGCGCCTTTCCTCTTTATTTTAATCAGGGTAGGAGACCCCACAATTAAAGTTATTTTGCTGGTACTCCCAACCCTGTTTTAACTCACAGAATCATCACACACCACTTATTCATCTACACTCACTAAATCTCTCACCCCCACGGCACCAAACGGCTATTTGGAAAAAGATCTCCGCCAAAGTGCCCCTCATCGGGAGCCCGTCAGGCATTGCAGTGCCGGCCAGACGAGGAGCAGCCCGATGATGAAGCATGACACCCAACTGGGTGTGTGAGGGCATTACATTCCAAAGAAATGGATTCCCATCTCTTTTTGACTCTGTAGCCTACTGTCCTTTGTACATTGCTAAATTCTAGATCATTCAGGAACAGCACAACTTTAATTTTCATATGTTTGGTATCAAACATGTTGCAATCATACCCCACACCAATTCCGGTGTTGGAGGTATGATCCCATGTACTGGGAGGCGGCCCTTAGAGGAGCACACTGTACTCCCTGTACCAGTCTTTCAGGGCCGGCCATCAAGCTAGTGCTGTTGCCAGCCACAGACACTATTCTGCCCTCCTGCTGCGGAGCTGAGCTCGAGCAGGGGAAGGTAGACCAATAGGATTCCTGTCACAGGGAGGTGTGACCACCTCCCAGACAGGACTAAGAGGCATATGTACAAGGAAGTAACGGAGTGCGGCGTTAGCCTTCTTGGCTTAATGCCGCACTCCATCACTTCTGAAACGCAGGGCTGCACCGTATTTACAACAATACGGTGCAGCCCTGCATTTCACAATGCGCTGGCGCTAACTTTAGCTGCCTAGCGCCAACGCAGGCACTCTTTCACTATTGTGCAAGGGTGCCTGCATTGCAGTGTAAGATTGTTTATGTGCAGGAAAGTGTCCCTTCCTGCACATAAACAATCAGTAATGGCGTTTTGTAACTTCTATGTGTCCTGCAGAATGCAGCACACATAGAAGTTGCAACTCGTAATTTTTTTTAATGATTGTTTATGTGCAGGAAGGGACACCTTCCTGTACGTAAACAATCAATGGCGTTTTGCGGTTTCTATGTGTGCTGCACAACGCAGCACACAAGAAATAGCAAAAACTAGGAGAAATAAAGCATTTCTCCTCATTTCACCAGGGTAAGACCAGGTTATTAATTTTGAAGCTGCCCCTTATTTACGCCACCCTTGTTATGGGGCAGCGTCAAAATCAATGGGTGTTGAGGCTGAACGCCCACCACAACACCCATTGTCCACCCCTTTCAAGCTAAATATACCGTGAAAGGGGGCCTTATTTACAAGGCAGCGTTAAGCCACTTAACCTGGCTTAACGCTGCCTTGTAAATAAGGCGAAGCCTGTATCGCCACCACAACGTCAAAAAAGTGACGTTATGGTGGCGATAGGGGCTTGTAAATATACCCCTTAGTGTATTGCAGCGCCACCAGACTGCAGTGAAGGGCAAATTTGGTGCCCTCCTTGCATACTCTGGTTTGAGCCAGTTCAGGAACCCTAGGTTCCTGCTCTAGCGTGAAGGAGGACAAAGGACAGGGGAGTATCCTCCCCTCTGTCCAGATCCTCCTCTGGGAGGGACCCGAGTTGTTCCAACCCTCTTCCTGGGGTACTTAAGGGCTCTCCTATGAGTGGGTCCTCTGCTTCGTCGTGGAACAAGACTCACCTCTGAAACCAAGACACTCTTCGACCGTCTGGACACTTGGACTTCGTTGAACTTCGACTGGAACTGAGACTGTATCAAGGAAGACTCCTGCTGCTCCTGGTCTCACTGTTCAAGTCTTCTGCCTCGTCTGTGCTTCGCTCAGGTTCTTCAGAAGGCCTGTGGACATCAAGGAAATCCAAAGAAATCTCCCTTGGAGCGAAGGAGTCACTACCCTGCATCTGCAGGCACCGCAACGAAGCTGACTGGTCTGCTGCTCCTATCGTCCTACGATCTTTTAGAGGCCCAGCAACACAGGTAGTCGTTCTTTGGCTCTCCCGAGGCTTGACCTGTCTTTCCTGCAATTTGGAGACCAGTACCCCAAAACGGAGCCGCTGGGAACAAACCCCTGTGCATTGGCTTGCCGTTGCCAAGGCTTGTTGGCACTGCATTCCAGAGATCTTCAGGCTAGAAGAAGCTCCAGCCTCCAGCACCTCATCCCTCGAAGATCAGCATCCTCACTGCATCTCTTGCACTGTGGGCCTCCATCTTTGGTGAGCTGTCTGAGGTCCTCTTGCGACTCCTATGGGTCCTCATGAGGGTTGACTTCTGCTTTGTGGGCTCTCCTGCTTGCCAGGGGTCTGCTCTGACTCTCCTGCACTTGATGAGTCCCTTGGACCTTGCTGGTCCCAATGATTGCATCTTTTCGTCTCCCACGCCAGTTGCGCTACTAAGGCTTTTGGTGCTCCAGCTGGACACCGACCACCTAAACACACACAGCTTGTGAACTGTTCCTAGTCCTCCTCAGTGTCACTTGGTCCCCTCCCCACAGCTGCAGCAACAAGGTCCTCATCAGCTCTCCTGAGCTCCCTGCCAAGGGTGGGCATTGTGCTTCCGTGCCTCCTGGTCACGTCCGAGTGGCATAGACCCTGTTCCCTCTGCTTGAGGGATCTCCTCTTCAAGAATCCACCCTTGGATTCCATCAGACATCTTCACAAACTCCTCCTGAGGCCTTTTCTCCAAAGTCTTCCATTGTAGTCTACGGGAGGTTCTGACGTCACTTCACCTCTATGCACCTGGCTTCCCTGGTGCAGGTAACCTGGTTCGTTGGACATCCACGGGTGGGGTGGCTCTCCAACCTTCCGTCCTCCAAAGGGTTTCTTCGGGTCCTCTGGGAAGGGTTCTTTTTCTTTAAAACTGCAACTGCGACTTCTCCATCGACTTCCATTGGGCACACAGCTGTTGCTACTCTGCACACAGCCTCCGTGGGGTTCTTGGGTACCTACCTTGGGTGGTTCCTTGTTCTCCCAGCTCCTTTGAGTCTTCTGGTCCAAGTTCCATTCTTCCTTGCAGTTCGCATACCACTTTCTTAATATATGGTTTGGTCTCACCCTGGAGGCCAGTGTATATTTGTGCTACTTACCTGATTTCTTTTGAGTATTTTCATGTGTATTGTTGATATCACCGGATAGGAGATATAGCAATGTGTTAATGATTGTGTTGTGTAATAAATAGACATTTTTATAAACACTGTGTGGCTCCATTTCATTAATCTACACTGTCAATTAACTGTGGTAAAACAAGCTGCTTTACAGCCCATCAGGATAAGCCTGGAGGCTGCTCTCCACAGGTACCACTTTGAGAGCTTTCTATGGTTATCAAAGACCACTAAAATCACCATAAGGGTAGCCTGGATTAGTGCAAAGTGCATCACTCTTTTCAGTGTACACCATATACTAAGCCAGCCTCCTACATATATATATATATATATATATATATATATATATATTAAGTATATATTTAATTAGTTCTGGCAACACACAAAGGAGGCTACGCCACTCTCACCAGGATTATCAAGGCTTTGTATTGAACTTCCAGTCTTCGTCCACATAATTTTTGTGTGTTTCACTTTGACGTTATAAAGGCTTACCAAGGCTTCAAAATAGTGGGGGGGTGTGTGTGTGTACATGTGTACGTGTGTGTGTGTGTACTCTAAAGTAAGGCACTAATTTGCAGCACACTTAATCAGAATACTGCCTTTCTCATAAATTTCAGCTTTTAAAAAGTCTCTGTGACGAAACACGTGCCAGCTGCCTGTCTGCATTGGATATCACGTTTGACACAAGAAATGTTAACTATGGAAAGAATAAAGCACGCAAAATACAACTAAAACCTAGCTAAACTTCTTAATTGATTAGAATGATTGACTTTGGACTTCTTTGTGTGCCTCAGTATCTCTGAGTGGGTATATGCCAAACTAGGGTTCCTCCACTTCTGGTCATCACACCATAGGTGGCACGGCGTCCATACCAAGAAAGCATCAACCCGAACTTTGTTCTTTGATTTGTATACTGATTTCCTAAATTGTGTACGACTTAGGATGTGCAAATATTCAGGCATAGCCACTATCACCTTGTATATAGGACCTTTACAGAGAACTGGTTTTCATTTTGCTGGGGAACAATTTTTCAATATTGCAAAGAGGAGCAGGAAGCCTTGTAACAATCTGAAGCAAATGCCTTATGGAAAGACAGCTTCTGAAAGTGCTCAGGACCAGTGGGGTGACCAGGCTTGTATGGCTGTCTGAATCATCGAAGGATACAGCAGTTTCAGTATCACTCCAATGATGTAACATCAGTAGCACAACAAAGCTGTTCTGGCCACGTTAACACTTTCATGTGCCAATGGAAGTGGAAGGTAAGGGACATGTATCCACATGAGTCCTTCTCTGTGCACAGATCAAAACACAAATGTGTTCATCTAACCTTATGGTGTTGGGGACAATGCTGGAAATATCCTACCTTGAAAGATACACCTACATTGAGTCCCTAGTGACTCTTCTTTATTCAAGTTGAAATCTGCACCAAGATATTGCTATTTTGATTGAACTGAAAACAGAAATGATCTTAACGATGATGACACTGTCCTTAAAGCCAGAAACCTAATGAAATGGGTGCTTACACTGCATGCTTAAACTTAGAAGGAAGAAAGACTATCAGTGTTGGTAAGATGCACTGAAAGCACAATACCACAGAAGGCAAAACACTGCCGTTTATCCAAGTTACAGGAAAATACAATATTACTTGAAATCCCTCAACATCTACATGTAGTTTCACCTTGTACTGTGAATAGGCATGGGTAGTTTCAAACTATCTAGAAGTATAACTACAAAAGAAGCCTTGGCAAAGCCGCTAAGTCACACTTTCATAACGGAAGTGCTGAGTTGTTAACTGTGCCAATGTTTGTAAAGTATTGTTTAAAAAAATGTTTTAAAGAAAAAACACATTTCAAAATACTGGAGGAAAGGAAAATATTGTATGGCATCTAAAAACTGTACAATTAATTCAATGTTTTCAATCTTTATAAATGGGTTGGTCATTTTCCAAATTCAATTCACTCGAGAAACTGCACAGATTTTAAAGAGAATAAGAAAGTGTTCCAAAATGTAAAGGGAAACGCTTGCAAGTGCCTAATTTACTTTCCACCAAATTCAGCCATTAGTCCTCTGTAGTAGCCCAGGGGGCGGCTTTATGGTCCTGCAGGAGAAATGTCATTCTAAATACACCTTCTGACTCAGACGCCAGCTGAGTGCAGCAGATAGCTCTCCTCCCAATGCCATAAAGCCTTTTGTGTGCCAAAGCTTGTGCTTTCATGCAACATTTGGAATGCAGGAGATAAAACAAAGGCAACTCTAAAGTATGTTCTTCCGCTATGCCCCAGCAAAATAATATTCCTGTTCGTGTGTTTTTACGAACAAGCAGGGAGGGATGGGGAGCAACACTATGTGTGGTGCAGGGGCAGTTATTTGAGAGGGATGCAGCACACGAAAGAGAGCTAAAGAATACATATACCTTAAAGGAGCACTAAATGAACAAGAAGAAAGTAGTTCCCTAAATGTGAGCAGTGGAAGGACACAAGTCAGCTAAAGAAAAGGATTGTAAAGTGGCTATGCTCCAGGGAAGAGGCAAACACAAGACATCAAATAAGAAGCAAGCAAAAGAGAGTGACAATTATCCCAACCTGTGGTAAGTGATGGAGCAGTAAAAATAAAAAAATTTAACCCCTAACAAATTATATAATTAATTAATTAAAAATGTTCGTTTAAATGTATTAATCAACATTGTATATGTGGGAATGGTAATATGCTAATGTACGTGCTAAATAATCTAATAATGAATGTCCGTGTGTCTAATCATAACGTAAGAATAAAAAGCGTACTAAATAAAATAAATGCATGTTTGTGCTTCATAGAAATAAAATGTGTCGTTGCAAAAACAATAGTGATGGTAAGTAAGGAGCAGCTTAAATGTCGCTTTTTGCTAGGTAACAACTAATTGGGGTACGTGAGACGGGAGGGAAACGAAAGGGATATTTTTCTCTATTTTAATTATGTTTTATTTGCCTCAAATTAGTGCTTCTAAAGTAGAACCGAGTGGCGAGATAAAATGGCCGCCAGTGGGAAGATGTGCGCAGGCGCAAGGGGACACGTGGTACGGGATGAGATTGAAGAAATCTGGAGCCGCGTGATGTCTCTGAGAGGCTAGGATGCAAGAAATGGTCAAGGCTGGTGTGACCTAATTGAACTGATAGTGTGCCGTGATGATCAGGAGAGAGTCCGTGGGAAAGGAGCCCAAGAGAAAGGACAATGACTGCGGAGTTCTTGAATGTGTCAAAAGAAGATACAAATGAACTGATCGAATCGGATGGAAATGTTTAAGCGTATGGGAAAGGAAATGATCCAAGGACCCTTGAATCCAAGAGAACTTGATTAAAGAATGAATAAGCTGACATGCATGGACCAATGAAAGAAAAGCGTGATATTAATGTTGCAACAGTTAGTTAGCAAAGTTAGAATTGGGGTATAAGAGGGCCTACTCTTAGTGGGAGGGGGTCAGTTGCAGTGAGTTCAGGGAAGTTCCAGAGAGTTGCAGTACGAGAGTCGTGGTTGCAGTAGAGGAGACGGGTTGCAGGTAGCTGATGCTGACGAGCTGAAGTTGCTGTTGCGGTCTTAACTTTACAGTTGAGTATGAGAATCAGGCTATTTCTAATCCCAAAGTTAGGTTAGAAATCATTAGGCTAAATTAGGAAGCTAGGCAGGTAACTAAGGTTTTTGGCTTCATGACAAAATTTCCTTTCTGCAATAAATTGATTATGCTTAATAAAATTGTGAATTTAAAATGAATAATTGAATAAAGTATTAAATCTTTTCATGTTTTTAAAATTATATAAAATTTAAGATTCTTTAAAAACCAAAATGACTCAGTGGTTATTTTCCTAATTGATTGTGACCTGAGTAATTGGTTGATTGTGATTCAGCTGGTCTTAATCACTATGAACTAATTTCTTAAATGAATGATTCATCGACAAAACAATGAGCAGGAATATCTTAAGAAATAATTAAAAGAAAGTGACAAATTAAGGTAAAATAGATATCCTTGCTCTTCCAGCGGTACACAAAATGGTGTTCTCCATTTAGTTCTCATGCTTCTCCTAGGAGTACGGAATTTCATAAAGGTGTAAAAGGAAATCCAGGAGTGTATGTGTGTGTGTTTAGGCGATGTTTATGGGCCCCATCGTCATGTGGATATGAGAAATATAGTTTGCCCCTGGATGACCTATAAGTAGCCTGGGAGGAGGATAGTTTTTATTGTACGCGCTGCATCAGATTTCTTGGTAGCAGAGTTATGGTTTTCTATAGATTAGTTTAGTGATTATTGTTTATTGATTATTGATTATTTGATGACTAACACTATATGTTGAGTCGCGTTATGTTATATGTAAGTTTTCACGCTTCTGGGATGTAGGAAGTGGAACACGTGTGGCAAGAGAAGTCACATGGAATTTGGTACATGGTCTGAATTCATTTTGGTTATAACACAGGTTGTGTTATGTTAGGGTTTTCAGTGTGAAAAGTGTGTAAATGAAATAGCAAATCACGTTTACTTGTGAAACTTTGGCCTTAATTCTCAGGAGCCTAGTCTCCACATGTGTCTTATCCCCAGAGAAACGAGTAAATTGTTTGTTTGAAAGAAGGGTAAGGTAGAGGGAAGTGCTACTTTATCAGCGAAAGTAAATAATTCTGTGGTAGGGTAGAGGTAGCGCTGCCTACTGGAAAAACAGGATTCTTGTGTAAAGGACAAAGCTGTCACTTTGTTTAGCGAATCAGACTATGGAATTGTTTATTTGTTGTAACTAACGAAGAAAGCTGTAAAAAGAAAAATTGCCGATAAATTTTGTAAAGGAGGGGTAAGAGTAGAAGTGACGTGAAAAAGTGCGCGCTAGGATTGGTTAGTGCACTAGTCACGTGAATACAGAGCAGGAGTGACGTAGAAAAGTGCCGCGCTAGGATTGGTTGGTTCGCGGACGGTGGAAATTGTTCTGATTGGTACGTTAGTGTGAATCGCGCTGTAATTGGACGCAGTTCCGTACACAGAAACAGCGTTAGAGTAAGAGAAAACAAATAGAAAACATGCCATATTACGAGTATGAAAGGGAGAGAACGTCATGGACAACGAAATTAAAGAATTTCTTTAAGAAAGACAAAAAGGTTGTGACTAGAGAGGACAAGTAATTCCTCCGCCGAAATCAGCAGCTTCACATATGATGCTGAAATATGGATATCATACGTGCATATGGTTGGATAATTGGGTAAAATATACAAAGAATGATGGAGCATTGGCTTTTCCTGAAAATGGTTCTTTTAATGTAAGCGATTTTACGGAATTTAAAAGAAAAGATGCTTAAATTGGAACCTAGACCTAGACCGACACAGTTTGAGGCTTTAACAGAATGGGAAGATGAGATGTACGAGAAGAAAGATTCAGAGGTATGAAAGGTTATGAGTTCGTGCCCGGAAGAATGTGGGAATGAATCATGAGGACAGAATAAAGCGATGGAGATGTGCTAACATGACAGGAGGTTTGTTTCCAGCTTTTACAGTTGAGGAAGGGACTAGAAAAAAACGGACTGAGAAAAGAAACATTTAGAGAGAGAAAAGTATATGCATGAGAGCGAAACGGATGACGAGTTGCTGGAAGACATATTAAATAAAAATCCACCTCCGTATCAGCAGAGATTCTACAGTGGTGACACCAAATGCGCCACCAATAGAAGCTATGCGAAATGAAAGCCCAGAAAAAGACAAGAAATAAATAGGTCACAAGAACAAATAAGAACTTCCCAAAATTGAGGGAATAGAAAATGATAGTGCAAGAGAATTGGCAAGGACAACAAAAGAACTAACTGGAGAAAATTAGAGAATTAACAAAGAATATGGAAGCAGTTACCGTACCCGTAACAATAGGTCCAGTAATACCAGTTTTCGAGAATCAGAAAATTGATGAACGATCTTTGGTGATTCCCTTGAGTTCGCAATTCCAAAGAGAAAGGGAAAGAATAGAAACAAGTCCAGAGTACGAGCAATTTGACTAGTGTTTACAGACCAAGTCCACCTGAAAATTTGACAGTGAATGAGTGTAGCGGTAGGAAAATGCCTATGGTAACTGAATCTGCAACAGTGACACCTGAAAAGAGTGGAAATTGGACAGAAATAAATAGTACTCCTATAGGTCCGACTCCTGATGAATTAAATGAGTGGATAAAAGCTTTTAAAATAAAAAAAACGGAAGAAAAACCATTAGATGTGATCAGATTGAAGATTGACATGGAAGAATTAATTCTAGGAACGATTGGTACAGAAAAGATAAAGAATTATCAGGATGATGAAATAATGTTTCTGTGCAAAAGTATAACATGGAGGGCAAAGAATTTACATGACAAACTAGAAGAAGTGGCCGGTGAGATTGGAATAGATTTTGCAAAAGTAAAAACGTTGCAGAAACCATACAGAAGTAGATTTTTGTGAAAAGATATTGAAAATTTGAATACAGCAGGAAGGCTGACACAGATAAAAGAGTTGATTGTTTTGTTGAGAAAATGGGGTGATGTGGACAGATGGAAGGTTAGATGGACAAAGAAGAATGAGAAAAGTGTAGACAAAGGTTCATTGGCTTTTATGATAACAGAAAAGGAACATGTTGTTAAAGAGTACCCTATGAGAGAAACTCCAGGTGGTAGTTATGTGCATGTTCCCTGGACTAGGCAGGACATCCTGTCATTTACAAATGACTTTCCAAAGTTAAGAGAAAAGCCAGTTGAGTGGTACCGACAGGTAGAAAGGTTTGTAAAGGTCTCGAAAGTGTTGTGGATAGATTTGGATGGATTGTTTGACATAGTAGTACCAACGGATCTGTGGTCAGAATGTAAGATTACAGTTGACTGGCCAACTACAGAATATCCAAGAGATCCTAAGACAGGAGCTCCAGGACCAGATGTGATGAAGAAATACGATAAAGTGATTACCTTTTTGAAAAATAAGATTCCTCCAAAAGAGACAGATTGGGTTAAGATTGATAGAACTACACAGGAAAGCAAGGAGAGTGTACATGCATATTATGAGCGATTGTTGTTGGTTTTCAAACAGTATAGTGGTTATGAGGAATTAAGTGAGAAGGATATGAGTCATTTTGTATACCGATTTGTATTTGGCTTGAAACAAGAAATAAGTGATATGATTAAGCAACATATGATAAACTGGCAGAATGCAAGTGTAGATGAGAGTGCTGAGGTATGCTAAGTATTGTAGTGATGAAATAGAGAGTAAACAGCGTAAGTTGAAAGAAAAAGCAATGTGGGCACAAGTGAAAGTGGCAGAAAAACAAGAAGCTCAATTGGATAATAATAATGGAAACGAATCAGGACAAAATAAGATGCGACCAAATATAGGTAAAGAGAAAAGGACAAGTGAGTCTAGAAGAGGCAAAGAAGAAATGGCCATGTCATAATTGCGGAAAATTGGGGCATTGGAGAAATGAGTGTAAGTTCCCACCTAAACCTAATCCGGAACATCAATCATTAACTCCACAGGTGCAGAATGAGGTAGTTGTTCAACAAAGTCAGGTGCCACAACCACCACTTCCCAACACTGTTAACCAGCAAAGATACAGTACAGAAACAGGATTCTACGGAGGAGAGCAGGTAACACAGTTGCCGAGAGCAGCTAACATTTCCCAGTATTGGTTGCATCAGAGTGAGGATGACCCGGATGAAAGTTTCTGACGGTGCGCAGAGAGGGAAAGAGTGCGTGCTTGGCGCAACTCTAGAGGTAGATCAGTCTGGTCCCTTTGTGGATGGAGAAGTGAATGGAGCAAACGTAACATTCCTTGTCGATACTGGAGCTACCCGTTCTACTGTTAGGTCAGTGGAAATTCGAACCTTCCTCTCTCAGGTGAATGCATCCAAGTGGTAGGAGTTGCCAATCAGCAGATTAAAACCCCACTTACTGAATTGGTAGAAGTAAAAATTGGTTCTTTTAGGAAAATGCATAAATTTGTAGTGTGCGATTGTAGTCCTGTAAATCTTCTAGGTCGTGACCTCTTGTGTAAAATGAATTGCACAATTTATTGTACACCAGATGGAATTGGTTTTCAGACTTCAGACGAAGATGCTTTGTATAAAGTAACTTTGATGAATCAGGAACCTGAAATGAATGGATTGTTTCCTGCATTTGATGCAGAAAAACTTCCAGAAGAATTAAAAAGTGCAGTGAAAGAAAGTGTGTGGGATTTTACAGGAGAAGACATTGGATTAATGAGAGAAGTTGATCCGATAAAAGTGACAGTGAAAGAAGGGATAAGTTATCCAAACACGCCACAGTACAAATTAACTCCAGAAATAATTGAAGGAATAACTCCTGTGATAAATAAGATGATTGAACAGGGAATTCTGAAAGAAATCATGAGCAGTCCATGTAATTCACCTATTATGGGACTGAAAAAGCCAAATGGAACATACAGAATAGTACAGGATTTGAGAAAGATCAACAAAATAGTTGTACCATGCTGTCCAATAGTGCCAAACCCTGCAGTGATTCTATATCAAATTCCGCATGAAGCTGAGTGGTACACTGTGATAGATTTGTGTCATGCATTTTTCTCTATTCCTTTGCATCCAGATAGCCAGCCATTATTTGCATTCCGTTTTGAGAGCGTATTTTGGCATGGTGCCGAATTCCTCAGGGGTATACAGAGAGCCCCTCAATTTTTAATCAGATTCTAAAGAAATCTCTGGAAGATTTAAAAATGCCAGAAAAATCAGTGATGGTGCAGTATATCGATGACCTATTGGTGGCATCGAAAACCAAAGAGGCATGTGTAAGTGACACAATTGCTTTACTGAACCATTTGGAGAAAAGAGGACATAAGGTGTCCCCTTCAAAATTACAGTTTTGTCAGAAAGAAGTCCAGTATTTAGGACATAAAATTGAAAAAGGAGTGCGGAAAATAGCGACAGAAAGAGTAAGAATGATTCAAGGAATGAGAGCACCAATGACTCAAAGAGAGGTAAGAATGTTTTTGGGAATGGTTGGATATTGTCGACAATGGATAAGTGGATTTTCTTTGATTGCAAAACCATTACAAAAATTGACAAAGAAAGATGTAAAGACCCTTTTGAGTTAAACAAGGAAGAAATGAAATCTTTCAAAGAATTGAAAAAGAAACTGTGTGAGGCCCCTGCATTAGGCATGCCTGATTATGAGAAAGATTTTGAGTTATACTGCAGTGAAAGAGATGGATGTGCATTTTCAGTACTGGTACAAAAACATGGCACCATGAAGAGGCCTATAGCTTACTTTTCAGCTGTTTTAGATCCTATAGCAAAAGCATTGCCTGGATGTTTGAAAGCAGTTGCTGCTACTTGTGTAAGTCTGGAACAAAGTGAAGGTATAGTGATGGGGTATCCACTGAGAGTATATGTTCCCCATTCAGTAGAAATTCTTTTGACAAGAACAAAAACACAGTACATGACACATAGTCGGCTGACTAAGTACGAAAAAGTCATCTTGAGCGCAGAAAATGTGACCATAGATAGATGCATAAATGTAAATCCTTCGACTTCATTGCCAGATGAAGAGAGTATAATTGAACAAGATGAAGTAGATCATGATTGTCTGAATGTGCTGGAATATTGCACAAAACCAAGAGCTGACATAAAAGATGAACCGTTAAAGGAATCGATTATGTCATGTTTGTAGATGGTTCATGTTTACGCACAAAGGAAGGAGTGTTAAGCGCAGCTTATGCAGTATGCACAGTGGCAACTGTAATGGAAGCGTCTTGTCTGAAAGGAGTTAGGTCTGCCCAAGTTGCGGAACTAATTGCTTTGATTCAAGCATGTAAATTGGGGAAAAATGTACGAATCACGATTGTGACCGATAGCCAATATGGTTTCGGCATCGTACATGATTTTGGTCAGATTTGGTCACAAAGAGGATTTTGACATCTGCAGGAACACCTATCAGAAATGGAGATTATGTTAAAAAACTGCTTGAGGCGATACAGCTGCCTAAACAAATAGCTGTAGTGAAGTGCAAGGCGCATAAGAAAAGCGAAGATTACATAGCGGTTGGCAATAATTATGCTGACGAGATCGCTAGATATTGTGCGGAAAACATGGCGTCCCTGAACAGAAATAGAGAAAGGGAGCATGTCTCTTGTCCTTTGCTTTTCACTAATGCAGTCGAAACGTGGGATGAAGTAAGACAGTTACAAGAAACAGCAAGAGATGAGGAAAAGGATTACTGGATTAAAGCAGGATGTAGAAGACAGGAAGATAATGGAGTGTGGGTATACAGAGATGAAAGACCAGTTATGCCTGATAGCATGATTGCAGACATGGCACGGATGTACCATGGACAAGCTCATATTGGGAGAGATGCAATGATCAGACTTTTAGACAAACTTGGTATAATCCAAAATTCAGAGCCATTGCTGAAAGTCTTTGTCAAAGATGTCTTATTTGTCAACAATTTAACCCAGGAAGAAAAACAGTAGTGAGTCTAGGAACAATAGGACGAGAAGGAGGTCCATTCACAAGGATACAGATGGATTTTATTGAGATGCCCCCTAGTAACAGATTAAGATATGTTCTGGTGGTCGTCTGTTTGTTCTCTCGTTGGGTGGAGGCATACCCCACAAGAAGGAATGATGGAACAACAGTGGCAAAACTTATGCTACGAGAGTTCATTCCGAGGTATGGTTTTCCAGTCACAGTTGAGACAGATAGAGGAACACATTTTCAAAATGAGTTGATCCAATTGATTTGTGAAGCATTGAGTATTAAACAAAAACTACATTGTGCTTACAGACCCGAAGCTTCTGGGGTAGTAGAGCAGATAAATGGAACAATTAAAAACAGATTAGGAAAAATGTGTCAAGCTACAGGACTCAAATGGCCAGATGCACTGCCTCTTGTTCTAATGACCATCAGAAGCATCCCTGAAAAGAAAACGGGACTCAGTCCTCATGAAATGATCATGGGACGAGCAATGAGACAAGCCCACGTACCAGTCAACAAGTTATTGACAATAACTGATGATCTAATACTGGATTATTGCAAAGGACTGGCTGATGTGGTGCGTTCTGTGTTTCATCAGGTTGGACCGGATGCGACCACTCTTGAAAGAAAACCAGCCCACGACTTGAATCCAGGAGACTGGGTCCGTATTAAAGTCCACAGGAGAAGAAACTGTCTAGTTCCGCGTTGGGATGAGCCAAGACAGGTAATCCTAGTAACAACGACTGCTGTCAAGTGTGCAGGAGTAAAGAACTGGGTTCATGCCAGCCACACAATCAGAATTCCAGAACCTACAGATCGACATGTGAGTCGGCGTCTGGAAGTGTGGGATAAAAGTTTAACGGCGAGGAACAACCAAGATAAAAGAAAGGGTGCCAGAACTTGAAGATCGACCTGAAAGTCGACATCTGGAGACCCCAACGGAAAACACCTCTAGAGAAGAAGAGGAACAAGAAGAAGAAGAAGAAAGAAATTCAGAAGTTCCAGAACTTGAAGATCGACCTGTAAGTCGACATCTGGAAATATCTGACACAACTTCAGGATCTGATGATTCAGCTGCAAATTGGGAAGAATTCCGAAGAGAACTTGGGGTTATAAACCAATTAGAGAAGAAACTGAGCAAGAAATTGAGTTAGATGAACAACCAAGTACAAGTTATGAGTGGAAATCATTCAGAAACAATATTAATAGGTGAAGTAGGGAAGAAGTACACAAAAAGTTAGAAAATCGAGAAGAACCCGAGGAGCAATAGGGATAGATAGAAAAACAGGAGAACAGGGAAATTTAGAAGCAGGTAAGGAGGAAAACACGAAATCGGAAGAACCCGAGGAGGGACAGTGATAAGGGAAAACGAAAAGGAAAAGACAGATCCACCAGTAGGAGATGACGAGATTATAAGTTTCAAAATAAGAGACAATAGTGAGACAGTTGAAACAGAAACAGAAGAAAGTGGAGGAGAGGAAAAAGCAAAGACTGAATCAAGAAAAAGAAATTGGAGGTCGGAAAGAGAAGAAAGAGAGGGTGAGGTAAAAGGCCAAGAAAAGGAGATATTTGGCCCAACAGCTATGTAAGAAAATTGAGATATAGAATAATAAGAGCAGAAGATGAAGATGCTGAACAAGTAAATGAAGTAACAAGTCAAAAGGGACAAGAAAAACCCAGTGGAAAAAAGATTACAAAAGTCCAAAGGACAAGGAAAATAAATTCAAAATTTAAGTCACCTGAGTGGCTGTATATTGCACTAACAGATTACAAAGGAGAAGAAGATAACACTCACGGAAACCAGAGACTGAGAAGTCGGATGGGAAAAGGTGAGATGCAACAAAAGGACTGAGTGAAGACTTAAAGTGCTTCTGCCGGACGTGACAATTTTACTGGATGTGACAAATCACCGGATGTGACAACGAAAGAATTCTGGAGAGAATTAAAGAAAGTACCAAGCAAAGACTTTTTGAAAGCAGAGTGGCGTCTAAGTCATTTTGAGGTGTAGTGACACAATTTTCTGAAAATTTAACAAATAGAAAAAGAAAAATGGAGAATAATGAGAATAGAAGAAATAAATGTGATTTTATAAAGAGATGGTGCAAAATGTGCTGCTTTTGTACAGGGTTATTAATGACCATATGGATAGTATTAGCAATCACAATTCCTATTAGTGTAGCTGTGATAGAAGCAAAGAATGATACTAAACAAGAAAGAAACTAATATTAAAGAACAAGTTGTTTTAAGAAGTAGTGCAGAGTTGCATAAGGATAGGTCAGTAACAGATTTTTCAAAGAATGTTTTTACAAAGTTGTTGTATGAGTACGTAAAAACAATGGAAGTGAGAGATTGTTATGTTTGTATGCAATTGCCTGCATCAGTATCTGAAGGTGTGACTTATCATCACTTACCTTTGACTTATGGAATAACATGTAGTGTAATAGCAAGTTTATTTTATAAAACAGGTAGATTAGAATCTTATTATACTGATATAGATAAGATATTTGCAAACATTCCTGTAGTGCCAGAACTTAACAAAGTAAAACCAGCAAAGGTTTTAGGAGAATTCTTTTAGAACATAGAAAATTAACGTTAGAAGAAATAGTTAGTAACAACCTTACCTGTGAGTTAAGGAAAGAAGAAAAAGTATTTCTAGACATGGTTGAGGAAAGAAGAATGAAATTTCAAAAAGAAGCAATGAAAGAGAGGAAGGAAAACGTTTATGGACGTTTGAGGAAGGAAATCATGAAGGGAAAAAGATAAATGCAGCAATGACATTAGACTGACCGCAAACAGGAAAGTTGTGCATTAGGAGAAATAAGACAGTCTATGACAATTACTTTGTAGGTTCCAGTGTCTGCCATGACAATTATCAAATTCTGGGAGGTTGGGGATTCAAAGGTGGAAAAGATCCAATATTTCCAGGTATCTATTATATTTGTGGGAATAGAGCTTATTACAGGTTACCGGACCATTGGTATGGAACTTGCTATGTAGGCCTGGTCTTTCCAAAATCTTTCACATGGACAGAGAAGAAAAGGGAACATACAAGATGATTAATAGATTTACACGTAGAAAGAGGAGAAGTTTTTCAGAAGTTGTAGGAGATATTTTTGGAGCATTGATACCAGCAGTGGGAATATCTTTGAATGCATTTAAAATTCGGAAGTTATCCACAGTAGTAGATCGTTTGTCTACAGATACTGCGGGAGGGTTCTTAATGGTAAATACCGAAATGGTTGCCATGAGAGCTATGGTGATGCAAAATCGGCTTGCCCTTGATATTCTTTTGGCAAAGAGGGTGGAGTCTGTGGAATGTTGAAAGTCCAACATTGTTGTACTTACATTCCGGATAACAGTGAAAATATACAGAAGTATATTACAAATATTACAAGTCTGCACAAAGAATTAGTCCCACTGGAGGTTGAAAGTGTTTTGGGAAAACTTGGTAGAGGGTTTTCCTCAGTAGCAAATTGGTTAACTAGGATGAGTAAACTAGTAATAGGGAAAGTTATAATAGTAGCAACTATAGTGATATTGTTAGCCATGACATTGAAAATAGTAATAACATGTATAAAGAGAAAAGTAAGACAGAATAAGATAAGAAGAAATAACAGAATAATGAGAGAAAGAGAGAGAGAAATGGGTGAAATTGAGTTGGAGAAAATGAAAGAAAGCATGTATAAAGAGACTAAAAGGCAAGATGAAGAAGAGACAGAGATATGAATAACAGAAAGTAAAGGATGAAAGACATGCTGCCTGAAAAGAAGTATGACTTGGGTTTTATGTGGTGATTTAAAAATCACCAAAGGGGGGATTGATGGAGCAGTAAAAATAAAAAAAATTAACCCCTAACAAATTATATAATTAATTAATTAAAAATGTTCGTTTAAATGTATTAATCAACATTGTATATGTGGGAATGGTAATATGCTAATGTACGTGCTAAATAATCTAATAATGAATGTCCGTGTGTCTAATCATAACGTAAGAATAAAAAGCGTACTAAATAAAATAAATGCATGTTTGTGCTTCATAGAAATAAAATGTGTCGTTGCAAAAACAATAGTGATGGTAAGTAAGGAGCAGCTTAAATGTCGCTTTTTGCTAGGTAACAACTAATTGGGAGTACGTAGACGGGAGGGAAACGAAAGGGATATTTTTCTCTATTTTAATTATGTTTTATTTGCCTCAAATTAGTGCTTCTAAAGTAGAACCGAGTGGCGAGATAAAATGGCCGCCAGTGGGAAGATGTGCGCAGGCGCAAGGGGACACGTGGTACGGGATGAGATTGAAGAAATCTGGAGCCGCGTGATGTCTCTGAGAGGCTAGGATGCAAGAAATGGTCAAGGCTGGTGTGACCTAATTGAACTGATAGTGTGCCGTGATGATCAGGAGAGAGTCCGTGGGAAAGGAGCCCAAGAGAAAGGACAATGACTGCGGAGTTCTTGAATGTGTCAAAAGAAGATACAAATGAACTGATCGAATCGGATGGAAATGTTTAAGCGTATGGGAAAGGAAATGATCCAAGGACCCTTGAATCCAAGAGAACTTGATTAAAGAATGAATAAGCTGACATGCATGGACCAATGAAAGAAAAGCGTGATATTAATGTTGCAACAGTTAGTTAGCAAAGTTAGAATTGGGGTATAAGAGGGCCTACTCTTAGTGGGAGGGGGTCAGTTGCAGTGAGTTCAGGAAGTTCCAGAGAGTTGCAGTACGAGAGTCGTGGTTGCAGTAGAGGAGACGGGTTGCAGGTAGCTGATGCTGACGAGCTGAAGTTGCTGTTGCGGTCTTAACTTTACAGTTGAGTATGAGAATCAGGCTATTTCTAATCCCAAAGTTAGGTTAGAAATCATTAGGCTAAATTAGGAAGCTAGGCAGGTAACTAAGGTTTTTGGCTTCATGACAAAATTTCCTTTCTGCAATAAATTGATTATGCTTAATAAAATTGTGAATTTAAAATGAATAATTGAATAAAGTATTAAATCTTTTCATGTTTTTAAAATTATATAAAATTTAAGATTCTTTAAAAACCAAAATGACTCAGTGGTTATTTTCCTAATTGATTGTGACCTGAGTAATTGGTTGATTGTGATTCAGCTGGTCTTAATCACTATGAACTAATTTCTTAAATGAATGATTCATCGACAAAACAATGAGCAGGAATATCTTAAGAAATAATTAAAAGAAAGTGACAAATTAAGGTAAAATAGATATCCTTGCTCTTCCAGCGGTACACAAAATGGTGTTCTCCATTTAGTTCTCATGCTTCTCCTAGGAGTACGGAATTTCATAAAGGTGTAAAAGGAAATCCAGGAGTGTATGTGTTTAGGCGATGTTTATGGGCCCCATCGTCATGTGGATATGAGAAATATAGTTTGCCCCTGGATGACCTATAAGTAGCCTGGGAGGAGGATAGTTTTTATTGTACGCGCTGCATCATAAGCAGTGGGTGGGCTTGTAAGTTCACAATAGGTCTTGTCGGTAAATTCTCCCTGACCATGTTCCTTTTTTAGGTCTTGCCTACAAGACCTAAAAAAGGAACATGTTCAGGGAGAATTTACCGACAATCTAAATGTGTGAAATGAGAGGAAGATAAGTTGCAAAAGGCCAGAGAGCCACGAAGCCCTGAAGAAGAACATCAGCACGGAAAAACAGGACTAAAGTATGTACAATTGTACAATATGGCATAAAATAAGGCTCTTCTTCACAAGATCTTATTTAGAGTGGAGCTACAGTATCTTTGACATGTAGGCATCAAGAATTTGAGAACCCTATGAAGAAACACTCCGGCAACAATCGTGCTCAACTAATTCCATGGATTTAGAGTTTCGTCCCTTCAAGGTCAATAAGATTTTATCTCCAATATAATACGCAATCCCTGTATAAAAACCTGTCTTAATTCTTTATAAAAGGCGACTTCTGACTCATCGAGTCCCTAATACAAAGAAATGACATCACATCTCAACTGTAATAGCTTATTACAACTGAGTTCTGACATCACAATACCTGCTGCCAGAACCTTCACCCGAGGGGAAAGCCAGGTCAGGTCACGGAGCATAATTAAAGCACCTGTTTATAGAAATATGAAAGTTGCTTTTCTTTCTTCTGCTCCGTTTTTCTAGCGCACAGTGACAAGCAGAATGAAGATATTTGTCAACATGTTTATTTTTTGCACTCCTTGGGTAATTATAGAAAAGTTAGGACCTATCTGCAATAAAGATTCGGCTTTTGTTCCTCATATTTGCAAACATACTTTTTCTTTCATATGAAAGGATTTAAGTGCTTTTGTGGGAAAGGTAATTGTGGGACCATGTATTATATGGGCTACAGTACCCCCACTGTATACGATACGGATATTGCAAGTCATCTGGGAGTTCCATAACCCTATAAAGTAACTCAGCCTTCGGCCTCGTTCCGATATATGGTCATGGAACTCCTTGGTATCTTGCAATACCTTTATAATGTACCATATATTATGCAGTCCACAAACAAGTACATTCAAAACCCAGGGGAATGAGAAGAGGAGAATGAGTTCCTGGAGCATAGGTATGTGCAGACTGTCCTCAGAGCCACACAACAGTTTTTCTGTAGAATGAGTTTGGTTCAGGCCTTACCTCAAACAAGGAAAACAAATACAGAGAAGATTTGGGGTAAGAAGGCATGCCCTTCTGCATCATTAGGTTCAAGGTCAGCTAGTTCACCATGGTTAATGGCATGTTATGACAAGATCCACATCAAACATGACGATGGACAGTGTTCGTTTCTTGTTGGTTTGTAAGCAACAAGTAGAATCTACCTTTATTTTGGAAGCAAAGGAGCCTAGAACAGCTGCTCGAGAGGGTCCCTCATAAAAGGGAATATAATGAGGCACAACACTACTAGCATTGTGTTGAGAAGATACTCAAAAGATCATGCACAAAATGTAAAATGCTTTTTAAGACACAGTTTAGCTGAGAGGTGTAGGTATGATGCTTTACACAACACGAAGGCAAAAACTGACAGAGGCAAGGCTATGAAAGCCTTGCAAAAGAAGGGCCTTTTCAGAGAAACCAGGCAAGACAAGTGAATACTACAAAGGAGAAATACTGCTAAAGGGATAACAGCCCATAAGGGCTAACTGCTACAGGTGCCATCAAATATGGGTTTAGGGTACAGTACTTTCCACAACACTGGGACAAGATCATATATAATTACAGACAAATGCATTAAAAAGAACCCTATTGCAAGATCCGCCCTCACAAGAGACTAGTGGCCTGATTTAGATTTGGCACACACGGTAATCTATCACTAACAAAAAATTATTTTTTGCTATAATATATAAAAAACGTAGATCACAGATTGTGTGGTGTTTTCACTTATTATATAATCTGATTAGGCCAACTATACTATTGAAATATTCTTAACAAATACATAAATGAGTCCTAAGGGACTACTGTTCTTTAATGATCATATTATCGGAGTCCCTTAGAATGTTGGATGCCCCATGCATTAATGAACTATTCTGAGTCAGGCAGTCCGTCAGTTTTCCAACACTGCTGCCCCTGTTGGCTGTCATTGCAAAATGTACTCCAACAGCCTTAATGAATAGGGACCATTAGAGTAAGGGCATCAGACCAACTTGCCCAATTTAGACGGAGCAAAAGACACACAATTGATGGACGGAATGCAGAACAAATCAAAACATTCACCCCCAGTCAAGAGATCTGGGTTAAATCCATCATTCTTTTGCTCACCACGCCACACAGTTTAGACCTGGCCATATGCAAATCAGCCTCGACCCTGTGCCTCATGGTAACAGTCCAGACCGAACTGCCAAGCCAGGTCCTCCCTGGACCGGAAACAAGCATCCTAGGACCGGTCTTGGGGTTTCACCCCTCTTCAGCCAGGACATCTTGACTCCAGTGGCACAGTGAGCCCGGGACCCACGTCTGGGCATACCCGGCGCACTTAGGGCGAGGAAGCAAAAGACACACAATTGATGGACGGAATGCAGAACAAATCATAACATTCACCCCCAGTCAAGAGATCTGGGTTAAATCCATCATTCTTTTGCTCACCATGCCACCCCAGTTTAGACCTGGCCATATGCAAATCAGCCTTGACCCTGTGCCTCATGGGAACAGTCCAGACCAAACTGCCAAGCCAGGTCCTCCCTGGACCGGAAACAAGCATCCTAGGACCGGTCTCGGGGTTTCACCCCTCTTCAGCCAGGACAGCTTGACTCCAGTGGCACAGTGAGCCCGGGACCCACGTCTGGGCATACCCGGCGCACTTAGGGCGAGGAAGCAAAAGACACACAATTGATGGACGGAATGCAGAACAAATCAAATTTAGACGGATGCACACCAAACTTTCAGTTCTTTCAGAGGAGTCGCGATAATGGCAGCTTCTCTGCAGGCACAGAGATCACTGAAGGTCCCATAATGACCTCATAATTTGACAGATGGTAGTTCCGCCGGAGTGGAGGAGAAAATGAACTCCACCACACTGACGGACAGCGGGCTGCCAGCCAGGGTCAAAATCAGGCACTTAGACTTGGGTTAAATTGCTTTTCCTTCATCTTCCATAATCTCAGCTTCAGCATGTGAACAAACATTGTGCTCTTCTGGACAATTCACTTTATCTTCCTATGCCTATAACAGATGTTACAAACAGTTGTACAGTTTCAAATACATAATCTGACCAGCTTCTCATAGCTGATCACATCCTGTTTTTTGTAATTAGGTTACTGTCATGCACATCACCCAAACAATACTGTTTTATCTAAAGCACCACCACTTAGAGAGACTCCTAATGCAGTAATTATGTTTTCTATGAATTGCTCCTCTGATCCTTGAATCTAGGTTTGAGGGATATAAAATACCTAAACAAAGAGCTGAAGCTTTAATGAGTACTTTAGATCTCAGGGACGCATTCCAAACTTGGGAAATGGCTCCGATTTATACAAACAGAGCACTCCAATTTTGGATAACATGCACTCAAGAAGGTTCACCAACGGGCTTTCTGTGGTTGCAGCACACGTAATGCCCACATCTGGACGATCGGCTAGTAAGAGACCTAGGAGAAATGTTATGATATACGAATGTGCTTTCTTATATAGATTAGGTTTTAAAGTAAAGAAAATCACAAAAGAGCAGGGCTCCAGAGACACAAGTATAGGTGTAAAAGAGGTCTTTATATACCTTTCATAAGATAGAATACGTTTGTTGACAAAATATTTTTGACTATGAGAATCCTAGTGTTCTCTCTCCCACAATGAACACTAAAATCCAGTTAGGGGCAGCCACTGTTCCCATAATAAGCACCTAGACAGAAGTAGAACAAAAACAGGGGTTCTCAGCAACCAGACAGTGGATACACAAGAATTGTCTTGGCATCCTGTTTTTGTCCTTTCAAGTGTGCCCATAGTGTTATATGTACACAAAGCAGGCCTGTCAAGCAGGATGTGACACTGCAGCAGGATCTGACACTGTAATGTGAAAAAAGGATGCTCACAGCCCCTACCCATCTACTGAGCACAAAGGAATCCCTGCCCATTCAGGTCAAACTCAATCACCGTGACCTAATTTGCAGCTCCTAGGTGGAATTTCACACCTACTGAAATGCTAATTACTTGCTGGGAGAAGTTACAAAGCAAATGCAAATTTGCCTCCAGGAACATCATTCAGGCAGGGAAAATGAAACTCTCTAAAAGTTACTTTTCCTTAATATTTATTAAAAATCTAACTTCATCGTTAAACTGGAATTTTAACAACTATTAAAAATAGTTGTTTAATAATTTTTCTAGTAGTCCCATACCAGAGATACAATATTGGGATTTTAATATGTACTCTGGTATTCTACATAATACAGTGAGGCCAGCTACAGTAAAAATAGGTCTTCAGTGTTAGTCAGTGTAAGGACATGTGAACATTACATTTCTGCATGTCCTACTTTTGAATGCCGATTACCTTGCCTTGTGGGTCACAAGGCCTACATAGGTGGGACTTAGTAATATTTAAAAAGAAGGTTTCTAATGGTCAAAAGTGTTTATTTTGATAGGTCGAATTGCAGTTTCTACACTGCTACAGTCAGGCTACAATGGTAGGCCTGAAGCCATGTTTGCACTGCCGCTGCAGTGGATGGCAAATTTGGTGAGGCATTCCACTAGTAGCATTTAACTTCAAGCCCTGGCTACATTTTGTGCATATATCAGGCAAGTTAAATATACCAATTAAAAGTATGCCAAGTCAACCATGTTAAAAGGGGGAGCACAGGCACTTCTCTACTGGTTAGAAGGTTCAGCAAAAGACGAAAGATCCGGGGTGAGTGACCACAGAGAAAAGGTGAATTTCCTAAACAAAATATACTAAAGTACCCACAAATGGGGACTGCTGGTGAAAAGTCTTTTACCAAGTTGTCTTAAGGTTTTAGAGGATTGTCTGTCAGTCTCTTGTTCCAGGGGTCGTACTAGAGATGAAACTTCCACATAATGATCGTCTGCATTCCAACAGAGGTTAGAAACTTACAACTCTCAGCTGCTTGAGTGCCCTTTTAGAAAATGTCTTTACAGAAGCACATGTTATGTTGAATAGAAGGAATTGTAAATATACATATCATGCTTAACTAATGGTAGTATTATTCATCTCAATTCAGACACTGAAATAAATACTCTGGTTCCTTTGGTCACAGAGTTTAGATATTTCCATTTATCCCAAGAAAGCATTAAGATCTTCGGAGAGGCAAAAACTCCTTCTAGTACAAGACTGTATTCCTTTACATTGATTCATTTCACTGTGAAGCGGAGAGTAAGGGCTGTTTTCCCTTAGGTATTTGTGATTTTGATTATTCAATCTAATTTACTGCACTAAGCACATACAATGCTAAGGCCGATTGACAACATTAACAGTAGACACAAAAAACAGCAACTGTCTTCATTTACTCAATGAATAGTGCACTGCTGTGGTTTGTGATTGCCTGTATGCACTGTGTGTGATATACATTAGCATGCTGACAGGGAGTTGGAATGCCATGATGTTTGGAATGTTACGTGGTCAGAGTAGAAATGTATTGAGAGTTGGTGGTGGAAGAAGACATGATCACACTGATGCTCAGTATAATGCACCTATGGGTCTACCAGCTGAATAAAATGGGTTTTGTACTACCTACACTACTGCATGCCATAAATCATTTTTATGCATACCACCGCCACTTGCTTCAACCTATAACTCATCCATTTAAAAGAAGATTGAAGTGAAAACATCCCACAGTAAAAAGCCAGCTGCATCATGAGAGGTTAACAAGGTACTTTGGAAAGTTAAAGGATCTTGTGAGGTTCTGGATTATACATTTGGGGGAAGGGTCCCACCCGATAAGTAATCCAATTTTTTTTGCCTCGACAAAACAGAGCTTCAAAGAAAAAATAAAGCTGGTCTTGACCCCTGGTAGCAATGGAAAAAGCTGCATTATTTCGTCTGGATAGATATTTGTTTAGTATTTAAGCAGCATCAAAACAATGCTGAAGTCCAGAAACAAAACAATAAAATTCCCAAGCCACGTTATTAAGGAGAAAACAAGAATAAGAAAAATTACACACACCTAGTTAAATCTAGCTTAAGGGAACCAGAAATTGTATTGTTTAATGTCAAAAAGAGCCACAAAACTGCAAATGTTGAAGGCTGTGGTTAGTCAGGGCACAGGCACAATCTGGTGGCCTTAATGGATCTACTTTGGGATAATCCTGGTAGACTGCAACAGTCAACTGTTTTACCTTCAGCAGGGCAATGCAGGATGCAGACAAGGGAAGCAGTGTATATTATATATACACATACATTGATATACACCCCCTACTGGCGCAGTCGCCAGTAGGTAGTTATAGTAATAAATATTACTTTTGAATTTTTGTAAGAATCCAGTCATGTTTTTGTCTCTCCTTATGCCAGTGAATTAGTATGGTTATGTATTGTATCAATTTGGAGCTGCCCTAGGAATATACATTATACATTAGGTAGTTATAGTTAGGAACATGTTTTCCATAGGAAGAGCGTTTTTTGACTTGCCTACATCTTTGTCGATGTTTGATGTATCTTCACAAAATGTTCCCAAAAAAGTGCCCCGGTGATTCTAGTTCTGCATGGAAAGTTTTGGGGTGATCACTCAAGCGGGGGCTGAGAAAGAGGGGGGCGGGGTAAAAAAAAGTGTGTTTCCCATGTTAATTCCCATAGAGTTTTTAGATACGCCTGTAGCCCAAACCGCTGGACAGAATTACACCAAATTTGGCAGAAAGGTAGATTGTGTTCCGGAGATCACGCTTTTAGTGTAAATCCATTCAGTAGCTTTGGAGATATTAAATGAAAAACAAATTTGCATATCAGGCCAGAGCCTAAGCACAGATCTCATGGTGGGAACTGATTGGCTGCCAACACTTCAACCAAAAAGTGTTGGCAGCCATCTTGGGACCAATATACATGATAGCAACTCACTGAAATGCATCGTAGTGAATGGTTTTGAGAGCCACAAAAAGGAGAATGTATAAAGGGTGATAACAGATTTTAGTTACAATATAAATCATTTGTTGATGGTACCATACTAATTTTAGGAATTGTGGTGTGTTCTAAGGTGATTTTACCCTGTGATAAAGCCTTCTGCTGGGATTTCATTGAACATGTTTGAGAGAAAACGGTGTTCTCATGATTTTCCCATAGAGGTTATAAATAAGCATTTTTTACTGAGGATACAACAGTAAATAAGGAAATTTGGGAGCTTTATAACAAATAAGTCTCCCAAGAAGGCCAGCAGAGAAAAAAAGAGAACAATTATATCACAAATGTAGCCCGGTGACAGAAGTGTGCAAAACGGTGTTATTTAGAGCAGACTTGACCCAGAGGTATTGGAGTGCTTTACATCAGTTATATTACACAAGGACACATTCATTTTGGTTTTAGGCATGGGAAGATTAAGTGATTTGCACAGAATCACATGATGTCGACTTGACGCCGAAACTCGAACCTGGTTCCCCAGTTGCAAAGTCTGTAGCTCTGGCAGGAACGCCACACCCTCTCCCCCAAGTGTAACATATAATCAAGTGATCAACTGGATAAAATAAAATAAAGATAGCAAATTATTAAAAGGTGCTTTGTCGCTATATGAGAACTCAGAAAATGTCCTCATTTTTGTTGTTTAGAGCCCGAACCATAATTTCTATAGGAATAAGACCCTCTCATGGAGGAGGGTGCAGAGGCAACAAGTTGACCACGCTGGGCAGGCGGGAGGGGCAGTGGCAGCACAACAGACCATGGAGGGAAGGGGAAAGGGGGTCAGGGCAACAAACCAACCATGCAGTATAGGCAAGAGAGGCTGCGGCAATATAAAAGACCATTGAGGGCAGAAGGAAGAGGCAGTGGCAGTACAACCATACATGCCAAAAGACTGGATTCCCAGGACCTGGGACGGAGTCAGGAAGTTGAAGTTGTCCGGCCGTGGTCTTGCTGCAAGCCTGCTGCTCTCATTACAGCAGTTCTGTGAGAGCAGTTGTAAGTGGAGGCTATTCCCCGATACTTCTGATAACTTTTTTGTACAGACGTTTCCATTAGCTGTCCCCTTCACTTACAGACCAGTGTTTTACGCTCTGTATTAGACTTATCAATAATTGATTCACCCGGAACAGTGTCATCGCAGAAACAGTATAGAGGAGATTCCTCCTCCAGTATCCATACAGAGCACTTGACATCCCCTAGCAAGCTGCCTTGTATTCCTTTTGCCCATGTCCTGATGTGGCCCGAATCAATGGGCCGAAACGCGTCGACCCTACAGAACGGAGGAGTCCGACAGACGATGATTGGCGTATAAGAAAATTGGATACACACTTCTTGTATTATGTGGAGGGTTGACCTACCCCTTCTAGTGTGTATTGGACTACCTCTTCTCCGGATTGCTTTTTGAAGGAATTTTCTTTGTTTGTGATTAGCAACCGTATTTAGTAAAAATGGTTAGGAAGGAATTGTAAATATATATGTGTATATATTTGTGTACATATTTTTATGCTCCTTTCATATATTTCAAAAAAAGATAAAGTATTTCTTTGATAGTACACTTGGGGTTGGTATTTGAGTTATAAAGAAGAAAGACGGTTCAGGGATCAAGTACCCATTGGTAGGGACTAATTTGTTTTTCCCTATAGGAATTAGTTCTTTATTTATAACTCCACATTATTTTGTTTTTTTGGCCTGATCTTTTTTGCCCAGATACAGTAGGAGTATTAGGGTAAACCCCAAATTCTTTTTCAAAAGACCCGATTCAGGCAGGAGACTCCCAATGTTTATAAGCCCAAAATGGCTTTATTTTAATCTGTCTTCTGCCTAAAATCTCCTCTTTTTCAATTTAAGTCAATAGGGAAAATAAGTTCCTCAGATTTTTTCAAAATCTCCCTCTTACCAAGTTCAAAATGTTGGCAAGTAAGGTACATTGGATAACGGAGGGCAGGAGGAATGCGGTAGGACATGGACTCAGACAAGTCAGGGCAGGAGGGAGATGGGCAGGACCACCAAACTGACCTTACAGGGCAGGCATCAGGGGTTGCAGCAGCACAATACACCACACAAGGCAAGCGCGACAGCATAAAAAGAAACAGGGAGAGGACAGGGCCATACATATGGACAACAGAGAGCAGAGGGGAAGAGGCAAGGGCAGCAAGCTGACCATACCTACAGACGGGAGGGACAGTTTCAGCATAAAGGACCATGAAGGGAAGGAGGGAGGGGGCAGGAGCACAACAACAGACAAGACAAAGCAGGAGGGAGGGGATAGGGGTCTGCACATGGAAAACGGAGTGCAGGGAGCAAAGGGGCAGGGCAAGACCAGCAAGGAGAATTTCCTTGGGATTGCATTCTGAGTAATCCCCAATCATGGGTTTGTAATCCACTACGAAAATCTTCCAGTCAGTCCTCAGAACACAAATGGACTGGAATAGATATGGAGAGAGTGTCTATTTGTTGTCGGCCTGGGGAAGAACTGAGGCCTGGAACTTGTTTGCCCTTGTACCCAAGCTTTGGAAGTGCTCTCAAGGGTCAGACCAGCTGGCATCCATCAGGCCTAGGGACATAGAATACAGAACCAGAATACTAGTTGGGACAGGAAACTTTGCTGGATCCCTGGCCAGAGGGAGTGGTTGAGCCTACCTCCCGCAGGTGAACTATGACGCGTCCTCAAAGCCTCCACAGCCAATTATTTTAGAGCTGTAATGGTGATGCTGAAGAATTTTCCAGCATCTTCAAAAGTTGGGACTTAATCATTTTTATAACCTCCTCCAAACAGAGTGCCAAGTGTCCCTGAAAAAGATGCATGGTCTGTAGCCAAGACTGTAGCTAAGATTTGTCAGTTTGACCACCTCAGAGTTTTTTTGGTGTAAGATTACAGCAGCACTGCTGAAGTCCATTATTTCATCTTGTGGTGATTCTGCCAACTATAGCATTCTTCATTTCCCCACTGAAGGCTTTTGCGCTCTACACAAATGAGGGGATTCTGATTGGCTGCGAGCAGATCAGATTTAAAGTCATCACTACAGCACTGTTAACCATAAACATGCTACTCTGGAAGGTTCCAGGCAGTTCTTTGTGAAGGCAATCTGTCATTTATGTCCACTTCCCTCTCTAAGATAAGTACCAGTTGAACACCTATAATTAATTCCTCCCTGACTTCCTGCTAGCAAGAAAAGTCTATGTGCTTTCTCAGGAAAACATTTCCCATTTTATCAAAGAGCTAATTACTGCCACTGGAGAGGGGCAAGCCTGATCAGAAATGAATGAATTACTGCTCAGAGGCCTAAGCATAGATAAACAAGTTTTCATAGACCTCAACAAAATCAATATAAAATCATCTCTGCAGTATATTTAACAAAAACAGTTTTTACCACCGAACTAGAATTTTGATGAAAATAACAGAATGTGGATCATTCTGTGTCTATTTCCTAATCTGACTTGCAGAGAAATGGTACATTTATCCATTGGTACGTTTTTACCTCAGAAAAAAGGCTATCAATGAGTTTTCAGTGAAAAGGAAAACATACTTACTCTGCAACTATTCATGTGTAGCTTGCAGTGCTGTGGATTTGCATGCTCTACATACGTCTCCCAGTTACTGCTGGGCACAAACATTTCCACGTTGTTTTTGTTCGGAAAAGTATTCTCTAAATCACTGGCTCAGATGAATATAAAGCGCTACAACCTACACGCCGATAGGTATAAGGCAAGTAATATTTTCTGACTGTAGCAGGTGCTGCTGTAGATGACATCTCTGCATAAACTATAAATCAGTGCACTCCCAGGAAGCGATGGCTAGCGAGCCGAAGAGGCAGATGTGTGAAACAAAGTAATAAGCACTGTTTGGCCAACTTGGGCCTCTTGGCGGGCTTGAATAGCCAGCCACACAATGTTTAGCGAACATGTGTGCATTGACCAAGTAGTTGCTTTGCATTGGGGTACTAGTGATATGTTACTTAAGAAAGCCATTGTAGCTCCTTTCTTTCTGATGGAATGTGCCCTCGGCAGTGAAAACAACGGTTGTTTTGCCTTCACAGAGGCAACACTCTGTGGAGTAGCCGCGCGCTTTATAAGTACCTAGTTACATTACATTACATTACCTGTATACATTTGACTATTCACCTTGCTAAACCTGAATTCGAAATGGGGTTTCTCAGGTGAGGTTTAGCAAAAGCGACAGAGTGTCTTTGTCTTACAGATCAACTTTGTAAATCAAGAGGGTATTAACGTTATCAGTGTAAAACATTAATACCCTCTTAACATTTAATGTGTCTAGCCACTGACTCTGGATACGGAAAGAGGATTGGTGGCTCTGTGGTTTCATTGACATGAAATGACATGGGGGAGAAAATGGAGATCAGTCCTCAGCACGACTCAATCAATGTGTACTTGAATGAAAGGTGAAACACACTTACAGCCTGCAACTCACTGACTCTACTTTAGGCTGTGATCACACTTATAAAGGTCATCTTCCAAGAAAGATATTGCATTGTGGAAGAGTCAATTGGTTCAAAGGGCAGCATCAAGAGCCATGTAAGCACCACATTAAGGTTCCACGTAGGGATTGCGGTGCCCTTGGGGGAATTACTCTCTTTAGGCCCTCAATGAATGCCTTGATGACTGGAATTTTGAGGAGAAAAGTGTGTTTCCTCTTTTGCATATAAACAGTGATTGCTGCTAAATGGAGCCGAAATGATGTGTATGCTAATCCAGCTTTCTGAAAGTGCAGCGGATAACAAATAATGGCTTGCACCAAGGTCTTCAGAGGCTTTGTGTTGTTACTGAGGCAGTAATGTACAAAACGCTTCCAATGGAGCATAGTACACTAGAGTATGAACAGTTGCAGGTCTCCCACAGGGTTAGCATGCACGCCTCAGGTAACCTGAGATATCTAAACTCTATGCAAGTTGCAAGATCCAATTCCTTGAGGTTTGGATGTCTGCGCTGCCCTGATGCTGTGTCAGAAGATCTGCCATGGTGGGGAGCTTTTCATGTGGATGAAATGACAGTTCCAGAAGTGCCAAGAAAAAGGGTGGTCTTGCCGAAGGCTGATGCTATCAGCATGAGAGTCATTGACAATCGTTTGAGCTTCCACACCACATTTGGAATTACAAGTAGTGTAGGAAAAGCATAAGCAAATATACCTGACCAAGTGATCTATAATGCATTGACCATAAAATGTGGATGTGTGAGCTGGGAGGCGAACGTTGAGCATATTGCATTTTCTGAAGTGGTGAACAAATCAAATGCAGGCGTGCCCCATCTTTGGAAGTATTGCCAAAGTACTTGAGGATACATCTTCCATTTATGTGCTTGTTCATGTGCCAACAAAGTCATTATCCACCACGGCTGGAGCTCCTCAAGAAGTTGTAATGGGCTGTGAATGGTGCAGTGCCATATCTTTTGAGCTAGGTTTTGAGCTAGTCAGTAGCGGCCCGTATTTGGGACGAGTTGGCGGGCCGGCGAGGGGGGCATAGGGGTTGCGAAGGAAGGGGGGAGCAAAATAAAAAAAATAAAAAATAAATAACTTACCTTCAGGCGGCTGCGTCCCGTGTCGCGCTCCTCTGCTTCAGGCACAGGCTCCCAGAATGCCCTGCGGCCAATCCTGAAGCTGCTCTCATGAGAGCAGCTTCAGGATTGGCCTGAGCGCCCATGATTAGCGCTCCAGGACAGACTAGGAGTCTGTGCCTGCTCTCTCCAACCCCGAGAGAGGTTCACTGCGCAGGATGGTTTGGCCAGCCTGAGACGGCCAGCCAGACCATCATGCACAGTGAAGGGAGTGCACTACCACTCCCCTCAGTGCCGTCACCCCCCAGGCCCCACCCACAAGACTTAGCAGGAAAGGAGAAATAAACCGAATGTCGTTTTTTAGGTCTCGCCTAGCGTTGCAGCGCATGCGCTGCTCGCTTGGTGAGACCTATAGTGAGAGAGGAGATTTGTGAAGGGGACTTGAAGCCCCGCCCCTCTTTTTAATTGGCTGGCGTCACCGTTTATGTAAAACAGTGGCCGCAGATTGAAACTGAGGCTTTTTGGTTGCCGCCCTTTCGCCCGGCCCATCCGGACTGGGTCGTCTGCTTCACGGCTGTCGTGAAGCACTTTATTATCTTTAGGGGGGCCATCTGTTTCTAATTAGCATGGCCTTAGCGCGGCCATGCTAATTAGAAACAGATGGCCCCCCCTAAAGATAACAAAGTCTGCAGGCACTTCCCTGCACACTGAGGTCTCCTCGCTTCAGCGTCCCCCCCCCCCCCCTCGGAGCACACGTCCGCTCAGGGAGCCTCTCCTTGCTTTAGCTCCCACCCTCCAGAGCACACGTAACTCAGCAGACTGAAGGGCAGCGCCTCTCCTCCGGCCCCGTGTTCTGACCATTTAAAAACGAACTGGTCTCTAGTGCTTAAATGATAGGTTCCATTATTACTAAACATATATGTCACCTTTTATCATTCAGACGGTCCCAAAGAATAGTACGTAATAAAATTCAAATGTAGAAAGTGTGAGTTGCACAGGATTTCCTGCAGATTGCAAACAACACTTAGACACTCTCTCGCTGACTGAAACATGTGCCCTCTGGTGCTTTGTCAATGCCTTTCCAAGGGCCCTCGCTCAGGCAACCAGCACCATCCCTGCTTGAAGGTTTTGTGCCTTGTCCACCATAGATTACAAGGTGCAAATCTTGAGCAAAAACACAACTACTGTCAAAGTGCAGCGAAAGTATAAGACGCATACGCCTTTAATTCACGCTGGCGACCTACATCTCACAGTCCCATTGCTCCCCCTTCCTCGTTCCATCATCCGCACTATAGTGGACCAGACGAGCCTGATGGCGCAAGCCTCGGGGGAAGGTGGCAAGTAATAATTATCTCCTCGCTTCAGCATACCCACCCTCCCCCCCCCCCGGAGCACATGTCCGCTCAGGGAGCCTCTCCTCGCTTTAGCCCCCCCCCCACCTCGGAGCACACCTAACTCAGCAGACTGAAGGGCAGCGCCTCTCCTCCGGCCCCGTGTGCTTGCACCTCTCCCCGTGTGTGCTTGCACTTCTCCTCCCGCCCCTTGTGTGCTTGCACCTCTCCTCCGGCCCCGTGTTTGCTTGCGTCTCTCCTCCCGGCCCCGTGTGTGCTTGCACTTGTCCCCCGGCCCGTGTGTGCTTGCACTAGTCCGCCGGCCCTGTAAGTGCTTGCACTTGTCCTGCCTCACCAGGGCCGCAGCACTTTATTAACCTCCTGTGATGGATGAAAGGAAGCCGCAGAGCGTGTCCGAGGCCTGCCCTGGGGAGCAACGCTCGGTAATTAAAGACTCAGCAGGCGAGAGGGGGTGGCGACCAACGTGCCATTCCAGGTGTGTGTGTGTGTGTAGGAGGGGGGTCATGCGAGTGCGTGTGTACGTGTGTTTTTTTATGAACTGTGAATGTGTGCGTGTCTGCGTGCGCGTACATATGTGTATGTCTGCATGCTTGCGTGTGCCAATGTGTATATAAACCTGTGTGTATGCGCGCGTTCATATATATGCATGTTTGTGTGTGTGTGTCTGTAAGCACATGCTTGTGTTTGTATGTTTCTGTGTGCCTCCGCGTCCGTGTTTGTAAGCGTTTGTCCGTTTCCTGGTGTGTCTCTGTGTCTCTGCAAATGTGGCAAACATAGGTTCTATGGCTGCCGCACAATCGCATAATTCCAGTGGCCCTGCCCATACACCACTGGAGAAACTGCAGCACCCTAACAGATCTCTATAGTAAGTCTGAGCTAAAGTATCGAGACACGAAGAGTTATATGTCAGACACAGACCTCTAGGCGCTGACAAAGTGTGAATGAGTCGAGATCTTTAATAGAGTGAATTCCCTGCACTATGTGAGGTTGGCGTTGACTGTCACTGGAGGGCAGAGAGCGCAAGTAGCGGCCACGCTAGGAGGTGCGTGGAAGCAGCTTTAAAGTGTCCGGGTGTCACACATCTACTAGTGCTCGCGCATGCGAATGGGGAACTGGACACTTGTGTACATGCGAACAACATGGCTGCCATGCCGGGAATCTGCAAGAGGTCATATGAAAGGCCACTGGGCATCGTCTGCTTCCTGCATATTTACCCCTTCTTCTTAAAAATTAGTTCAGTGTCGGTATATTGTCACCTTGAAGGGCTGTGACGCAGGCCAAATATATGATTAAAATGTATATAACGTATCAGATTGCTGCAGGATCGGCCCATTCTGTTAATCAATGCAGTGACGGTCAGTACCCTGTGACGGGGTCGGACAGGAGGCCCCGTTGCACAGTTCGCTCATCACACACTGCTGCAGTCCACTCCGTGCACGGTTTACACTCCGGACAGTACTCGCAATCTCCTGTTTCTCGGGAAACTGAACGGCATGAAAAGCCCAGAAGGCCTTCCATTTTGCTTTTCATGCAGTCGGTAAGTGGCCCACTTAGGCTTCAAGAAGGCCTCTTAAGCCGAGGCAACATGCTTTCCAGTCTCAGATAGCGTCGAACGGCAGGCGCTGGAGCCCTAAGGAGCTATACACGCGTGCCCCTGCCGAAGAGGCACTTCTGGAGGGCTGAAAAGCCGGCCGCGCAGCTCTGCTCTCCGCGGAGTACTGGTGACGTTTAGAAAGGCAACAAGGGGGACTGACGGTTGATCGGAGGAGCAGGCGAAGGGCACAGCCGAGTTACTCGCGTTAGATTTTTTTTGAGCACGTAGGGAATTTTGGAAGATTTCAATTAGGAGAGACAACAGGAGGACATGTTGTGTAAAATGACAGATCGGCATTTTGCATTAACGAGCATAACTCGGAAGAAATGGTCGATGGGAAGCGTAATTTGTAATCACCCAATTAAGGCCATTTTACACAGTCTATGCAAGAACATAATCTTAAAAGTAAGGAATTACGGGATAAAAAGGGGCCCTCCAGGTGTGGCTTGAGAACAGGATTTGACTGGCTTTGGAAGTCTTGAAAGGGGTGAACTTGTAGGCTGGACAGGGTGAGTGAGGAGGTCTGCACTATGACCAGAAAGAGTAAACAAGCATTTGCAATGCAATAGGTCTCGCATTTACGCGAGTTTAAGCTATTGGCATTGTAAATCACAATGCCTTTTAATATTGCAGGTTTTTTAACCCCATAAATAAAAGGCATTGTCATTTGCGATGCCAATAGCTCAAATTCTGGCAAATGCGAGACCTATTGCATTTTAACTTTAATAAGCGTGGCGCCGTCTTCACTGACACCGCGCTATGCAATGCAATAGGTGTTGCTTTTGGTATTGTAAATAACAATGCCTTTTAATTTTTTTAAAGGCATTGCCATGTACAATGTCAATAGCTCAAAATAATGTCATTGCGAGACCTATTGCATTGTAAATGCTTGTTCTCCTTTCCTGCCGTTTTTGGGGTTGCGACACTCCTCCGCCATATCAGAGGAGCTGCCGCTGGAGCTAGGGCTGACAGCAGAGGTGAGTGAACATTAACTAACCCCAGTTCTCAATGTAATACAAGGCTGTGATACCGTTTGTTTTCAGTAGGACAGTGTGGTAAAAAACTCTAAGCGCCAATTATATTGCCGTTAGAGGAAATTCATATTCATCCTCTATTTGTCTGCTTGTTGAAGCATCCACAAAGTTATTGTCCACCGCTGGCAGAAGCTCCTCAAGAAGTTGTGTCTGACTGTGAATTGTGGAGTGCCAGATCTTTTGAGCGAGGGCTGATAGCTGAAGTGAGTGAACCCTTGCTACCCGCAGTTCTCAAAGTAATACAAGGCTGTGATATTGTCTGTCTTCACCAGGATTGTTTTGTTTCGAATGAGGGTGTGAAAAACTCTAAGCGCCAATTGTTTTGCCACTTGTTTGAAGAAATTGATATAATAACCGCTTTGTTCTTGCATTCAGGTACCCAGAATAGCCATGTTGACACCAACTGCGCTCACCAGGATGTGAGTAAGGCATCCGTGGCGATGGTTACCTGCAGCTGAGATTTCAGAAAAGGCTGCTCAGTGACTAACTTTTGACCATGAAAGACTGTTCTTTACCAACACCAGATCATTCCATTGAGCAGCCAGGTGTGACTACTGCCTGGCCACACAATCATGTAGCAGGTGTATCTGCTGTCGTACATGTTGTACTATGGCTATACATTAGGCCATCCAGCAACAGTTTCATTACTGTTCCTACAGTTAGGACATGCTGTCTGAAAATGAGGCAGCAGCCTTAAGAATGCCATCGCCCCATGTTGATTTGGGTACGTTTTTCCTGTAACTGAGTTTAACAACACTAATTAGATTCACCGTAAACCCCAGTCTGTGTAGTAGTGACACTGCTCCTTGAGAATGTGCTAAGGTATTGCTGTCAGCTGCTGCTCTTTATCAGACAATAGTCAAGAAATGGAAATACATGAATGGCACAGAATTGAAGATGTGATATGACCACCCATAAATGCTTTGTGAATAATCTTGATGCTGTTGTAACCCCGAAGGGCAGCACCTTGAATTGGTAGGGTTGTCCACTTAGCACTAATCCTAAGTAGCAGTCATGTGCTGGATGAACGGGTATGTAAAGTGTTCTGCAGGTCAAAGATCGCCATGTGGCATCTTATTCTGGGCAGAGGAATGATATCTTGAAGTGCTGTCACTCAGAAGGATGTAGTGGTTGAAACGCCAGAGGTCAGGGTACTGTCCTTTTTGGGAATGAGGAACTGCAACAAGTATACTTCCTGTGCCTGGTTGTGTAGGAATATGGGTTTGATAGCTCCACTGCTGAGAGGCGTTTGTTCTTCCACCCTGAGCAGCCATTGGTGATCTAGGCTGATTCAGTGATTTCATGCAAGTATATTTGCTAGTGCAGTGTCCATGCTGCACCACAGACACAACTCACCTATCTGAAGTTATTTCCTCCCATTGTGAATGGAATAACTTGATTCTTCCTCCAACAGTTGTGTGATGGGAGGGAATCACCATTAAGCCAACGCTTGGAGGTGGAGGAGGTGCCATTAACTGAGGCACCTCAGCAGTTGCTTTTGAATTTTCCTCTCTGAAAGGACTTCTGGTCCAACTCTCCTGACAGGACTGGTACGGTGGCTAACCTGAGCTTTGTGGTGGTGTAGTAATCTTTGCGCTTCCTCTCATTTGTTGACAGTGAAACAGATTTTGCAGGTCGGGTAGGGAGCGCACCTATGGCCTTTGAGGGATCGGTATACTTCTTGATTTTCTTTACTATGCAGTCAACCTGAGGGCTGAATAAATATTCCCCTTTGAAAGGGACATTTATGAGATATTATTGCACCTCAGGGCAGAACCCAAAAAACCTAAGCCACACATGCCTGTTTAAGACCACACTGCTTTTCACTTCTCTGGCAGCAGAATATGTTGCATCTAGAACCCATCTGACGTTGGCATTCAAGACGGTTTTGTCCTACTGAACCAGCTCCCGAATGCACTTCATGTAGATTTCCAGAAGACGCTTAGTAGTTGTTCCATCGTCTCCAAGTGGTATCAATCATCATACCTTGAGTAGAGACTCACAGAGTTGGCTATACAACAAAGTGATGATACCCCAACTGTAACATGCTTCTCAAGGGCATTAATCTTCTAGCTCTCTTAGCTCTCTTAGTCTGAAGGCGGTCGTCACCTGCACTTTGCGCAAAGGCTTTCTTCTGAGCCACGTGTACCACTAGAGAGTCAGGAGACACATGACCCCTCATATATATGGGGTCCTCTGGTGCTGCCTGGGAATTTTTTATTTCAGGAGTTACACCCCTGGTCTTCACTGGCTCTAAGAAGTTCTCTGCTGCACATTTATTCATGCTTTTTTAGCATGGGCAGGAACTGGTAGGAGCGTTCGGTCCTGGACAGTCTCTACGAGGAAGCCCTCCTCCTCAACCACGTGGAGTTTGATCTGATGGTGTGGCTGCCCACTGAATGATGCCATGATATGCTGCAGTGATGGCAAGCGATGTAAGACTCCAAGCTAAGGCTGTCCTGAGGATCAGCGTTCTAGTCCTCCCATGGGTCTCCACCCTCAAGTGGTGGCAGAGGCTGGTCATAGGGATCCTTCATGTTGGTGCCTCCAGATTTCCACAAGCTCAGTTTCTCACATCAGTTTCTGAAAGTGTTGTCCCTATACCAGACTTCGTAACATTTCTTGGTGGATATCTGCCAAACTTGCCGTTTAATACACAATTTCAGGATAAGATAAATATAGAGTCTTGGTGTGGGGATGCCACATGCAATACTTCCCTAAACAGCAATTTATCTTCCATACTGGATGTGTAGACATTCACTAAGATACTCTCTATCCCATTAAATATGCCAAATACAATTATGTGTTTCCATTCTGGTCAGAATGTGATTCCTGCACTGAAAATAGGATGACCACCCACACCTATGTTAGTAATCCTCTAGTCTAATTAGAATATGTTACAGCTAGAATTTGCCCCCTCCATTTTTTCCACCTCAGGTTTTAGCGAGTGGGTCTCTTGGAGAATGGTTATATCTATTCCATGTCGTTGCAGGTAAGAACGTACTCTACAGAAATGCATTCAGTCTTCTCACATACCATGTTACCACTTTTCTAGTGACATTCATTGCATCAGTCATCTAAGTTAAATTGCAGTATTTTTCCCATATAATATAAAAGTAGCCATATGTCCGGGGGTTTTTGTTGCATGCCTTAACTAGTCTCTGCACTGCCTGGAACCTTGATTCTGTAAATACTCCATGTATTGCTGATATTTCCACCAACTATTAAAGAATAAATGCTCAACTGTGTCATCACTTAGAAGGCAAGGCACTCAACCATGAAGACAATAATTGTGTTAACTAATGGTGTTAGTTAACACCAGTATTGGCTTAATGGTTGAGTGCCTTGCCTTCTAAGTAACTGTATGAATCAGTCCTGTTTTTTCTGAAACCAGGTTCAGTCACACTAATACGCCCTCCTGTTACTTAGTAGTAATCTTGTAAAGTAATCGATCAAATTTATTGTACTTTGAGTCTATAATCTGATTTGTGGATGAGCACTAGTATTCCTGGGGGGCACCCCTGTAGTCACTGCATCTCCTCAAGGTGGATTAATCAATAATCAACCTGTTGTCTAACTATATATCATGTGGATCTTCTATGTTCCAGAGTCACATTAATTATGCGTTATTTTAAATAGTGGTCTCTGCAGCCATTCGCATTCAATATTTCAGACCCTTGTAGCCAGGAAATCTGTAGCATATTGTGTTACGCAGTCCCATAATGTTTAACATTATAGTTCTTGATTAAATCGTTTCTCTGCGTGTTAAGTATTCTTACAGCTCAGAGTTCTCATTCTCCTCTCTATGTGTTTGGTCTTGAGACAGTATCATGTCTTGAGGATTACCTGGCATTTATAATGTTTTTTTCTTTCATGGTGCTGTCTTTTTGCACCAGAATTCTGTGTGTTTGTTTGTCTGATGAGCATGATTGTAGTCTTTTCTGAGCCATGCTTCCAGCTGGTCCATATAGAGATCTTGGTGTGGGAGCATAAGGTCTCAATTAATGCCGGCTCAATGGAACTTTATCCCGTATGTCTATCCACTCCAACATTTCAGATTTTTTTAAGAAATATTTCTTCCCGTCACTAATAACTTTAAGACGGGGAGGAATGTACAACAGCATACATTTCAGGCCCTCAGTTTTTATTTAGCCTCAATATATGACTGTTGTTGCAATTGTACTCTCTTTATATAGTCCAGAAAGATGGAGAATGAATGATTTTCAAACTGAGGTCTTTCTGACATGACAGTTGCTGGGATGTACAAGTCCTCTGCATAGTAGAGGATGTGTACCCATGTCCTGCGTGCCCAACTGTACAAGTATCTGGACTCTAATACTTATTTTTTCTATCATATGCAAACACAGATCATGCATGTGCGCCATGACATAAGCCTGTATCATGGATTGCATCCTATTAGACCGGGAGGGGTGCCCAAGGTGCTACCCTCAGTGATGGAAGGCTACTGCCTTCACCAGGAGCTAAGCAGCACAAGCTGTGGTGAGCGCTATGGTGGCAGCATACCATGTAGTGATCAGTAGGAGTGAACAGGTGTTTTATTTTTACCCTGTGTCACTGGAGTGAGGTCCATAGGCTCACTCACCTTTCAAAAAAGTTCTGCTGCTGTGTGCTTAACTCACCCTATGCCTTCATTAACTAGGTGTAAAGTCCTGCACAACGCAGGAGTTGTGACTGCACTAGTTGTATGTGTGCCTGGGAAGGGTACAGTACAGGGATAGAGTAGTGCAGTGAAGCATGGTGAGTACATGTATTGAATGTATGTATACCTGCAAGGAATACATTGCAAGAGTGCTGTGAAGTGCATGCACACTGGAAGCATGCGCTGGGTGTATGTGTGTTTGCGTGAAGTACAATACATGAAAGATTAAGTGTTGTGCAGTGTGGGCAGGATGAATGTGTGTACTGCGAGTGTGTTTGTTTCCAAATTAGTACACCATGGCACAGCATAGAAAGGCTACAGTACTGAACAGTGTTCAGAGCGAATGTGTGTGGTGAATGTATGTGTGTCTGTGAGGGCACAATACATGAAGATAATAATACTGAATCTATTGTATGCTGTGTCCATACACTTAGTGCAAGTGTGCCTGTAATGGTACATTACATGGAGGACCTTGGGTTCATTTTAGAAAGTCCAGGTCTGCCTGGTAAAGACATGAGGAGTAGAGGAATCCTCCCAGACAGATTTGTGTATTGCTACATTCCTGTGAGCTGTGTGGGACACATTGCAGAAGGGAGAGAGAGACTCCTCCTGGACACTTCACAAGGTGCTCTTTGATTCAGTGATCTATCACAAGGAAAAGGCCTAGACACATCTAAGATGGGGCTGATAAAGGAGTTATAATGAGCACGGCTAGGAGCCCGGAATTAAATGTTTGATGCACATTTTACTGTTGCAGACATCTAGTTGTGAACTCTAGTCATTCCCATGGCCTGTGTTGTGGCAGTATCAGCTTCAGAGTCTTTCCAGCTGTGACAGACAGTCTTTCAAGAGGATGAAGAGAGAGAAAAGGGTACACTTCAAAAGAAGCAGATCCCCAACGTAAAACTTCAAAGACCCACAGCCTAAATCACATTTGGAATCTGGAAATGGACTATAAGATGGGGAGGTTGAGACCCCAAAATATGTCATCTGCCAAGCAGCCAGATAAGCTGAATGAGGAGGGGAAGCTCTGCAACACCTTTGCCTGTGACTAGGACAGGGGGCCAAGGCCAGCTAGCCTCCCTGCTGGGCCAGGGAACATCACTCAGAGAAACCAACATCACTTGCCCTGGAGCCTGGAGCACCAGTGCCTGCCTGCTTGTCAATCTGCGTGCCCTGTGAGGAAGAGGAGAGCGCTGGAGTGATCCAGTAGGGATCCCTGTTGGGAAGATTTCCAGAGGAAGGAGAGAGCTGTGTACTGAGCGGGTCATCATCCGTGTGCAGGATTGAATTGGCAACCCCCGTATGCCAACCCCCTTCATCAGTGTAAGGAAAAGCTGACCATACTGCCCCAACAGAAGCCAGGAGCACATCTGATTGCTGCTGAAGCTGGCTGTGTCACTCAAAAGAGAGCCTGTGCCTGCCCGGTGTCCCATGTTCAGACCAACTCGACCAAGAAGGATTTGAGCATTGCAATTGCCCACGGTCAGGGCACTTGTTGAAACGCTGTACACTTCCTTGCTGCTGGAGCGGGTAAGACTTGATATGAGCCTGTTGGACCCCGGGAACTCGCTGCAAAAGGAGCTGCTGCACCATAGACACTTCTGACTGTTTCCTTAGCGTCAGAGTGGACTCTTGAGTAAGGCATACTTGTGAGCATTTCCTGGATGCGGTCACCAGTGAATGGGGAATAACCCCAACCACATCACAAGGAAGAGGGTGGGACGGGGATCTGCTAGTTAAACACTAGAGCCCCGAAGCTTCTAAACAACGTATGGAAGGAGTGGGAGAGGTGGAAAAGCATAGGCAAATCTCCCTGACCAGTTCATCCATAGTACATTGCTCATGGGCTGCGAGTGTGGAAACCTGGAGGCGAAGCTTTGCAAGTGCCGTTTTCGGTGGTTGTGAAGAGGTCGCTGACGGGAAACTCCTAATTATGGAAGTACGGAGTAGGACTTGCAGGTGGGGTTCCCAGCGGGTCTGTAAAGTTGTTGCCCACTCCTGGAAGGTGCTCCGCTAGTAGGTGATATTGTGGTGGAGTGTCCAATGCGAAATGTTCTGCACTAGCACTTACAGCTGATGAGAGTGCATGCCTCCTTGTTTATGAAGGTAATACATGGCTGTCATGTTGTTTGTTCTGATGAGAACTATCTTGTGTTGAACCTGACAGAAGAAGGCCTTGAGTGCTATCTGAATGGCTAGTAACTCCAAATGATTGACGTGGAAGCCCTGTCTGTCAGTGGGCGACCAGAATGGTCATATCCTGCAGAGGCGCCCATATCCCATGAGGAATGCATCCGTTGTGAAGGCCAGTACAGGTCTGGGTCTAGAAAAGGCCGGCCTCGCAACAGATTGTTGCTGTTCCACCACTGCAAAAAGCGAGGGGTGCTGGCCCACACCAACACTAGATCTTCCCAGTGACCCGCTTGTGACTGTCGTGCTGCCAGGTACCCTTGTTATAGGACGCATGTGTAACCTTATATGGGGGACCATGGCGATACAGGAGGCCATCATGCCAAGGAGGTGATCTGGCTGAAAAAGAGGCTGTAACAACTGGAATGCTTGGATTCTTGCCTGGCTGGCATAACCTTTCCCGGTGACCATGCTGGGAACTGCACCCAGGAAGGGCTAGAACTGAAGAGTTTAAAGATGGGGCTTGACAGTATTGATGGTGAAGCCTAAATCATGTAAGAGGTCTACTGTAATTTGAGTGTGCTCAAGGCAAGTTGTCTGTTTGCACTCTTGATCAGCCAGTCATCCAAGTAAGGGAACAGGTGGATGCCATTCCATTTGAGATGTGCAGCTACAACGGGGTGGCATTTTGTAAACACCCTGTGGGCCATAGTAACCCTGAAGCACAGGATTTTGAACTCAAAATGCTGACTACTTTCCACGAACGCAGGCAGTGGCGGGGAGCAAGGTAGATTGGGATGTGGAAATAAACGTCCTTCAGATCAAGGGTAGTCATGAAGTTGCCTTGTTGCAGCAAAGGAATGTAGATTTCTTGTAGCGTGACTATATGGAAGTACTCTGACAGGATATACTCGTTGAGTGCCCTGAGGTCGAATATAGGTCTAAGAGTTCCATCTTTCTTGGGGATAATGAAGTTCAGGGAGTAAACCCCTTTGTTCGGCTGGTGTTGTGGCATGGGCGCTTTCACGCCTTTCAGAATAAGCTCCTGTACCTCCTCCTGAAGTAGACCTTGATGTTCTAGGGGAAAAGGTGTATTTGCGGAGGAGGGGTTGTTTGGTGGGGGTTTAGTGAGCTCTAAGCAGTAACCCTGCCTTATGATGGAAGGGACCCATTTGTCGGAGGTGATTTCTTCCCATTGCAGGAAAAACTCTTACAGTCTTCCCCCGAAGGGTGTAATGTGGGGGAAGAGAAAGAGGGTGCACAGACAAAATATCGATTTTTAAATATCGACCTACATTAATATTGTGTTTTACATATCGTAGGGACAGAATATCGACATCAAGAATATCGGTGACCAGAATATCGACCTGAAGGTAAGAAATATCGTTTTTGTTAATATCGAAGTTATTAATATCGATAGTAAAAATATCGATGTTAATAATATCGATGTTTGTTAGTGTTATGTATTTTAGTATGTATTTTATATGTATGTGTTCCACATGTTTTGTTATGTTTTGTATTATTTTTTTAAATATATGTATTAATTGTTTAGAAGTTAGTAATTCTTTTTAAAGTAAATTTTGCGTTTTAGTACCGTAGCGGGTTGTGGGTTTATAGGGGAATAGGGTGGGAAGTAATTTAATTGTAATTAAGTAATTATTAATTTTTATTTATTGTTATTGATATTTAATTTATTGTTAATTAATTATTAATTGGTAATTAATTTTTATTAATTGATTAATTGATTATTATATTAATTGTATACATTTTTATTGGAGTGAGTTGTGGGTTTATAGGGGAATAGGGTGGGAAGTAAATTAATTATAATAAAGTAATTAATAATTTTTATTTTTGGTATTGATAATTAATTTATTGTTAATTATTAATTGGTAATTAATTTGTATTAATTAATTGATACATATATTAATTGTGTTAATTTAGTTTAGGAGCGGGTTGTGTGTTTATAGGGGAATAGGGTGGGAAGTAATTTATTATAATTAAGTAATTATTTATTAATATTAATTGGTATTGATAGTTTGTTAATTGATTATTAATTGGTAATTAATTTTGATTAATTATTATTTATTGGTATTGATAATTATTTTATTGTTAATTATTAATTGTTAATTAATTTTTATTAATTGATGATTATATTAATTGTGTTAAATTTTATGTGGAGTGGGTTTTGTGTTTATTGGGGAATAGGGTGGGAAGTAATTTAATGTTATTAAAGTAATTATTAATTTTCATTTATTGGTATTTATAATTAATTTATTGTTAATTTATTAATAAATCATTATTTAATTAAAACAATTATTTAATTGATAAGTATGTTATTTTAACCCCTACTCTATCCAACACTTTCCCTACTGTTGCACTCTCTGGAGTGGGAATAGTAATTTTTACCCCTACGCTATCCAACACTTTCCCTACTGTTGCACTCTCTGGAGTTGGAATAGTAATTTTTACCCCTACGCTATCCAACACTTTCCCTACTGTTGCACTCTCTGGAGTTGGAATAGTAATTTTTACCCCTACGCTATCCAACACTTTCCCTACTGTTGCACTCTCTGGAGTGGGAATAGTAATTTTTACCCCTACGCTGTCCAACACTTTCCCTACTGTTGCACTCTCTGGAGTTGGAATAGTAATTTTTACCCCTACTCTATCCAACACTTTCCGTACTGTTGCACTCTCTGGAGTGGGAATAGCAATTTTTACCCCTACGCTATCCAACACTTTCCCTACTGTTGCACTCTCTGGAGTTGGAATAGTAATTTTTACCCCTACGCTATCCAATACTTTCCCTACTGTTGCACTCTTTGGAGTGGGAATAGTCATTTTTACCCCTACGCTATCCAACACTTTCCCTACTGTTGCACTCTTTGGAGTGGGAATAGTAATTTTTTTCCCTCCGCTATCCAATATTTTTCTGTATTTTTACTTAATGTTGTGTATAATTTATTTTACAAACATTAAAAATATTGTTTTTTTAATTTGTTAAATATATTTTTAAAATTTGTAATAATATTTTTGTATGTGTGTCTGTATTTATAATTTATAAAATATTTTTAACAATTTATAAGTCATTAAAATAAATATTTATGAATATTAAGTATATATATTATATTTTATATGTATGTTTAATTTATTTAAACATTATATGTATCAGTTTTTATTTTTAAACATTTTTAAATAATTTTAACTGTTTCTTTTAATTATATGTATTATTTACTTTATTCTACATATTTTTAACATTTAAAAAAACGATATTTTTTACGATATTTTTGACATCGATATTTTTTTTTCGATATTTTTGTACTTACCATGATGTAGATAGGATGTCGATATTCTTGACTTCGATATTTTTGTCACGATATTTTTGTACCTCGATATTTTTGAGGTCGATATTTTGTCAGTGATTCGAGAGAGAGTCACTCTACCCCTGTCTTTGGAGTTGTTCCCTCTGAAACCTCCCATGAGTTGCCCTATGTAGGCTGCTGCTGCCTTTGGTAAGTGGCAGGTGTCTTAGGGGAGGTGTCTTAATGCCCCTTCCAAATTGGGTCCTTCAAAAGGAAAAACCCATGGGGGAAGGCATCCTGGAGAGCACCCGTAGCCTTGGTTGCATCGGCGTACTTCTTGATCTTTTCCAGCATCTGATTCACCTGTGGCCCGAAGAGGTATTTCCCCGTTGAACAGCAGGTTTAGCAGATCAAGCCAGAGAGACACAGCTAAGCGTGGTGCCTGATGAGAACAATAGAGTTGATGCCCCTCTCTGCAGTATCAGGTACGTCGAGGGGGTGCCTGATGGTGGTTTTTGATATGATTGCACCTTCTGAGACAAGCTTGTGGTAACAGTGTCTATATTCCTCCAGGAGGTACTGGAGACGTTCCTCCATCTTGTCCCAGAAGGCCCTATCGTAACGAGAGAGTAAGCCAATTGAGTTAGCAATCCTCCAGTGAGTAGCTGATTATGCGGTGACCCTCTTGCGCCAAGTTTCTTACTCTCTTTATCTGGCGGAGGGGCATCGCCAGTCCCTTGGGTATTTGTGCGCAGTGTGGACCACCAAAGAGAACAGTGGAAGTTATCCTCGAATGTAGAGTAGGTCGGTGGTAGAGGGTTTGTATTTTTCATCTACCTTCAGTGTAACCACCCTGCCCTTCACAGATTCTCTAAAAGTGTCAGGCGCAGTTTTGAGCATGACCTCCAACATGGGCCGAAACTGCATGATACGTTGAGTGGTGGACAGTGTCTCAATCAGGAAGTGTTAGTCTTCCTAAACAGTGTGTAGGTCAACCTTGTGAAAGGCAGCGGCATTGTGGATGTCCTCATGGTGAGAGGTGGCCTATGTGGTGGTGATGGAGGGACCGGGAGGTGGAGGAGGAGGAGCAGGGGGCCAAAATGGTAATGAGTTAGTTCCCCTGTCCCTGGAGGTAAGGGCTACAATGCAAACTCCTCCTCAAAAGTAAATCTCTGCTTCTTGGGAAGAGTGTCCTCCACCTTAGGAGGCGGTTCGGTAAAGATCTTCACAGTCTGCAGGTAGGTGAAGAGTTTCTTTGTTGAGCTCTTCCTGGAGACACTGGAGGATAGGCCGCTCAGACCCTACAGATGACGGGGTTTTGTGTGCCAGAAGACTCAACGTCAAGGGAGTTTTCTGGCTTATCGGTGCCAAGTGATATTTCAGGCCTAAAAGGTCTTCAAAGCCGATTTTGGTGCTAGCATCAATGGAGTGGTCAGTGCTGAAGGAGCTCGAGCTGTGGTTTTGGTGCTGGGGCATGTCTCAGTATCAGCTCAGAGGCCTTCTGTCCAACCATGGCCGGCAGGCAGTGGCGGAATGGAAGCCTGTAGTTGGGATTCGAAGATCGACACTCATCTCCAACTGGGACGGTGTTCGGTTTGTGCACATTGTCATTGTGCAACCGGTGGAAGTGGTGTGGTACTCGTGGCCGAAGACTTGACACCTTGATGGGCCTCCAGATCCTGCTGGTCCTCTGTCTCAGAGTCCGAGTGGGAGCTGGGTACGGGGCGGAACTGGCGGGGCTGGTCTCTGGAGGGTTTGGCCTGCAGTTTGTCCTCGGTGTCTCATTCCCCAAAGATGTCCAGGGTTCCATCTTTCTGCTGGTGATCCATTCTGCGTTGAGCGAATTGCCAAATGCGCAAATACCTTAAGGTCTTTTTGGAGCAGAATGCCAGGCAGACAGAACAGGCGGCTTCATCGTGCTCCGGCGAAAGACAGTGGTTGCAGACCTGGTGGTGGTCAGTCCAAAGATACTTGGAGTTACACTAAGGACAATATTAAAAAGGAGCCCTTTCCATCATTGAGTAGTCATTGTTGGAGACGAAATTACAAACGGATGAGGAGGCACAAGACCCCGCGAAGGGCAGGGCCCCGAACAGTGATGTCCAGTGGAAACACGGTTGCCGAACCCGACGGGCGTTGCGATGAGGGGAAACTGTTCTGTGCCAGCGGGAGAGAATAGACCCAAGAAGTCAGACGATGAAACCACAAGCGATTGACCCAGAGCTCGATCAGTAACATGCCAAAACCAGACAACAGAAAGACAACAATCTAACAATAGAGTTGATGCCCATGAGCTTTACCAGCCATAGGAGAAGTCACTATACCACATGACTAGACTTCTTCGAAGAAAAACAACAAGTTGCACACATCCAATCTCAACACTAGATGGCAGGAGTATGCAGAGCACACATGCTGCACATGCCACAAACACTTAGGGACATAATTATAAAAGTTTTGCTTCGCCCTTGCGCCACACAAGGTAGTGTAAGGGAGATGCAAAACCTAGAATGATATTTAGCAAGCCACGTAAGGCCACCTTGTGTGGCCCTGCGTGGCTTGGTAAATCAGGAGTAATGCAAGACAGCACAAGTCACTGCCTTGCTGTACTCTTCCCCGGGGGAGCGTTTCATGTGTGGAGCGTGGGAGTTCCCATGCATCCACCTATGGATTTTGGGCATTCCCAGATTTACCAAGAGTGGTAAACCTGGAAAGGTGTAAAACTGGGAGAAATAGCTTTATTTCTCCTCATTTTTTCCTCTTTCTACGTGTGCTGCTTTCTGCAGCACAAAAAGAAAGAGGAAAAAACCTCATAGGATTGTCTTCCTGCTCAATAACAATCTTGTCTGCACTGCAAGCACCCTTACACCATGGTGCAAGGGTGTCTGCGTTGGCACTAGGCAGCAGTTTGTGCGCCAGCGCAGGCAGAGAGCAGGAGTGCGCCATATCTTGATAGATATTGTGCATTCTTGCCCACTTCCTTTCATGTGCGCAGCGCAACAAGGTATCTTGCTGCGTTGCGTGAAATGATAAATATGGCCCTTAATACCTAGGAATAACAATAATTAGGGACACTGAATATTTAATTACATTAAATGTAAGGAGAATACATTATCACATTAACATCAGCATTGGAAGGTGGCACCTTAGTAGTTGAGCTAAGCGTAACACAGTGAAAAAGAATGTTTTACCAAGAACTCTTCATGTATCAACTAACTTATGTGTAGTTTGCAACCATTTATTGAATGAGGCATTGGAACAAACATTCTTAAATTTTGTCTGGGAGGGTTAACTGCAAACCAATCTTTTTCTTCGGATAATTTAAAGTTCCAAACTTCTGAGGAACAAGATTTTTGCTGCCTGGAAGTAATTCAGACCTGGCCAACTGGGTCGTTACAAATTACTATCTACAACTGTTATTAACAGATGAGGCCAAAATTCAGTCTTGCTTTCTGGTTTCAGCTAAGATCACATGCCCCACATTCTGCTACGTATGTGCAAACATTAAGGTAAACTGCAGACTTTAATGGGACAATAATGAAATTACCTTTGCAGGTTACATGGAAAGAGTAGATTTAAATGGTATACACATCATAAGCCAAGTAATACACAACATTTCTGCTGTGCTATTGAGGTGGTCTCAAACTAAGACTGACAACATTCTACATATACCACAATTACTAACAGACCCATTCTACTGGAAAACAGCAGCAGCCTAAATATACAAAATCCTGTGTGATGATAGTATATCTTGTTTAGGAAAACAGGTCTGTTGGGCAACTGAGCTCGGAATTATAATTCTAGTTGCAGCCTGCTCAACCTTTATGGAAAGTTTTTAAAACATCTTCTCAAGCTTGGCATCAACGTACACTCAACAAAATATCATACTGCAAAGTTATTGGACTCCTTTAATAATACAAAAGCTGAATATAACAGATAATTCACTGAGCTGGAGATGCAAGTCATCTCAATCTAATCTCAGGCCCCGGCTTAGATGATGTAAGTGAATTTAGAGGGCTGGTTGGCGCCCTCAATTGATGGAGATGTAGGAGTGTCCTATCTTGGCATACATGCCGTAAGTATACAAGCTAATGGACAATATCGGACATGTATTCCCTACAATGTTCATTATTGACATTAGCAATGGTGTTCCACATATTGCGTCATGATTGTGTACACCTCTTTGGAACCTTACACAATGTGGAACTGACTTAGTATGTAAGGGCACTGTCAGCTCTGTGTGTTGTTCTAATAAGACCGATGTATTTTTTTTTATACCCCTAGACATAAGATTATTGTATTAACACTTACAGATGCTTCTAGGACAGAGTATCGACTAGCAACCATACTATTAATTATTACACCCTCTAATTTCTTTCTGAACCCTTGCTTTGCGTGGCTTTGACAGGATGTTATATCCTATAGGCAAGGTGTCTGAGCAGACTTGCATGGAGTACAGGACCTATCGGATGTCAGCCCTGAAATGTTGGGGCCAGGTTTTCCCTTCTCTCTTTCTCCCGGACTTCCGTATGTTTTCTTCCTCCTCCCACTGCCCAACTCCCGTCAGTGCCCCCTACCTCACTGGGAGGTTTGGTATTCCTAAGCGAGTGCTACGAAGAAGTTGACCTTAAGAGGAAAAAAAGGATTCATTTTCTCTGGTAACTACTCTACATTACCGTAAGGTACTGACCGCTCTCTCCGCAGCACCATGCAATAATCAATAAAGTGGTGACCTTTGACGAGATGGTGGCAGTGACTACAATTGAACTCAAGGAAAGCCCAAAGAAACAAAGAAACCCTGGGGGAATAAAATGCAGTGAAAGTTCCCACAAATTGCATTGGTCATCATCATCATTAGGAGAGTTATAGCCACAGGGGGGCTAGGAAACAGAGACCCCTCCAACACTATGGTGCAGGGACACAGTTGAATGGGCATTAGCAGAAGAGACGCACATCAGACTGACTGGAAGGGACGGAATGGTACTAGAGGATCTGGACACCAGGCCTGCAACGCTTGGTGCATTCCAGGATGCAGAGGAGGGCACTCAACACCTGGGTACACAGAACACTGACAATGCTATACAACACACTGGCACTGAGACTAGGGGAGGCGGAGCAGCCACGGGTGAGGCCCATAGCATTGGAGGGGCACTGAGAGAAAGGGAGAGACATAGCGATTGTTGAGAGGCACAAAGGTTCTTGGTGAAACCATGGACAATTAAATGGATGAGGTATACTTAAGACTCTGAACTGGGGGGCAAATGACCGACATCTAGCAAAGAAAGTTAGTCTACAATGCAAGTGAACTCTGATGTTTTTGACTATGATTTATGACTTTTTGCTATAAGACATGAGTAAAAGCGAAAACAATAAATAAAAAATATTGAAAAAAATATTAACGTGGTGACCTCAACACAGCACTCAGGCTGATTTTCATGTGGCCACATTCATATGGCAGAGGGGAAATAACGCCTGTTAGCCAGGATGTTATCCATATCATGCCTTGCAGATACTACACTCCTAGCTCTTCCTTTCTTTATGCCACAACATGCAGGTGGCTGCCAAAAAGTCTCTTGTGGTTCTGGTTTACAGAAAGGTATGCCGTTTCTTCAGGTGCTTTCTAGCCCCTTCCCCTCTTGAAGTGTGGGCATGGTATTTCGAGGACGTGTCTGTGGGCATGGTATTTCGAGGATGTGTCTGTGGGCATGGTATTTCGAGGATGTGTGGGCATGGTATTTCGATGCATCAAGGTCTCGTACCCCTCAAACAGCACAGGGTCTGTCACCTTCAATAACTCAGCAGCACAGGAAGCGCTACCTTGGATAATCGGGGGACAAGCGGCAGCACAATCCCCTCTGATTTCTAGAACCTGTGGAGTGAAGGAACTTCCGTTCCACTGCTTGCCCCTCCATTTCCCTGGTCTTGCAATAACTATCAGAAACTTCGCCTGACCCCGGAAAGGAAGCAGCGCCAGAGCTCCAAAAAATAGGTTTTGTTAAGTTAAATAAATCTAATACATATATGTTGATCATGCTTATAAGATCCAGTCAAATAACAGCTACTAAGTTACCGATAATGTATAGTAGCTGCTCCTCAAAACAGCTGTAACGTACATTTTTTCAAAACATTCCTCCAATTCTGTGAATAAATATTCGAAAGGTGCTATTTTGCGGATGCTAAGATGAAAGACCACACTACACGTTTGTAAAAAGCCACTGCAATGTATACCCATTGTCAGTGTCAGATGCTGAAGAGGAAAGACTTGCACCCCCCACACTTTACCCATTTGCAGGACTTGGAAAAGCATTTGTGCGACATATATGCAGAGCAATTTTACCAAGAATGGAAACCAGCAACTGGGTAGGCATGTATGCCACTGAACTGAATTGGGCTGAATGGTGCTGGTATTCAGTGTATGGGGAAGGTACTTACCTATTTCACTAGTCTTGCTGATTGGGTTTTGGACAGGACGTGCCTTAGCTACAGGTGCAAAAAGAGATTTTTTACAGTGCGTCTATTGACTGCGGGTTAATATCCTGAAGGTGAAACATTTAAAGGGGCTATCCAGAGTAGAGAAAGCAAATCGTACTTTTTACCCAGTCCTGCACCAACAATAAGCGTTATAGAATACTGCTTGGTTTAACAATATCAGCTTGGGTTATGTTATATGATGTGTATTTGTTTAGTGCACAACTCCCCCAGGAAGGTATTCTGGCTCTGAAGCAGAAGCTGTATGGTCCGAGCCAGGCTCGGCGCTAAGTGAAGAGCCAGGTCTTCAGTTTTTTGTGGAATTCAAGAACTGATGACGTGGCTGTGATGTACAGGGGATTTGAGATGTATTGTGACACTGCTCACGGGATGGCCCCTTCAACTGCTTTAGTGTGGAGGATGAAACACGCTACTCCTTTTTACGAACTTTACAGTTCAGCAGCCATGAAAGACTCGTACTACCACTAAACACAGAAACACCAGAAGGCTTTTATTTTCCCCCCCAATAATTCAAAGTGTGAACAAAGTGTTTCCCTGGCAGCCTGGGATGTTTTTTCCCAATTTTTCTGTGAGTGCAGCATGCCATGTGCACGGACACCACAGCTAGTGAAAGTGAAAGCAACCCTTAGGGTCCAGCTGATTTCCCTGTAATAGGTGCCCAGGCTTATCTCCCCTAATTATAGATCATCAGAATATTCCCTTTCCAAAAGTACCCTTTACTAGTGGATCCCAGCTTGAGGATTGCCATAGCAGGGCGATCCTAAAACAGGGGACCACCCACTAGACAGTTAGATTTGTACGGAGGAGTGGACCTCCAGGCACAGGCAATTGCTCCCCTCCTACCCACCAAGGCTCCCAATAGTTTTTCTGCCCTCCTGTAAGGGTAGATTGGGGGGTTAGACCCTAATCTGCTCTCCCATGGGGGCAGAAATCCTACTAGACACCAGGGTTGTTTTTTATGATATACAAAATGGGGTGGTAGCCAACCCATCCAGTCATTAGGCAGTACAACCACACCAATAAACCCTCAACAGTTTTTAGGTCGAGCCTAGCGCAGCGGGCATGCGCTACACTATGGGAGGCTTCTTGTGAGGGCTCAAAACTTCTCCGTGTGGGTCGGACTCCTCCCACACTTCTGATTGGCCTTTGCATGTGTCTTTCAATAATGAAAGCATGCAAATGGCCAAAGGCGGGTGCATGTCCCACCTCTTCTTCAAATGTTCACTCCCACGGCGTTTTGCTCTCGGGAGCGAGCAGCGGCGCGCAGGCTGGCAGCTGCATTCCTCCCTCGTCGTGGATCAGGTTACTAATTAGCAGCCTGCGCTCCATGTTTGCACCCCTCCCACTCTTCTTTGTTTGTTCTTTGTAGCGCGGTCCGGTTTCACTTTAGGGACCGCGCTTGCTGAAAGTGACAATGTATTCCGACAGTGTGTGACCTTTACTTTCAGCTCATAAATGGCACGGAGAGTAAAGTCAGAAAAGCAACCCCCCCATGCCGGCCCACTTTTCTACCCGTTGTAACCTCTATACTGTCTATAAACACCAATTTCATCACATCTCTCAAAGAGGTACACGTTTTGGGGTTAACAAGGCTTTCGCATGTTTATATCGTTTTCAACCCATCATGTGTTTTATTCATCTTTTGATGATTCCTCATCTAGTTGTGAGTTCCCTTCTAGTTGTGTTTCTTTCATTGTACCTCCAGCTGTGGATCCCTATTAAGGTTCTCTTGAAATATGGATGGATGTCTGGCAACAGGGGCGGTTGTTACCACTCTCTCGCTTATCCTACTAGTTTGCGTTCATACTTGCTTCCTCTACTTCATTGTTTTGCCTGTTGTCGGTTCCCTCAGTCGTTCGTGTTATACTTGTCTCTGACTATGCTCTGTATTCCTTGTGGACTACCCGTGTCTAAATGTACCTTGGTTTTCCCACTGTATATGACAGTACAACACTGCTTCCCAGGTGTAGTGGTATTTGTTTCTTCTTCAGTTCTTGAGCAACATTACTGGTTTGCCTGGGGCTAGTTACAATGAGACTCCAAGTCGCACGGAGATTATTAAGTTATGCTCCATATATCTTGTTTGTGACGCTGCGCCGTTCTGTGACCCAGAGAGTCCAGCCCAGGTCTTCCACTCTCTCACTGTCTCTCTCTCTCACTGACTGACTCTCTGACTCTCTCTCTCTCACTGACTGACTCTCTCTCTCTCACAGACCGACTCTCTCTCACTGACTCTCTCTCTCACAGACCGACTCTCTCTCACTGACTCTCTCTCTCTCACAGACTGACTCTCTCTCACTGACTCTCTCACACTGACTGACTCACTCTCTCTCACTGACTGACTCACTCTCTCAATCTCTCTCTCACTGACTGACTCTCACTGACTCTCACTCTCTCTCTCTCACTGACTGACTCTCTCTCTCTCACTGACTGACTCTCTCTCTCTCTCTCACTGACTCTCTGACTGACTGACTCTCTCTCTCACTGACTCTGACTGACTCACTCTCTCTCTCTGACTGACTCTCACTCTTGCTCTCTCTGACTGACTGACTCACTCTCTCTCACTGACTCACTGACTCTCTCTCTCTCACTGACTCTCTCTCTCTCACTGACTGACTGACACTCTCTCTCACTGACTGACTGACTCTCTCTCTCAATGACTGACTGACTCTCTCTGACTGACTGACTCTCACTGACTCTCTCACTGACTGACTGACTCTCACTGACTGACTCTCTCACTGACTGACTGACTCTCTCACTGACTGACTCTCTCACCGACTGACTGACTCTCTCACTGACTGACTGACTCTCTCACTGACTGACTGACTCTCTCACTGACTGACTGACTCTCTCACTGACTGACTGACTCTCACTGACTGACTGACTCTCTCACTGACTGACTCACTCTCACTGACTCTCTCACTGACTGACTCTCACTCTCACTGACTGACTGACTCTCTCACTCACTCACTCTCTCTCTCACTGACTGACTCTCACTCTCTGACTGACTGACTCTCTCAATCTCTCTCTCACTGACTGACTCTCTCAATCTCTCTCTCACTGACTGACTGACTCTCTCACTGACTGACTCTCACTGACTGACTCTCACTGACTGACTCTCTCACTGACTGACTCTCTCACTGACTGACTCTCTCACTGACTGACTCTCTCACTGACTGACTCTCTCACTGACTGACTCTCCCACTCTTTCTCTCACTGACAGACTCTCTCTCTCACTGACTGACTCTCTGACTCTCTCTCACTGACTCCCTCTCTCTCTCTCTCTCACTGACTAACTCTCTCTCTCACTGACTAACTCTCTCTCTCACTGACTAACTCTCTGACTCTCTCTCTCTCACTGACTGACTCTCTCTCACTGACTAACTCTCACTCTGTCTCACTGACTAACTCTCACTCTGTCTCACTGACTAACTGACTGACTGACTCTCTCACTGACTGACTGGCAGTGTCCTTATTGACTTACTGATCTATTGATCTAATTTTATCTATTTTTATTTACAGCGGACTTTCTACTGTCTTTATTTATACACGTCATACTAGGGGGGGCTATTCCAATTAAGTCAGCTATGGTAAAAAGAAAGCATCCGGGGGGGCAGCTAAATCACCAAGGGCCACCCAGTCGTCCTCTTCATCTTGAATTATATCACGGGCGCAATGGGGGTGTTGGAAAAACAAATTATCAGTGTTGAGGAATCCCTAACCAATTGTACTAATAATATCTCTGGTAATTCGGGCTCGATTCCAACTGCCCTTGATGTAATCCCCATTGCTATCCCCGGCAGCGCATTAGTCAAGGGGCAGCAGGACGCTGAGGAGCTTGACAAGTGCATCCCAAAATCCCCCCTTACTGTTTTACCAGACATTCAACCTCCTAGAAAACGTTTTAAAACACCATCAACTATAAACACTCAGATTTCACCTTGTTTCAGGGAGCGGGCGGTGGAGGCAAGCGTTCCAAGAAACTACCGTCTCAAATCCACCTTCGATCGTAAAATCCTCCACAACATTGGTAAATCATTCTCACACAGACCATGTCTCCCTGACTGCTCTAGTACAGACTCTCTCTGATGCAGTCATAAATGCACTTAGTTCTCTTGTGGAGCAATTAAAAGGATTCGAGAGGAACGTGCTATCCCGTTTGGATATGTTGGGAACGACTCAGACAATACCAGTACGCCCTCCTCATTCTTTGTTGGAACCAGTGCAAAATCTCCAAGACATTAATCACCCTCCCTTCACAGTCTCAGCAAGGTCTGGGGGTATGAATAGCACCTCTCTGTCCACCACACAAGGCGTACATCACCCTTCCTTCATATCTCTAGCGAGGACAGGAGCTATAGATCAACCATTGGGGCCTAGTTCTAATCCTGCCCCATTGCCCCCGCCACTCCTAACAGTTCCTAGTAATCTTCCCCCACATCATTTACCAATCCTCAAAGTTCTATATTTACGAATCACACGGCTGTAGAGACTTCACGTATCTTTCCCACCTCTAAAATGGATCATCTGGAACTTCCGCCTGCAGCCACACTCTATGTGGTAATTTTAGCCAATGTCCCCAAAGTTTCTAGCTTAATATATGAATCATGGGAGTCCCTCCGGAATAAAAGTTTAAACTGGTTGAATGCAAGGGTAGGTCTTGGTGGAGTACTTTTCGCTGACCTGAAAATGATAAGGAGAGTTAAATGGGTGGGTACGGGAAGTAAAACGTTGAAGGGTGATTGTGTGGTACTCACGTTTACATCTCCGAATCTAGTGAAATTAATACTCGAGAAAGCTAGCCTACCATCTCTTACCACAAAGCAGATTGCTGTTCTACCTCTTGGGTTTTTTTACCAGCCCCCAGCCCCTTCCCTAATAGCAGCCCGCACACACCATCAGGTACACGTTCCCGCGCCTCAATATCCCCTGATTGAAACCTCTAACAGGTTTAATTGTCTTTCCACTCTCTGTGGTGTGGATTGACTGAGAGTCCCTAACAACGATGCTAAACCATGTGGATCTGTTATTCTTCCAGAGTCTCCTAAGGTCCTTTGCCCGGATATTGATAAGGTGTGTATGTTTCAAAAACCGTGTACTGCTGTGCCCCTGAAGCCTTGTATTGCAGTTGACCCTATATCTCCGAGCGCATCTCCTACAGGCACTAAGCCTTCTGCGGAAGCCAAGACTGTTTTGTACTGGAATGTGGCTGGCTTACGCAGCAAAAGCTCTATGACTGAGTGGTTTTATTTTATCTTCAAATTTCATATTTTATTCCTACAGGAAACTTGGTTAGTGGACCCAATCCATATAACTGGTTTTAAAACTTATCACTGTCCAGCTATCCAATCCACTAGCGGTCGCTCAAAAGGGGGCTTGTGTATTTATGTATCAAATCTGCTGACACCCTTGAATACAATTGTGATTGATACCAGCGCATTTTATCAAATTGTTATTTTACAGATGTCCGTACATTCCTCTATTGCCATCATAAACTTTTACAATAATGCTTGCACCCAGGAAATCATTACAGCTCTTAATTGCCTAGGCCACGATTTGGAAACAGCCTTTCCAATAGATTGCAAGAACCCAATTATTTTATGGGGCGGCAATTTTAACATACGTGCGTGCCCGTATCCATCTAATAAGGTATGTGGCATGACGTCTCCTGACAACAGCGACATTATCCATTTTTCCCACTCAGTATATGGGGATACCTTAAACAACCTACTTTTTAAACCCAACCTGACTTTTTGCAATGAGCTCACTAGCCCTCCAGTTACAGTAAACTGCACTTACAATGGTAGAGGCGAGGACAGTGTGATTGACTTTTTACTTTTCTCCCAGCATCATGCAGAGTTGGTCTTAGGATTCTCCATACATAGTATTGCAATCAGTGATCATTTCCCAAAAAGTGTTGTCCTGAATATCAACCTTTTGAATCCGAGGGGGGCTGCACATAGAGTCACTACTCTGGAGAATATTGATATTTCCCGTCGTAACGGGTATGCACTGAGATGGTCCCTGGTGGATTCACCTAACTTTCTAACAAAACTAATTCTGAAAGAGAGTGAGGCTTTTGAACAATGCCTTGATGAGAATACAGAGGCCCATGAGCTCATACAAGCGTTTAACCTTATAAAAAAGGGTATTGGTGAAGGACTCTATGTTAATCAGAGCAAAGCCAGGGCATGTCATCCTCGTTGGTTCGACGCATCATGTACTAAATCCCTCAGAAATTTAAAAATAGCCCTAGCTAAAAAAAACTCGACAGGTTTCGAAGGTCCGGGAATGCAGAACCGCATATAAATTGGCTATTAACCAACAGAAAAAAAGTTTAAAGGAGGATACTTGGAATCGTTTACTTGAAGCCAGTCTGTCTAACGACAACATTATGTTCTGGCGTATTAATAATTCTCCTTTATATGATCCTGCGGCCTGCCCCCGAGCTGAGATAGCCATTACTGAGGCTGCTTGGCTATCCCACTTTTCAGATCTTTATTCTTCCACGAATGACAATGCGATTCCCTCGCTCACTGCCTCCCCTATCAGTGAGCCAGCCACTATCCTACCATTAAGCAATAGGAATTATCCAGTATTCACCCCTGGATGAGGTAGTTGTGGCACTGAAGACAAATAAGGGTGGTAAAGCCCCGGGCCCGGATGGGATCCCGATCGACCTGTTTAAGTCCAACATTGACTTGTGGGGCCCCATTATTACCCTTCTCTTTAGAGCCTGTCGGGATAAAGGTTTTCTGCAAACTTGGCCTGAGTCTCTCATCGTACCCATATATAACAAGCATTGGCATAGCCAATAGGTCTCGCTTTTGGGACCTTATAAGTATTTAGTTATGCAGCACAATATCCTTGGTGCAACAACATCAACTGTTGCATGGCTAAACACTTATAAGGTCCCAAAGGCGAGACCTATTGGCTATGCCAATGCTTGTTTATTCTTTCAGTGGAACAAAATAAGGAGTCTGACTTATCAAATTACTTGCAGGTTCGAACAGCAGCATTAGTTAAGGATTCATGATAAATGGATAGCGACTCCGCCATCTTTCCAATCTGCTCTATGTTGGCTTCTCTTACTAACCATGATTCTGCTATAAGTTGGACCTGGAGCTAGCTTTATGAGGATGGCATTTATAATGTGACCATTTTTGACAGTGGAAAGCACATTAAACAGCCCCAATTTGTAGAATCAGTATGAGACCTTCCTTAAATGAACAGAATGATTTAGGTCTTCCTTCCCGAGACTGACTATTGTAACATTGCACGTGTGATCCCTGATGTGCTTGGGTGAAACTGCATCAGCCACACTAGGGTATTGTGACACAGAGCGGCTCTGAGTCACACGGGGAGAGAATGGCTCGCTGTCATCGATTCTGAAACTAGCTATTCCTAGGAAGCTGGAGAGGTGTCCTCGTGAAAGGATCCTTTTGTTTTTTATGTAAAACCCATTGAGAATGAGAGGTCTGGAGTTCAGTGAAGCTCCCTCTGTCACAAGGAGTGTGGTCTGTGGTAGAAATGCCCAGGTTCAGATGGAGCTTTTCTATTGGTGAATGTGGTCTATGGTATGGTGTCCATACTGCAGGGGATCCCGGAGCCTAAGGCGCCATCCTGACACGATCTGGAATATTTGACCCATATTCAAACTGCTCAAGTACTGAGCATAATTTGTGCCGGTGTTTGCAGATGCTGGGAACCAGTACTCACTATTGGGGATCTGGACTTATTATTCATCGTTAGACTTTGACCAGGACCGAGCTGACCCACAGCTAGCTAAAGAAAGCATAAAAGGGAGAAGGGAGGGTATGAAGACAGGAAATTGACAACACAAATAGACAGGAGTGATGAAAAGAAAGCCTGCAAACCGGGATGCAGAGCATGGTGAGGGAAAGAGGCTTGGGGTGGATTCAAGACTAGGAAGCGTGTTCGTTTATCCCACTACTCGACAGCTCCTAAAACTACTTAAGGTTGTACTTATGCTTTTTAAACGTGGGCCCTCTCTCCATAATGCAGTGCTCATGAGTTTGCAGGTGGTTATTGGTTGCTAGATTTTATTCAGAGTGCGTCTGCGGAGGCTGCTTTGCAATTGTTTTTGTCAGCGGTCCCGTAGTGTTGAGCAATTTACTGTAAAGTTAGAGTGAGTGCCCAGGAACCGGGTGATTAGAATTACCAGAGTGCATAGCCAATGTATCGAGCAGCTGAAACTGCAGCATGCAAATGGATCGCGTAAGGTGCCCTTGACTAGCCCTTCCTACCGCTGCATCTATGACCCCTGAGAGTAAGGGTAGCAGCAAACACTTCCGCCTCACGCGCCTCTTGTTTGTTTCTCGGTTTAGGTAAATGCGGTCTAACACCCAGACAAGGCTGTCACTACTAGCAGCACTGAGGCGCTCTTCACCAGTACCACGGTATTCCTATATACGTGACACATCTATATTTCATCATGTGAAAATAAATGGAATTCATAGAAGGTTTCCAGGAATACCCCTGGATACATTAGCCGTGACTGTTGCAGCATTCGAGGCATAATCTTCCAAGCACTCCAGAATCCCAACAAGCTCTCCCCATTGTGCAAAGGCAGCCGCGTGTTTATATTTGCATCGCGCTTTCACTTTAGCGCGAAGCAAAAATAAACACGCGGCTGCCTTTGCCAAAGCCAAATGAAAACAAGCACTGAATCACAAGTGCGGCCCGCGCCGCGGCCGCGAAAGTGAAACAGTACTCCGGGTGGGGGGAGTGCGATTCCCTTGCGGGAGCGAGCGGCGCCAGGAGCGATAATTGCTACTATATGGCGCCAGCTGCTCGCTCCCGCAAGTGAATCGCCGAACGTGCATGCGCATGCGCGCTGCGTAGGCGAGACCTAAAAAGGGTGATCGTAACAGCCCAGCACAATAGAGGCCAATCTCCCTACTAGATTCCCTAGTGAAGGTGGCTGGGCGCATTCTCTTCGACCGACTACAGGACTGGGCAGAGTCTAACAACATTCTCTCGGACCTGCAGTATGGCTTTAGGTCTGGTTTGGGGACCATGGAACAGGCGAGTAATTTGGACTTCCTCATTAACAAATACACGTGCATTAAGAAAGGCAATCGGTTTTTGGCCTTTGTTGATTTATCTTCTGCTTTTGATTTCGTGGTACATGAGAAACTATGGTCCATCATGACTAGCCTGGGAGTTGACTGCACCATTATTAATTTTCTTAGAGATTTGTACGCTTTAGGTCGTGGTAGAGTCCGCTACGGCGTTAACGGCGATTGCACTCAGCTGTTTAATATAAAAAGAGGGGTACGACAAGGCTGTGTGCTCGCCCCCTTCCTGTTCAATCTCTATCTTAACAGCATAGGTGATATTCTGGCAAGTAAGTGTGCCGACTTACCACAAGTAGGCCATCGTCCAATCCCGGCACTTTTTTACGCCGACGACGCTGTTTTAATGGCCCGTACTCCTCTTGGATTACACCGTCTAGTCGACGATTTTGCCAATTTTATGCAGAACCACGGCCTAAAAATCAACATCGGCAAAACCTTTGCTATGAAAACTGGGCATTCGACCTCACGACCTCGTGACATTTTTATTGAGGGCGCTAAAATTCAGTATACCACTACTTTTTCCTATTTGGGGATTGTATTTAGCCACACTGGGAAGTGGCAGCGGGCTATAAAATCGAGGCAACTTCAATTTGTTAAAACTACAAGGGCCCTGCTGCAATTTGCTAGATCTCAAGGAATTAAACACCCGCGGGAATTGTTGACCATATACAAGGCCAAATGTAGACCCACTGCCATGTATGGGTCTGAACTATGGGGTCATGGGCAGATAGACAACCTCCAATTGGAAGAAAATGCATTTCTAAGGAACCTTCTTGTGGTTCCGAAAAGTTGTGCAACTTACGTCTGCCACACAGAACTGGGAGTCCCGTATATTGCAGACCTGACTAAGATCCAGCCAGTACTACTATGGCATAAAATTTGGTCATCGGTACACACTACACTCAACCAAGCGATTATAACGGATTGCCTCAGATCGATGTCGGCCCTTAAAATTCCCTGGCTTAAATACGTGCATAACTTTCTGTCTGATATCGGTCACTCCGAGTACTTTGAACATCCCGATAGCCTGGCATCTGTACCAAGAAAAGTACTCAAAATGAAATGCTTATCTCTCCTAGAGGAAACGAGACTAACATCTGAAATTTTAAAACCTTCTGTACTGAGGAATCAGACTATATTGACTAGCTTCAACATGCAATTTTACTTAGCTAATGTGTTTAATGCTCATCACAGGTTCGTGCTGACTCGGTTTCGTTTGAACATCTTTCATCACTCAATCAGCTTACCCACTATTAACAGCTAGTCATCTGACATGGGAAAATGCACTTGTGATGACATCTCTTTGCAGTCCACAATGCACACAGTTTTGTTCTGTAAACATTTCTCTGGGTCGAGGAAGAAATATATTATCCCTCTGCTATTGCAGCTTGGCTTTGTACAATGCCGCCCAGCTTCCCTGTACCTGCAAATGCTATCGAACATTTATATATGTGCTGTAATGTCTCAATTTTTGTCAGCAGTTATTAATCGCAGGAAGCAACTGTAGTCAGTAATTTAACGGAAATTGAGTTCAACTGTGTATTTGACTGTACCTGTAGTTATGTACCGCTGCTTTTATCTTTTTTAATCTGTGCTAACTTTTATATTGATTTTGTATTGTTTTTGATACGAATGTTGTTCTGTAGCTTTTATGAATCATTTGTGAATTCGAATAAAGCTTGTTTTGATTTGACTGACTGACTCTCACTCACTGACTGACTCACTCTCTCAATCTCTCTCTCACTGAATGACTCTCTCACTGACTGACTCTCTCTCTCTCTCTCTCTGACTGACTCTCTGACTGACTCTCTCTCTGACTGACTCTCTCACTCTCTCTCACTGACTGACTCTCTCTCTCTCTCTCACTGACTGACTCTCTCTCTCTCTCACTGACTATCTCTCACTGACTGACTCTCTCTCAATCTCTCTCTCACTGACTGACTCTCACTCTCTCTCTCACTGACTGACTGACTCTCTCACTGACTGACTGACTCTCACTCTCTCTCTCACTGACTGACTTTCAGACTGACTCGCTCACTCTCTCACTGACTGACTCTCTCACTCTCTCTCTCACTGACTGACTCTCTCACTCTCTCTCTCACTGACTGACTCTCTCACTCACTCTCTCACTGACTGACTCTCTCACTCACTCACTCACTCTCTCACTGACTGACTCTCTCACTCACTCTCTCACTGACTGACTCTCACTCACTCTCTCACTGACTCTCTCACTGACTGACTCTCTCACTCACTCACTCACTCTCTCACTGACTGACTCTCTCACTCACTCTCTCACTGACTGACTCTCTCACTCACTCACTCTCACTGACTGACTCTCTCACTCACTCTCTCACTGACTGACTCTCTCACTCACTCTCTCACTGACTGACTCTCACTGACTCTCTCACTGACTGACTCTCAATCTCTCTCTCACTGACTGACTCTCACTCTCTCTCACTGACTGACTGACTCTCTCTCACTGACTGACTGACTCTCTCTCACTGACTCTCTCACTGACAGACTGACTCACTGACTGACTCACTCACTGACTGACTCTCTCTCTCTCACTGACTGACTTTCACTGACTGACTCACTCTCTCTCACTGACTGACTCGCAATCTCTCTCTCACTGACTGACTCTCTCACTGACTGACTCTCAATCTCTCACTGACTGACTCTCACTCTCTCTCTCTCACTGACTGACTGACTCACTGACAGACTGACTCACTGACAGACTGACTCACTGACTGACTGACTGACTCACTGACTCTCTCTCTCTCTCTCACTGACTCTCTCACTGACTGACTGACTCCCAATCTCTCTCTCACTGACTGACTCTCTCAATCTCTCTCTGACTGACTGACTCTCTCACTGACTGACTCTCACTGACTCTCACTCTCTGACTGACTCTCTCACTCTCTCTCTCTCTCACTGACTGACTCTCTCAGTGACTGACTCACTCTCTCTCACTAACCGACTGACTGACTCTCTCACTCTCTCTCTCACTGACTGACTGACTCTCTCAATCTCTCTCTCACTGACTGACTCTCTCACTCACTCTCTCACTGACTGACTCTCACTGACTCGCTCACTCTCTCACTGACTGACTGACTCACTCTCTCACTGACTCTCTCTCACTGACTCGCTCACTCTCTCTCACTGACTGACTCTCTCTCTCACTGACTAACTGACTCTCTCACTCTCTCTCTCACTGACTGACTCTCACTGACTCTCTCACTGACTCTCTGACTGACTGACTCTCTCACTCACTGACTAACTAACTGACTCTCTCACTGACTGACTAACTGACTGACTCACTCTCTCACTGACTGTTATACAGGTACTATTTCCCAACCTTCACCCTCCTGTTATTTATGCCCCCCCATAACAAAAAAACCCATAACAAGCAAGCATTGGGACAGGCAGATAGAAGTTGCCAGCATTAACCCCTTCGGTGCTTATGACGAGCTGGACTCGTCATGGCACACAGTGCTCGTGTGCTCATGACGAGTCCAGCTCGTCATAAGACCACCCACGGGGAAGCGCTGGCGCTCCCCCGTGGGAATCCGATCGTCGGGTTTTTTTGGGGGAAGGCAGGGGAAGGACTTCCCTGCCTCCCCCCGCCCCCCGCCCTCCCATCAATGACGTCAGCGCGCGAGGCGCGCTGACATCATTGAGGGTTTCCTTTCTCCCCGACGCGCTGGAAGCTATTTGCTTCCAGCGCGTCGGGAAATAAGGTGAGTTTTGGCTCGGGGAGGGGGGTTTGATTCGAAAAGAGACATCGAGGGAAAGGAGAGGGTTTTCCTTTCCCCGATGCCTCTTTGTGCATTCCTGCTGCACGATCATGTGATCGTGCAGCAGGAATGCCCACGAGGGAGGGAGGGCGCAATTCGTGAGCGTGGAGATGTGCCTTCTCTCCATTTACACCCTGAAAAGTTAGCTGTAATACTTGATGGAGGTCTTTGCATCCTTGAATTTCTCGAGCGCAATGCTCGTGTAGTTCCTGTGACCAGGAGGTTCCTTCTCCTCGTCTGCCGCTGCGATCCTGCTCTGACCCTTTATAAACAAGAGGCATGTGAACGGGCCTAGAAGCCCCGCTCGTTTGGCCCCGCCACACATACACTAGCGGTATGCAACGTATGCCCGCCCTTTCCCCACTATGATGGACAGCTTACTCAAAGGATCCCGGTGCTTTCGGCGAGGTGGCAAAGTTACAGACACACAGGTCACTGGAGACAATTGTTCTGGTTCTTTACGCAGCTGTAGTGTAGGAAAGGCACTATACATTTACCCAACGAGGTAGCACTTACTAATTAGCCAGTAGAAAATACTCCAGTTGAGTAGAGGTATTGCACAAAACGGTGGCATCTTCGTGGATAAATATGCAGGGCAGATGTGCCTTCTCTCCATTTCCAACGTGAAAGGTTAGCTGTAATCCTTGATGGAGGTCTTTGCATCCTTCATTTTCGAGCGCAATTCTCGTGTAGAATTCGTGAGCGTGGAGATGTGCCTTCTCTCCATTTACACCCTGAAAAGTTAGCTGTAATCCTTGATGGAGGTCTTTGCATCCTTGAATTTCTCGAGCGCAATGCTCGTGTAGTTCCTGTGACCAGGAGGTTCCTTCTCCTCGTCTGCCGCTGAGATCCTGCTCTGACCCTTTATAAACAAGAGGCATGTGAACGGGCCTAGAAGCCCCGCTCGTTTGGCCCCGCCACACATACACTAGCGGTATGCAACGTATGCCCGCCCTTTCCCCACTATGATGGACAGCTTACTCAAAGGACCCCGGCGCTTTCGGCGCGGTGGCAAAGTTACAGACACACAGGTCACTGGAGACAATTCTTCTGGTCCTTTACGCAGCTGTAGTGTAGGAAAGGCACTATACATTTACCCAACGAGGTAGCACTTACTGATTAGCCAGTAGAAAGTACTCCAGTTGAGTAGAGGTATTGCACAAAACGGTGGCATCTTCGTGGATAAATATGCAGGGCAGATGTGCCTTCTCTCCATTTCCAACGTGAAAAGTTAGCTGTAATCCTTGATGGAGGTCTTTGCATCCTTCATTTTCTCGAGCGCAATTCTCGTGTAGAATTCGTGAGCGTGGAGATGTGCCTTCTCTCCATTTACACCCTGAAAAGTTAGCTGTAATCCTTGATGGAGGTCTTTGCATCCTTGAATTTCTCGAGCGCAATGCTCGTGTAGTTCCTGTGACCAGGAGGTTCCTTCTCCTCGTCTGCCGCGGAGATCCTGCTCTGACCCTTTATAAACAAGAGGCATGTGAACGGGCCTAGAAGCCCCGCTCGTTTGGCCCCACCACACATACACTAGCGGTATGCAACGTATGCCCGCCCTTTCCCCACTATGATGGACAGCTTACTCAAAGGACCCCGGCGCTTTCGGTGCGGTGGCAAAGTTACAGACACACAGGTCACTGGAGACAATTCTTCTGGTCCTTTACACAGCTGTAGTGTAGGAAAGGCACTATACATTTACCCAACGAGGTAGCACTTACTGATTAGCCAGTAGAAAGTACTCCAGTTGAGTAGAGGTATTGCACAAAACGGTGGCATCTTCGTGGATAAATATGCAGGGCAGATGTGCCTTCTCTCCATTTCCAACGTGAAAAGTTAGCTGTAATCCTTGATGGAGGTCTTTGCATCCTTCATTTTCTCGAGCGCAATTCTCGTGTAGAATTCGTGAGCGTGGAGATGTGCCTTCTCTCCATTTACACCCTGAAAAGTTAGCTGTAATCCTTGATGGAGGTCTTTGCATCCTTGAATTTCTCGAGCGCAATGCTCGTGTAGTTCCTGTGACCAGGAGGTTCCTTCTCCTCGTCTGCCGCTGAGATCCTGCTCTGACCCTTTATAAACAAGAGGCATGTGAACGGGCCTAGAAGCCCCGCTCGTTTGGCCCCGCCACACATACACTAGCGGTATGCAACGTATGCCCGCCCTTTCCCCACTATGATGGACAGCTTACTCAAAGGACCCCGGCGCGGTGGCAAAGTTACAGACACACAGGTCACTGGAGACAATTCTTCTGGTCCTTTACGCAGCTGTAGTGTAGGAAAGGCACTATACATTTACCCAACGAGGTAGCACTTACTGATTAGCCAGTAGAAAGTACTCCAGTTGAGTAGAGGTATTGCACAAAACGGTGGCATCTTCGTGGATAAATATGCAGGGCAGATGTGCCTTCTCTCCATTTACACCCTGAAAAGTTAGCTGTAATCCTTGATGGAGGTCTTTGCATCCTTGAATTTCTCGAGCGCAATGCTCTTGTAGTTCCTGTGACCAGGAGGTTCCTTCTCCTCGTCTGCCGCTGAGATCCTGCTCTGACCCTTTATCCCCTTCGGTGCTTATGACGAGCTGGACTCGTCATGGCACACAGTGCTCGTGACGAGTCCAGCTCGTCATAAGACCACCCACGGGGAAGCGCTGGCGCTCCCCCGTGGGAATCTGATCGTTAGGTTTTTTTTTGGGGAGGCAGGGGAAGGGCTTCCCCTGCCTCCCCCGCCCCATCAATGACGTCAGCGCGCGAGGTGCGCTGACATCATTGAGGGTTTCCTTTCTTCCCGACGCGCTGGAAGCCATTTGCTTCCAGCGCGTCGGGGAAATCAGGTGAGGTTTGGCTCGGGGAGGGGGGTTTGTATCAAAGAGGCATCGAGGGAAAGGAAAGGGTTTTCCTTTCCCCGATGCCTCTTTTGTGCATTCCTGCTGCACGTTCATGTGATCGTGCAGCAGGAATGCCCACTAGGCACCAGGGTTTTTTTAATTTTTGTGTTGGGGAGTGGCCAAAAGGGCAAGGGTTGCTCCCCTTTTACGGGGGTGAATATTTTATTTATACTGTTAGGCCCACCTACCCCTTAGCTTGGCTGGTGGATTGTGTGTGGACTGGTGCATTATTTGCATATGTGATTGTAATGTTTTTTTTCCTCCTTTTTATTCTAGTGTAAAGCTTTTGATTCCTGTTTGCGGTTTCGGCAGTTGTGGTTCTGCAGTTTTGCGTAATTGCATTTATTTGGTAAGAAAAATATTTTTGTTGTGTGTACTCCAAATGAGTATTATTGTCATGCATGAATGAATTTTTTTGTAAGTGGTGCCATAATGGCAGCATATTTGTTAGTGTTCAGAGCATGAAATTCTTTGCGATGTTTTGCATTGTCTTGTGTGTAATTTTTTTCTTCTTCTTTTTTAGTGGGATATTGTTGATCCTTACTGTGTCTGTGCAGAGTAGGTGGTGGTGAGTCTAGCTGCTTCTGTCACGTGAGTGGTATAGTGTTGGAGTATATAGGTCTTTGTGATAAAGCTACATTTTGTTTATTTCTTTTTTTTTACAAAGGGTTTGTTGTTGTTGACTTGTTTGACAAGTAACCTTTATTAGTAAGCATTATGGCTAGCCGTAGAATTACTGCTCAGCAGGTGGTTGGTTTGCTTCTTGAATCTTCCTCTGAGCAGGATTATGAGACTGACAGTGCGTCTGAGGGAGAGGAGGGAGGGGAAGATTCAGGCAGTGAGTTTTCTCTCCACATGGAATCATCGGATGATGAAGGTACTCTCAGTGCAGATGAAGTGCCTGATTTAGAGGAGGATACTACTGTGCCGATGGTGCAAGAGGCATCTGGATTGCAGCCTGGGGCTGCTAGGCTTCCTACTGGAAGTGCTGGACTCTGGGTTGATCCAAACATGGTGCAGCCGGTGTTGCCTGCCTTTAGTGGTTATGCAGGGTGTAGAGTGGATTGTGAACATTATTTGCCTATACAGTATTTTCAGTTGTTTATGGATGATGTATTTTTGGGTGAGATTGTTGAGCAGACTAATTTGTATGCTGAACAGTTTTTGAGGGACAACAGTGCCAGACTTAGGCCCCATTCTAGAGCTACCCGGTGGAGTCCCACAAATCTGGAAGAGATGAAGAAGTTTTTGGGTTTGACTTTTTTGATGGGTTTGATAAGGAAGCCGTCCATGGGTTCATATTGGTCTACAAGTCCCTTGATGGCAACGGCCATATTTCCTGCAGTTATGACTCGTGATCGGTATTTACTTTTGCTTCGGATGCTGCATTTTGTTGATAATGGTTTGGCGTTGCCACGAGATCACCCTGAATGTGACCGTCTTTTAAGATTCGGCCTGTTCTTGATCACTTTGTAGATCGATTTTCAGAGATCTATACTCCAGGGAAAGAAATATCTATTGATGAGTCTTTGGTGCTGTTCAAGGGCCGTTTGGTTTTTAGGCAGTACATTCCTAGCAAGAGGGCACGCTATGGAATTAAGCTGTATATGTTGTCTGAGAGTAGGACAGGATATGTTTTTAATTTGCGTGTGTACACTGGTAGGGATTCCACTATTGACCCCCTGGTTGTCCGTCCACTTTAGGAGTTTCAGAGAAAATTGTGTGGGAACTTGCTAGAGGACTGTTTAACATAGGCCACCATTTGTACCTTGATAACTTCTACACTGCTGTGCAATTGTTTAAGGAATTGTTCAAAGTGGACACTTTTGCTTGTGGCACAATCCGCTCTAACCGTAAAGGTTATCCAAAAGAGCTTGTTTGCAAAAAACTTCAGAGGGGACAGTGCAGTGCCTTGCGTAGTGAGGAACTGCTAGCTGTGAAATTTGTGGACAGGAGGGATGTGTACATGCTGACTACCATCCATGATGAGAGTACTTCACCTGTGGCTGTTTGGGGTCAGATTGCTGAAGTGCGCAAACCTGTGTGCATTTTAGACTACAATAAGCACATGGGTGGTGTTGATAGAGTAGATCAGAGGTTGGAACCTTACACTGCTATTCGTAAGTCTTACATTTGGTATAAGAAGTTGGCCATCCATCTCTTCAATTTAGCAACTTTCTATGCTTTTGTTGTGTTCAAGGAGTGTTCTCCTGCGTCAAAGTTGACTTTTGTTCAGTTTCAGGAGTCTGTCATAGGCAGCCTTGTTGTTGTGGAACAGGCAAGTGTTCCTAGAGTTGGAGTGGTGGAGGATGTGGCTCGATTGAAAGATCGCCACTTTCCTGATCACATTCCTCCTACACTCTCAAAAGACTTTCCCACTAGGAGATGTAGAGTCTGTTGGCGAAGAGGTACGCGGAAGGAGACTCGTATGTACTGCCCTGAGTGTCCTTCTAACCCTGGGCTGTGTGTGCCTGCTTGTTATAGAGCGTACCACAAGCAAAAGAATTATTGGGAGCAACCATGAGTGGTAAAGTGAACTGCCTGGTCTGTAATGTTTAAGAATTGTTGTTCTGTTTCAAGGTTGGCATTAGTGCAATGTTTCTGATTTTGTGTTAGTAGATTTGTATCTATTTGCAATTTGTTTGTGTTTTCTTTTTTGTATAAAAAATCCTAAATGTGATGGTGGTGTGTGTAGGCTGGTGCTTGGCTGGCGGTGTGCGTGGAGTGGCGCTCGGCTGGCAGTGTGTGAGTAGTGACTTGCTGCTGGTCACTACACACACTGCTAGCCGAGCGACACTCCACGCAATCCATCAGCTTGTGTGGTTGCTGTGTTAGGAATGTGGGCGTGTGAAAGTGATGGGCCCTTGAATGGCGCTGTCTGCTGATGTGAGTGTTGTAATGTGGTGGGCCCGCGGCTGGTGGTGTGAATGGTTTTGTATTTGTCACACGTATGAAAGGTGTATGAATGGCCTGTAAAGAGGTTGGTGCCTTGTCGTGGCTTTACAGCTCACGAGCTGTGAGTCAATGGTTCAGTTTCTCGTCCTTTCAATTATTAACAGTGCATTTCATTTTTGTGAAATCACTTGTTAATACAATTGTATATACTGAACCATCACTCACCCTCGTGCCAAATCCAACCAGTATGTGTGTGTGTGTGCTTGAGGATTAGATGGCTGTGCAGTAATATTTTTTTTTGTCTTTCTCAAGCAGGGTGTACCTTGTCCCTTTTTGTGAATGTTGTAATGTGTTTGTTTCGTGCCTGGGGGTGTGAATGGTCTTGTGTGTATCACGTATGAAAGGTGTGTGAATGGCCTGTAAAGCGGTTGGGGCCTTGACGTGGCTTTACAGCTCACGAGCTGCGAGTCACTGGTTCCGTTTTTGTCCTTTCAATTATTGACAGTGCATTTCATTTTTGTGAAATCTCTTGTTAATAAAATTGTATATACTGAACCATCACTTGCCCTCGTGCCAAATCCAACCAGTATGTGTGTGTGCTTGAGGAATAGATGGCTGTGCAGTAATCTTTGTCTTTTTAGTCTGTCTGCCAAGGTGTACATTCCGTCTAAGAATAACCTACCAACTGTAGATATTGTCGTAAACGAAACACCCATGGGAGTACATGGTGATATCTCTCTTGTGGATCCCAACAAGTTATGGTACCCACAATGTCCTGCAAACCTCAAAATGTCTGTCACATTTTCCTTGCAATATTGTGCCAAAATTTTCACGCTGCAGAAATAAACACATTATCTCAAAATGACCTGGTTTTGCAAGGGGGGTCACCTGGGTTTTTGGCCCGGGGCTCGGCGGCCACATAGGGAAACCTACCAAACCCACACATTTCTGAAAAGTAGACACCCGGGGGCTTCCAGGGAGGTATGGCTTGCGTGGATCCCCCAACGTTTCCTTACCCAGAATCCCCTGCAAACCTCACTTTTAGCTGAAAAAAATCACTTTTTTCACACATTTTTGTGTGGGAAAGTGTGGCATCACTGGCCTCACAAATTTCCTACCACCCAGCGTTCCCCCTGGTCTCCCGATAAAAATGGTGCCTCACTTGTGTGGGAGGCCCAAGTACCCGCGACAGGCAAGGGCCCACAACGTATTGAGGCGACCTCAAAATGGCCTTTCACAAAACCACCTGGTTTTGCAAGGGGGTCACCTGGGTTTTTGGCCCCGTGCTCGGCGGCCATCTAGGAAACCTACCAAACCCACACATTTCTGAAAAGTAGACACCCGGGGGCTTCCAGGGAGGTATGGCTTGCGTGGATCCCCCAACGTTTCCTTACCCAGAATCCCTGCAAACCTCACTTTTAGCTGAAAAAATCACTTTTTCACAAATTTTTGTGTGGGAAAGTGTGGCATCACTGGCCTCACACAAATTTCCTACCACCCAGCGTTCCCCCAGGTCTCCCGATAAAAATGGTGCCTCACTTGTGTGGGAGGCCCAAGTACTCGCGACAGGCAAGGGCCCACAACGTATTGAGGCGACCTCAAAATGGCCTTTCACAAAACCACCTGGTTTTGCAAGGGAGTTCACCTGGGTTTTGGCCCAGTGCTCGGCGGCCATCTAGGGAAACCTACCAAACCCACACATTTCTGAAAAGTAGACACCCGGGGCTTCCAGGGAGGTATGGCTTGCGTGGATCCCCCAACGTTTCTTACCCAAAATCCCTTGCAAACCTCACTTTTAGCTGAAAAAATCACTTTTTCACACATTTTTGTGTGGGAAAGTGTGGCATCACTGGCCTCACACAAATTTCCTACCACCCAGCGTTCCCCCAGGTCTCCCGATAAAAATGGTGCCTCACTTGTGTGGGAGGCCCAAGTACCCGCGACAGGCAAGGGCCCACAACGTATTGAGGCGACCTCAAAATGGCCTTTCACAAAACCACCTGGTTTTGCAAGGGAGTCACCTGGGTTTTGGCCCAGTGCTCGGCGGCCATCTAGGGAAACCTACCAAACCCACACATTTCTGAAAAGTAGACACCCGGGGCTTCCAGGGAGGTATGGCTTGCGTGGATCCCCCAACGTTTCCTTACCCAGAATCCCCTGCAAACCTCAATTTTAGCTGAAAAAATCACTTTTTCACACATTTTTGTGTGGGAAAGTGTGGCATCACTGGCCTCACACAAATTTCCTACCACCCAGCGTTCCCCAGGTCTCCCGATAAAAATGGTGCCTCACTTGTGTGGGAGGCCCAAGTACCCGCGACAGGCAAGGGCCCACAACGTATTGAGGCGACCTCAAAATGGCCTTTCACAAAACCACCTGGTTTTGCAAGGGAGTCACCTGGGTTTTGGCCCAGTGCTCGGCGGCCATCTAGGAAACCTACCAAACCCACACATTTCTGAAAAGTAGACACCCGGGGCTTCAGGGAGGTATGGCTTGCGTGGATCCCCAATGTTTCCTTACCCAGAATCCCCTGCAAACCTCACTTTTAGCTGAAAAAATCACTTTTTTCACACATTTTTGTGTGGGAAAGTGTGGCATCACTGGCCTCACACAAATTTCCTACCACCCAGCGTTCCCCAGGTCTCCCGATAAAAATGGTGCCTCACTTGTGTGGGAGGCCCAAGTACCAGCGACAGGCAAGGGCCCACAACGTATTGAGGCGAACTCAAAATGGCCTTTCACAAAACCACCTGGTTTTGCAAGGGAGTCACCTGGGTTTTGGCCCAGTGCTCGGCGGCCATCTAGGAAACCTACCAAACCACACATTTCTGAAAAGTAGACACCGGGGGCTTCCAGGGAGGTATGGCTTGCGTGGATCCCCAACGTTTCCTTACCCAGAATCCCTTGCAAACCTCAATTTTAGCTGAAAAAATCACTTTTTTCACACATTTTGTGTGGGAAAGTGTGGCATCACTGGCCTCACACAAATTTCCTACCACCCAGCGTTCCCCAGGTCTCCCGATAAAAATGGTGCCTCACTTGTGTGGGAGGCCCAAGTACCCGCGACAGGCAAGGACACAAAACGTTTTGAGGCAACATCAACATTGCCTATCAAAAAATGTTTTGGGCCCTTGCCTGTCGCGGGTACTTGGGCCTCCCACACAAGTGAGGCACCATTTTTATCGGGAGACCTGGGGGAACGCTGGGTGGTAGGAAATTTGTGTGAGGCCAGTGATGCCACACTTTCCCACACAAAAATGTGTGAAAAAAGTGATTTTTTCAGCTAAAATTGAGGTTTGCAAGGGATTCTGGGTAAGGAAACGTTGGGGGATCCACGCAAGCCATACCTCCCTGGAAGCCCCCGGGTGTCTACTTTTCAGAAATGTGTGGGTTTGGTAGGTTTCCTAGATGGCCGCCGAGCACAGGGCCAAAAACCCAGGTGACTCCCTTGCAAAACCAGGTGGTTTTGTGAAAGGCCATTTTGAGGTCGCCTCACTACGTTGTGGGCCCTTGCCTGTCGCGGGTACTTGGGCCTCCCACACAAGTGAGGCACCATTTTTATCGGGAGACCTGGGGGAACGCTGGGTGGTAGGAAATTTGTGTGAGGCCAGTGATGCCACACTTTCCCACACACAAATGTGTGAAAAAGTGATTTTTTCAGCTAAAATTGAGGTTTGCAAGGGAGTCTGGGTAAGGAAACGTTGGGGGATCCACGCAAGCCATACCTCCCTGGAAGCCCCCGGGTGTCTACTTTTCAGAAATGTGTGGGTTTGGTAGGTTTCCTAGATGGCCGCCGAGCACAGGGCCAAAACCCAGGTGACTCCCTTGCAAAACCAGGTGGTTTTGTGAAAGGCCATTTTGAGGTCGCCTCACTACGTTGTGGGCCCTTGCCTGTCGCGGGTACTTGGGCCTCCCACACAAGTGAGGCACCATTTTTAATCAGGAGACCTGGGGAACGCTGGGTGGTAGGAAATTTGTGTGAGGCCAGTGATGCCACACTTTCCCACACAAAAATGTGTGAAAAAGTGATTTTTTCAGCTAAAAGTGAGGTTTGCAAGGGATTCTGGGTAAGGAAACGTTGGGGGATCCACGCAAGCCATACCTCCCTGGAAGCCCCCGGTGTCTACTTTTCAGAAATGTGTGGGTTTGGTAGGTTTCCTAGATGGCCGCCGAGCACTGGGCCAAAACCAAGGTGACTCCCTTGCAAAACCAGGTGGTTTTGTGAAAGGCCATTTTGAGGTCGCCTCAATACGTTGTGGGCCCTTGCCTGTCGCGGGTACTTGGGCCTCCCACACAAGTGAGGCACCATTTTTATCGGGAGACCTGGGGAACGCTGGGTGGTAGGAAATTTGTGTGAGGCCAGTGATGCCACACTTTCCCACACAAAATGTGTGAAAAAAGTGATTTTTTCAGCTAAAATTGAGGTTTGCAGGGGATTCTGGGTAGGAAACGTTGGGGGATCCACGCAAGCCATACCTCCCTGGAAGCCCCCGGGTGTCTACTTTTCAGAAATGTGTGGGTTTGGTAGGTTTCCCTAGATGGGTGCCGAGCACGGGGCCAAAACCCAGGTGACCCCTTGCAAAACCAGGTGGTTTTGTGAAAGGCCATTTTGAGGTCGCCTCAATACGTTGTGGGCCCTTGCCTTCGCAGGTACTTGGGCCTCCCACACAAGTGAGGCACCATTTTTATCGGGAGACCTGGGGGAACGCTGGGTGGTAGGAAATTTGTGTGAGGCCAGTGATGCCACACTTTCCCACACAAAAATGTGTGAAAAAGTGATTTTTTCAGCTAAAATTGAGGTTTGCAGGGATTCTGGGTAAGGAAACGTTGGGGGATCCACGCAAGCCATACCTCCCTGGAAGCCCCCGGGTGTCTACTTTTCAGAAATGTGTGTGTTTAGTAGGTTTCCTAGGTGCCGGCAGAGCTAGGGTTCACAAACTACAGCTAGGCACTTTGCCAAAAAGGGTCATTTTTCACTGCGAAATTGAGGTGTGACCACGTTGCGTTTTGCGCCGTTTCCTGTCGCAGGCACTAGGCCGACCCACACAAGTGAGGTACCATTTTTCTCGTAAGACTTTGGGGAACACGGGGTGGGTGGAAATTTGTGGATCCACGAAGATTCCAGAACTTTCCACCACAGAAATGTGGGGAAAATGTGTTTTTTTGGACAATTTTTTATGTTTGCAAGGGATTCTGGGTAACAGAACCTGTTGGGAGGCAGTCAAGTCACCCCATCCTGGATTCCCCTGGGTGTCTAGTTTTCAAAAATGTATAGGTTTGCTAGGTTTCCCTAGGTGCCGGCAGATGTAGGGTTCAAAAACTACAGCTAGGCACTTTGCCAAAAAAGGGTCATTTTTCACTGCGAAATTGAGGTGTGACCACGTTGCGTTTTGCGCCGTTTCCTGTCGCAGGCACTAGGCCGACCCACACAAGTGAGGTACCATTTTTCTCGTAAGACTTTGGGGGACGCGGGGGGGGTGGAAATTTGTGGATCCACGCAGATTCCAGAACTTTCCACCACAGAAATGTGGGGAAAATGTGTTTTTTTTGACAATTTTTTATGTTTGCAAGGGATTCTGGGTAACAGAACCTGGTGGGAGGCAGTCAAGTCACCCCATCCTGGATTCCCCTGGGTGTCTAGTTTTCAAAAATGTATAGGTTTGCTAGGTTTCCCTAGGTGCCGGCAGAGGTAGGGTTCAAAAACTACAGCTAGGCACTTTGCAAAAAAAAGGTCATTTTTCACTGCGAAATTGAGGTGTGACCACGTTGCGTTTTGCGCCGTTTCCTGTCGCAGGCACTAGGCCGACCCACACAAGTGAGGTACCATTTTTCTCGTAAGACTTTGGGGAACGCGGGGTGGGTGGACATTTGTGGATCCACGCAGATTCCAGAACTTTCCACCACAGAAATGTGGGGAAAATGTGTTTTTTGGACAATTTTTTATGTTTGCAAGGGATTCTGGGTAACAGAACCTGGTGGGAGGCAGTCAAGTCACCCCATCCTGGATTCCCCTGGGTGTCTAATTTTCAAAAATGTATAGGTTTGCTAGGTTTCCCTAGGTGCCGGCAGAGCTAGGGTTCAAAAACTACAGCTAGGCACTTTGCCAAAAAAGGGTCATTTTTCACTGCGAAATTGAGGTGTGACCACGTTGCGTTTTGCGCCGTTTCCTGTCGCAGGCACTAGGCCGACCCACACAAGTGAGGTACCATTTTTCGCGTAAGACTTTGGGGAACGCGGGGTGGGTGGAAATTTGTGGATCCACGCAGATTCCAGAACTTTCCACCACAGAAATGTGGGGAAAATGTGTTTTTTTGACAATTTTTTATGTTTGCAAGGGATTCTGGGTAACAGAACCTGGTGGGAGGCAGTCAAGTCACCCCATCCTGGATTCCCCTGGGTGTCTAGTTTTCAAAAATGTATAAGTTTGCTAGGTTTCCCTAGGTGCCGGCAGAGCTAGGGTTCAAAAACTACAGCTAGGCACTTTGCCAAAAAAGGGTCATTTTTCACTGCGAAATTGAGGTGTGACCACGTTGCGTTTTGCGCCGTTTCCTGTCGCAGGCACTAGGCCGACCCACACAAGTGAGGTACCATTTTTCTCGTAAGACTTTGGGGGACGCGGGGGGTGGAAATTTGTGGATCCACGCAGATTCCAGAACTTTCCACCACAGAAATGTGGGGAAAATGTGTTTTTTGGACAATTTTTTATGTTTGCAAGGTATTCTGGGTAACAGAACCTGGTGGGAGGCAGTCAAGTCACCCCATCCTGGATTCCCCTGGGTGTCTAGTTTTCAAAAATGTATAGGTTTGCTAGGTTTCCCTAGGTGCCGGCAGAGGTAGGGTTCAAAAACTACAGCTAGGCACTTTGCAAAAAAAAGGTCATTTTTCACTGCGAAATTGAGGTGTGACCACGTTGCGTTTTGCGCCGTTTCCTGTCGCAGGCACTAGGCCGACCCACACAAGTGAGGTACCATTTTTCTCGTAAGACTTTGGGGAACGCGGGGTGGGTGGACATTTGTGGATCCACGCAGATTCCAGAACTTTCCACCACAGAAATGTGGGGAAAATGTGTTTTTTTGGACTATTTTTTATGTTTGCAAGGGATTCTGGGTAACAGAACCTGGTGGGAGGCAGTCAAGTCACCCCATCCTGGATTCCCCTGGGTGTCTAATTTTCAAAAATGTATAGGTTTGCTAGGTTTCCCTAGGTGCCGGCAGAGCTAGGGTTCAAAAACTACAGCTAGGCACTTTGCCAAAAAAGGGTCATTTTTCACTGTGAAATTGAGGTGTGACCACGTTGCGTTTTGCGCCGTTTCCTGTCGCAGGCACTAGGCCGACCCACACAAGTGAGGTACCATTTTTCTCGTAAGACTTTGGGGAACGCGGGGTGGGTGGAAATTTGTGGATCCACGCAGATTCCAGAACTTTCCACCACAGAAATGTGGGGAAAATGTGGTTTTTTTGACAATTTTTTATGTTTGCAAGGGATTCTGGGTAACAGAACCTGGTGGGAGGCAGTCAAGTCACCCCATCCTGGATTCCCCTGGGTGTCTAGTTTTCAAAAATGTATAAGTTTGCTAGGTTTCCCTAGGTGCCGGCAGAGCTAGGGTTCAAAAACTACAGCTAGGCACTTTGCAAAAAAAGGGTAATTTTTCATTGTGAAATGTGGTACGTCCACGTTGCATTTTGAGCCATTTCCTGTTGTGGGCACAAGGGCTACCCACACAAGTGAGGTACCATTTTTATCGGGAGACTTAGGGTAACACAGCATTGTAGAGCAACTGTTATTACCTATTGACTTTCGATGCATTTCTGCCTTCCAAATGAAAGACAATGTGTAAAAAATAAGTCATTTTGAAAAATGACCTATAATTCTCATGCTAGTATGGGTACTCCCAATTTCGGAAATGTGCAAATATCTACTGTTTCTAAAATCTACATTTTGTTCCCATTTCAGAAATACATAGGTGTCTTTCATAACAATTTTTCCATGTATACATTTTCCCAAAATAATTGCTATATACCCGGTACTTAAAAAAAATCATTGCAAGATGTTGCTCAATTATTGGCTCTGGGTTCGTCGGGTTCTTGGTGAACCTACAAGTCCTATATATCCCCACAACCAGAAAGGTCCAGCGGATATAACGGTATATTGCCTTCAAATAGCTGTCATAATTAGAAGAAGTTACAGGTGAAAACGTTGACACAAATGGCTGTTTTTTCAACTAATTTTCAATTTTTCCTTTATTTAACTGTTAGTTTCTATAAGGAAAACTTTAAGGATCTACACAAATGACCCCTTGCTGAATTCAGAATTTTGTCTACTTTTCATAAATGTATGGCTTTCCAGGATCCATTATTGGTTTCATACCCATTTCTACCATTAACTGGAAGGAGGTTGAAAGCACAAAAAATAGCAAAAATAGGCTATGTCCCAGAAAAATGCCAAAACTGTGTAAAAAAGTTGGTTTTCTGACAAAAGTCTGCTTGTCCCTGAAAGCTGGGAAGATGGTGATTTCATCCCCACAACCCCTTTTTGATGCCATTTGCAGGGAAAAATCAAGACGCTTTCATCTGTAGCCCTTTTTTCGCCTTTTTCCCCAAAAAACCAAAATTTAGCTGTATTTTGACTAATTTCTGGGTCCCCTCCAGGGGAATCCACAAACCCTGGGTACCTTTACAATCCCCATGATGTTAGAAAAAAAGGACGCAAATTTGGCATGGATACCTTATGTGGTCAAAAAGTTACAGGGGCCTAAGCGCGCACTACCCCAAATAGCCAAAAAAAGGCTTAGCACAGGAGGGGAAAAGGCCTAGCAGCGAAGGGGTTAAAAGGACAAAAAAAAACTCAAGACATTATTTATTGTTAATACTTTTTTTAATATGGTCATTCAGTTGTACATAATGCTTTCTTGGTCATATATAAGGTAACAAAAATGCTTCTGACACTTCTTTATTATAACTTTTCAGCATGCTGCAGACTTCTGTACAGCACAGCTTAAAGACATAGGCAAAGTCAATATCTCTGACTAAACACTTACAAGGTCCCAAAGGCGAGACCTATTGGCTATGCCAATGCTCGTTTTAGTTCTCAGGCAAACTGACCCCCGTCGGTGGGAAGATTGGTTGATGCACGCCCAATCTGCCCTCACGGGGAACAGGGGAGCAGAACACCCACTAGACAATCAGGCTGTTTTAAATTCCATTAAAATGGGGTAGGTGCTGGTCCAAAAAGCCATCAGGCTGAACCCTCTGCCGCTAAAGCCCCAACAGTCTTTCTGCCCCCAGGGGGTGAAGATTGGGGGATTTGCCACAAGGGCAGAAAGCCCACTAGGAAAAAGGGCTGTTTTTTATTAGAATAAAAATGGGGTAAGGCTGACATGTCTAGGCATCAGCCTGTACCCCCCCACCCCTAAAGCTCAGGCTGTCTGCACAAGCTGGGGCCCAGGGGTGGACTGGGAAGTAGAAAGCCCACTGGTTGCCAGGACCAGATTGAAAATGGGCCCCAAAAGCCTTTACGCCCACAAACACCTCCCACAGGGGAACAGAGCCCACTGAATAGAAGAATGAGGTTGGGGATGGCCTGTCCAGGTATTCAGCCCTAATAGTCATTCAGCTATCTCCCCCCACCTAAGGCAATTTGGTTTTTACCAATCAGTCCCCCCCCCCCCCGGTAGGAGGGGCAACGAGGTAGAAAGTGCACTAGACACCTGTAGCCAAATTACAGAAAGTGCCCAACAGGCGCACTAGCTCCCGGTCCACACGGCACAAGGTTTTGTGGAAGGTGCCACAGATGCTTGTGCGACCCATTCTCCCATATGGATTACACCAACACAATCACAAGGGGCGTTCCCTCATATACATGGAGGCATGGTTTGCTGCAAATGAATACTAAACCTTTGTGCCTGCGTGGCCTGACAAATGGCCAATACATTGAGTGGTGTGGCATGCATGGACTTCAGCAGGTTTTCTTATGCAGAATTCTCTTCAAAGATTAAAAATATGAATAATAAAGCACCCACTGCCTTCTCGCTTTCCACAGGGGGTGGCTCCAACATTTCAGCCAGGGATAGGCCGGAACCCAGGGAACCCTACCAATCCTGGTAAAAGTAAAAACTTGTGACCCAGAGGACTCTAAAGTTGTGTGGCTTGCATGAATTCCAGCACATTTTCTTATCCTGTAAACATCAAAGTAAGGGTAAAAAACTAAATTTCTCGTATACTTGTGCCATGGAAAACATTTACAGCCAATGGCCAACGTGCCCCTTTGAAGCGGACATTGCTTTCTTTGCACAGCACCTAGGCACTTTATCCCTACCTGCACACTGTCAACGTTCAGGCAGTGGTGGTCGGCTAGGGCACTCGGCACTCGACAAAGGGACTACATTTCCCAGCAGTACTTGCGCCAGGAGGCGCCAACGCGTAGCCCTCATGCCGCGGTAAGCTCAAAAGCGGCGGCGGGCTCCCGCAGCGCGGGACGCGCGCAGACGCGCCCGGGCCAAGGGCGGGCCCATCTGAGCCCGTCCAAGTCTGACTGAGGCTGGGCTGGGCCAGGTCCCTTGGTCCGGTAGCTGCATAGAGGAGTGTTGGGGCATCCATCCTGTCACAAGCCAGGGGGCTAATAATAAGCTAAAACTTAAAGATAAGAGATGGGGAAACGCAAAACAGTAATGCCTTCAACTAAAGAGCGCCCGTTAACCTCATCGATTACTAACTATCTGACTAGCGCTATGGGGGTCATCACAAGCGAAATTGAATCAGTGGAAGAGAGCTTGGGGGCAACACAAAGGGCCTTAGAAAGTGGTTCTTTGACCGGATCAATTCAATCGCACAATGACTCACCAGAAGCCCTCGCCCTGACTGGCTCGGACTTAAGTATTATGGAAAAGAGCGCCAGTGCCACACAACTAGGGGGTCTATGCAACACTCTCTGCCCCCCTCCCTCAAAAAAACCTAAAGCATGTAGGAAAACTAAGAATGACATATTACCTATGGCAACAAGCAAGGAAATCAAAGGACCCTTTTTAAGGACAGTTACAAGGACACGAATTCCTGAAAATGCGATTGTGACGGACTCCAACAATGCTGATGGGTTAAGGGGGTTAAGGGGTGATACATTGTCCCTAACAAATTTTATAAGCTCGCTCGAGGCCATTATTAAGCCAATCATCGAACCCCTTGTGGGGATTTTAAATAGTATTGATGGGTCTTTAAAACAATTAATTGATCTAAGCGCACAAAAGAAAAGTTCTAGCATGGGATATGAGGTTAATTCCACTTTTAGCCATAGTGCCGTGCCGGTCACAACCCACGCACCACACATGGTACTACCGACTATAACAGCTGTAACAACATCCAATCCCACTAATAATCCTATTCACCCCTTTGTTCAATCGACACAACAGGTAGAGAGTGGGTGGCAGGCTTCTGAGAACGGGAATGGGATCGGGGAGAATAATAGAGATAACACCACTAAGAATCTGCATAATCATCCCCCAGTCGGTAAGCAGGCAAGTATTCGAAGAACATTACATCTCCCACCTGAAGCCACTCCGTTTGTCATTGTGCTAAAAAACGTACCCTCTCTCCCATTTGATAAGGATGAAGATTGGAGGCAGCTCAAAAACAAAACAGTACACTGGTTGATGAAGGCTGCCAAATGGGGTAGTAGCGATGATTTGTACCATAATATAAATAATGTGGAACGCGTGTCATGGGTAGGTTCCCAGGCAAAATCTGAAACGGGTGATTGCGTTGTCATTAATTTTAAGGACAGGATTCTGGTGCATCGGCTCTGGGACAGGCTCTTTTGGAATATAAACATTGGGAGTAACATCGAAGCTGTACCATTAGGACATTTCTACAAACCGCTGGCTAGAAATCGCCCTGGTTTGACCACTCTACCTTCCAAAACACTGCCCCTATTCACCATTCCAACTTTTAATCGTTTTTCCACTTTAGAGCATGTGGATTGACTTAACTGCCATCCCCCAAGTGCCTTAGGAGATGTGGACATACTGCTACTGTGCAAATCGATTGAGACTGATGGTAATAACCATCAGGATCAAACATAGATCACATTATCAACTGTTAATATCGAGGCTTCCAGCGAAGCCCCCCCAATTACCCAGGGCGGTTCGCAAATTTTGACCCAGCCTGCAATGAATAGTACATCTAATTTCGCCCCTGTGGTCATATTGGAATTTCCCTTAGTACCGTCAGACGTACTAGAACTGGGCAATCGGGAAACCTATGCTTCAGAGGAAGGTGGTGTAGTACTGACGGGCAGTCCAGAGAAAGAGCACGTAATAGATATCAAAGCAACCACATATGTGAGTTTATACTAGAATATTGCAGGACTCCTGAGCAAACTAGAGAATGAAGAGTGGGTTACTTGGGTCGGCAAACACAACATAGTTTGCCTGCAGGAAACATGGATGCGAGAAACCGCTTATATGAATGGTTTTCACTCCATCCACACACCAGCTAGAGCTTCCCTGGGCGGACATGACAAAGGTGGTTTACTAACCCTTCTTTCAACCACATTAAATGGACGATTGGGGAAGATGCAGTTGGAGTCCCCGCATTTCCAGATCATTAATATTTTATTTAGCAAAAGCTTGACCTTGGTTGTAGTCAACTTTTATCATAACAACTTTAATAGCACAAATATTACCATTGCCCAGGAACTGGAACTTACATTATTAAAACTCATAGAGGAGTTAAAGATGGATTTTGTAGTGTTATGGGGAGGTGACTTCAATTGCAAGTTATGCCCCCTTTCCAAACAACTTGCATGTCACCGTTTAAGGGGGGCCGTGGAGGGCGATTGTCATTTTGATCACACTCCTTGTGGGAATATTTTTAATTCATTGTTATCAAAACTTTCCTTGTTTTTAACTATTGATCTTAGCAAGAAGGTGTTGTCGGAAATGGTAACATATGTGGGGAAAGGCCAAGGTTCTCTGATCGATTTTATTGCACTATCAAATTATTTCTATTTGCATTCTACTGTTTTTAATGTACTGAGAAGTAATCTTAGTGATCATTATCCTTTGATTTTAGAATTAGTGGCCCCCTCTGACGTTTCAAATACATCGGTTAGTATGACCCCAATAACTTTTGTCAAAAACAAGGGACTGTTGAGGAAGTGGTCGACTGTAAACCCAGAAGCGGTCATGGAGCAGATTATAAAAAAGAACTTGGGGCAAATTCTCTATTGCTTGGAAGAGGATATAAACCCCCAAAATATGATAATTGCTTTTAATGCCATAATTGAGACGACAACAGTACTCCTAATGAAGAAACAAAATGTTAGATCACACAGTCACAAAAGATGGTTTAACAGTGAATGCTCCCACCTCCATAATAAATTAATTAAGACTCTAAAGGTACAACCACGTAATAAAGTGGAGGTGAGAGAGAGACGCCTAGAATATAAACAGGCTCTAGAGAAACGTAAGTCAGAAATCAGGAAAGAAGCTTGGGGGCAGCTCCACGTGGCATGTCAGAGTAAGGACCCTAAGCTCTTCTGGCAAATTGTAAACCAAGAATATTTTAGCGACGACAGGAATGGTAGTACTGATGTGACAATTATGCCTGAGAATTGGGTGGACCATTTTTCTTGTCTTTATAGTACTGATAAGGTCCATGATTCAAGTGTCAAATTGCCATACGGGGCCTCTACTCTGGAACCACCCACACTAGAGGAAGTGAACAGGGCCTTGTCTCAGACAGTGAAAAACAAGGCAGCGGGACCAGATGGCATGCCCGCGGACTTGTTTTTAGCTAATGTCACCCTATGGCTCCCGGTGTTAACCAACATATTGAGATGTTACGCGATCCAGGGTCCTCCCGACTCCTGGAGATCAGCTATAATAGTCCCTATATTTAAAAAGGGGAACAGGTCGGACCCTAAATGTTATCATCCGATATCTTTAATTGACTGCACCTGCAAGATCATGGGACGCGTGATATTGGAGAGGTTGGAGACCTGGGCAACTGACACTGCAAAATTCTCGGATGTCCAATATGGATTCAGAAAAGGCCTGGGCACGGTCGACCAGTGCCTTAACCTGCACCTGGTCATTAGTAAATACACCTTGGCCAGGTCCGGGACCTTGTATTTAGGGTTCATGGACCTGACCTCTGCTTTTGACTGGGTGCAGAGGGGGAGGCTATGGGAGAAAATGTTATCAATGGGCATTGAAACATCGATTGTCCATTTCCTGGCAGCGATGCATCAGAGAGTAACTGGGAGAGTGCGCTATTGAGCAGGTGGAGAGCTCACCCCTATGATAAGGATGGACCGTGGGGTACGTCAAGGATGCGTTCTTGCCCCTTTTCTGTTTTGCTTATATATAAATGACTTAGAAAGCAAAATTAGTTGTGGAAATATTGACGCACCCCTGATTGCACGCAGGCCCCTGCCTGCACTTTTATATGCTGATGATTGCGTTTTAATGTGACAAACGGGGGTTGGCTTACAGAGGCTTTTAACTGGTTTTAACGATTTTATGAACGACCTTGGCCTAAAAACAAATGTGGCGAAATCCCATGTCATGATAGTGGGTAAATCGCCTCTGAAAGCCAAATCTTTTTATATAAAAACGGAAAAACTGCTCACTGTCACAACATTTTCGTATTTGGGCATTCTTTTTAATCAAAAAAATACTTGGTCCCACCTACTTGACCCTAGACTTGGTGGGTTCAATCGAAATATTGAAGCCATTTTTAGATTCATTAAAAAATTGGGCTCATGGCCTATAAAAGCTATTACTGATATCTATAGAGCGCGCTCGTGCGCTGTCACCTTGTACGGTGCAGGAGTGTGGGGATGCTCCAACATTAAGCCCCTTCAGAAAGCTGAGAACATGTTTGTGAAAAGACTGTTGACAGTCCCTAAAAGTACTGCGGCTATCATTTGTCATAATGAACTGGGCATAACTCCCCTGTCCTTCCGTATCCAAGCTGCACCGCTGTTGCTATGGCACAATATCTGGCGAAAAGAGGAAACACTCCTGAATCGTGCCATAATCACAGATTGTTTGCGGCTGGATAAAGCAAGGAAGATCCCGTGGATTGTCTCCATTCATGATCAGCTTGGGAAGTTGGGGCTATCGGACTGCATTGAATGTCCTGAAAATATTGCTAGGATCCCTAGAGCCAAGTTGAAAAGAGATTTTCTGTCTTACTTATGCCAAGCCAGAGACAGACAAGAGATGGTAAAAAAAACGGGTCTCTGAGCACTCACTGTTAGTCACCTCCCCAGGCAATGAGCCCTATCTTTCCTTCTCTTTTAACCATGCTAAATTGTTTTATCGGATTAGGTTCAGGATGGGCATTTCCCACTTCTTGGTCTCTTATCCATGTAACGTATATTGTGATGCCAAATTAGATTTGTGCCCATGTGATTCCAGATCCAGACAGAGCACTTTGCACTTTATGTTTTTCTGTAACCTTTATGATAACCCAAGACATATGTATTTAAAACCATTGCTAAGATTTTTAAATATAAGAAAGTGTCAGGCCGGACTGAATTATCTACTTCTTTTAAATGATGAATTTATATGTCTGATGCTCTATAAGTACATTTCTGCCGCAGTTCGGCTTAGGAAGACTGTGAAAAAATGATTGTTTTATGCACTGCCCATTATTGCCAAAACTCATTTATGCGGATTGTTTTTAAATGATGGTTTTTTCTTTTATGTTTGCCTTTATGGCTATTTCTAAGCCGAATAAAGCTTTTTGACTGACTGACTGGCCAACGTCTTACCACCCTGCACTGCATTCCAACTCTTTTCCCAATTATAACGGTACCCTCCAAGTGTGGGTGGGCCTACTGCACGTCATTCGAATAGACCAAACATGTAATTGTGTGAAAACCACACTGACACTGCACTGACTTCATATGCTTCAAGTTTTGACTGGTCTCTGTCCCTGGCAATAGGAGCAGCCACACAAATTGGGTACCATTTGTATTGAAGGAAGTGTGGGAACAGTGGCTAAAAGGAATTCTGTGGATTCAGGCAGATTTCATAACTGTTCCTTTAAGAACTGTGAGGAAAACCTGTAATTTTAGGCAAAGTTTGTGGCTTGCAGGGCATTCTAGGTAAGAGAAAGTGATGGGATCCAACGTCGGCCTGCCCACCCTGGACTCCTTGAGGAGTCTAGTTTTCAGAAATGTCTGGGTCTAGTAACCTTCTCTGGGTGCCAGCTGACCCTGGGACCAAATACTGCAGCTACCCACTTCCCAGAAACAAAAAGCCAAGAACAAATCTAGATGGCTCCACATTGCGTTTGGCGGCCTTTCCTGTTACAAGTGGGGGTACAGTTTTAATTGGGAGAAGAGTGGAAGCACAGAATAGTAGAACATTCCTTACTACCTATTGAATTTCCAACCATGTTTTGCTTCCAAATGTAAATCACAATATTATGAGTAACCCCGAATTCAGAGTCGTACAAATTATTACTATTTCTAAACTCAGCTTTTGGACACATTTAAAAATGCATAGCCTTCTTTCAAACCCATTTGTTATTCATTAGATTTTTCTTTAGCAAATAATGCATGGTCAGTAAACAATGCAAAAAATTATTTAAGGCTGCTCTAGGTATCGCGTGTTCGATAACAATATGTTAATTTTATAAATTGGCCACTTTGGCAAAAAATTACAGATGAAAACATTGTCACTTGTATTAATTTCTTCCTACTTACGTTCCTTAGGTTTTGGTTTCAGTTTCATTGGGTAAACCCTGTGTGATCTACCCATATAATTCCTTGCTGAATTGGGAATTGGGTCTACTTTTTAGAAATGTCAACTTTCTAAGTTCATCCAGGAGTTTCACACCTCTTTTACCCGATAAACTTCAAAAGCATATACATAAAAAAATGTGTACAACTTAGAATTTTGCAAAAACTGTGTTGATTTTGAAATCAAAAACTGCCTTTTGTAGGGAAGAAGGTGGTTTTACCACAACCAACCTTTTGCGGATGTGATTTTTAGGTAAAAACACATTTTCTTGCACAGCACTTTATGTCACTTTTCTGAAATGTTCTCATTTGCTGCAGGGACCAACCGGGACCACCTTTAGAATACCCAACATGTGGAGAAAAAATGAATGCCTATTCAGCCTGGATATCTTTTGTGGAAAAAAAGGTTATAAAGGCTGAGGTGCGTACTGCCCCAATTATAATTAAAAAAAAAAGTGTCAGCACTGGGATGCTGCCTCAGTATTAAGGGGTTAATACTTAAAAATCTAAGGTGGCCCACCCCAGTTACGTTTTCTGGCCCTTTCCTCTCTGTAGTAAGGAGTAGATTATCAGGAGTAATTTATGTGGCTTTTTATATTGAAGGTATTGTTCTGGAGTGAAAAGATACATTTTAGAGCAACAACGTGACTGTTTTGAAGTCAGTGGGAGTGAGTGTGTAGTAAAGGCTTGTGAAGTCAGTGGGCGTGAGTGTGTAGTAAAGGCTTGTTACAAACAACATATAATACTGTGAATACACCAACATATATAGCTATTTCAAATTGCCATCAGATTATTTAGAGTGACCTCACACCATCAGATCTCAATGTCTGTCCTTCCACTAATATCACTGTGGCAAATGTACATTTAGCTGCCTACCTTCTCCTGCAAAAGAGCTGGATTGCGCAAGATATTCTCATTAACTTCTAGTAATCGACCTCTAATACAACTGCAATAAAAAAAGAAAATAAAGTCAACTTTCATGATAAATGACTTTGTCCGGATAAGTCGTTTGACACAGTCACGCGGCCTTCTTCAAAAAGACACATTTTAATTAAAGTCAAGTATATAAGGCTAGAAACCAGAAGTGTCCAACATAGGACCAGTAAGGACACATAGCAGATTTTCAGGAAAGCCACATGAAATGCCTTAACATGCAACGATCTAAAGCATTGGTTCTTAAACTTTTCACTTCTGTGGACCCCCTCTTAATCATCACTGGAATCCGGAGACCCCCACTAAGTCATTAATGGAAGCCAGGGACCCCAGCTTAAGCAATTTTGATCATTTGAACCTCAAAACACAAAAATACAGAAACAAGCGTTTATCAAACAAATGCACAAATGATTAAATATTTCATTTACATCACAACCGAATATAAATAAAGTTGGGGCTTTTCTAAATTCAACTGAGGCCACCTAACGTCAATAGTATTTCTGTTTAATGCATTTGCACGGCTCCCACGAATCAATGTGAGCACACCAACTTAATTTTTAGCCTCCAATTTCAAACTGCTTCACGTTTACTTTTTCAATTTTACATTTTGCGTCTTTATTTTTATACACTTTATTAATCTATTACTATTATTAAATTTTCTAGGCAGTTGTGGACCCCGTGTATATACGTCGCAGACTCCCAGGGATTCCCTGACCACAGGTTAAGAACTGCTGATTTAAAGGACTTAACTACATAGTCAGGGAACATCCCAAATATCTTTACTGGATACGCCCTTCATGGACTGAAGTTTAACAAACCAATTATAGACAAAACATGAGAATAATACACTTCCTCTCTTGATTTAGCTTCATGACTTTATGTACTAACACCTTCAAACACAAGACGTATGCAAAAATATCCACATATGCGCTCTAAAGTAAAAGAGATGTATCCACATATCGTGAACAGTGAACTGTAATAAACAATTTTGATTTAAATTTCATACAAATTATCAATGGGATATCAGAAAGACAAGAGGCATTTTAGGAAGTCGGATTTGATGCAGTTATTTACCCCACCCAGTTAGTTATCCCATACACCTTAATCTACTAGAATTTCATAGGAGCATCAGGATTCTTCTCCTATCCAGTGGATCCCATTGAGACTACACACTCAAAAAGCTAATATCGTCCGTTTGCCCAAATCCTCATTTCCGTGTGCATCTGTTCTGCCCTAGAAGGAAAAAAACGACTTGCGTCCTTAAGATGCTATCACTTTTCAAACTTCGAACTGGATAGCAAAGATACAACAACTACAAGACCAAATGGAGATTCTTTACCTGCACAAACAGAACAACCATTACTTTGAAACTTGGACCAGAGTGTCTGCAGAAGCAGGACTCCGATCCTTTCTTTGAAACCAACATGTTAAAATCAAGTACATTCTGACTTCAGTGAAAATCCTTGAATTCGGATGACCAAGGAGAGACCGCTCTCTACTCCCGTCTGCTAAGTATCTGCACTTGTGGCACCTCAGCTACAGGCCAGCCTTCATCTGGGACTTGTGGCCTTACTAATCAAATGTCAGCAGTCACTGGCAGTCCTCAACATTTTAACCAGGTACATCACTGAGCCTGGGATTGCACAGCACCTGGTGCACGTAAATTCAAAACCTTTTTGAAGAGGTTGGCGTTTGTGTGCCTGTTTAGAGCATAGTTAGTTATGATGTAGCATGGCTGCTCCAAATAACAATGACATTTGAGGTGATGTCTTCTTCTCAATACACAGAACACCAAAAAATCAACACAAATGCAGGTCTTCAAAACTGAGAGCAGAAAGACTTTTAGGATGCTGACTTGGAATATCACCTAAACAAGAATATTTAGACCTGTCTAGAGACACTCGGAAAGGAAAAAATAATTTCCTGTTCTGCTTGAACAAGTAAAGCACATGCTGCAGGTGCTGCCCTATGAGGGATGCCAGTGTCAGCAGGCTCCAAAGCACAGCAATGACGCTCCTTTCCGCTGAATTAGAGATCATGTCTATGGCAGCTTTCACTCCTTACTGGCTGTCATGCACATTACATGTACGAACATGTGTAGAGTTCAGCAGACCCTTTGAAATCCTAGACCTTGCTTGACAAACTTCAACCTTAATATATATATATATATATATATATATATATATATATATATATATATATATATATTCACTGAAAAAACCATAGGTTTTAGGGACAGTTATAGTTAGTTGGACATTGCACTCGTACAAAACCCGTGAAATTCCCCCGTTATAGTTAGTTCAGCTAACTATAACTCGCGCCCCGCAATGCACTGCTGATGACGTCACATATTACATCACTCATGACATGGTCAGTGACATCACTGATGACATCACTGATGACATCTCAAATGACATCACTGATGACATCATCCAGTGACTGTGTGTTTCTGTAAAGTTTAAATATGTTTAATATATATAGGGAAAGGCGTATTGAAGAATGAGTGGGTGTATAAGTGTCTGAATGGATGATTTAGTACGTGCGTGACTGACTCTACAAGTGAGTGATTAAACGTATCTTACTGAATGCATGGGTTAGTGACTAAACTGTGTGAATGTCTGTATCCGTCTGTTGGTGTGTAAGTGGATGCATGGATTTGCGAATAGCTACATGAGTGTCTATATGGGTTATTGATTGGTTCTATGAGTATCTGTATGGGTGCCTGAGTGTTTGTGTGGATGGGGTGTGTGCGACTGTGCATAGATGTGTGAGTGGGTGATTCACTGGGTGGATGGTTTCAAGAGTGCATCTGTGATAGACTGTATGGGTGGGTAAGTGTGTGTAAGAGTGTGTTAGTGAGTGAATGTATGTCCCAGTGGTACATGTGTGAGTAACTACATATGTGAAAGGCAGTATATATGTGTATTGGAGTATATAAATAGCTATAAGCGAGAGTGAGTGATTGTGATAGTGGCTGTATGGATGAGTGTGTGCTTGTATCAGTGATTGTATAAGAGCGTAACAATGTGCTAGTATTTGTATGATTAAGTGAGCTGGTGTGTGTATAACTGTATAGGTGAGTAAATGGCAGTGTGGTTAATTATTTGCATGACTGACTAGGTGTGTGAGTACCTCTATGGATGAGTGGCGGTGTTTGAGTGTCTATATAGGAGTAAGAGTGCATATGATATCCTGTACTGAGTGACCATAAGTATGAGTGACTGTACGGGTGAGTGAGTGGATGTGTGTGTGTAGACCTAAGAATCAGTGAGTGGGTATGTAGTTATTGGTGTTGGAGTGTCTATGGTTTTGCGAATGGCACTCTGTAATTTAGATTGGGTGTATCAAAGGTTATATTAGGGTGTGAGGAGCTGCATCAGATTATCACGTGGGTGATGTCATCAGTGATGTCATTTGAGATGTCATCAGTGATGTCACTGACCATGTCATGAGTGATGTAATATGTGACGTCATCAGCAGTGCATTGCGGGCGCGAGTTATAGTTAGCTGAACTAACTATAACGGGGAATTTCACGGGTTTTGTACGAGTGCAATGTCCAACTAACTATAACTGTCCCTAAAACCTATGGTTTTTTCAGTGAATTTCAAAGGTTTTTTAAATGCTAATTTGTAACTATAACGTGCCTGAAACCTACGGTTTTTTCAGTGAATTTCAAAGGTTTTTTAAATGACAATTTTTAAATGTATTAATTTTTATATTAATTTTTTTCACACTGATTTACTACATTTTTAGAAACAATTTCTTTTACATATTTTATTTTTTAAATTACATTGTAATTACATTATACATTACATTACAAAAAATACTTTCTCAGAATGAATTACTTTAGTTTAAATACTTTGCACATAGGCAATAGACTTTTAAGTACAGTAGTTACAGTTGTTGCAATGGGCAACACATTTTCATACACAATGCAACATTCAGCTCAATGTGAATTTCTAGTTAAATGCAATTAGTTACTTTATGGATTACTTTTCTAACCACAGGACTGGATCCTAGATTGAGTCCTGGTACATCTCCTGTAAACAGTTGAGTAAAAGCGTTTTGGTTACAGTCGTGATTTTTAAGGAATATTATTGTATTTTAAAAGTTGACACTTAGAAACTTTTTCTCATAGAATCACCAATGTTATCCTATGGAAGGAAATTCACTTAGCAGGTAAAAACTGTTATCGTTACTTTTTCTTACTCAGTGTTGGATCCTGGATCCAGCACTGGTGCATCTCCTGTAAACAGTTGAAAGAATGTGTTTAAGTCATACAGGCGATTTTTAAGGAATATTTGTAGTTTGTGAAAATCGACACTTTGAAACTTTTCTGCTGAAAACCAGACAATGGATTCCTATGGAAGAAAATATAAGTTACTGGTAAGTACGGTTAAAATTACTTTTCAGGACCAGTACTGGGCTGAAAGATACAGCACTGAGGTCTCTCCTGATAACAGGTGAGTAAATCGGAATTCGTATTTCGGCTGATTTTAGAGGAATATTTGTATGTTTCAAAAATCAACACTTAGAAACTTTTTCAGCAAAAAGCAGGCAATGATATCCTATGGAAGGAAATTCAAGTTACTGGTAAGTACGGTTAAAATTACTTTTGAGGATCAGTACTGGGCTGAAAGATGCAGCACTGAGGTCTCTCCTGATAACAGGTGAGTAAATCGGAATTCGTATTTCGGCTGATTTTAGAGGAATATTTTAAAGTTCCAAAACTCCACACTTAGAAGAATTTCCAAGTGAAACCAGTCAATGTTAGCCTATGAAGGAAATTCAAGTTACCGGTAAGTACGGTTAAAATTACTTTTCAGGATCAGTACTGGGCTGAAAGATGCAGCACTGAGGTCTCTCCTGATAACAGGTGAGTAAATCGGAATTCGTATTTCGGCTGATTTTAGAGGAATATTTTAAAGTTCCAAAACTCCACACTTAGAAGAATTTCCAAGTGAAACCAGTCAATGTTAGCCTATGAAGGAAATTCAAGTTACCGGTAAGTACGGTTAAAATTACTTTTGAGGATCAGTACTGGGCTGAAAGATGCAGCACTGAGGTCTCTCCTGATAACAGGTGAGTAAATCGGAATTCGTATTTCGGCTGATTTTAGAGGAGTATTTTAAAGTTCCAAAACTCCACACTTAGAAGAATTTCCAAGTGAAACCAGTCAATGTTAGCCTATGAAGGAAATTCAAGTTACCGGTAAGTACGGTTAAAATTACTTTTCAGGACCAGTACTGGGCTTAAAGATGCAGCACTGAGGTCTCTCCTGATAGCAGGTGAGTAAATCGGAATTCGTATTTCGGCTGATTTTAGAGGAATATTTTAAAGTTCCAAAACTCCACACTTAGAAGAATTTCCAAGTGAAACCAGTCAATGTTAGCCTATGGAAGGAAATTCAAGTTACTGGTAAGTACGGTTAAAATTACTTTTCAGGATTAGTACTGGGCTGAAAGATGCAGCACTGAGGTCTCTCCTGATAACAGGTGAGTAAATCAGAATTCGTATTTCGGCTGATTTTAGAAGAATATTTGCACAATGGTGAAGGGAGGGGCGGGGCCTGAGGTGACATCTGTGCAAACGCGCCCCGTGGCGCGTTTTAAGTTGGGGGATTAAGTCCCCTTGAATCATGAGGGTCCCTACGGGCCAACTAGCCCACCAGGAACCTCCAGTATGCGCCAGGGGCTGCGTTGCAGAGACATGTACAGAGGCCACACCCCTTTTACACCTCTCTGCAACGCAGCTCTGTGGCGCTTTCTGGACGTACCTGTTGGGCTAGTTGGCCTCAGGGACCCTCAGGATTGAAGAGGATTTAATTCCCCATCTTAAAACGCGCCACGGGGCCTGTTTGCACACATGTCACCTGAAGCACCGCACCCTCCCTTCACCACTGTGCAAACGCGCCCCGTGGCGCGTTTTAAGTCGGGGGATTAACTCCCCTTGAATCCTGAGGGTCCCTGGGGCGCAACTAGCCCACCATATACCTCCAAAAGCGCCATAGAGCTGCGTTGCAGAGAGGTGTAAAAGGGCGTGGCCTCTGTACACCTCTCTGCAAGGCAGCCCCTGGCGCATACTGGAGGTTCCTGGTGGGCTAGTTGGCCCCCAGGGACCCCCAGTATTCAAGGGGAATTGTTCTCTCTGCAAACGCGCCAGGGGCGCGTTTGCAGAGTGGTGAAGGAAGGGGCGGGCCGATCGTTTTTTTTTGTTTTTGTTTTTTTTTTCCCCCTGAAGGGGGGCTGTGTGGCCCCCCTTCCTTTTTCCTATTTTTAGGCCCTGGGGACCCCATCCCCCAGGGCCTTACCCCTTTTTTTAAAATTAAAATAAATTAAAAAAAACGGGAAGGGGGCCGCATGGCCCCCCTTCCCTGGGCCTGTATTGGCCCCGGGGACCCCATCCCCCGGGCATGGCCTCTTTTTTTTATTTGGAGGGGGCTGCGTGGCCCCCTCCTCAGGCCATTTAAGGCCCCGGGGACCCCATCCCCGGGCCGGCCTTGCACTTTTGTTTAATTTTTTTTCCTTTTTTTACTTTGGGGAGGGGGCTGCGTGGCCCCCTCCGTGGCCACTTATGGCCCCGGGGACCCCATCCCCCGGGGCCTGGCCTCTCGTTGGGGACTGTGGGGGTCCCCAAGCCCCCCACAGTCCCGCCGGCTCCCCGTGTCCTACGGGAGCCGGCATTGCTTTTACACATGGGAAGCAGCTAACATGCTGCTCCCCATGTGGAAAGCTATCGGCTTTGGATATTGGAAGAGAGAGCAGGTTTCCCTGCTCTCTTCCAATATCCAAAGCAAGTTTGCAATGACAGGACGGGAGACGCGAGGCTCTCGTCCTGTCATTGCAAACAGCAGTGTCCCGGGGTAGGCACCCCGGGACACTGCAGGAGCCGGCCCTGGGGGGTGGCGGTCCCCAGGGCCACCACAGGCTCCAGGAGGGGGGCCGCGCGGCCCCCCTCCCTACATTTTGAAAGCCCCGGGGAGGTGGTGGTCCTCGGGGCTTGGGGGTCCAAAACGGACCCCCATTTTAATTTTTCTTAGTGCCCCGGGGAGGTGGTGGTCCTCGGGCGTGTGGGGGCTGGAGCCCCCCACACAGGTTTTTAATTTAAAAAAGAAGCCCCGGGAGGTGGTGGTCCTCGGGGCTGCGGGAGGGCTCAGAGCCCTCCCGCACCATTATACATAAAGCCCCGGGGGTGGTGGTCCCCGGGCTTGGGGGCCCTTAGAGGCCCCCCACGCATAAAAATTAACCCCCCCCAGCATGCCCCCGGGACTTGGCCCACCCGGGGGCCATTAACATCGAAGCGCGGAGACCGCGCTTCGATTTTTTTTTTTTTCGGCAGGATTCGGGCACCCTGAGCGCATCCTGCAGATTTTAAAAAAAAATTTTTTATTTTTTTTTTGCCCAGGGGGTCCTTGTGGGACCCCCTGAGCAAACCTAGGGGGTCAGGGTGTTTCTACCCTGCCCCCTTTGTGCGCTTTGCGCACTTGTTTCTGTCCCTCGGTTCTACCGAGGGACAAAATGGCTGCCAACATTTCCTGAATCGGAATGTTGACAGCCAGCTGACAGCCAATTAACATGCAGCTCGTGATCGGGAGGGTACGCGGACCCTACTCGGCCATAGATATCACTATCTTTTTACTTTTGATTTTCTCAGCAACTACTGAACGGATTTACACCATTTAACAAAAAGGGTTCTTTCTGAACCAAGAACTACCTCTTTGCCAAATTTGGTGTAATTCCGTTCAGCAGTTCGGGCTGTAGCCGTGTCTAAAGTTTCCTATGGAAAATTGCATGGGGAAAACGCGTTTTGGGACCCCCTTTTTCTCGGCCCCCGCTTGACGAATCCCCCGAGACTTTCAGGGTAGGAGCGGACCGGAGCGGGCCACAAAGTTTGAAAATTTTGCGAAGATACGTCAACCGGCAAGAGAGTTATTTCAAATAGAATGTCGCGGATTTCCTATGGATAATAGGTTGTAACTATAACTATCTACTGGCGACCGCCAGTAGATAATATATATATATATATATACATATACACACACACATCTGCTACAGTCACTCCCTCCCTCCCTGCACCTCTAAAAGGATATTGTATTGTCCCCCATGGAGGGACAAAAAAAAACTGCACTGGTTCTGAGGTCGAATATTTACCTGAGCTACATACATGTATTACTGAAAAACCGATCAGGGTTGCATTGCCCCCCATGGAGGGGCAAAAAAAAAAACTGCACTGGTTCTGAGGTCGAATATTTTTACCTGAGCTACATATATGTATTACTGAAAAACCGATCAGGGAAGTGCTCTGTTGGTCACACCCAAACGATGGTTACATTTTGGCTAAATGAAAACTAATCCTGTATTAGCAATAAGGATTTAAAATTCCATGTTGTAAAACATTCCATGTAGATCAAGGTCCAGGAGGGGGTATGAGGTTGTGGAGTAGGGGGAATGGAACATGGGCGGCGAACACGCCGCACGCGAGCTCCACGTGGAGATCCACCCCCCCCCCCCAAAGCTCAGATGGAGAAGAAACCTTCCACCTTTACTCCTTACCTTATGTTGTTGTTGTGATACCTGGTCCTTGTTTTCCTCATTTCAAACCACATACATGCTCCCAGGATTGAGCAGCATGTGTAGAATTGGTAGTCCTTATGGCTGGGAAAAAGTAGTGCGGGATGTACGACGCAATCGTGAAGCAAACCGCCAACTTAAGATACCTGTGCATTGCAGGGCCTGCAATGCACAGGCAGAACAAGAGACTTTTGACAATCAGGTCTTCTCCTCTCGAAGGAAACTGACCCCTCGGCTCTCAGTCACTTGATGGGTACAGGAAAGAGGCTGAAGTTTTATCAGACAAGAAAAGAAGCAGAGTTTATCCCAGCTAGTTCAGCCCAAGAAGAAGGGGTGACAGTAAAGAGCACAGGTCAAGAGAGTAACACAAGTTCTAATACAAATGGTATTGACAAAGAGTAATTGCCAAATGAGGTCTAGGAACATTAAACTGGAGGCAGGTTTACTCTCACTTCAAAATTGCAAGAATAACGGTTCTAATACTAAGAAAAATAGTCAAAGAGAAATAGATAAATTAAACTGAAGTCAAATAAACCTGTTCCCTCTCTTAGATTCTTTTCCTGAATAAATGGCATATGACGATATAGGATATTGTCTTAGTTTAAGGAGGCACAGGTGATAAAAGAGACGGGAGTAAAAACACATCTGATATTCAAGGCTCCCAGCACTTTCCCCTCCCTCCTAAAGCGGTTACTGAAGAATCGAAACAAGTACTAGTGCAGAAGTTGGATAATATACCGTTGAGAGAGCAGCGGAAGATGACAGTGACATTTAGAGTCCGCACTAGTAGTAAGCATGCAGGTTTGGAATTGAATGAGAATAATAATATAATTGATTCCGCTAGGCCTGAAAAATCTAAAGAAACTCAAACTACAACAGTAATTGCTGAGACAATTCGTAAGGCAAAACACTGGAAAGTATCCTGCTGACGTTGACAATGGAGGCCAAAAATATATTTGTGATATCTTAATGAGTTCGTGAGACTTGCTCAACTCTAGAGAGAAAACCAGATGATTTAGCGCAAGGGTCTCCAACCTTTTCTGTAATAAGAGCTATTTATGCTCAATGAAAATCATTCTGAGCTACTAATATTATTAGTGTTGTAATAATGACCACATCAGACAAGATTATCTTGGTAGCCACTCTATGCAAGATTACCAGCAGTGGTCACCTCAGTGCACGGTAATCTTCTTAAAACCGGGTTGGCCCCCAGAACTAAATACCTCATATAGAGCGATCTCCCTATTTAATGTAGAGGCAAAACTCTTAGCCAAAATCATTGCGAATCGCATCGTTCCACACATAACAACCTTAGTACACCCGGACCAAGCTGGCTTTATGCCCGGTCGGACCACTCGACATAATATCAGACGTGCACACAACGCTATCGCCTCGGTAGATCGGCTGAATGAGCCGGCCGCGCTCCTTCTTGCCGATATTGACAAGGCCTTTGATTCCCTCAGCTGAACCTATCTCTTTGCGCTTTTGAGCCGCCTCAACATCGGCCCTCGACTGCTCCAATATATTTGACTTCTATACACCGACATTACCGCCTCCGTACGGATCACTGACTCAATCTCGTGGCCGTTTCGTATCAGAAGGGGAACTAGACAGGGATGCCCTTTATCTCCCGATCTCTTTGCACTCGCCATGGAGCCACTTGTGGCCTGGGTGAGAATCGACGCCCGGTACATGGCTTCGAGTGGTCGCAGGAGTTCTCCGATCGTATAGCGTTGTACGCTGATGACGTACTATTCTTTCTCACACGTCCAAACCCGTTTGGGCCCGGTGCTGTACCTGAGCGCATGTCAGCGAGGGCACTCTGGACCTCCTCCATCGTGACCGGGGCGTCCAGGTCATCGCGCACAGAGTCAGACAGGGATCACTGGGGCAAATCGGCCAGAAACCGATCAATAGTAGCCGCAGGGAGAGTCTCCCGTGGAGTGTATAGGTCTGTGAAATAATCAGCAAAGCTGGTAGCAATACAGATAGGGTCTGTAAGCACCTCAGCCGCCGGACCGAGGATTTCGGGAAGGGTCACACGTCAGAGCGTCTGCTGGCATAGACGATGTAGAAGGGCGCTAGATTTGTCCCCCCACTGATAAATTCGGCTACGCGTAGCTAGCCAATACATTTTGGCTTCGTCCAACAGGTCGCTTGCGCACAATTGTTGTGTCATGGAGAGCTGGCGGTGAGCCGCGCCCCTGTCGGCATCCCGACTTCTTCGTTCCAAATCGATGATTTGGGCCTCAGCGCGAGTCAGTTTTTCCCAGCGCTGCCGACGCCGCGCAGTGCAAAAGGCAATGTCCACACCCCTTAGTGTTGGTTTCATGGCCTCCCAAAGAGTCCCAGGGGAGTCCACGGTGCCAATATTATGGGAAAAATATTCAGTAATGGCAGAAAACATTTGGTGATGGTAGTGGTCGTCCTGTAGTAGCCATGTCGCCAACGGGGTGGGGAGCGTCCGGGGCCCAGCCGCAGTGCAAGTGTTACTGGGGAATGATCTGACAAACCCCTGGGTAAGATCTCGGCTGTCTCGATTTTGTAAGTGTGGGGAGAGGAGATAAATATATGATCGAGGCGGGAGAAAGTCATGAATATGTGAGAAATATGTGTATTCATTCACCGTCGGGTGCAATTTCCGCCAGGTATCAACCCATCCCAATCCCTGGATCAGCGCCTGGAGCTTCGATTCAGGCGTGTCAGTCCGCAGCCCTTCGTTACGCCATCTATCTAATGAAGGGCACATGACATCATTCCAGTCCCCTCCGGCAATCATCAGGCCCTGCGAAAGCTCGGCCTAAAGGGACGTCACCCGCTCCACCAAGTTCCACGACAAGGGTGGGGGGGGGGCATACACACAGACTAGAGTAAGGCGTTCACCATACAATGTGCCCATCACCACTATATATCTGCCCTGGAGGTCAGACCAGATCCGATCATGAACAAATGGCACTCCACGACGGATTAAGATTGCCAACCCGAGATCCCCAAGTGAAGCCAGAGTGGTATATCTGGGCAAAACCGAAGCGCGCCAGGCAGGTTGTTTTGTTTCACCACCATGTGGGTTTCCTGCATCATCAAAATATCTGTGTGGCAGCGCTTAGCCTGGCGGAGTATAGCCCCTCTTTTAATCTTGTCCAACAGACCACGGACATTCCAACTAGTAATATTCAATTGTCGCGCCTGGGTTTCTGCCATATCAGAAATCTGACATGTAGGGAGAGCAACATGTGGGTGCTGCAATGCAATCGGAGTCTATGTACAGAATAGAACACTGTGATACTGAGAAACAATATAAACTTCCCCAGAAACCCCACTCCCTCCATCCCCCCCCCCCCCCCCCAATACCTCAAAGAATGTTGAAGCATCTGTCGCGGTATGGCAAACGTCCCACCCCCAAAAGGGATTAGGAACCGTTCCCATCCAATGGATCCCCATTAAACATTTATTGTACATTCAAGCGACAACGAGCTCACTGAAATGTACAAGTCCGTGCAGCCCAAATGAAAAAGCCATCAAGCTTAATGAGTCTATCAAACAGTTCTGCCAGTATTTGTCATGAAGGAGTAGGAGATTGTTGACCCTCCGTTATACATCTACGAGAATTGTTGCGATTCTGGGATCTTCTCCTAGAGCGCGATCGGCGCTGTTGTTTCCCGGTGGTCCTGAGTGGATCCCGCCCGGAACCCACTGATGAAGTGTCTGAGTCAATTCCTGAAGGGGCCTGGGTCCTCAATTTAACTGATTCGTCCATCAAGCTGATCACCTCCTCGGGCTACTCGTAAAAATAGGTCCGTGATTTGTAGGAGACACGCAGATGGGACGGAAATAGTAGGGAGTATTGAATTTTTAGGCCACGCAGACGGGCCTTCGCCTCGGTGAATGATTGTAGGCGCTGTTTGACCACTTTAGTGTAGTCAGGGAAAATCATAATATGTTGAGAGGCATATGTAAGAGCCCCCTTCAGCCGTGCATGTTGGACAATCGCGTTGCGGTCTTTGTAGTTAAGGAATCGGGCAATTTTTGGGCGGGGACGCGCCCCAAGAGGCGGTTTCTGCTGCAAGACACAATGTGCCCGTTCAATTATAAAACATGTGGACATAGAATCCAGAGGGAGCCAGTCCATAAGCCATTTGGTTAAGAAGTCCACTATATTATTGTTCTCACAGCCCTCAGGAAACCCCACAAAACTGAGATTATTCGCCGAGCGCGGCCCTCCGCATCCTCCACTCTAGCTGCCAGGCCGCGCGTCAGCGACTCCAAGCCGGACACCTTCTTTTGAAGAGCGGTCACCGCATCTTCCGTTGTAGAGATCTGCGACTCTGTTTTGGTTATCCTCTGGACCGCGTTGCGAAGGTCCTGACGAAGGAGCATGACATCCGATCCAACAGCGCCGATTTTTGCCTCTAGCGCATCTCTAGACTGTGTGATAGCCACCAGCAACGCGGCATTGTCAGGAGTAGCGGTCGCCGCGGCCTCAGGGGGAGATGGCTGGGCGCCGGGGCCCGTGAATTTGTCCATGGTAGACTGTTTAGATGTGGCCCCAGAGGATTTATCTTTAGCCATTGCAATCAAGGCGGAGGAGATGTGCCCCAGGATACGTATCTATAATAAACTGAAGCCAGTAGGTCACCAACACACGGCCCGCACATCCGGAGTGCACCACCAATCAGCTGGGGACGGTTACCGGGGAGGGGCTCCACACCCACAAGCCGCACCACGACCTAGCCTGGCCGCTTCTGCAGCCGACACCCCCCCCCCCCCCCTAACGGGTGTCCCCAACCCCGGACAGCCCAGCAGCGGCCAGGTCAACACTACCAGCAATAGAGTACTTCAGTGACCAGCCGGATCAGCCAGTATATACAGTTGGGGGTCAGGCAGCAAAGTCACTAGTTCCAAAGGGGGGCAGCCCACTCTATATCAGCGGAGCGGTGTCTAGGGCAGCTCAATAACAGGAGAAGAGTATCGGACCCCAGGCGTGGGAGCGTCAATAGAAGGAAAGAGCTGGGGGGCCCAACACACTCACCAGGATGTCTCCAGGGCAGCACCCGTCCAGGCTCCACGAAATTATGCCGGCACTCCCTTACAGGACGGCGCCGCATCTCGTAAAGGCAGTCCCCCGGCGCTGTACGAAGACCACAATATGACCCAGTCCCAGGGGTATCGTGGCCCGATACAGCCGCCGAGCTCCGGGGTGTCCGGTTCACTCCAGGCAGCACGTCTGTGGCCCTAAGGTCACGCCACCACCTCCGGGCATCTACGGCCCGATTGAACAGTCCAAAAGGCAGCAGGACGTCAGAGTATATGTAGAGCCTCAGGCCCCAGCCAGGCCAATTGGAACCCCACGGCCAGAGACGACTACCAGTAATCTGGTGTCAGCCGATCGTGGATTGTCTGCGGCCCCAGATCTCGCCAGGCGCATAGCGGTCGGGAAGGAGAGGGGCGGCCGTACACCAGGGCCCCACCAGAGCACCCGCCGCAGCAACCAATAGGCCGGCCACAACCCAGGCCTCACGAGCACGATCCCAGCCGCCGCGAAGGTTCAGACACCATGCAGGGTGGGGGGGATGCGGGGGGACCGCCAATCCCGCCAGCACCTCAGCGGGGGCTGCACCCTGGGGATCCCTCGATGACCACGTACCTGGCAGGCCCGCCCGGGCAAAACACAAGATGGCGGCACAGCTTCGTCTAGGCCTGGGCGGTAAATTCCGTTCCGCTCGCGGAATTTGCGAAATTTTGGCAATTCCGCGTTCCGCGGAATTGCCGAAAATTCCGCCATCCGCGGCGTATCAGAATTTTTTCCTTGTTCGCGCTTTCAAAATGCGTGTTCGCGCGCGCGGTAGCGACTTACCGGGATCCCTGCATTTGCCGACGAGTTTTCCTATCCGTTCGCGCGATCGCGAACACGTCATTCGGATGCGCCATTGGACATCTGCGTTCGCGAACATGAAACACGCATCGCGAGCGGGCGGGACAAGTGAAACAAGATGGCCGCGCCAATTGGTGACCGCATGGGCAAGTTCGCGAGATATTTCCCCCCGAGCACGCAAACAGCGTCCCCGAACACGAAAAACGCATCGCGAACGGGCGGAACAAGCAATTCCGCGTGCTCGCGGAATTCTGCGTGCTCGCAGAGATTTTTTACCGTTTTGCGGAATTTTGCGTAACGCGACTACGCAAATTCCGCCCACCCGCAGGTTGCCCGCAGCCTCCACTCCTTCGGCCACGGGTCCAAGTCGCAAGCTCGACGGGACAGATGGTCCGTTCAGCCCTCGAGGCGATGTCCCTTGGGGGGGCGCACCACCGGAAATTGTAATTAATGCCACGTATAGCTCAGAGGCAGCAGGCCCGTTCCGGAGACCGGGCACACCCAGGCCGACTCCCGGGCTCGAGTCTGCCCGCTACAACGGCAGTCCCAGGCAGAATCCAGATTCCAATGGAGGCGTCGCGGGCTCACCACAGCCATGCGATGTCCCACGAAGGGTCAGAGCAGCAACAGGTATGCTTTGATGGCAGGATTAATAAAGGATTATTCATGGGCTCAGGGAGCTGTCCTAAGGCGCGTCCGCCATGTCGGACCGCCTGGACATGTCCCCGCAAGAGACATGTTTAATTTGATACAACAGTAAATCTAACAAAATAAATACAAAGAGTTCATCGCAACCCATTTAGACTTAACCCAAATTGACAGAAGCCCAGGAAGATTTTGATTAATTTTCAGATCTGTACAATTAATGAGCATATACTCTAGTTAATTCTAAAATCCAAAGTATTTCATGTGAAAGGCATATTTTTACAATAAGATCAGATATATACCATGCTATGGAGGAAAGACATTGGGAACTTGGTAAAAGAACAGAGAAGCTCAAGCAGTTACAAGCAACTGTCAGTATGAGGTTCCCAGCAATTCCTAGAATATTGTGGCAAAACAAAATGCACATCAGAAACATAAGTGAAGAAGACGACCTGATAGAGTAAAAAAAGCTGGGAAGAGACAGCCCAGGTATTATTGGGGAGTTTAGGAAAATGAGTCGTAGTCACAAACAATTAGCTACTCGGGAGGACTGAAGTAGAAAGAAATACACAAGAAATTCTACCACTAAAAGAGCAAGAAAAAGTTTGGACTGAAAACTTAGAAAGAATTCCAGGAAGAATAATTTAATACTACTAAAAATACCAGAAGGGGCAGAAGGTAAGGATTTATAAACATTTGTCATTAATGTAGTGCAAGAGATATTTTTTAAGGATACAATAGGGAATATAAGAAATAGAAAGAATTCATCGAAATCCATTTAGACTTAACCCAAGTAGACAGACACCAAGGAAGATCTATATTAATTTTCAGATCTACACAATTAAGGAGCACATACTCCAGTTAGCTCTAAGATCAAAAGTATTTTATGTGAAAGGCATATCTTTTACTATAAGATCGGATATATATATATATGAGGTTCCCAGCAATTCTTATAATAATGTGGCAAAAGAAAATGCACAGCATCAGAAGCATAAATGAATTTGACGACCAGATAAAGAGTATGAAAGAGAGGAAGAAACAGCCCTAGTATTATTACGGAGGTTAGCAAAATGAATCGTAGACACAAAGAATTAGTATTTCAGGATGACAGAAGTAGTGGAAGTTCATAAGGCACATAGCAGGTCTTGTGCCAGAATGTTCGAGCAGGGTCCCTCAAAGGGCGGACACATGTGGTGAGGAGTATGGTGAAATAAAATCCTCACAGCACCAAGATTTTTATCATGCAATTTAATAAAGTAGTGGATGATCCAGATGGATACTAAAAGGGATTCAGCAATAAACTTGATAATGTGGAATATAAATAAGGTAAAACAAAAAAAAGTTGAGGCTGGTTTCCGAATATTTGAAAAATTGTAAGGCTGAGATCGTGGTCCTTCAATATATTCATCTAATCAAAAATGAATGCAAAAATGCATTTAAAAAGAGAAAGCGGGTACAACAGGTTATAGCCACAGACCAATCGTTTTATTCTAAGGGGGGATTTTGGAAAAGCAAAATGTGGAGCTGGAAGTAAGAAAAGACGATTGGACTGCTGAATAGCGACATCAACAATATTGTGGCATTCTAATATCAAGGCCAGAAAAGCGGGTGGCAAAATATCGAAAGATAAGTGAATATAGGAAAGTATAGATTTACTATTCCTAACTCTACATCTACATACCCTGAAGATCTATGTGCTGCGCACGAACATATATGTAAATTTCTGTATGGAAGATCTAGACTTACTTGTTGATGGTCTGTCCTCAATATTCTGTCCTATCGATATTGTTGATTTGAAATTCAGGGGGAACACTGAATAGACAAGTCTGGAAGGTGAGTTTCGGCAAAGATTACAATTAATCATATTCCTCTGTTAGTAGCTGGCTATTGCGGTACAAATGCGGACAATACCACAGTTTAAGGCATTTTAATTACAGGTTTATTGGATTTTTCAACCCCCAATAATAACGCAGGGTTTTAAATGGCCTACTAAATAACGACTTGGACAGATCAAACACACAGGCTACCACAAGCACCCCCAAAATACAACAATATTTATTGAGTTTTATACAAAACTTAGATCTCAATGATGGTTGGCAAAACAGAAAGGTACTGAGAGGGTTTATACATTCTACTCAAAAATATATATGGGCACTACTCCACTCTAAAAAAAAAATGTTCGTCGACCAAGCACTATTGAAATATTTGGATAAGGTGGAGCATTTACCCTCGCATATTTCTGATTATGCGACAATGCTTCTCAAGTTAAACTTTCCTGAGAAGCTGAAATGAAATAAGGCAGATATACTATGGAGAGGAAATTATAAATAGCGCAGGAAATAACCTATTAATGCGTGACTCCAAATAATTTTTTTTTATATTAATATAAACTCTGCTGAGACAGGAGTGGTTTGGGACACATACAAGGCATAGTTAAGCAGAATAATAACTAAAAAAGCTACAGGAAAATAAAAAAAAACAAAAAGAGACAACTCACACAGAATCAACAAGCATTTGCAATGCAATAGGTCTCGCATTTACGCAAGTTTAAGCTATTGGCATTGTAAATGACACTGCCTTTTATTTATGTTTTAAAAATGAAAACAAAAATAAAAGGCATTGTTATTTGCAATGTGAATAGCTCAAACTCGCGTAAATGCGAGACCTATTGCATTGCAAATGCTTGTTAATTTCTGAGTTTGTGCTTCTCTAGACCAAGCACTCTTAAACTATGCTGCTTACGAGTATGGGTGACATGTCACTCCTACACCTTGTAGCCCTCTGGCTTATGTAACATTTCCTATAAACTGAGTTACAAACGTAGGACTGATAGTCTCTGTGTAATGCACGTGTGATGAGAAGTGCTCTGACACCCTACACTGGTATGAGTGGCGCTATATAACTAATTAAATGCATCTGAGAGAGTGTGGTTATGGAGATTTGAGGGGCACTGTTAAAAGGTGATGGTGAGGGAATCCGTGGTGGAGGTGGTCATTGGCGGGCGCTAACAAACAGTGTTGCAAAGGGCACCACCAGCGCTAAAGCTGGTTAGTGTAGTGCTCTGGTTAGTGTAGTGCCCTTCCATTTCTGGTGCTTGCAGCAATTTTAAGATCTTCTTAGAGTTTATGGTTACTCAAATGGGTGTAGTTTCTGATATCAATGTTTCCCTGTCTTCATTGCTTGATTTTGCTTGCGATAAAGTGTCACGTATAGTTGTTGAAATGTCACTCATAATTACACTGAAATTATTAAAATCTCACACGTAGCAATCGGAAACCTTGGCAGCTATGCAAGAGGCTGACAAAACTGCCTGACCTACAAGTAGGAGACACGGACATGGCCAAGAATCGCTCTCCAGATAGCTAATTCAGAATGCTGTTTGAGCCAGAACTGTGACGGGAGTCCATGAGACAAGGCACCAGGGCGGGCTCTGAGGCTCGACGAGGGAATGAGGAAGTCACGAGGAATGAGTACCTGCAGTTTTCCCTTACAAGCAGTGGTCTCTTTATTGCCCTGTAACGAAACGGACTGCAGTTTCCAGAATGAGACCAATCAATAATGCTACAGCTACGAATACTTTATTCCAGCGCACATGAAAGCGGCCAGGGAGGCTGACTCTGAAGCACAGGGCTCAAGGTTCCATACCCGACGCCGGTGGCAACTCAGCCCAGCACCACGTGACTCTGGGCAATAGCTCGCTTCATGTTGCCGACAGCGCCTTGAGACCCTTAGGGGTCATTAGTTTGCGCTTTATAAAATACTGGGATAACGTGGCATTTTGTTATATATTTGACGCAAAGAGTTTTTTGCTTTATTACAAAACAAAAATAACTTACAGAAGTTTTTAGCGCACGCACTGCATGGTTTTTATACCACTCCACAGAGGACGCGTCTGAAAGAAGTGTTTAGAGAGCGGTGAGACTTTAATAACAAGATCCCTATCCACCTCTGCGCCTGTCCCAGAAAAATAAAAAAAAGTAAAACAGCGCCATGCGCGCGTTGTAGGCACGCCGTGAGCGTGCACATCAGCGTGGTCTGCGGCTCGTGCCCAGTGGCGGCGCCTGCGGACTTCGCCGCACTTGAATAAGTGCTGCGCGGCTCGTGCGGCCCAGGGACGGGGCCGCCAAAGCAAAAAAAAGCCATGCGCAGAGTCCCCACAAGAGCAGGTAAGTGGGGTGAGGCATGCTGTGCGTGTTTAGCGCGCCGCGCTTGGAGCTCGCGTGCGCATAAAAAAAAAGAAAGGGATGTTGCCTGAGGCTTGCAAGGACGGAAGGGGGACAGGAGATGTGCACAGTGCGTGTTCACGGGCGCGTTCACATTTCCAGTCCGTCCTGCGCGTGCACAGCTCCTGTCTCCCTTCCGAAGCAAGTCAGCGACAATAAGTCTCGCTAGCGACTGCGTCGCTAGGTCGAGACCTAAAAATGAAAGAATGGCAGACTTGGCTGTAACAGCTTGGTATCCTAAATTTGATATGGCCATGCTACATAAACAGCTACAGAAAGCACATATTACATATAAATTAATCCTAGAAGAAAGAAATGGGAAGTTAGTAAAATACAACATTTTGGGTACAGTGAAAGATCTGGTGCCATTCTAGCATGAAAAGCAAGCTCAAAAAGAAGTATAAATTATATAAAAGAATAAAAAATAGGCCAGATAATGAAAAACACGTATGAAATAGAGACTAGCTTTTTGAATTTCCTTCTAGAACTACATGAGGAAATGTCTAGTTCGGAGCTGGAGACGTTAAGAAATTGGCTGGAATTATAAAAGCTTCAAAGACGTTGTAATTCACAATCTACGGAAGTGAACACTCCAGTTACTGAAGAGGAAATATGCTTGGCCTTGATGAGGCACAAAATGGGGAAGGCAGCAGGGTTAGACAGCATTCCCAGAAAGGTATATAATGAAATTAAGGCCAATATTGAAGGAATTATTTAATTCAATATTATTAAAGGGGGAGCCGATTTTGGAACATGGAATGAAGCATTTATCTCAGTAATTATAAAACTTAACAAAGACGCGAAGAAGTGTGAATCTCATCATCCAATATCAGTGATCAAAAGCAACTATAAAGTATTCACTGGGAGATTAGCATCAAGACTGACCACAATAGTATCCAACCTTATACACAATGACCAAAGAGGGCTTATTTCAGGCAGGCAATTATTTGAGTTAACCCATAACCTCCTACGAACTGTCAACCTAGTAGTGAGTAATGATAGACCTCTGGCATTTGTAACATTAGCTGCCGCCAAAAAAATTGATATGGCTAATTGGAAGCACCTTGGGTGGTATAGGGGATTGCTTTGTTTAGGCTATACAAGCTATATACCTAGTACAAACAGCTAAAATCTTTGTGAAGGGCAACTTAAAATAAGCTATTAAGATAACAAGGGGTACAAGGCAAGGAAGCTCTATCTCACTACTCTTGTTCGATTTGTATATTGAGCCATTAACCCAGTGTATACAAATGGACAAAAATATTATTCCTTTTATCTGTAGATTCTTTCCAGATAAAGTGGCTTTGCTCTCAGATACTGTAAGAAGTTTTAAAATAATAAAATAAATTACGCAACTCTTTGGGAGAATATAAGGATATAAGGGAAATGCAGACAAGTCAGAGATAAACACCTGGACCATAAATGTTTAACATTGCCAAATTAAGTATCTGGGAATTCGTATTACAAAAAAGTCTATGACTAATTCTAATTAAAAAAAACCTACAAAAAGTAGCAAAGGAAATAGATTTGAAGCAGTATTCCTATGACAATATATGGAGAAGTGAATCTGATTAAAATGTTCATACTGCCAAAATTAACATATTTGTTTAATTATATACCACTACAACCTGACAAGTAAGAGATTACAAAAGGTGCAAGGAAAAATCAATAGTTTTATTAGGGCTTCAATCAAGAGGAAACTTAAGAAAGGAAGGTTAGCTGTGCCAGATATTCAGCAATACTGTTGGGCATTTCAGTTGAAAAACTGTTGAATTCTAGTTGCCAAAAGGAGACTGCTGTTACGTCAAATGTTAAGGAACATATATAGGGATATGTTTGTATATAAGTTTCTATCCCAAAAGTATTTCAAGAAGATAAAACTGAAAACTTTACAGGAAGCTGCACATCTCTGGTTTGAGCTTAGGAAGCAGTAAAAAATCCTATATTACAGTGACCTGGCCATAGATATGAATTCCCCAGACATCCAGAATTCCTAAAATATCAACTTAGTATCCTGTTAAGGGAAGCAGGGATTTTAAAATGGGGCCAGATTTTAAATGGTGAAGTTGTCCGAAGCTGGGTAAATTTGATAGATATAACAAAGGGAATCTAATAAAATGTAAGAATGCCCAACTGTCATCATAGTTTGACAACAATGGAGCAACAATAGTGCACAGAATTTGGAGCTCCAGTTTCAAAATACAACTCCCATGAAGAAAGAAAAAGGCAGATGGTAGCAACAACTATGTGAAGCAGTAGGCAAGACCATAAGCCCCATCATAAAAACTATGCTGACTTAGGAGCTTGAAAACCTAGAGCAAGAAGCTTTGTGCATGCTTTATTCAACAGTAAGATCTGCTTCATTTGGGAAAATCATTTTTTTTTTTTTTTACATTGAACAGTATATGCTGGATCTCTCTCACGTTAGCAACGGTATCAGAAAATTCCGAAGATGTGAAATGACGAAAGCTGATGACATTCAATTGTTTGTTGGATGCTCCTTGTTGGACTATTTGTGGCATAATGTGGGTGTTGGGACGGAAAAGGCCCTTACATGGTAATGGATGTGTACCTCTGCCCTGAGTGCTCCAACTGCAGAGATATCTGGATCCTTGGTAATAATGTTTTGGTTATGGGCGAACACAGATCATTCATGTGTGCCATGACCTAGGCCTGTCTCACAGATTGCAGTCTTGGTAAGACAAAGAGGGGCTCCCAAATTGCTGCCCTCTGGTGGTGCAATGCTACTGCCTTCACTGGGAAGTAGTATGTGCATGGTGATGGCAGTATACTGTGTTTTCAGTAATAGTATTCAGTAAAGTGAACAGAACCTTTTGCCCTTGTTACTGGAGTGGTGCGTTCTGGCCCAATCGGGTAAAGGTCCGCTGCTGTGTGCGTAACTCGCCCTTTGCCTGCATTAGGATGTAGGTAGCACTGGACAGCGCATGTGGGCGAGTGTGTGCTTGAATGTGGGTGTGCATGTGAAGCAATAGAGTACATGACAACCAGATCATGTAGTTGTGTGTGCACGGTGGGATGTATGTGCATCTTTGCAAGGGTACAGTACATGAGTCAGTGCGAGTGGTTGCTTGTGTGCTCAGTGGTGCATGTGTGCGGGTGAAGGGCAGAATACATGGAAGCCTCTGGATTCCACTTTGGGAGACCCAAAGCTTGCTGGAGGAGCCTGCAGAGCTAGAGGAGCCCCCAGACAGATTTATGGATTGTTGCATTCTTGAGACCTGGGTGGGACAAACATACTGGAGGAAGCAAGAGCCAGACTCCTCAGTACACTACGAAAGGGGCTCTTTGATTCTAAAGGGGCCTGGGCACATTCCAGGAAGGAAATAAGGATGATAAGGGAACCATAAAGATTAGGGCTGGGGGCCTTTGTAACCCTTTGATACATATATCACTGAGGTTGACATCCAGGTGTGTTCCTCTAGTCACTCAGATGGACTGTATCTGAGGCTATCAGTTTTGGATACACTTCTGCTGTGATTGACTGATCTCTGGAGGAAGAGCAAGACAGAGCAATGGGCACTTCAAAGTGGCCAAACCCCAAAATATAAACTTCAAAGACAGAAACACGAAATCAAATTTGTGCCTGGAAAAGGATTATTAAAAAAAGGAAGTTTGAGGCTCCCATATTGTCTTTAAAAAATATATATATATTTTTATTATTTTCAAAAACAATAAAACCACAACAAAATTCAGTTACAGTCATACGGTACCATGCGTTAATAATCAGCATATAAAACAGTACATCTCCATAGCCTCTGCGGGCCCCTTTGATACATACCCGTGCCCAAACCAAAGATTTATATAGCAGTTCCCCAAGGTTTCCCTTTTCCTTTAGTACCGAAATACCCACAGCTTGTCATTAAGACAGAGAGGATTATCCCTCTGGGGTCCATTTAATCATCTCCTGCCATTACATCAAAACCATAGTATTTTCTCCATCTGCCCCATACCTTGTGGAATTTCTTCGGGCATCCCCTCGGCTTGTAGGTGACCCTTTCAGCCGCCATGTACATATTCATCCCTACTCTCCATTCTCGGAGCGTTGGTTTGTTTATGGCTCCCCAATTTCTCGCTACCTCTCTCTTCGCTACTACCAGTGCGGTGAAGATTAATTGTGGTCTGCCCAAATCCACATCGTTCGGGATTCTCAGTAATATAAATTTAGGATCTAGGGGTATAGTGTCTTCTAGTATTTTGCTCAGTTCCTGTGTTATCTTTCTCCACTAGGCCTGAATCTTGGCGCATTCCCAGAGGATATGGTAAAAGTCGCCCTCCCCATGTCCACATCTCTGGCATTTGGGTTCATTTGCTCGCCCTATCTTATATAATCTAGCTCGGTCGTAATAGGCCCTGTGTAGTATTTTGTATTGGATGAGGCGAAGGCGCGATTTGATCGCCACCTCCCTAGGGTGCATCAAGGCAGCCTCCCAGTCTATGTTCTCTAGTGTCCCCCGATAACCTTCCCAGGTAGATCTCAGCTTGCCCAGCCGGTCTGGTGCTTTATTATTCGGGGTATTATAGGTGAGTGAAACGGCCTTGGTCGTAATATGCTCTTGGCGCAGTATTGCCTCCAATGGTGCATATTCTGGCAGTGGGGAGTCGTCTGTTTTCTACTTGCCATGCATGTCTGATCTGTGCATATTTGGGGAGAGGATGAAGCCTTACGGCTAGAGCAGTCGACTTCGGAGCTGGGGAACCAGGTTCAAGCCTCGGCAACGACTCTCAACATCCTGTGATTCTGGGCAAATCACTTAATCTCCCCGTGCCTAACAAAAATGAATGTGTCCATCTGTAACGAAACTGGTGCTCATGTAAAGCGCTCCGATACCCAATGTCTCGGGTCTAGTTCGCGCTACATAAAACTCTGGAAAAAAAAAATAGAAAAAAAATAAATTCGAGGAACTGGGATGGTTGTAGTGCAAAATCAGCCTGAAGGGCGTTAAAGCTTCTGAGTTTACCCTTATCCAGTATATCTCCTATCGTGGAAATACCTATGTCGTCCCAGCCTCCGAATCCCTTTAGTTTCTGCATTTCTTTTAGCCAGGTGCAGCGCCATAGGGGCGTTTCTTTGGTAAGTTTATCTTCCCATCCCATTGCCTTCGTTGCTCTTCCCCATGCCTCTATTGTAGCTTGGGTAGCCGAGAGGAGTTTCCCCTTGCCTCTGCGTCCATATAAATAGTATAAGAATGTGCGTTTGCTTTTTCCAAAAAATCAAATTGTGTGTACAAAACTTTTTAACTTTTTTAGGGAGTTTATGAACATGTTTTAAATTCTCATTCCTCCTAGGTTATGGTTGGCTCTGCATTTATTTAGCTTTTTTTTATAATATAGCCCCTAAAGTCCTGAGTTCCCATATTCTCCTTGGTTATTTGAGTTTATTTCTCACCTGCGGAAAGTTTGCACTTGTGATTGCTGCTATTTCATTGCTGTTTGCACATAATTGGGTTTTTTACCTGTTTTTATATACGTTGTTAAGGGAAAAGACTTTGCTGCTTTATGATGCACTTTATATAAAACATGTTTCAATATGATGCTACTATGGTATGTGACTTTTCTAAATTGTACTTGTATTTAACATGATCTTTTTTTTGTATAGGTTCTAACTATACGATTGCTGCTATTTTATTGCTGCTATATGATGCACTTTATTTAAAAAATTGTTTCTATATGAAGCTGCTATTTTTTGTTATTCTCTCAAATTGCACATGTTTTTACTTTGACTGATTTGTTATGGTAACGGTCTTATTTACTCGTTGACTGTTACTTAATTTCCCTTGTAAAATTGGTTTTAAATCTTTGTCATCAGGGAAAATGTGCAGTCGTATCAGTAGGTGATTAGTTTCTTAGAATTTTTGCCTGGCTCATAACCTCACTGCTGCCATTTGACTGATCTTATTCATTTTAGGACTTAATGTGAGGCTGCTATTGTAGGATACCTATTAGATTTTTTAAGCCCTGATTTGCGTCATCTGCTGGGGTAAAAATATTAATCAAATTATCGCAACTTTGCTCTCTGTTACAATAATTATAATATTCTATTTTGTATTCTGCTCCTTCCGTGCCACTATTTGTATTTCCTTATTGTGGGTCTCCATTTGCTGTCTAAAGGAGCCCCCAGTGCTGACTTTGAAGAATGTTGATATCTTTAAGATGAACTAATCTGTACAAAACTGTTGTAGTGACGTAGATACAATGGTTTTCAATGAAGGGATTTTATTGTAATTATTGTTGCCATTTTCAGCATGTCTATTCATGTATGCCTTAAGTGAACCTCATTAGAGATACAAATTCTTAATAAACATATTGAATTGAATTGTTTGCGTCTGCACATGGTTTCCCTCTCCAGTCTGTAGGTGGGATGGTCGCCTGGGGCATGTATCCACTCATTGATTGGGGTTAGATGTTCCGCCCAATAATAGGCTTCTATATCGGGTAGTGATATCCCTCCATTATACTGATTGCGTTGTAAAGTATGGAGTGCAATCCTAGGTTGTTTCCCTAGCCATAGGAGGGAGCGTAGTTCAGCCTCTGACTCTCGAAAGATAGTTCATGATAGGGGGAAATACGTGTTTTGTAGGGCATATAGAAATCGAGGCAGCGTCATCATTTTGAACATGGAGGCCCGGCCTAGTATAGTAAGTGGTAGTGATTTCCATCGCTGCGCATCTCCCTTGAAGTTCTTGATTATGCGTTTAATGTTTTTCTGATAGCAGAGGTCTCTGTCTGTGGTGAGGTAGATTCCCAGGTAGGTGAACCCGTTGTGTGCAATCTGGAGATCTCCGGGGAGTGTGTGCCATGTGGTTAAGATACCTGGGCTGTATATCACTGATTTGTGCCAGTTAATTGTGTACCCCGAGTTTTGTCCATATCTGTCTATTGTGTGAAATAGGTTAGGTATCGTTGTAGCTGGGTGTGTAATATACAATAGTATGTCGTCCGCATACAGAGAAATATTTTCTTCCATGGTGTCTTCCGGGTTGATTTGGAATCCCTGTATCTCTGGATGTTGGCGGACCATACAAGCTAGAGTCTCTATCGTAAGGGCGAAGAGTAATGGGGACAGAGGGCAACCCTGCCTGGTACCACGTCTTATGGGGAAGTCTCCGGAGGTCTTGCCATTTACCCGAACCTTTGCCCTGGGATCTGTATACAGTAGTCCCACCCATTTCCTAAAGTTGGGGCCTATGCCGAATTTTACTAAGGTAGCCTCAAGGAAGGGCCAATGAACTGCGGCGAACGCCTTTTCTGTGTCTAATGATAGCAGTAAATGTGGGGTATCTCGGTCTTTGACCTCCATTATCCAATTGTGGGTTCTATGCAGATTCAACCTGGTCGCCCGACCAGGGAGGAATCCTGACTGATCATAGTGTACTAGAGTCGTTATCACTTGGCGCAGTCTAGTGGCCAGGATGGTTGCCAATATTTTCACCTATGTATTGAGTAGGGATATCGGACGATAGGATTCGCATTTATCTTTTGGTTTCCCTTGTTTGTGGATTGGTATTATTGTGGTCATACGTAGGTCTAATGGAAGAGTTCCCTCTTCACATGCTTCCTTAAAAAGATTCAGGAGGTGGGGTCCGAAGAGATTCATACATCTCTTATAGACTTCTGCCGGTAGGCCATTTGGTCCCGGGGTCTTACCTGGGAGCAGCTGGGTTATGGCTACCATTATTTCTTTGATCGTGATGTCAGATTCCAACCCCTCTCTGTCAGTGTCTGCCAGTATTGGTGTGTGTACCTCTGCTAAGTATTATATATTGTCAGTGGGCGCACATAGATGACGGGTGTCGTAGAAGTCTTTGTAGTAGGACGCGAAGTTCTGCATTATCTGCTCATCTTTGTCCTGTAGTGTCCCTTGTGTGTATGTGATACTCTCTACCCATCGGGCCTCTATTTATTTTCAGCTAAGCCAGCCCAGGAATTTGCTCGATTTGTCCCCTACGTCATAAAGTTTGTGTAAGGTCGCCTGGGCCTGGGCCGTGGCTGCCTGGGTTGCCAATGCCTTATACTGATGTTGTGTATCGGTCAGCTGCCTTAGTACCTGAGGGTCTGTCTGTATTATGTTCCGTTCCCCAAGGGTGAAGATCTGAGCTTCTAGTCGGGCTAGATCTTCCTGTTCTTTCTTCCTTTCCCATGCTATACGGTTTTGTGCTCTGTCACGTTGGACTGTTTTATAGGTTTCCCATATTATGACCCCTAATTGTACCGACCCTAGGTTTTCCTCAAAGAAAATTTTAATGTCTGCTCTAATGCCCTTTAGTACCGTCATATTTTGTAGGTCCCATGTATTTAATCGCCAGCATATGTGTCTATCTGGTTGCCGGTCCCCTATCGGTACAAATAATGGGGAATGGTCCGACAGGCCTCTGGCCAGGTACTTCGCCTCATGTATCTCCTGTATTTCACCTTTCGGGAGGAACACATAGTCTAGTCGTGAATAGACCGTATGTGCGCCCGAATAATATGAGTATTGCCTCACCCCTGGATTCATGTATCTTCAAACGTCTACTAAGCCCAGTGTCTCGGTAAGCCGCGCTAATGATGTAGACGAGGGTGTCTGAGTATGATCCCCTGTTCGGTCTATGGGTGTATGCATCACTTCATTGAAGTCTCCCCCTATAATATGTAGCGAGTCTGGTGTCTCCAGCAGTATGTCTGTTAGTTTGTTTAGTGTTCGTGCTTGTAGTTTCGGTGGGGCATAGACTGAGAGAAAGGTAACGTTTCTCCTGCCCCATCTCCCGGTCACCCCGACATATGTACTCTGGGGGTCTAACCATGTTCGTGTCGCGCAGGGGGGTGATTTCTTGATCAGAATCGCCACTCCCCTAGATCCGGAGGTATACCCCGCATGGGCCAGGACTGTATATGCCCCTCTTGCTAGGAACCCACATTTTGTACCCTTTAGGTGGGTTTCCTGCAACATCACCACATCAGGTTGTATGCGCCTAATAAAGGTCGACACCAGCCCTCTTTTGATTTTGTCTCCGAGGCCATTAACATTCCATGTTAAGGAGGTGAAGGGTTCACTTTCAGACCCCATCATCTTCTATGGTATACTTGTGACGCGTATCTGTATGTCCATTAAATCTGAGCCCGGCTAAGCTATTGTGTCCGGATAAGTATTCTATATGGATCCCATGACTGAACTGATACTGAAACCTGAACAACAACAACTTCTCACATAGTCTAAACCCATCCCAAACTCCCCCCCTCCCTACCTCCCTCCTCCCCCATTTCACACCTTCCCCCAGGGTTCTACTCCCGGTGTTGTGAATAAGGGTGGCAGAGGTCTGTCGCCCACCCTACCCAGAGCTTACTTTACAGGTTCCAACTCCTGCAGCACAAGAAAGAACTAAATACAGAGCAGAGACGAGACTGCTACCAAAAGAAAGGAGAGAAGGGGGAGGGAGGGGGAAAGAATAAGTGGGGAGGGGGAAGAAGAGATAGAAAAAACAAAAATCAGTGTCCCAGGCCTCTTCTGGCCTTTCACCTGCTCTTGGTTACGGGGGCAAAAGACACACAATTGATGGACAGAATACAGAACAAATCAAAACATTCACCCCCAGTCAAGAGATCTGGGTTAAATCCATCATTCTTTTGCTCACCATGCCACCCCAGTTTAGACCTGGCCATATGCAAATCAGTCTTGACCGTGTGCCTCATGGGAACAGTCCAGCCCGAACTGCTAAGCCAGGTCCTCCCTGGACCGGAAACAAGCATCCTAGGACCGGTTTCGGGGTTTCACCCCTCTTCAGCTAGGATAGCTTGAATCCAGTGGCACAGTGAGCCCGGGACCCACGTCTGGGCATACCCGGCGCACTTAGGGTGAGGAAGCAAAAGACACACAATTGATGGGCGGGGGGGGTCTGTCTCTGCGTAGGTCCAAGAGGGTGTTGTTGGGGGGGGTGGTGGTTGACGAGCTCGGCTCTCCGGTCTAATTCTGTGGCATGTCCTTGAAGCCCTTATTAATGAGTTCGAGTCGGGTGCCTCTCCCTGTGTATCAGGTTTCCCCACCTCGGAGTCCTGCTCCATTTCTACTATTTCCGTTATCAGGGGGTGGTGCATTGCCTCATCCTCATCCTCGCCGGAAGTGCTTTCTCTGGTGTCCGTCTCTGTATATGGATCATTCTGTCTGGATATGTGAGTGTTGTGTGGGTTCTCTGCCCTCTGGGATTCCTGTGACCGTAGGATTCTCCTTCTTAAGCATCCAGTTCCTTTTGTGACATATGGCGTTGCTCCCTGTATACGTGTTCTTCAATGGCCCTGGCTTCTTTTTGTTTTCTGGTGTCCGGCTACTTTTTGGCTTGCCTCGTTTTGTATCTGGCTGGTCCGTTGGAGGTCCTCCGTTCTTCTCATGGTGGGGCGTTCTTCTATCCACTGCCAGGCATCTGCCGGTGTCTGAAAGAAGTGAGTCTTTCCCATGAAGATTACCTTTAATTTCGCAGGGAACAGAAGCATGTATTGGATTTTGTGTGCTGTGAGCTTTGCCTTAACGGAGTCATAGGTGCGCCTTTGTCTTTGGACCTCCCTGCTGTAGTCTGGGAAGATCATAATACGCGTGTTCTCATGTTTGATGTCCCCTAATTTTCTGGCCTCCCTAAGTATCAAATCTCTGTCCATAAAGTTCAGGAATCTCGCTATGATGGGTCTCGGTTGCGCGCCAGGCGAGGCCTTGCGGTTAGTGCTCTATGTGCTCGTTCAATCACGAAACAGGCAGAGAATTCGTCTGTTAGGAAGGTTTTTTTAAGCCAGGAATAAAGGAATTCCGGTGCATTCACCCCTTCAACGCCTTCTCTAAAGCCCACAAAGCGAAGGTTATTTCGTCTCGCTCTGTTTTCTGCATCATCAATGCGCCACTGAAGGTCTTTATTCGAGGCTTGCAGGTCAGCCCTTCCCTTACGGAGATCTTGTATCTTATCTTCAGCTTCACCAATTCTGGTTTCTGACTCCATGACTCTATCGGACAGGTTGCGGAGGTCCTGTCTCAGTAGTGTCACTTCTGAACCTACTTCCCCTATTTTTCCTTCCAGTGCCAATCTAGAGGCTTGAATTGCTTGAAGGAGGGTGTCCGTATCTGTGCGGCTCGGTGGTTGTTCCTCCGGGGGTGGGGTAATCACTTTGGTGTAGCGATCCATCTTCCCTTGTCTAGGGGGCTTAGGGTCCCTGCCCTTGCCCATTGTGGGAGGTGGGGTGATTGGGTCGTAGAGACGTTTACTTATGGTTATGGATCAGTAGCATACGCGACCCTTCTTTCGGGTTATTCCATACCCCCCTTTATGTTGCTGGATCCGGTGTTCTCAGCCCGGTGAAGCCTAAGCCTTTCTGGTGGGATTTATAAACCCCCAGCCATCAGCTTTGCAAGTTCGGGCGAGGGAGGAGGGGATCCCGGTGCCAGTCCGTGACCCTCTTATGCCCCTTTCCACCACAGGCCTATCTGGAGCCTGCATTCGCTATGGTGTTTCCGCTTAGAGGCTGCGCCGTATGTTTGCTACGCCCTCTGTTTGGGTTCACCAGTAATCGTACGGTTGTGTTTAGGTCATCCCCGACTGCCCCCGGGATTTTCGTTGGGCCGCACTGGTGCTGGAGGTTACCTGAATGTGGGCCTCCTCTCCATCATGTGGCCCAGACGATCGGGAGCTGCTATCCTTTCCCAGACCGATCGTGGGGAATGCAGGGGGGGGCGCTCCCTTGGATATCTTTGCCCCAGGGCCATGACACCCAGCAATCGCCTCGGGGAACTTTTCTTAAATCAGTAGGCTCTAGTTTCCCTTCGCGCAGTTACTATTTAACCGGCCATTTTTCCTGCTGTTCCCCCTATCCGGGCTCACCTATGATCGCTTAATGGGGCCGGGGTCTCTCGCAGATGCTTCCGGAGCCCCCGACCGGCCCTGCGGGTCCGACAGTTGTTCGGGCCTCAGGTCTCCTCCCTGCCGTGCTGGTCTCAGAGCCTAGATTCGTCACAATTCATAGGCCGTCAGGCATGCGGGGATCGCTTTATCGGTCACCTTCTTCTCGAGGCCGCAGGATCTGGCCGTGATCCGGGAGACTGTACCCCGGTACAGCCGGCCTTAGTGTTCCCCCTTCGCTTCACAGGATCCGTTTCAGAGTACCCCGTTGGTCAGCACCGGAGGGTATGCCGTCGGTAGGCCCCTCTCCCACAGCCCGGTGAGTGGAGTCATTCCTTCTGCGGCTAGTCTCAGTGTGTCAGGGTCAGCTTTGCATCGGCGTCACCAGCTCAGCGCCATTTTGGTCGGGTCTCGGCGGGGCTCTTCGATCGTCGTTTGCGCAGGGAGTAAGGCCTCCGACAGCCCCCAAACTGTGGTGCTAGAGGGTCCGTCGTGTCCCCGGTACAGGATCGTGCAATCGGGGCCCCAGGGCTGCCGGATAATGGTCGAATTTGAGCTTTCGACCGGAGCTCGGCGAAAGCACGTCTTAGTCAGCCATGTCGCTGGCCACGCCCAAAGCTCCCATATTGTCAAGCTAAAGCAGTATATTAGCGTGGAGAAGCTCAGCATAACTTCTGCAAGTTGTGAGCAAGACTGGGGACTAAAGGTCTGTCAGTCTCCAATACTGGGTGAGGGGACATCTCCCAAGAAAATCAAGAACACTGACCCTGGAGCACCAGCTTCTGCCTGACGCCTTGTGAGGAGAAGCTGATTGCGGCAAACACAAGGAGATGATGGACGGAGCGCTGAAACTTTTCAGACACTCACCCCCAGTCACAGATCTGGGTTGAATCCATCATCGTTCTTTAGCTCACTTCGCCACCCCAGTTCAGACACAGCTATATGCAAATCAGTCTTGACCCTGTGCCTCAAGGGAACAGTCCAGACCGAACTGCCAAGCCATGTCTTCCCTGGACCGGAAACAAGCATCCTGGGACCGGTTTCGGGCTAACAGCCCTCATCAGCCAGGCTAGCTTGAATCCAGTGGCAAAGTGAGCAAGGGACCCATGTCTGGGCATACCCTGCCAACTTAGGGCGAACAAAGCAAACACAAGGAGATGATGGACGGAGCGCTGAAACTTTTCAGACACTCACCCCCAGTCACAGATCTGGGTTGAATCCATCATCGTTCTTTAGCTCACTTCGCCACCCCAGTTCAGACACAGCTATATGCAAATCAGTCTTGACCCTGTGCCTCATGGGAACAGTCCAGACCGAACTGCCAAGCCATGTCTTCCCTGGACCGGAAACAAGCATCCTGGAACTGGTTTCTGGCTAACAGGAGAAGCAGATTACCTGGTGCGAGTGAGGACCAGTGGGGATCCTGCCGAGTGGATCCCGGGAAGCACAGTGTGAGATTATGGTCTGTTGGAATCAGTGGACCGATCGGGCTCTTCCTACCTGTTTGTGCTGTGACGACCCCTGCATACCGAGTGAGGGCCAGAGAAGATTCGACTGCTGCAATGATTGGACCGCCTGCCTTTGTGTGTTGACTGCAACCCTTAAATGCCAGGTGGGGGCCACAGAGAAGCTTAATGGCCGTTGCCCTCGTGCAGTGGTGTGGTGAAGAGAGGGTCATCGCCCTACGCAGAGTTGGCACCTGTAGCAGGACACCTCCATGAGTGCGTAGAGCACGACCCCTGTGTACCAGATGGGGCCGCGGAGGAAACAGAGGGTGGTTGCCTGTGAACAGTGTGTAACTGTGAACTCAGAGCTGCTACTCCGTCATCGCAACTCAAGTAGCACCCCAAGTCTGCCATCAGAGAACAGAGATACTTACCACAACAATGTTAAGTACAGTGGAGTTCCAGACCCCAAGCCTACCTCAACAAGACAACTCCTCATCACTAGCCACAGTTGGCCTTTACCCAGGACCGCTGAACTCTCCCGAGCCTTCCGTACCATCTCCAGCGGGAGCTGGTAAGACCAGTAACAGAGGGAATTCGCTCTGAGTGAAGCACCAAAGGTGCTGTGCCACTTGGACTTTGAATAGCCAAAGTCGGACTTCTAAGACTTCTCTAGCGGGGCTTAGCCTGGACGTTACCTCACATAAATGATGAATAACCCCCGTCTCTAGCTAGAAGAGCGCGACGTTAGTGCCCGTGCAGACAGTACCAGAATACAGACTTCATGGAGAGTATGCCATCATTTAATGTGCATCGCATTTTGCTGTGCGTGTGTATAAATACTACTTTTTTTTTTAAGTGAGGGGCATATTTATGACCCGGTTTGCGTCACGTTTGCACCATGCATTGTGGTAGATGCAAGACGCAAACCTTAAGTGCGATTTATGAAGCCACGCAAGGCCCTGACTGGCTCCATAATTCTGGAGTAAAGCAACGCAGCGCAAATCACTGCGTTGCCTTACTCTGCCCTGGGAAGGCGTTGCATGGGTGTTACCACGCAACTCCCATGGATTTGGACACATTCCCAGATTTACCAGAATCGATTAACCAGGGAAAGCGCCAAAAAGATATGCCTTCTCAGGAGAGGCGTTAGAAGTCGAAATATCTTTATTTCTCCTTGTTACTACTTCTTTCTATGTGTGCTGCATTCTGCAGCACACATAGGAAGAGGAATATGCCTCTCCGGATTGTTTTTATGCAGAAAGGTGCCCCTTCCTGCACAAAAACAATCCAGCATGCAACAGAGGCATCCTTAAACCACTGTGCCAGGGTGCCTGTGTTGTCGCTAGGCTGCCAAAAGAGCCCCCAGCACAGGAGAAAAGGCAGGAATGCACTGTATTGAGTTAAATACGGTGCATTCCTGCCCTTTCCCTGTCATGCAGTGCAGCAAGGAGACTTGCTGCGCTGCACAACAATTTTGTAAATCCACCCCTGTGTATTTGGCTGGAGCAGAACCAGCTGATTGACGCCTCCCAATCAGGCTTCTGCAGCAATCACAGCACCGAAACCGCCCAGATCGCAGCCACCAACGACATCCGAACACTCATCTACTGAGGAGAAACAGCAGGTCTGATCCTTCTCGACCTCTCGGCAGCCTTCGACACCGTATCCCACCACACACTGATCGAAAGACTCCACCGCATCGGAATCCAAGGGGACGCGCTCAGATGAATCACCTCCTTCCTCACCGGAAGAATCCAGAGGATCCACCTACCACCTTTCACCTCTGAATTCAAGGAGCTCACCTGTGGTGTCCCCCAGGGCTCAGTCCCATGCTCTTCAATGCATATATGGCCCACTGGTCAACACTGTCAGACCCACGGTCTCAACATAATTTCCTACGCAGACGACACCCAACTCATACTCTCACTGACCGACGACCCCACCATGACCTGAACCAACTTCCACAGATGCATGAGCAGCATCATCAGCTGGATGAACAACAACTGCCTGCAGCTAAACACAGACAAGACGGAAGTACTGATCTTTGGCAACAGCACCAACACATGGAAGGACTCCTGGGAGTCATCAGACCTAGGACCCACATCCACTCCCTCCAACCACACCAGAAACTTCGGAATCATCATTAACAAGCTCACCATGAACTCACAGATCAATGTCTCCTCTGCCTGCTACCCCTACACACGAGCTGCATCGTGACACAAGCCCTTATCACCTTCCGAATGAACTACGGTGACGCCCTCTACGTAGGAATCGCCGCACACCTCCTCCAGAGACTTCAGACCATATAGAAAGCCGCAGCCAGACTCCTCCTCATACTTCTCCGATGAACCCACATCACCCCACCTCAGGCAACTCCACTGGCTCCCCGTACAGAAGAGATGCCAATTCAAGCTGCTGACCCTCGCACACAGGGGTGTGGAATTTAATAAAATATCTACTTGTCCATGGGGCAGGTTGCTTCATAAATCTACTTGTCCTGTAACAAAATCCATTTACCCCTTTGGTGCCATGTGGTGCAGCGACAAATTATGGCAGCAATCTTATTATATAAGAGCTCTGATGTAGCCTCTCTGATTATGCCAGGGCTCATACCATAGTAGTGTCTGAATACCTGGAATCCCCTTATGTTGCCACGTTTCCGCAGATCTACATACTGGGGCTAAAGGTAGTAGTAAGCAATAGTTCCAGGGTTAGAATGCCTCTTTGAGTCTGTGCAAACCTACTAACTTGCATGTTTTAAGGGTTTTCAACAACTCTTCTCTAATCTTTTCCCATACTGAGAAATGTTGGAAATGTAATCCTGACAATGGCAGACGTAAACCTTCTTCCAGAGTTGGGAAAAAAGTAGTTGGAGGGATATAGAACTTGCAAACACTCAGATTTTCGCATGAGCAAATCTACACATGCAGATTTGTTCATGCTAAAATGCAGTTCACAAATATTTTCTAGGAGTACTATTTATTGGCCTACTTCTGTAAATTCTTGTGAATTCATGAAAGCCGCATAGCTGCACTTAATGCAAGGACATATACCACTTTTGAGACTTTCTTTAATTGGGCCCCTAATTTGGTCTGGCGTTGACTGTGACCTTTTGTGTTTATTAAAATTGTCTCTCTCTCTGTATCGGCTGGCTTCACTGTGAGTGATAGCATTCTGCTCTTTCACAAGGAGCATATTGGCACACAAAGTAGTTTTGTTCAGTGCCAGTAACTACTGTGTCAGTGGGTGCTTTCTGAGACCAAAAAGCAATTTTTGCATTTGCCAATTTTTGTTATAATGGTCAGGGCCCGGCAGCTCCCACACAATAACACACTGACAAAACTAAAAAGCTGACTGCCAATTTCAGACCTACTGGCTTTACCACTGCTTGTTTATTTTTGTTTCCCATAATATTGAAACTGGTTACACTGATATTCCATTATGAATATTTTTGTGAAATAATAGCATGCATCAACACATGTTACTAAATGATGCTGCAAAGAAATAGTACCTGAAATTTTACAGTAGTTTAGCAAAATGTTTTTTTTCCTGCTTTCATTTTTTTTATGATCATTTTATTTTGAAAGCAAAGAATCATCAATCTTGCTTTCAAGCTTATGCAAATATTTGCATCAAATCAGAGAGCATTCTGGGAGCTTTATACATAGCCTCATATTGCTAAACTTTGAAAACGTGTGTACATATTTTTATACTGGAACCACTGTCAGTAGTGCAGTAAGAGCTTACAACATTTACTTAGAGCGCTCACCCTAATGATAAAGGCTTTCAATTGATGAGCCATAAATACAAGTTTGAACAGCATTAACATATGGGCAAAAATATTACCTTAACTGCAGACAGTGCCCTTCTCTGATCAATAATGTGGTACGGCAAACTGGCAGCCAAAGGGTTTGTGCTGCAGGGGGTTGGGCCTACTTGTCCCATAGGAATTCCACATCCCTGCGCACACCAGGCTCTACACAACCAAGGACCCTCCTACATTAACCTTCACCTGAACTTCCACCAACCGTCGAAGACTACACTCTACCTCCCTCTCACTTGCTTATACTCCCTACATCTACCTCAGCAGAAGTGGAGGATGCTCCTTCTCCCACATCGTAGCAAAGACCTGGAACAACTTCCTCATGCAATTCCGAACCATCACGTTACTCCCGGAATTCCAAATAGCCCCATGACCTGGCTGTTCGAATAAGCCTCCGGGACCTGCAAGCGCCTAGATGCTCTATCAGGTGATTAGCCGCGCTATGCAAGTCCTGATTGATTCATTTATTTATTGAGGTTGCTAGACGTACGTTGAGCTGTGAGCCTGTGTACTCCTTGCATCTACCTTCTCGCCGAGAAGACTTGGACTCCTCGACTCACACTAATACTGAGAGTCAAGTGCTGAAGGGTACTTTGCCCAGTTACTCAGAGCCCATAGTAGGCAGGGCAGCAGGGCATAAGGAGTGAAAGGCCTCAACCACCACGGTTGGACCCAGTAACTCCTGCTTGCCCCATGGTCCTCTGAAACAGTAGCTAAAATAATCTCAGCAATTTTTCATCAAAAGTTAAGCCCAATATTAACTTTATTTGGTATGGCTGAAGAAGAAAATGAAATGACATATGTAAAGAAAGATAAAATGCTACTATTCTATTTAATGCTCTTGGCGAGATATGAAGTTTGTATAAGATGGAAATAACCAGCCCCCCTGGTTTGGAAAATTGGTTGAGGGCAACGAAGTGTACTTATCATTTAGATAAACAATCCTTAGAAGTAAAATGATTGAAAGTCTGGAACAAATTTGAGAAATGGCTGGATCTATGAGAAGTTAAAATATTGAACATCCTATAATTACACCAGATTATTCTCTTGAATTACATTAATGCGGTCCTATATGAGAATCCCACTAGGGTTGTCATCAGCATGGACTGCAAAATAGTGGCTGTGTCTGCGAAGATACTATGAAAGCAATATGTGGGTTTTTTTCAGATGATATGAGGAAAAACATTTTGTGGAAGGGGGCTGGCCATAACCGGGCACACATATATTTTCAGATATGTAAAGAGGTAACATTAATGCCAAGAGGGCAAGATATTTAATAAAGACTGCTTCAGCAAGAGAGTTAGTGGATTGATTTTGCACCAAACAAAGTCTGATGATCTGAATGATAAACAAAATTCCTTTTGTTTCCTTTAAATGATCATCTCAAAAATGTAGATAGTGAGGTTAGAACTTATAAACTACAATAGAAATGGAAACACTCATTAGCAATGCCAAATTATCATGCCTTTGTGACCCATTTGCTTTCCCAATGCTTTTTGCCCACGCTGTATAGCATCGTCAAAAGAATTTTAAAAATGTGATGGGGTGACATGCGCATGAGCGTGTACATGTTATGATGTCATTCAGCTGCGTCCATTTAGTATGCATGCTCATGCGTCACCAGGCACACGTGCCTATTGAATGGCACAGGTGCCATTTTATTTCTTTTTGTATTTACTGATCCAAGATGGCAGGCATCATTTGGAGCAGAAAAATTTAAATAGAACAGTTTTCACTTGCTTAAATGCGCATTTCTGATAGCAGAGCGGCCTGGCAGGAAATGTGAGCTCCAGGGCCATTCTCAGAAATGCAAAAAAATTATTATACTGAGTATCGTGATGGGTGGAGGAATCTCTGCAATCTAAAATATGGGAAGGACATTCCTGGAAAAAAGTCTGTCAGCGTCAGTAAACCTCAAGACCTTGGCAAGAGAGAAGACAATTTTGTCCTGGAAATTCTTCAGTTTGCGAACTAGCTAGACATCCATCAGTTTCTCCCAGGCATATCTCCCCAGCTATAATTCTTACCAAGAGAACTGGTCATACTGCTCAAACCCTAAAAATGATCAAATGGGGTCCCCAGAGGGATCTATTTTGTCCCTGTCTGTAATATCTATTTTCACTTTTTGCATCACTTTTATTCAATTATGAGACATATTTTACATGTATGCAGTTGACACATAACTGACAAGCAAACTTTCAGGTGTTTTCAGCGAGTTTGAGGCTTGTGATTCCTGATGAGTTATCTCAGCTTATAATTTTATCTCCCCTCTCAGAGTGTGAGGTCTGCCCACCTCCAACTACCTATGGAGCTAAACAAAATTTGTTAGCCAGTACGTAAGTTATTTGTTAGTTTTGAACCTCATTATATGTTACACATGTCAGACCTTTGGTTATACTGGCACTAAGACCTCTGCCCAAGCACTATAGGAGATCCGCAAAAATCACTAGTATACCTACATGGGTCGCCAAATAACGTATAGTTTCTTACCTGTCGGTACAGTTTTGCAGCTTGAAGAATTTTCTGGATTCACTATGCTGTGCTTTAATCCGCCATCTAGTGGTTGGGTCCGGAATTGTAGTATTTCTTCTTTTATTTTTTTTCGTGACTGGTTGGCGTCGACATACCACCATTTGGTGTTCTTCTGTGACGTGGACGTGCTTCCTCCGGAAGCTCCCACCTTTGGTCGCCATCTTTGGATTCTTTTTTTTTTTTTTTTTCTTCTCTTTTGTCGTTCTTTCTTGTTTCATTTATTTCTTCCTTCCGTCTCATCTTTCTGGCGGAGGAGGGTGGGTTCGCTAGTGAATCCAGAAAATTCTTCAAGCTGCAAAACTACACCGACAGGTAAGAAACTATACGTTTTGCAGCGTGAATCTTTTCTGGATTCACTATGCTGTGCATGGACTTTGTAGCGGTTTGCTAGTCTTTTGGTGATTGGGTGGAAGATGAGCGTTGGTTTGTGAATATATGTTGTAAGACCTTTTGTCCTACTTGTGCTTCTTTATTCATTTGAATATCCACGCAGTAGTGCTTTGTGAACGTGTGCACTGAAGATCATGTTGCTGCTTGGCAAATGTCTTGAACAGGCGTATTTGCTAGAAAAGCTAATGCTGCTCCTTTCTTCCTTGTTGAGTGAGCGTGCGGTGCTCCTTGTAATGTCTGACCTGCCTGCTTGTGGCACAACTGTATGGCTTGTGCATTCCATCTTGCAATGGTATTCTTTGTGAATGGTTGTCCAAGAAAACTGTTGGCAAATGAAACAAAGAATTGCTTTGTTTTCCTGTATTCTTTGGTTCTTTCTATGTAGTACATGACTGCCCTTCTGGCGCCCAGGGTGTGTAATGCCCTTTCTGCTTGCGTCTTTGGAAAAAAACTTGGTTTTTGTATTGTTTGGTTTATGTGGAACTTTGATACCACCTTTGGCATAAATTGTGGATCAGTTCTCATGATGATTCTGTCATTATGTATTTGGAAGTAGGGCTCTTGCAGCGTTAGAGCTTGCAATTCACTTACTCTACATAGTGATGTAATTGCAACTAAAAACGCAGTTTTTAGCGTGAGCATTTGTAGCGTTGCTTTGTGGATTGGTTCGAATGGTGCCTTCATCATTTGAGCTAGTACTACATTGAGATTCCATGCAGGTGGTGGCATCCTTTTTGGAGGTGCTATTCTTTTTGCTTCTTCTAGGAATCTTTTGACCACATGGGATGTGAAGAAACTCTTTCCTGTTTCTCCCCTTGTGTACACTACGATTGCTGCTAAGTGTACCCTTATAGATGTGTAGCTCAGTTTATTCTGTAGTAAATATGTTAAGTATTTTAGTACTGTTGATTCTCTTGTGATCCTTCTTGAAAGTTTTTCTCTAAGGCACCATTGAGAGAATCTTTTCCATTTGGCTGTGTAACACTTCCTTGCTGTAAGTCTCCTCGCTTCTCTGAGTATTGCCATTGTGCTCTCTGGTAGTCTGAGGTGAGCAAATTCTAAGTCCTCAGGTTCCATGCTGCCAGGCTTAGGCTCTCTGGTTCTGGGTGTAGCACCTTTCCGTTCTGCATTGTTAAGAGGTCCTTTCTGTTGGGGAACTTGTGCATTACCCCTTGAGTCATCTCCATTATCTGTGAGAACCAGGTTTGTCTGGGCCACTGAGGTGCTAGGAGTATTAATGTCATGTGGCTTATCCTGCACTTGTTGAGTACCCTGTGTAGCAGTGGTATCGGGGGAAAAGCGTAAGCAAATGTCCCTGACCAGTCTATCCATAGCGCATTCCCTAGGGACTGTTTGCACGGTTGCCTGGATGCGAAGTGTTGGCATTTTGGGGTGTTGCAAATAGGTCGGTTTGCGGAGTTCCCCATTTTTTGAATATCTTTAGGATTTCTGATTGATTCATTTCCCATTTGTGGGATGCTGATGCTTGCCTGCTCAGCCTGTATCCTTCTACATTGTCCTTCCCTGGAAGATGTATTGCTAGTAAGTCTATTTTCCTTGGGATTGCCCATCTCCATAGTTCTTGGGCTAGGGTTGATAGTGTTATTGATTGTGTTCCTCCTTGTTTGTTGATGTAAAACATGGTAGTTGTATTGTCCGTTTGGATTAACACCCTCTTCCCGTAAAGCTCTTTCTGAAAGGCTTTTAAGGCTAGGAACACTGTTTTTAACTCCAGGAAGTTGATGTGTTTTATCGCATCCTGTTGTGTCCACAACCCCTTTACTTTGAGCTTGTTCATGTGCGCTCCCCACCCTAGCTGGGAAGCATCTGTTGTAATGGTCACTGTTGGAGTTTATTGTGTGAGAAGTCTCCCCTGTGCTATGTTCTTTCTGTTCCACCATGCCATCTCTTGATGAACTGTTTGCGTGACAACCACTAGATCCTCCCAACTCCCTGTTGCCTGTGACCATTGCTGTTGAATCCATTCCTGGAATGGTCTTGTGTAGTCGAATGTTTGGGACTAGATGAATGCATGAAGCCATCATCCCTAGCAGTTTGCCCACTGTCCTCACTGTCAGAGCTTGCCCCTTGTGGTATAGATGTGTCTCCTTCAGTATCGCTAATGTTCTCTTCGTGCTTGGAAATACCTTTCCTAGTATTGTGTTGATTTCTGCCCCTAAGAATATCTTTACTTGTTCTGGTTCTATTGACGATTTTTCCCAGTGTATTGAGAAACCGAGTTGGAACAATGTCTCTATGACTTTCTGTATGTGTTCTTTGCAAAGATTGTTTGAGCTTGCTCTTACTAACCAGTCGTCTAGGTATGGATAAAAATGAATCCCTTGCCTTCTTAGGTGGGCCGCTACTGCTGCTAGACATTTTGTGAAGACTCTTGGTGCTGATTTCAGTCCGAATGCTAGCACCGTGAATTGGTAGTGTGTTTTGTTGAACACAAATCTCAATAGGCCTTTGTGTCTGCTGTTCATGGGGATGTGCAAGTAAGCGTCCTTTAAGTCTATAGTTGCCATGTAGTCCCCCTCCTGTATCTGAGGTATTACTTCTTGTAAGGTCGTCATTTTGAATTTTTGAGTCTTTATGAATTTGTTTAGGAACCTTAAGTCTAGTATTGGTCGTAAGGTTCCATCCACCTTTGGTATGAGGAAGTACGTGGAATACACGCCTTTGTTCCTTTCCTTGTATGGTACCTTCTCTATGGCATTTTTGTTCAGAAGCTCTTGTGCTTCTTCGTGCAAATGAGATAGTTCTTTTGCTGAATGAACCTTGTTGTTTGGTCTTTTGCTTGGAGGTTGTTTTGCAAGTTCTATGCAGTATCCGTATTGTATTATGTTTAATATCCATTTGTCTGATGTTATTTTCTTCCACTCCTGGAAGAAGTTTCTTATCCTGCCTCCCACTGGTGTTATATGTTGGAGGAATTGTTTGTTCTTTGGGACATGTTCTTTTGTTATGTATGTCTGTTGTTGCACCCTCTGAGATTTTGTTTGAGTGTGCGTAAACCTTGCAGTGAAGTCACTTGGAGGTGGGTTGCTGTCCCCCTCTGTCGTGAGCACTCAGCGGGGGCTGGGGGTGAAAGGGTTAATAACATCCACATATAGGGCTCCCTTCCCCTGTGCGTATGATGCTGTGTCTGGTGGGAGAATGGCGCCACCATCAGGCAGTTGGCGCCCAGTAAACCACAAGTCCCAGAATCCCTTGGGACGCATGGCAGGAATGAGGATCAGACGTCGCCTGGACGTCCGGTACTATAAAGCCCCTCCCCTTCCTGGGGTCGGGGCTTGACAATCTTGCATTGCTTCCTGGCCGGAGTTCCTGTTTACGACGAGGGTTTCTTCGTCTACTTTTAGAAGCGTGGACATTACTGACGGGCGTACTTGCACCTGACAGATTCATCCAGCTTCACCGGAGTTTCTCGTCTCTCGCCGCCATTTCCAGAACCCTGTAAGGTATTGTAAAGCCTGAAGCCGGGAGTGAAGCGCAGGAGCACTCCTCCCGCATCCGTGACATTTGTGGAGTTTCCCTGACTCCGTTGTTCATGCAGCGGGAGTATGTGGGCGGTTTGTGTAGTATTTCTACGCTGTGTTCTTAACAGCGAATGGGTGCAGTTCAAGCTGTGAAAACAACAGCCTGAGTTTGGTGTTACTGGCGTTTGATATAAGAGGTGAAGGAACCTTGCAGTGGCACTCCTTCCTACTCGGCACTACTTTTGAATATCTGGATTCTGACAATGTTACAAGATGATGATGTCTATGCACTGGTAGTGTAAACCTGGTCGTGACATTTGTCCCTATATGCCATTGCCCTTTGTTTACCAGACTACCCACAGTACCTAACCTTCCAGTGTTTCTCTATTGGATTATCGGATCTTGTTGCGTTTTGAGCGTATTGTTGCAGAGTGTTTGTGAGTATATCAAAACAGTCATGTGTTTTGTAGTGTTGGTATGCTTGCTACTCTAAGTGCTACTTCTCACACATCTCTCTTCTCTTTCATACGCAGTACTTACCGGTGGGGTGGCTTCTGAAGACATACCGCAATCCTAGACCAGACTTGGATAATAGAAGACACCAACCTAGCAACATCGTTTGTTATTTTATCCACTTCCCTTTTCCCCGGAGTGTTTCCTCGCATAGAGGTGTATCATTACGCTGTGGGAGATTGCATTCAGGGGAGTAGGGGGGCTCCTCTGCAATCCTTCGTCCCTGCAGGTGGAATTGAAAGGTCAGTGGCATTACTTGTTTTTGCGCTGCTGACAGATCCTGACACCCTCTTTGCAGTTGGCCTCTTCCTCGAGGGCGTCCTCGAAAGGATTGTCTTCCGTGCTGGTATTGCCAACCTTGTTGATGTTGGCCCTGGCTTCCTCCTTGGGAACCTTGCTGAAAAGTTTGGTGTGAGGCTACAGGCTGGTGGTTACCCCTGCCTGCTGGTCTCCGTGATGGTGCCCCCCTACGCATGCCTCTGAATTGTAGTGCCCCCATGGACCTTGCAGTCTCATTCTCTTTCTTTAATTGATTTAATTTGTCGTCTACAGCTGTTCCGAATAGTTGTTCACCATTGAACGGGGTGTTTAAAATGTTATTTTGTACCTCTGGTTTGAAACCTGAAATTCTTAGCCATGCGTGCCTCCTCTCAGTGACCCCGATCATCATCTGTCTGCTAGATGTTTCTGCTGCATCTAGGGCTGATTTTAAACATGTGTTCGCCATGTTCTTCCCTTCTTCCACTGAGTGGCTTGCCCTTCTTTGGAATTGGTCTGGCAGATGTTTTAGTAGTTCACCTACTTCCTCCCAGTGCTGATATGCATGTCTATTGATTAATGCATTCGAATTTGCGATGCGCCACTGAATTGCAGCACTTCGTACCACCTTTCTTCCCATGAGATCCATTCTCTTGCTCTCCTTGTCTGGTGGTGGCCCCACATTAGTGGGTACATTAGCTCTCTTCCTAGCCGTGGAAGTTATCATAGAATCAGCTGGCACTGAACCCCTGATATACATAGGATCCTTAGAGGAATGTTTGTATTTTTTCCCACCCCTTGGTGTTACAGCCTTGCATGTAGCAAGTTCTTTAAAGGCTTCCTTACCCTGGTCCAGCACACTTGGTAGCATGGGAAGAAATTAACTCCTTGTTTGTGTAGGCAGCAAGGTCTCTAGGAGAAAACAGGATTGCGGTTTTTCCTCCTCTAACTGCACTCCATAAGTGTCTGCAGCCTTCTTTATCACCTGATTGTACATCCCAATGTCATCTAGTGGTGAGGGCCTCGAGGGGTATGAGTCTACCCCTTCTTCTGGTGATTTGAGGTCAAGATCTTACTACTGCATGTCTTGCGCCTCAGAGGTCGTCGAACCGTGATATGTTTACTCCTCTTCCTCTCCTTCGACCTCGAAGTAGTACTCTTCTTCCTCCTCTTCCTCGACCGGTTCTGGTGTTGTAGGCAGCTCTAGTTCTTCAAAGTCTTTTTCGGTCGAAATTTTCGGCGGAATTTTGAATCGTTTCATTTTCTCGTCTAAATCCTTCTTGCGTTGCAAGATACTCGCCATTTCGGCTTCGAGCCTTTTCTTTTCCATCTCAGACGCTTGTGTTTCGGCGTCGAGATTTTCTGCCTTTCGCTTGGAGCTTGTCGACGTCGAAGCTGGTTTAACCCTTTCTTTTTTCGACGTCGAAGAGTCTTTTTCGTGACTGCTCTTCGACGACTTTGTCTTTTCTAGGGTTTTCGCCGCCTGGGAGTCCTTTTTCAAGGAACCGTCGGACTGTTTGTCCTTGGGCGCACTTGCGGTCGAATGTTTCGACGCCAATGCTCCTTTCGAGGACTTGGAGTCACTCTTTCGTGGGTCGGCTGACTGGGGGTCGATGCTTCTCTTACCTCCTTCGGAGTTTTCTTTTCGACCTCGACGACAGGGACGTGCGCGTCCTCTTCGTCTTCAGGACCTTTGGCGACGCTGTCCTCTTCTTCGCTGGAGAGGCCCAGGTCTCGAAGCGACGGAGGTGGTCCTTGACCCTGCATGCTGTAATATGCTCTTCTCTGCCTCTCTCTCACCCTTAAAGTCTTCGGGGTGAACGCCGAGCATGCGTTGCAATCTTCGCTTCGGTGGTCTAGCGGCAGGCAAAGGTTACAGACCGGATGCGGATCCTTCTGTGCGTACTTGTGGTGACAATTGTCGCAGAACTGGAATGGTGTCTTGTCCATTACCACGCACAGGGAGCCCCCTGTATGCGCATTCTCCATCGGACGTCGAAGCTTCGGTCTTTTTCCTCTTCGCTGTGTCCCGGTTCACCGACTCGAAGGCCGGTACGTCGATAAAGTTCTTTTCTTGGTATTCTTGTTATTTTTCGTCGATTCTTCTCTCCAAATTTCTGGAGCTCCTTCCGTATCAATCCAGACCCAACGGCGGAAAAAAAGAATCTGAAGATGGCGACCAAAGGTGGGAGCTTCCGGAGGAAGCACGTTGACGTCACAGAAGGACACCAAATGGTGGTATGTCGACGCCCACCAGCCACGAAAAAGAATAAATACTACACTTCCGGACCCAACCACTAGATGGCGGAATAATGCACAGCATAGTGAATCCAGAAAAGATTCACGCTGCAAAACAGGTGGTTACCTGCATGGACTTTTTAGGAGATCAGAAAAAATCACTAGTATACCTACATGGGTCGCCAAATAAGAGATGGTTGAGTGCATGTACTTTTATGGGTACCATATATGTTTCACAAGGGCACCGGACATGCCCTTCAAGGTTTTAAGAAATGGATATTTGAATATGCATGAGTTTGAATCACATTCTGGGTGCAACTGCAAATGGCATCATGTGGTTGTTGGTGTGCAGTGATCAAAGCATGTCTCATGGCATAACTTCTAAGATGTGTGCAAAATTAACATTTTAGTCTCTTCTTAACCCTACAGATATTGACCAGAGGGAAATCCCCAGTACAATTTGTAAGTGTGGTATGCGTGCAACAAAATTAGTGCAGACTAAAGATACCAACTCCAAATAGGAGAGAACTCTTTAAACAAAAAGATAAGAGGGATCATACATTTTGGTCCTAAAGAAAGCCAACTGACCTGTACAGGCAACGATTTGGCTGAAACATCTAGACCCAGAGATGCTGGAGATAATACATTCCTCCAAGAGCATCAAAAACTGCTTTTAAATTTACCAGGAAAACCTTTTTGAACGAAAATTATTTGAAACCCTTTGTAAAGGAACCCACTGGGTAATAATTTTAAACCTGCATTCCTCTGAGAAGTGGAAAGTGCGCTCTTGGAGACCAAGGTGGAGCCTGCCCAGTTACACTAGGTAGCTGGGTGAGGACTTAAGGATGAAGCATGCTGGCAGTTATCTTGTCTATATATATAATATCGCTAATTTATTTACCAATCTAATCTTAAAACAATAACATCATACTAGGGTCAGCAATCCATCCTTTGCAGCCGGTTAACTTGTGTGTCTTGTTATAGCCCTGGACCTTTCTAGTAGAGCAAAGTAAATGCTTTCATGTCCAGTTTAGCTGGCAAATGAAGTTCGTGAGCACATACCCACTAAATCACTATCTGTATAAAGTCTTCTGCAATTTGGTAGCTCCCATTCTTACTAGAGTATTCAATGCGATCACAAGCTCCGAGACACTAAGGAGGCGGTTGTCGTGGTTATAGCAAAACCTGGGAAGGACAAAAGACTATGCGGGTCTTACAGACCTATTTTGCTTTTAAATGTAGATGCTAAGCTTTTTACAAGGATCTTGGCGGCCCGCTTCGCCCCAAATATGCCTGGATTAGTTGACCCGGATCAATCTGGTTTATCCCAGGTAGACAGTGCCCAGATAACACAAAGCGCACCCTCCATCTTATATATAAGGCAGCCCGCTCCCAATGAGAGGCGATGCTCCTCTCAATCAACACGGAGAAGGCATTTGACTGTGTTCACTGGCCTTATTTGGAAGCGGTGCTGGCAAGGTAAGGATTTGGGGATCGATTTCAAGCATGGGTACTGAGTGGGTATGGAGGACCAAGGGCCACGGTCAGGGTGAATGACGGGGGCTCTCGGAGCTTTCCCATCGAACGAGGCACACGGCAGGGTTATCCCTTGTCCCCGCTTTTATTCACGCTCTATATGGAGCCATTTGCGCAGTGGGTTCGGGACAGCCCACTCATCACTGGCATGAGATTTGGAGGCGAGGAACACCTCATTACATTGTACGCATATGATGTAATTAGGTCCCTGCGGGACCCCCGGGAGGCCCTACTGGCGTTCCTGAGAGAGATGGAAAGGTTTGGGGCAGTCTCGGGATTTAAGATAAACCTCAAAAAAATCACAGGCATTAAAGCCTAACAGTGATGCGTGCCACAAAGGAATTTCTTGCGCAAACTCTCTCCATTAGATGGCAGCGGAGCCTATCCTACCTAGGAATACACCTCGCCCGACCATATCAGAAGTGGAAGAGGTTAACTATAGAAATTTAGTTAATAAGATCTGGACGAATCTAGTGAAATGGCGTGCCTACCCTTTGTCTTGGTCGAATTGCCGCATTGAAGATGGTGGTCCTCCTCAGAGTTCTCTATATTTTTCTGACCCTGCCATTATGGCACCCGCCTGGGATGCTTCAGTCCATACAGAGTGCCTTTCAAAATTTTGTGTGGGACGGCCGACGCTCCCGAATGCGTCAGGAGCTTTGCTGGCAGACTCCAGTGGAGGGAGGCTTAGGCATCCTGTGCATCCTCAGATATTTCAGGGCCGCACAGATTAGGTATATGGTGGAGTGGTCGCGCCCGGAATCTAAAAAGAAATGGCTCTTTATGGCTAGAGCATTAGCTGGCACGTCCCTGTGGAAAATTCCGTTTCTGGGCAGATCGCACAGACCTCCCAGTCTCCACCTGTCAGCAATCACTTCACCTACTCCTGGGATGCACTGGTCAAAACAAACGGTCTTTCGTCGTTTCCCTCCCCCTTACACCGGTAGTTGGGAATCCAGACTTTACCCCGGGTCTAAAGGAGGTGACATTCCGGAAGTAGTTGAAGCCCGGATGTAGGTGGGTGGGTCACTTCTTTGATGAAGATGGCCCTATTCCATTCAGCACCCTGAGGGCAGACAATGCCATTCCGGAAAGTGAAAGATTCCGATACACACATATTAGATAGGATAGGATAGGATATGGTTTTTTAAAGCGCTCGAATGCCGAGGCGTCTTGGCGCTGAGAGGTGAGATAGAGGGACTGCAACAACTATATCAGGCCTTAGATTGGGGGAACAGCCAGGTTTTTAGCAATTTCCTAAACTGCAGCCTATTCGATAGTAATCTCATGTTAATAGGCAGCTGGTTCCACAACTTGGCTGCACAGTATGATAGATTTCTGCCTCCCCATCTTACTCTGTGAATTTGAGATACAGATGAGACCCGTATTTGTAGATCTAAGGTTTCTCATGGGAGTATACCATGAGAAAAATTTCCGAAAATCAGCTGTCTCTCCGCCATACAGTGCCTTATGAACCAGGCATAAGGCCTTGAATTCTACCCGTTGCTGAATCGGGAGCCAGTGTAGTGACCTGATGGCCGCAGAGGTGGAATGGCCTTTGGGAATGTGTAATAATAAATGAGCCGCCGCATTTTGTATTGACTGTAATTTTGCCCTCTGCGCCTTATCAATGCCTATAAAAAGCACATTGCAGTAATCTATCCTCGAGAGAATGAGGGCCACTATCACCGTTTTCCTTACTTCCTGCGGGATAAAGGGGAAAATCTTCCGGAGAAGCTTCAATACAAAGAAGCAGGAAGAAGTCACACGGTTAATCTGGGCCGCAAAATTAAGTTGGTCATCGAAGATGACCCCCAGATTCCTAACTTTATCAGATGGAACGGGACATTCACCCGCCTCTGTCGGCCACCAGGTTTTATTCCACAGAGATGGACCGTTGCCAAACTCCATCACCTCCGTTTTGTCCGTATTAATCTTAAGGTAGTTATAACTCATCCAGCTCATGATGTGAGTCAGACAAGCGTGGAAGCTAACGGCAGTGGACTCAGACTGTTTAGATACAGAGATGACAATCTGTGAGTCGTCCGCATACGAAACCAGAGAGAACCCATGGTCTCTGATGAGTCTGGCAAGTGGAGTGACTTATATATTAATCAGGGTCGGCGACAATGGAGAACCCTGCGGCACTCCACATGGGAGGACGAAAGACTGATTGCAGATTTTCCCAATGTATAGTCTGTTCCCTGGAGGCCAGAAAAGAGGAGAGAAGGGACAGAGCCAGCTCCCCAATCCCCACTGCCTTCAGCCGCTGCACTGGGCACTGGACACTGGGTGATGCAGCCAGAGGTTAAAGAAGCAGCCCAGCGTCAGCTGACGAAATGTGAGCGGTGGCTTCTAAGTAAAGATTCAGACCAGCACTTGGTATCAAAATTATATAAGCTACTCTCAGAAGTAGTCTCAGATGGGAAGTCTCCAGCTCAAATGGGTTGGGAACGGGAACTTGGGCGGGAACTCTCCCTTCAGGAATGGCGGGATATATATTATCAGGCGAGACACACAGCGACCAATACATCTAGCATAGAAACCGAGACAAAAATTGCCACATATTGGTACTTCACGCCAGATCGCCTCCATAAAGGGAATCCGGCACAGAGCGAGAAGAATTGGAGATGTTGGGATGCCACTGGGACACTTACACATATATTATGGGAGTGCTCTAAATTAACACGCTTCTGGGATGAACTCCTGGGTGAGATCGATCTTCACTTCAATACTCAAGTCCCTCGATTCCCGGCGTATGTAGTGCTGGACCTACCCAACCCATTGACATACCCCCTAAAATCCAGACGAGGTAGATATATGGCTCTGGCACTTGGGGCGGCTCACCAAACGATCCTGGTCCTATTGGGCACTGATAGGACTCCGACCAGATTGGGGTGGCTCCATCGTATTTGGCATTTGATGGGGATGGAAAGGTTATCTTTGACACTGAGAGACCAGGGGGATACCTTCAGAAAGGTCTGGCGTCCATTTACCACCCTTCTATCCCAGGAATTTACAGAGCTTACCTGCCCTAAATATCTAAAATTACTGCGACTGACTGAAGATTAGAACTGTTTACTTCCATGAACATGGTGATCAATCCAGATACCTGCCAATAGCTGTGTATTAGTTTATGGGCACCCGAGGGGAGGGACGGCGGGTTGGGGAGGAGAGTTAGGGGCATGTTTTCAAGTTTTCATTTTTTGTTTTGTTATAAGTTGCATAGATGGATGACATAGGCGGAATGTTGACGCTAAGTTGGTGAATATGTAAACTGCAATATGTCTTGCGTTGCAACAATAAAAACAAATTTTAAACTAAATCACTATCTGATATCACCCGTTTTCAAGACACAGCACACGCATTTCCTTCTGTTCGATGAGTAATGAACCCAGGTGTACATGTCCCTCTTTTCATTTGATCCCATGCGCCTTTCGTATTAAGTACTAAAGTATTTATTTAAGGCACTCACTCCTGTTATTCCCAGGGCAGCCTTTGAGTCTACATTATAATCCTGTTTGGCTACTATCTGCTGGTGCATGTCAACAAGCTGCTCAAAATTAAACGCATTTAAAAGAGAGGTTTAATGACTAACAGAGAATTCCCTTCATGCAGTGGCTCCATCTGGAAGTCTTTGATGGATTTTTGCCCCACTCATTTTCAGCACGTGAATTATCCAGGGCTGACCAGTGACAACATGCAGCCCCTGGATAAACAGATTGCAAAAGCCAGCAGCCCCTGTTGCACCACATAAGACACTATGTAGAAAATTGCCTTATTAGCCTCTCCATCAACATGGGAGAGTAGTGAATGCACTTATCTAGTCTTTAAACAACGGAAACAACATTTACCTGGCAGCCACAGAAAGGACAACAGCTCACTCACAATCAGTGCAGAAAGAGACAGCTAAACTTACAGGAGGACCGCATAAGTGTGATTTGTGTATCAAACACAACAAAGCCCATCACTGCTTACAAACTACGAAAAAAATATTTTAAATCTCTTGTTATTGTCAATATGACTTTTCCCTCAACTCACCTTTTATCTTGGCTTCTAAATTCAAGAGGTAATTCCCTTCACACTCGATGAGATCATTACACTAGGGGATACTAGCAGCCTCCCACCACATATGTAGAAATAAAGGACAGAGCTTTCTCTAGAGCTACAGATAAGCTATGGAACAGTGTGCACCCTAAATTTGAAAAAGATGCCAGTGGGGGCGGCGAGCTGTCGATCATATCCCCGGAGACACGAGCGAGGCTTGGAGAGGAGTGCCTCACTATTCCTGAAGACGTTACAAGGCCTTGGCGCTCTGGGTTGGAGCTCATGCCCGACTCCTTGCTGTGCAGGCCCCGGTCTGGTGGCACTGTGTGTGGGGAGACAGCAATCCGCACTCGCGCCTAGACTGGCTGAGGTTGGGCGTGTGGACAGAGCTTTCTCTAGAGCTACAGATAAGCTATGGAACAGTGTGCACCCTAAATTTGAAAAAGATGCCAGTGGGGGCGGCGAGCTGTCGATCATAGCCCCGGAGACACGAGCGAGGCTTGGAGAGGAGTGCCTCACTATTCCTGAAGACGTTACAAGGCCTTGGCGCTCTGGGTTGGAGCTCATGCCCGACTCCTTGCTGTGCAGGCCCCGGTCTGGTGGCACTGTGTGTGGGGAGACAGCAATCCGCACTCGCGCCTAGACTGGCTGAGGTTGGGCGTGTGGCCTAATATGCGATTGACCGGTGGGCTGTGGGCCAGTGATCGCCCTGACGGGCGCTGACTGAAGATGCGGAGTTCCAGAGCTTTGAGGGCAGCCGCTGAGATGGGTGCGGCTCGTGGCATGGTGGGCTGAGCAGAGGTAGCCGAATTACCGAGCATCGAGAGGTGACTGCTGCCTGCTTGCCTCTCGTACCAGTTCGCCGACCTGGGGTCCTCCCGGAGGTCGGCTCCGCCCTAGGCCACGAGGCGCGCGGACCGGGGGTGGCGGGACCCCCTTTGCTACCACCTGTTGGGCCCTCTGCTTGAGCGGGAGTGACTGAGCATGCCTGGGGCCGGTTCTGGCCTAGGCCGCGAGCCTTAGAGGTGGAAGAGGAGCACTGCCCGTCTTCTACCTGGCAGCTGGAGGCCTCCCCCTTCTCTGGTGCGGCGGCAGCTGTGCGGGCCCAGGTCTTGGAGGCATCTCCTGGCTCTTACCTGCGGGAAGGAGCTTTCCCCCCTCCACCCCTTCTCTCCATCACAAGACTTCGCGGCTGAGCGGGCCCGGACCGGACCTAGGCCCCGTGGGGCGCGGTGGGAGCCCGCTGGGAGCCTCTGTAGGGCGGTGGGAGCCCGCGGACCTGGGGGTCGGCTCGGACCCAGGTCGGGAGTTGCGTGGAAGTGGGCAGCACAGTGCCCGCACACCATTCCTCTGCGAGGGGGGCCTCCTCCTCCCGCTTTTTATTCCCCCCCCCACCTGTGTACTAATAGCCACAGTGCCCTGGGGAGCCCTGATGTGCCTAGAACACGTTGCACAGGCATGGCAGTGAGTGGGGTAAATACCTGCGGAATAGAACTTGGCTTTGCGGGGGTGGACCTTAACAACATTAGATTGGGCCTGGTGGTGACCTCTGTGCCCACTGCTCACATACATTTGGTGTAAAGCACAGGAACCCCGCCCCAATAGCGCCTGTTGGAGCAGTCACTCCCTGGATAGCGACGTAGAGGCTTCACACTGCAACCAGTCGGAGTAAGTCTGGGAGGCCTGTGCCCCGGTGTAGAGAAAAAGTGGAGCTAGTGCAGAAAATATAACAGATTGGGGAGGGGTGGGGCGAGGGCTGGGGGGGATGTTCGTAAGAGGAAGCGCTAGCCATATACTTGGGCGCCTGGAAAAGGCGGCTGTGGCCTATTGCTGCCCAGCGTTGTCCCACAGGAGCGCCTAGTTACTGGTGGGAGGGCTGGTGAGATGCATCAGAGGAGGTCTGTTGGTCCTGCGTGTTGGGGACACGTGGGTGACATATCGAGCGGCGTGTGAGACAGAGAAAGCCCGGGTGGTTGGACTTACATATCTGTCTCCTATAGGCTTAAAAAGCAGTCATACTGGGTCAGTGGTGGTGGTAGGGCTGTCACTCTATCGCACTGGCCCCCTGAAACTAGAGGTGTGAGATTCAGGTACTACGTGCTATAGCACACACAGCTACTGAGTGGCCTTCGTAGACTGACAGATGCCCACAGCCCAGCAAGTAGTCATGGGACGTCCCCGCTACAACCCTCCATCCACATCATTGGGACCCCCCTAGGCGTCGGGGAAACTCCCAGAATGTGACTCAGTTCAAATCCGCACAGACCGATATGGCACTAAACGACAAGATACATAATGTGCTAACCGCAGTGGAGAAAATTGGCGTGGCTCTAGAAAACACGCGGATGTCGCTTGAAAGTAAAATAGCAAAATAGCTATCGATTTTAACCAGTTGCGAGCCGATCAGCATAAACTTGCAGACAAGCAGCGCACAGCTGAGCTACAATTGGAAGAATTACAGCCTGCCACATGGGAAAATACTGCTACGCTGAAAGCGCTTCTAAGACTCATATCTGAGCTAGAAGACAGAGTGGAAGATGCGGAAGGCAGATCAAAACGCAATAATATGCACGTAATTGGACTGCCAGAAGGGACCGAATGCCAAGATGCTGTGAAGTTTACCCAGAGCTGGCTACGCGAACGGATGCCCCAAGCAGACTTGTCTGTGCAATTTGTGGGCGAGCAGGCGCATCGAGTGCCAGCACCGGAAACCATCACCAGGAGCCAGCCCCAGAACATTTCTATTTCGCCTGCTTAACTACAGGGATCGAGACAGTATCCAACTCGAAGCACGCCGTAAACAAGAGATCAAAGTGAACAGTGCTGTATTGATGATGTTTCCGGATTACACCTTAGCAGTCCAGAAACGACGACACTCCTTTCTGACAGTTAGATGACGTTTGCGTAAACTGAACATGCGATACTCGCTGCTCTTCCCTGCACGACTCTGTGCAGTGGACAATGGCAATACTGGTTTCTTTGACGACCCGGAAGATGCATGGGACTGGATGGAACAGGCAGGCCATGCAGCGGCAGTGACGTGGCCTGTTGCGGTGGAGAGAGTTCCAGGGGCCACTCGGCGACGCAATCGCGGCAGGCGGAGACGCACCAATCGGAACGAGCAACTGGTGGCAGTGCCTAATTTAGAGCAAATGATCTCAGAGCGAAGGAATGCCATACGTATGGTCACGGCACTGCACACCACACCTCAGACCTAGACAATGACAGTGAGAAATCCACAAGTGAAGAGGACTCTATAATAGGACACACTTCAGAGACCGACAAACCGACACCACCAGAGGTGACGCTACAGACGGCGGATCATATTATCTGGCCTCATAGACCACACCTTTAGAAATATCCCTCAAGACGAATATAGCACATTACAACGCGATGTATCACATCGCGTGCTTTTACAACTCGGTCGTTACAACGACTGCGTTGTTAGTGCGTGATGCATTTACATCGCAAGTCATTACAACGACTTGCAGTAGGGGGCGCGCTGGACGTAGGAATAGTATTTTTTTTTTTTTATAAACTGTTTATTGATTTTATTACAATAAAACAATGATACATTCACAATACCGCACATTTGCAAATATACAGATGGTCACTAACAAGGAGAGTAATGTGTTATTGCGGCGTCATCATAAGCGTGCCAAGCAACATAGAAAGATGACGGTCATGTCCATTATGTGACTAGGGAGTCCCCTTTGGTGCCACAGTGCACCGCAATGTGTATTTTTGGTGTCCGGTGGCTTAAGTGGTATGTGCTTCTGCGTACTGAAAACGAGGGCTATCTATAGGATACTGTGGGCCGGTAACATTGTGGCATTCTACTAATTGCTGTTCCTATTGTCAGGGCCTGATAGGGAGGAGTGAGGGTAAGGATGAGATGGGGGTTTGAAATGGAAGAGGTAAGGATCATTAGTGCTGCCCTGAGGGTGTATCAATGTTATTTCTACTCCACTGAGTCGGCTTCTGTTGCATGTGGAGGGTGTTGGAGGAGGTAGCTCTTTAGAGGGCCCCAAATGTCCCTGGGGCGTGAGGCTCTAGGGAGTAGTTCTGCGTAATTAGTTAGCTGTTCCTGACAATATACTAGGTCGGTGAGCCAGTCCTTGAACTTTGGCGCTCGCCCTCTGCCCCATCGACACGAGATGCGGCGCGTGGCCAGTAAGAAGGCAATGGCGAGGTAGCCGCGGTGTGGTTTTGCAATGGATTTCGTGTACCCATGCAGGGCAATCAAGGGAGTACGCTCTAGGGATAGCAGCGTCATTTGGTCAAGAGCGTGAAATATCTGTTCCCAATATGCGTACACTCCGGGGCATTCCCAGGCTAAATGGAGGAAATCTGCCTTCGGGGCATGGCATCTCTGGCACCGGTCATTGTCTCTTAGCTTGTATTTGTGCATTTTTACTGGGGTATAGTACAAGCGATGCAGGAATTTGAAGTGCATGATACGCAATTTACTGCTCGCTGAGAATTGTTCCGTTTGGAGGCAGCAATACGTCCATTGCTCGTCTGTGAGCTCAGAGCCGAGCTCCGTGTCCCAGTGTGCTCGAGAGGGGCAGGGTGGCGTTTCTTGTGTTGTGTGGATGGTGTGATAAAGCGCGGAGACCATGTGTCCCGGGGAGAGCGCCTGTAGTACCGCCTGTAAGGGGGCCAGAGTGAGAGGCTCATTAGGAAACTCCGGAAGTATGGAGCGGAGGCCCTGTCGCAAGCACGTATAGAGAAATGCGTCAAGAGGGGACGGCTGGGACCCCCGAAATATGTGAGCCAATGTCCGAAACTGCCCATTAAGGTAAAGGTCACCCCATGTCGTCATGTTCGCCCGCTGTAGGAGTTGGTGAAAACCCTTTTCCTGTAGGAGCGGCATGCGTGGATGATATGTCAATGGGAGTAGTGGGGCGTAAAGTATAGGGCATTGCAAGAGGCGTGATATGCGGTGCCAGGCGTTGGCCGTGCACGTGACTGTAGTGGGCGTTTTATCTCTCAGTACCAGGGCTTGGCACAGGGCACCCTCGAGGGGGACGGGGTCAGCCAGCCAGTGCTCCACCGCGACCTGCTGCATATATCTAGGGGGGGTGGAACCAATAATAAGCATAGTGCGCTTGAGCACAAGTGTAATAGAGATCAAAATTAGGGATGTCGAAGCCACCCAGTGTGTAGGGTCTGGTAAGTATGCTCCATTGTAAGCGCGGCTGCTTGCCTCCCCATACCAGCCTAATCATTTCCGTCCACAGTAACTTAAAGAATTGGCAGCCAGGGTTGTAAGGGATGTTAAGGAATAGATACAGCAGTTGTGGAAGAACCACCATTTTGATCAGGGAGGCGCGGCCCGCCATGGAGAGGGGCAGGGAGATCCAGCGAGTGACGTTATCTGTAATGTGACGTAGTGCCCTGCCATAATTAAGGCGCATGAGCTCTTCCCTGTCAGTGGTGATGCGAATCCCCAGGTATCGCATGTCCGAATGGCACCATTCGAGTGGAAAATCAAGAGGAAATGGTACCACGGCGGGAGTGAGAGGGAAGATTTGTGATTTTCCCCAATTTATATGAATCCCTGAGAGCTTACCAAAGACAATAAATTCTCGCAGGAGTGGATTAATGTTGGTCTGTGGGTCGCGGACATAGAGGGTAATATCATCTGCATAAAGTGATATAAGTATTCGGCGTTGTTTACAACATAATGCTTTATCATGATGATGTTGACGCAGCTTGGCCGCCAGTGGTTCAACCGCCAGGGCGAAGAGTAGGGCAGAAAGTGGGCACCCCTGGCGGGTGCCCCTGGTCATAGGGAAGGCCGGAGACAGCCGTCCATTGACTAATACTTTAGCCACAGGAAGCCGATAGAGCAACCTGATCCAGGATATGAATAAAGGAGGGAAGCCCATTCGCTGCACGATTCCGATTAGGTAATCCCATTCGACAGAATCGAACACCTTAGTGGCGGTCTAGGAATACCGCAGCGAGTGGTGAGTTGGGGTCGACATTATGGAGAATCGAGAAGAACGTGCGGAGATTGTGCGTGGTTGCCCTGCCAGGAATGAACCCCGCTTGGTCTGGGAGAGCTAGTTTGGTCATGAGCAGGTTCAGTCTATTGGCAATAACTTTGGCCAGGATTTTAGTATCGCAGTTAATGAGGGAGAGTGGCCTATAAGTGTCACAGTGAATAGCAGATTTCCCGGGTTTGAGCAGGGATTTGATAAGGGCCTCCCTCATGGAGGGGGGAAGAACACCATTGTCCAGGGCGTCTTCGTAAATTTCTTTAAGGATGGGGGCTAGGTGGTCAATGTATGTTTTGTAGAATTCTATGGGGAGCCCGTCGAGACCGGGGGCCTTGCCTGATTTCGTGTGCATTATGGCCTCCCGTATCTCATCCAGTTCAAAAGGGGCACTGAGGAAGTCTCGTTGGTTGTTGCCCAGCCACCCCAGCGCCACATCTTCTAAATAACTGTCCAAGTCCAGGCTGTCTTGTCTCTTTGAAGTGTATAGGGAAGAGTAATGTTCCGAAAAGGTGCGAAGTATATCTGAGGTGCCTCTATGAACAACACCTCCGGGTCCCTCAACCTCCAATACATGATTGGAGAAGCGGGGTCTGCGTATTGTTTCGGCCAGCGCCCTCCCCGGGCGCTCCCCCTCACCATATCGTCTGGCCACCCAATGTCGTCCCCTAAATCTCCCCTCACGGTCAGCAGTGGTAGTGTAGTCAGTCAGCTTGTCGCGCAGCTTCTGTTGGGCCCTCCCGTCAAAGGTCCTGGCGAGCCTGGCCTCCAGGCATTTTATCTCGGTCTCCAACTTCTTTAGGGTACCCTGTATGTCTCGCAGGACGCCTGAGCTTTTGGATATGCAGAAACCCCGAATTGTGACTTTGAAGGCCTCCCAGACCATCTTAACGCTATCTACGGAGCCTTTATTTCTCTGCAAGAACTCCTGGATTTCCTGCCCTAATTCGTCATGGAATACAGAGTCCAGTAGCGCCAGGGGCTGGAGCCGCCACGCCCGGCGCGGAGTGTTATATCCAGGGGGTATGAATGCTAGCCGAACGGGAGCATGGTCCGAGTAGGTTCTGGCTAAGTGTGTGTAATGCTGGTGATCATGGGGCCTAACCCACGTGAAAGTAAAAGGTAATCTAGGCGGGCCCAGGATGCGAGTTTGGTCGTGTAGTGTGTGCCCTCCGCCACGCTCGGGTGAAGGTGCCTCCAGGCGTCCAGCAGACCACTGTTTAACGCAATGTCGCTTAGCGCTTTCTGTGACCCATTGTAATGATGTGGGGCAGGGTTAGATCTGTCTAGGGTTGGGTTAAGAGCGACATTAAAATCCCCTCCCCATATGAGATGAGCAGACCCTATCTCTAGAATCTTGCCCCATAGTGTATAGAAGAAGTCAGGGGCATCTACATTGGGACCATAGCAACATGCTAAAGTGACTGTCTCTGTGCCCAACCTGCCCCATAAAAGACAATATCTTCCGTGCTGATCATGTGAGGAGCCTGCCAGAGCGAAAGGAAAGTTTTTTTTTTATAAGTATAGCCGTCCCTCTGGAATATGATGTATATGAAGAGAATACTCTGTGTTCCGCCCATCGACTGGCGAAGGTATTTTTACGGCTGGGATGTATGTGGGTTTCTTGAAGCATAGCTATGTGTGTTTGATGCCTATCGAGGTATGCTAGTACCTGACGACGCTTCCTCGGATCTCCCAGCCCTCGGACATTCCAAGTGAGGATATGCACTGCTTGGGGGTCAGCTACACCAGTCATTGGTAATGGTGAAATGGTAGGTGTTGTGTGGCAGCCGCTTTAAAGTTTGCAAAACCTGGACAAAGTGACCATACCTATGTTCAGCGCGTGTGACGTGTGAAGTGTGAATCAACTTTGAAAACAACGCTTGCCCCTCCCCCTCCCACTGAAGCATCCCAATCATGCCAGAAAGATTTCCCCCACCCCCCTCCCTGAACCCTTGTAACTTCAAACTGAGGCTGCGCATGGAGTCACAGTCCGATATAACAGGGGAGCGCCCTCGGGGGGGGGGGGGGAACTCCTAGGGTCATGCACGTGTCCTCCCTGCCCATATAGAGACAGAGCGGTGGAATGCTCAAACTCCAGTGGGGCAGGGGTGCCCGGAAACGCTATTGTCCCAGGACCCCATATTGTCACTTATCTGCTTTTCGCTGTGGGATGTCCATCTGCATCTCCGATCTAATGTTCATTGAAGGATGACCACATCTGAAGGGATATACATTGGCCAGTATCCGGTGCCGGCGCCGCGTCGCTGTCTCCCCAAAGATTCAGAGGGACAATCCTGTCCTGCCTCCACTGCCCGTCACTCCGCCTCCGGGGATCTTTCTCTCAGCGAGGACGACGGCGCTGCCGAGGGGCTGTGCTGTCGTTTAAGTCGCTTGATAAAGTCGTCTACTTGGTGCGGCTTGGTGAAAAAGGTCTGTTTGCCTTAGTGCGTGACGTGCAGACGTGCTGGATATAGGAGCGCATAGTCGACTTGGGCCTCTCGCAATTTCATTTTGACAGGGATGAACTTGCGCCTTTCCTCCTGCACAATCGCCATGAAGTCTGGGTAGATTGTGAATTGGGTGCCCTCGAAGGACAGTTGGCGCTTCTCCCTGGCAGCCTTGAGGGCGGTGTCTCGGTCTCGATAATTTAATAACCGAGCGATGATAGGGCGCGGCGTGCTTCCTGGGGGAGGTCTAGGCCCAAGCGATCTGTGCGCCCGCTCGACGATAAACTGGGGGGAGAATGAGTCCGCACCTATCGTGGTGAGCAGGAGTCGCTCTACATAGTCCTCCATCCTTCCCGTATTGGCGCTCTCGGGAATACCAAGGACCCTTATGTTATTTCTTCGACTGCGCGCTTCCAGGTCCTCATTTTTTGCTGCAATGACCTTTAACAATTTGTCCATTTGTGTGACATTGGACTGTAGCTGGGCCTTGGTGTCTTCTGTGTCGGAAATGCGCCATTCCGCTTCCGTGAGGCGTTCTTCATGGTTGTCCATCTTATGCACGATAGCGTCCATACTATTGTGCATTGCGTCCATTTTCTCGGCGATTGTCGCAAGGCTTTGGCGCATCTCTAGGAGGATAGTTTTTAAGTCTTCATCCTGTGTTGGGGATGAACCCGGCGCAGACGCGTTGCCGGACATGGCCGATTCTTCTTGTTGCGCACGGGTATTCTTCCTGGCCTCGAAAATCAGCCGGGGCTGCTTCGGGTCAGTCTTTCCCATGTTGGGCGAGCTGTGGCTGCAGGGATCTTGTCAGTCCAAGAGGGTATGGTGCCCAGTCTTCGCCGCCGCTACACGCGGCCGTGTAGGGATGGATGTCTTGTATGCGAGGAGAGAGGGAATGAGGTATGTGCTTTGTCCTCACCCCCAGCTGAGCCGCCTCCAGAAGGATCAGACCTGACAGGGATTGGCCTCTGACCGGACTCCGGGTAATGAGCCGCTTCTTCGCACGGGGCGGGCCGCAGCGCCGTTGTGGTGATGAGAGCGGCAGGACGCGTGTGGTGGATCACGCCCTTACTCTCCCCGCCTCGTGTGCTTGTCCTCGCCTCGCGCCCCAGCTTCGGTGGGATGAGCGTAACCTGGCAGTGCAGCGGCAGTCCGTGCCAGGTAAGGACTGTCTTTCCCCCCCTTCGCGGGTTTCCAATATCTAGCCGTGTGGCGCCGCAGGTATTATGGGCCGCTGCGCCCCTCTACAAGGGCCGCTAATCGACGGGGGCCCGGTGTCAGCAATAGTTAGTTATGGCGGACGTTGAGGAGAACTCGAATGCCCCCACTAGCCTCCAACCCGGGCCGGGCCCACGTGCCTGGCAGCCGCGCAGCGCCGGCAGCCGGGGCCGGCGCACCAGCAGCAGTGACAGATGGACAAGCTGCGTGCGACTTTCCGCGCCACGACACGGTGCCAGCGAGGGGGAGGCCCCCGGGGCTGATGCGGTGGTGAAAGGAGACTCACTGCAGCCCCTGTATGGCGACGATGTGCCCCACGTCCAGCGGCGCGGGGCCCACACACCTCGTGGGCGCCGGGGTACTTGCGTTGCCAGCTCGCCCACTGTCCGCTCCAGGCACCCGGGCCTGCAGCAGCGGGGAATCTTTGCCGCTCCGCGGCAGCCGTCAGAAGTGGTCCCCACGCGCCAGACTTGCAGGGTCAGAGCACAGGTGACTAATCTTGCATCCGCTCCAATATTTCATCTGTTAGGGTCATCTGGGTAGGATTTCTGGACGGATTATGGCATCGGGCTGCAGGAGCCTCACTTCAGTGCGGCCATTCTGCTCCTGCGCCCCCTAGCGCCCCCCCTAGGAATAGTATTATTTACTATTCCTACTCCAGTTTGCGCAACAGTAGGGAAGATGTTGGAATTCATTTCCGATACCTCTGCGCCCCCTACAGCAAGTCGTTATAATGACTTGTGATGTAAATGCATCGCGTACTAACAATAAGGTCGTTGTAACGACCACGTTGTAATAGTACTGCGATGTAATGACAGCATTGTAAATGCTGTTTCCCCTCAAGACGTGGCTAACCGCAGACTCCCATCCTGCATTGCCCGTGGACATGGGACTGGAGCGGGGGTCCTCCCTCCCCCTCGTTTCCCTCTCCCCTTGCGGCCAACACTGGCAGGGAACCACACGTTGGGGGGGTTCAGCTGTTAACACATACTGACATCACACCGAAGCGTGAGAACACAGGCAGCATTACTGGCCAACGGCCTATCCAGTCAAATGGGCACAGGGACCTAGTGGACCTCCCCACATGCTTCACAGGATATGCGTATCAAGCCCACCATGAATGGGGGAGTACGCTTGTTACCACAAGGTGATACACCAGTTTGGGCTGATCCCTGTTACATATCTGCTCCACTATTGTTGCATAGGTTGTATTTTACTAGTTGTTGTGTTAGTTATCTAGTTGCTGAGCACTATTGTCCTATACACTACGATCACCCCCACGTGCACACCATACTTGGGCGGACATGCAGCAACTGGGCAAAGGGGTGGGACAGCGCGAATCACATGCTGCTACAGTGGCAATGTCACATGCAAATATAATAACATGGAACGTGTGGAGCATGGCGTTACTCCGTCTACTCCTACCTCAAGCGTAGGTCTGCCCACATCGCTCTTTTACAGGAGACTCACCTGACTCTCCTGGAGGCGGAGCGCTTGCGACGCCATTGGCGGGGACAGGTTTACGCCACTGGCTACTCCTCATATGGGAGAGGAGCGTTAATCTGGGTGCAGGCGAGGACCCCGCTTGCAGCGGAGGAGGTTAAAACAGACCCTAACAGAGATATGTATTCATAAAAGCCTGTCTAAACGTTATACCGATGGTGCTGGGAGTGGTATGTGCCCCTAACATTGACCAGGCATTGTTCCTCCCCTCTCTCTCGACTGTCTTGGCGGGATGGAGCGGTCTCCCATGGCTGATAGGGGAAGACTACAATGCCGTAATTGACACGACATTAGATCGATCCTTCCCTCCGCTACATGGCACACATTCCCTGACTAACGCTCGGGCACTGAGACTGGATGCATCACTGGTCGCTGGCAGACTTGTGGTGGATGCGGTATCCCAACACAAGAATATACTCTTATTACTCAGCACCACACGGCCTACATGTGCGGATTGATCGAATAGTGGGCTCCCCGGCATTTCATCCCATGATAGAGCATATATAGAGTACCTTGGTCGCACACACACTGACCACAACCCCCTGCTGCTATGCCTAAAATGTGAGGCGCCTCGTCCAGTGATACCCACATGGCACCTCTAACCGTCGGCCCTGGAGGACGCATCATTTCGGAAAGCAGTGGGTGCAGCTACGGCTAAATACTTTGAACTCAATGAGGGATTTGCAGGAAAAACACTTACGGAATGGGGGGTGTTTAAAGTGACCATCAGGGGTAGCTGCCTGTGTATAAGCTGGAACATCCGCAAGCACCTGGAGGTAGCGGTGGGGAGGGCAGAGAGAGCGCTTATGCAATTGGAGCCGAATTGAGCAACTAATCTAGACAGTATAGCGTCTCTTGAAGCGAAACATGGTGAGCTGGCAGAGGTACTGAAGCGCCTTAGATGGATAATTTATGCAGCACACTCAGCTAGAGTACATGCGCACTCGGATCGTGCGGGCCGTCTTCTAGCATGGCTCATATGACAAGAGCAGATATCGCAACCTATATCCGTCCTTCGAGACGTCGCTGGTGGACTACTCTACACACAAGCTGAAATACATGCGGAACTGATGCGCTACTATAAGGCTCTATACACATCAAGAAACACATTCAACGATGTACCATCTGCCATTCTTTCCCGGGTCACGCTTCCGGTCCTGGACCGGGCACAATTTTTAGAGCTGGAGCAACCCAGCACTCCCATGGAGATTGGGGTGGCGATACGGGCATTAGCCACAGGTAAAACCCCGGAGACTGATGGCCTCCCCTATGACTATTACAAATCTTATGCACATGTAGTAACGCCGCGCCTGCAGCAGCTAAACAACGCCGCACTCGACACGGGTTCTCCTCCCCCCTCTATGCGGGAGGCATTACTCATTTCCCTGACCAAACCGCACAAAGACCCTACCGAGCCTGGATCATATCTTCCGTTAGCCTTGCTAAACACGGACTACAAAATATTGGCTAAGGTGCATGCTGATCGTCTGGCCCCGCTGGTGCCAGCACTAGTGGGACCTGACCAGAATGGCTTTGTCCCAGCCCGTAATACGTCATTGAATCTCCGGCGCTTCTTTAGAGTCGCCACCTACTCTCCCCGGTGCTGGCCACACTCTGGCTGCCTGGTCTTGGATCTGGAAAAGGCATTTGATTCACTGGAGTGGGACTATCTCTTTGCGGTACTCAACAAATTTGGAATCACAGGACGATTCCTCCGCCTGGTCCACCTATTGTACACGCAACCAACAGCTAGAGTGAAGACAGGCTAATACATCTCTGAACCCATACCGATCGGGCGCGGAACCCGGCAGAGATGCCCCTATCCCCACTGTTATTTGCTCTGGCAGTAGAACCACTAGCGGCAATACTCAGAATGCATGGCATGGAATGGAGTATTCCCCTCGGTGACGACATGCACGCAGTGTCTCTGTATGCGGATGATATCATGGTCTACCTCAAAGACATACACTACCTTCAACCTACACTAACTCACACACTCTCGACTTTTGCTGCATTATCCGGGCTGAGGGTCAACTGGAACAAATCCTGCCTGTGCCCTTTTATCCAGGGGCACGCAGACCCTGCACTCTGGTACAATGACGGGTGCATTCCCTGGCAGCCTGACACATTTAGATACCTAGGAATCTGTGTTTATCACCAACAGGAAGACCTGCTAGAGGGCAATCTAGGGAGAGCATTTACAGCGCTGCGTTCGCAAATATCCTTCTGGCGCACGCTCCCACTGTTAGTTGCTGGCCGGATTGCACTACTGAAGATGGTGGTGCTCCCCACATTGCTGTATCACCTTACCAATCTTCCCACGTACGTGGCACCAGCCCGTTTCAGGAGATTCGAAACCATGATGAGGAGGTTCACCTGGAAAGAATCCCGCTGTCAAGTGGCTCTTGCCAAACTTTACCTTCCCACCGATAAAGGCGGCCTTGCGTTTCCTAATATGGAACAATATTATCTGGCATTGCAACTTCAATGGGTGGTGAAGTTGACTGGGGTGTTACAACTGTCTGATACTGCCACGGAGGGCTCACCTCGGTCCCTTGATGACATACTCCGCATATTCCACCTATGTGCCAGGCGCAAACAGCCTGAGCAGCTACTGCTTAAGATCGGGTACAAAGCTTTATCGCAGAAGTTTGTATATAACACGTACAACAATTCCGTACGCTCCGGCTTTGCCACTGCCGGGTACACCCCGCGGAGACGGCTCAGTGGCCGCTACAGTACTGGTGACCTGGCTAACTGCCAGAGTGCAAACACTGGGAGATCTTTACCAAGAAGGGGTACTTCTATCATACGAGGAGCTGGCAGAAGCGAACGACCTACCGCCTGGTCAGTTTTTACAATATCACTACCTTCTAGCGACACTCCGAGATAAATAGGGAGACATGAGTGCAGACGACCTACACACCTTACCATGCAATACTTGCATGTTAGTGGTAGACACCTCACCAGATGGTTTGCAGAATCGTTCTTAATCCACACGGCATTATCAATGACACCTGTTAGACACAAGTGAGAGGCAGACAGGGGGCACCCTTTTACAGACAAAGAGTGGACAGAGGCATTGCTTAGCCCCATACACATCCCACGTAACTCTCGTTTTAGACTTATCCAACATTATATACTCCAGAGGACCTACCTTACTCCAGAAAAAATCAATAAGTTCTATAGACACGGGGTGCCCCAGATGTTGTGAGCCTGTCCATCATTGCACACTTACTGGCATCAAGTTTGTGGTGCCTTAGTGACGTCTACGGGCCGCCGATTGGAACACACTTGGGAGGAGTGTATACTACACCTCTACCCTATAGTCAAGAAGCTAAAGGTCAATTCTCGCTTCCTTGACTTAGGTATGCTGGTTGCCAAACGACTGCTTACAAAAAAATGGAAGAAACTGGATCCCCCTGCAGTTTCAGCGTGGAGTCAATCGTTGCTGGTGTGGGCCAGGGCGGAAGGCAAAGCACTTCCAGTAGAAGACATTGGTGGCCTTCAAAAAGAACCTGTTGCAACGAACTTGGAAGTCATACTACACGACTTTCAAGGGCTACAGACAGACGGTGTGGGAACTCCTACCCCGACTACACCTGGTGACTCTGCCAGCCATGACGGGGGGGGGGGGGTCACAGACGGACGTTCCCCCTGCTACACGGGTGGTCTGCATTGTCCAGCCCCCCACTCCATGCCCGCTCACTGTTACGCCCGAGGCATTGCGGTAGTGAGTGACAGACTGTACTAAGGCAAGACCTGTAGATACGTCCCACAGCATCATGCACACAGTATGTACCCACCCAACAGGAGCACTGCATTGGTTAACTGCAACGTACTCAACATAGCTACGATACGTCCCATCCCCCCTAATATCCATAGCTGCTGGAAAATGCTTGTCAACAGCTAGCTATACACATTACCCCACACGCAATGCCTGCTTAGTTGTATTGTATTGTAATTGCATTTATGTAGCGCAAGGCGTCAACGCGCCTTCCCGGCGGATAGCACGCTACTCCGGAACCCATAAACGTATTAGTAGTGAAATAGTATAGTGAAAATATGAAAGTAATTTGAGTGGTGGATATGTTAGTCAGTTATTTGGATTGAGAAGGATAGTGGAGGGACAGAGAAGGGAAAAAAGTTTGCATTTATATAGCGCTTGCTACCCCTGATGGGGGTTTGAAGTGCTTTTTTTCGGCGAGTATCACGCTACTCTGGAACCCATACAGTGTTAGTGGTGAATTAGTATAGTGGAATATGAAAGTAATTTGAGTGGTGGCTATGTTAGTCAGTTATTTGGATTGAGAAGGATAGCGAAGCGGTAGAAGAGGTAAAAAGGTTTGCATTTATATAGCACTTGCTACCCCTAATGAGGTGTTGAAGTGCTTTTTCGGCGAGTAGCACACTACTCCGGAACACATAATATGAAATTAATTTGAGTGGTGGACATGTTAGTCTGTTATTTGCATTGAAAAAGTATAGGGGAGGATTTAGATTTTTTGTATTGGAGCGCATAGCAGTAGGAGGCGGCTTTGGATGAGTAAAATGGAGGTGGAGGGGGATGAGTAAAAGGGTGGTGGAGGGGGAAGAGTCAGCGTGAGGGTTTAGAAAGGCTTGTTTTGGGGATCGGAATTGTAAAAAAGAGGTATGAGATGATGCAAGGAGTGGTGGAGTAGGGAAGAGTCTCGAAAGGGTTATTTTGGGGATCATAATAGTGGTATGAGGTTTGGGATGAATGAGAGAGTGGAGGTAATGGATATATTGATAGAGGTATATTGATATAGTACCAAGAGGGGAACCACATGTCATAGATATCTCATAATATGTACTGAAGGGAAAATGCTCAGAAGTTATTGTTATCTCTGTTAAAACTTGTCAAAATAAACATCTGTTTGGGACAGTCTTATAAGGGCAAAATAAAACCAAGCTGGTATTAATTATGGACCTTGAAAAAAACTGCTGGAATGACAATACACGGACAGATGCGGCTATGTTAAACCATGTATGTAACAAATCGTTAAGAGTGGTTCAAGACTGTTAACCTCCTGCAAAGCCGCGGGAGCAGTGTATACGTAACTGTGTGTAAGTGCAACAAAATCTAGAATTCAATAAACAGATGTTTTAATAAGTTGCATGCAACAAAGAAATGTGTGACTCTCAGAGTGACTCTTTCTCGCGAAAAAAAACAAGCAATGAAGTGAACGGAAAAATCTGAAATGTTATCCTTTTGACCAATGAGAAGCTCTAAAAAGATCTTGAAACTGGCAGAAAACACCTGAAATGCAAGGTCACTAACCTAATGCCCCTTTCTACTATAAAACAATTGTGTCACCATGATATTAAACAATGAACATCAAGGACCAAAATAGTTACAGAATATTTTGCGCTTTAAGCAATAATGTCCCCGCTCCCATATTGGGGCATCATCACCACTGCACTTCAGTGCTCTGCTGGAGTTTGCCCTGTGCCACCCAAAGACCCCCTTACTGCAGTGCCAGGCTGAGCCGGAATCGCCGTTGGCTAGGTTGTTAGGTAGCACAGGGCCAGTGGGTCACCTGTAGGGCAGGTTGTTGGGTTGTTGCTAACTGTGGTGCTCACCGAGGCCTAGCAGACTTGCCTGGTTGCTGCACTTGTGTTGGGCTCAGCCTTGCCAAGTACCTCGCATCAGGTGTTAGACTAACGCATTTTAATGCGGTGGTCCACATCACTGCATTAAAATGCATTATCATGCATTTTTAGCGCCTTGACCACCTTCGCACGCTGAGCCTGGGTAAACTAAGCAGGTAGTGACTGTCTGCCGGGCGGTCTGCCAGTCTCGCAGCTATCTTCACTTAGCTCTGAGCTTGCCTGGAGTGATGTGGGCTCCAGGCTATCACTTTTAAAGTGTGTGTCCGCGGGAGGACACAGGAGCCCACTCGTATACATGCCCAGAGGCATTGGGCTCAAATTTGCTGACAATAATATGGGACGCAGCAATTTTTGTGACAAAAGATGATCATCAACCGAGGAGTGAGGCGAGAGCCAAGTAAGATAAAAAACAAGTTACTTACCTGTACACTGTGGTTCTCCAGTATTGATATCTTTCATAGATTCACATGCTTGAATCTTCCCCGTCGTCATGGTGGGAGTCTCACGGTAATTAGAAATATAGCAGTATTAGAAGAAAAATTACTGTAAACCCCATGTAAAGGGGACTCAATTTTGTTACCCATCGTCCTCTTTATAAGGTCCAATTGACAGCCAATGAGACGCCAGCCCTTGGGACCACAATCCCCTGCAGAGCTACCCAACCTCAGATTTCGAGCACAAGTGTAGAGTGAGCTTCCCATCATGAGGTTAGAGTGGTTTGCCTTAAAACGGGGAGGTGGGCGGGCCGCATGTTAATCTATGAAAGATATCAATACTGGAGAACCACAGTGTACAGGTATGTAACTTGTTTCTTCTCCAGCATTGAATCTTTCACAGATTCACATGCTTGAATCAGAATAGCAAGCAGTACACATTTCTATAATAGGCGTTTTAAGGGCAGAACCTCTTTTACCCTTATGAAACATGGAAAACCATTATATCTGCTTCTAGTGGAGTACCGAGACAGCTATTGGTCTGTCTTGAAAGTCAGAACATCAAAGATTAAATATATATGAATACATAACAACATATGCATGGGATAATAACTTATATACATGAATATATCTTTATACAATTCTGAAAAAAGTACCGTAGCGAAATAGTAGACGGAGCACAGCCTGTCCCACTGCCGAATCTCCTTTCCATGCCGTATCCAAACAGTAGTGTCTGGTAAAGGTGTGGACATTCGACCATGTCGCCGCCCTACATATGTCCGGGAGCGACACTCCCGCGAACAATGCAGTAGAAGTAGCCACCTTCCTTGTCGAATGGGCGGACACCTTTGAAGTCAGAGGTCTTCCTGCCTTCTCGTGACAAAAGGCAATTGTTGACGAGATCCATCTGGATATACTGTTTCTAGATAAAGCGTACCTCTTCCTGGGAGGAGCAAAAGCAATGAGTAACTGATTTGACTTTCGGAATGTCTTTGTTCTATCAATGTAAAATCTTAAGCACCGTCTGACATCTAGTGTGTGAAGAGATCTTTCCGCTAGAGACGATGGCTCCTGAAAGTATGTAGGTAGCACAATAGGTTCATTGAGATAGAATGAAGTTGGGACCTTCGGGATGAACGTTGGATTTGTTCTCAATATCACCTTATCCCTCTTGAATTGCATAAAGGGTTCAGAAATTGAAAAAGCTTGTATTTCACTTATTCTCCTGGCCGATGTTAGGGCTAGCAATATTGCAGTTTTCCAGGACACAAACTTTATGTCAGCATTATGGATAGACTCGAAAGGACCGGACCGTGTTGAGTTGCCAGGGAATCGCTGGACGTTTTAATGGTGGAAAAACTCTAAAGAGTCCTTTCATAAATTTTCATTACTCTGGCAGACCAAAGAGAAACCTTTCCAGGTTTTCTACGGTATCTCGAGATTGCAGCTAGATGCACCTTAATAGACGAGTGAGCTAATCCTGTTCTGGCTAGATGTAGTAAATTTGGTAGTATTTGCTCGGGAGTGGACTGTAGAGGGTGTAAAGAGTGATCTAAACACCACTGGCAGAACCTTTTCCATTTACCCGCATACGTTTTATTGGTGGTAATTGCCCTTGAGTGACTGAGAATATCTTGGCAATCTTGAGGAATGTTCAGGGACTGAAATTCTTGGTCATGAGGTTCCAGGCCGACAAATTCAGAGAGCCTATCTGTGGGTGCACCACTTGTCCTTCGTTCATGGATATTAGATCGTGTACAGGCGGGAATCGAATATGAGGGGATATTGACATCCTGAGGAGTTCCGTGAACCAGAACTGTCTCGGCCATGCCGGTGCTATAAGGATCAGATGACACGGTTCTGATTTCATTTTGCGTATTACTTTCGGAATTAGGGGAAACGGCGGGAATGCGTATGCGAACATTCCCGTCCATCAAAGTTGAAGGGCATTCCCCCATGAACCCTTCTGAGGGAATCTGCTCGCAAACCTTTTGAATTACTTGTTTTCCCATGTTGCAAAAAGGTCTAGACCTGCTGTTCCCCATTGATCGGATATTTGACTTTATTGATGGTGATCCAACTCCCATTCGTGGCAGAGGTTTGAGGATCTGCTTAAGGAGTCTGCCCATGTGTTGTGGATTCCCGGAACGTGCTGGATCTGTAGTGAGATATTGTGCTTCAGAAGCCACTGCCAAATTTCTTGAGCCTGAGCGGATAATGTTTGAGACTTTGTTCCTCCCTGCTTGAGCAGTGGTAGTGTTGTCTGTTCTCACCAGAACTGGGGAGTTTTGCATTCTGGGTAGAAATGCTTGTAGGCCTAAAAACACAGCTTTTAGTTCCAGCAGGTTGATGTGCATCAGCGCTTCCTGAGAGTTCCAGTGACCTTGAATTTCCAGGTCCTGTAAGTGCGCTCCCCATCCCTGCAGAGATGCGTCCGTTGTCATTATGAAACTGGGGGATTGAGGCTCGAAAAGTAGTCCTGTTGAAAGGTTCGTTCTTACCCCCCACCATGACAGAGCTTCTCTTATTTGTGGAGTGATAAAAACGAGATCCTCGAATGATCCTTGAGTCTGTATCCATTGCAGATCGATTTGCTCTTGAAGTGGTCGCATGTGCAGGTGACAATTCGGAATGAGAGGAATGCAAGATGAAAGCATCCCCATAAAAGATTTGTACATTCTCACTGAAACATACGCTTTTCTTTTGATCTGAGACGCGAACTTCAGGATTTTTTTAATGCGTTCCTCTGATGGGTATGCCTTTGCCTCTCTTGTGTTCAGCACTGCTCTCAGAAACTGCAGAGTTTGAGATGGTACCAGTGAGGATTTTTCCACATTGAGCCTTAGACCTAGGGTTTTGAATAGCCGACGACAAGCCGTTAATGAGCTTTGAGCTGAGTGATAAGTAGGACCAGGTCTAGATACGGATAGACCTGGTGTCCCTGTTGTCTCAGAAATGCTGCCACTGGCGCCATACATTTTGTGAACACCCTCAGCGCTGACCGGAGACCAAAGGGTAACACCTTGAACTGATAGTGGCACCTCACCACCTCGAACCTTAGGTACCTTCGGTGTTTGATGTGAATAGGGACGTGAAAGTATGCATCTAAGAGATCTAATGATGTCATAAAGTCTTCCCTGTTTAACAATAGGAGAATTTCTTGTAGCGATAGCATTCTGAAGAGCTGTTTCTTTATATATTTGTTCAAACCCCTTAAATCCATTACCTGACTCCATTTGGTACTTTGTTTTTTCTTTATTAGGAAAAAATGGGAGTAGAAACCTTTTCCTCGATGTTGATGAGGGACCTCCTCTATTGCTCCCTTCAAAAGAAGATCTGTAATCTCCCTCTTTAGCAATGTCAGATGATGTTTCATGGGGATGGGAGGCCGAATCGGGGTTTTTTGAATGAATTCTAGGGTGTGTCCCTTATGAATGATGTCTAGCACCCATTTGTCTGATGATATTGCTAACCATTGTTGGTAATATTGAGAGAGGTAGTGGGTTTGATGAGGTTTGCATCGTAGCGAGGTGGGAGGTGCTCTGAAAGTGTCACTGTCGTCTACCATTGTCCTGTGACTTTCCTCGTGCTGAAGGTCTTCTTCTGGCCGACTGTTGTTGATATGGTACATTATATGATCGGTATTGCTGCTGATTAGCATATTGGTGATACCCTTTCTGCTGGTAGGGTTGATATCTATAGGATTGAAAGGACTGCCTTTGCTGGTATTGGCCTCTTCCACCTCTGCCTCGAAAGGATTGATATCGCTGCTGTTGCAGTGTTCCCTGAGAGCGTGCTGTGTCTGTGTCAGCTTTAATCCCTTGAAGCGCATCATCTATGTGCTTCCCAAAAAGATTCGCCATCAAAGGGCATATCAACAATCTTGGTTTGGATTTCCGGACGGAAGGATGTAGCTTTAAGCCAGCCTTGTCTGCGAAGAGCGATTGCCCCTGCCATCTGCCTGAAAGCCACCGAAGATATGTCCATGACTATATCTATGATCTCTGAGGCTGCCCTAGCTCCTTCTTGTAAGATTTGCAGTGCCTCTTCCTTTTTATCGACTGGTAGATGGTCTAAAAAGGGTGCTAAATCTGACCACATTTGTTGGTCGTAATGACCCAATATGGCTAGGGTATTTGAAGCTTTGATGGACGTGGCCGCCATTACAGCGAAGCGTTTCCCTGTACTATCTAGTCTTCTACCCTCCTTATTAGGAGGAGCCGAGCATGCAGCCGATGGATTTCTTGAGCGTCTTTGGGCTGCTTGCATGACCACCGATTCCGGTCTCGGGTGGCAAATTAAACACGCTGGAGACGATTCCGGGGCCTTATATTTTTTCTCCATTCTCGGTACTGCTGCTAGTACTGAAGCAGGGCTCTTCATAATCTTTATCCCTTCTTCCCATATGTGGTTCACTATTGGGATGGCTTGGATTGATTTTCTAGCGGAATCCTTAAAATCATAAAAGAAACAGTCCGCCTGTTTCACAGGAAGAGGAAAGTCGAACCTCTTAGATGCTCGCTCCAGTAGTTCGTGAAACCCTCCTATGTCTTCCGGCGGCGAGTTCGCTGGGAGGGAGAAGGTGAAGAAGGCGCAACGTAGTCATCCCATTCATCGCCCACAGGCGCCTCATCTTGAGTCAGCTCTCCCTCTTCCGGCTGGTCCTCCACATCACTTTCTATATAGTCATCCCTGATGGCTATCACTGTTGGAGGTAGTGTCTTCTGCGTAACCTGTGGTGGCTGTGAAACTTCAGAAGAAGGTGCCACCTGCTGCTTATTCTGAGTGGTAAGTGCTGGAGCATTAGCTTCTGGGAATCGTTTGTAATATTCGCCTATCATGTGTCTTGGGTTCGAAATCAATGAAATTGGTATTGAAATGGTATCTTCATGTGGCAGCGGAATATTATCCTCTTCCTCCTCAAAATCATAGCTCTCCTGAAAGGATTCATATCTCTGTGATTTTGGAGGTGGGCAATCCTCAAAAGAGAAATCCGTCTCAAAATACTCTGATTTTTCTTGATCTTCTTCTTCATTATCTGTATCTTGGCATTTCACTTTGAGTTGTGATGGACTATAAGCAGGCCCATACGGACCTTCCTCCTCAGATTCCTGCAATTCTAATAAATGAGAGGGTGGAAGTGGTGAAATTTTACTCCAAGCTGCCAACTCAGATGACCTCCTTCCTGATTCCGGCGTCATGGGAAACTTTTTTGCCTCCGTCGACGAGATCGTCAACGGGGTCTTCCTTTTTATCGTTATAGTCGTCGACGAGTGTTTCGTCGTTGGCAATTTGAAAACAGTCATCGTCGGCGAGGTCGTTGACGAAGTTCGTTTCGTCGACGACGGTGTCTTCGTCGTTGTCAAAGCAGCAGTCGACGTGGCCATCGACGTGGTGAGCGTTGTGATCCCAGCCGTCGACTATGCAGTCGTCGTCGTCATCAGCGTTAATATTACTATCAGCGAGGGACTGACTGTCGACAATCTTGCTGTTTTCGTCGACGTTGTAGCCGACGACGGGTCCGTCGACGGGGTCTTTTTTTCCACAGATGTTTTTTGTGGGGGTATGAGGCACTGAGGAAGATGAAGCAGATTTCCTAAGAGATGTGCTGACAGAGGGCAAAGAGGCTGGTAAAATGTCCTTAGTCTTAGAGACTTTAGGCTTCTTGGTCTCAGATTTAGTGGAAGCAGACTCCAGCTTTCTTTTGCATTCAGGAGTAGAATGAACCTCCTCAATATCTGACCCAGACTCTGATCTGGATTTTTTCTTCTGTAGCCACAGAAGTAAACGTGCCTCTCTGTCTTTTAAAGTTTTCGCAGAGAAAGTCCTGCAGTACTTACAATCTTTTGGAACATGTTTAGGATGTAAGCAGTAGAGACATTCCTTGTGGGGGTCTTCAGAAAACAATCCAGCCTTCCCACAAGATCTGCAGGGTCTAAATAATCTCTTTGTTTATCACTCAGACATTTTTTCCCAATCTGAAGAAAAGACAATACCTCTTCCTGAAGAGAGTTCTGAAGTGGAAACAAGCAGGGTCAAAAGTTCACCTGTTGAGAGAAAACTGTGCAGAGCTCAGGGAGACTCCTTCTCACACGACGTGCGGTAGAAATCTGAGGTTGGGTGGCTCTGCAGGGGATTGTGGTCCCAAGGGCTGGAGTCTCATTGGCTGTCAATTGGACCTTATAAAGAGGACAATAGGTAACAAAATTGAGTCCCCTTTACGATTCCAGGTGCCAGCTTGTCTCAGATCACGAGCAGCAAATGAACAAACATCCAAGCTGCTTCTTGATTGGGCAAATTAACTGCAGCAGCACGCATTCGCCCACAAAAACAACCAAAGGTTCCGGATCTGCGTGAAACGGCGGGTCCAGCGTTGCCGATTGTTGTTTATTTTTAGTGACGCCAGGACGACGGACCCACGTGGCCAAGAAAGGCCTACCCTGATCTGAGATCATAATTGTTTTTTTTTTTTTTAAAGGACCTTAATCCGCACTACGCTTGCGGCAACTAAATAAACAAAGTACCAGCTTCTCTCAGTTGATTGTGTGGCCATAGAACCAAGTGCAGCAGTATGCTCGCTAGTGTGGCAGTGTGTGCGCTAACGCTTCCATCACGCCGGCGCACGACAGACAGTCTCTACCTGCTTAGGTCACCCAGGATCAGCACGCAGGTGGTCAAAGAGCTAAAAAAATGTGTGATAGTGCATTTTAATGCGGTGATGCAGACCACCACATTAAAATGCGTTAGTCTAAAGCCTAATGTGTGGTACTTGGCAGGGCTGATCATTGAACATTGTCCCTACGACTTGCGCTCCTTACATTCCTCAACCCTCTACGCTTTGAATCCCAGTCGATCACCTGCTCCTCCACCATCAGCTGACACCACCGGTTTTTCAATGGCTACACCACATGACGGTTGGGAAATCTCAGACTCGCATACCCTGAATCTGTAAAACAAAGACACCCTACTGCAATTCACACATTTGCAGGAAAAAGCAGAGTTCACAAAGAAACAATGTAAGAGTCTGTGTTTTGCTGCTGCACGTCTTCATACAAATCTGGTATGTAACTCTGCCTAGCAGCATTGTGTCTTTCTATAGACAAACAAACGGGATTTGGTTACTTAATGAATACCAATAAAGAAATATTAAAATAGAGAAATAACAAAGAGTGGTCAGGCTACCGAAAGGGGAGAAGGGTAGAAATTATATGCAGCTCTGTTTTTTATCAAGAGGGTGCCCAGAACAGTAACCAAGAAACACCATCCATGGACTCTGCCGACGGCAATGGTAGTGTGCATCCAAAGCTATTGTGACAGAGATGTGATACTTCAAAGGGAGAGGATGACCCAATAATTTAAATTTAGTAAATAGACAGTAATGCGGCTCCCACAATTTCACACAACAGAAACAAAAGCTATGCCGTTCATTGAATGAAATGAAGTGAAAACCATGGCTACAATATAAGTTAATTCACCTGGCAAAAAGGGTGTGGTCGACGTTGTTCCTGTGTCTTTGGCAATCCAATGGAGGACTCTTACTCAGTAGAGAACCAAGTGAGAAACAAAGGCAAGACAAGGCAGAAGTGCAGGAGATGCTAAGGAGCACCTAGAGTAGCAGACAACAAGAGATTATGGCCAGTAAAAAAAACGTACCTGTGGTAAAAATATTTCTGGGGGGATACATAATTTTCCTGCAGATTCTTCACCTTAAGGATACCCCCTTCCAGGTGTCAGATTGATCTGGAAACTATATCCCCGGCAATAGTGTTCCAGCGTCACAAGATGGCAACCTGTGGATTCAGCCACGGCTCTGTCCACTGGGGCATGAGGACATCGGCATATATTAAGCGACAACTGGTGCACTGGAGCCAGTACGTGGTACATTTTCCACACCCCCATGGAGCCACACGGATAGGAACCAAAAGAGCATCAATGACAGTGACCAATACACCATATGACATTTTTGTATACTCCGGCATCTTATTATTCACACCACTAACTCGTCAGGGGAGGAGGTAGGGCACTGAGGAATCTGCAGGAAGATTAGGTATCCAACATAATGTTACCAAAACAAAGTAACTCTTACATCTTACTGCAGATTCCTCAACTTCAGAATGAGTCCCAAAGCAATACCTCCTTGGGAGGTGTGATTGAGTAGTGCCTATTTAACGAAGGACATGCAACACAGCCCTGCAAAGTACTCATTACTGCATGCCTGAGCTGTAATGTTTGGCAAATGTATGTACGAATGATAATGTGGCCCCCAGGCAGATGTCAGCCACCTGTACGGTTCTGGTGAGGGTCGCAGAAGAACCATTGGCCCTAATGCAATAGGCACAAATGCCCTCCGTATGGTCTTTTTTTCTATGGGGGAATGCATATCAGATCTTGATACAGACAATGACGCAAAGGGAGATGGTGCATTTGGTCACTGCCTTCCTTGCACTGTTTAGTGAAGTCCACATAAAGTTGCTAATCTTTTCTGTCGAGATCTGTGTATTAGGATAGCGCATGCCCAGGGTCCAGTCAATGCAACTGGTCCTCCTCCTAGGTTGGGTGAGGAGGAGGGGTGAAAGATGAAAGAGTTATGGACTGTTCCCATATGAAATGCATATACCATCTTTTGGAAAGAATGATGGGCAGGTCTGAAGGACTGACTTCTCAGTACAAAACTGTGAAAGGTGGACAAATTAAAATGGCCTAAAGTTTTCGGACCCCAATGGATGAAGTTTTTTCCACAAGAATATTGTCTTCGAAGAATGAAGATGAAACAGCCAGCGGGCATTGGCTCAATTGTCAATGCCATTAAGAAAGTAAACACAAATTTAGAGCCCAATCAGGAACAATTAACAGAGTGAGAGGAAATATGTGAAGTAAACCTTTTGTAAAAATTGGCACTTGTGGCAATCCAAACTGGGCTGGCTGGCGAGGAAGGCACATGAAAGTGTACAGGGCAGCCAAATAACCCTTAACTGAAGGTACAATTGTACAAGAAACAACACAAATGTCAGGACATCAATAAGACAGCATTTAAAAGGACTTCGGTCTTCCAGATAAAATGTGTTCCAGCAAAACACATAAATGGATTTCCAAACGACTTTCTGCCCATAAAAAATGAAATCAGTAACCTCATTAGAAAGACAAAATAACTCTACCGAGCACCACTCAATCTCCAGTTGTGCAGCTGCAGCATTTGGGGATGGAGTGGAGGGCCTGCAAGGGGACGTCTACTGTCTGAAAGAGAGAATAAAGATGGCCAAATGTGGATACCAATAGATCAGAGTACCTGATCCTCTGTGTCCAATTTGAGGTGATTAGGATCTGCTATGCCATATCCCTCCATAGGACTTAAGGACTTTTGACAGAAGCAGAATTAATGGAAATGCATACAGTAAGCTGTACCTAAAGGCGTTGCTCAGGAAACCAATCGGAGAGAAGTATATAACACAAAACTGACAACACCTTCTTTTATGTGCCATGGCAAAGAGATCTTCATAAAGGCACCACAAACTGGAGAGGCTCACCTCCACCACTTTGGGTGTAGTTTCCATTCATGATCCTTTAGCGAGCAGTGGCTGAGTGTATCCCCTCTCGCACTAAGGGAACCTGCAATATGTGACGTCACTGGGATTGAAGGGAATCACCACCACATAGGTTGGAGGGGACCATCCACTAGTGCAGCTCTGTACAAACTGATCAAAGAATCTGCATCTGAACTTGATGCTGGAGCCATTGCCATCACAAACATGACTGAAGGGTCCTTATCCGCCATCTGGCGTGTAGCACCAACGTGATGCACAAGGACATGAGGCGAAGCAGATATAAGCCTGCGTGACCTGAGACTGGTGTCCGAGTCAGAAATCATAGAATCATCTCCTGAATATCTGTGATCCTTTAAATAGGAGAAAAAGCTTTTATGTAGATCATGTTTAGTATTGCCTCTGTGACGGTTAAGTTCTGGGTTGGAGTCAAGGCAGATCTTTGGCCCAAGTTGTGGAGGACAGTCATTTTGCACAGAAGGTGTTCCTCACCCAGCATTGGGGACAACACTTTGACTAGCCAGTTGTCCAATTATAGAAACACATGGACATATGACTGTCACAGTGAAGCAGCTAGAACTGCCAGCACATTCGTGAAAACATACAGTGCAGTCGTTAGCCACAACAGCAAAACTGACCTGTCAGTGCTGGGATCCCCAGATAAATCTCAGGTAACATCTGTGGATGAGAATTGTAAAATGAACATCAGCATCCTGGAGATCCAAGGACATCAACTAATCTCCAGCATTCAGGGAGAGTAAACTTTGGCACAGGGGCAGTTTCTATAATTTGTCCAGCCAAATAAACAAGTTTAGAAGGTGGAGGATCCTGGATGCGTTTTAAACCTCTATCCTTATTGGGAACCAAGACATAAATGGAGTAAAAGAATCCCACGCTGCTTTGCACCAGAAGGACCAACTCCAGGGCCCCTTTATTCAGCAAGGATAGGTCTTCTGCCTTCAGATTTAATTTGAGGGGCATGCCAGAGAGAATTTCCTGGTGGAAGAAGTGCAATTCAAAGGGAGGAACAGGAAGACTAGGGCATAGCTTCTGCGGGTTAGGTGGATGGTTCTGAGATTTCTTGTGATCTTCTCTCAACTGGTTGAAAAGTGTGAGAACCCTCCACTGGAAGATAGTGGTGTAAGTGACGGGTCAGAGAGGTTTTGAGGGTCCAGAAACAACAGAGTATGGTGGAGGCTAGAAGTGTTCTTGATGATGGCGTCCCATAGAGCCACCTCTGCCCCATAAGTAGCGATACATTTGTAAAGGTTGTCTGTATCAGCTCAAATGGTAGTCTCTGCCAGTACAGCTTCGCCATGGAGCAGCTTCCAACTTTTCTGTAGTGTTGATGGAACGGTCTTGCTGGGGAAGCAAGTTCCAGCGAGAGAAACATAACCCTAGGAGGGTCTTCCTTCTCCCAAAACAGCCAACTGTCAGCAAAGCGTGTGTCCATGAGGGATGCCTGAACATCTCCTGAGAAGCCAGTGGGATGTACTCAAGCATGGAAATGGAGCCCGACTGCAATGCCCATGTATCAGACTACAGTGTTCGCAGAATCAAGGCCCCATTTCAGAATCTCATTTGAAGCATCCAAGCAGTCAATGACAGATCATAAAGGGTTTCTTCATGGGTTCAGAGAGGCTGTCAACTGCCAGTTTAACCAACTCCCACTGCTTGAAGAACAAACTTTCCTTGCCATGACACAGTCTCTTTGACTCCCTATTTTGGGGGCTATGGGAGAGGCATTTGTGTGCAATTTCCAGAACGAAGCAAAAGGACACCAGTCTCTAATGAAAGATGTGATGACAAAAACTTTGGGTGACCCAGAGCAGGTCTATGTCACCTGGCTATTTGCCTAAGGACTGCATCAGAATTATAAGATGGTAGGAGTTTGTTGCCTCCGATTCATCATCTTCTCCACAGCCATAATAATTATTAGGCATGGCCAGGGAGTGAGACTCAAATCTGAATAATACCTTCATTTGGGCAATCCTCTGAGCCCTAGGAAGAGGCCGTACCATGGGAACACCAAAAGCAGCCCTTACTTTCTCTTTTGTCACCTGGATTATCTCAAGCAACTTTGAAGGCAGCACCAAGGAACAGCAATAAGAGAGGCTCCCGGGGCAGCAGGATGCAGCTGGCTGAATGGTGGGCAGTGCCTTGGACTAAGATTTCTTTTTAAGCACCAAGACTGAAGCTGACGGAAGCACAGAGTTGAGAGACACTGAGGGTCGGAGCTGCTAGATGTGCCAAACCCGCAGGATCGAGTTTGCCTTTGAGGAGTGGCCCAGAATGTGCCTAAGTCATCAAGATGCAGTCCAAAAAGACCAAATGGAAACACTCACGGCGGGTCTGCAGGTGAAGTAAGGAATTCTGAATAAACCTTTACCAGCATCTTAATATGCTCCGCTGATAAAGGAGAGCCCAGAACTATCAACGCCAACATCCTGTTCCTGGGAGACACACAGTTTCCTCAAGAAGAAGGTGTTTTCTTATGGAACATATTTTGTGTTTCTTGTGGGAAGTTCTCTTGGGAGACTATTCCCGGTCAGGAGACTTACCTTGAGATGAAGGGGAATGATTTGGCATTAACCTACTGGCCAAAAATAATTTGCATCCCGCTTTCTGATGGGCTTCAAGTGCATTAAAGAACATGAGTCACAGGTAAAGGAGTCACGGTTGGATCCCAGGCACAATATGCAGATATATCGGTCCACCAAAGATAAAAACATCTGCAACCGGGTTTAAACCCTAAGATTTTACAAGGAGAAATGTGACCTAGTCACGGTCTAAAGTGGAGGAGTTTTTGTCGGTAAAGCACTGAGGGAACTTCAGACTACAGTGATGAGAGACAGAAAAATGGGGAACACGCCTGTTGGCACCTAATGTATGCTGATGTTGTCATGTCCGGAGGATGAAGCAACAGCTTAAGCTACATGACTGCACCTGGCTGCACTGGAGAGCTATGGTTGAGGTAAAGGTTTCTGTATCAGTCTGATGCCTCAAAGGGATATTCTTAAAGCAGGAATCTGTGGATAGATGTATCCATTAGAAAAGCAACTGCAAAAGGTACAAACAAAAGAGTGCCAAGAAAAGACACAAGGAGGAGTTGGAACCAAGGACAATAAGGAAGAAAGGAGGATGAAAGGAAGACAATGTCAACTCTTCACAGGAGCACATGAAGGAAGTGGTCTAAAAGAAGGAGATACTGCTGAATCGGACAAGAATTTATATCGGTAAAAGACCCAGGGTTATTACAGTAATAAAGTTAAAGTAAAGGGGCCAACTGATGGTTTGTAACTTGCCCTAACTCTTTCTGCTCCTTGGGTGGTTAGGGAAGGAGGATTCATACAGATGCCCTAATGGAAGGGAGCATGCAGGAATTCAAAGCAAAAGAAACATATAACTAACCTTTGTACCTATATTCAGTGGGATTGTGCGGCAATAAAGCAATTGGGTGAGGTCTCAGTTGATAAGGGTTTAGGGTCCACAGACCCCTATTGAGGTTAAGCAGCTGGGAGGTTGAATGTCTATGAATAGATAGTGCAGGGGATCCAGGGGGAGAGATGAAGTTGCTTCAAGTTTTGCAGCATGTGGGGAAGCATCAGATGTTGAAAAGTGCAGTACAGAAATGACTCACAAAATGCACACACTTAGTTGAAGACAAAGGAAGCACACAGTCTGAGGATTTCGATTGGAGTGTGGATGGGCTGAAGATCAATATTCAAAGACGGGCAAAGATGCAACTGGTAAAATGACTTAAACCTGAACTATTGTTTCAACTGGAACAAGCATTGGCATAGCCAATAGGTCTCGCCTTTGGGACCTTATAAGTGTTTAGTTATCCAGCACAATATCCTTGGTGCAACAACATCAAGTGTTGCATGGCTAAACACTTATAAGGTCCCAAAGGCGAGACCTATTGGCTATGCCAATGCTTGTCTCATTTGGAGACGGCAAGGAGACTGGGACAGTCACTGGAACCCCCATTTGGGGCTGGACATGTGAGCGTTCTGAGGCAACAATTACCATAGGGATATAAGATGTAAATCATGTAAGATGAAAATAAACAGTGTTTATCGCCATGGTGCACAATAGATGTCTGGAGAGGGGAAAGGAGACTAGTTAGCTAATATGGTATCTTAAAAATAATTCCGACAACAGTGGAGTAAAAGTTATGCAATTTACATTTGTTCTGTTCAGTCCACAAAGCACCTTAATTATTTGGAAATAATATAAAACATGCTAAAACCAAATATAACAGGAAAAAGGGCCACTTTAAAGTGATAAAGGATCAGCAAGCAGAAGAGGAGAATGGCAGGTAAGGGGGGGGGGGAGGATTACTCGTTAGGTAGCCAGAAATAATGCTTTTTTTAAATTAAACTGAATTCAACTAGTAGGGAAAGAGGGAGCCCATTTCATCTTTTGGCAGCTGCCCCTCGAAAAGTCTCTGTCCCCAGAGGCCACAGATCTTTCTCTTAGAGCACCTAGTGCACATCATGACACTTTAAATTAGCAGTCAAAATATCCTGTCCTAAGGACCACCGTCATTGTCTTAAAGACAATTCTCCTCCGCATCGGGAGTCAATGTCAAGGTCTGAGAATTGATTCATATAAACCGGTCTTAATAGTACCTGCCTCCTTACAGCTTTCTACAAGAACTGAAGCTGGATCAGAAATGTTACAGGGTAGCAAGGTGAATAGAAGTGCCAATCGCGGCCGGACCACGCAGTTCATTAATACCTGATGGAGCACCAAGTTAATACAAGGCAGCACCTTGCCAGGAACTTTCAAATGAAGGAAGCAGAGATTCGAAGCTCTGAAAAAGATTTGTCTAAAGATAAATCCACCAACTGCAAACCAGCAAGGCCTGGTGAAGAGGAGGCCCATGTTGCAGAGCCATACTACTTTCCACAAGGAGAAAAGTATGATGGAATACTGATAAAGTGAGGTTCCTTAAAAAGGAGCAGTTTCCATTTCCAAACCTCTTCAGAGTGCAGAAGCATTGGTGCGAAACGGGTGGACGGGAGGCAGTGTATAGTGTGAACGCTGGGCACAGAAGAGGAAATAAGGTTGAAAAAGTTGAAGAAAATCAATCTGGGAAATCTGCGCCCGAGGGGAGGATATGTACATGATTCTATATCATTGGGACACAACGCTTGCAGTCCTGATCTTTTTTTCCACTAAATAATAGTTTTCCTTTGAGTTAGTCCAGTTGGTTTAACAGACGGGAACTAAGCTTACTACAACTCACAGAAAGCATTTATTATAACTGCAAAACCGCGGGGTGGACCCAAAATGTCCCTATGACAAAACAACTCTCGGAAGTTTCAGTTGAAGAAGTCTAACGAGTGAAAGGAAAAGTGGAGGAGTAGAAAGAGAACTCTAACCGCTCGGAGGGCCATGCCGGGCTTTTTCTTGAGCTCCTCGCACTTCCTAAACTTGCAGATCTGGTGTCCCGTCTTGCGGTTCCTGCAGCTGCTGCAGACGCAGCAGTTGATGAGCCGCTTGCAGGGAATGCACACCCGCAGCGCTTGCGCTTCTTCTTGGCCGGCCCACGAAATAAACAAGTGGGAGGGGTGGGGGGAGTGCACAGAATAGAAGAGACGCCCTGGGAATGCTTCAGAACGCGCTCGCGCGAAATAAACAAGTGTGCTTAATGACTGGAAACAAGCAGCAGCTGTTTTCAAGCACACTCGTGCTTGTGGCGGCATCCGCCTTGCGGGAGCGAGCAGCGGACAATTAGCATGCGCGCCGCTGCTCGCTCCCGCAAGGTGGATGCCGCCACAAGCACGAGTGTGTGCTTGAAAATGAGCAGAGCGACGGCTAAAGGCCCTCCTATGCAGCGCATGCGCGCTGCGTAGGCAAGACCTAAAAATCACCCGGTGGCCATTTGGTGGTGATAACACAATGCATACAACATGCTCATGACAGCTACCAGAAGGACTAGGGGAATGACAACCTTAATAAAGAATTTGATATGTCAGGTAGCAAAAACACGGGTAGATCCAAAGACCTGTTATGCAACAATATTAAAAGGCTTGTTACATCAAAGAATGAACCCAGTATTTATGACCCCTCTCCTGCTCCACCCCCAGATGCTACTTAATGCAATACACAAGAAAGTTGGAGGGATGGTTGAAAAGGTCCCTTAGGCTAAGCAATTTTGATGGCAGAATTGAAAAATACTCAGAGTATTTGGAGATCCCAAAAAATAAATTGGCAAATTCTGTTCCTGTATTCACAAATCTGGAGTCAGATCAGGAGTACATGATTACAAAAGTCTTTGTAAGCCTCCTTTAAAAACATATGTTGCAAGATGTTGGCCTCAAAGTTTCAAAATGATTGCTAGAACGAAATCAGGGGACAAGTGCACTTTAAAGAGATATTTAGCACAAATGCTAGGAACAGAAGGCACATCACTGGTCATGTATTACCTTACTGTGAAATGCCAAATACATTACCTACCAGTTTCAACTGAAAAACAGTGCAGTGACTGGAAACATTAAATGACAGCATTCCTTACAACATGCTGCTAAATATTACATCTATATTCAAGCTGCCCAAAAAGCGGTGTGCATAATACAGAATAGAGCATAATACATTACCTGCTAACTGTGTACTCCTCGCCATCGGAGCACAAAATTCTACAAAGAGGCGCAAATTCTGTTAGAAACTGACCACCCTAGGAAATAAAAACAAAATAAACCGATGTTGCTCTTCATTATTGCTGATGTGTTTTCTTTCCAGACAATGAAAGACAAATTCTAAGCCGATTAAACAGCAATACAATAAACTTTTTTCTACAGGGATAACATTTTAAATGTAAAAACTGAAACTGCATTAAAGTATTTTTTTTCTTTTCGTTAATTGCAATACAGGGTGAGCGCTTCCAAATATAACAAATCCTGCTTGAATAGTTCAATGTACCCCGGCTTGGGCATGTTTTCAGTTTATGTTCTAGGTTATATTAATTACCGGTATAAAAGGTTACTTACGTGTAATACTGGTGCTCCATCGTAGGTATCTTTGCTGAATAAAGTAAGGCACAGTGGGGCATATTTATATGCCCCCATCGCCATGGGAACGCCACTTTTTAGCGACGTTCCCGTGGCGATAGGGGCTTCGCCTTATTTACAAGGCAGCGTTAAGCCACTTAACGTGGCTTAACGCTGCCTTGTAAATAAGGCCCCCTTTCACGCTATGCTTAGTGTGAAAGAGGTGGGCCGTGGGTGTTGCGGTGGGCGTTTCACCGCAACACCCATAGATTTTGACGATGTCCCCTATTTACAAGGGCAGTGTAAATAGGAGGCAGCTCCAAAATTAAGGGTAGGGAAAACCTGGTCTTGGCGAAACGAGGAGAAATGCTTTATTTCTCCTCGTTTTTGCTTTTTTCATGTGTGCTGCCTTGTGCAGCATACATGGAAAAAGCTAAACGCCTTGGATTGTTTATGTTTAGGAAGGTGACCCTTCCTACACATAAACAATCCTTAAAATAATAAAAACATGTTGTAACTTCCATATGTGCTGCATTAAGCAGCACACATAGAAGTGACAAAACGGCATTTCAAAATTGTTTATGTGCAGGAAGAGGGACCTTCCTGTACATAAACAATCTTCCCCTGCAGGCAGACACCCTTGCACTATGGTGCAAGGGTGCCTGTGTTGGCGCTACACTGCTAAGTGTAGCGCCAGCGCAGGGGGAAACGCAGGGCTGCACCATATTCTTGTAAATATGGTGCAGCTCTGCGTTTCTGAAGTGGAGGAGCGTGTCGTTAAGCCAAGGAGGCGAACGACACGCTCCACCACTTCTGTTGTAAATATTCCCCAGAATATTTCACATCTGGGCAGGATCCTGTAACACTAAACAACTCATATCTATAAATGAGGTGCTTTCTTTCATTTTACTACACATATAGAAAGTATTCTAAACTATAAGAGCACACCTAACCTAAAAAATATTATTTGCCCGTTTATTTATTTATTCTTAATTAAAATAGTCCCGTCCTACTTTTATGAAAGAGGGAACGTGAAAGAAACTAGATGCCTAGGCACAGAGAGCCTTTAAGCTAAGGTAAGGGAGAGTAAAGGCATCATGACTCATTCGAGGCTTTGCCTCTTGTGAGTTAGGGCCCCGCACCAAACATCAACAATAGTAAATAGGTAACCTATTGCACTCTGCACATCTGTGTTTTTTATACAGATTCACAGGAAAAAAGGTTAAAGTGACTTTATAGTTAGGTGAAAATGTCAGTTATAACATAATATTTTAAACAAAAAAAAAAACACGGAAATTCATGGGTTTGCTGAGCTAACTATAACTTACAACGCCGCCATGCGCTGCTTATGACCTCACATACTAAATCACTCATAACATATTCAATGACCTAATTGATGATATCACTGATGACTTAATTGATGATCTCACTAACGAGGGAGAAGGTTGTTGTTCGTGGGGGCACCTGGACACCAAATGGGGCATGAACGTCTGGAGGGAGTGGCCTCTCCATGAACAGCTGTGCACAGGGTGAACGCAGTGCGTAGTAGGGGCTTCTCTACCCAATGGGACTTGAGTGTCAGGAGAGGCTGGCTTCTCGGTGAAGGCCTGTGCAAAGGGCAAGGCCTGTGTGTAATAGAGGCTTGGCCACCTAATGGGGTTTGAGTATCTGGAGCGAGTGGGATCTCCGTGAAAAGTTGTGCACAGGGCAAAAACAGCATAATAGGGGCATGGCCACCTAATGGGACTTGAGAATCTGGACCGAGTGTGCTCTCTATGAAGACGTGTGCCAAGGGGGAAGGCTGTGCGTAGAAGGGACTGGACATTATTATTATTATTAGAGAGTAAACTGAGCAGTTGTAGGGTGGTTGATGTCATCAATTAAGTCATTGAACATGTCATGAATGATGTAATATGTAAAATCATTCATAAGCAGTGCATGGCAGGGGTGTAAGTTATAGCTTGCGAAGTAAATTATAACTGGTGAATTTCAGTGTTTTTTTAATTTAGAAATGTTAGGTTATTAGTATTACTAACATTTTAACCTAGCTATATTCCTGGCAGCGAGGGGCTGCTTCACTCCCTGAAGCGCCCCTAACACTTAATTTAAACATTGGTGGTGCCTCTTCTTGGTGCCCCACAAGGTAGAAAAAAAATACCATAAAAAAACCCTCACAGGGCATTTAGGTGTACCGCTCTCTCTCGAGCAGTGAATATTTAATGAGCAGGTAGGCGCTCTTCTTCTGTGCTGCATGTTTTGTGGATGTCTTGGTCCCACCTGAAGCACCCACTCAGGGTATTAATTGGGTGCCCACGGGTGGCAGCCCAAGTTCCGCACGGACCGGCTGGCTCCACAGCCAGCACCTTTGTGCTCCGGGGGGGGGGGGGTAGCAGGCTTTCTTTCTGGCTCCCGCCTTTGGCAGAAGGAATCCAGTGTGTCCTGGGAGATGGGTTCCCCAGGACACTATACTTATGTTAGGCCTTGGGGATGGGATCTCCGGGCAAGTAGACCTCATACTTGTAGTGAGTCCCAGGGGATGGGGTCCCTGGGCCTGAAACATGGTTTGAGAATGGGAGGCCCCATGCACATTATTATAAAAGTAAAAGGTGGAACAGGGGTTCCAACCTGCCACAAGGGCTTTGGGGGCAGGTTAACCCTGCCCTGCCCTCTTATGTCCTTTAAAAAAAATATTTTCAATTCAGGATAGGGGACCAAGGCCCGAGTCCTGTAATGGCTAGTGCAACATGTCTGTTCATGATGTGGCCAGCAAGTCAGAGCGGTCGCTTCCAAGAAGTCCCCTCAGCCACTCAAAAAACTTGAATTTTTTAAATATCAGTCCAACTATCAACATATCTATACATTTTGAACCTTAATTGCTCCAAAACTACTGAACAGATTTACCCCAAATCGCAAAAAAACACATTTTCTTGGTAAAGATCTAGCAAACCCAAGAAGGGGCACAGTTAAATAGGGGGAGCCAAAAGTGTTTATTTGCTACGGACGTTGGTACAGTTTAATGAATCATCATGCTGCAGAAATGTCTGGTTTCAGGCAGAACTGACATAGTGGGCAAAGTTAATAGCTGATCAAACGTTTTTTGATATCTTCGTATCATGGCCGTGTAAGAAATTTGGAAGACTGTAAGAATGTTTAGCTTATCTAATATATTAGGTTTCATTCAAATCTATCAAGAGGGGGCACAGCTACAGCGGAGCCAACAAATTGTGGGTTTTTTGCCAATACCTTCGTCGAAGATTAATTAATCTTCATGGTATTTGACAGATTATTTGCAAGTGAAGCCCTGTGCAGGGATCTCATGTTTCAAAAAGACTGGACACATTAATTTGGATTGAGTGGGGCAGAATATTTTGAATTGGAGTGGGGCAGATTGTTTTGGATTGGAGTGGGGCAGATTGTTTTGGATTGGAGTGGGGCAAATTGTTTTGGATTAGAGTGGGGCAAATTGCTTTGGATTAGAGTGGGGCAAATTGCTTTGGATTAGAGTGGGGCAGATTGTTTTGGATTGGAGTGGGGCAGATTGTTTTGGATTGGAGTGGGGCAGATTGGGGTGGGTTGGGAGGATTGGAGTGTGGTGGTCTGGATTTGGGTGAGTGGGGTGGACTGGAATAGTCTGTGGTGGATTGGATTGAGTAGAATGGTGTGGGGTGAGGTGGCGTGGATTGGAGTGGGGCGGTTTGGAGTGGGGTGGATTGGGGTGTACTGCACTGCATAATTTCGAAAATTACACATAAGAAAGAAACAATGTCGCTTTGCAATATGCAGAACAAGATAATAGTCATCTTGTGGGAACAACGCCCATGAGCAAAAACAAAACACGAGTGCAAAGTGAAAAAAGAAGAATTACCAAAATAAAAGAAAATTAACTATAGAAAATAAAACGTTGCAGTTTTATTTGCCCTACTGAGCACCTTTTTGCCAGGCATATGCCTTCTGTTTGCAGGGCACTGGAAGTTAAAAAGAACAAAATAGTATCTCAATTATGTCGGGAGAAGCGGACTGGCACTGATTACGTTGAATCAATCAGTGCTTGGTCCCTCCCCGAAAGAGAGGAAAGGAAACTATGCTAGGCCTGCAGTGACTAGTTCCGAAGCTGTAAAGAAGAGTGTCACACAAGCCAACAAATTGTAAGCAACAGGGCGGGCTCCAAGCCCTTTTTGTTTACAACAGTGTCTTGCAAGTGATACGCATGCGCTAACGCATGCTATTGCAGGCTCGACCCTAAAAAAACAAAGGTTAGAGGGACGTCATAGTTAGGAAATAGCAATAAAAAACTGTAGAAATTCATTGAATAAAACAAAGGTTATAGGGACATTATAGTTAGGAAATAGAATTTTAAAAATCTTAGAAATTCACTGAGAAAACCAAAGGTTAGAGGGACGTTATAGTTAGTTTCAGATTTGACACACACAAAACCATAGAAATTCAGCAGTAGTAGTTACCTGAGCTAACTATAACTTACGCCCCCGCAATGCACTGCTTATGACCTCACGTATTACATCACTCATGACATGGTCAGTGGCATCACTGATGAAATCTTAAATGACATCACTGATTACAACATCCAGCAAAGTAAAGTTCAATATACTTTTTTTTTAAATAAAGTATATTAATTATTCTCAGTAACAAATAAAGGTCACGCCTCATTGTTTACATTCTGATCGTCAGTGCACATATTGTGCCTCAGTCGCCAGTTCCACCTAGCAAATACAAATAATAATTTTCACTTCCTCTCAATGACGTTCCCCCCGACATTGTCCATAGGCTCTGGAAGGTCCAGTAGATACGCCGTTAGCAGGCCCCAGAAATCTTTAGGTCTCGATGCGAGTGGTAGCCATACCCATTATTCACTTTTTTTGCATACAGGCTTTACCATACTCTCCCAGTGTATTGCCACTCTTCTTTTGGCTAACAGCAAGGCCACCACAATGAACTTACGCTGCTGTGGCTGTATCATTTTTAACATACCAAACAAAAATACTCGTGCCGAATATTCCACAGCGCAGTCAGTCATGGAGGCAACATGTTCACCACGTTCTCCTAGAATTTGTGCACTGACTCACATCACCATGCCAGATGCAGAAAGTCCGCATCTGGTCTCCTACACCTGCGGCATCTCGTATCTTCCCGCAGCCCATACCTGTATAACCGTGTAGGCGTGTAGTATACCTAGTTTAGATATTTTTAGTGTATAATTATTAAGTTCCCATTGGATGTCAGCATTTCTGTTAGTGCGCAGCAAAATTCCCATTCTTTGCTGGTCAGGGGCTCTGCTGGAGTTTGGTTCCAGTGCTCACGTGCCCTACTCTCACTCTGTGTATTCTCTGTTTACATTGCTTTGTAGATTCTCGTGACCATGTGTTTAGTAGCTGGGTCAGTGATCAGCGTCTGTAGGGCGGGCAATGCTGGCGGCTCCTCTGGAAAGGAGGGGTATAACCTTTTAATTGCCGCCCAAAGTCTGCAGTAGGTGAATATAAACATTGGTGTTACATTACTAATATAGATCAAGTCGTTTGCATCCAGAAACTTGCCCTCTGGGTACAAGTCGCCCATGGTTACTAAACCCACCCGTTTCAGCAATGCAAGGCTCCCTCGTTCTTGGGTCATTGAAATCTCTGGGTGGTATGCCATCGGCATTGCCGATGCGTATATTGGTAGTTTGTGCGCTCTTACCCCCATGGCATGCCACGTCGCCACCGTACTTTGAGGCGTGTTAATCTCTGTGCATGGTATGTCTGTACGTCGGTGCTGCAGCATGTTATCCAGGGGGACAGGGTGTGTGTCCTCCATCTCCACCGCCAGGTGCAGTGTGTAACACGCAGGGTGAAACCAGTAGTGTGCATATTGAGCTTGGGCACACAGATAGTATAAATGTAGATCAGGTGCTGCGAAGTCTCCCTGCTTATACGGTAATGTCATTGTGGCCCGGTCAATTCTGCGTTGCTTCCCAGCCCACGCTAGGCTAATCAAGTGGGTGTGTAGCTTTTTGAAGGAGTGGGATGGCATCCCAATTGGAATACTGTTAAAAAGGTATAAAAATTTGGGTAGAACAACCATCTTCATGATAGGCATCCTATCAGCCGTTGAGAGCGGAATTTTATTTAATCTTTCTATTTGATTTTCCAATTTTCCTACCGCTGCTCCGTAATTTTCTCTTATTACTACGGCAGGGTCCCTATGTATTCATATCCCGAGGTATTTTACCGGCTCTTCATTCCATTTTAGGGATTTTCCAAGTGGTGAGGAGTGGTGGCATCGGTCAGGGAAAGCATTGTGGATTTACCCCAATCTATACTAAGGCCCGATTGTGTCCCGAATTTAATATACTCTCTAAAAATGGGCGATAGGTTGGTTTTGGGGTGGCGAACATATATCACCATACCGTCTGCATATAGTGAGGTTCCTAGTGGGCGGTGACAGAATATCAACGCTGCGTCTGCATGTTTTGGCCTGACCATACATGCAAGGTGCTCAAGGGCAATCACGAATAAAATTGGGGAGAGAGGGCATCCCTGCCGCGTGCCTCGAAATATTCGTATCTGTTCCGATACATGTCTGTTCACAACGATCCTTGCCACTGGCTTAGTTTAAGGAGTTTTACCCATTTTATCAGCTCCCTGTCATTCCCATTCATTTTAAAACTGTGAATAGGTATGTCCATTCTATTGAGTTGAAGGCTTTGGCAGCGTATAGCAACACTGCCGTTGCCTCCAACTCCGGGTTCAGCTGGTGCACAAATATCGTTCATACGTTTTAATTATTTATTGAGATCCAGAATGTAGTTACAAATATATCGGTACACCCAATTCATAGATATCGTTCATAAGTTGTGTGAAGAGGAGCATGCTAGAATGAAGCCCGATTGATCCGGCAATATAAGAGGTTGGAGCAGCGGCTGCAGCCTAGTGGCTAGAATTTTGGCTAAAATCTACCGTCTGTGTTGATGAGCGAGTGTAGACGATAGGAGTCACATTTATCAGGTTCCTAGTCCTGTTTCAATAACGCCACTATCATGGCCTCTTGTAGCGTTCGCGGCACGGTCTGCAAAGCGTACGTGTCCATCTCCAAGATGTACGGGCCCACCAGGTCCTCATTTTCCCTATAGAATCCGTCCGGTTCTGGTACTTTTCCATTCGGTAGAGCCCTTATAGCGTCCCGCACCTCTTGTAGAATGATCTGTTGTGCCAGGTACTCTCTGTCCCTCCGAGAAACACATGATCGCAATATCTTCTAGATACTCCTCTATCTCCGGCGTCCCCGCCGTCACGCGGGATGCATAGAGGGATTAATAAATCTCCACAAATGTTTTGTGTATTCCCTGTATGTTATAGTAGTCCTCACCTGTGTCATTCGATATTTTTATAATAGCCAACATTTTTGCCTTTATGCGTATTTTATTGGCGAGCCTACAGCCAGGTCTACCTCCCTCCCCATATGCCCTTGCCAAGTGGCGGCGCACCAAGTATTTCAATTCGTTCTCTGCAAACTCATTGTATTGTGTGAGGTGATTTCTAATATTGACTAGTATATTCGTGCGATGCGTGCACTCGTATTCTGCTTCCAGCTGTTTAAGAGTCATTTCTAATTTCTGTAATTGTGTACGCAGGTCTTTTAAGATACCTTCACTAGTGCTGATACATACTCCTCTTATGGTTGCTTTAAAGGCCTCCCACAGGGGGCACACAGGGCTTTCAATTCTTGGAATGAAGGCTCACTGTATCTAGAAGGCAGAGAGCCACTGGCATCTCCTTTTGCAGACATACTAAGTGTGGTGAGGAGTTGCACCTACCTAACCTAGTTGGAACTAAACTCGGAGGTTGGAGAAAGGGTGTGCTAGACCCTTGACTTCCCCAACCCTAAGTTCAGTAGAACTTACTTATTCTAAGCTACTATTATATGTACCTAGTACTAGTGGTTTTTCAGTTAATCAATGCAAAGATTTATCTGGTAACACAATGCAGGCTTGAATCCCAACCGCTGCACACCAATGTGAGAAGTTGGCCTGGTATATGCTGTCCACTAATTAAAGTGGGCACCTTGCACCAGTCCAAACAACCCTTATGGTAATTTAAGAGGTCAAAGATAACCCTAAAAAGCTATCCAAGTGGTAGCTGTGGAGAGCAGCCTTCGGGCTTAGTCTTGAAGGAATGTTAAGCAGCTTATTTTACCAGAATGCAACCTTATAGTATTGGTTACATGAAAGGAGAACCACACAGTAGTTATAAAAACATGTATTTATTAATATAACACTCTCTAGTACGACACAGTATCTCCTACACGGAAATAATCACAAAGCACACAAAACTTTAGCACAGAAATGACAGTAAATAGAACTAATACACAGTGGGCCCCCAGGGGGACCAGACCATATACTAAAATAGTGGTATAAGAACCACCACTCGAGTCAAGACAGTGTTGAGAGGTTGTAGAATCGCTGGGACCCCAAGGAACCACCCAAGGTGAGTAAGTAGGGACCCCACAGAGGACGGGTGCAGTGTGGGAACACGACCGCGTGCTCCGTACAATTCTATGGGAAAGTCGCGGTTGAAGATTTAGAGTTTAAGGACCCTTCCCAGTTGACTTCGAAGAAACCCTGTGGAAGTTAGGAGGTTGGAGAGAAACCCCACCCGTGGATACCGAGGTACCCGAGTTACCAATCCCAGGGAAGCCTGATGCATAGGTCTGAAGTGGTGTTGGGATCCGCCATCGAACCCAATGAAGGTTTCGAGGATGAGCCGCTGCTGGAAGGAAGAAAAGTGTCCATTGGAATCCAAAGGTGGATTCTTGTCGAAGAGTACCTGAAAGCAGAGGGGACAGAGTCTGGGTCACTCAGGAGTGACCATGGGCTCGGTAGACGAATGCTCACCGATGTCGGGTGCTTCAGGTGCGTTGATGGAGTTCTTGACTCTGCAGCTACGGGGACCAGGAGACGTCGAGGACAACCAGGAGCCGGAAACGAGCTGTCCCACGAAGGATGTCGAGTGCTGAGGGGTCGGTGTCCGGCGGGAGCACCAACAAGCCTTGGCAACGGCAACCTATGCAGAAGGTCAAGGATGTGTATGGTTCGGACCAGCAAGGTCCAGGAGACTCACCACCAGCAAGGGGAGTCAGGGCAGGCCTGGAGCAACCAGGGGAGCCCAAGGAAAGTAAAGCTGACCCTCAAGTGGACCCACAGGCCAGAGGCACAGGAGTTGCGAGAGGACCTCAAGCTATTTCACCAAACATCAGCCCACGGAGCACTCGGTGCGAGGAGGCCGGAGTTCTTGGTAGGAAATGGTGCCAGAGGTTGGGGTTACTTGGAGCCCAATGCACATGTTCGGGAAACGCCAACAAGCATATGCACTTGCAAATGTACGCGGTGCACAGGGGTTTGGGTATTGCAGCCCCCACGAGGGATTCTGACCTCAAACTTGGTGAGAGGGCAGCTCGGACCTCGAGGGACGGAGAAACCCGCCTCCTGTGTTGCTGAAGCCTTCGGAGTCCGTAGGAGCTCAGGGTCACCAGACCGGACAGCAGTGTTGTGGTGCCTGCGAATGCAGGGGAGTGACTCCTTCACTCCAAGGGAGATATCTTGAGTTGTCCTTGATGCTCCACAGGTCCTGCACGGATCCTGTATGGTGCACAGGCACAGACGATGCTTCAGACTGAGAGGGTGACGTAGTCCGGCCCAAACGAAGTCCAGCAAAGTCCAGCGTGTCCAGACGGTCGAAGTTCAGTGGTTTCTGGTTCAGAATCTTGTCCACATCGAATCTAGGGTCCTACAGCCAGGTAAGCCCTTAAGTATCCACGGGACGGATTCAGGGTGACCCTCCCAGAGGAGGATCTGGACAATGGGGAGGTTACTTCCCTGTCCTTTGTCCAGTTTTGCGCCAGAGCAGGAGCCAACGGCTCCCAGGACTAGTTTGAACTGGACTATGCACAGGGACACAAAATGTGCCCCTCATGCAGACTTTCGGTCACTGGCAAGCGCACCCACCCAGCCTTAATACACTAAATCCTGTCTGGGAGGTGGTCACACCTCCCTGTGACAGGACGCCTATTGTTCTGCCTTCCCCTGCTCGAGCTTGGTTCAGCAGCAGGAGGGCAGAAATGTGTCTCTGGTCGGCAGCAACCATTTTGTGCTGCCCGGGACTAGATGGCTGGTACCGGGAACACCAGGGACCCAACGAAGCTCGCTTCTGAGGGGTGGAATCATACCTCCAACACCGGTTACTGGTGTGGGAGTATGATTCCAACATGTTTGATACCAAACACAATAGGGTTAGTTTCAGCCGTTTTAGAGTTGGTCATCAAGCGGTCGCATGATGCTACTCTATGTCGTAAATGGCTGCCTCACTGACAACCCTGGAGAATGGACTCTGTAGGCTGCAGGGGTGTCCTCCTAATGCAGTGGCACCCTCTCACTTAGAACCAAGCACCCTGCCCTCAGGATTGTAAAGGCCTGCTAGAGGGGTGACTTATAGGTTTTAAGTGCAGTGACCCTTAGATACAGTAAACCTATATCTTAAGTAAGTGGTGCATGCACCAACTTACACAAGCTGCAATGGTAGGCATGTAGGTTCCATTTTGCATGGCCTCTCATGGGTGGCATAATACATGCTTCAGCCCATTGGAGGCCTCTGGGGTATCTATGCCCTGGGTACATGGGTACCATATACTAGGGACTGACAAGGGTACCCCAGTATCCAATCTGGAGTGTACCAAAGTACATCGCATAACAGTTTAAGGAGAAAGCAGATAGACTGGGGTCCTGATTAGCAGGATCCCAGTCGGACTAGTCGTGGGGGTAACCATAAGAAGCAGATCCTACTTTCCTACAGCACCCTTGAGGATGTGAACTTGAGAGAGGCCCGGATAGTCGCCATGTAATAGCCATTCCACCCCGCCTTAGGCTCATCCAACTAAATGATTTACATATGACCTACCTTACAACCACATGCCTATGGAGGGCTGGCCTCACCTAACTGCCCCCGGTGCCTCTCACCGGACACAGATTTCTTTCATATGGTATGGTCCTGCCCCGCCATTGTGATATGATGGAACACCATTAAATCAATGTTGAGGATAGCCTTGGAGAGACCTGGGGAGCTAACCCCGAGGGTGGTCTTGCTGGGCATACTGGAGGACCTGTCTCTCTCTCGAGCAGAGCACACGCTGGTGGGCATCGCCACAATCTTCGCTAAAAGAGAAATCTCTAACTACTGGAACACAAACACAGCCCCCAGCATCTCTAAATGGACGTCCGTCATGGACTGGTGAGCTAAGCTTGAGGAGCCCATCTAGAGTGCCAGAGGCTGCCTGCGAAACATGATGAAATATGGGGACAATGGTGAAGCTTCTCCAGCAAATTGGACGACCAGTAACCAGTAGGTGGGAGGGTTGGAGCTGCTGCAGATTGAGCGGGCTGAAGTGAGTAGAAACCTTAGTGACAATGGTTAGAGTTTGTTGCAATAATGTGCTGTCATGGTGTGTTTTCAAACATGATAAAATTGGTTATGTAAAAAAAAAGCCTGCCTAGCCAGACAGGACCAGTTTACTCAGCGAAGGGCTCAACCTGTTGGTGAGAAATTGGTCTAGGACTTTATTATCCATATTCAAAAAAGATAGAGGCCTATAAGGGTGCATCTCTGGCGTTTCTACCTGGCTTAAGGATTACAGAAATTAAAGCTTCTCTAGTGGTTTGGGTGAGGGCTGATCGACATTCAAGGACCCTTGACAGAGTTCCGACAACTAGGGAGCTTGAATTCCTTAAAGAATTATATTGTGAAGCCATCAGAGCCAGGGGCCTTACCATTAGCAAAATTGTCCATGGCCAGTTTTACCTCAGTTAGTGATATTGGCTCGATATATTCATGTTTTCCCCCTTAACAAAAGCTAGTGTGATGTTTTCTAGGTAAGCTTCAATTTGGTCTGGAGTGCAGTTTTGAAAAGTATAGCTCTGCATAGTAATGCAGGAAATTCTGCAGTATAACTGCATTGCCATTTACAATTTCTCCTGAACACAACCGCAATGACTATTACAACAGTCTTCGGTTGGGCTCTATGCAGCAACCAGGACATGGTTTTACTGGGTCTTTCACTTTGGCTACAGATGCGGGCTTGAACATGATTACCCAAGTAAGCGACCACACTTTTAGCTTTAAAATGAACATACAGGGGCGTGGCTACGATGGCGGAGAGCTAAGACGCACTTCGTCTTCGCTCCTCCACCCGCCAGCGATTTGCACCGGTCTTCGGGCCTGAAACTCACCGAAGATAGGCGACATCGGCCCTGACGACGCCCAGGCTCCCGATTCATCTCCTGAGGCGCCTCTCGACACCCGGAGCCGACGCTGGTGGCGGCCGGTCCGGTTGGGACCGGAGATCCGGGGAACAGCGGAGGCCGCGAGACGCGCGGCAGTGGCGGTAGGCCCGGAGCCCCGACTGCCGAGACGCGGGCGGTGTGGCCCGTGACGCCAGCGACGCACAGGGGCATCTCCGGCGGCACCGGTTTGCAGCTCCGGCGGAGTCGGCCGCAGCACTAGGGACTGCGGTGAGTGAGGCGAAGGTTTCGGCGGCAGGGCCCGGGGCACTCACAGGCCCGATGTGAGGACACTGAAGAAAGCAGGCGCATCGCCGGGCTATATCCTGGCCCTCGACCCCTGGGGGGACTTGCAGGACTGCAGCTGGTGAGTCGACCCCTTGGCCTGCATTGTTGACCCCCTGGAGCCCGCCTGACAGGCCTGCGGCCAACTGTGCAGCACGGAGGACTTTGCTGGGCCTTGGGCCCTGCCCCTGGACACTCCATTGCCCTGAGACACTGGTGGGCCTAATCTTTTTTGACCTCCTTCATTGGCTAATCGGTTGGTGGTGATAGTGGCTGGCGGCCCCACCCCAGGCTGTTTGGCACCGCGGAGTGCGCCGGGGTGTTGCGCGGGGGCTCCGTCGCCAGCGTAGAGTGGGGCGGGCCCTCGGGGGGTGCGTCGACCTCCGGCCCAGTGGTGCCTTCTGGGTGGTCCCGCGCAGTGGGACTCGCTGAGAGCTGGCTTGTTGGTTGCTGGCCGGACATCCACAGAACCCCGGCAGTGTAGCACAGGCGCCCCTTCACGCCGGACCTCAAGCTGCGCACAGGGGTGGAACTACCCGGGGCGCCTCCGACTACTGCCCGCTGCCTTGGCCATGGTGCGACGGAACTGATCTGGAGAGAGAGCCGAAGTTAGGTAGCTGCGATTTCGACACGCCACAACCTCGGACTGTTGGACCCGGTTTACCGGCGCGGTGGAGCATGACCTCTACCAGGGGCAGGAAGGACAAGTCGGCTACCAGGGAAAAGTCGCTTAAGGATCTATTTGCTAAAGCGCAAGGAGAAGGGCGTGGTACTACGGAGCAGGCAAGCCCGGTGGCGCATATGGCTGCCACGGCGGACGCACCCGTAACACGGGCCTTTTTGGAATCACTGTTCGCAGCCCTGCGCGACGACCTACAGACTGTGAAACGCGATCTCACAGCTGAGATCAAAGACATCCGCAAGGACGTGGACGATATAGGCGAGAGGGTTGCGACCCTGGAAGATAGAGGTGACACGCGGGACACCGAGCTGGCGGCTATGCAGCAAGAGGTCATCCGCATACATGAACAGCAGGTTGATGTGCAGTCTCACCTGGAGGACCTCGAGAATCGTTCCCGCCGCCATAACATCAGGATCCGCGGAGTGGCCACCAACGAGGAAGCTGGCGACATCTTTTCGTATGTGAGGGAGCTCTTCAACCAAATTTTGGGTCATCCCCTGGACGCTGAGCTCAAGCTGGACCGCGCACATAGAGTGGGCCCACCCAGAGCGGCGGCGGCGCCGCCGGTGGACATACTGGTGTGTGTCCAAGACTTTCAGACCAAGGAGGAGATCTTGCGTAAAGCCCGCTCACTCCGGCAGATTTCCTTCCGCAATCAAACGCCCACTCTTTACCAGGATTTGGCCGCCATTACGCTTCAGAAACGCAAAAACTTCCGGCCTATCACGGAAGCCCTCCGCCAACGTAATATCACCTACTCCTGGGGACACCCCTTCCGCTTGATCTTCCGGCATGATGGCAAGCTTTACCAACTACGTTCCCTGTCTGAGGCGAGCAAACTGCTGGGGATCGCACTTCCAGAAGACCCGGACGATGAAGAGCGCTCAGAACCTGGCCCCCACGACGGTCGGCCGAGGTGGCAACAGAGGAGACGTCGCCGCCGCATTCAACGGCCGGACCCCTCCGTGGTCAAGAGAGAACAGCGGGCCGCCCTTGAGGCCCTACCGGAGATCCTGGCGAAGGCGTCTGCCGAGTGACTGAGCCTGGCCACTGTAACGTATTCTCCTTCATAGCTTTGGGGGTGGAGGAGGGAGACGGGATTGATATGTGCCACATGAACACCCAACCGTTTTTTTTTCTGATCATCCCTGGATGATGGACTACGACTGTAGACTGACTTTTATTGGCGCTCGTTGCACGTTGTTTTCCTCTTTTTCTTTGATTGTTCTGGGGCTATTTGTTCTCTCATCTCCTTCTTCTTCTTCCTACTCTTCTTTTTCTATTTTGTTCCTCGGGGATCCCTGGTCCTTGGAGTGTTGTCACCTTTTTTGCCCTTATATTGGCGGGGCGGGAGGCCCTGGCCGATCTTGTCTGGGTTCATGCATTGCAGGGGCTCCCCTTAGGCGCTGTTTCCCCAATGAGGTTTAGATGCAGTCAGCCCCAGTCCGGATCCTTACTCTCAATGTGAGAGGACTTAATAATCCTATCAAACGGAGGGCTCTTCTCTCCTATCTAGAGGGCGCTGGAGCTGACCTTTGCCTCCTTCAGGAGACACATTTACTCCATAAGGACTGCCATAGACTTCGGTCTCGTTCTTTCCCAACACAATTCTTCTCTTCTAATACCACTAAGACGGCAGGGGTAGCTATTCTGGTTTCAAAGGGCTTTCAGGGGAAGGTGGTTCAGAAGGGGGCGGAGATCAAGGGCAGGCTACTTACATACCAATTTCTCATAGGGGGGCACACCCTGACGGTTGGGTCTATTTATGCACCCAACGAGGGCCAAGAACGTTTCATACATGAGGCACTCACAGAAACAACTGCCACCTCAGACCGACATATCTTGATCGGGGGGGGACCTGAACTTGGTGTTTGACAATGACATGGATCGCTCGGCGCAGCGCACTAGCCAAGTAGGTGCCTTTTCTCCAGAGAGTCTCAACAGATTGCGAGACCTGGGTCTCGTGGACCTGTGGAGACGTCCACACCCCCGCTCGCGAGAATTCTCATACTACTCTAACGCACACAAAACGTATGCTAGATTAGATTATTTTCTAGACTCCACACCGTTACAAGACTCCACCCTTTCGACTGAAATACTAGTAGCAACCCTATCGGACCACGCCCCAGTCGTAGTGACTTTAGCCCTTCCGCAATTGCAATGCCCGGCCAGACACTGGAGACTCCGGGACACGCTTTTACACCGGCCGGACACGGTCGCCCAGGTACAACGTGCCCTCGACAGCTATCTATCACACAATGATAATTCTGACACGGCTCTCTCCACTCAAGGCGGTCGTTAGGGGGGAATTCATAGCCATCTCCGCTGCCGAGAACGCGGATCGTAGAAAGAAACAGGAGGAACTGACACACACACAGTGCGTGAACTCGAACAGATACACCAACGCACGGGGGCCCCGCGGGTTTGGAGGCAACTGACAGCGGCTCGGACGCAACTGGCAGCGCTGGATGGAGATAAGGCGGAATATGCGGCGATGCGCTTGCGACACTCCTACTACACCGGCGGGGACAAGTGCGGGCGGCTGCTCGCGCACAAGCTCAGGGAGGCCCGGCAGCGCACAGGAGTTGGGGAAATCAGGGACCATACAGGATCATTGCGTTCAGATGACGCGGCTATTGCCGAGACATTCCGTGACTTTTACGCGCACCTAATTGACGAGCAACCCCTGGACACGGTTGACATTGACGCCTACCTTGCCCGGGCTCACCTGCCCGCACTCACAACGGAACAAGCAGCTCACATAGAAAGGGAGATTAGACCGGAGGAAGTCATCTCCGCTATCGCCCGCCTGCAACTAGGCAAGTCTCCGGGCCCCGACGGTTATACTGCGGCCTTTTACAAGCAGTTTTGCTCCACACTCGTACCTTTACTTACTCGACTTTTTAATTCTTTTGCGGCGGCGGGGGTGATTCCCCCTTCCATGCTGAAGGCAGCGATCGCGGTGATCCCTAAGCCCGGGAAAGACAGGACGCACTGCGGGTCGTACCGGCCCATTTCACTTTTAAATATAGACCTGAAGCTTTAAACAGGGATTCTGGCTGCACGCCTTGCCCCCTATATGCAGGGGCTAGTGGACCCTGACCAGGCTGGATTCATCCCTCAGAGGCAAACCAGCGATAACACCAAGCGAGTGGCGCATCTTATCGAAAAGGCCTCCCGTACTCCAGGTGCTTATATGCTTCTAACCATAGATGCAGAGAAGGCCTTTGATCGGGTCCACTGGCCCTACCTTGAGCAGGTTCTGACGCGAGTCGGCATAGGAGATAAAATGCAGACACATTTTTAACTGCTACCGTTCCCCTACGGCTACAGTACGGGTTAATGGGCACACATCCTCGCGGTTCTCTATCTGTAGGGATACGAGACAGGGGTGCCCCCTGTCGCCCCTTCTCTTTGCCCTTTATATGGAACCCATGGCGCAGAGAGTCAGGGACCACCCCCAGATCACGGGCATCCGCCTCGGTGGAGACACCCACACTATAAGTCTGTATGCAGACGACGTTCTGGTCACCCTCACAAATCCTTTGACTGCTCTAGGGACTTTTCTAAAGGAACTTGATTCCTTCGCGGGAGCGTCTGGCTTCAAGGTAAATTTGACGAAGTCCACAGCCCTGAATCTGTCCATGCCGTCACAAATGCAGGCGGACCTGCAGACCCGACATCCTTTGCAATGGTCTGAAGGTACGATTCCCTATTTGGGTATACAACTGGCTCCGACCCTGCCAGCTATGAGAGAGGCGAATTACTCCCTCCTCCATTTACATATCCGCTCGACCTTACAGAAGTGGAAACATTACCCACTTTCGTGGCTAGGCCGCGTGGCGGCTATCAAAATGACGATCCTCCGCAAAATTTTATATCTGTTTCAGACGCTTCCATTGCCGCCCCCCATAGGGTGGCTCCAAAAAGTACAGACGGACCTCTCTCTTTTTATCTGGCAGGGACGCAGGCCGCGAATGAAGAGGTTGGTGAGTTTTCTCCCGCCCCATGAGGACGGCCTTGGGGTCCCAGATCTCACCCTTTATTACACTGCCATGCAGCTCCGATACTTGGTTGAATGGAGCAGATCTGAATCAGAGAAGCATTGGCTTTTCCAAGACAGGGCAATAGCCGGTACGTCTCTCATGAAAATCCCCTTTCTTCCGAAATCTCATCGGCCACCCAATTTATACGCCTCACAGGTGACGAGCACAACTCTTCGCGCTTGGGACCGGACTAATACCCGACATGCGCTGACGACTTTCCCTTCCTCGCTCACCCCCCTTTTCGACAACCCGGATTTTAGCCCCGGGATGGGCCCGCAGACCTTCCCACTGTGGAGAGAAGCCGGCTGCCGAGCTTTAGGCCTGTTATTTGACAAGGGAGATATTATCCCCTTCTCGCAACTCAGGGCCGACTATGGCCTTCCTGAAGCGGAACGACTGCATTACATACAGGTAAGACACTGGGCCATGCATCCTGCTATCCGGGCGCAAGCGGCTAGACACCTCACCCAATTCGAACGTTGGCTCATAACGCGGTCCACAGACAAGAAGTTGATCTCGGATTTATATAAATTGCTCCTTTCTAGGTACACTCACACTTATCACGCTGGCCGTGCGCGTTGGGAGAGAGATTTGGGACGGAATCTCAGCACTAAGGAATGGGAGTGTGCATGCTATAGAGTGCGCCACACAGCGACGCATGTCGGCCTCACTGAAACATTCACCAAACTTGTATATTATTGGTACTATACTCCGGAGCGTCTACATCAGGCCGACGCTACACAGAGCCCTGACTGTTGGAGGGGGTGCGGGAAAGGGGGTACACTAGTCCACTTACTATGGGAGTGTGAAAATCTCCAGACTTACTGGACACATATCCTTGATGAGATTGACAAACACATGGAGACTGAGCTTCCTAGACTTCCTGCGTATGTGCTACTAGGAGTGCCAAACCCACTCACCTACCCATTGAAATCCAGACGTGGGAAACAGATAGCAATAGCTCTTGGCACTGCGGTTCAAAACATTTTGATTCACTGGAAGACTCCCCATATCCCTGCTCACACTGGGTGGTATCAACGCCTGTGGCATATACTAGGCATGGAAAAGATCTCTCACCCTGGCCGGGAAGGGCCCCTCCTTCAGCGATCTCTGGCAACCATTCCTCGCTCTCTTAGCCCCAGAGTTTAGGGAGCTCTATTGCCCGAAATATTTGCGTCTTTTGCACCTCACTACTCCAGACACCACTCCATAGCTTGTTTACTTTAGCAGGATAACACACTTTATGTACCACTGCCTTGCTGTAATGGACCGGGGGAGATCGGGGGGAGGGTTCCTTTCTTTTTTGTTCTTCTGCACCTTTCGTCTTTCTTTTCCTCTTCATGGGTGGCGGGCGGGATCGTATTTGCTAAACGTTGTTTTCGTATGACACATTGCACCTGCTGGACAACACATGGACCCTGCGTGGTCCGCCTCCGGCCCGTTCCTCTTCTGTATTCTTTAATAAAAAGATTTAAACCTAAAATGAACACGCAAATCGTTAAGCTCCTTAAGAGCAGCTGCACTGTGAGATGCCTCATATCAGTGTTCATTAACCATACTGTGTGGGGCGTCATTTCACCCCAAACCCAGTCGCACAGCAAAATTGTAGAGTTACGGTAATTTCCAAAGTACTTTACTCCTTTTACTCAATTTTTTCAATTTTACTCCAGTTTTTTTCAAAAATTCTTTTTCATGGTTTGATCCACATGTAAGGTAACATGCTCTTTCCCAGCTTCAAATGCTCAAGATGTGCCCATCCAGGCCTCTATCAAGAACACGATAGAAACGCATGATTCATCCATAGCAGTGTTCTTTATTAAAAACCCAATGCATTTCGAGCTTCACAAGCTCTTCTTCAGGGGTAACTGTAAATATCAAAAAATCACCATTACTCAATTGTCCTGATTTTAACATATATAATAATCCATGTTATTCATGTTGCGTCAATCACATGCTAAAATAAACCTTTTATTTTGCCAATAGTCATCGAATTAATGTCTTTTACTCAACCAAAAAGTTACTTCCCCGAGTGCCAAAATTAATTGAATACCTGCTCACCCACGTGATAATTTAACCACCCCATCTCCTCACCTATTTTCACAGTGCCAACTTTCAACTTAAAAACTCCCAAGTATCACCCCTCTTCCTTTCAACCTTTCAAGATGTCCCTCACTTTCATACTCCATTTCCCTAACCACAAACTTACTCACTTCACTCACGATGCATTTACCCCCTCTCTCCACACTGAACGCTTTCAACTTGAAACACACAAATTCTCACCCCTCTTCCTTACCCTTTCAAAATTCCCCCCGTACTCGTACTCCATTCACCTGAAAACGCCATCATACTCACACTATTCACACTACATTCACCCTTATTCCTCTCTACCTCCCCGACTTAGCCTACTCCTAATCACGCACTCGCCAAACCTTGCTTATTCCCATTCTTCAAACTCCCCCTGTTCTCACGCACTAACCTCTAAACAACTCTCACGCTTGTTACATCTTACAGCCCCCTCGACCACAAGTCTTCACGTACCTGCCAAAACTGCTTAACACTTCCATCCCGACATCCATTTCCGTAACAGTGTTTCCTCCCCCACATAACCATCCATTTTTGAACCAAAAGCGACGCCCAAAACCCTCCCTCATTGGTGCAAACTAATTAACCTCCTGCCACACCCTCTGTTATCTAAATAAAACATAAGTTTCAAAAACTACAACTCCCATAACCCACTCAATTCGCATTACAAACGTGATAAATGTCTTTAAACCAAACTCCCGTTTCAAAACTTGCTCCGTAATGGATTATTAACAGATGTTAACCAATATTATTTCCAAAACTTGCACTGAAAGTGCTTTGGTGATTTTCAGTATAGTTATACGAAACTGCTCGATTACAGGATGTTTTGCCATACATGTGGTGATGACGAACTTTCCAAATTGTCCTCGTTATTCGAATGGGTGCAAGCCATCAGTAGGGCTGAGCAGCTTGCGCCAGCCTGTGGCTCTGGGTGAAACGTGGCGGGGCACCCCTTCCGTAGCCACGAAAGGGGAAAAAAGCAGATTGCGCAGGGCGGGTGGTGGAGAGGCCCAAGGACTTGGCCGTAGCCCGAGATACCTTGAAGCGCTCTAGCCCGTTGTCTGCTTTGTCGCCGAACAGGCGACGGCCATCAAAGGGCATGTCCATCAGGGTAGCCTGGACATCCCCGGAAAACCAGTCGACCTCAGCCAGGCGTAGCGTCGAAGGGCTACCGAGGTTGAAATCGTCCTGCCTAGTGAGTCGGCGGTGTTCAGTCCACATCGTATGGTAAACTTGGCTGTGTCTCTCCCCTCGACGACTGCACAGCAGAGCACGGCCCGGGCCTCCTCCAGGCACTGGGGCAGCACCTGCGCTACCGTATCCCACAAGGAGTGGGTGTAACGGCCCAACAGACATGCGGTGTTTACCGACTGCAGTCCCAAGCTGGAGGAAGAAAACATCTTCTTCCCAAGATGGTCCAGCTTTTTGGATTCTCTATCAGGTGGAGCGTTAGGGAATGCGCCTTTGGACGTCGAGGCTTGGACCACCAAGCTCTCAGGGGTGGGGTGTTGGGAGAGGAAAGTGGGGTCACCCGGAGCCGGGCGGTGGCGTCGGGCAATCATCCTATCCACAGAAGCCCCTGTGTTGGGCCTGGACCAGGTGCCCAAAAGGATGTCAGTTAGGGCTTCATTTAACGGCAGCAGGGGCTCCGAAGAGCTCACTGCCGGTTGAAGCACCTCTGTCAGGAGGTTAGTCCTCACTGCCACCGTAGGTAGCTCGAGGTTGAGAGCCTCGGTCGCCCTACGCAACACCACTGCGTAAGAAGCTCCCTCCTCCGTAGCCACGGTAGGAGGAGACAACATGCCAAGGTCTGGGGAGGTATCCAGGCCACTGGCTTCCCCCAACTCCTCTCTCCAGTCCGATTTATCCAACTGGTCAGTTAAAGGGTCTCCAGACCCCTCCCAGTCCTCCTCACCCTCCTCTGGTTGCCAATCTGGCCTGAGAAGAACACCAGGGTAGAACAGGGGTACAAAAGTACCCATCTGCGTCGGATCCGCTGTTGGTTGATGTCAGTCCGGCTCCGTGTCCAATTTAGGGTGGAGGCCAGGGTTGACGCCGGTTGGGGGCACAACCGGCCTCGGCTGCGGACGTGGTGCCGGTGGAATCTGCGCCGGGGGAGGTGTTATCAGGTCGACCGGCGCCGACCTGGATCCAGGCCTGGATCCAAGGGGACCCTGCGGTGCCAAGGCCGAAGCCGCCGAAGGCCCAGGGCCCCCAGCCGAGTCTGCGGGGCCCGAAGGCGCGCCAGCGGAGTCGGGCTGCCCTAAAGATGGCATGCATCGCTTCGTAAAAGCTTCGAAGCTGGGCAGGGGTCGCTCCGGGTCTCGGAAAAGGAGGGAAACTCGGAGCCGACCCTTCGGGCTCCGCACGCGGAGCCACGGGACGGGCACCACCTGCATCCCTCGTCGCGTCGGCCGACGGACAGGGAGAAATCGAAGAGCAACGATGCTTCTTCGACTTCTTCATGTGCTTTGACTTACCTGAGGAGTGCTGGTGACTCCGCGACGGGTCCCTCGACTGGGACCGTGAACGGCGCGGAGCAGACTGCCGGGCCTCGAGAAGCTTTCGGGACCGCTCACGCAAAGATTCCGGATTCATGGTCCGGCACTCGGAGCACGACTTGGGGTCGTGGTCGCGCTCCAGGCACCACAGGCACACGCGATGCGGATCCGTCACTGACATCAGCTTTTGGCAGGAACCGCAAGCCGTGAAACCGGGCATCCCTACGTGCACCAGGAGTCGAAGACTCAAAAACGGTGTCGACAAAAGTCGCAAAAGATCAGTCAAAAAGTGACTGGAGGTATCGCTCTCTCCGGATCTGCGCTGGCTGGCGCGGAAAAAGAAAGAACTGACATGAGCGCGCCAGGGCGGCGTCTAAATAGCTACCGCGATGTCATCCCGGCGACCACGACGAACGCGGAGCCGACCGACACCCCCTTTCGACGCGCAGGGGTACTGCTGAAGAAAAAAATCTCCGGACCCAGTCTGACGCCTGGGGGTAATTCTAAAGGTAAGGAATCTATAAATAATGGTCTCTTTCAGATTAAGAAGACCATACATTGATACTCCAGGTGACCCTTTTGTCTTGAGTGATGCAGTACACTGTCTCAGTCTCTGAGATTCAAGAGATGAGCACAATAGGACACAGTGCGACATAAGGTGGGGATCTGAGGCTCAGTGATCTGTCGAACAAGTCACTTACCTTCGGTAACGATATATCTGTAAGAAACATTGTTAGTTATAGATTCCTTACCTTAGAATTACCCCCAGGCGTCAGACTGGATCCGGAAAGTTTTTTCGTCAGCAGTCCCTCTGCGCGTCGGTCAGCTCCGCGTCCGTTGTCGACGTCGTGGTCGCCGGGATGACGTCGCAGTAGCTACTTAGATGCCGCCCTCGCGCGCTGACGTCAGTTCTGTACACGACTTTCCGCGCCAGAAACGCAGAGCCATGCAGACACTGACCACTGGTGCACAAAACTAGGGCCCTGAAAGGATGTCCTTAACCCTAGAAATCAGTTCGCAGAACGGGGAGGATGGGTGGGGCGGTAAGGAATCTATAACTAACCTATGTTTCTTACAGATATATCGTTACCGAAGGTAAGTAACTTGTTCATCTGAAAGAAACAGTTAGTTATAGATTCCTTACCTTAGAATAGATACCCCAGCAATACAAACCCCGGAGGTGGGTCTGCGAACCAAGTTCACACCAGTAAGTCCTGGAGAACAGAACGGCCAAAGAAGCCGTCTCTCCGGACTTGGCTGTCAAGGCAGTAGTGCCTCGTAAATGTGTGCAACGATGCCCACGTAGCTGCCTGACAGATGTCATTTAGAGGAACTCCTCGTCCCAAAGCAGTAGTGGCTGCCGTCGCCCTGGTGGAATGGGCGCGCAGCCCCACTGGAGGCTCCTTCTTTGCTAGAGAATAGCAGGCTTTGATACACAAAACGACCCATCTGGACATAGTCCGCTTGTGTACGGCCCGACCTTTCTTGGCGCCCACGTAGCCAACAAAGAGCTGGTCATCCACCCGGAACGGTTTGGTGCGATCCAGATAAAAAGAAAGCGCACGTTTTTGGTCCAGACGGTGGAGCCTCTCTTCCTCTTTCGAAGGATGCGGAGGCAGAAAGAAGGTGGGCAAAGTGATGGTTTGCCCAATGTGAAAGGCAGTGACAACCTTGGGAAGGAAGGATGGACGAGTCCTGAGGACAACCTTGTCCAGATGTACAGACAGAAAAGGAGGCTTGGATGAAAGAGCCTGGAGCTCACTCACTCTTCTGGCAGATGTGATGGCCGCCAGGAACGCAGTCTTAAGAGTTAAAAGCCTCAAAGGACAGTTGTGAAGCGGCTCAAAGGGAGCGCACATTAAATAGATCAAGACCAGATTCAAGTCCCACTGAGGCATAACGAAGGGAATAGGAGGAAAGAGATGAGTTATGCCTTTTAAGAAACGATTTACAACCGGGGACTTGAAGAGAGAAGGCTGATCAGGAAGCCAGAGAAAGGCAGAAATGGCCGATAGATAGCCCTTGATAGTGCCCAGAGCAGAGCCCTGCTGGGCCAAAGAGAGGAGGAACAAGAGAACCTCAGAAAGAGGGGCAGAAAGGGGATCCACGGCCTTTGCTGTGCACCATGCCACAAATTTGTTCCACCGGCAGGCGTATACTGTCTTAGTGGAGGGACGCCTGGCTGCCAAGATTACATCACAAACTTCGGGAGGCAAGTCAAATGACGTCAACTGCCACCGCTCAATCTCCACGCAAGGAGGTGGAGGCTGGACGGGTTCGGGTGGAGGACCGTCCCCTGCTGCTGCGACAGAAGATCCTCCCGAAGAGGCAGTCGGATCGGAGGATCGATGGCCATGTTGAGCAGCTCGGGATACCAGACTCTTCGTGCCCAATCCGGAGCCACAAGAATGACTTGGGCCCGGTCGCGCTTAATCTTCTTCAGCATTCTGGGCAGAAGTGGTATAGGCGGAAAGGCGTACAACAGACCGCAACTCCACTCGCGACGAAAAGCGTCACCTAGCGAGAGCCGCCTTGGAAATTCCAATGCAAAGAATTGCTGACATTGCGCGTTCTCTTCGGTGGCGAATAGATCTAACCAAGGCTCTCCCCACTGTTGAAAGAGGCCTTGCACCAACTCCGAGTGAAGACGCCATTCGTGATCCATCATGCACCTGCGGCTGAGTTTGTCCGCCCTGGCGTTCAGGGAACATGCCAGGTGTTGAACCACCAGGGATATGCCCTGATGTTCCAGCCATGTCCAGAGGCGGAGGGCCTCTTGACATAGGGTTCAGGACCCCACCCCGCCTTCTTTGTTGCAGTACCACATGGTGGTGGTGTTGTCCGCTCTACTCTTCCCCGGACAGAGGGAAAGAATGCCTTGAGTGCAAGACGGATCGCCCGGAGCTCCAGAAGGTTGATGTGGAGCCCGGAGTCCGCCGGAGACCAGAGGCCTCTGATCTCCGCCTCTCCCATGTGGCTGCCCCATCCCAGAAGGGATGCATCCGTCACCACTGTGTGTTCTGGTTGGGGAAGGGAAAGGGATCTGCCGTTGACCCAATCCTGGTCCGTGAGCCACCACTGCAGTTGACGTGCAGTGCCCTCCGAGATCTGGACGCAATTGGACAGATTCCCCTGATGCTGCGCCCACTGGAACTTCAGGTCCCACTGCAGAGCCCGCATATGCCACCTGGCATGATCGACCAGCAGGATGCAGGAAACCATGAGGCCCAGCAGCCTCAGGGTCATCCTGACCAAAACCCGGGATAGAGGCTGAAAGATCGGAATCATAGCCCGAATATCCCGGACTCGTTGTTCGGGAGGATAAACCCGAAACCGCATTGTGTCCAGAACTGCTCCGATGAAGAAGAGCTTCTGAGAGGGGATCAGGTGCGACTTCAGCACATTGATGGAGAACCCCAGCGAATGCAGGAGGTCGGCCGTAGTCTGGAGGTGGGAGACGACAGTCTGGGGCGAGCCCGCCTTCAACAGCCAGTCGTCGAGATAGGGGGAAGACTGGAACCCCTGATCTGCGCAGATGAGTTGCGACCACCGCCATCACTTTCGTGAACACCCGAGGGGCGCTGGTAAGGCCAAAGGGGAGCACGGTAAACTGAAAGTGCTTGTGGCCTACCGTGAACCGTAGGTAACGCCAGTGGGCCGGCAGGACGGGGATGTGAAAGTAAGCGTCCTGCAAGTCCAACGCTACCAACCAGTCTCCAGGGTCGAGGGCAGACAAGACCTGAGCGAGCGTCAACATCTTGAACTTCTCCTTCCGGAGGAAGCGGTTGACGTTCCTGAGATCCAAGATAGGACGCAGGCCCTTGTCCTTCTTGGGCACCAGAACGTAGTGGGAGTAACAACCACAACCTACTTCTGGGACAGGAACGCGCTCGATGGCTCCCTTGGCCAAGAGAGCTGTGACTTCCTGTTGGAGAAGGCCCAGGTGATCCTCTGACATACGGTGGTACTGGGGTGGCATGGCTGGAGGGGTAGCCTCGAAGGGGAGGGAGTAGCCCCGACAGACTATCTGCAAAACCCATCTGTCTGACGTGATGGTGCGCCAGTGGGGGAGGTGATGGCGGATCCTGCCGCCCACTGGCATTTGATGGGCCTGAAATGTCAGACTAGGAAGGCTTGGAGGCTGCTGCAGAGGAAGGTTGGTGGACTGGCCTGCCCGCTGGCCCCCTGAACCACGGCGGTGGTTCCCACGTCCCCGGCCGCGCGAAGGTTGGGGAACTTGCGTCGGCCTGTGGCTCTGGGCGGAACGTAGCGGGGCACCCCTTCCGTAGCCACGAAAGGGGCAAAAAGCAGACTGCGCAGGGCGGCTGGAGAGGCCCAAGGACTTTGCCGTAGCCCGTGAGTCCTTGAAACGCTCTAGAGCGTTGTCCGCTTTGTCGGCAAAAAGGCGACAGCCATCAAAAGGCATGTCCATGAGGGTATTCTGGACATCGCCAGAAAAGCCAGTCGATCTCATCCAGGCGTAGCGTCGAAGGGCTACCAACGTGGAAATCGTCCTGCCTAGAGAGTCGGCAGTATCCAGCCCACAACGGATGGTAAACTTCGCCGCATCCCTCCCGGCGGCAACAGCCTGGGAGAGCACTGTCCGGGCCTACTCCGGACACTGAGGCAGCACCTGCGCAACCGTGCCCCAAACAGAGTGGGAATAACGGCCCAATAAACATGCTGTGTTTACCCACCGCAGTCCCAAGCTGGCGGAAGAGAAAGTCTTCTTCCAAAGATGATCCAGCTTCTTGGATTCCCTCTCAGGTGGAGCGGAAGGGAATGCGCTCTTGGAGGTAGAGGCTTGGACCACCATGCACTCAGGGGTGGGGTATTGGGAGAGGAAAGTGGGGTCGCCCGGAGCCGGGCGGTGGCGTCGGGCAATCATCCTGTCCACGGGAGCCCCTGTGTTGGGCCTGGACCAGGTGCCTAAAAGGACGTCGGTGAGGGCTTCATTAAACGGCAGCAGGGGCTCTGAAGAGCTCGCTTGCAGTTGAAGTCCTGAATCTTGCGGTTAGTCCTGACCGCCACTGTAGGGAGCTCGAGGTTGAGAGCCTCGGCCACCCTATGCAACACCACTGCGTATGACGCTCCCTCCTCCGTAGCCACGGTAGGAGGAGACAACATGCCAAGGTCAGGGGAGGTGTCCAGACCACTGGCATCCCCCAGGTCCTCTCTCCAGTCCTGATCACATTCCAACTGGTCAGTCAGAGGGTCACCTGACCCCTCCCAGTCCTCCTCCTCTGGGTGCCAATCTGGCCTAAAAGGGATCCCAGGAGTGAACAGAGAAACAAAAACCCAGCTCGGCGCCGGATCCAGCGTCGGGCGACGCCGGTCCGGCTCCACATCAGGATGGAGGCCGGGGTCGACGCCGGCCGGGGGGCCGACTGGCGTCGAATGCGGGTGCGGTGCCGGAGAAAGCGGCGCCGGTGGAGGCGTAATAAGGTCAACCGGTGCCAATCCGGATCCAGGCCTGGATCCATGAGGGGCCTGTGGCACCGGAGCTGCCGGCGGAGAAGGCCTAGGCCCCCAACCGAGTCCGCGGGGCCCGAAGGCGCGCCGGCAGGTTCGGGCTGCCTAAAGATGGCGTGCATCGCCTCGTAAAATTTACAAAGCTGGGCAGGAGTCGCTCCGGGTCCCAGGAAGGGAGGAAAACTCTGAGTCGGCTCTTCAGGCTCCGCACGCGGAGCCGCAGGAGGGGCACCGAACGCATACCTCGTCGCATCAGCCGACCAACGGGGAGAATTCGAAGAGCGACGATGCTTCTTCGACTTCTTCTTGTGCTTCGACTTACCTGACCCCGAGTGCGAAGACTTAGAAGACGAGTGATGATGTCCCCGCGACCGGGACCTCGAACGGCGCGGAGCTGACTGCCGGTGCTCAAGAAGCTTTCGGGACCGCTCCCGCTAAGCCTTCGGAGCCATGGACCGGCAGTCGGAGCACGACTTGGGGTAGTGGTCGCGCTCCAAGCAAAAGAGGCACAAGCGGTGCGGATCCGTAACCGACATCAGTCGAGAACAGTATCCGCAAGCCTTGAAGCCGGGCATCCCTACGTGCACCAGGAGTCGTAGGACTCAAAAAGACGTCGACAAAAGTCGCTCAAAAAGTTCAGCCAAAAAGTGACTGGAGGTACCGCTCTCTCCGGATCTGCGCTGGCTGGCACGGAAAAAGAAAGAACGGACGTCAGCGCGCGAGGGCGGCGTCTAAGTAGCTACCACGACGTCATCCCAGCGACCAAGACGCCAACAACGGACGCAGAGCCGACCGACGCCACCTTCCGACGCGCAGAGGTACTGCTGACGAAAAAACGTTCCGGATCCAGTCGGACGCCTGGGGGTAATTCTAAGGTAAGGAATCTATAACTAACTGTTTCTTTCAGGTAGCCCTTTCCACAATGGAAACCTGGTAAAAATGTTGGCTGCTCAGCACATTCCCCAACAGTTGCTCCATGAAAGATTTAATTTTACTGTTGTTTGTGGTTTCAGCCAAGCCCACAATGCGAAGAGTATTGAGCTTAGAGCGTGATTCTAGGTCACACATTCTTGGCCACAATCTTAGTCTTATCAGCAACCAGGCGTGTGCCCATGTCTCTCAGTTTCTCCACACCATCCTTAGACATAGAGATCGTACTGTTCCACTTCATCGACTATCACCATCCTTGTCAATCCTCTCCATTATTGTTCTAGGCACATGTTAGGTAGTCCAGCTTGCCATTTATCTGTTGAACGCTGGAGAGCATTTCAGTCAGGTGGCCTTGCACCTTCCAATATGGGTGCAGGAGGGGGAGAGTGATCCAGGTAAGGGTCCCTGCAGTTAGAGGGAGTCACCCGCAGTAACCTAAAACCAAGCATATGTAGAAGAAAGCCACCCTGTCTATGAGCTTGATACCTCTAGTGTCTAAATAAATGCAAAAAGTTTCAAATCTGCCATATAGAGGTGAGGCAAGAATAAAGAGGATTCTTTAGGCAGGAAGGTAAGTGCAGGTTGGTGCGGGCACCTGGCATGAGGTCCACGTCGCAAGCCGCCCCCACAGGTCATGGCACTCCAATGTCTGAGTAAGTATGCAGCCAAGGCCCACAATGAAAGAGCAGCTGGTGGGGGAGGCCAGAAAACAAGGTCTGGAGTCAAAAGGCCACAACAAGGCCCACCCCATTTACAGAGCAGTCCCTCTGCTCATTTGGATCATTGTAGGTAGGTAAGTGGGCCTGGGACCCGGAGGAGCTAACACCCGCAGGCGGCGATGACCAGCACCAAAGTCAGATGCACAACAGAAACTTCCAGATGAGCCTCAGCAGGCAAGGGGGGGGAGCACAAATGGAGCAAAGCGGCAGGGATCCCCCCCCCCTAGACAATGCCTCTGGATCAGGAAGCGGACACTCATAGTGATGTGGGAGGAACATGTGGGCGTTGCTCAAACGACTAAATGACACACAATTGATGGACGGAATGCAGAACAAATCAAAACATTCACCCCCAGTCAAGAGATCTGGGTTAAATCTATCATTCTTTTGCTCACCATGCCACCCCAGTTTAGACCTGGCCATATGCAAATCAGTCTTGACCCTGTGCCTCATGGGAACAGTCCAGCCCGAACTGCTAAGACAGGTCCTCCCTGGACCAGAAACAAGCATCCTAGGACCGGTTTCGGGGTTTCACCCCTCTTCAGCCAGGATAGCTTGAATGCAGTGGCACAGTGAGCCCGGGACCCACGTCTGGGCATACCCGGCGCACTTAGGGCGAGGAAGCAAAAGACACACAATTGATGGACGGAATGCAGAACAAATCAAAACATTCACCCCCAGTCAAGAGATCTGGGTTAAATCCATAATTCTTTTGCTCACCATGCCACCCCAGTTTAGACCTGGCCATATGCAAATCAGTCTTGACCCTGTGCCTCATGGGAACAGTCCAGCCCGAGCCACGAGTGGGACGGGTATGCCCAGACGTGGGTCCCGTGCTCTCCATGCCACTGGAGTCAAGCTATCTTGGCTGATGAGGGCTGAAAGCCCGAAACCGGTCCTAGGATGCTTGTTTCCAGTCCAGGGAGGACCTGGCCTGGCAGTTCGGGCTGGACTGTTCCCATTGGGTGCAGGGTCAAGACTGATTTGCATATGGCTGGGTCCAAATTAGAATGGCATGGTGAGCAAATAAACGATGGATTTAGGCCCAGATCTCTGTACTGGGGTGAATGTATGACATTGTTCTGCATTCTGTCCATCAATTGTTCTTTTTGCATGTGCCACCACGAGTGGGACGGGTATGCCCATACGTGGGTCCCGTGCTCTCCATGCCACTGGAGTCAAGCTATCCTGGTTGATGAGGGCTGAAAGCCCGAAACCGGTCCTAGGATGCTTGTTTCCAGTCCAGGGAGGACCTGGCCTGGCAGTTCGGGCTGGACTGTTCCCATTGGGTGCAGGGTCAAGACTGATTTGCATATGGCTGGGTCCAAAGTGGAATGGCATGGTGAGCAAAAAAACGATGGATTTAGGTCCAGATCTCTGTACTGGGGTGAATGTATGACATTGTTCTGCATTCTGTCCATCAATTGTTCTTTTTGCATGTGCCACCACGAGTGGGACGGGTATGCCCATACGTGGGTCCCGTGCTCTCCATGCCACTGGAGTCAAGCTATCCTGGTTGATGAGGGCTGAAAGCCCGAAACCGGTCCTAGGATGCTTGTTTCCAGTCCAGGGAGGACCTGGCCTGGCAGTTCGGGCTGGACTGTTCCCATTGGGTGCAGGGTCAAGACTGATTTGCATATGGCTGGGTCCAAATTGGAATGGCATGGTGAGCAAAAACGATGGATTTAGGCCCAGATCTCTGTACTGGGGTGAATGTATGACATTGTTCTGCATTCTGTCCATCAATTGTTCTTTTTGCAAACGACTAAATGGGCAAACCACATCCATACAGGAAATGGCAGAAGTTACAGCTCTTCTCCTCTCAGGTGATGACAAAAGGCACAATGACACTATATCCACCTCAATGTATTTAAAAGGAGACAGATATTTTGAACATTCTAAGCTGGAACTTAGCGGGTCTTAAAGCGAAGAGAGATGACCCCGAATGTATTGCTCCTTTGAGGGAATACGACATATTGGGCTTTCAGGAAACATGGGATTCTGAAAATAGTTTTGGGCTGGATGGGTATACAACCTATAAGGAGGCTGCCCAAACCTCGGCTGTTGGCCGTGCAAGGGGAGGTCTATTAACAATGATCTTGTTAAAAGTGTGGGGCAGTCACTGCAAATTGGACACAGGGTCCGATAACTGCCTAGCGGTTGAAGTTAGCCCCCTACATGCCCAGAAAATATTGGTTCTTAATTTTTATAACTCATTTCAGAAGGTATCTGTAAACGAACATTTATGCAGTCTTAATCGCTTTTTAGACCACTACAGGTAGAATCAAGTTAATCAGTTTTCAATCATTTTACTTGGTGATTTTAATATTCATCTGTGTTATAAAGAGTGTCAGGTCTTCGATGAACTGGGACCAGGGGGTAACTCAGAGATTCATTTTGAACATTCTCCTCAAGGGGGATTTTTAGAGGATCTGATAGCTGATTTTGGGTTGGCCCTCCCAAATACATCAGAAGTTGGAGTGGGCATTCCTTCTTTTAAAGGCAGGGGCCTGTTTTCTACTATTGATTTTATATTTGTCAACACAACCCGGATTCCCATGGTCCTGGATTACACTGCGAGATGGTCCCCCCTATAGTGACCACAATCCCAACTATATTAGTTTAAAGGGGTGTTTAAAAATCATAGTAGTGGCAGAATTAGGAACTAGGGCCTCAATTAAAACTAGGGACCAAGGCTGCAGATTGAAATGGGCCAAGGTGGTGCCAGATCTTTTTTTACATGACTTATTAAACACTGTGGGGAATGAGATTGCTATCTGTCAAGATAGTTCACAGGGGGGCGCGGTGATTGCCGCAGCATTCAACAGGATATGTAAACAGGTAGCCAGTGCCCTCTCCTTACCTAATAAAAGTAGCACTCGTAAAGTAGAGAGGTGGTTCGATCATAAATGTACCTCTGCACACCAGAAATTATTACGTGCGCTGAAACAGAAACCTCAGGATAGAAGTCTAATAGCTAGGGCCAGGGCGGAGTATAATCATGCCAGGCACACACGTAAATTGGAAATTAAACAAGAAGCCTGGGAGGACTTGTTGTCTGTTGACGTAATTAAGAATAGTACCAAATTTTGGGACATTATAAACAGACCCTTTTTTTCCGGCCTTGAGAGCAATGTTGCTGAATGTAACATTCCAGAAGAACTTTGGTTTAATCATTTTAAACATATCTATGATAGCCAGCATGATCAGGTGAACACAGGGCCCTTGTGCTCAACCACTGAATATAGTCTGGGTTTTTCTGTGCAAGACGTGGCTGTGGCCATAACCCAAATGACGGGCAACAAAGCCCCAGGCCCAGACGGGGTCCCAGTTGACCTTTTTAAATCAGTTGTTTCTCTATGGGCTAAGTTATTGGCTAATGTCTTGAATGTGGCATGTCAACAGGGAATGCCCAAATCCTGGTCTACATCAATTATTGTCCCGGTTTTTAAAAAGGGAGATAGAGGGGATCCAGGGTGCTATAGGCCCATATCCCTGATTGATTCCACGGTCAAGGTGATGGGGAGGTGGTGCTCAATAAGTTAACCGGATGGATTAACGAACGTGGCATATTGTCTGACATCCAATACGGTTTTAGGAAAGGCAGAAGCACCCTGGATCAGTGTCTTAACCTTTATCTTTTAATAGGAAAATACACTGTAGCCAAAAAAGGGACCCTCCACATTGCGTTCATGGATCTATCCTCGGCGTTTGACCGGGTAAATAGATCCAAGCTCTGGGACCCGTTATTAGCAATGAGTATGGACAAAAATATTGTGCATTTTTTATCTGACCTGCACAGGGATCTCTCGGCCACAGTAAGATTTGACCAAATGGGTAATTTGACACAGAAGATAGATGTAATAAGAGGAGTCAGACAGGGATGTATCCTGGCTCCTCTGTTATTTACCCTTTACATCAATAATTTAGACTTGGTCTTGTGTGGTGCTGCCGAAGATATTCCCCGTGCGGGGGATCGATTGATCCCTGCCTTGCTTTATGCAGACGACGCAGCCCTACTGGCACGTACTACCGTGGGGCTCCAGCGTCTGTTATCCTCGTTTGCTGATTTTATGGGCTCTTTGGATTTAAATGTTAATTTTTCAAAATCACATGCCATGAGCCTGGGAGAAAAGACTAGCAAAATCAAGATGTTTGGCTGTGACGGAAATGAAATAACCAGGGTCTCCTCATTCCCGTACCTTGGTGTTTTATTCGATAAGAGATGCTCCTGGTCCCCGCAGGGTAGGGCAAAAAGAATTGCCATGGCTCGTTCCTCAAGCTCAATACTTGACTTTGCCCGAAGGTTGGGCGCTAAACCAATGAAGGCAATGCTTAATATATATAAATCTAAGTATATAGCCATTGCCAATTACGGCTTCGATATCTGGGGGTTCATAAAATGTCCAGAGATTCAAACTGTAGAAAACAAATTTTTAAGAAGCCTGCTCTCACTTCCCCATTCCACACCCTCGTATATAATTCATGAAGAACTGGGCATCGGCTATGTGACCGATGTAATCAAAATGTCCCCCTTTCTTAAATGGATCTCGATCTGGTGTAATCCAGAATTAGAGCTAAATCGTAAGATCATCAGAGATTGCCTGACACTAAACAGGGCTAGTAGGATCCATGGCTCAACTACGTGAAAAGTATTGCTAGGGAGTTAGGTCGCCCTGATGTCTTTGATAATCCAGAAAAATTATGCAATAAGGATGTGGGGTGGGGAAAGACGGCATTTTTGCGTTTTGCAACTGCAGAAAGAGAGGTCGCAGAGCTATCAAAGTTTACAGTCCGAACCCACCAGATTTTAAAAACTTCTAAAATGATAGAGCCCTATCTGGACTTGCTCACTAAACCCAGACATCGTTTTTTATTGACCAGACTGAGGTTTAACCTCTTACATTTCCTGTTGGCTGAGCCCTTGGGCTGGAGCAGGCCAGAGGACATGGGCCCCTGTTCCTGGGACAGTTTTTCGAGGCAAGACACTATGCACTTCGTAATGTTCTGCGATCACTACCTGCAAATCCGGAAGCGTTTTATTTTCCCAATTTTAAAAGATAAAGGCTTCCTGCAGGTTAGACCGGCCCTAGTGTATCTGCAGATGCTGAACAGTCCTTGGGAAATCTTTAATATTGCCAGTTTTTTAGTTGCAGCAGTTAGAGCAAGAAGTAAAAGAAAGTACATTTTTATGTGCCGGATCGATTATGTGTTTTCTTCTTGTTCCCCAAATATCAGACGTTTTAAGAATGTCCTATCTTTTTGTGCAATAGATTCCCCTTTTTTTAATGTGTATGTCGTACATTTTAACATGGAATTTTTAGCCCTGCATTTTATCATTGATGGTCTATGAATGTTATATATTTTATCTTTTTGGAATATTGGGTATTTTTATATGCTTTTATGATTTTGATTGATCGAATAAAGCAATTTTGACTGACTGACTGACATACAGTCAGTCAGTCAGTCAAAATTGCTTTAAAAGGTTCTGGGATGCACACTGATGCAGAGATGTACTTCTATGAACTGGCTGTGGAATTCTTAATATTAGCTATTCCTGGACAGTTATAGCATACCCCAGCCCTGACATGCGGTCAAAGGGAAGGACTATTCTGGTAGACCAGAATCTGAATGCTTAGCATGAAAGCTCCAACCTTAATCTTCATCAGACTGAGGTCTACACACATAAAACAGGATACGACCATCTGGCTGCCTCTCTTGACTTACCAGTACTACTGGTTATATGATTAGTCTTCCTTCTATAGCAGGTTGCTCAAGGTCATTCTTTACTATGATATGCTATATAAATTATGTTTGCTACGCTGGATACTACGTTGAGAGGACAGTAAAAGTATTGCTGAATTACACTTCGACTTCTCATTTTGGCCTGTGATCCTCTCCGGTCGACATGCCGATGGAAGTTGTTGGCCCACCTCTCAAAGCAAAGATCATACTGTTTGTAGGTGCTACTGAATTGGTTTGTAAAGTTTATGTGTATTTTAATTGGGCAACAATCCTTTTTGAGTTGTGGTTGTGGGCACTCAAGGGTTAGTGTTATGGAGTGTGTAGTTGGAGTTGGGGAGGAGATTGGGAGTTCCGTGGGACAGTTAGGGTGGCTGATGGTGTTAGCAGAGTGTTTGTTTTCTTCAGATCTGGAAATTGTTGGGCATAAAGGGTGAAATGATAAGGGGGGCCTCACTCATCTTTAGGATCGGAGAGGTTGCTCTTCCGAGGACAGCATACTTTCCTATCATCAGTGGGTACTGCTAGACAGGGCAGTGGAAATGAATGCCCATTTGCAGTCCTCTCCTAGGATGTCAAAGTGGTGGGAGATATTAAAGAGCAGCTGTATCCCAGTTCCTCCAAAGGCAAAGTCCAGATATGGTCCTCCTTCAGCAGATGCACCTGAAGACTGATTGAGGATTCCTGAGACGATGCAGCTATGTGTCACTGACACCCTCGTCATCATAATCGCTTTTTTCAGTTTTATCATAAAACCCCATAAAGGAAAAAATAAATGAAACAAATGTCCAATAAAAAAATTAAAACATCATCAGCGACCTAAGTTAGACAGCTCCATTTAAAGAACAAGCAGTAGAAAAAGAGGTAAATTCAGTTGATAACATTTGCAAAGATTTTAGAGCCAGTCTGACTTAGGTAAAATTCAGCCCTTTTAACAAGAGAAACATAAATTTGGAAAGCAATTGAGCATAAACCCCACAATACATCCTAAAGTACATTGTGTCCTGATCTGAGCGCAAGGCAGAGCCACACAGACCCAGGATTTGAACCTGCATCCACCCCTTTGGAATGGAAAGTAAACAATGTACCAAGTTTAGCCTAAACCTAGTTAAAAGAAAATGATTCAGATCTGGAATAAAAATCATGTATGGCTCAATGAGCTATGCGATTGTCAGGAGAAGACGAGCACCTACTGTTAAACTATGCCCTAGATTTTCTTAAGTCCCACTGATATGACAAAAGTTTCCTTTTGGTAAAGCACAGATCTGATTTTTTAATAACTTCGGAAGTATGAAAAAGTCCCGGGCATTCTAAGGTCCTAAATGTAGTCTTAACGTAGGTCAGCCAGGTTATCCTCACTGCCCCATTAAAACTCATGCAGTCCCTCAAAAAAGCTCAATTAAGCCCAGCTTCACTTGAAATCCAAACCGAGAGCCATCTCATCAAACGGCATAAGGAAGGGCTTCTGAGATATGACCCATACCTAACTCTTCATGGGAAATATGGGAGAAGAGGCTCTTAGGTACGGACAATAGGCATCTCAAAGTTGTTCTCAACAATTTATAAAGGAAAAGCATTGACGTAACCCCAAATGTCACATCCATATGAACCGCCGAAATGCACTTACCCATTTGTTCACCAGTCTTGAGGCGAGGTGAAAAAACTACAAAAACAGACCTGGTGAGCAGGAGTGTTTTTTTAGGTTAGAAATGGGGACCATGATCCATTATGATCAAACTGCAATCCCAGGTAAAAAAAAAAGACTACATCCTGCTAATCTCACACCCTTGCACTTGATACCTTCTTGAAAGGGGCGGCCGGTAACCTAAGAAAGTGTCAGCTGTCCAAAAAACAAAATAAAACACCCCCTCCCTCCCAAAGGCATTAATAAAACACGCCCTCCCTCCAACAGCCCAAAATAAAATACCCCCTCCTCCAAAAGCCCATAATAAAACAACCCATCCCTCCAAAACTCTAAAATAAAGCTACACTACCATTTACAATAATGCTACTAACCAGCATGAGAGAAGCACCAGCATTGGATGGAGCGGGCTGACTCGACGCTCCTTTAGGTCCTAGAGGCCTGTGCTTGATCTCCACTAGCTGTCTAAGACTAGTGGAGTTCTAAGCTCTAAGGTCTAAGCTGTCAAACTAACATTTGCACTTTGGAGCATCCAGCTAGCCACTGCTCCTGTTGGGCATGCTGCTAATCGGCAGCAGAGATCACGGCCCGCATGACTTTTGCTTTGGGGCACTGCAGCGCGCACATCAGCAGAAAAATAGAAAAAGGCAATGAAATAATTTCATAGCCATTTTTTCGTTTTTCACCCGCAACTGGCAGCGGGCTGGGGGGTACGCTCCCCCACCCTCATGGAGAAACCAGTGCTGCTTCTTGACTTTGTTGTTCTCGGACCTACAATCATAATGTGGGATTTGCTCAAATTTGATGATCAGTCTAAAGAGTCCATGTCGGCAACAAAGGAATACACTAATAGTGTAAGGCCCAATGCGATTCTTGCTCTCAACACTGCATCGTCGGTGTAAGAAGTGCCAGATCACTCTAGATCTCACCTGTGGCATATCATGGCCTTCTCCAAGCAAGGTATCCTCAAGGTAGTAAATATACAATGCAGATATAATGAGGCTAATATTCACCCTTGTCACACCCCCCACTTGGTTTCAAAACCCTCAGTGCAACTGCGATTCCTACCATATCTTACAGAGGCAATCATGTTCCTGTCGATGTCACATAAAGATTAACATTATCCAGCGTAATTGTCCATAATTTATCCCTATTAATCCTATCAAAAGCAGACGCAATGTCCATAAGGCCAAACGTACAGAGCCCTGTTTGGCCACAGCATATTTATTTATAAGCAAATGTAAATTTGAGCACTGGTCAAGCGTGCTCCTTCCAGACCTGAAATCGTATTGCACATCCAATGGTATATCTTGTCTTTCGCCCAGGCCATAAGTCTAGTTAGGATCACTGGCCTTATCACAATCTAACTTGTAAGTGAGATATGCCTATAGCAGCGGGGTCATTCTTATCCCCTATTTTTTAAAAGTCGGGATAATGATGGAATGGGACCAAGTAACTGGGACGCCCTATCTCAAAGCAGCATTTATAGACTGAGTAAGCACTGGAGCCCAAATATGGGTGATGGAAAATGGCCCTTTCTGCCTTTTTGCCTTCCTCCTCCCCTTTTTTGCAGCATTCGTTTCTGTTGGCCTTAGGACTCTGAGCACTTTACTATTGCTACCCAGTTCTAAAGTGCATGCGCTCTCTTCCTAAAACATGGTAACATTGGCTCATACCCAATTGGCATATTTAATTTACTTATAAGTCCCTAGTACAGTGCACTACATGTGCCCATGGCCTGTAGATAGGGGAGACATCCATTACAACGCGGGCATTGCATCGCAATGCTTTTACATCGCGGTCATTACAACGCAAGTCGTTACAACGACTTGCGCTGGATGGCGCTCTAACCTAAGGTATAGTATGATTTACTATTCCAACACCTTCCCTACTGTACGTAGACTGGAGTTGGAATAGTAAATCATACTATTCCTAAGTCCAGCGCAAGTCGTTGTAACGACTTGCGTTGTAACAAACGTGATGTAAAATACCGCGTTGTGAATGTATGCGATGTAACGTCATACATTCGTAGATAGATAAATAAATTTCTTTATTCGGATGCGAGGCAACCATAAAAGATACAGTACATCATATAATAAATAAGCATACAATTCATGCTAATACACAATAAAATGTAAAACAATACAAATGCTTAAAAACCAGCAGCACAAAATCAATCAATTCTAGATAGTCTAGATATATAAGCGGCCCGCAAGAAACTTAACACTGCACAGAGTGTGAGAGGGTTGGGCAACAACTGTAAATGCAGGAGGGCCACTTTAGCATGCCTAAACTTCAAGCTTTTTAACAAAGGCCGGAGGAAACGTTTTCTGGGGAATGAAAAATATTTACACAGTAGTATAAAATGTAACGTGTCCTGAGGAGATCGAAGATCGCAGCCACAGGGACCACGTTGATCTGGTGAGGGGAAAATCTCACCGGGAATGCTAAAAGATGATGGAGCTGGTTGAATCTGAAACGCGCGATTAAGAATCTATCGTGAGGACTAGTTAAGGCCAAAAAGTATGGTTCAATGCCCGGAACCGATTTTAGCATTGCATACGCCCTAACTGAGGGTTTGCTAAGCTCAAGATTTTCACGGTTCACAGTTAAAAATTTGTGGTGTAAGTCTTTTATGGTTTTAACGTCCACCTTAAAGTGTCATGTGCAAAAAAGATGTCTGACCTGCATGTAGCCTGAAAAGACTCCTTTACGTAATGTATCCAGGGTATTTTGTTACCGTGCTCCAATTTCATACAATCCGATACAATCATGCGATTTAAATTCTTATGCTCGGAAGTCCAAATCTTTATCCAGCACACTAAGGGTTTAACTGCCACTTGGTCCGCCAGGAAACCAACCCCTAGCTCTTCGTGTACGGACCAGACTGGTGTACCTTGGGGGACTCGTAGGATCCGGCGCAGAAATTTGTTTTCCACCACCTGTAACCTATGTGGGGGCACATACCCCCAAATTTCACTACCATATGCTACTCATGAAATACCTTTGGACTTATACAATTTTAAAATTACCTCCGGGGCCCATGAACCCAATCTACTCGCAAAACTAGTGATGGCTCCCAGGGATTTGTTCAGCTCGTTTAGCTTCCCTTCTAAAAGGGCTTCCCACTGTAGCTTGTCATCAAATAACACTCCCAAATAGGGAAGTGAGTATTTGATTACCAGCTTTAAAGCTTTTTGACCGGAGCCCCCGTGGGCCCACCACTAGTACATAAGACTTGGTGTAATTCACCGTCAGGTCCAGCCTGTCCATAAACGCCACAAAACCATCTATTAAGACCTGCAGGCCCCGGCCCGTACGGGCCATGAGCACTGCATCGTCCGCATAGAGTAGGCATGGCAAAACTCTCCTACCTACTCTAGGGGAGTCTGACTGGAGGGCCAAGAGTGCCGCCTCAAGGCCATTAATATAAACCGAAAATAAAAAAGGAGCTAAAATGCACCCTTGGCGCACCCCCAGTGTACAATTGAAATGATTGGTAAGATCTCCCTCGTGTGAGACTCTCACTGCCGCCGATGTATGGGCATGGAGTGATATAAGTAGATGTACTATACAGGGATCCACTCCCAATGAGATTAAAATGTCCCACAACTTAGACCGGTTTACCCGGTCAAATGCGGACATAAGGTCCATGAAGGCCAAGTACATAGCGCCCGATTGGGCCACAGTATACTTGGAAATCAAAAGGTAGAGATTGAGGCATTGGTCCGATGTTGACAAGCCTTCACGAAAACCATATTGGACTTCCGATAAGATATGGTTATCTGTGGCCCATAAAGACAGTCTGGATAAAAGTACCCGACCCAGGACCTTGACTACAGCATCAATAAGGGAGATTAGACAGTAGGATTGCGGCATATCCTTATCTCCTTTTTTAAAAATCGTCACTATAGTGGCGGTGGACCAGGAGGGCAATGTCCCCTTCAAGGCTGCCACGTTTAAGACTTGGGTTAATAGGGGAGCCCAGACCTCAGGGTTGTCACGAAAGAGATCCAGGGGGATATCGTCAGGGCCAGGGGCCTTGTTTGAAGCCAAAAGCTCGATGCTTAAGTTAACCTCCTCCAAAGAGAAGCTAATGGGAGGAACCGCCACGCAAAGGGGAATGTCTACACTACACTCACCAATGCAGGCTACACTGTGGACTTTCTCATAATGGGACACCCATTGGTCTGGTGTATTGGCCTGTAAATTAAATACTACTAGTGGGCCTGCAGCACTGAGTGTGCCACCCACTTAAGTAGCCCTCTAACCATGTCTCCTGCCATTACAGAGCCTGTGTGTGCAGTTTACACTGCCATTTCGACCTGGCTAAAGTATAAGTCACTCCTAAGGTAGGCCCTGGAAAACCCAGAGGGCCGGGTGCAATGCATCTAAAAGGCAGGACATGCCATTTTATGCTTTACATGTGCTGGTAGTGAAAAAATCTTAAATTCATTTTTTCACTACTGCAAGGCCTATAGCTCCCATTAGATAACAATGGGATTAACTTAGTTCATTTTATAAGTTATATTGCCAAATGGGAAGATATAACGAATTCAAGTTTGGTGTCTCTGGAATCTTGATTTAAAATGCTAACTTGTGGTGAAGTCTCATTTTAAATTACAATTCCGAAAATGCCCCTTTTAGGAATGTTACCACCTACAATAGGGGTTGGGCATATATCAGTTGGTAAGGCTAGGACACTGAAAATTCAAACACCACACAAATGCCAATACAATTTTATAACATTGAAAAAATTGTCATGATTAAAGAATTGAAAAAGTAAATGGTGATCACTGCTATTAAGTATAATGGTCATGAAAGAAAACGAAGGTTTGCAGAAGTATAGTTAGTATTTGAATTTGTGTGGTGTTTGAACCTTTTAGAAAGTTGGCATTTACTTGCTTTAGCTATTTGGTGCCTGTAGCCTCTCTCTGCTCACATGACTGGGTGTAGTTGACAGTTGGGCTTTGTGTATTTCCCCTAGACAGCCACACAATGGGAGCATAGGTGTGTCTCAATGGGCCACCTCTGGCAGGATGGGAGGGAGGAGCTAGGCACAGACTCACACACCTCAAGAGGCTGTGTCATGTCCCCACATAGAGGGCTACATATCTCCCCCCTTTCAAGAGCCACGGCAGTGCCTTTGAAGTCTCCCCACTTCAAAGGCATTACAGGATAGCAGTACTGGGCCTCAGACACCACCACTTCAGTACCCTTCTGGACCTGTGGATACTCTGCCAGAAAGAAAGACTGATGTGCTGGTGAAGGACTGCCACTCTGCTGGACTGCTACTCTGCTGGACTCCTGCTTTGCTGTGCTGACCTGCTGGCCTGCTGCTCTCAAGCCTGGGTGAGAAGGACTAGACCTGCATCACTTGACCACAGAATCCAGAGTGACTCCAAGGGCTAGTTTGGCTGGCAACGCTCCGCAACCAGGATTTAAGGTACTCTGTTCAGCGGGCCTAATTGGGTCAATGAAGCCAGCCAGTGCTGAATCACGGTCGGTCTGAACTTGTGAATTTGTCCTGGTCAGCACCTTCTGCTTTTTGGTACTATATTTCACTACAAACTTTCAAATTCAATAACTCCTGTTCTACTAATTGGATTTTGTCATTTTGGTCTTGTTTTATTTATTAAAATGTACTCTATTTTTCTAAACCTAGGGTGGGTTTTTTGTGCTTTTTTTACTGTTTGAAGCGTTGCACAAATACTTTACACATTGCCTCTAAGTTAAGCCCGACCGCTCTGTACCAAGTTACCAGAGGGTGAGCACAGGTTCATTTAGCGTCTGCCTGCCTCTTACCCTGACTACAATTGTGGCTGCTACTTGACCAGGGCTCATACCCAGTCAACCAGTAACCCAATTTCTAACAATGTGCATCCAATTTATATAAATCAGGGGGACCCCGTCAGCATGAGAGGCTTTATTTTTGTTAGCCAAATATTTGCCTCAGCCACCTCGTCCCCAAAAAGTTTTATTGTCAAGGTGCCCTGGGCAACCACTGGCTCAGTGCTGGTATTAATTATCTCTGTTGAGTTGTAGACCCCTTCAAAGTATTTGACCAAAGTCACAAGTGAGATGTATGAGCATACAGGGTTTCCCTCTCCAACAGTTTATTAACTCCTAAAATAGGGAACTGTTAGACCTGGCATTCCTGGCGTGGTTTTTCACTAACTTTTTGCCTTCAAACCTCCTGTTTTTGCTGACTTTGTTTCTGTTGACCTTAGGACTCTGTGCACTTTACCACTGCTAACCGGTGCTAATGTGCCTGTCGTCTCGCCTTAAAACATGCTAAGAATGGCTAATACCAGATTAGAATATTTAATTTACTTGTAATGCCCTAGTAAAGTGGTACTACCTGCGCCCATTGTCTGCAAACACTTCTTGGGCGCCTGTAGTACTCATTGTACTACGAAGTGTCCATCGAGCTTTAGACCAATATCTCTTCTCCCGTATCCAGTAAAAATTCTGGGGTGGGCAGTTAGTAAGTCTCTGTCCCTCTATCTGGAAGAAAATCAACTACTAGATAAGGATCAATTCGGTTTCAGACCAGGGCATGGAACGGAAACGGCCTTAGCAATGGTCCTGGATAACCTAAGAATGCGCGCCGACAATGGCAATCTGTCCGTACTGGTATTACTGGACATGTCGGCCGCATTCGACACGGTAAATCACAGGATCCTGCTGAAAAGACTAGAGACATAGGAGTGAAAGGACAGGCTTTAAAGTGGCTGCAATCGTATCTGACGGGCAGGCAACAGGTGGTAACTATCCCACCGTTCACCTCTCCCAAGACCCCTGTGCGACACGGGGTGCGACAGGGCTCAGCAATCAGCCTAATTCTATTCAATATTTATCTGCGCCCTTTAATCCCAATTATTAAGTCTTTCGGCATCGACCTAGTCAATTATGCAGACGATGAGCAACTGGTGTTCTCTCTAGAAGGAAACCAGGCAGTATCTATTGAGAAATTTCAGGAGTGCATGCTCAAGACCTCCAGCTGGCTCAGGAAAAACTCCTTACAATTTAATGGAGAAAAAACAGAGATAGTATACTGCTCCGCGGCCAAAATAGCTCAGCCTTATCCCGCCGAATTTAGACTCACCCCTATGGATAAACCACTGATCCCTGCCAGAACAGTGCGTAACCTGGGGGTTCTAATGGATGACAATCTCCAATTGGAATCACAAATCAATAAAACAGTCGGCACCTGCTTCTCCTTGCTAAGAGCACTGCGCCAGATCCTCCCGCTCCTGCCCGCCACCTCCAGACCTCTGGTGGTGAGGAGTCTAATACTGAGCAGGCTGGACTATTGTAACTCCCTGTATTTGGGAGCACCGCAATCAGCACTGCGGAAACTACAGAGGATTCAGTCTATAGCAGCCAAACTGGCGTTAAACAGGCAGCGTAGGTCCTCTACATCTCTAGCTCTAAGAGACCTTCATTGGCTGCCCATAAATGAGAGAATTCATTTTAAATCTCTCTGTATGGTGTTCAAAGCAGTACATAGCCTAGGTCCAATATCCACGCAGGAGAAATTCACCTGGTATAGTCCAGGGAGAAACCTACGCTCATCAGGCACGAATTTGGTAACCACCACCAGATTTAGGAAGACCAGGACAGGTGGCAGAGCCTTTGGGGTAGCAGCCTCACGACTCTGGAATGACCTTCCCCTGAATATTAGGCAAATCAAATCTTTGCTCCCATTTAGAAAAAGCCTAAAGACATGGCTCTTCCCTAAGAACTAGCATTACGAGCATACCGTGTCGTTTATAGACTATCTTTATGCACAATGTCATCTGGGCAAGTCACAGCGCCAGGATACCCGTAGGGTGACAGTTTTGCGCTATATAAATTTAAGAAATAAATAAATAAATTGTACCACCCACTTGAGTAGCACTTTAGACATGTCTCAGGCCTGCCACTGCAGCCTGCGCATGTGGAGTGTTTAACTGCCATTTCGACCTTGGCAAAATAAACCTTTTTCCAGGCCCAAGACTTCCTTTTAATACATATAAGTCAGCCCTAGGGCAGGCTATGCACAGCTCTGACAGCAGGGTACGGTGTATTTAACAAGTTGGACATGCACGTTTAGAATTTACATGTACTGGTAGTGAAAAAACTCTTACTTTTGTTTTAACTACTGCAAGCCCTCCCTGTACCAAAGGATAACATTGGAGGTATGGTATTATATTTTATAAGTCTAATTTCCAAATGGGAGCGGGCAATCCCTTTATGTTTGGTGTCTCTGGAATTGTAATTTTAAATCCTAACTTATGGTAAAGTCGCATTTTAAATTACAATTTTGAAAATGCCAATTTTAGAAAGCTGGTATTTTCTTGCCTTAGACATTTGGTGCCTGCAGCCTGTCTCTGGGTCACATGACTAGGTGTGGGTGACAGGTGAACTTTGTGTATTCCTCCTAGACAGCCACACAAAAGGGGGAGCTTAGGTGTGACTGGATGGGCCATCACTGGCAGGATAGGAGGGAGGAGCTGGGCCTAGCCCCACTTCCATGTGAATAGGCTGTGTCCTGCCTCCACACAAAGGGCTGCATACTCTCTGTAGTTAGTCTGGAGTCAGGGCCAGGAAGGCACTTTGAAGGCATGCCTCTAGAAGCTTCTCCCCACTTCAAAGGCACAACTGGGTATAAATATTGGTCCTCAGACACCGCCACTTCAGTACACTTCTGGAACTATGGCTACTCTTCCAGGAAGGACTACTGTGCGGCTGAAAGGACAGCCACTCTGCTGCTCTGAAGGAACTGCTGCTCTGCTGTGCTGACCAGCTGCCCTCTTGCCTGGGTGAGAAGGATTGGACTTGCATCACTTGAACCCAGAGTGACTCCAAGGGCTATGTTGGCTGGCCCCTGATCTGAAGTCACAGGGACACAACAGGCTTCCAATAACCTTGCACCTGCACCTGGACTCTGCCATTTGTGATTCTACCCTGACAAGTAGTGCCACTACAGTACTGGACCCTTGGACGTGGGCTTAAGGTGCTCTGCTAACCTCTGTGGATCCAGCAGAACCAACGCATCTTCTGCAACCCTGAGGAGGAACAACGCATCTCCACTACTGCATGGATTGGACTCGCCGCAAAGACCTGCATCGCTGCCACAGCCCATCATAGCCGCCACTGCGCGACGCATCCTCAGCATAGGCCCCTGCATCTCTTGTCAAGGACAGCCTCGACAATGACGCAGGACTCCGAATTGCAGCATCGCAGCTCTTTGGAACCGACGCATCACGCTGGCTGCGTGCTGCATCCTCGACTTCGCATCTCAAGCACTGTCGACGGCATCCTTGACAACTACTCGGGCCCTCGCAATGCAGCTTTGCCGCATATCGGAACTGATGAATTGCTTCGGCTGCGCGACGCATCTTTGACGCAGATCCTCGCAACGCTTCACAAACCAGGATTTAAGGTATTTGTTCAGCAGGCCCAACTGGGTCCCTGTAGCCGGCTCGGGATCCATTGATGGCGGCCTGAAATTGTGACTTTGTCCTGGTTCAGTGTCACCGCAGTTTGGTGCTATTTTTACTAAAATCTTTAAACCAGAAAATCTCAGGTTCTACTAATTGTATTTTTGTTGTTTTGGTCTTGTTTTATTTATTAGAAATAACTCTGTTTTTCTAACTTGGTGTGGGCTCCTTTTTTGTGTGGTGTTTTCATTTTATTACTTTTTGAAATGTTGCACAAATACTTTACACATTGCCTCCAAGTTAAGCCTGACTGCTCTGAGCCAGGCTACCAGTGGGTTAAGGACAAGTTAATTTAGGGTTGGCTTGTGTCTCACCCTGACAAGGATTATGGTTGCTGCTTGACAAGGGCTCACACCCCTGTCAACCAACAGCACAATTTCTCACATTGGTGATCAGCGGTGAGGATCAGGACTTGTGTTTGTGCAGTGCCATACAAAGATTCTGTGTACACTAACATTCCACATATGAGACCAATTTGAGTTTAAATTCTCCTTGGTTGTCCATTTTGTTTTTTCTAAATTCTCTCTCTGACTGTTGTGCCTGAATCTACCCCTTCAAGTATGGAGTTTGATCTGGCTAACATGTAGTCCTACACTGTGGCTTAGCTCAAGGTGTTTTGCAAGGAGAGGGGACTTCCAGCTAAGAGCACCACCAGGAAGGTGGAACTACAAAAAGCACTGAGGGGATGGGTGGAAGCCCATCAGTCACTGGTTGAAGCCACAGGAAAGGATAATGAGATGGAAGGAAGGGCCCAGAGAGGATCTTCCTGTGGTACCACCTGCAGTTGAGGAGGATGTCTTGACCCCTCAAGTGGAGCCCCTGCCAGGGCAGGGAGCAGTGTCTCTCCCCACAGCCTGTCCCCAGAGAAGCTGGCTGAAAGGAGGGAGGAGAGGGAATTCAAGCTGCAAGTGACGGATGGAGGAAAGAAAACTGGCCATGGAGGAGAAGAAAGTTCAGAGGTCCTTGGAAAAGAAAAAGGCTCATAAACTGAGTCTGACAGAGCTGGCACTCAAGGCCGGGCAGGCAGAGCCACCAGCAATGGTGGCAGCATTTCTACAGTGCCCTCTGGAGACAAGAGAGTTCATATTTCCAAAGGTCTGGTACCTGACTTTGTTGTGGGGGACAACATCGATAAGTAGGTCGAAGCTTTCGAGATTGCTTTACAGATGCACAGTAACCCGGAGAAGCATTGGGGGGCTAGTCTGTGGAAGCACATCCCAAGCGAATGGAAGGAAACCCTATTGGCCCTAGAGAAGGGGGACAGGAGGAGGTATTTCCCCATGAAGGAAGACCTTCTCAGGAAACATGGCCTTACCCCCAGGGAAGCATAGGCAGACGTTTAGGGAAGAGTCAAAAACTGGCCCAACAGACCTGGGCTGACTGTGCAGATTCCTCTTTTTTATAAGGCACTTGATGGTTGGGTGGAGAGCAGGGAAATAAAGGATTATCAGGGGCTGTACAATCTGATTGCAAAGGAGCACATGTTCAGTCTCTATTTTGCACATCTGCGCCAACACTTGATTGACAGTTAGCTCACTGACCATAGGGAGTTGCTAAGGAGGCGGTCCGCTAGGTCAGCACCAGGGTACACAAGAAGGTACCTGGGGGGGGGGGGTGAATCACCACATGGGTGGACGAAGTTCCCACCAGAAGGAGGGGTGGGGACAAAAATAAAACGAAGGAGTTTTCTAAAGATGCCGAAAATAGTTCCATGGGTCAGGACTCCCAACCCCCAACTGAGAAGAAGTGGTTCCCTGACAGTAAGTCATCAGAGAAGGCACCCCCAAGTGCTAAGAGTGTCAATAGGTAGGGCACTTCAAGGCAGATGCCAAGTGTCACAAACTGGCACAGACCCCTACTGGTAGGCAGTCTCTGGGGCTTGCTGGTGTAGCGCTTGGGCAGGAGATTGTGCCAGTTAGTGGGGGGGGGGGGACAGTGTAGAGGTTACTCAAGAGTCCCTAGGTGACAGAGAATTGGTGCAACTGTCAGATGTCATATGGAAACCTCAGAGCAGGTAGTCCCTAATGTATTCCACCAAGTTGTTGCTGCTGACAACCATGAGAGTCACTACCCTGTGGCTCAGGTTTCCTTCGAGGGAGGAGGGGGGTGGGAATCAGGTTCCTTGAGGGTACCTGTGAGTCCCTTCATGCCTGTGGATTGCCTGCTTGCCAATGATCTGGAGCACACCATCTGGAAGGAGGTAGAGCTTAATTCACACTTGGAGATGTTAGGGGTGTCTGTGTGGGTGTTCCTGACCACATGGTCCATGGCCACCCAAGAAGGTAGTCAGGAAGAACTGGAGCCTGGAAGAAAGGCCCAGGTGCTTGCCAAAAAGAAGAACGGCAAGGGGTGCAGGAAACTCGCTCCTGAAACACCCATGGTCCGAGAGGATGCTGAACCTGAGTGGGACGCCCCTGGGCCTACAGGAGAGGATGTTGCTGCCCAGTAAGTTAAGGTACTAGCCTGCGTGAGCTGATCTGACTCTTCATCTCTCAGATGAATTTTCGTCTCGGTTATCGCTGGGACATACAAGGTTCACCCACAGATCGCAAGGAGTCGCATTATCAGCATGCTATATATATGATATATATATATATATATATATATATATATATATATATCAGCAAATGGATGCTATATTGGGGTGGTTGGGAAATGGGGAAGCCTAGATTTAATTTTCTTCTGTGGGCCCTCAAGACGCCAGACAGATACGGGACAGCACACTCCTATCAGAAATCTCGGGTCCCACCACATACTAGGGGGTGTCTTTAATTAGATCATTTACAATGATTTGGCTAGGTCAACTATCAGGCAGAATGCTGAGTAAAACACAACAAACGTGACGAGATTTGCCAGTACACCGGGATTTGTAGATGTCTGGTGTCTCAGGAATTAAGCAGGTAAATGTTCTTTTTACTTCTCTGGCCCACAGAGCTACTTCTCAAGACTGGACTATTTCTTTCATCAGAGGTCCCACAAATACAGTGTGGATGTCAAGGGCACCTCTGACCACTACACCCTTCTTCTATCACTAATCTTAGGAAGGAAAGAAACCGAAAATATGCGGAGTCTGCATGCATGGCTCATCGATAGATAAACTGTTGATCAGATTGTGGAGGCTAGGATTCCCTACTTCAAGAAAATGTGGGGTCTGGTCAGTCACAAGGGATGCCGTGGGAGTGTATAAATGTAACGTGCACGTCGCATTTTGACAAGACCTGTCAACTACAGCTACGTGCTGACGGACGCATCCTCAAATTCCTTCACCCGATCCGCACACGTGAGAAGGAATCATTCACCGACTCATGCGGCTGCAGCCATTACGGTTTTGAATCCCAAACTGAATGAAACAGTTTCCTTAACCATAAACAAGTAGCTAATACAGCACTCCCAAAAGTTATATAAGAATCCAAGAAAAATATCTTAGACCTTTGTTCTTTGTAACATGGAAAAGTAAATCCTTATTATCACAAAGTAAATATATCAAAATCCAATTTTAGTACAGAGATAAGAGATAATCGGCGACCATGTTCCTGTTGTAAAGTTCTTTTTATTGGTGTTATAGAATTTCCAGCAAATACTGAAGCCAAGCCAACACGTGTTTCGTCCGTACAAATATGTATTCGGACTTTCTCAAGGCTGGAAAAATAAACATCATATAATCAATAAAAAAAAAAATTCTTTTTTCTTTTTATATTTAATACATTTTAGTACAAATATATGAGACCAAAGGTCTCACCAATAAAGTTAAAATCAAATCAGTTAAGGCACCAATTGAAAGACAGAACCTCATAGTGTGTAGAACAAATGTGAAAAAATGACAAAGAGAAAGTGCTACCCTCAAGAAAAAGAAAGGGTAGCACTTTCTCTTTGTCACGAGTTATATTTTTTGTCATTTTTTCACATTTGTTCTACACACTATGAGGTTCTGTCATTTCAATGGTGCCTTAACTGATTTGATTTTAATTTTATTGGTGAGACCTTTGGTCTCATATATTTGTACTAAAATGTATTAAATATAAAAAGATTTTTTTATTTTTTTTATTGATTATATGATGTTTGTTCTTCCAGCCTTGAGAAAGTCCGAGTGCATATTTGTCGGACGAAACACGTGTTAGCTTAGCTGTATTGCTGGATAACACCAATAAAAAGAACTTTACAACAGGAACATGGTCGCCGATTATCTCTTATCTCTGTACTAAAATTGGATTTTGATATATTTACTTTGTGATAAGGATTTACTTTTCCATGTTACAAAGAACAAAAGGTCTAAGATATTTTTCTTGGATTCTTATATAACTTTTGGGAGTGCTGTATTAGCTACTTGTTTATGTTCAATTGCATGCTACTTGTAACGTGCTAACTGCACCTTTGGTAGTAGGTGCCCCTAGCTATCCTAGCACCCAGTTACATTCAGCTTCATTACCAATTCACGCTTGTACTTGTCATTTGTTACACAGTTTCTTTTCTTGATGTGCGGCTCTTTTCCCTTTTAGGGAACACTACTACCCATTGTTTGATTGTTCAGTTTCCTTAACCAATAAAGATCTTCTACATTAATAATGAAGACTACCGGCAGTAGCATAGACCGGGCCACATGAAGACCACACTTTGGCTGACGGAATCCAGCTCCTATTTTCTACGTGCTTGTGTTTGCACATTGCGAAAACTCCTCATAAACACCAGCGCTCTGTATAGGGACGGATGTTACTTGATTCATACATTTTATATATTGTTTTATAATCCTCGCACTGTATATATTGTACTCACTTTACCACTTTGTCACTTCACGATCACTTATTCACCAAAAAGTCATGCACTTGTCTTTTCAATGATGAACATGTTTATGTGACAGCCTTGCATATACAAGAAATAATATACTAATCGTGAAAATCAGATAATAATTCTCTCAGTGTGTTTCTTGATACATATTTAATATGGAACGCTAAGAAATTGGTCAGAACCATTTTTAGTTCATTTTGTGGGACTGTATAAAGCAGTATTCATGAAGTATGACAACAAGGATAAACCATAAAAAGAAAGCTAGACTGGAAAGCTCTGGATGCCCGAGGGACACATTTTAGAATTAACCATACGAGAGTAGGGTACCACAAAAAAGGTACGAGATGGCTAAGGCATGCTCTCTCAGCACAAAGAGGAAACGTTATAAGTGGGACAGGCGACAGGAAAACTCTTAGCATGGCTAGACAAGACGGAAGAGTGTATTAAATGATTTATAATGGTAATTTCCATAACAGGTGAATGTATTTCTACTGATGAGGGCAGCAGCTTTCTCGAATTTTTATGAAAAGTTGTATGGGGTGGCGTAAGGGTGTAGTTAAGACTGACACATTAACATTCATTGACATCACAGAGGTTCAGAGACTGATGGCTGAGATGCAGTCTAAATTAGAGGTAGAAAAGACAGTATAAGACCCTCATGGGGTAGTCAATTACAGAGTGGTAAGATGCCTGGGTCAATGGACTCAACTCGCGTTCATACTAAACATTTTTCAGGAAGCAAAAAGGGGGGGGGGGGGAGGGGGAGCTGCCGTCAGACCTTGTTCATGTTAGAACAGTAATACATAAATATGGCACACTGGCTCATGACTGTTTCTCATATCGTCACATCTCGCATGAATATAGAAACTGAAGTGTTGACAAATTTCCTAGCAGAGAGGCTCCTTATGTTTTAATCCTCCAAACAGGATTCATGCCCTGGCAGTCCACCAGGCTCACCTGTGTAGACTACAAATATGACTGGGCAGGACATAGAAAGGGGAAAACCATTGACTACAGTCTCCCTACAATTCTATACAGACATGGTATTTAGAAAGGGCATTCCTTCCAAATACCAAATCAGTATATGATATAGCAATTGTTTGCAACCAAAATCTAGTTGCAAAACAATGCAAATTTACAGACTTCCTCTTTGGGGTTGTAAGCCATTAGCAAAAGGGAATGTAAAACAAAGTCTGTTGGAGTGTAAGCACTCTAATGAACCTTCAGTGTCGCCTTTAGTTGCTTATGTGAGATGTATCCTATCTTTTTTAAGTGAGTTTTGTATTCACCACAGTACTTTGATTTAACAGATGCTCCAGCAGTAGTATACTGAGCTTAATGCAGACCAAGTTTAGACCCAACTGAGTCTGTATAAAGGAACATAGGGGAAATAATTCCTGTATTATGATGCATGGTAACGTTTAGAAGGGGTTTTTGTATGATGACAAGATGAAGTGGGTGGCTTGGAAGATATACCAGGATATCGGAGTTTTCATTGCAGAGGCTCCAGTGATCAGATGCTAATTCACACCTTGTCCTCGGATCTTCATGACCGCCTCCCTAATACCAACAGAGTGCAGCATGAAAAGCCCATGGGAAATGGGGAGAGGAACAACAGCAGCAGTCATGTAGCAGGTAGAAGGTCAACTTCTCACATTCTCTTCTAGTTCGTAACATAGTACATTCTCAGGTTCTCGTCTAGTTTGTGTCATGGTGTAGTGATTATTTAAAAGGAAGGCAAGGCATTACCACGGACATACCCTAGAAGCCTTTATGTCCAACCCCTGAGCGATGCATCAAATTTTGTCTGTTTTAACCGTTTCCCTACCTTCTGCCCAACATGATCCGATACAGCTGCTGCTCATTTGTGAAAAGTGATTGATGGACCTATCTGGAACTAGGTGGGATCACAAACTAGAATTTGTAATTTCTCCCTGCACTCAGAGAGTTTACTACTATCTACAAAAGTTCATTTCAACTACAATATTTTCTCTAAATCGTTACTTTGTCGGCCTCTCATGTTTCCATACCAGTGTTTCCTGTACGTTACAAGTATCACTCAGAGTCCTATTTGTAGATAACTTTGAAAATTCTGTTTCTGTTGCCTCAAAGGCTTGTTTACTTCGGTTAAAGCCTTGGCTGCAATTTATTTATGGTTTCACGAATCAGAGCAATAGGTTTCTCAGAGGAACCTTCCACTCTATTTTCCTAATGATTTCAAAACACCTGTGGTATAAATGTCATTGGCCGGTCAGTGTTCTAAAGCCCACTAAGCTTCGTACTTCACACGACAAACGGTATATCATGCATGAAAGGCTATGCAGTGTATCTTGAAGTTCTCTTCCATGTTTTGAGTATAGCTCAATATAAGACTTTGCTGGATGATTGATACTACTGTTTCACTCTGGAACAGTAAATGCTCCTGATGCCGGTCACATTGAAGAGGAGCTTCCAGACGAATGGGTGGAGTCTTCATTTGGTGGCCAGGCCCAAGATTGCCATGACCTCCCGCAAGATTGGGAGCTTTAGCGAAAGGATGAAACCTTGCAGGAACCTGTATTTGTGATGTTGGAGGACGTGGATGAGCTTAGGTAACAATCTTGAACTGCTTCTTGCTTTGCCTTTTTTATTCTAGCCTTTTCTCATTCTGCATGACCTCAGACTATTAAGGGATTGATCCATATGATGGAGTGTCTGCACTTTGGCAGTGGTAGCCGTGCTCAATGTTTGGTGATGCTGCTCCCTCCACTCTGCTGTACTAGGTTAATAATCCCACAGTGATTTGTCTTAAAGGAGACAGTGTCAGCGTGCCTACGAGTGGGAAGCAACCTTGATACATCTGAGAGAGGTAGCTATCAGATCTGATCCATTAAAAAGTATTACACAGAACGTACAACAACAGAAGTAGTCTGTATAAGATGGGTCTGGTCACAGACAGCCAGTGCCTGAAATGCAGGGTGGAAGCATCTTTCTACACATTATACAGGAATGCCATTAAGTCGGTGTATTTTAAAAAGAAGCAGCTGAAGAACTATCCTGAGGACCCCTTGATGCTGCTCACTGCAGTTCTAGGCAAAGAAAAACGATGCAGGTACAAATGGGCAGGTACAAATTGAACTTTTGTTCCTTGATGATGGCTGCAAAAAGGGACACTTCTAGGAAATGGGCAATACGGTGGATAGATACAAATCTGTGTATGGAGAGTGAAGAGATACTTTAATAAAGTATAGGACCTCTGGTGAAGTTCCTAGGGGCTGGATGAGAAGAGAAGAGTGCAGACCGCTGGTACTCCTTGTACCATGGCTGATTTGAATATGACTGGTTCCCTCTGAGGCTGAATGGTGGGCAAAACACAATGGTCTGGGGTCTGGGCCAAACTAGTTACTGAGAATAATTCAAGAATTCCACCAATCGTTTTTTTGCATTCCATAGTATATATCAGAGCAGAACCATATTCTGTTAATCTGCCATATATGTTGTTCTCCCAAACTCTGCTGAGCAGTCTCACATGCCTTGGCAAGAAATCCGGTTCTATTTAACAGGTATGCTATGTTACAGGCCTGCTTTATCTTTCACACATACAGCATTGATATCCAAATTGTAAGGATAATATTTTGGATGCCAAAGTAGCTAGATGTAGTAACAGCATGAAATATATTGCGAATTGAGTGGCTAAAAATGTATTGAAGCACTAAAACGTAAAGAAGGGCATGCAGATTGTGGATCCATGGAAAAGTACGCTCTGACCTTCCATGAGTGAGTTAATTCCCTTCCCTATCTCAACTGTTTGCAATGTAACTTTTCCATGTGAGAGCAAACGGTCATTGGTCCCTCAAACAAACAGAAAAGCTGGTACATGTTTTGCTGACATTTGTAATCCATATGATTCTTCTGCAGTAATTTGGGCAATCAACAAAGACAGTTAAAAAAAGTCTTTATATATTCAAAATTTGACTATGGTAATGTTCTGTCTTCAGGACTTTCCAAATATCGTATCCACTACTTGCAAGTGGTACAAAACGTACCATCAAGGGAGCTTATTATCTAAAAATGTGGCAGACCTTCAATGGCTTGCGGGTTCAAAAAGGCTACAGAGTCCTATGGAGAGCACCCCTGCTCAAACAGTCTTTTCTAGCATTGGCCAAACTTGATAAACACCTGCTCCATTGTTCAGATCAGGATAAAGGAACAACCTACTTCCGATAAATAGGAAAAACACAAGCAGAGTGGGAGGCAGGTGATTTCCCAAACTGGGTACTAAACTGTGGAACAGACTTCCATCAGAGATCGGAAAAATATATACCTCCCACTTCGAAATCAGGAAAAGTTAAACACTTTGTAATTCTGCAATTAGGTGCCGCCCACAATATTGAAAGCCTAAACGTTAAAGACACCATCTTTTATAACAGGATGTCACTTTTATTCCAGGTCAAGCATAAGATAAGATCATGGGTAATTATGTGCATTGCAAAAATCAAGTTCAAGCACAAACTCAAGACAAGGTGCAAGCCAGAGGTCAGTACGAAAAGGAGCACGTGAAACTGAAAAACCTTAGATAACTGATTAGCAGACTGGGAACTGTATGGCATCGCTTGGATGAAACTAACACATTATTACTGTGAAATATTGATGATTTTGACCTGTGCTTTAAGTTAGGAGTACAATAAAATTGAACATATTTACGATCACATCAAGAGTTGAAGTTGAGATACCGGGCAGCATTGTGTAGGAGGTTTATGAACGTAAGCCGTGTTTGGTACATGCTCCCTTTATAAAATTAAGGATAAATGCATTTTACTCTTGGACTTTTTGGGGTGCAGGGAAGCACAGTAGTCAAGAATGTGCCAGATCTACATACGGCTGAATTGCACGATTACTGATGTAGCCTAGTTGAGTGAGAGACTTTCAAAGCTTTTGTCTCCCTCACCCAATGGGAGGCTGCCATTACCAACATAAAATAAAGTAATCCTCCCTGGCAACAACATTGTTGTCAACAAAAAAATCTTTGTTTATTGCCCATAGACGTGGAAGGAGCTGGCTCCGAAGTGGATTAGTTCCAGAGTTTTTATGGCTGCTTCTGGGCAGAGGATTCCAAAGACGAATAAGCTGAAGGAGCCATCGGAATATAAACACAATTATTTGTAGGGAAGGTTGACTACCATGGTGAGAGGGTGACAGCCCATAAACCTCTGTTAGAAACAAGAAAACAAGGGAAATATAGAAAGCTCTGCAGGAACAGGAGGTTAGGCAATAAGTATAAATAGACATCCCAGTGAATAGTAAGGCTCAAATTATTACAGCAACAGTTACACTGGAGTCCCAGTACGGACAATTGATGGATGGAATGCTGTACAATGTTAAACATTCACCCCAGTACAGAGATCTGGGCCTAAATCCATCGTTTTTTTACTCACCATGCCATTCCAGTTTGGACCCAGCCATATGCAAATCAGTCTTGACCCTGCTCCTCGTGGGTACAATCCATCCTGAATTGCGTTAGTAGAGGGACGCCTGGCTGCCAAAATAACATTACAGACTTCGGGAGGAAGGTCGAATACTGTAAATTGCCACCATTCAATGTCCACACAAGAAGGCGTAGGGTTGACATGTTCGGGTGGAGGACACTCCTCTGCTGCTGCGACAGAAGATCCTCCCGAAGGAGCAGTCCGACCGGAGGATCGATGCTCTATGGAGAAGCACAGGATACCAGACTCTACGTTCCCAGTCCGAGCCACAAGAATGACAAGGGCCCGGTCGCTCCTGATCTTTTTGAGCACTCTGGACAGGAGTGGTATTGGTGGAAAGGCATACAGGAGACCTAAGCTCCTCTAGAGATGAAAAGTGTTGCCGAGCAGGTGCTTCCTTGGAAACTCCAATGCGCAAAACTGCTGACAGTGTGCGTTTTCGGCGGAGGCTAACAGATCTAAGCAAGGCTCTCCCCACTGTTCAAAGAGACCTTGTACCACCTCCGGATGGGAGACACCATTCGTGATCCACTAGGCACCGAAAGCTGAGTTTGTCCACCCTGGCATTCAGAGAACCTGGCCGATGTTGAACCACCAGGGATATGCCCTGCTGTACCAGAAACGTCCAGGGACGCAGGGCCTCTTGACACAGTCAACTCCACCTCGCCTTATTTGTTGCAGTACCACATGGGAGTGGTGTTGTCCATGAACACTTAAACCAGCTTTCCCTTGATTGAAGGAAGAAAGGCTTTCAATGCCATGCAAATCACTCAGAGCTCCAGCAAGTTAATGTGGAGTCCGGATCCCACTAGAGACTAGTGTCCTCTGATCTCCACCACTCCCAGATGGCCGCCACATCCCAGGAGTGACGCATCTTTCACTACTATGTGGTCTGGTTGGGGAAGGGAGAGGGATCTGCCTCTGACCCAATCGCGGTCTGTTAGCCACCACTTCAGGTCCCAGTTCTCTCAGAGATCTGTACCATGTCAGAGAGATTCCCCGGACGCTGCGCCCACTGGAACTTCAAGTCCCACTGCAGAGCCCACATATGCCATTGGGAATGTGTCACTTGCAGGATGCAGGAGGCCACGAAGCCCAGCAGCCTCAGAGTCATTCTCACGGAAATCCACAATAGATGTTGAAAGATTGGTATTATAGCCTGAATATCCTGGACTCGCAGTTCGGGAGGATTGGCCGGAAACTGCACAGTATCCAGAGCAGCTCTAATGAAAAGGAGTGCCTTAGAGGGAGTCAGGAGTGACTTCAGCACGTTGATAGAGAACCCCAGAGAGTGCAGAACATTCGCAGTAGTCTGAAGGTGGGAGACCACAGCCTGGTTCGAACTCGCTTTCAACAGCCAGTCATCAAGATAGGGGGAAGACTGGCCCCCCCGATCTCAGCAGATGAGCTGCGACCACCGCCATCACCTTGGTGAGCACCCGAGGGGGGCTGGTAAGGCCAAAGGGGAGCACGGTGAACTGACAGTGCTCGTGGCCTACCGTAAACCGCAGGTAGAGCCAATGGGCAGACAGGACGGGAATGTGAAAATAGGCGTCCTGCAAGTCTAATGCTAACACCCAGCCTCCTGGGTTTAGGGCAGACAAGACCTGAGCTAGAGTGAGCATCTTGAACTTTTCCTTTTTGAGGAAGTAGTTGAGGGCAAACAGATCTAGGACAAGGCACAGGCCCCTTTCCTTCGGGACCAGAAAGTAGCGGGAATAGCAACCACAGCTAACTTCTGGAGCCGGAACCCTCTCTATGGCTCCCTTGGCCAAGAGTCACGACTTACTCCTGAAGCAAAGCTAGGTGATCCTCCATCAGCTGGTCGTAAGCTGGAGGCATGGAGGGAGGAATAGTCTCGAAGGGAAGGGAGTGGCCCCTTCGGACTATCTTAAGAACCAACCTGTCTGACGTGATGTTTTGCCAGTGGTGGAGGTGATGGCTGACACCAACTGGCCGCCCATGATCTGGAAGGGCCGGACTAGGAGGGTTTGGAGGCTGAGGGGGTGTGATGGCCTGACCTGACCTCTGGCCGCCCGACCCATGGGGTCAGAACGAGCTGCGCCCACAGCAGTGCAGAGGTTGCTGAACTTGCGCCGCCTTGTGGCTGGGGTATGGCTGGTACAGCTAAAAGCGCCTTCCGTAGCCACGAAAGGGGCGAAAAGCAGATGAAGAATGTGTGGCCACTGAGAGGCCCAAAGATTTGGCCGTAGACCGCGAGTCCTTAAAGAGCTTTAGGGCCATGTCTGCCTTAACTCCATAGAAACGGGTGCTATCAAAGAGTATGTCCATGAGGGAAGCCTGGACATCCCCAGAAAAGCCATAAGTTCTCAGCCATGCGTGGCATCGAACAGCCACAGTCGATGACATCTCTCTGCCCAGCGAGTCAGTGGTGTCAAGTCCACAATGAATGGTGACCTTTGCCGCATTTCTCCCATCTGATAACGCTTGGGAGAGCATAACCCAGGCCTCAGCCGGGACCCGTGGCAGCACTTGCGCAAATGGTTCCTACAGGGAGTGGGAATAATGGCCCAATAGGCGTGCAGTGTTCATCCACCGCAATGCAAGGCTGGCGGTAGAAAAGATTTTCTTACCCAAACTAGCCAGCCTCTTGGATTCCCTGTCTGGGGGTGCATAGAGGCTTGGACTGCCAAGCTCTTGGGGGTAAGGTGGTTGGTGAGGAAATTTGGGTCGCCCGGTGCAGGGCGATGGTGGCGGGTGATTCTCCTATTCACAGGAGCCCCTGTGCTGGGCTTGGACCAGGTACCCAGAAGGACATCGGTCAAGGACTCGTTGAATGGCACAACAGGTTCACCCGGCTGCAAGATCTCCGTCAAGATGTTTGTCTTGACTTCAACTGAAGGGAGCTGAGGTCCTGGCTGAAGGTCCAGGACCTCAGCTCCCATTCTCACTACCACAGCATATCAAGCTTCCTTCTCCGTAGCCATGGTAGGGGGAGAAAGCAGGACAGAATCTGGGGAGGTATCCAGTTCACTGACCTCACCCAATTCCTCATATCAGTACATTTCATATTGAGGCTGATCTTGTAAAGGGTCCAGCAACCCCTCCCAATCTTCCTCCATTCCTAGCCCTTCATAAGAAGGCTGAGGAACCAACCTAAGACCCAAAGGCACCATGGGCACCAGAATTTGTGTTGGTAGGCATCGATTCGGCTCCAGGTCGTCGGGGATAAGAATGGGGCTGTCGCCGCCGGGGGACGCCACCAGTGTCGAGAGTCTCGGCACAGGGGCCGGGGAAGGTCGCAGTGGAACGACCAGCATCGGTCCGGATCCATTACCAGATCCAGGGGGGGGGGGGGGTGTCATGGGGCCGGAGCTGCCAGCGTGGAACCAGATGGAGCCCCCTCTGAGCCTCTGGGGCCCAAAGGCGGGCCGGGAGGTTCAGGCAGCCCAAATATGAGACATATATAGTCATGAAATTCCTTGAGCTGGGCGGGGTCGCTCCCGGGAAGGCAGGGAAGCCCGGAGCCAACCAAGGCACAGGTTTCGCAGAACGAGGCCTAGAGTGCCAAGGCTCCTCTGCCGCGTCAACCAATGGACGAGGAGAGGTCGAAGCACGCTTTGACTTCTTGTGTTTCATATGCCTCTTACCTGACCTACTGGACGACTTTGAGTGGGAGGACGAGGACTTAGGACTCCCGGAGTAGTGCCCGGACCCTCCTCTCGACTGGGACCGAGAACAAGATCTCCGGAGCGAACGATGCTGCACAGGGCCATAGGCAGATTTAGGGATCACTCCCTCAAAGCTTTTGGAGCCAATGGCCCAGCAGTCGACTTTGACTCATGGTCGCGCTTCAGGCACCAAAGACAAATCTGGTGTGGCTCAGGCGGTGGCAGGCGCCGCACGATTTGAATCCAGAAGTCTTCTTTAACAAGTTGAAAAAACCTACACACCCAAAAATGTCTGACAAAACGTCGAAAAAAGTCTGTCAAAAAGTGACAGAGGGTAGCTCTCTTCACGGATTTGCGCTAGCTGCTGCAGAAAGAAAAGAAATGACCTCAGCACGCCGAGGTGGCGCCTATATAAGTGACGCGGACGTCACAACGGCAGAGACAATGCCAATGACGTCACGTGGAGCCGACCAACGCCACCTACCAGCACGCAAGGGTAGTGCTCGATTAAAAGTCTTCCAGATCCAGTCTGACGCCTGAGAAATTCTAAGGTGAGGAATCTGCGGCTAGATGTCTCTATCAGATACGCATATATGAGTCATAATGATACAGTGGCCACAGTGTGAGCAACAAATGTGCGTAAATGTGTAATGGAAGAGTGTAATGGAAGAGCAACAAAGTTGCGGGTGCGTGGGTGGAGTAACTGCCATGAGCAGCAGGAGCGTGGGGGCGAGGGTAGTGCAAAGAAGCCTTGTTTAAAAAAAAACACAGAGACACAACCCCACAGGGCAAGTAACGAACAAGCTCAAGGGAGGGAGTTTGGCAGACAGAAGGTAACACAGAGCACAGGGGGATTTCAGTCAGGAAGCAGCATATAAGAGAAAGAGCAAGAAAAGACATGCGATGACAAGGAGTACAGCAAAGAAAAGAAAAAAGTAGTTCCCTGGTGTGCTGCTGTGGAAGAATATAAGACATCCAGTACGATAAGGACACATTTTGCAGGGGAGGGGCAAACACAAGAAGAGGAAGAAAAGACTTTGAATAAGAAGCAACCAAAACAAATTGACAAGTATGTGAACCAATGGTAACTAGTGCGCTGAGCCAAAGCTCATTTTAAGTACTAGTACTATGCACAGTACGTTTTAACAACAGACAGCTGAATGTGGTCTACGGCAAGAGCCCCTGACTCCCGTCAAGTGCAGTCCAACGGCAGGCCAACTGCTATGCAGTAAAACTTGAGCTGACAAAACGCTACTGCAAGCAACTGGAGTGCAAATAGAAGTCAAGACACCACAGATAAAAACATTTTCAAACACATCCTAAGACGCTACCATCAACAAACACAGAACTCTAAGGGCACAGCTCTTGCAGATTGAACCGACACCTGCATAAACAGCTATAAGGAAATCTTTGCCATCATCAAAGATTTTACTGCGCCTCCTACCACCTCCATGAACATCACCACCTTGCAAGACCTTTGCAACAAGCTCTCTTCAGTTCTTCTGTAACAAAATAATCTCCATCTATGACAACCTCGACCGTCAACCAGACACCGTCACTGTCATAACTAAACTTCTCATCACGGCTAAAAAATTAACCCTGACCTCATGACCCACCTTCACCACCGTCACTACACGCTGCTACCAAGAAGACCATCCACTCAGGGGCCCTATCTGACTCTTGCCACAACTACATCTTCACCAAATGACTCCAATCCATCAGCGAAGCACTAACGCATATCTTCAATGCCTCCATCCACTCAGCCACATTCCAAGACACCTGGAAACCTGCCACCATCATGCCGCTGCTCGATAAACCATCTGCTGCCCAACCACACTTTATAATTAATGATCCATCTTCCTCCTACCATAGTTGGCAAAGTTCTTGGGGAAACTAATCAACCAACACCTCACCGACCACTTCAGCAACTACCAGCTCCTCAAGGCCATGCAGTCCGGATTCAGGCCTAACTACAGTACAGAACAGCACTAACTGCCACCACAAGTGACATCCACATGATCCTTGATAGAGGAGACACAGCAGCCGTCCTACTCCTGGACTTCTCTGCAGCATCTGACATGGTCTCACACCCCATCCTCATCAGACGCCTTAATGAGATTGACATCCAAGGTCCCGCTCTCTGCTGGATCTGCTCCTTCTTAATGGATAGAACAGAAGCTGTCATCCAGATACTTAACTTTTTGGAAGCCTACAAACTCATCTATGGAGTGCCTCAAGGTTCATTGCTCTGCCCCACACTCTTCAACGCACACAGGATCCCTCTGCCAGTGTCATCTGCGCACTACATCCTCTCGTACACAGATGACACGCAACTCATACTCAACCTCTTTTACAAGACTCCCAAGACAAGAATCAAGTTTACTACCTGCATGACTGAAGTCCCTAACAGGATGAAAACCAACCGTCTCAAGCTCAAAACTGATAAGACAGAAGTAGTGACCTTCAACAAGAACACCTCACCATGGGACTTCAACTGATGCCCAGCAGAACTCTGGTCCACGCTAGGAACCTCGGAATCATCATCAACAGCAAACTAGACATGACCGCACAAGTCAATGCCATCACTGCATCCTGCTTCCAGATTCCTGAAGATGCTGAGGAAGATCTTCAAATGGCTCCCAAGCAACACGAGAAAAACAGTCACTCATGCCCTAGTCATCAGCAAGTTGGACTACGGGAGTACCCTGTACATCGGGATCACCAAGCAGCTCACCAGAATATTACAAACCATCCAAAAATCGGCAGCCAGCGTCACCCTGAACCTCGCACACACAACTCACATAACATAACACCACACCACACGGAGCTCCACTAGCTCCCGATAAACATACATGTGCATTTCAAGCTACACACACACAGCACTACACACTTAGGGTATACCTACCTGAACAGTTGCTTCTCCTTCCACCAACCCCCCCTGACAACTCCGCTCTGCAGGACTTCAACTCACACTCATCCCAAGCACACACAGAACCAGATCAGGAGGACAGGTGTACTCTTACATCACTACTAAAGCCTGGAACGACTTCCCACTCCACATCTGAGTCTCATCCTCTCTTCTTGAACTCCGCAAGCAGCTGAAGACCTGGCTTTTCAATTAACCTGCCAACCATAGGCAGGGCTAGGCACACACACCTGCTCAGCACCAGGATACACTCGCCGGTGATAGTGCGCTTTCCAAAATACACATAAGACCTAAAATTGGATGCAAGACATTTATCAGTGTAATTGCCAAAAACCCTTTTAATTGACCCCCTTTTTTTAAAGGTCAAGTGGCAAGAGAGAGGGAGAAATGTACTGATGGCCATGTAGCCTGATACAGAGTAAAAAATAAGCTCTCACTTTACGGCTGCCTATAGATCTCGAGAACCCCATTATGCAACACAGTGGTAGTTATCCTGCCCAGTTCATTTTGGTGGTTTGTTGAAAGATATAGAATCTTACGTTCACATCTGTACTTCATTTCTGATAGCTATACTGGGGAGGAGGGAGGTTTGTTAATGAATTAAACGATGATATTTTTGTAAGAGAACTGGTGTTGCTCGTATGGTGCGATGCTGGCTAACTCACAGGGCTGAACTACTTTTAAAAGCCATGTGGTCAAGAATAGAGAGGTTACTTGAACTTGGTTTGAAATTCCATTTTGCTCTTTCCTAAGGGAATTTAACATTTGTAAAGAGCAAATGTTTACTACTGCAATCAAAGTATTATTACTTAAATTTATGAAAGGGAATACACTAATAATAAAATGTAAGTTTCTTAGACATTGCCAGCTTTTAGAGGAAAACACTTTATATGTCTTGATAAACTCTTTCATAATGTGCAGAAATGATAGAACAGGTTACAAAATCTGAATGCAAGCCTCAAACAAAGTTTGATAACAGCATCCTAGAAAGTCCTAGTGATAATCTATATGCAATCCTGCTGCCCAAGGAACAGAGCTAAGTAAAAATAGTTCCCAAACTAGTGCTCAGGGCTCGAAAAATCCACTCGCCTGCTCGCATTTGCGAGCCAGATTTAATTAGGACGAGCTATTTTTAGGTCCTACTCGCCCCTTTCCAGGCGAGTAGGAAAACAAACTGACTTTTGACCTCTGCCTCTGAAAAGCAGAGCAAATGTGACAAGTAGCAAGATTTAAAGGCATCTTTATTGCTCATAAAGTGAATGAGCAATAAAAATGCCTTTAAATCTCGTTAATTTTGTCACATTTGCTCGGCTTTCAGAGACAGAGGTCAAGTGCATTACAGTTAGGTCGAGTAGATGTTTCAAGTTACTAGACCTGCAGGTCCGGTGAAATGTTTATGATTTTTTGAGCCTGGCTAGTGCTACATGAGCTCTGATTATACAGTCCAAAAACAAAATTAAATAGAATGGAAGCTAGCATCTGTAAATTTGTAGTGGGCTGTAAGTTCATATTGAAATAAGTGAGAACAAGCATTGGCAAAGCCAATAGGTCATGCCAATGGGAGAGCTATTGGTTTTGCCACTCGAATGGGGGAGGGGGAGGGAAAGGGGAGAACGGGAGTAGACAATAGGATGGTGGGTGGGGTGAAAGAGCGGGAGGGCGGGTGTTTGTCAGTGGGATAGCTAATAGTAGAAGGCACCAAAAAAGTAAATGTGAAAAAAGCTGCTTTTTAGTGTTTTTTTCTGCAGTCTTGGCTCTAAATTCTCGAAATCAATAAAGACAGCTCATGGCCCCTGTAAACCCCACAGCTTCTCACTTAACCCGCATGCAAACACAAACCAATGTGGTGTTTACATATGATGTCACCACTGCCTCTGGTGCCGAACGAGAAAGTGAGTTGGTCAATGCCAAATTAAACCTATTGCACTCGCAGCTGCAACCCTAGAAATGCTCGCATTCAGTCATAGAGGTTCCAGCGTGATGGCTGGGAGAAACACGGCTTCTCCCTCGTTCAGCCCTTTGAAACTTATGGTCGCGTTAGGGTAAACTCTGCCGTAACAGGCAAAAAAAAGTCAGTCACACAAATTCACAGTGCGGGCTCTGCAGATTAAATGATGCTCACTGCAGGATGGTTGAGGCACTCTGGGGTGGAACTCGCTGCTATACAGAAGGTCTCGCAGTGCACACTGTAGGAGAGGGCAGGAGGACAAAATTAACAAGCACCGCGCTGGAGACACGCCACACGACGGGGCTGTGGCTGAAGAAGTGGAGAATGGCAGAAGAGTCTTGGGATACTGCATGGTTGGATCAGGCAGGAGGTAAAGAAGGGAGAGAGGTGGGGAGGAATTGCAGTCATGTGATGCAAAAGCAGCACTCTGTTATGCTCGGGGAGGAAGAAACGGTATGTGAAGAGATGACCTGCTGGGTCAACTGAGTCACTGGTCAGTAAATATTACATACACAGCAAGCAATATATGTAGTTATATTGGAGATTCAAAGGCAATGATTGGGTGGGCTAGGCTTGGGGGATGGGGCTGGTGGGGCTCCAGAGAAGGATGACAGTCTCAGACTCCCGGGTCTCCTCCTCCGACGGAAGTGCTGGTTCCCGTGAAACAGAAAATGACCTCTTACACAGGTAGCTTCCAGTTTTGACTTCCCTCTGGGGCAGTCGGACAGATGCACATTTGGCATGTTCTGACGCATTCCTTAAGAGATGCCCGAGCGCTTCAGTTTTTTAAATCCAGGCGTAGGTAGCTTTTTTTTATGCCTATTTTTAGTGGTCTGGGATGGTCGGGGAAGCATAAGGAAAAGCAGCCAGGACCAAGCAACAGAGGGAGGAGGTTGATTGAGGGACGGGAGAAGAACCACATGATTTACAGCCTTAGGCTGAGCGTATTTGGAAAGCCAAACAAGTTGTGCCCCAGAGCGGCCTGCAGAGCTGCAGAGGCAAGTCTGGATTGACCGTGTGCCGGGCATCTTCGGAAAACAGAATGCAAATGTGATGAGAAAAGAATAATATTTACAGGTCTGTTTACACAATTATCCAAGGGCTCATTTACCGCGCGCGGAAAGGAAGGAGGTGGGGGGGGACGGCTGAAGCAGAGAAGTGGGAGGGGGTTGTGGGGCATTACAGCCCTGTTTACAGAACTTAGAGCCACTGAATACATTGAGAGCTTGTGTGAAATGCTCTTAGAGAAAAGAAAAAGTAGTCCTTAAACAGATGCTAATATTGGGACCAGTGGAAGGGTAAAAGCAATGCAGCTCTGCTCTGTGGGAGTGAAGAACCCACGTAAATGAGCGACAAATAGGAAATATTAACCAGTTGGAATCAAGAATTTTTAAAAGACGCTGAAATAAACAAATGAAAAGCAATGGGCGGACCTGAAGCCCACAAAGTACATACAACAGGTCTCGAAGCTTGACCTAAAAACAGTACTTTACAAAGCAGAACAAGAAGCCGTACATCAATATATGTAGATTAAACAACCCCTGGAACTCCTGTTCTGGGTAGGTAGAGCACTCAAATAATTGAAAACACTACCTTTTTTTTAGGATTTCTTCTACATATTCTCACCAAAATCTTCAATTTCAAAAATGCCAACACACTGCCATCATAACAGAGTCTCCTTTGGATACAAAATGAGACAAGAAGGTGTGTCCTCAGGCAACCTGTACGTTTTATCCAGAGATGTAATGATTGTGGGCATGTGGTTTGGCTTGCATGATCTTTTTCACTCTCACCAGGTCTTCGATTGGTAGGAGTACTTTTCTGGACAAATCACTGTCTGCTTCTCAATGATGAGTGAGAGCTTATGTCTTTTCAATGCCTGCTGCACAAGTTACTGAAAGTTTGCAATGAAGTCAGGCAGAGTGTGTCAGGGACTGTCCGGGACTATGTCGGGAACACAGTCAGGGACTTGGGCAAGGACTGGGAACGGGGTAGAAAACGTACACAGAGATAGGAGTACAGCGCTACCCAGGATCACACAGGAAGTCAGAGGAGAAAAGGGATCCAAAGGGGAAGCCTGTACAAGGAACAAGATGGCTAAGACTCAGAAAGGAAGGGCACTCACAAGGCAATTTAGCATTTAGACTAACTACACCCAGGACGGACGTGCAAGACATATATATAATACAACATTAACAATAAAGGGAATGTGGGGTAAAGCACTCAGGAGCTCCACACGGTAAGACTGAAGCTCAGTAAGTTCCTCACCCGCAATTGCTGTTACAGATACTGACTGAAAATACCCACATATAGGATATGCATGCAAAGGCAGGGTCTGTGGAGCTTATACCTATGGTGATGTTATAACAGTAACTCAAAGACAATACTCACAGTGAACAAGAAACACCACCTAGGTAGTCAGCTGTGCCCACGGATCCTGGTGATCAAACAGGAACACGCAAGGCAGTAACAGCAAAGGGGTAGAACTAAACACAAGCACGATAGACAAGGAGCTAGCAAGGAGGAGTGCTTAACAGGAAAGGAAGGAAATCACAGGGCACACTTGGCAGAAAGCAGTTAACAAACATACAAGGTAACAGAAGCAAGACAGCAGAAATAGAAAGACAGCAAACTAGAACTGGAACCAAGGAAATGGGAAGAAGGCAGGGACTGGAAAAGGATATACAGAAGGGGAGGCTACAAGGGTATACTAGAATAGTGCAGGTTCAGGAATCAAGAAAACAAAGTAGCATAGAAGGCAGTGCTGGGGCAGGAACAAGAATTGAGCAAAAACTCAGGAGTCAAAGTAGCACTGCAGGTAGTGCTAGTACAGGAGAAGGGAAACTGCTGCAGGTCAGGAACAAGGAATGCTAAGGCTCAGGAGTCAAGGTAGCACTGCAGGCAGTGCTAGTTCAGGAACAAGAGAAACTGCTGCAGTTCAGGAACAAGGAATGCTAAGGCCCAGGAGTCAAGGTAGCACTGCAGGCAGTGCTAGTTCAGGAACAAGGGAACTGCTGCAGTTCAGGAACAAGGAATGCTAAGGCTCAGGAGTCAAGGTAGCACTGCAGGCAGTACTGGTTCAAGGAAACAGGAAATAGCTACAGCTCAGGAAACTAGGAGTCAAGAGAGCACTGCAAGCAGTGCAAATCAGGAACAAGAAATAGCTGAAGCCCAGGAACAGGAACAAAGAATAACTATAGCTCAGAAACTCAGGAAACAAGGTAGCACTGCAGGCAGTGCTAATTCAGGCACAAGGAATAGCTATAGCTCAGGCACTCAGGAAACAAGGTAGCACTGCAGGCAGTGCTAATTCAGGCACAGGGAATAGCTATAGCTCAGGAATCAAGGAACAAGGATTAACTATAGCTCAGGAATCAAGGAATATCAAAAGCTCAGGAAACAAGGATCGGTCTCACCGGAAAACAGCTACAATGACCAACACTGGGCTGAAGGGAGCTGGGGCTTAAAGAGCTCACAGTAATCACATGCATCAGGTGTGAGCAGGCTAGCAGCAGCCAGCCACAGGTGAACTGAATTCCTCCACCCATCCTTGGCCTGCAGGGGTGGAGACAAAGCAGTGAGCAGGGGATTATAGGTAATGGAGTTTCCAGCATGAGCAGACTGGCTTCCACAAAACCCGGCATGGATTGGGAATGGATGTCAATTCCTAAATGATGTCCAAATGCCTGGAAGTCAGGATATGCATACAGGGGAGTGTCTGGAAGCATATTAGAATACTGGAAATCCCACAATTCGGCCCTCTGGTGGTGTGAACGAGAGCACAGGGAGTGAATCGTGACAGTGTGAGTGCTGGAGGAAGGCTAGTGAGGTTAGATGCAATATAATCCTCCCATTCAATTCACCCCATCTTTACAGTCTGGACATTGGGCAACTTCTCCTTCTTACTTCCTGCCAGCCTCTTCATCCTCTGTGGCAGTAGATTCTCTCACTAGGGAGGCTGGTGCTCATGGTAATGGCCGCTGCTGCATAGGTAGCTGAAGCAGTCATGGCAAGGGTGATTGTTGATGTTTTGTAATTGCGTCCAGGAGCCTAGTGTAAAAGTCTCTCATCATACTATGCAAGCCTCCAATCAGTCTTAGAAGACCTAGAGCACATGGGGTCCTTGGTAACAATGTCTTCCATAGCATGCTCGTAATCCCTACCAGAAAAGAGAAAATCTTAGTTGTAATTTGTGTTCTCTAGGCTTTAAACATAAGGGTGATGTCAGCCTTCAGGGTCATCGCACCTCTGTTCAGCCTATGAATCCTCTCTAAGAACCTTCTACTCTTCATGGTTGTTGACATTCAATTGGCTCACGCTATCAATGGGGCCAAAGTGTCATTTGTTTTCCACCTCAGCAGCTGTTTGCAAGAGCGTGTGGGAAGTTCTGTTGGCACCTTAGTTGGAAAGGTATATGACGGAATCAGAGTGGTATAGAATCCTGTGTGCAAAATGAGGGTTATCCACTTTCTGGCAATCTGACATGGTGCTTTTTGCATCACTGATGGGCCTCATTGGTAGGCATTCTCCCTGGGAGGTTTCTTCCCAACAGTGAAACAGAGAAGACTGTCTGTGATGCCTGTGCAACGGATGAGATGGCAGCGGTCAGCGATGGTGGGATAGTTGACGATACAGGAGGGTGAGACTTTAGAAGATAACAAAAAGGAGGATAGTCCGCAGGAGAGAGGACGTAGAAGAAGACTTTCCAAAATGATGGTCTGTAGTTTAACTGCTCCTTTTCATGCTATTCTGAAATGATACCTGTCCCTGGTGCAAGTAACCAAAAACAATGCTCAAATGCTCATTGGGGGGCTGGAGAAGGTTCTAGTTGGAAGGAGAAAAGGAAAGAAAAAAAAAATCGAGCTACAACCTGGAAAAATGGTAGAGCAGAGTTCTCCATGAACTCCCCTTCACACGTCATGCAGTAGAAATATTACATTTGGTGGCTTCTAGGAGACAGTGGATTATTTCAACCTCTTTGCCAGGGGCATGGATACTTTGTAATAAGGTGATTAGACTATTAAATAATGTGAATCTATCAAAGATCCAATGATGGAGGCACACAAAGCTTATTCGAACACATGGGGTTTTACAGCCTTTTGATTATCAATATGTCTAAGCTTCATGGCCTGCAAAACACTAGGCACCTTAATCTTTACATAGCCATTTGTATTGGACATAATGGCTATGTGCCATCTAAAGAACTGCAAATCTTCATGATAATACACTATTAGAAGACATGACACTAACACTAGCACCATATCATTGGTATTTCATCTTATGATTTTCTGATGGTTTTAAGCTGTAGCTATAACAATGCACACCAGTATCGAGTAGTCTCAGAACTGGAGCCATACTCTCTGGAAATGCTGCTGCAAGTAGATGGAGACCTCAAGGTTATACCAGGCATGATGACACCACTGGGTTGTCCAATTTCTTTCTGCAAGACTGTCTGGATTTGTAGGCGGTTGACCATTACCATTATGTCTTTTCTCTTCTTACATTTAAAAGCTCATAAAGACGTCATCCACATTACATCATATTCCTTCATGGGAATTAGGCTGTCAAGAGGGATTCAAGAGAAGAACAGAGATTTATGATGCCAAAGGCATCCATGGCGTCACACATTCCCATGATGTCAGGTTTCTATACGATGACAAGAGCTTCCATATGATGGCAACAGCTTCCATGGAGTCAAAGGTCTTGAAGACATTGAAGACTCCATAGTTTCAAAGGCCCTTTTTCATGCAGGAAAAATGCAATTTTTTTTTATACAAAACTGTGAGAAAATACAGACTAAATTCTCACCTGTGCCACATCAGCCCTACTGGTGTCCGAATACTAGGGCTCCGCGGGCAGAGAAAGAATGAAAGAAAAACAGAGTGAAATGCTACACCTACCTTTGTTACGAAGCAAAAGGCTTAAAATGTTGTGTAAATCAACAAATCCTTTCCATAGTAATATCTGTGAGAAACAGACAAAAGGCAGAAGAATGCATACAGGAATCCTGAAATGAGTTGCTATCACTGTGTTGCATGCTGGGACTCTGGAGATCTATGGGCAGCCTTAAAGTAACTGCATGTTTCCTCTAAGTAAGGCTGCATGCCATTGGGATCATTGCCCTCATTCTTCTCTTTTACAAGGTGGAAATCAAAGGGTGTTGGGCCATGGTGCTACTATAAGTAAAACTAATTTTTTATAGTCTGTTTTTTCTGAGTTTCTCTAACGTGTACTAGAAGAAGAAAAAATGAAAGCAAAAGTTGCATTTAGCTAGGCTTTATTATCTGCTTTTATTTGGAGAGATTTTATTCTCATTTTAAATATATTCTGGGATACCACATGTGGGCAGAGATATTCTGTGTACATGATTCTTAGTGAACATCCCTTGCTAGAGAATCACAAAAAACACTATGCTAACAGAAACTTGATACCAAACTGAAAGTGGTTTTTGATCCAATTCCTGGGTCTGGTTTTTGGAAAGCTCTTGCTGACCTGGCAATGCTCCCTTATATTTTCTCGCTTTTAATTCGTCTGCATGAGGATAATTATGCACACATTTGGTGGGGGACCAGGCTCAGCTGACAGAAAGGATACCCGTCCGTGAAGATGTTCGCTAGGGATGTGTTCTGACTCCCACCTTGACTTCACTTTTTATTAATGATATTGTTCACTTTCTGTCTCTGATTGACGCGAATGCCCCATCTTTGGCACAAACCAAAAGTCTGATTCTCCTCTTTATGGATAACACTCTGCTGATAACCAAGGCCCCGTGCAGGCTTCAGAAACCTTTGACTCGTTTTGCGCCGCACGTGGCCTGGAGATCAAACCTCCAAAACTAAAGTGATGTTTTTTAATCAACATAAGTCCTTTAAGGGCAGCCTGTCCTCGGGGTGAGTTTCCCTTGAGAAGGTGGATTCCTTTGCAAATCTTGGGGTCACATTCGCAGAGGGTATGTCATTGCACCTTCATATCAACAAGGCAACTACCAAACTTAAACAGAACTCCGGCGCAAAACTTAAGGAATTTTATTTGTCCTACACTAAACCCATTTCATTGGCTCTTAAGACCTATAAGGCCAAAGCCTTGGGTTCAGCTTTATATGAGGCGGAATTATAGAGCTTTTCCAAACACGAGGATCTAATCATAGCAGAGAACACATTTCTTAGAAAGCTTGCCTTTGTTCCTCCTAGAATCCCCGCTACATCCACTACTCAGGGATTTGGGCGCCGAGTAAAATTCGACTCCGTCTCTAATTGTATTGGAGACACCTATGGACTACTCCCAAACTCACCCACTATGTGGAAAGTCTTAAGGACGTCATGAAGGCCGATCAATTCAGCAAGGTTACCTGGCTTTTGAGAATGAAGTCAGCATTGTATTCGATAGCGATGCATGAATTGTGGGATCATCCGGACTCTACTGTCTTTCCAACTAAAGCCTTCTTGAAAAAGCAATATTGGTCATCACTAGTGGCTGAGGAATCTCGCAGTGCAACTCATTTCAAACTCACTAGTCATTCTATTGGCATTGAGCCAACTTGTGGGTTTAAGTCATATTGGGATATTGGGATCTTGTGTCAGTTCCACTTAATAGGAAGTTATACTTCCAGTTTTGAGTAGGCACCTTTGTCGTGTAGTTCCTTCTAAACTGTAAGATCAGCGCATTTGTTGGACAACATAAACTTTGGGTGAGGTGCCTAGACTGATTCCGAGCACCCCTGCAGGATATGCTGGTCTAAAGACCAGCTAGCTCACAGTGCCACCATAAGCCCCCCCAACCCTACTAGGGAGCGAATGGTTTCTGGCAACCACTAAACATGACAACCCTGACCCCTCAGGTATTGTGGTAACAGATCAGATCCTTTCACTCAGTCACTTGTGCTTACTTGTGCTCAGAGAAATATAGAGAAAACACACAGTGGGATGTCTTCAATATATTTATTGAACCAACGTTATTCTTGTATAGAATACATGTGCTGCGATAATCAGTAGAGAGAAGCAGATGAAAGTCACTGCAAGCACCAAAAGAGTAAATAGCAGATATAGTTCAACCATGGTGCTAAAACATTGTAGATATGCAGGCATATAAAATAAGGTAGCAATCAGGCATATTATACTATGCAAACCTTACTCTGCGTGTACCTAGAGTGTGTGTAGGTGTGAAGCCAAGAATCCCCCAAGGGACGATCCAACCCCATTACATGGCGGGAGAAAATGTAGGTGCCCGTATTGGTCACAAACTGGACACCCCTTCACGGAGATGTCAGACTGTTGCATGGTGAAGTCTCAGCATGCAGGGACCCTCGGTGTCAGCTGAAGGGCCTCCTCTGCCAATCTTTTGAAATGCTCATCATTTATAATAGAAATCATCCTTGTGATGTACATATAGATTAGCAATGTTATGGGTATGTAGAAAGCCCTGTTGCCCCGTGGATGGAGATAGAACGACATTTGTACATTGTGCGTAAAAAGGCCTTGTCTATGGTGTTCGAGGCATTGTGATAATGTTATGCAAAGCTAGATGTGTAACCAGAAGTAGTTTCAGAGAAACTAATCCAATCAAAAGGTCACAGGAGACATGTTATTGTGCAAAATTAGGACAATGTAAGAAAACGTGCAGCTTCGTTACTTGGGATTAACCCAAGCACATAACACCTTACCCCTTAGAGTGCTTACCAAAGGTTGGGCTGGACGGAGGGGCACCAGGTGTCCAATTTCCAATTCTGCAGAAGAGAGTATTCCACGTGTTCTGTTTGCGTGCCCAGGTTATGATTCCCCTCGACGAACTTGGTTAGCCCCTATTATGTAGGCTATTAGGGGTAAGCAGCCACTTGGTTGCCCTCCGTATTCTTAGGTCAGATCCCTGCCCAGTAATAGCCATTACTGTTTCCAAATTCCTTGACACCGTGTGGGTGCTCCGCAGCAAGGCTCTTCGTCTCTCTATCGCCTGACCCTGCCTAGGCTTCTTTTTAGGTTACGCCTCACTGTACTGTTCTCCAATTGACTGATAGAAAGGTATTTTCCCTTACTTTCAGTAGTTGTGCACACTGCCTAGACAGTTAATGAACGTGATTATGAAGGAGTGTGTATTTTTCTCATGTTAACTTGTTCAATATTGGATTCCGCTTTTTAACTTGCAACTTGTCTTGTCAGAAAATCTTTTATGTATGTTTTATTTATTTTACACTTTTTTATACTGTTTGTACGTTTATGGCCCCGGTGGCCGAAATAAAGTAATTTGACTGACTGATACCAAACTCAGTGAGATTTAAAGAGGGTGTCTCACACTGATCTGATGATTATAGCTATGGTTCATAAAATGACAGGCCTTCTAGGGTCTACGTGTTATACAAAATACCTCATTCTGGATACAGACATATACTTTTATTACAGTAGATGTGGTGGTCTGCACACACTTAAGGAACTGGGATGCAGCGAGAATTGCCCTTTTCTCCCTTTCCATGGGATTCTATGATGGAGGCACAGCTCTGCTTGATCAGCAGAAGTACTAACAGGATTACTAGTTGGTGATAATAAATAACTGGCATTAGCCTCCCAACAGAAGACCTACAACATGCCCTTGGAGTTAGGGGATACCGGTTAGCCATTTATAGGGAGGGGTAGGGTGCCCAGAGTGTTACCTGGCTCCACCAAAGTTACAGTGCAATCAAGGAAAAAAACCGAGACTGGAAAGGTAGGATTGCAGGGGGTGCTACCTGTGGAGGCTCACTCCTGTGATCAGTACTACTGTCTGAGCTACATGGCTTGGTTGGTTTCCATAAATGGGATATAATTGGAGTATCGAAATTAGGAGATATATGAGGTGTAGGTGGCATCAAAGCATACACAATGCTCAGCAAGGAATTTTCGTTAATAGACTCCCAAATCTTTCAATATTTACAGGTTAAACATGCCCTAATGAAATACTCCTGGCAGAGGTACAGGGTGAGTAATAACTGGAATAAAAGGTTCTGGCAGCTTCATTAACGAAACACGCCAATTTCCCTGGTATATAGGAACCTGATGAATAACTAATTGTACAACAGATGCACTAGAATCCAAATGGAAATCAGTCATCAATGGATTGGATGAGGGAAATTGGGATATAGCATATAGACGTCCAAAAACAATGCCCATCAGGTTAGGGTTCTGGTTGATTCAACTGAAAATACTACGTTGTGTAGCCTACATAAGGCAAAACTGGTAAAACTGGGACCAGTACTAGTGATCTCTTTTGAAAGGGTGCGGGTCACAAGAGTTCTTTTTCTCACAAAATATGGGAATGATCTATGATCCAGCATTTCTATAAAAAAAAAAAAGGATACTACCTGCATTTCGAACATACAGAATATCCAGGTGAAACTGCCATCAAAAGTGGTGCTGCAAGGAATTTGGGGGCAATAACTATTCATAAATATAACAAAATCTTCCTGGCTATAATCTTTGTGGCAGTGAGGCAAAGAATCTTTTTTTATGCACTTATTTTTATTGGTATTTGAGAAGCATACAATTCAGAATGGGCTTTGAGGGACAATATGCAAACTGAGATTATACAACAATGTTCTTTGTTTTTGTTGGGTACTGCACTGCTGTGTGCCCATTCCTATTTACCCGTCCCCGGCTGGACAACTGTGCCTGCCTTTGCTATGCCGCAGGTCTCCCCATTGTATATGTGCACCCGATGGAGCCAGGCCCGGCTAGAGTGTCCGGGGAGCACGCTCCTCTGGTATAGGGGTGACGTTACCCCTAAATTGCGACAGGGTTTTTTGGGTGTAGCGCCTAATCGCATGATCGCATGTAGCCTTCATGTGGGCCGGAGTTGTGACAGCCACGTCATAAAGCAAAAGTACTAACCAAACCTTAATCTAACTCTAACTATTGTCTTGGGGGTGTTGTAGGGCTCTGAGGAGGCCTTAGGGGAGGCTATTCTAGGGGGCTATCACAGTGGATTGGGGTGGAGGGGGGCCCAGCCACACCTATCACCAATCCCGGCATTGACTGCCACCCGCCCAAATTTCCCGCTCAGCCAGGTTATCCTCGCACTACGCTCCGGTCTGTCAGTTAGGGCTAGTTTGTTGCCACCATCTTTTCTCGCCGGTCATCTGTTTGGTCTCCCGCAGCCAAAGGCACCTCCTACCAACTCCGAACACAGGTCTGCTATCGGTCTCCTGTGGACCATGCATGCTTGCTCCCTCAGCAGTGCCCTCTCCTCAACGTGGGCCCACATGGTTACTCCCCTGATCCAGGTCTCCACAATAGGCCCTACCAGGGTTCTTCCAGGCCACTGCTGTGCATCTCTTTGCCAGTATGAGCACCAGGTCAATGAACCTGTTCCTGACCTTTTTGGCCGATGGTCTAGGAAAGGTCCCCAACAGGCACACCTCTGGTGTATTCTCGAGTGGTCGGGCAAGGGTTGCAGTAATCCTCATCAAGACCGCCTCCCAAAATCACCGCAGCCAGGCACAGCCCCATGTCATATGACTGAAGTCAGCATCCAGTGTCGCTCCCTTAGATAGCCTTGTGTGGTGTCGGGTATGTCCTGTGCGTGTAGTTGTATTGAATGTACTTGAGGGGTAACCCCATCAGCAGGAGCTCAGAGGCATAAACACTGACCCCCCCCCAAACGCTTCACTCGGCACTGCCAGCAGCTCAATACCGTGGGCAGGAGGAGACTCGGCCGAGGGACCCTCAATGCAGGACTGATCAGCTTGGCTAGTAACATCCCTTTTGGGATCAGAACCCATTGGCCCAAATTCTGCCAGCCCGGCCCCATCCAGCCACCTGTTGATCCACTGTAGTTGTACTGCCTCAAAGTACAACTCAAACTGCGGGACTCCCAGTCCTCCCTCTAGTGGGGGAGGCGAAGGGTGTCGAGGTCAACCCTGTGGTGGCCCCGTCCCAGATTAGTTCTCGCAGGAGAACGTCTAGTTGCCTGAACCAAGGCACCAGGATCCTCACCGGGAGGTTTGCGAAGTTGGAGAGCTACCGCAGGAGCATGACCATCTTGGAAAGCGATATGTGCGCCATTATTGGCAGCCGGAGTGATCTCCAGAAGGGGACACAGGACTTGTGCGATCTCAGCGCTCTACCCAGGTTTCCCCTAAGTGGTCCCCCATCTCATGGAAGATCTGAATGCCCAGGTACTTAAAGGTGTGTGGTGCCCACTGGATATCAGAAGGACAGCCGGTGGGGCGGGGGTCACCGCGGACCACCAGAAAGATGCACATCTTGCTCCGGTTCACTCGCACTCCCGAGTAGGAGGCGAACTCCACAAGGAGCCACAGTGCATAGGCGATATCCTCTTCGCCGTTCTGCAGTTAAATCAGCAGAATGTCTGCATAGAGGGAGATGATGTGCTTACCCCCTTCCCCACTGTGATTCCCCTACACCTTCCGTCTGCACAAAACCACTCCGCCAGCAGCTCAACCGCAATGGCAAAGAGGAGGGCCGAAAGTGGGTATCCCTCACTCGCAACCTGGAAGAAAACATATGTCTCAGAAATTGCGTGCCCGTCATGACCCTGGCAGTGAGGTTTATGTACAGCAGTCATACCCACCTCACCTGTCACTCACACAACCCCATGCGGAGCATGGCCCCCTCCAAGAAGTCCCACCTCACGGTATCAAAGGCCTTCTCCAGGTCCACCAACATGACCAAAGCTCGTGGGTTGTCTGCCATCTCCCTGCTGTATATGATACTGCACAGCAGGCAGAGATTGAGGGAGGTATTGCGGGTAGGGATAAACCTGTTCTGATCCATGTAAATCAGGTCTGGCATGTGGGGCAGCAACCTGGTGGAAAGCACTTTGCTAAGGATTTTGAAGTCTGTATTGAGCATGGAGAGCGGTCTGAAGTTCGTGACCTCCGCCTCTGGGGAGCTGGACCTGGGCAACAGTACCACCAGTGCCTCCCTAGTTGTAGCCTGGAGCTGTCCCACCACGTGCGCTCCTGCATACACCTCCTAGAGCCTCGGAGCCAGCACTACTGCAAACATCACGTAAATCTCCATAGGAAGTCCGTCTGGGCCCAGGGATTTCCCAGTCACCATGGCCTTGTGGCACTGCGTATTTCCTGAACTGTTATCGGGCCCCACAAACCTTCCAACACCTCCACAGGTAAACTTCAAAGGGCTGGTCTGTCCATCAGGGCACCAAATGTAACCGGGAGTGCGGCCTCAAGGGCCCAGTAAAGGGAGATGTAGTTGTTTCGGAATGCTGAGTTGATATTGCCGGGGGGAGAAGAGTGTCATACCCCCGGGGCTAGTAGGCAGGTGATAGGAGCTCCTCTGTCCTCAGGGCGGATGAGCCAAGCCAGTAGCCTTCCCGACCTTCCCTCTTCCTCGTGAGCACAGCTAACGTAATCCTTGTAGTTGTGGCATCTGAGCCGCTACAGGATTACCTTGTGCTGCTCTCTTATTTTTCAGTAGCCTCGAAAGGGTGTCTGGGTGGAGGCCCAGCTTGTTGTCCAGCTTATGCAATAGGTCTTCTAGCTTTGCGAGTTCTCGATCAAGCTCTAGGAAGAATCCCACTGCTTGGCTCAGGCAATACTCCCGTACCACAACCTTAAAGACCTCCCACTCCACCAAGCGGATCAAGGCTGTCGCAGGGTTGGTGGCAAAATACTGTTCCACATGTTCCAGCAATGAGGCCCGAAAGGAGACACAAAAGAGGGCAGCTGTGAGCAGTCTCCACTTTGGTATTGTGTGCCATTCCTCCGTCGGCTGAAATGCCAGTAGGAGCAAACTGTGGTCTGAGAGACTGCGACCCAGATATTCTGTGCGACATATGTGCACATTCCTCTCAAGCAGACGAAGCGGTTCAACCTCATGTGGCAATGGCAGCAGGTACAGAAAGCAGCAGTGGAGGTGGAAGAAGTTGTGGAACAGGATCTGAGAATCTGACGTAAAAGTCCCTCATCTTGCTCTACAAGTCTCTGATGAGGCCCCTGGGACCAGGAACATAAGGGAGTTCTAGTCAGCAATGCCTTCTATGGCCAGGTCAATGGATAGAAGCAGAGGGCCATAGATGGAAGCCATGGTGCTGGAGAAGTCTAGCAGTAACAACAATCTGAAAACAAATCATAATTATCCCCACTGGTAAAGCCGTATTCCTGGCCTGGCGCACCGCCCTGCGCCACACGAAATGGAGCCGGAAACTTACCCAGCAGACGCCCCTGTGGCATGGAACTTGGCTGCGGGAGACTTCTTCCCTACGAGACTTTGACCACTGGGACCACCTGGGGATCTCACTTCTTGGGGATGTTTGGACAGGGGACCACATAAGGACCTTCACAGACCTGCAACAACGCTACTCCCTTCTCCCCTCCCAGTTTTACCGATACCTACAGCTAAGACACGCCCTCACTGTGCACATCCCGTCCCCCACCTCCCTTCCTGAATTTAATCCGTTGGAGGCACAAGTGATGATGGGAAACCTGGGCAATGGGGGGGTATCAAGGATTTATCGTTCCCTAGTGAATAATGGCCCCGCATCCCTGGACTCACTGCGCACCCGCTGGGAGGGTTGGCTGGGCCCCTTAGAGGATGAAGACTGGCGCGATGCACTGATGGCCCCCAGGACCCTCACGACCTCCTCTAAGCTGCGTTTGGTGCAACTATACTACCTACACACGGCATATCTCACCCCTGAACGGCTGCATAGGGCGCGACTGCGGCCTACCCCGAACTGCGCACGCTGCGACCACTCCCCGCTGATTTTTATCACATGACCTGGCAATGTCCCGCTCTTACAGCGTTCTGGGCGGGGGTGGAACAGGAGCTTGCACTGGCCCTGGGGTGGAGATCCCCCATGACCCGATGCGCCTACTTCTGGGGGTGTTTGATGGCCTGGGTGGCTCACGAGCCGACAAGCGTCTCCTTGGCACCGCGGTGGCTGTGGCCAAGAGGGACATTGCAGCGCTGTGGTCTCAGAGCAAACCCCTACAGTGCGGAGATGGAAACGTGGGGTGGACTGGTGCGGATCTCAAGAGGAACCCCTCTTTGAGGCCCGAGGCTGTCCTGATTTGTTTCGGAAAATTTGGGGTAAATGGTTCAACCTCATATTATAACCAATGTGGTGGTCTTGGATATGGGGACAAACTTACAGGGGCCCCTGGGACAGCGAGTGGGGATGTGGGTTTGTGGGGGGTTTTTTTTCTTTTTTTTTTCTCCTTTTCTCTTGCTATGCTTCTACAAGCTACTGTGCTGACACTGGCTATCGTTGTAATGTTGTTGTGGTTTCTCTTAAATGCCAATAAAAATTTGATTATCAAAAAATTATCCCCACTGGTACACATAGGGAATAGATTTAAACCCTTGGCCTCAGATTGAGAATGACAAACCCATGCCTCAGCCCACCAGTAATCGCTAGCTATAGTTTAAGCTCATGGTTGTGTGATCCAAGTCTGTGTGAAAAATAGTCTGACACATTCTCTAAGGAGCCAGCCTTTACAGACAAGGGTATGGCCGTCGGAGATCTCTGCACAGACAAAATCCAGTGACGAGTGATGGATCGCCTATGAACGGATTTTGTGGGGGAGAACTCCCATGAGTCCTCCTTGAGGAGTGAGAGAGGAAGGTGAAATTAAGAGCCTTGTTAATTTATGACTGACCTTAAAGGAGTCCAAAGGAGGCAGTTAGCTTGACTCTCCACGAGAACGGCCCTTAAGCGCAATTAGAACGTGTAAAGAAGCAGCAACAATATAGATATTCCTGTGCTGTTCTATAGCTTTTTAACATTATAAAAACCTTTTTTTATTTTTTCATTTTCCTAATAAAATGTCGTTCAGCATATATAATAAAGGGCTTAAAGGACGGCATAACGTTTTTTCATTTATATGTTTTCATCGCATTACCTAACTAAAAGACCTCAAATGCATCAATAGCCAGGAAGTATTGAGAGTGTAGGTAGGACATGTTTCAATATGGCGCATGCCGCCAGTAACCGCGACGGTTTAATGCGAAATCCGTTGTCTATGTCACTGATAACCCGGAAGGGCTTGCACACGGAAACGCGCTGCGAACGAGAACGCCAATTTAGTTACAACTTGTAAACTGAAATCAGGTGAAATTTAGACCCTATTGGTATGAATAAACCGGATTGAAAAACAACACTTATTTCCTCGTGGACAATATCGGCTGGACGACGTGACGCTGTGGCGCGCATCCGATGAAGTAAGTGAAACTTGACGACCGTAGGGATAGCATAGGTGATAGGAGACGTTTGCTTCCATAAACAGGGGTTCATTTGCCCAAGGAGAGCGATATGTTAAATTACTAGCAGCCAGCCTCATATGGGAAAGCCCTTTAATTTTAAGTCACAGGAATTAAGGGCGTGCGACTTTCACAAAAGTGCCACGAACGCGAGGGTAGTCTACCAATTAGTGATGATACAGTAGGATACAACTGTGCTAGGTGACGCACGTTGGGTAAGACCACGTGCAAGCCTGTGACCTATACACAGCGGTGTTTAATCAATATTACTCTACCAACTAGATCCATGCCTTTGATTAACACTGAAGGCCCTAAAGTGAAACATACATTATAACAGTGAGATATATACATGTATATATAAATAAAAAATATTCTCGTTTTCCATTTTTAGACCCTAATTATTAAAGGGATATCGGAGGTCGTAATTAAGAAGTTATGACTTGAACCCACGACCACGATTTTAAATTGGAAGGTATGTGTATAATCTATGTCCATTACCTAGACAATAGTGCTGACTACTTTTATGACTGGGCGTGGGTAATTTAGCCATACATTACATGTCTTGCAGAACTGTTACACCAATCTGGCCAGTGACAAATATGCCCACGATCTAGACAAGTACCACAAATATTATTTTAGTCAACGAAGGGTGCTATAAAGGTGAGATAAAGGCGTTTTTACAAGTACTTGTAATAAAACGCAATAAGATTCTTCTGGTTAAATTAATCTAGCTATAATTGTATTGTAGATACATCCTCCATTTGGACACTAAATAGGGAGACGGAGGCATCTGTCCCAGACACCTACGGTCATTTCACATATTCGGATGCCTGGGTGACCTTCCTCATTAATGAGAGGTGAGGCCTGTTGACAGTGATCTTTGAACCGAACTATATGATAATCCTAACATTAGGTGTCTATGTGGTGTGTGATTGACTGGTATGCAGATGTAAATGTATGCTTAGTAAGATGTGAACATGTGGGTCTTTTCGAGCCATGGGAAGAATGGCACATATACCTAGGGATAATCGATTTCAGTTATTATTTCCCTTCACTAAGCACTGTTTTAATAGAGAATATTTGGAGGGAATAGGGAGTATTGTATCATGTACGCTCTGTATTGTTCCATGACGTTTTTGTATGTTTTTATACAATGACGCAATGCATGATTAGGAAGAACTGCTAGATATGATCTAAATGTCTTGTAGTATAATGTGATTATATGAGATATGACCTAAATGTCTTGTAGTATAATGTGAATATATGAAATAATACTTCCTAGGTACACTTACTGATATTTGTGTTTTACCACACATATGCTTTTAACGGTTCCAGTATAAATCTGTTTAATTGTGAGAGTCATAATTCTAGTCTTGACGAAGATGGTGGTATAAGACTTCCATCGAAACGCGTCGACGCCCTTTTGAGAAAAACACAATCCGTGAAGAGACTGGGACCATTGAGTACTTATTAAATAGTAAAGTACCGGGTTCCAGCCCGAGCAATTCTGTAATCACGGATGTGTGCCATTTGAATGACATATTGTTTTGTCTACCATATGTACTCTCTTTTTAATTTGTTATGTGTTTTTATATGTATGTATAGAAAGTATTTGTGATATCTGAATTCATTATAGATGTTAGGGGAATAATAGTGTTATTGACTATGTCCATATTTTTAAGATTGTGTACTCTATGAGCTTTTTAATCAATAAATAGATTTATACTTTTCTATAAAGAACGTTGTCTAGATCGTTGATCTGGGATATATGGCTATACTTCCCGTGTACATATGATGTTAAGTTGAATGAGTGAGATCTTGATGTAATTTAGTACATACAACCTATATTGTTTCTATTCCACACAACAGTCCAAAGGAAACTTTCTCAGTGATACAATTGTATAGTACCCTATTCCTTTGGCGTAAAGATGTTCCTCTTACTTTCTTACAATGGCAGCAGGTACAGAAAGCAGCAGTGGCAAGGGAGGTGGAAGAAGTTGTGGAACAGGATCTGAGAATCTGATGTAAAAGTCCCTCATCTTGCTCTACAAGTCTCTGATGAGGCCCCTGGGACGAGGAACATAAGGGAGTTCTAGTCAGCAATGCCTTCTATGGCCAGGTCAATGGATAGAAGCAGAGGGCCATAGATGGAAGCCATGGTGCTGGAGAAGTCTAGCAGTAACAACAATCTGAAAAGAAATCATAATTATCCCCACTGGTACACATAGGGAATAGATTTAAACCCTTGGCCTCAGATTGAGAATGCAAACCCACGCCTCAGCCCACCAGTAATCGCTAGCTATAGTTTAAGCTCACGGTTGTGTGATCCAAGTCTGTGTTAAAAATAGTCTGACACATTCTCTAAGGAGCCAGCCTTTACAGACAAGGGTATGGCCGTCGGAGATCTCTGCACAGACAAAATCCAGTGACGAGTGATGGATCGCCCATGAACGGATTTTGTGGGGGGAGAACTCCCATGAGTCCTCCTTGAGGAGTGAGAGAGGAAGGTGAAATTAAGAGCCTTGTTAATTTATGACCGACCTTAAAGGAGTCCAAAGGAGGCAGTTAGCTTGACTCTCCACGAGAACGCCTCAGAGGAGTTGATAAGAGTGGGGTAAGACTTGGTTTACTGAAATGCACCCAGGGAGGATCTAATACACTTGGTGCAACATGTCACTGTCACACCATCCAGGAGGAGAGGCAGGCTTGCTCGTACACTGGCACCCATATACTCAGACAGGGTGTCCGGCTTGAATTCACAGTGTAAAAGATCCTCTAAAAAAGTAAAGGTTTGGTCCTGGGGACCATAAGCTCCTAGAGATTTTTCCCTGATCACGGACAATAGATCAGACCACAACGAGTCCTACAGTACCAGGGAAAATCATTGTATTGACCAGTGCTTCCATCCTACTGGGGGTAATTAGCACATGCTGGCATTAACCAGTCAGAGTGCCCTCCTCCTCAGAAAGAAATGGCATTTGTATAGGAAACTTTGCTTCCTCTATGACTAAAGTTGTGCTCAGGTCAAAAGCATCCATACCCATCTTAACTACTCTTCCTGAAAAAGAAATCCAACATCTGCAGTGGTATGGAATCTCCCTTGTTTTACATGTACTCTAGCTGATTCCTCAAACAACTTGCTTTTATGACTGTACACAGAGCAGAGACATGGAAAGGATGGTTTCATCCCCAATCATCTGCTGCAACTGCTTGTGGCAGTTTATCCAGAGCTAGACTCATCACTGTTGTGACATAGGATGTCCAAGTCAAAAAAGAAAGAGAAAACAAAACTTCACACCTGAAAGAAAGGCTTGGAGGACAGATGTATGGAATTAGTGAGTGTGTGAGAAAAAGGTTTAAGTTAACATGTGGCAGAAAACGGTACATGGCATACCCGAGTACCGACACATGCAAGACTTGAAGCATCTGCACAAAGCTTTGTAATATCACTTTTAGGAGCAGTTTCAGGACAGTACACTGGGTAGCAGGTTTCCAAAGATTGGCAATATGAGGGAACAAAGTTGTAGAAGTATGCCCAGCTAGTATTCTTATTGAGCTTGCAAGAGACTATCCTTCTAAACTATCCAGAAGGTGTGGCAGCAAAATATATCCAGTTGCACCATAATTTTCAGCACTTCCTTATTAATGGTGATTAGAACACTGGAATGTTGGGAGCTCCATTGAAGACAATGGAGTTGCTCTGGGCTTATAATGGCTGGTATAAGCCCAGCGCTCCAACATTCCAATGTTTGTCTTTTTGTTTCTCCATTTTTAATTTAGAACATTCTACCCTTAGTGGGTGGAATGTTCTAATAGCCTTATAGCCCTTCTGCCTCAGGCTATACCGGTTGTTAAAGGCCCTCTCCCTTGTTATAGGCCCGAGCCGCGGATCAGGGCCTTTAACAGCCGGTATAGCCCTCGGCAGCGGGCTATAAGGCTATATTAATCACATTGTTTACTGTAAATACTAAAACATCCCTACTAGACGTGTATGATCTCTACCCCCAATTTCATTTAGATTACTGTGGGATGGACTAAATCTTGGGGTAACCAAGATCACATTCAGCTTACTCCCTGCTGCATGTGCCTTGTGGATCAGCGATTGTATTAATGTTCATACTGGTCAAATCTTCCCATGCAAAATCTTGTGGTCAGGAGGTTCATTATAATTGCCTTAGGACAAATCATGCAGCATACGTAACATCTGAAAATTGACATCTTGACCATTCATTGTTCAATCTCGAATATTTCCCGTCTGGATAATATTTTGGAAATAGTTGCACACAGCAGTTGTCATGTAGACTTTGGCCTTTTTGATGCCTGCCATCCGGCCAGCTTTCTGGAATAGAAATAAGAAAGCATTATGAAGCTGCTTTAGAGACAGTGTAACAGACTTCATCTATGGGCCCATTGTTAAGGAACATATTTCTAGAGAATTCTAAACTTTCACTTTCCTTCTCCATGATTGACAGGAGGAAGGTAAGGTGATCCAGTGCCTGTAGTACAGGCAGAGAGAGGCATTTGAGAGGACTGTTTTACAGTGGGTCACTTCAATCTTCAACAGAAACAAACGGGTTACCATGAAATCCTATTGATGGCACAGGGAACACCCATTTCTAATAAATAATAAGGTTTGTTCTGTGCATTCCAAAGTTCAATGTGTAGGTGGGTCAGCTAAGATTACTTGAACCCATGACAAGAAAACTGATCAGAATTCTAATGCCATGCAGGTGTATCTTAAAAGCACCACACATGCAGATGTTGTCTTTCTTGTTCGCATTTATAATATCTGGTTGAATCTTAATACTATCAAGATGAAAAATAAATTGCAAGAGAAGGGGGGAGTTTAAGAGGTTCACTTTATAATTGGTTGTCAGATTACTGTTTTGGTCAAGTAGGAATATTTGCATATCTGGTTAATCCATGTGGCGCATCATATCCCTGCTGGCTCTGGACTAGAGTCTCTGGCTATGCTTCCAAATGGATCGGTGAGGAAATTTTAGTGGGTGCAAAACAGAGCTCCTGGAATGTGAAGGTGTGCCTCCTGCTTCATATGTTTTACCGTCACCATTCAGGACCTGAAACTGTTTTCAGGACCATTACTACTCACAGACCTGCCTATAACTGCAGAGCCTGCTCGCCTTCAGTTGGTCAATGTTGAGTAGAGTGGAGGGCAGTACCAGCACTTAGCATCGATTGGTGGTCTGAATATCACAATACGCCTAGTGTTCGACATTGTGCAAAACTACCTTTTCCAGACTATTTCATTCATTTTCATTTGCATATTATCTGCGTGTTAATTTGCTTTTGCTGCATCATACACTGCAGGAGGGGCATTTTCAGTGTGCTAAAAACAGTTGTTATATGAAGATTAATGCTTGATGAATGAACGGTAAAGTTGAGAAAATAACACATTATACAACAAAGATTTAGAACAATAATAAACAGGAGGAGGAAAGCAGTGGGAGAATTAATACGGCCTTTACAGGTGGTGAATTTCAATTTCCTTCTGAAGCAGTTGCCATTTTTACCGAAATGTCATTGCTGTGGAAGATGGTTCCGTAGTTCTACTCAGCTGCATGAACGTGAAAAATTACTGACTGAGTAGAGACATTTAGCTTTGATAAAGATGAAAAATGTTGCTGATTGTGATGGTTGTATTTTTGTTAGACAAACAAAGTAGGCTGGATATTTACATGCACTTTACAATTTTTTTGATAACGAACTGGAAGCTGGTAGAGTTTTCCTGTACTCTCACAGGATATGCAACTGTGCTACTTTGAAAATAACAAGGACCCCCTGTAAGGTAAATGTAGCAATTCCTAGGACAGGGTAATAGCAATTATGAATAGTGAACTCCTAGGCAATTAAATAAAGATAATGGCACAGTATAGTCCTTTAAAAATAAGCCAATAATGAATCCTCACAGTTAATGCAACACAATGTACCAACTCAAAACTGTTTAGAACATTTTTTTTATCTTTATTTTAAAAAAAAATATTAATCTTCTTTTCAATTGATCATAAAATCTTTGACATACATATATACATTTCAAACAACAAATATTAAAAACTGCTATCACTAGTCAAATCTTTAATTCACAGACCAATAAAATCTTTAGCTGTAGTGTAATGCGACCAAATATACAATTATATAACAACAATCTACATTTCATAAAATAAAATAAAAAATAAAAATTGTGGCACAAAATTATCTTCGACGCGCGTTTCGAGCGCACTTGCGCCTTCTTCAGGAAAGCCACACGATTTCCTGGAAACAATTGAGAGGTACACTGAGTTCATACTTATTTTTATTTGCAATATGATTCAATTAGCTCTTCTAAAATTAACAAATTATTTAATTTAAAAACTACGATGTATTAGTAGTGAGATATAATAAAGTCAAGAGAGACTAGTATAGATAAAAATGCTGAAGATCGCGTGACTAATTTAAAAAGACATATAATGGTGAGTTGATAGAGGAAAAACTCTCATTGAATAATAGATTTACTAATAGAGAACCAAGATACCCAAGTGATTTCCTAATACTAATAGAGAAGGAAAAGAAATAATATAGATTTGCTTACTTAAAACTGATAGATCGCTGCTTTAAGATATTACATCGACTTGTATTGAGGTAGTCACTGATTTCTAAAATGGAAATCTAAAATAAATTACCTGAACAACTCTAAGTTTATAAGTCTCATATATTGAGGTAAATAAAGCTTTTATTAATGAAGAAATACCTTCAATATCGTATTTAACAGCCGATCATCACTGGCGTATACGACTTATCGAAATAAACAATGTAGAGATAATGAAATCCAATTTCATCTAAGAAGATATATAAAGTCAATGAATAGATCAAATATATGATTCTTAATACTGAAAAACTACCATGAGCGAGTCTGAAAATGGCAGCAACAACATTTATGGAATTGCAAGACACAGAATGTCATTTATCTAATTTTATGCCCGTGTAAATTAGGCTATGTCGGAGAGACATCTAGAGCAGTTCATATTCGGATTGCCAGGATTCATTATTGGCTTATTTTTAAAGGACTATACTGTGCCATTATCTTTATTTAATTGCCTAGGAGTTTACTATTCATAATATGCAACTGTGCTAACCTTTCTTTCTCAGTTATTTATTTTGATAGGACTGCACTACCAGTAGTAAATTTACAATTCCATCATGCTTTAATGATGTAATTGTGAACATTTTTAATAATCAACAATACATTTTTTAATTGAATGGATATATAACTGTATAGTAAACATTTTTTTATTATAGTCAAGTGGGACACAGTCACCTTGGTTGGGGGACTCCAAGTCCCAGACTTTTTAGCACGAGAGGTGCCAGCGGCATCAAATAGAGGTGGAGGAGAAGCGAAAACCCCCACAGCGTTATTTAGCTCCACCATCATTCTCGCTGTGCGGGACACAGTCACGTTTGTTGGGGAAATCCAAGCCCCAGCATTCTTAGCACCTGGGAGGCACCAGTAGCATCAAACGGAGGAGGAGGAGCATGAATCCCGCAGCGCTATACAGCGCCACCGTCATTCCCCGCTAAATGGGCCGCACTCAGGCCAAGAGCGGGCACATCCTCGCTCGGAAGAGGCTGGGCCACCTCCCTTATTTTTGAACCTTGGACCGCTTTAAGTGTTACTGGCATGCAATATATTTTCTATCTTTGTAGGTACTATATTATCAACTATAACTTGTCATATAATGGCTGTTGGCCTTGTAAGAACCTTCCATTAGTATATTCTTATATTATTTGAGTACTTATTAACTCTTTTTCTCCGGACTCATTTACATTCTTCATTAGTATTTCAGAATACCATTTATTTATGTTACTGTTCTAATGTCGCCCGATTTTTCAACTTTTTAGCAATCTAACAGCATATGCCACTTTGTGAGTGATTAATGTTGTTTGAATTTTAGCATTTTGGTCTGGGCTCCCATATTCTAGATTAGCATGAAATCAAAAAGTGATTTTCCTTTCTAGTAGGGGCCCTCACGGTCTATTAGTACTGCTCGCACATTTTATGTAAATTATAAATTTCCTTTGTTAGTTGTAAGCTGAAACTGAGAAATAGAACAACAACATTCTACCCTAATTGTATTATACTTTGAGTTTTCAGGAAGAAAGATTTGTGGTTTTAATCCAGTCTTAACCAATTTGTGAAAATGTTAAAGCGCAAGGCATCAGAAGCACCATTAGGAAATGGGTAAAACGCCCCAAATTAGAAAGAATGCTGGGGACAATTTACCATACTAGAGACCGACAACCTAATTGAAAAGGTTGAGACTACGCTAGGTGACGAGACAAACAGGAGGCGTAATCCCAAAATAACACTGCATTATAAGAAACACAATGATAAGCAACAATCCCTAACTAACACTAAATCCGCCCTCGGTTCTCAAGTCGAGGGGCAGGGTGGAGGACTTCTTCCAACCGAGACCCCTAGGCAATCATTTTCCTATACTACTCAGGCAATAGTGTCTGAACCTAGCGAAATGACGAATCTGGTTAGCCCAACTCTCATTGAAGCAGTTGAAAATAATCCTTCCATCGCCTGTACAAATAGGTATTCTCCCTTGACATCCATCTCCTGAGCCTCCCAAAGTAGTTGAAGTGAATTCTTCCATTCCTTGTACAAGCTATCAATCTATTTTGACATCGCCGGAGCGTATCAGACCATATGATGGAGCTGGCAAACTGACAAACAGAATTCAGGGAGATCTGATTATGAGGGAGCTCAGTTTAAAAGTCAATGCACTTGGGGGGCAGAGCTTGCCTGGCCTCAAGATGGCCGCAATGTAATATCGCTCCCGACGACATCGCTGCAATCCTTTCAATATTTGCGAAATCCATGGGCATAGATGGTGGCAAAAGGGCATAACGGAAAGCGCTGGGCACTGGCAGCGTAGCGGTACCTGCGGATCCTGGAACGGCGCACGCACAACGCTGTTTGCGGACTCGGCCCTGTGACAGAGGTGGGGCCTACTCGATGTCCGCGGTGGCCTGCATTTCCCGTGGTGCGCCTCGCTGGCATTGAAGCGGAGAGCGCGAGTTGCGGACCTGCGGTTGCCGGTAAGGTGCCTCCGCCCTGCGTTGCTGACTCCCACAGAGCTGCTACACTGCTGAATACCAACTGGGGGGATAGACACCCCGGAGCTTGGGGAGCCCTGGTCCGCGCTCGGACGGGAGAAGGCGGTGAGTGGGGGCGGCCACGACTTGGTCGCTCCTGAGCCCTGATTATTTGCGGAGCGACGCTGATCCCTTGTGGCTGGACTGGGCCTCCTGCACGCTGCGCTCCCCGCAGATTCACCGGAAGGGAGGGCACTAGATGCGGCGCCATCTGGGTGGCGTCTGCACATAGAGACACTTCGCAGTATCACCCTGTGTTGGTGAACGGGCGTGGTCCGGGCCTACCTGATAGTGGCCTCCTGCGCCGAGTTGCGGTGCCTCTACGTGGGCTGGAAGCGGTGTGAGACGCCCGGCTCGGCTGTGGAACTGGCACCATCGCTGATTGTGGAGTTATTGGGCTGCATACAGTTTGTGCGAGGCGGTGCGGTGACTGCGGCCTGGTAGAGCGGAGCCGGCTAGGCTCTAATGGAGGGTATGTGACACCACCGCTGGGTGCTGCCAGTTGGAGTGCAACACTACAGACAATAATTCAATAACTGCAGAGCTTCTGGGGGTGGCTGTACCAACGCTGGAGGCTCTTGCCTAGGAACTACCACTGGGGCTGCACGAGTCAGAGCCTTTCCACTGAGCGTGACGCAGAGACCTCTTAATCCGTGAGATGCGCAATACCACAGTATAATGAGGAAGCCGGACACAACTCAATCTAAATTACAATTTGATCAGCGCAAATCGACTAGACTAAGAGAGGATGGTGCTGACACCGACCCCGGGGAACAGGGCGCCTCAGGGTTTGAGCCTGGAGGAGACTTGCGCCATATGCTAGAGGCCATGCAACAGAGCCTATCCACAGTAGACGGAAAAATAGACTCTCTCTCTTATCGCATGGATCGCATGTCGGAGAGGTTGGACAAACACGCCGAGAGAATTGACATGGTGGAGAGGAGAGTCTCAGAAATTGAAGACCAGAATGTTGAGACTTCGGGCTCTCAAAAGAAGATTGGAAAACTTGTGGAGGCTCTACAGGCTAAAGCAGAGGACATGGAGGCGTGCTCACGGCGCAACAACCTACGAATTGTTGGTCTGCCGGAATCCACCCCGACAGGCAATATGGAGCTGTATGTGGAGAATCCTCTGGTCACAGTCCTCAGTCGTGATGCCTTTCCCTCAATCTTTGTAGTTGAACAGGCTCATCGCTCATTGGCGCCTAGGCCCGCTCCCGGGGCCACCCGCGCCCTATTATAGCCCGCATACTGAATTACCGAGACAGGGATGCTGCCTTACGGCGAGCGCGAGAACTTCGGACACTTAACTATGAGGGCTCCGTGCTGCTGGTGTACCCAGACTTCACCCACAGGTTCAGGAGGCACGCAGGCGGTTTGTCCCCATCAAACGAAAGCTCAGAGATCTTAATATTGAATATGTCATGCTCTACCCGGCCTGCTTGAAGGTTACACTAAATGGTAAAGTGCAAGTGTACACAGACCCCGGCAATGCTCAACAGGCTACAACAAAGCGCAGGTTAACAAACAGGTACTAGTCGGCATACCCGAGGACAATAACCCTACGATCCCTCTTGATCAAAATGACTGATACGTTACCAGCTGCGGGTAATGAGCTCAAATAGCAACGACTTTGATAGGGCACAACATATTTAGCAAACAATAACCTTATCTTAAACTGAATAGTGGGCAGATTCTGAGCTCTAAGAGGTGGACAATTATTGCTGTTTTTGGTTCAATACTGCTTAGATGTTAAGGCGGGGGCAAGTGGGTGGGGGACGCCATTCTTTAAATAATATGATGCTGGTGTTTTGCTATCCATTATTCGAATAGTATGCAAGGCTTTTCGCCCAATTGTTGTAAACCATGGATAGACCTGCTACTTAAGATAATAGTTATAGCGATGTTCGAGTTGACCACAGTTAGTTGGGCATCCACCGCCCTCAAGTGTATTACACAACGTTATTTGGGGGTTGGAGGGGTCAGATAGTTAGGGAGGGGGGGGGTATATGTCGCCATGTCAAATGTTGGGGGACGTGGCGTGGGAGGGGAGATTAAACAAACTCACATTGAATTGTAGCAGCAGCACAGAGGTTATTGAATGTTTCTGTCTAGGCAGACACACTATCATTATGAAAGGCATTTTAAGTTTCAAATAGGAGTGGGGGAGCATGACCAAACAACCATACAGGGGGACCGCATTATAAGCTTCTTAACCTAGAACATTAGGGGGCTTAATGACCAGCGAAAAATCCGCAAGGTGATTCTATATTTGCTCAGACATCACATAGATGTGGCAGTGCTGCAGGAAACCCATTTGGTGCCTAACACGGGGCTGTTAACACAGAGGAGAATGAAGGGCACCTGCGTAGCAGCCGGCTTTACCACACGCACACGTGGGGTTTTGATATGGGTTCGACATGGGGCCAATATTAAAATACAAGCAGCGGAAAAGGACACGGATGGGAGGTATGTTATAGTGCACTGCCGCAAAGGAAACCTAGATGTACGCATAGTGGGAGTGTATGGTCCGAACTATGACAAGTCCCAATTTTATCGATCCCTGCATAGTAAGCTTACTACATATTCAAGGATGGCTACCTTGTGGGGGTGATTTTAATTGTGTGCAATCTCCAGCGCTAGATCGCTCAAAAGGCCCTCTGCGCTCTCACTCATCAGCGGCCAGGGCTATTGCAGCAATTGCTGAAGCCAATGATCTGGTGGATGTATGGGGTCACCGCCCACCAGCGGAAAGGGAATATACACACTACTCGTAGGTACACGACATACATACACGTATAGACTACTAGCTAGCTTCAAGGGCTTAATACCCACTATAACAAATTGCAAACACCTGCCTCATACATATTCAGATCACTCCCCAGTTAAATTACAGCTAAAAATAGATGACCTTCAGCCTAGGGTCCGAACGTGGCGTTTTCCCCAGTACTCCTTGCTGGACGAGGCATTTAAGGTGGAAGTCTCAAAGGAGATAGACCTGTTTTTCTCTACTAACCTTGGCAGTGTCCCTAAAATGGCCACCATTTGGGAAACTTTTAAAGTCTATATCAGAGGCGTGGTCATATCAAAACACGCAGGGGTGCTTCGCTCAATTAGAGAAAAATTACGAATGCTCGAGTCCGACTTGTCGGACTTGGAGCTACGGGCTGTTATAGACCCCCCCCTGAGGTGCTTGCGCAGATCAGGTCTAAGATAGACGAATACAACGAAGAGGCTCAAGCTGAGGTGGTACACCTGGGGAAATATGCCACTGCAAGAGTGTATGGAGAAGGGGAGAGGCCAAGCGCCACACTAGCTGCTCTGACTCGTCCGGTCGGGGGTTCCAATGAGGTGCTGGAGCTGTGTGAGGATAACGGCGCAATTCTAAACGAAGCGGTGCAGATAGCGGATAGATTTCGCTCCTACTATACTGAGCTTTATACTTCGCGCCCATCCGAGTCTGATGAATCGGATGAAGAATATCTATCTTACATAGCCATGAAGTGGCTGTCAAACTCTCATAGAGGGTTGCACAGCCGTATGTACATTTGTATCTTGGAATAATACAATTTCACCAGAGTAATCAAACATGCGTCCCAATTCCATGGGTATATATGTACACATTTTTTTGCACTAACAGAAGCATGGGAATTTAGAGAGATTATTCATTTAGATTATGTGGGACGGAAATGAAATGTGACTTATGAGTATATTTTTATAACTTGCAGATACTCCTTATGAAGGTGTTTTCACCGAAATGAATTGAGTAGGATGTGTATGGAATTAAGTGGAAGAAAATTCAGAATATGTTCATGCATAGGCCTGGATGGGCAATACATAGAACTATTTACACGCAAAAAATAAGCAACGAATTTAACCGCTTTTGACGTGATGAAAAAAAGAAGTGAAAAATAATGATGAAAAGTGAAGAAAATTAAATGGACTAAAATTGATTACTCTGGTGAAATTGTATTATTCCAAGATACAAATGTACATACGGCTGTGCAACCCGCTGTGACCTGCTAACTAGCAGGCCACCATTCTTGACTGAATTATGTTCTGGTGCAAAAGGAACGGCGCACTAATACGGGTGCATGCACGCCAAACAAGGAAAAAGGATGATAAAATTAATTACAATGGAGAATACCAAGGGTGTGCTTCGGAACATTATTTATTGAGTCTTATAAACTCTCATAGAGAACATTTGATGGCACCCTTGCACCCCACTGAGATAACTGCAGCTTTGAAAACCATGTCCAATCACAAGGCCCCTGGGTCGGATGGGCTAACTGTAGCATTTTATAAAGCCTATCAGGATCAACTGCTCCGTCATCTGGTAAATTTATTCGAGGAAATGGCGATAGATGGCATAATGCCCCCCAGCATGAGAGAGGCCACTTTCATTACCTTACTAAAGAAAGACAAACCCCCACAGCAATGTTCCTCCTAAAGGCCACTCTCGTTGCTGAACAGGGACACCAAATTATTTGCTAAAATCCTAGCGAATCGGCTCGCCCCCTTACTCCCCATGGTGGTAGCCCCTGAGCAATCTGGATTCGTGCCCACCCACTCATTAACAAGTAACCTGAGGACCCCGTTTGGCACGATTGCCGGTATCAACCCGGAGATACCCAAATTATTTGCTAAAATCCTAGCGAATCGGCTCGCCCCCTTACTCCCCATGGTGGTAGCTCCTGAGCAATCCGGTTTCGTGCCCACCCACTCATTAACAAGTAACCTGAGGACCCCGTTTGGCACGATTGCCGGTATCGACCCGGAGATACGCGCTGCGGCATTTTTTCTCGATGCCGAGAAGGCCTTCGATTCAGTCGAATGGTGCTTCTTGAGGGCAGTGTTGAAACAGGTGGGGGTGGGTGAGATATTTATTAAATTAGTGGATGCACTGTATGAGAAGCCCACAGCGCGCGTGTGTGTGTGTGTGTGCGTGTGCGTGTGTGTGTGTGTGTGTGTGTGTGAGAGAGAGAGAGAACGGGCTCCTCTCAGAGACAATATCCATCACAAGGGGCACAAGGCAGTGGTGCCCTCTGTCCCCCGTGTTGTATGCGCGGACGGCGGAGCCCCTTGCATGTGCACTGCGAGAATACCATGGGCATCGTGGAATACATTTCCAACAGTATAATTTAATAATTACGGCATACGCAGATGATACACTTTTATATGTCAGTGAGCCGGCGTGGAATTTATCAACAATCCTGCAGGAGGTGGAGCGATTTGGACAACTCTCATGCTTGCGTATCAATTGGAGTAAATCCATTGCATTCCCCTGACCCCTAACACTCTTCCAGTTGAGAGCACCTACCCTATTGAGTGGACATCGGAGCCAACTAGATACCTGGGCGTGCAGATTCACACTGACCCTGAAGTGGTGGTTCGCGAAAATTACGGCAGGGCGATACAGAAGCTCTCTGAGTCGGTTGAAAAATGGATTCGGCTACCGCTGTCATTATTGGGGCGAGTCTCGCACATGAAGATGATAGTACTCTCACGGTTCCTGTTCTTATTTGTCAATATACTTATCTTATTACCGAAATCATTCTTTCGCACATTGCGTTCTCTCTTGATCCGACTCGCCTGGGAAACAATCACGGGTGCAATGGGAAACATTGACCAGACCCTACTCGGAGGGGGGGCAGAATGCTCCCGATTTCGAACTGTACTATTGCACTGCGCAACAGATGAATGCATCACTGGCTACATGGAGCCCAGGACGGCCCCCAATTGCACATTGAAAGGGAAGCGATGGATCTCTTGACTTTGTCACAATATTTACTCGGGACACCACGTGGCGCTATCATACCATAGACCCAGTTGGGAGCACAAGGAGCCTGCTCTGGAGGGCCGCTAGCAGGCAGGGAATAACTCTACTTTACTCCCCAAAATTGCCGCTAGAACTGTGCGGATGGTTGCCAATGCGGTAGGAGAGAGAATTTATTTTAGCTATGCAGTCTCTGGGTATTGCCACTGTAGGCGATTGTTTCAAGGAGGGAGTGGTTAAGCAATGGGATATGCTGCAAACAGACTCACTGGCTGCCTCCATGAAAGCAAATATCCACTTTTTCCGTGCTAGGCATGCGCTGCGTGCAACATTTGGGGAGGTCATGCTAGAACCCCGGGAATACACTCCCTTAACATATTTAATACGAGCTCAATCCCCGCAACACCTGATCTCGATACTGTATACCCTTTCCAACGCAGGCATCGGTCCCCTAAATATGAAAGCATTACAAGAATGGCGCACAGAATGAGAGCTAGACAACACAGACGAACAGTGGACATATTGGTGCACAGGCACGAAGTCCATATCACAAAATGGTAGACATCGTTTGATACATTTTAAATTTTTACAAAGGTTGTACTACACTTCGGCATGCTTATATAAGTGCGCACTTAGAGACGATGACAGATGCGTAAGGTGCGGGGCAGCGATCGCAAACTTCACACATCTCGCGTGGGACTGCCCTGGAATTCAGAGGTTTTGGGAGGCGGTACATGTTGCGTTACAAGTTATTGCAGGGATGAGACTGAAGCTGACCCCTTTGGAGGCTCTGTTGGGCTATGTTAAGGGGTTCACCAAAAGCTTGCGCAAGCTACTTGCTCTGGGTATCCTGATAGCAAAGCGTAGGGTTGCATTGCGGTGGATGAGGGGGCCCACACCTACAATAAAGGAATGGTGCGCTGATTTGTCCTATTGTAACACACAGTCGGAAACTTTTAATGCTCTTATGCCCACTCGTTGCAAACCAAGAGACATTTGGGACCCATTCAAAGCATACCTTGCTTGCCAGATCACGACGGAAGAAAGAGCGGTAGAACAGGATAGAGCAGGGATAGGTTGACTTAGCAAGGGCAGAAAAAGTCTGGGACATAACGCTGATAGTTTTTGCCACATAATGTATTAGGGTTGGGCCAGGTCGCCACTTGGCAGGAGAAATGTAATCCCTGGTTGTCGAAATGCACTGCAGAAGAACCAATGTAAAGGGTAATACCTCCTTAGTCTACAATGCAGAATGATTGTAATTATGCTGTCAATGTTATGCTGCTACTTGCCTTTTCCAGCTGCTGCTGCACTTAATGTAATAGTCATTGGGATTAATGTTTGTATGTAAAATGAAAATAAAGTTTTAAAAAAAAGTCGATGCACTTACAAAAAAGCTTAAAGATTTAAAAGGGTAAGTCAAACCTCTGAAACTACATTTTGAAGGCCAGGGGGCGGGATTGAGTAGTAGTCTCCAGGCAAATTGTACAGCGATTGCTGAACTACATAACAATACTGATAAGATTAAGAGACAGGGTGTATTAATAAATAAATCCGTATTTGTAAAGCGCGAACTACTCACCCTTACGGGTCTCAAGGCGCTGGGGGCCGTCATGGAAATTAAGTGAGCCATTGCCCAGAGTCACATGGTGCTGAGCTGAGCTGCCGCCGGAGCCGGGGATCGAACCGTGAGCCCTGTGCTCCGAAGTCAGCTGCCCTGGCCGCTGCACCACACCTCTCCACCGTATTGAAGCCTGCACTCATTCCTAGAGCTGCCCAGATCTCGATGGGTTGGGACTGAGAGGCCAGAAGAACAGTGGCGAGATCGACACAGATTACATGGCTAAAATAGGACCAAGGGTGAACAGCAATCCTAGGTATCTACCAATGCCTCAACACCAACGGCCTTTCCAGGCTCTGTCCTCTACGGGAAATACTGAGACATCCTTTTACCAATCTTTTTCTTGTACAAAGGTCTCTTAATTCAGCTTCTCTCAACGACCTAATGAACATAATTAAAAAAACACCCACAAACACATAGAAAACAGTGTTTATGACAAGTGTGCCCAAATTAACACTGAACACAAGGGAGGATGGTGAATAATTAATAAACAAAAACATAGACTTGATCAGGCATGAATGGCAATTTTGTCGTAAGTGCACTCCGGTATAATAAAAGCAGAGGGAATCACTAGTGACACTGGAGAATTTGATAACGTTACACTTTTCCTCAGAGCCCAAGACGTGGTGGCCGGATTGATGTCTATAAAGCTGAGGTCATCCCTACCTAAACACTCTCCAATTCAGTTTAAACTAAATTTACCCACTTCAAGTCTCCAGCAGGACCAAAGGCAAATTGGAAAAATCTTAACATCATGTAGCATATCTAACACAGACCATGAACGTGTCAAGCTGGAGACTGTTGACTGACTCTCTAAGCAAGAGATGCCTTCCCAGCATGCAGAAACTTTAATTAATGCTTATTTTAATCTTCCTGTAGCATGTCCCATTATCCAAGTAGAATTAAGAATGGTGATTCAGGGTCCTGAAGACACTCACCTAGGCGACCCCACGGATGCAACAAATGTTACTCTTCCTTTTTTACAAGATAATAAACAACCTAGTGAGTTTCTACATCCACTCTCTTGGAACATTGTGGGCTTAAGGTACAAACTCATTGACCCAGAGTGGCAGAATTATATTGATCAGTTCCAAATCTGTACATTACAGAAAACCTGGTTAAAACTCCACCTTATAAACCAGGCCATAAAACATTCCATGCAAATGCCATACCTCCTTCTAGTGGTAGGTCGCCAGGGGTAAAAATAATAGCTGAACGTCTCTATTGACGTTCTAAGAATAGATTCACCTGATATTTTAGGGCTTAGAACGGGCCGCCATTGTATTTCTTTAATATTTACATTAGACCGAGGCAGAAAAATATGGAATCTCCTACCATAGGGTTAATGGATAATTTCCTGAACACCATAAACATGAAGGGTAAGATAGTTGGGGGGGGGGGGGTTACTTTCACGTATGAGCCTATATGTGGCTTTGATTTGGTCACAAAGGAGGACGTAATACGGGGTGGACCGACTCTTGATAGCAGCCCCAGTGTTCCATGCACTGTGGCCGCCACGCAGGTAACCATTTTAACTGTAGCACAGGGCCTGCGAGCCTGCAATGACAGGTCTTAATCCGACAACCCAGGCTTATATACATTTAAGACAGGCAAAACCATGTCTAAAATTATTATATATTGATTGATTGATGCTTCCTTATGGAATAAAATGATAGATTTCAAGATAGATCCTCGATTTGATAGTGATCATCTCCCTTTACATCTAACAATGTCAAGACTTCTCGTTAAGGAGTCGAGACTGTTCGCTGGTCTCCCTACTGTAATGCCAACTGTTGGAAATTAACGCAAATCCATCAAGTGGCCAATGATACTAGGCAATACGGTCACTCTAACTGAGATCTATAATGTTCACTCTAACGTTCTGACTCCATTCACTGACCTTCCTCTATCTGACATTCCTATAGCAGATATTCACAAGACACTAGTTAAAAATCTAAAACCGCATCCAACTAAAGCATTTTTTAAACGTCTGGAGTGTGTGATGAAAAAAACAACCCGGAGAAACCTCTGGTGCATGAAGGATTACTGAATGGCCAAAAAGGCATTAGTTGTGGCCATAAAATCTATATCTTCTTTGGCTGTCTGAGCGGCTGGGGTACAATATAAGAGAGCAGTAGCAATAGCACAATGGAACTGGGATGATGCCAATTGCATAGATCTGATTGAGGCAGCAAAGACCGGCGATACTACAACATTCTGGAAAATCATAGCCCACGGGAGTACGGACTCCTATACATAGATTAACTGCTTTTTAAATCCATGCAATTGGCTTGAACACTTCTCTAATCTCAAGTCATTAATGATGATGACACACCTCTCCCACCTCCATTTCATTTACATAGTAGCCATTTAATTAGTGGCAAGGCAATGCAATGGAACCATACTTTACTATGAAAGAGACCAAGCTGGCCATAGAGTCTATTAAAATTAGTATGTCCCTGGGTCCAGAAAAAATTCGAGGGGATTTACTGAGGCATAATGTATTGATATGGGCCCCTTATGTCAACTTGCTATGTAATTTTGTAGCCTCGGAAGCCCCGGTTCCTGGTACCTGAAAAAAAACACAGATAACGCTTATTTTTAAAAAGGGAATCGCCCACAACCCAGGCAATTATAGACCAAAAAGTCTCCTGGAAACCCTTCAAAAGGTATATACTAGGGCGATTTTAAACAAACTTACTGAGTGGATAGAGGAAAGTAAGATCATGTGATCATATCAGGCTGGCTTTAGGTCACAGGTACAATAGACCAGGTGCTTAGGCTTATTTCCAATATGTAGAAGTATATCAAATCGAGGGAAGGCCATCTATACATTGCATTTGTTGACCTGACCGTGGCATTCGACCTAGTCCCAAGGGGCTCACTATGGGCTTTCCTTAAGACGCAAGGAGTGCCTGGAGATCTTTTGACTCAGATAAAAAGATTGCATCAGGGGAATTACTCCCAGGCTCACTGGGGCCCCAGGGTGAACTTACTGATTGTATCCCAATATGTAGGGGAGAGAGACAAGGCTGAGTGCTCGCGCCTGCACTCTTTTCACTTTATGTAAACGGCGTCATAAAAGCTCTCCAGGAGTGTAATCACGGCTCTCAAGTTAGAAGGGGCTCCAGTGCCTGCACTGTTATTTGCAGATGAAATCCTTCTATTGTCCCAAACGGATTGCAGATGCTACTGGACAATTTTAACTCCTGTTGTGAAGCTAAGGGACTAGAAATGAATGTCAATAAGACCAAATATTTGGTGATTACACCTCATGGGACCTGTAGAGGGAATATAGGGTTGCAACAGAAAAGACTAGAATGTGTACTTAATTTTAAGTATTTGGGAATAACGCTTGACTGCAAGCTGCAGGGGACCACACATATCGAAAATCGTTAAGCCGTGCTTTTACATAGTGCTATGGCAATATTCAAAAAGCAGCAGGCAACGTCATTCAGAGCCACCTGACGTTTAGAAGTCAAAGGCCCTGGCAGATACCTTATATGGAGCCGAACTATGAGGAGTAGATAATATTGAAAAGTCGCCTTTGGGTGAGAATGATTTTATAAGGGTCCTTGTAACACCTCCCTAATGGAACTACTCTCATCCCTCTGTTTCAGGATGTAGCCGTTAAGAGAGGAGAGCAAGTGGCAGTTCTGAGACCTCTACTCTATAGGGTGGGAATTAGGACTGTGCAGGAGCTCACCCTGTATAGGGAAAGCATGAGGGAGCTATTTAAACAAGTCCACCAGTTTCCCGTGCTTCCGGCATGTTAAATCTTTACTTTATTTAATTAGGCTTACGATCTTTTTGGACGGACCCTCAATCTTGGACTGCACTTTCCAAAAAGCAATTGAAATTGACTTACTAGGAATATGTGACCGTTAATTTACACCAAAGCTCGAGAATGAGGAGATCCTAAGCACAATTCTTGGCAATTAAACCCATACCACATTACGAAGTATTCATGGATAACATACAACCTCAGTTGGCCAAAACACTTTATATAAAGTTTTGTTACAACATCTTAGAAATTAGGTCCCATACAAAGAAATGACAATATAATTATGGTGACTCTGGAGATTGTACCTTGTGCCACGTGCATGTTAAAGAAAATGTGGCACATGTTCTGTTCTTCGGTGCTATATATGCAAGCCCTAGAAAGAAATGGATTTGTCTTTATGTTGCAATTTAGGCATCAGGGAATATTTAGAAGCCATCAGGGTCTTCAAAAGTGATACATCCCACATATAGTAATTCGTTTGAGTTGCTACCTATTTGCAGTACGGCACCTGTGGAGGAAGAGGGGCCTTAAATGTTACAATTTTTAACATTTTATCATATCCCTGAAGGTGTTATTGAAAAGATATTAAGTCTTTATGATCACACAGATAAATGTCAGTAATATTGCATAGTTACATTTTCATGGTGCACTTAAAGCATCTGAACTTTAATTTTTATAATCTAGCTGTTACCAAGTGATCAGTTCTAACTGGCGTACTAATAAGGGAGAACAAACACAATGGTAACCATAAAAATACCAAAAGGTGGTTGTAATGTATCTAAAAATTACAGCTGTTTGCATTCAGTTCACAAAATGATTTTTAGAGTCGGATTCGTGTCGAGCAATGATTGCTTTATTAGAGATGGGAATATTAGTTCTAAACATTATTGAGAATCATTTTAATTTGGAGCAGGGGAAGCACTTCACGTGTATAGCAGATTGCCTTATTAGAAATTATTACGGTAGCTTAATTCAAGTTTGGCATGATGAACATCGTTCTTAAGATTCTGTGTACTGTATATTTACAATGATGAACAGTAAATGATCAGGTTTTATGTTATCAAACAACGTAGGAATTGCTTAACATTGTAATATGTTTTTATGGAACGCTTTTTCCGAAATAAACTTTTGAGTGATAGTCAAGTGTGAGTTGTATCTCACTACAATAATAACCAAATTAATCTGGAGATGTGATCTCATGCAGATTCCATTACGGAAAAGCAAGATTATATACTGTGAATAAGAGGCATCATGATAATGCCTTGTAAGGAATATACACTTTTTCACCAATAATTTTACCCTTTTTGTCTGGAAGTGGACAAAGTAAAAGATTCCATCAGCATAAGAAATTTGAGTGTATGAAGCTTTCATAATGATGTTACAATGTCTTCTGGATTTTCATCCAGATGGGTTTAGAAAACAAGAAAATACACTAAAAGTCACCGACAGATTCTAGAACCTGGCAAGGTATGATTTACCAGGGTGAATGCACTGGAGCCAGGAATCACAAGGAGTACATTATGACACTTCCCTTCCCCTTTCCCATGCGTAACACAATACATCAGTGTCAGACTGGGACAGAAAATAGGCCCGAGCACCAAAATAAAAGTGGACCCCATTAGTGAATTAGATAACAAAAAATATTAGCTCATGTTTGCAAACTGGGGCAGTTTTTAACTAGTAAAGACACGCTGTATAAATGTTTTGCAAATTATGGGAGACTGCAAGCATTTAAGCAAGCTGCAGGCAATGTTGCTTTTATTACCAGGTAAATCAACACAAAAAACCGACTCACCACACCATAAAACAGGCACACAAACACCCCAAAAACTGGCCCACACACTTACCTGTGAGACTAGTCCATTGGGCACTGCCTGATTGCCCTATAGGCCAGTCCGACCCAGCAAGACACACTACAACTTTGCACAATCAATTTCATGAAGCCTGCAATCCTCGGGGTGCCTTGCATCACCTGTAAGCCAAATCCATAACACGCTCACGGAAATTTCCTTTCTTCCACAATAAGAATTGTCTACATTAAACATGCACTGCAATTTCAACCGGTGATGTATTTTTCATTACTCATTTAATAACATTTTTAAGAACATCTCAGTACTCTATTTTCAAAAAAGTGAGCTCAATTTTTATATAAGCCACATTCCCAAGTGCCACAGTGACTTTACAAAGATATGTTTAATTCGGTTTTGCATACGTCGTTGGGCTACCAGTCTCATGCTCTCCAGCTGATTTCTTACCTCTCAGTTTTGAAAAAAATGAATAACTGGGTGATTCAGATTAAGCCCAATTCAGGATTTTCCATAACAAAACTGTATTAGTTGGACGAGCAATAAAAATCCCCAGCGCATATTTTGAGCTGTAGACAAAGCGCATTAACAGAATTCTTCGTGACAAAGAGTGGTGCGACATTTAATTTTAAAAGATGGACTGTACATAGAGAGTAAAAAAAAAACATAACGAAACCCAAACAGTTTCACCTGGCAGATAGGCAATAAAGGAAATAAATGAAGCTTACCCGCTTTGACTTTCCGGACACCTTGTTTTGTAATCTGCAGCAGTTGGCACTTATCTGGTAATTGATGCTCTTAATCGTTCTTCCATTTTGAAAAACAGGATGTGATTCGGCCAATGTGATGACGCAAATTCTATGAAGAAATATAATATCATGACTTTAAGAAATACTGGTTTCTCTAACATGCTCTTTGGATTTTGACACCCACTAGTTAATATTTAATTCAATTGTGCACCCTTTACTCAACAATTCACTAAATTAGTACCGCTATAGCTTCATTACCAATCATAGCAGGCTAAAGCTTAGGGCCTTATTACAAGTTTGGCGGTCCCACAGGGGACAAGGCAACGCTCCTTCTGCGTGGGACCGCCAAACCTGTGGTGAGACTTCCCGCCAAATAAGGAGTTTTTTCCTGGCCTGGTGGGCGGTCCTGCATGCCACACCGTGCAGGAAGGGGGGTGCAAATCCAGGGGGGCACTAAGTGTGCCCCTCCGCATGCACCTGCAGGCCCAAATCTGGCAAGGTGCCATGTAAGGGCTCCCTTTGTTGCCATTCCACCACCCTTTTCATGGCGGGTTCAGCGGCTTGAAAAGGGCGGTGTACTGGCAACTCAGAATAAGCTCAGAAAAGGGTCATTATAATTTCCCAGATGCCAATTGACTGCATCTTCACAAATTAACTACTACCAGTGATAGATGAGTTGGGAGGGGTAGCTGCCCAGGGCACCATGAAAGCTCAGTTGTCTGGGAGTACTGCTCCCAGAAGGAGAGTACAGAGGCTCAGATTGAGAGCAAGGAGTACGAGGTGGAGGAAATTGCAGTGGGAGGGCCAGTGGATCTGGGGTTACTCGCGCTGAGAGATGACAGGGTCACCAGGGATTTTTTGCCTTTTTACTGAACCCTATTTTGTTGGCTGTAGAACTCTGTGCATTTAACACCTGCTAACCAGTAATTAAGTGCTTGTGTTCTCCCTGTTTAATTTACTCCAGGTCCCTAGTGCATGGTACTACATGTACCAAGGGCCTATAAATTAAATGCTACTAGTGGGCTGCCACACTTATTGTGCCACCCATTAAAGTATCACTGTAAAGCATGACTTCAGGCCACTGCAGCCTGTAGTGCAGTTTTAAACTGCCAGTTCAACTTGGCAAAATAAACCTTTTACAAGGGCTAAACATTTCTTTTTAATAATTATAAGGCACCTCCAAGATAGGCCTTAAAGCTCCAAGGGCAGGGCGCATGGTATTCAAAAATTAGGACCTGCATATTCAATGTTATACATGTCGTGAAAGTGAGAACCCTCCGTTCGTTTTTCACAATGGTAAGGTTGGCTCTCCCTAGCTTAACACTAGTTTACACAATTATGTTTAATAAGTGCTAAAGTCAGTTTGGGAATAGCTAGAAAATGCGACAATGACTCATTTTAATAGTAAATAAAAATGCAACCTAATGGTCAAGTCGGATTTTATATTATTATTTTGGAAATTTGACTTTTAGAAAGTAATGAGTAATGATTATTAAAGTTTGAATTAAAAATAGGAAAATTACATTTCAGGTTCTTCTTATTAGGAGAAGCCTGTTGCCGGTGGTTGGGGCTGGACTCCAAGCCCAGTCCTCCTTGCGGCAGGAAGCCTCCAATATTGTTGCCAGTGCCTGGAGCCGCATACTAATTCCCGCGGGGCTCGCGCAGCGCGGGAGGAAAAGCCTGTTGCCGGTGGTGGGGGCTGGACTTCAAGCCCCAGTCCTCTTTGCGGGAGGAAGCTGCCAACGTTGTTGCCAACATCCGGAGGCACCTACTAATTCCCACGGGGCTACCGCTGCAGGGGACGCGCCTAGGGACATGCCCGAGTGAGGACCGGGCCAAGAGCAGGCGAGTCTGCGCCTGTCCACAGCCGGACAAGGCTGGGCTGGCCTATCCCCTTGGCTGTCACATTGGAAAAGTTCTACATTTTGCAAGCGTGAGTTAATTGATTCTGTCTACACTTGAGAGGCCACTAACCTTTATTAATATGGGGAAACACAAATGTATTGGAGAGGAACCTGTTGCCCAGCCACCTGCTGAAGTAACCACAATCGACAATATGCTCCAGAGGGCCAAAGGCATTATAGCCACCGAAATAGAACTTACAGAGAGGAGGCTCTCTCTGGGGGAGGGGGGGCGAGAATCCCCATTAAGTACAGTAGATGCAATACCACGAATACCTCCCCCATCTCCCCAGAGGCCCTCACAGAATTTATAGCTGCTTCCGAAACTGAAACCAGTAACCAAGACACTACGCCATCTAGGTCCCTCTCAACTGTTGCCATGGACAGGGGGAAGAAATCTCAGGAGACAGGAGACACCCCTTATTGGAACTAATGGGCTGATTCAAACAGACTCCCTATGACTAGTGTTGACTCAACGTCTATTTTAACTACCAAATCCAAATCCCGCAGAACCGCCGAACCAAAAAGGAGGGAATAACCAGATGCAATCAAACCAGACTGGACAGATGATTTTGTGGTAAATGTGATGGATCAACTTAAGGGGCTGATCCGATCAGAACTTGAGCGCTCTTGAATCCAGTGTAGACTCTTTGACCAAAGCTAATTCACATTTAGTAAGCCCAACGCCAGAAGCCTCTTCCTCTCACACAGAAACGCCATCAGGTGTTGGTACCCTTGGAACTACAAACCCTTTGTCCCTTGGAAGTTATGCAGGCATGCCCTAGGGTGTGGAGAGTGCAGGGGGCGTTGATCTAAAGAATAACACCTGTATGCCAGACGTTACTCACCAAGAGCTTAGAGGCTCTTCGGAAGGTACTGGAGTGGCTGATTTACCTTACCGGGAAACCAAGGGCCTTGTGACAATTGATTTGCCTCTGGAAGCGTGTCCCTATGTGGTTGGGATAACTGGGGTTCCTGGTCTTAGGGATGGGCTAAGGGAAACCAACACACAATTGAGCAACCAGTGTCTCAATTGGCTGGGGAAATTTAGAAGCTTCCCTACCTCGATGGCGAAGAACATTCTGTTAACACCGAGTCTGGGTTGGCTTGAGAAGGGACCGAAGGATCGCCCTGGCGATTGTGAGGTCATTAATTTTCGAGATCCTGCTGTTGTCCATAATCTGTTATCTAAAAGTGGATCCAGACACGAGGGCCTCTGGGGTGAGTCTAGTTCTCCTGGGCTACTTTTATAACCACACACCATTTAAACCAAGGTTCCCCCAAGCTTTAAAAAAAAACCTCCTACCTCTGTGCCCCATGCACTATAGTGCCATTCAGCCCCAGCTAGGCGATTGGTATAAAATCCCAGTGCACAATAGGTAGGGCCCTTTGGACCTCGTTGATTGACTCAATGAAGGTAGTATACCAATGACACGAATGTCAATGTATATAGCAGGGCTTTACCTAGGAAGAAGACACGTTTGTTTTCTGACCTTTACAGGGGGATCAGAATCCTGTCTAATATTAATCCTCCAGACCGTAATGTGTTAGATCCTCCAAAAGTAGACAAGCCACTTGATTCAGCGGGAGGGAGTCACATGGGGCACCTTGGGGGAGCAGAGTCAAGTAGACTCTCCCTGATGAATTATAGTAAATTAAGGATACTTTCTTGGAACGTTGCTGGTCTGGGCTCCAAACTGGGTGACTCCGACTGTGGCAATGACATCAACACTTCCGACATATGTCTTTTTTTTTTTTTTTCTCTCGAAAAACATCCCCTCCCTTCACCCCCCTCCCAACCTCGCGTCCCAATACGCAAGGTACCAACCCGAATAACCAATAACCTAATGCATCCTGTAAACATCTAGTTTGGAAATACAAGTTCTCAGTACGATGCATTTTGATCTGTGAATTCGACATAGTGCTACGCACCTAGGGGGGAGGCAACGCTCCGACGGTGCCCAGCATAATTAGAATAATGTAAAAATAGACTACTAAAACTGTCTCAATTATTATTTGGCTTAGTTGAACACATAAGACCGCTATATGCAGAGAAAGAAAAACAAAAAGGATAGCCATGAAGATTATTCATGAGAGAAAAGGTCAACACTAGCAACAGAACCGCTGTGAGGAGGGGAAGAGCCAACTCCAGCGTCCCTCTGTTGGCTGCTGGAATTTTTGTAGGTCCTACAAAAGTCTTGGGCCTCGGTGGGGTTGTCAAATATGCGGGGCCGCCCGTTGATGTCAACTCGTAGGCGTGCAGGGTATAGCATGCCATACCGGAGGCCCAAATTCCGCAGAGCTGACTTAACACCAGAGAATTTGCGGCGAGCTTCTTGGACCATAATTGTGAAGTCCGGGAAGAATGACAGTGGAGCCCTGCCAGGTAAGTTCTCCACGCTCTCTGGCCAGCCGTAGTGCCGTGTCCCTATCGCGGAAGTTCATAATGCGTGCTATGATAGGCCGAGGTGGACAGCCAGGGTTGGGTCGGGGGCCTAAGGAGCGGTGAGCACGCTCCACCACAAATCCAGGGGTGAAGAACTCTTTTCCGAAAATGTCGCAAAGCATCGATTCCACAAAGGTATCCATTCTTCCCATGTTGGTCGATTCCGGGACCCCAATAATGCGGAGATTGTTACGGCGGCTGCGCGCTTCTAAATCTTAGTTTTTGATTGCAATATCTTTAAAAAATGTGTCCATTTGCTCCATGCGTTTCATTGACTGTGCGGCCCCATCTTCGAGGTCAGAGACTCGGCCTTCCACTGTGTCCAGCCGTCGATCATGGATGTCTAGTTTGGCCCCTAGTGAGTCAAGGCGTTTGTCCAACGTATCAAATCTGCTGTCTAAAGATTTAAACCCGGCTCTGAGTTCTGCTAACAAAGCGGAGTGGGTGGAGGCAGACTCAGATTCAGCGGCCGCGTCCTGGCCACCCTCCGCCATGATGGCGCTGTGGTCTTGTGTCTTCTCTGTTGCGATGGGGAATGTTAACACTCTCTGTTTGGGGTCTTTTATGCCCATACCTATGTGACTTTGCCCAGAGCGGTAAATCTGCAGTTAGGGACGGTGGCTAGTCTGGTGAGGCAATTTTTCGCGATGAAGCAACGCCAATCTAATGCAGCAGGAGCGCCGCGGCAGCCAACGTGCAGAGAGTGGGGCGCTGTCGTGCAAGCACTCAGGTGCCCATCCAGTCTTCAGCCTATTGCAGTAGGCGCCTTGAGCGTTTCAGTGTGTTTGTGGCCAGCTTTTGGAGGGGAGACCTCTCGGCAGGGAGTGTACCTTGAACAGGTGGCCAGGGAGTGGCGTGCTCCCTCCCCCAGTCAGCTCGGTTATTTAGGCTTGAAGTGGTTCTCCGGTTAATAAAAGGCAGGGGAAAATCAGGGTTCCAGCGATCTCGTTGGCCTCTCCTAGTGCGTTTGAAGGTGACATTTCCCTGAGCGGAAGCCAGCTACTATTCGGTTCTTTGCCCCCTTAGTGCCACGTTATTTGGCCTGCGCCGTCACCTCACAGCGCTGTGGATCGAGGGGTGGGGCCGCTGATTGCCCAGCTGTGTTGCTGGCGATACGTAGCGCGTGCGGGCCTGCAGTGTATCCAGCCACACACTCCCAGCAGACCCAGTGCGCAGCCGGGTGGCTGCCTCCCTGGCTCACCCGAGGACCCTGTCTCCTCGGGGCCTCCGGGAGCGTCAGCGATGGCTTGCGCGTCTCCCAAGGAAGCTGGGGGAGGGAGCGCGCAGCAACGGCAATATCGGGTCTAGGAGGGAGGGGGAAGGACCAACAAGCGTCACACTCACCGCCGTAGAGTCAGAGCCAGCAATTCCGAGGAGTGCTCCACCGGGCGCCGAGGGATCGATCTAGCTGCCGGCGGCCCGGGAGCTCCAACAGGCTGCGTAGGACGGCGGAACAGGCCCCTCCCATCAGGCTCACAGAGCGATTTGCTTCGGTTTGCAGGCGGCCTCGGGGGCTCAAAACAGCTTCACAGCGGCACCATCGGAGGGGGATTCAGCGTAGCTAGTCAAAGCGCCATGGCGATCTGTATTTGGGGAGACAGTCGGAGTTTGCTTGAGCAACCGGACGGAGCTTCAAAGCCGCGCGGCCATCTTGGTCCGCGGCTTGACCACGCCCCCGCCATATGTCTTTTTCAGGAAACGCGGCAATGCCGGGAAATTAGCCGTCTCAACTTTACCACATACTGTGTCAATGCCAGGTCGTTCGGGAAGGGTAGGCCTTCTGGGGGCCTAACGACATGGATTGGGGTACTCGTGGGCTGTGAGGTGCTGTCAGAAACAGTAGCTAAGGACATTCTTTGCATATCCATCAAACTTCACAATGGATGCCTAGCTAATATTTATAACATCTATCCAAGACCATCTGTTAAGCGCCAGGAATCCACTACTATAGATGTGCTAATCTCACATATCGCTTTGGGGGGTGATTTTAATTGCCAGTTTGAACCCCTGGATTTGGTTAACCATCAATCCCTGCCCGAGGAGGATAGAACCTGGTTAGTCCCAGCACTCACCATACCCCCACTTAAAAAGTGGTCCCCCTTGGCGATACAATTAAACGCCCTATCCCTGAACTGCATGATTCGAGCATGTAACGAAAGAACTAAATCTGCCAGAAAGGGTATCCATACCTTTAATAAAATAGCAGTACTAGCCTTATCAATTACATCATCTCACAATGCGCTTGAGGTGGAGTTGGAACTTCCACAAGTCCAGCTAGCTCTCCCTCAACCATTAGACATGAGGTGCAAGTTAACCAATAATAAACGAAGAATTCATTGGTCTGGAACGGCTAGGTCAGAGAGGGCCCGGAGATCAATATATACCAAGGTGGGACAAGCCCTGGAGACATTTTGCACCCTGAACCCAGAGCCTTTTGAGGAAACAGCTGTACCAAAGGATGAAGACATACATAACTCCCTTTTTACTAGCCTAAAGGTGGACTTTTTCAGAGAAGTCAGCAGCCAACGGCCTAGGAGCAGTGTACCACCCTGGTTTAACAAAGAATGTAGTGTAGCCAAGAGCGCTCTGATTACTGTTGTCGCTATTTCAGAGTGGCGGAGTATGCTCCGCTGCACTGGCCTCGCTCGGGGTGCCTAGTTCTGGACCTTGAGAGGGCCTTCGACTGTCTCGAATGGGATTATCGTTTTGCAGCTTTATCTAAATTTGGCTTTGGGGCGACCTTCATTAGTATGGTCAGACTATTCTACAAGCACCCAACTATTCGCGTCAAAACGGGCCCTTACATATCTGATCCCATAGCTGTGGGTCGTGGAACCCGGCAGGGCTGCCCCTTATCCCCCCTTCTCTTCTCCTTAGTGGAACCACTAGCTGAATAGGTCAGTACCTGAGTTGATGTGGGAATTCCCTTGGGGGATGACACGCACACAATCTCTCTATACGCAGACGATATTCTGCTGTATGTGAGAGATCTCCAGTCTATTCCCCCCTCGCTGGCTCTGGCGCTGTCTTCGTTCGCCAATGTATCAGGACTGCATGCCAACACACTGAAGTCCTCTCTCTACCCCTTCTCTGAGACCACCCCGGACCCGGGATACTCCCGGAATGGGGGCCCAGTGTCGTGGTGTACCGAGACCTTCTGCTATTTAGGTATCCGCATTTACTGGAAGAAAACTGACCTTTTTTGATGGCAACTTAAGCAGAGCTACAACTGCAATCTGTTCTAAATTTACTTTTTTGGGGGACTCTGCCGCTGTCTATCACTGGCAGGATCGCCCTCACTAAAATGGTGATACTTCCCCGGCTTCTCTATTATTTTACGAACTTACCTCTCTACATTCCCCCCGCCTTCTTCAACAAATTTGAAAGAACGATTAGAGATTTCATTTGGGGTACTTCCAGACACCGAGTTTCCATTAAAAAGATTTACCTGCCCGCAGAACAGGGCGGCCTTGCCGCTCTTAACTTTGAACATTATTACTTGGCCGCACAGTTACAATGGATTGCCAGATGGCTGGCCTCCCGTCACCTATCTGACACGGCCACTCTGAGCCCGCCCAGGTCACATCTCTCCCTCTTACATCTGTTCCATCCTTGTGCAAAGCCCACAAGCATAGACTCCCTACTACTCTAAGTGGCATAATAATGCTATTGTAGAAGCCTATTCATCACCAGCTCTACAAAACCATACGCCCCTACTATTCCTCTCTTGGATACTCCCAGGGGCCAAAGGATTACCACGGCGGCAGAACTACATAATTGGGACGCAGCTGGCATACAGGACACTGGGGATCTCTTCCGGAACGGTATCCTCATCCCATACACTGAGCTTGTCTCGGAGGAGGGTCTCCATCCAGGTCATGTTTTTTACTGCATCGTTCCCTCATTGCAACTCTTTCAGCCCGATGGGGCAATTTATCCACAGAGCCCCCCATGCATCACACGATTCAATACTTGCACATGATGGGCGAAGGTGGCCACCTGACTCTGTGGTTCGCCGCCTCTCTCCGCCAACATGCTACAGTTTCACTAGACTCCTTAAGACTTCATTGGGAGGGAGACTTAGAGCGCCCCTTTTCTGACCCAGAATGGACGGCTGTCCTGGAGAGCCCCACTCTAATACCTCGCAACCAGCGCTTCCGCCAAATCCAATACTTTATTTTACACTGAGCATACCTTACCCCAGCAAAGATTAACAAGTATTTTCATCGCATGGACTCTACTTGTCCCAGATGTCATTTGGCTGACGCAGACATTTTACACATGTTGTGGCGCTGCCCCGTTCTCAATGGGTTCTGTATTGAGGTGGATGCCACCCTTGCCCGCTGCACTGAACGCGCCATCCCTTTCCAATGGGAGGTCTATCTTCTGCATCTATTCGGCAGGGGCAGAAGATATAGGGTCACTTCCCGTTTCCTGGACTTGGGCATGGCAACTGCTAAATGACTAATTACTAAGAGATGGAAGTCCCCTGTAGCTTCCCACATAGTAGCGTGGCGTCGCTCTTTAATGACCTGGGCGAAAGCAGAGAGCATCGCCCTAAGCAGGGAAGACTTGCTAGGCCTCTGCAAATTCCCACTGGCTGCCAGCTGGGATGCTATTATTATTATTATTATTATTAGCAGATTTATACAGCGCATAGCTGCCCCAGCAACGGGGCGTCCCAGCGCTACCCCTACAATGCCCGTGAGTAATAACAGCTCGGGAGAAGGGAAGACAGTTATACTGGGAAAAGCCAGGTCTTTATGGCTTTCCGAAAGGCCAGGTGATCTTGAAGCCCTCTAATGGCAGTCGGAAGCGAGTTCCAGAGTCTGGCAGCCAGGACTTTGAAGGAACGGCCACCAGCCCTGGCTCTTAGAGCTCTGGGGGTGCATGCCAGCCCTTGAACAGCTGACCGCAGGCAGCGACTCGGAACATACGGTGTTAACAGGTCAGATAGAACCAGGGGGGCTTGTTGAGTCAGGATTTTATGGGCGACGCATAGCGTCTTGAACTGGATTCTTTTCTCTACCGGTAACCAATGTAGTTTAGGTAGAGACCTGGACACAGAGCATGTTTTCGGGAGCGCCAATAGAGTGCGGGCTGCTGCGTTTTGTATTCTCTGCAGACGCTGAATACAGGATTTGTTGGCACCCAAGTAAGGGAATTGCCATAGTCCATTCTAGATAGGATTGTAGCCTGTATTATAATCTGCCGGACTTTAGGCTCAAAGAAGCCAAGAAGGGGTTTTAGTCCTCTTAGGAGCCCAAAGCAAGTTCCTGCAACTACTTTGGATTGGGCGTCAAAAGAGAGCCCTCTATCAATCCAAAATCCCAAGTTCTTAACCGCCTCCTTTGGTGTTGGTGCTGGTTTTAGTTGGTCTGGCCACCATTGTTCTGACCACATATCACTGTCTCTTCCAAACAGCAAAATTTCCGACTTACTGGCGTTTAGCTGTAAACAGTTTGTTGTCAACCAATTGGCGACTGCCATCAAGTCCTCCTTAAATTTAATAAGGTTGTTTTTGCAATACTTGGAAAAGGCTATGACCAGTTGGGTGTCGTCTAGCTGACCTGCAGAAAGACAACACAGTCCCTGTAGATTCCTCCATGGGGGAGGGGGGGGGGGGAGTAGACCCTTGTAACGCCATGATTGGGAATATCCTTCAACCCTACATAAACAAGGCATACCTTTAGCCAGTCAGCGAGCTAGTATTCACACACACAACATTTCTAGCACAAGCAGTGCACATGCAGAGGGGCATTGGGCGGGGGCGGCACGGCAACATGTCACTAACAGTTACTCCCCCCCTTCCTTTGACTTACTTTGTCCTCATTTTGTTGAGCCCTACTCTCCCTGTTCAAATCTGTGTTATGATACTCTTGGATTGCATGCATTTTCATGGACCCCACGGTGGCACTTACGCCACAATTGATGTCCGCAACTGGCCCTCATGTGTACGACTACTTTGTTTATCCTTCATATCACAGTGTATGTCCTAGTAAATTCAGACCGCCCGCTTTCCTGGGATCATTGATGTGGTTGCATCATTCATGTAAATGTGGTTTCTTGCTTTCTACTGTGAAAACCAATAAATAGATCTACAATTTTTTTTTAAAAAGAGCGCTCTAATTACTGCTATTAAGTTCAATAGGAGGGAAGACATCCAGGAAAAGAGAGTTGCATATAAAACTGCCCTTGTAAGAGCAAAGAGGGAATGGAAAAGCCAAAACTGGGGACTCCTCCTAGCAACCGCAAGGGGCAACAACCAAACCCTATTCTGGAACTTAATAGCCACTGGGAACAGGAAGGGAAGATCTAAAATTGACAATGTTGCGGCAGAGGCTTGGATAGCCCATTTTTACAAATTTATACCAAGAAAAATTTGATGAGGACCCAGTCCCGGAACTTTCAGTTACCCCCTTGTATTTTGGACCAGACAGAGCCACAGAGGACTTTTCCTTGATAACGTGTACGGAGGTAGAAGAGGCCATAAGAAATACAGCACCACGCGAAGCTTCAGGCATCAATAAGATCCCTGGTGACCTGTTTTTATCTGAAAAAGATGCCTGGACACCGTACCTTACTATGGTTTTTAATGCTATTTTAAATGGAGCCAGTATTCCCAAAATGTGGGCCGGGGATTTTTCCCATTTACAAAAAGGGTTGCCCCTCGGACCCTGCCAACTATAGGCCAATTAGCCTACTAGATACCACGAAGAAACGTTTTAGCAGGGTGATATTAAGTAGGCCTCAGCACTGGTTTGAAGAGAGCAACATACTTTGTCCCCTTCAAGAAGGCTTCTGAGCAGGTGTTTAGACTACAGTTGATCTACTGGAAGGTCCTAAGCTTTGAGAAAGGTAGACTCTATGCAGTTTTTGTTGACCTTACAGCCACGTTCGACCTGGTACCCAGAACTCGGTTGTGGAAATGCCTAGCTGAATTGGGCATCCCTGCTTACCTGTGCAGTATAATGGAGAGAATACATCAGAATAACTATGAATCAGATGTGGTAGGCTGGGTGAGATTACTGAGCCCATTCCCGTCAAGCGATGCGTAAGGCAGGGCTGAGTTTTGGCCCCCACCCTTTTTACCTGGTTTTTAAATGATTTGGTGCATTTATTTTTAAATAGTAGTGATAATGACGCCCCTGGAATGAGGGTTCCGGTGCTCATGGTTGCTGACAACACTCTTTTGCTTTCAAAGTCACATATGGGGCTCCCGAAACTACCTGATGGTTTTAGCAGATTCTGTGGGATGAGGGGGCTGGAAATTAATGCACAAGTTACTAACTTGTGTAACGATATATCTGTAAGAGACAGTAGTTAGTGACAGATTCCTTACCTTAGAATATCCCCAGGCGTCAGGCTGGATCCGGAAAGTTTTGCGTAGCAGTACCCTTTCGCGTCGGTAGGCGGCGTCGTGCGGCTCCGCGTCCGTCGTCGAGATCGCAGGGATGACGTCGCGGCCAGTACTTAGACGCCGCCCATGCGCGCTGACGTCAGTTCTGTACACGACTTTCCGCGCCAGGAACGCAGAGCCATGCAAGAAGCTGACATTGGTGTCTGAAAAAATACTAGGGCCCTGAAAGGGATGTCCTTAACCCTAGAAATCAGTTCGCAGAATGGGGAGGATGGGTGGGCGGTAGGAATCTGTCACTAACTACTGTCTCTTACAGATATATTGTTACACAAGTTAGTAACTTGTGCATGTGAAAGAGACACGTTAGTGACAGATTCCTTACCTTAGAATAGATACCCCAGCAATACCAACCCCGTTGGTGGGTCTGCGAACAAAGATCAGACAAGGAAGTCTCGGAGGACAGAACGGCCAAAGAAGCCGTCTCTCCGGACTTGGCTGTCAAGGCAGTAATGCTTGGTAAACGTGTGCAACGAGGCCCACGTAGCTGCCTGACAAATGTCCTGCAAAGGGACACCACGTCCTAAAGCCGTGGTGGCGGCTGTCGCCCTGGTGGAATGGGCACGCAACCCAACAGGGGGCTCCTTTTTAGCCAAAGAATAACAGGCCTTGATACACAAGACGACCCAGCGGGAGATGGTCCGCTTGTGTACCGCCCGACCTTTTTTGGCGCCCATGTAGCCAACAAAGAGCTGGTCGTCCACCCGGAACTGTTGTGTGCGATTTAGATAAAAGGAAATCGCACGTTTTGGGTCCAGACGGTGGAGCCTCTCTTCCTCTCTAGAAGGATGCGGAGGCGGAAAGAAGGTGGGCAAAGTGATGGTCTGCCCAATGTGGAAAACAGTAACCACCTTTGGCAAGAAGGACGGACGCGTCCTGAGAACAACCTTGTCTGGATGGACAGACAGAAAGGGAGGCTTGCAAGAAAGAGCCTGGAGCTCACTCACCCGCCGAGCGGAGGTGAGAGCCACCAGAAAAGCTGTCTTCAGAGTCAGAAGACGAAGAGGACAGTTGTGCAGAGGCTCAAAGGGAGCGCACATTAAAAAGGTAAGAACCAAGTTCAAGTCCCACTGAGGCATCACAAACGGAACAGGAGGGAAAAGGTGTGTAATGCCTTTAAGAAACCTGTTAACAACAGGGGACTTGAAAAGGGAGGGCTGATCAGGAAGCCTGAGAAAGGCCGAGATTGCACAAAGGTAGCCCTTGATGGTACCCAGGGCAGAACCCTGTTGGGCCAGAGAAAGAAGGAACAGAAGAACCTCAGAAAGAGGGGCAGAAAGGGGATTCACAGCCTTTGCTGTGCACCATGCCACAAACTTGTTCCACCTGCAGGCTTATACCACCTTAGTGGAGGGACGCCTGGCTGCCAGAATCACATCACAAACTTCGGGAGGCAAGTCGAAAGGAATCAACTGCCGCCGCTCAATCTCCATGCAAGGAGGTGGAGACTGGACAGGTTCGGGTGGAGGACCGTCCCCTGCTGCTGCGACAGAAGATCCTCCCGAAGAGGCAGACGGATCGGGGGATCGACGCTCATACTGAGTAGCTCGGGATACCAAACTCTTCGAGCCCAGTCCGGAGCCACAACAATGACTTGGGCCCGGTCGCGCCGAATCTTCTTCAACACTCTGGGTAGAAGTGGTATAGGCGGAAAGGCGTACAACAGAGCGCAACTCCACTCGCGACGAAAAGCGTTGCCGAGCGAGTGCCGCCTTGGAAATTCCAACGCGCAGAACTGATGACATTGCGCGTTCTCTTCGGTGGCGAATAGATCTAACCAAGGCTCTCCCCACTTTAGAAAGAGTCCTTGCGCCACTTCCGAGTGCAGACGCCATTCGTGATCCATCATGCACCTGCGGCTGAGCTCGTCCGCCCTGGCGTTCAGGGAACCTGCCAGGTGCTGAACCATCAGGAATATGCCCTGATGTTCCAGCCATGTCCAGAGGCGCAGAGCCTCCTGACATAGGGTCCACGACCCCACCCCGCCCTGTTTGTTGCAGTACCACATGGCGGTGGTGTTGTCTGTGAACACCTGCACTACCTTCCCTTTGACAGAGGGAAGGAATGCCTTGAGTGCAAGTCGGATCGCCCGGAGCTCCAGAAGGTTGATATGGAGCCAGGACTCCGCCGGAGACCAGAGGCCTCTGATCTCCGCCTCTCCCATGTGACCGCCCCATCCCAGAAGGGACGCGTCCGTCACAACTGTGTGCTCTGGCTGGGGAAGGGAGAGGGATCTGCCCAAGACCCATTGCCGGTTCGAGAGTCACCACTGCAACTGTTTTGCAGTCCCCTCCGAGATCTGGACGTAATCGGACAGATTCCCCTGATGCTGCGCCCACTGGAACTTCAGGTCCCACTGCAGAGCCCGCATATGCCATCTGGCATGATCGACCAGCACGATGCAGGAGGCCATGAGGCCTAGCAGCATCAGGGTCATCCGTACCGAAACCCAGGATAGAGGCCGAAAGATCGGAACCATAGCCTGAATATCCCGGACTCGCCGTTCGGGAGGATAGACCCGAAACTGCGTCGTGTCCAGAACTGCTCCGATGAAAAGGAGCTGTGGAGAAGGAATCAGGTGAGACTTCGGCACGTTGATGGAGAACCCCAGCGAGTGCAGGAGCTCGGCCGTAGTCTGGAGGTGGGAGACGACTGCCTGAGACGAGCCCGCCTTCAGCAGCCAGTCGTCGAGGTAGGGGAAGACTAGAACCCCTGCCCGGCGCAGATGAGCTGCGACCACCGCCATCACTTTCGTGAACACCCGAGGGGCGCTGGTAAGGCCAAAGGGGAGCACGGTGAACTGAAAATGCTCCAGGCCTACCGTGAACCGCAGGTAACGCCGGTGGGCCGGCAGGACGGGGATGTGAAAATATGCGTCCTGCAAGTCCAACGCTACCATCCAGTCTCCAGGGTCGAGGGCAGTCAAGACCTGAGCTAGGGTGAGCATGTTGAACTTCTCCTTCCGGAGGAAGCGATTGACGTTCCGGAGGTCCAAGATAGGAAGCATGTCCTCCTTGTCCTTTTTGGGCACCAGAAAGTAGTGGGAGTAACAACCACACCCTACTTCTGGGGTCGAAACGCGTTCGATGGCCCTCTTTGCCAAGAGGGCCGCAACTTCCTTCTGAAGAAGCACCAAGTGATCCCCTGACATGCGGTGGCATTGAGGTGGCATGGCTGGGGGAGTGGTCACGAAGGGGAGGGAGTAGCCCCTTCGGACAATGTCCAAGACCCACTTGTCCGAGGTGATGGCACGCCAGTGGGGAAGGTGATGGCGGACCCTGCCCCCTACTGGCGTGCTGTGGACCTGAAAGGAAGGACTAGGAGGGCTTGGAGGCCGCGGACGGGGTGGGGGTGGTGGCCTGACCCGCACGCTGGTTACCCGACCCGCCTCGGCGGGAGCCACGTCCTCGGCCACGCGAAGACACCTGCTGCGCGGGCCGGTGGCTGGGCAGTGGACGTGACTGGCCGCCCCTTCCGTGTCCACGAAAGGGGCGAAAAGCAGACTGTTGCGTAGGGCGCACAGCAGAAAGGCCCAGGGACTTGGCTGTAGCCCGTGAGTCCCTAAAGTGCTCCAGCGCATGGTCTGCCTTGTTGCCGAAAAGGCCGACACCATCAAAGGGCATGTCCATAAGAGTGTTTTGGACATCACCCGAGAAACCAGTGGTTCTCAGCCAGGCGTGGCGGCGCAGCGCCACTGTCGTCGCAAGCGATCTGCCCAGCGAGTCGGCGGTATCTAGGCCACATCTGATGGTATACTTTGCCGCATCCCTTCCTTCCGCAATGGCGCGGGAAAGCAGTGTCTGGACCTCCTCAGAACACTGGGGCAGAACCTGCGCCACCGAATCCCACAAACAGTGGGAATATCGGCCCAAGAGGCAAGTGGTGTTGACAGACCGCAAGCCAGCACTGGAGGAAGTAAAAACCTTCTTCCCAAATTGATCCAGTTTTTGAATTCCCTATCCGGGGAGCGGTAGGGAAGGCGCTCTGGGAAGCAGAGGCTTGGACAACCAAGCTCTCAGGGGTGGGGTGTTGGGAGAGAAACATGGGGTCGCCCGGAGCAGGGCGATGGCGTCTGGGCTACGTTCCTCTCTACAGGAGCCCCTGTGGTGGGCTTGGACCAGGTGCCCAAAAGAACGTCAGAAAGTGCCTCGTTGAAAGGCAGCAGTGGCTCCGAGGAGGTAGCCGCCGGCTGAAGCACTTCCGTCAGGATGTTAGTCCTGACAGCCACAGTAGGTAACTGGAGGTGTAAAGCCTCAGCTGCCCTACGCAACACCGTTGCAAAGTTTGCTCCCTCCTCCGTTGCCACGGAAGGAGGAGACAGCATGCCAGAGTCAGGAGAGGTGTCCAGCCCACTGGCATCCCCAAGTTCCTCAGCCCAGTCCTGTTCGAACTCACATTGGGCAGTGAGAGGGTCCTCAGACCCCTCCCAGTCCTCTTCGTCCTCCAAAGCAGGTTCAAAGTAAAGAGGAGGGACATGCGGGACCCAAGGCCGCATCGGAGCCGGGGCCGGCGTCGACCGACGCCGGTCCGGCGCCGTGTCTGGGTCCGGAGAGAACCGGGGTACAACGCCGCCCGGAGCCCCGGGCGGCGCCGGGAACGGCACCGGTGACATCGGCGCCGGTGGAGGTGTCATCAGGTCAACCAGCGTCGATGGGGGTTGCGGCAACGCCGGAGCCGGGGTCGAGGCCGGGGCCGGAGCCGGAACCGGGGCTGGCGTCGCCGGGACCGGAGTCGCCGGCGGTGCCGTGGGCACCCCAGAAGGGCCCGCGGGTCCCGAAGGCGCACTGGGGGGACCTTGAGGCCCGAAGAGGCGGGCCATGGCCGACAGGAACTCCTGTATTTCGGCCGGAGTCGCCGCCGAACCCGGATAAGGCGGGTAATGCGACGGCAGCTCCACAGGCACTCCGGAGCCGCGGGGACGGTGCCGACAAGGCCCTCAGCCGAGTCGCGAGACCGGCGAGGGGAAGTCGTCGAGCGATGACGCTTCTTCGACTTCTTGTGCTTCGACTTACCGGAGCAGTGCGAAGACTTGGACCCCGACAACCGATGAGGACTCCGCGAGCGGCCCCTCAACCTCTCACGTGACCGGGGCTTGGGTTGGCGCAGAGCCGACTGCCGGACCTCGAGGAGCTTTGGAGACCGCTCTCGCAAAGCCTTCGGATGCAATGCCCGGCAGTGGGGCACGACTTGGAGTCGTGATCGCGTCCGAGGCAGTAGAGACAGTCTCGATGCGGGTCCGTGATCGACATAATCCGACCACAGGCGTCGCATGGCTTGAAGCCGGGCATCCCTACTGACACCGTCGGAGTCGAAAGACTCGAGAAAAAACAGTGATAAAAATCACCAAAACACTTAGTCAAAAATGACTAGGGCCCTGCTCTTCCCGGATCTGCGCTTATTGGCGCGGAAAAAGAAGAACTAACGTCAGCGCGCATGGGCGGCGTCTAAGTACTGGCCGCAACGTCATCCCGGCGATCTCGACGCCGACGACGGATGCGGAGCCGCACGACGACGCCTACCGACGCGCAAGGGTACTGCTACGCAAAACTTTCCGGATCCAGCCTGACGCCTGGGTGTTAGATTTGGGGGTCTCTAGTTGGCACAGGTAGGTACTTGTGACAAATAGGGACCCTCGCCTCTAGTCAGGGTAGGGGGGTACACTCCTAAAATAACCCCTGCTCACTCCCTTGGTAGCTTGGCACGAGCAGACAGGCTTATCTCAGAGGCAGTGTGTAAAGCATTTGTGAACACATACAGTAATCTAGTGACAACACTACAGATGGACACCACACAAGGTTTATATCAAAAATAAGTATTCTTTATATAGTTTTAACACAAGACCATAAACGACAAAAATCCACAATTCTGTACTTAAAATGGTAGGTTTAGCTTAGTTCTTTTCAGATCTTAAAATGCGACACTTTGAGTCAATGTACCTTACGATGCGTCACGTTTCTACAACGGAAGTGTTGCAGAGATGGAGATGCGACAAAGTTCTGGTGCAAAGAAATAAAGACGTCAAGTTCTTCCTGATGCGGCACGCTTCTCCGATGTTGCGAGAAGTCTCGACTCGATGCGACGACTGCAGCGGCGACACCCTTGTTTCGTGATGCGACGGCAGCAGCTCCGACGGCGGCACGCTTCTCCGTGGTTGCGGGACGTTTCTCGAGATGCGGTGCAATGCGACAGCTACAGCGGCGTCATCTCCGTGATGCGACGGCAGCGGCTGCGACGGCGACACGCTTCTCCCTCTTGAGTCACGCAGTCCCTTCAGAAGGCCCAAAACAGCAGCAGGCACTTCCAAAGGATTCTGGGGGAGCTGGTGGTTGAAGTCTGTTGTCCCTGAGACTTCAGCAGGAGGCAAGCTCTTTTCTCAAGCCCTTGGAGATCCTTCACAAGTTGAATAAAAGTGCACACAAAGTCCTTTCTCCTTCCTATGGCAGTCAGGCAACCACTGCAGGCAGATCCCTCTAGTTAAGGGATAGTCTTCTCCTCAGTTTCTTCTTGGTTCCGCTCCTCAGCAAAGGTTTCTTCTTGTTTCCCAAAGTGATCTAATTTCCTAGGGGTCTGGGTCCCCTTTTTATACACAGTTTCTCTTTGTTCTCTGAAGGCAGAGAGGCCTCTGCCTAGTCCAAAACCAGTTCTGGAGCACTTTGTTTTTCTGACTCCTTCTTTCCTTTCAGAATGTGGGGCAGGGTGCTCAGCCGCCCGGCAGGAGGTGGAGCCAGCATTGTGGAAGGCAGGCACAGCCCTATTCAGACCCAGGTGCAACTCCTCCCTCCACTCTGGATGCAGATCTTTCTATTCAGCCCTGTGCTGACTCACCCTGTCTCCTGTAGCCACCCCCAGCCCCTGTCACTCAATCTCCAGACAAGGAATACACAACCTAGCAGAGGCAGGCTTGGACGTTTAGGCAAGAAAATACCCACTTTCTAAAAGTTGTATTTTCAAACACAGAATGTTAAAACCAACTTCACTAAAAGATGTATTTTATCATTCTGAGTTCAGGCATACTAAATTCGTTTTTCTACCATGTTCCTGGGTCAGTTCTGACTATAAGGTGTAATAGTCAGTCTGCCCATTCTGGCCTATGGGGAGCAGGTAGCCTTGCAATAGTGAAAAACGAAAATGGCTGTAATTCACTATTAGGACATGCCACACACACCAGGGCATGTCCTACCTTATACTTACAATGCACCCTACCCTAGGGCCTACTTTAGGGGTGACCAACATGCAGTAAAGGGAAGGTTTAGGGACTGGTAAGTGGGTGTACTCACCAAGTCGACATGGCAGCCCTAGGCTGCACACAGGCTCTGCAATGGCAGGCCTGAGGCACATTTTACAAGCCGCTTCTGTGGGTGGCACAACCAGTGCTGCAAGCCCACCAGCGGCATTGGATTTACAAGCTCTGGGCACACTCAGTGCACTGTACTAGGGACTGACAAGTAAACCAATCATGGAGTCACTAATCCATCACACAATTTATCATAGGGAGCACTTGCACTGTGGCACTGAATAGCAGTGGCACAGTGCCCAAAGCATCTAACACCAGCAAAAACAGATCAATAACATAGGAGGCATCATAACAAAATGGAAGGGAGACCCACGCCAAGGATGCCAGGTCTAACACGTGTCCCCTCCAGCTGAAATGTGGGGAGAACTACCCTACCTCAGGGGAGTTCTCTTCACTAAGGCGGAAAAATCTGGACAGACCATCAGCATTGGCGTGTTCTGTACCAGGGCGGTGTTCCACCGTGAAATCCATCCCCTGTAGGGAAATGGACCACCTCAACAGCTTTGGATTCTCACCCCTCATCTGCATCAACCATCTGAGGGGCCGGTGGTCTGTCTGAACCCGGAAGTGAGTCCCAAACAGGTATGGTCTCAGCTTCTTCAGTGCCCAGACCACAGCAAATGCCTCACGCTCAATAGCACTCCACCTCTGTTCCCGTGGCAGTAACCTCCGACTGATGAAGGCTACGGGTTGATCTAGGCCCTCCTCATTCATCTGTGACAGAACAGCCCCCACACCATGCTCTGAAGCGTCTGTTTGTACTACGAACTCTTTGGAGAAGTTGGGTGCCAGGAGCACGGGTGCCGTGCACATGGCAGTTTTCAGGGCCTCAAAAGCTTTGTGACAGGTGTCAGTCCAAATCACTTTCTTGGGCTGCTTCTTGGAAGTCAGCTCTGTCAGGGGTGCAACAATGATGCCATACCCCTTGACAAACCTCCTGTAGTAACCCGTGAGTCCTAGAAAGGCTCTCACCTCTGTCTGGGTTTTGGGGGGTTCCCAGTTCAGGATGGTTTCAATTTTGGGTTGTAGGGGCGCCACCTGGCCGCTCCCCACTTGGTGTCCTAAGTACACCACGGAACCCTGCCCGATCTGGCACTTACTCGCCTTGATCGTGAGGCCTGCTCTCCGCAGCGCCATCAACACTTCCCAGAGGTGGCGCAGATGTTCTTCCCAACTGGCGCTGAACACTGCGATGTCATCCAGGTAGGCGGCACTGAACGAGTCCAGTCCAGCCAACACCTGGTTGACCAACCTCTGGAAGGTGGCAGGGGCACATTCTTCATCCCAAAGGGCATCACCCGGAAGTGGTAGTGCCCATCTGGTGTGGAGAATGCTGACCTCTCTCTTGCCCCATCAGTCAAGGCGATCTGCCAGTACCCAGACGTCAAGTCAAACGTGCTGAGGTACCGGGCAGCCCCTAGCCGATCTATGAGCTCATCAGCTCTGGGGATGGGGTGCGCGTCAGTCCTGGTGACTGAATTGAGCCCTCGGTAGTCCACACAGAACCGGAGTTCTGGTGTGGTACCCGGTGCGGCAGCCTTTGGGACCAAGACCACTGGGCTGGCCCAAGGACTGTTAGAGGACTCAATCACCCCTAACGCAAGCATTTTGGAGACCTCCTCCTTGATGCAAGCTCTCACCCTGTCAGTCACCCTGTAAGTTTTGTGCTTCACAGGTGTACTGTCCCCAGTGTCCACATCATGGATGCACCAATCTGTGACACCGGGAACCAGGGAGAACAGATCAGAAAACTGTCCCAGCAACTGGCGGCAGTCATTCTGTTGCTCAGGGGTCAGGGTGGAAGAGAGGTTGACACCATCCACTGACCCATCTTGCTCTGTTGCCGACAGGAGGTCAGGAAGAGGCTCGGTCTCCTCCTCCATCCCAGCATCTGTCGCTAAGAGCATGCCCACTTGGGACCTCTCCAAGTGGGGCTTCAGGCGGTTGACATGCAGGACCCTCAAGGGGTTCCTGGGAGACCGCAAGTCCACCAAGTAGGTAACCGGACTTTTGCGCTCTACAACCTCAAAGGGTCCGGTCCACTTATCCTGGAGCGCGCAGGGCTCCACTGGGGCCATGACCCACACTTTCTGACCAGGCTGAAGCTCTACCAGAGTGGCATTCTGGTCGTACCACCGCTTCATCTCCTCCTGGCTGGCTTCCAGATTCGCCTCAGCGAGTTTTCTGAATTGCCTAGTTTGGTTCCTAAAGGCCAGCATGTAGCTATATACATCCTGGGGAGGTTTCCTGGGAGATTGCTCCCAGCCTTCCTTGACCAAACTCAAAGGTCCTCTCACTGGGTGTCCATAGAGAAGCTCAAAGGGACTGAACCCTAGAGATTTCTGTGGCACCTCACGGTAAGCAAAGAGAAGGCATGGTAAGAGGACGTCCCACTTACGCCTCATGGGTTCCTCAAGACCCATAATCATGCCTTTGAGGGTTCGGTTGAACCTTTCAACCAATCCATTTCCTTGGGGGTGGTAAGGAGTGGTAAACTTGTAGGTTACCCCACACTCCTGCCACAGGGACTTCATATACTTGGAAATGAAGTTGGTCCCCCGGTCAGACACTACCTCTCTAGGGAATCCCACTCGGGAGAAAATTCCCATCAGTGCTCGTCCCACCACGGGGGCCGTCACTGTCCTCAGAGGTATGGCTTCCGGGTACCGGGTGGCATGGTCCACCAAGACCAGGATGAACCTGTTGCCCATGGCTGTCTTGGGGTCCAGTGGCCCCACAATGTCAATACCCACCCGTTCAAAAGGGGTGCTGACTACAGGGAATGGCTGGAGAGGAGCCTTGCGCTTCCTCCCACTCTTTCCACTTGCCTGGCAAGTCTGACATGTCCTGCAGTGAGTGTCTGAACTCCTGCGCATTTGGGGCCAATAAAAGTGGGTGACAAGCCTCTCAAAGGTCTTGTCCTGCCCCAAATGTCCTGCCAATGGAACATCATGAGCCAGCCCCAGTAGGAAGGCTCTGAAGCACTGGGGTACCACCAGCACACGGGCTGACCCAGGCTCAGCAACCTTAGGCTCACTATACAGGAGACCATTCTCCCAATAGACCCAATGTGATCCAGACTGATCACCTGTTGCCTGGTCTGCAGCCTGTTGCCGCAGACCCACCAGAGAAGGGCATTCTTTCTGCTCCTTGCAGAATTCTTCCCTGGAGGGTCCTCCTTCTTGCTGCCAATTGGTCAGCTTAGGCAGGTCCCCCAGTTCAGCTACCTGTTCCCCTGTAGGCTCCAGGGCATCCCCCTCAAGGTCTGCCTCCTCCTGGACCGTGGGAACTTCGGGGGCCGGTTTCCCGCGCCCCCTGCCTCTTCTCGTGACGGCAGGTACCTGGGCCTCCCTCTCAGGCTCCAGGTCCTCTTGAGCACCTTTACTTGCTGCCATGGACCGGGTGGTCACACACGCCCAGTCAGGCAAACCCAACATCTCTAAATGAGCACTTCGCTCCACCTTCGCCCAAGGTGAGCTCTCCAAGTCGTTCCCTAACAAACAGTCAACAGGCATGGCGGGCCTCACAGCTACCTGAAGAGTACCAGAGACCCCCCCCCACTCAAAGGGAACCTGAGTCACTTTGCAGTGACTCTCTGTGTTGTCAGCGGCAACAACGGGATAGAATACATGGGGGACAACCTGCTCTTGAGACACCAGGTGACACTTGACAGCTGTCACACTGGCTCCTGTATCTCTAAGAGCCTCCACCCTATGGCCATTGATGGTCACCCACTGCCTGTATTTCTTAGTGTTATCAGGCAGCTGGGTCTTGGGGACCACCTCACAGTCTCCTAATGAGACAAGGGACATCTCTGCGGGACCCCACCCATCTTGGGCACCCATCTCCTCACCCAGGGCTACACTAGCCATCTGCCGGGGGGCTGCACCAGGGGGTGCTGTCTTTCCAAACTGGGGGCACCTGGGATCATTCGCTATATGACCCAGGTCCCCACATTTGTAGCATCTCAGGGGTCCCCTTTGAACAGGTGGACCGGTTGGGGCCCCTGAGGGTTTCTGGGGGGAGGCTGGGAACCTTTCCCTTGGTTCCCCTGGGGACTACTTTGGGGCCTTCTTGGGAACTCCCTCTGTTTACCCTTGTCCCCCCCACTCTTCTGCTGGGGACCCTGCCCACCCTTGGCTGAGTCTCCCACGTGACCCTTGTGGACCCTGGTACTGACCCAGCGGTCCGCCTCCTCAGCAAGCTTCCTAGGGATAGTCAGCCTGCTATCTATCAGGTGCTGGCGTAGCTCTGGAAAACAGTTACTGGACAAGTGCTCCCATGCAATCAAATCAAGGAGCCCCTGAAAATCATCAACTTTGCTACCCTTCACCCAACCCTCCAATGCTCTGCAGAAAAAAGTGACATATTCAACCCAGGTACTGTTCTCTATCTTCTTGCAACCCCTGAACCTCTGCCTATACAATTCAGGAGTTAAACCATGCCTGGACATTAAAGCATCCTTCATGTGGCGATATGAATTATGGACATCAGAAGGCAAATCTAGCAGTGTGTCCCGCCCTTCACTAAGGAACCGTCCCCACAACCCTGCTCCCCAATCCTTCTCAGGGACCCGGTGGGAAGACATGGCTACCTCATAGGCCTTGAACCACTGCCCAATGTCATCATTTTTTAAAAATTCCCTGACCACATCCTTAGGAATATACACTCTAGATTCCACAGGCATTGACGGTGTGCTGCCACCAGAGGGAGTAATTTCTAAGCTCCTAGCTTTCAAATCCAACTCCCTCAAACTTCTATCATGCTCAAGCTGCATCTTCTTTTCTTCCAGGGCCATTTTCCTAATCTCCAATTGCCCACTCATTTTGGCCAGCTCCAACTCATGCATCCTATTTCTCTCCCTGTCCTCCAGCTCTTCTGGGGACAGGCCTTTGGCAGAAACACTGCTACCTGCTAGGGAAGGTGCTTTCCTTTCCTCTGGACCCAAGGGTCCTTCCAGCTGCACATCTGCATTATTATCTCCTTCCTCATTCTCAGGGGTTTTCCTTGCTTCTACCCAGGCCCTCAGCGCCTTATAGAACTCATCCCTCTTGGTGAGCCCGGTAATTGCAACATTAAATCTTTTGCAGAAGTGCTTCAGCTGCTTCGCATTGTAGCATTCTAGTTTCTCCTCTTCCCAATCAAAATCAACAGATGCTATGGATGCTGGTTTCATGATGGCTGAACTTGGCAAAAATGGAACGTCCTAGAAAAACAAATCTACCAAAAGTATGTGGTCGCGTTTTGGTCTGCACTCACTAGTAGTGTTCACCAATCACTGTACATGAGTCACAAATGCAAGTCCAGAATCCTCACCGCTGACCACCAATGTTAGAATTGGGGGTCTCTAGTTGGCACAGGTAGGTACTTGTGACAAATAGGGACCCTCGCCTCTAGTCAGGGTAGGAGGATACACTCCTAAAATAACCCCTGCTCACCCCCTTGGTAGCTTGGCACGAGCAGACAGGCTTATCTCAGAGGCAGTGTGTAAAGCATTTGTGAACACATACAGTAATCTAGTGACAACACTACAGATGGACACCACACAAGGTTTATATCAAAAATAAGTATTCTTTATATAGTTTTAACACAAGACCATAAACGACAAAAATCCACAATACTGTACTTAAAATGGTAGGTTTAGCTTAGTTCTTTTCAGATCTTAAAATGCGACACTTTGAGTCAATGTACCTTACGATGCGTCACGTTTCTACAACGGAAGTGTTGCAGAGATGGAGATGCGACAAAGTTCTGGTGCAAAGAAATAAAGACGTCAAGTTCCTCCTGATGCGGCACGCTTCTCCGATGTTGCGAGAAGTCTCGACTCGATGCGACGACTGCAGCGGCGACACCCTTGTTTCGTGATGCGACGGCAGCAGCTCCGACGGCGGCACGCTTCTCCGTGGTTGCGGGACGTTTCTCGAGATGCGGTGCAATGCGACAGCTACAGCGGCGTCATCTCCGTGATGCGATGGCAGCGGCTGCGACACGCTTCTTCCTCTTGAGTCGCGCTTCCAGCTCCTTGCGACACGCAGTCCCTTCAGAAGGCCCAAAACAGCAGCAGGCACTTCCAAAGGATTCTGGGGGAGCTGGTGGTTGAAGTCTGTTGTCCCTGAGACTTCAGCAGGAGGCAAGCTCTTTTCTCAAGCCCTTGGAGATCCTTCACAAGTTGAATAAAAGTGCACACAAAGTCCTTTCTCCTTCCTTTGGCAGTCAGGCAACCACTGCAGGCAGATCCCTCTAGCTTAGGGATAGTCTTCTCCTCAGTTTCTTCTTGGTTCCGCTCCTCAGCAAAGGTTTCTTCTTGTTTCCCAAAGTGATCTAATTTCCTAGGGGTCTGGGACCCCTTTTATACACAGTTTCTCTTTGTTCTCTGAAGGCAGAGAGGCCTCTGCCTAGTCCAAAACCAGTTCTGGTCAGTCCTGGAGCACTTTGTTTTTCTGACTCCTTCTTTCCTTTCAGAATGTGGGGCAGGGTGCTCAGCCGCCCGGCAGGAGGTGGAGCCAGCATTGTGGAAGGCAGGCACAGCCTTATTCAGACCCAGGTGCAACTCCTCCCTCCACTCTGGATGCAGATCTTTCTATTCAGCCCTGTGCTGACTCACCCTGTCTCCTGTAGCCACCCCCAGCCCCTGTCACTCAATCTCCAGACAAGGAATACACAACCTAGCAGAGGCAGGCTTGGACGTTTAGGCAAGAAAATACCCACTTTCTAAAAGTGGTATTTTCAAACACAGAATGTTAAAACCAACTTCACTAAAAGATGTATTTTATAATTCTGAGTTCAGGCATACTAAATTCGTTTTTCTACCATGTTCCCTGGGTCAGTTCTGACTATAAGGTGTAATAGTCAGTCTGCCCATTCTGGCCTATGGGGAGCAGGTAGCCTTGCAATAGTGAAAAACGAAAATGGCTGTAATTCACTATTAGGACATGCCACACACACCAGGGCATGTCCTACCTTATACTTACAATGCACCCTGCCCTAGGGCCTACTTTAGGGGTGACCAACATGCAGTAAAGGGAAGGTTTAGGGACTGGTAAGTGGGTGTACTCACCAAGTCGACATGGCAGCCCTAGGCTGCACACAGGCTCTGCAATGGCAGGCCTGAGGCACATTTTACAAGCTGCTTCTGTGGGTGGCACAACCAGTGCTGCAAGCCCACCAGCGGCATTGGATTTACAAGCCCTGGGCACACTCAGTGCACTGTACTAGGGACTGACAAGTAAACCAATCATCCAATCATGGAGTCACTAATCCATCACACAATTTATCATAGGGAGCACTTGCACTGTGGCAATGAATAGCAGTGGCACAGTGCCCAAAGCATCTAACACCAGCAAAAACAGATCAATAACATAGGAGGCATCATAACAAAATGGAAGGGAGACCCACGCCAAGGATGCCAGGTCTAACACTGGGGATATTCTAAGGTAAGGAATCTGTCACTAACGTGTCTCTTTCAGATATCAATTTCAATTCATCTTTATTTGATTCACAAAGTGTATCATAAAAGAATGCATATAAACAGCACTATGTATAAAATCAAGAAACAGTAATGTTTAGAAAACATACACAATTTAGCAAACAGCGAGTAATGATTTTCTTCTAGTTAATGCAGCCCTGAGAAATCGTGCTAAAACCACACATATAAACAAATTAGGGAGCAATTGCAAATATAAAAACGCCGGCCTACATTGTTTGAAACTTAAAGATTTCATCAGAGGTACAATAAAAGATCTCCTCAGGTCAATATAAAATTTACAAAAGAACAAGATGTGAAACGTTGATTGTTTAGACAAATTATCACATGGACAAGGCATCAATTCCCTAGACCAGTTGTTGACATTTGGAAAAGACATCAAACGGTGAAATATATCTAATCTAAAACGCGTTAAAACAAATCTATGTTGTCCGTTAAGAACATTAAAAAGATACGGCTGTATTGAGAATGTAGTCAAGACTATTTGATTATGTTAAACAGTTGGTTTCGCTAATTCCACTGTTAATCTCAATTCCTCCAAAAGATCTAGAGACACTGTTTTAAGGGCTTTCCTCGTAATAATTAATATCAGTAAAACTAAATTTATGGTTTTCAATCCCGGTTCTTCCACGCACCAAAACCCCACCTTCGATGGTGTCCCTTTAGAGCAGGTACACAGTTTAGATTTTTTTGGGTTCACCCTAGGTGAGAAGTTAGATTGGTTATCGCAAGTCGCAAAAAGAAGACCAAAATTGGAGCAGCAAACGAAGCCATACACAGGGGCCCTCTGGAAATCTGTATTGCCTGTTGTCCAACTATATTTGTACCAGGCTCTTGCAGGTGACCTTTATGGTGCAGAGATATGGGGCCAAAAAAATCAAAAACCTTTGACAATGGTAGAAAACAGGTTTATAAGGCAGCTTTTGTGCTTACCGGTCAGCACTCCTCTACTACCATTGAGGCTTGATTTGGGACTCAGGCTGATTATTGACAAGATAGAACTTCGTCCGTTAATTTTTTGTAGACACATTTGGCCCAACCCTGAACTTCTGTCATATCGAAGTGGGTTGGAGGAAATTCTCAGCTACCCAAATGCAACCAAACTCCCTGGATCAAATTTGTCAAAGACTCTCTAAAGGAGATTGGCTTGGCCAATCTCTGGGATGGCCCAGTGGGCATTACTGCAAAGAAGATGAAAATCCAATTTAAAAACTGCAAACGAATCTTATAATACATAAGTCACTTTATCCACATAATTTTTAGCGATAAAAGATAATTATCATCTGGAAAATGTCTGTGATGACAGGCGTGTAGCTAGCAAACAAACTCTATGTCCAGTTCAGACATGGAAACCTGCCCCTCAATTGTTTAAAGTCAAAGTGCTTAGGACCTTTGAATAGTATAGATCTTGTGTGCTACATCTGTGGTGATAAGAGGGAAGATGTAACCCATTTGTTATTCTTCTGTCCTGCTGATAAAGGACCACGTGTTAAACGGACGTTACCTATTTGCAGGAAACTAGGCACTACAAGGCACGAGAAAGCATTTAGGATCCTTCAAGCTGATACGACTCCATACCTGGTATTCACCCTGTCTAGATTTCTGTTTCATGCCTGGCTGATAAGAAACAAAAAGCATGTTGAATCAAACTAATATGGCACTTGCTATTCAATCCTATAATCCATGCACTTATTATTTATTTGTTATTACTTATTATCCTTAGTCTTGCAAGGATCGCACATGAATTTTATCTGTATTTTTATGACCTGGTGGATTGTTTTATCTTTTCAACTTGTTGATGTTAACTTCCTGTAGATATTGCATTTATGTTTTGTGTATCTCTTTTGTGGTATACTACTGAAATAAAGAGTATTGGATTGGATTGGTTCTGCTTATTGGATTTGTGTCATTATGGTGTCCTTTTATTTATTAAAACATCCTCTATGTTTTTAAATTGGTTTGGTATTTCTCTTCTGTTGTGTTTTCATTTGATTACTGTTTGAGTACTGAATAAATACTTTACATATTGCCTCTAAGTTTAGCTTGGCTGCTTTTGTGTCAAGCTACCACAGGGTGAAACAGAAGTTTTTTTAGTGACTTTAGTGTTTCATTCTGACAAGGATTGTGATTAGTATTTGAGCTGGGTTCTCAACCCCAAAACTAATATTCTAATTACTTACAATGGTGTTACCCATGCTTGCTAGTAATGTTAGGCGTTCCAAGCTTTTAAAAGTGTGGAGGCAACTTGCTACAAGGGCACAAGGCTACCATTTGCCCTTGTTTCCCATGTGCTGTTTCTTTTTAATTCAGCATTGTACTCAGCCCATCACTAGAGGGTGACTTGTTAGAACTCAAGATACTGCTCTTGGTTGGTTTTAGAATGGCCAATCCCATTCTTGTAAGGACCTCCAAGATCATATATCATGCCTGGTTAAATGGCCGGTTCAATTTGTAGCGCCTCTGCGGACTCGGAGCACATACTGTGGCTGGCTGCAGAAATGCTTCTCCTTTGTCACTATTGGATAGAGTCTCCAGAACATTTACCATGGCTGGTAATATAATGTCCTCTACTATGAGTTACTCCATTCCACAGTTGGGTGGACTCCTCAGGTACATACTATGTCTAATCACAAAATGGTTGCTTCTATCGTTGTACAGTGACCCATAACTGCATGTACTATGGATGGCTGTATAATGCCCATTCCTATGGATGCTCCCTGCCACACCTAGTAGACTTCTTTATAATTAACTATGGCTAATCGTATAAAGGCTGCTTCTTTGTCGCGCCATGGTGGATTCTTCAGAGCTTGGCGGAATCTTCAGAGCTATGCTATGGCTGGCTGCATAATACCACACACTACACAAATGCAACTGAAATGCAATGTAACACAATAAATACCCATACCAACCTAACATTCCTAAATGCCCTCAGACCCTTTAAGTCGATTCTGCTCTTAATGTCAAAAGCTAATAAAATACTTTCCTAGGTTGATCTGAAAAAAGCATCATTACCCACAGATCTGTCATTCTAGGCTCCTCCTTCTCAGGATGCCCACACCTTTACCATCAAATATCACAGACCACAGCAGTGCTCCTGTTACGTGGCAAGCAAATAAAGTCCTGCAACAAGGTTTTTACTGAACACATGTTGGAAGACTAATTTACCAGACATGGCTTTAGTGTGAAAATCAACATAAAAGTGTTGGTAAAGAGTGGCATCTTGCCCTAAACAGGATCTTACGAAACTCCTGCAGAAGAATATTTGCTTTCGATGGTGGGGTAACGGTCTACATGAACTCAAAAACTGTCAAGGTTTTTTCGGACATGAACCTTCAAATTGCTTACAGAGAAATACACAGTTCCTTTGGGATGATCTTGCCAGTGGTCCCTGTAGCTTTTAGTTTGTGCTTTCTGCTTATTGGGAAAGAGAGACAAGTACCCAAAATCGTATTATCCAGTCATTACGTCAGGCTTGGACTGGGGATTTGGGTATATCTGCTGTCAGTGGGATTCCGGACCGTGCAGACCGGAAGTTACAAGATTTAACTAGTACTCCCTGCCCATCTGTTCTATTAGCATCGCTCAAGATGGATGTGCCTTCTCTACTGTGAGGATGCTATTTTCAAAGTGCTGCCACTGCTCAGCAATCCTTAAAAAGTCTTTGATAAGTGGAATGCTTGATGAATGGTAGACTGGGATATAGTATAAATGTGACGAAATGTGCACTGCTGAAGGCAATGGTAGAGGATCCATGGGAGAGTTGGTCATACTGGTGTACTGTATGGGCAACCATTAATAAAGTACGCTAATTGCCACTCTGTGGTAGTCCAACTGTTCAATAGTTGTAAGGATGCTACCCGAGCTCAGCCTTAACTGGAACTATATTCCCACACCATCTGTGAGCAAGATGAGCTCTAGGAATGATTCTTAATGTACAGGAACGTATCTGTGCTTTAGACAGCCTTCTGTGTGCAACTCTAGTTGTAATAACAGGTAATTACAGACAATGAAAGGATTGGCCACTGGAAAACTGTCACGTCCTAAAAGCCATGCTGCATTTTGCCCAACCATCACTTTCAGTGTGCTATCTCAGACGAGCAAATATATGACCCTAAAGCAAGGCACTTGCCACTTTCACCATTGTTTGGGGGTCATTATTGGCACGCATTTTATGATAGACTAGAGAAATGTTCCTTTCTTTGTTCAGTGATGTGGTCTGGGCATGCAACTCTGTTTGTCCAACAATCGACTGTGTGCTCGAACTCCTTGTGCGTCGCCTGTCTGTGAAACCTCACGTATTTCTTTGGTTTGCTACTTGACTTTGGCTGTGCCAAGGGGTGCTTGCGAAGACGTCATAGCTATGGCCTAGGCCTAGATGAAGGCATGGGACTCTAGGAAAAATATCAAAGCTAGTGACTGCAACCTTGTTCCTGGTCACTCTTGTCCTTTCCACGGCGGTCTGGAAGAAGATGTGAATCCCTGCACACGCAGCACTTGCACCCAGTTTACATAGACCTACCACTTTTGATCACAGCTGCATTCTCAGCCTGAAGGTCCACTTGTGAATCCCTGCACATGGGCCCCTGCTACCGGAAACCAGCCTTCAAAAAAATGTAACCTTCCAAACTTGCCACGGCTCTGGTGGCTTCTAGACCCGCACTTACCCCGGATCTTGATGGGAGTCTTGCGGGCTTCTCTAATTGGCTATCCAATTCCATGAACATGCTCGCCACACCGACTTCGTCCAGGTTCTCCAGGCAATCGCCTTCTAAACCCTGGTTTACCCCGGACCTGTCCGTGCTTAAGCAGGAGTGTAAAAAACTTGAACGTGCTTGGCGCCTCAGCGAGTACTGTCCCCTGGCTAAGGCCACTCTCAGGGGTAGGCAAAAAATCTATTATACTGCGATAACACAGGCTAAGAAGCAGTACTTTGCAGCCCGCATTGAGCAGGCACATAACAACGCCAAGGAGATTTTCTCTATAGTTCAGAGTTTTACGTCTCCTGCAGCACAATCGTGCTCTCTTCCAGCCACAGAGGGCTGGTGTAACACACTATCCAATTTCTTCATGGATAAAATACGCACGATTCAGGCGGCCTTCACCTCCTGCCCCGGACCTCCTTCTGTCCCTGTGCCTACTGCCACCCTGCCTGTTGTCCCCAGGCACGCTCTGCGGGCCTTCTCTTCTGTGGATCTGTCTAGCTCTCTTAAAATCCTGAAGGGCTTGAAATCAGGTTCACCCGCGGACCCCTGTGCGGGGAGACTGCTTGCTGCAGTCGCGGAGACTATTAACCCCGAAGTTAATTCAATCATAAACGCCTCCCTTCGTGAGGCTCGGGTACCGGAGGCCTGGAAACAGGCTAAAATCCTTCCCCTTTTGAAGAAGCCTACTCTTGATCCCCTGACCCCAGGGAACTATCGCCCTATTTCCCTCCTGCCCAGTTTAGCTAAAGTCTGTGAGAAGGTGGTGACCAGACAACTTACGGAGTTTGTTGAAGGGTCTGATGTTCTGCATCCAGCGCAGTCTGGGTTTCGCTCCTCTTACAGCACCAAGACAGCGCTGGTGGAGATTTCCGAAGCCATTCGCGACTGTTTAGATGCCGGTGGGAGAGCAGCATTGGTAATGCTCGACCTGTCGGCAGCATTCGACACGGTACCGCACTCCCTGCTGCTTGCCCGACTCACTGAGATTGGTATCTCAGGAGCTGCCTGGGGCTGGCTGAGGTCCTTCCTTGAAGGGCGGGCTCAACAGGTCTGGCTGCCACCGGCCGCTTCAACTCCGCAGCCGGTCACCACTGGTGTCCCGCGGGGGTCCTCCCTTAGCCCCCTTCTTTTTAATATCTATGTTACTCCTCTGGTCTACTTAGCCGAGGACTTGGGGGCTAAGGTGATAGCCTACGCTGATGACACCCAGCTTCTCTTTACCTGGGAAAAGGATGAGGATTCTGTATCCTCTGTTCAGCACTGCTTGTCTTCGGTTTTTGAGTGGCTTGCGGCGGCCCAACTCAAATGCAACGAAGACAAGTCAGAGATCCTACTTTATGGTAAATTCCCTCCAGGCTTCAGAGACACGATCTGGCCTCCTGGGTTCCCTCTACCAACTTCTAATGGAAAAGTCGCAAAAAACCTAGGAGTGTGGTTTGAGGATAACCTCTCCTTTTCTGTTCAGGTGAAAAAGCTCTCAGGCAGCTGTTTCGGCCTTCTCAAAACACTTAGGAGTTTTTTACCTCTCCTCCCTAGGCCTGCCAAAGAGACGGTTATCCGTGCCTTGATCCTTTCTCGATTGGACTACGCTAATGCGTTGTACATAGGCATCCCTGGTTACTCTGAATAGACTCCAGGTGATTCAGAATGCGGCCGCCAGGCTGCTCTTGGGAATCGCCAAGAGGAGCAGCGTGCGTGAACATCTCCGCCTACTCCACTGGCTGCCCGTGGCGGACCGGGTCAAATTTAGATCCTTGGTCATTGCCCACCGAGCCCTCTACGGTTGTGGGCCCGTCTATTTACAGAAGCGGTTCTCCTTTTATGTCCCGCTGAGACAACTGCGTTCTTCAGCTCTCCTTCTAGCTAGGGTGCCCCGCTTCATCCACCACAAGATGGGCGGTTGCTCCTTGGCTGTTAAGGCTGCCCAGGCTTGGAATGCCCTTCCGTTTCCATTGCGCAATACTCAAGACCCGTTAGCCTTCAAGAAACTTTTAAAAACTCACCTGTTCCCTTAAATGATGGTGGTGTAGTTCAGTGACTCCTTTTGGATCCGCGCCGGGACACTCCTTGGAGTAGATGTTGCGCGTTACAAGAGTACTTAACATAACATAACATAACTTGCACCCAGTATACATAGACCTACCACTTTTGATCACAGCTGCATTCTCAGCCTGAAGGTCCACTATGAGATCGACCTACAAATAAAAAGATTCTAGGATTATGTGGCTCACCAAGCAACTGGCCCATTCTTCTGTCCCTTTTAGCGTCTCAGGAGATGGTGTGAGCTGCCCAACACCCAAACACTGCACAAAGCACCCTCATGTAATCTTCCATGGCAGTACATCTGAACCGCTGTGGCCAAAGAAGCAATATGTATGGCCCCCGTCCCACAGGGATCCAGTAGGGCAACTCTAGTTTTATATAAACTGCCACCCAGTGGAAAAAGACCCAAATAAAATGATCTTGTCACAGCTAGATATAAAACAGCACTACTTGAAAACACACAACTCTCTCTTAAATTGAAGCTTGTGTATTAAACTTTTATCTCAGTCACCAACAGGCGTGCAGACATCGAGCATCAACCTGATATTTGGCATACATCAAAATAAATCATGGGGAAAAATAGGATTTCCAAGAATTGTTTTCATAGTAGTAGATTAGCAACCATCTAGGGTAAGTGGAAAGTTCAGTTAGGCCCCCATTACGAGTAGCCTATTAATTCCAGAAGGGGCCAGATTATCTACTTGAAATGTGAAGGGTGGAAAGATAAAAGGTGAAACAGATCTCACAGGCTAAGAAACTACAAGTTATGTACAATGATAATAGATTATGGGCAAGGTCCATACAATCATGAAATATTAACATTACCAGGAACAACGTGTCCTCTGCAACCAAACAGATATTGCTGTGACATCAAAAAGAATCCTTTGTGGTTCAACAGGAATTATTGCTAATTATCAGCTTGAAAGTATTTTGGAATTGCACTTGCTCTGTCAAAGAAATCTATATTGTTAGATTTGGGGTCTCTAGTTGGCATAGGTAGGTACCTGTGACAAATAGGGACCCTTGCGTCTAGTCAGGGTGAGGGGCTACACTCCTAAAATAACCCCTGCTCACCCCCTTGGTAGCTTGGCACGAGCAGGCAGGCTTATCTCAGAGGCAGTGTGTAAAGCATTTGTGAACACATACAGTAATACAGTGACAACACTACAGATGGACACCACACAGGTTGTATTATAAAAAATAGTATATTTTTATATAGACTTAACACAAGACCAAACGACAAAAATCCACAATACTGTACTCAAAAATAGACTTTAGAATGTTATAAAATAGTTCAGTTATCTCAAGTTGTAGATGCGACACTTTACTCTCAATGTACCTTGAATGCGTAACGCAAAGAAAACAAAAGGGTCGCAGGGAAGGTGATGCGTCGGTTCCTTACACTCAGGGGAGTGGATGCGTCGGTTCCTTACTGCTGCGCAGGGGAGTTGATGCTCGCTTCCTTACTGTGTGGGGAGTTGATGCGTCGGTTTCTTACTGCTCTCCGGTGCGATGCGACAGATGGCACCTCGATGCGATACTCTTCTCCGGTGCGATGCGATAAAAAAATGGCGTCTTGGCTGCGATGCGACAACGTTGGTGCGATGCGTGCACGCCCGACGGCCGTGCGGCGACTCGATGATCTTTGGAGCCGCGACAGGCCCTGCGACGCGCTTCTCCGGTGATGCGACGATGTCCTCTGTGGCAGCGTCCCGCTTCTCCGACGATGCGAGGCGCTTCGGCGATGCGATGATGACAGCGGCAGCGGCGTCTCGCTTCCTCGGCGATGCGATGACAGCGGCGACACGCTTCTCGTTGTTGCGTCGCGCTTCCAGCTCCCAGCGACACGCAGTCTCTCAGAAGGCCCAGCACAACAGCAGGCACTTCAATTCCCAGCAAGGGAATTCAGGGGGGAGCTGGTTGGTGAAGTCTTGTATCCCTGAGACGTCAGGCAGGAGGCAAGCTCTAGTTCAAGCCCTTGGAGATTCTTCTTCAAGTTGATGGAAAGCACACTCAGTCCTTTTCTCCTTTCTTTGGCAATGAAGCAACCACTGCAGGCCAACCCCCAAACACACAGCACAGGGGTAGTCTCCTCCTTCAGCTTCCTGGTTCTTCTCCTCAGCAAAGGTTCGTCTTGATTCCCAGAAGTGATCTAATTTCCTAGGGGTCTGGGTCCCCTTTTATACACAGTTTCTCTTTGTTCTCTGAAGGCAGAGAGGCCTCTGCCTAGTGCAAAACCAGTTCTGGTCAGTCCTGGAGCACTTTGTTTTCCTGACTCCTTCTTTCCTTTCAGAATGTGGGGCAGAGTGCTCAGCCGCACGGCAGCAGGTGGAGCCAGCATTGTGGAAGGCAGGCACAGCCCTATTCAGACCCAGGTGCAACTCCTCCCTCCACTCTGGATGCAGATCTTTCTATTCAGCCCTGCGCTGACTCACCCTGTCTCCTGTAGCCACCCCCAGCCCCTGTCACTCAACCTCCAGACAAGGAATACACAACCTAGCAGAGGCAGGCTTGGATAGTTAGGCAAGAAAATACCTACTTTCTAAAAGTGGTATTTTCAAACACAGAATGTTAAAACCAACTTCACTAAAAGATGTATTTTATCATTCTGAGTTCAGGCGTACTAAACTCGAATTTCTACCGGGTTCCCTGAGTCAGTTAGGATTATAAAATGTAATAATCTAACTGCCCATTCTGGCCTATGGGGAACAGGTAGCCTTGCAATAGTGAAAAACGAAAATGGCTGTAATTCACTATTAGGACATGCCACACACACCAGGGCATGTCCTACCTTAGGGGTGACTAATATGTATAAAAGGGAAGGTTTAGGGACTGGCAAGTGGGTACACTTGCCCAGTCAACATGGCAGTACCAGACTGCCCACAGGCTCTGCGATGGCAGGCCTGAGACACACTTTACAAGCTGCTCCGGTGGGTGGCACAACCAGTGCTGCAAGCCCACCAGCAGCATTTGATTTACAAGCCCTGGGCACACGCAGTGCACTGTACTAGGGTCTGACAGTAAGCCAAACAAGCCAATCATGGAGTCACTAATCCATACATCAATTTACCATAGGGAGCACTTGCACTGTGGCACTGAACAGCAGTGGCACAGTGCCCAAAAGCATCTAAAACCAGCAAAAACATAAGAGGCAACAGCAAAAAAATGGAAGGGAGACCCACGCCAATGGTGCCAGGTCTAACATATATGTTTTCGGAAAACACAATCCATGCCTCAAAGACTAGCTTTCATTTTTAGTAAATACCAATATGTTACCAAATGTCACCTTATTTTCAGCAATAATTGTGCTCAAAGAGCATTATTTCATTTTGAGTAAATAAATGTATGCACCACTGCCATTTTATGGCCAGGAGCTCTTGTTACTGCCACCACATGGTCAGGAATTTAGATCATACTCCAGATATTTTAATCATGTCCTGCTTGGTTCTTGAAAGAAAACATAAGTATACCTTTTTTATACTTACCCAATTGGTCTGGATTCGGTCTCTGAGTGTGTGTAGTCAGTTCTTTATCGAGTGAATACAATAAATGCTTAACACACCCTCTGGATAAGCCTAACTACTCGCCCGCACTACCACAAAGAGAGCTGTCAGTATTTGTCTAATTTAGCCTCTGCTATACCTCTGGGGACTCCCTGGACTCTGTGCACAATCTACCTTACTTTGGTATAGTATATACAGAGCCACCTTCTTACACTGATGTATTACCCTCTTTCTGTTAATGTATGGGATCGTTTGTACAGATTTTTAAAATCATTCCTGGAATTATAAAACTGTATCTTTAATGTAATTGTTCATATGTATAGCATTCTGTGGAAGCTGTATAACTTTTAACACATAAATAGCCTCTATACCATGTTTCTCATTATCTGACACCACATTCTCCTCAATACTGTCAACCTCCCAGCCCCCAAGACTCTCCCCATCAGGTACAGAAATAGACATTTACCTCTCTCTGGTTGGATACTTCACTTAGGTTCCTCTTCTATTAAATGGGCCTGTGTCAGAAGGCAGGGTTGGTTGTAGGATAGAGCAAAATGGTGATGAGCCCAAGCAAGTCTAGTGCCAGGGTGAGCTAGGGAGGGGAGGGGGAAGGTGAAGATAAAGTGAAAGCTCGAAAGAAAGTCAGCAGGAGCATGTGCACAGTCCCGCCTTGATCCCTTTTCCCTGCATCTAAATGCACACTACATGTTGAGTAAGGATGATAGCTAATCACAACCACTTGCCAACATAGGCACAAGCATTGTATGTAAATTCTTGAATGACTAGAAATGACCTGACCTGCCATCAGCCTAATTCATATAGTGGTTTAAAATGTGGCTCCTTCCCAAAGCCAAAATGTATGTGCTGCCACTGCCTGTGGTGGTCTTCAGGAAACTGTGAGAAAGTAATACTCAAAGGGTCAATCACTGCAGCATCAAATAACAAAAAAGCTTAAGTGAGCTTAAAACAAACCTTAACAGGCATGAGTAAAAAGTATCTTCCTTCCAAGAACAATAATTGTTTTTAAAAAATAAGAGGTCGGCAAAGCTCGAGACGTGTAACAAAATCAGCAAGCTATACCTTCTCTGTATTCCAGAGTTGCAATTTAGTACTGACAAAAGACTGAAGAGAACATTGATATCAGAGATTAAAAAGCTTGGACCACCGGTCTATGGTCTCAATATCAAACTAAAGATCGACTGGGGAGGATCAATGCACATACTTCAAGAGCTTGAGGAGACCAGGAACTTTCTGAAACAAATCCAAAAGTTCGGCCCGTAAGAATGATACTGCTAGTCTTCCATATGCCTCTTTTTTTCAGGGTATTTTTTTCTGCCATTGATCATTCAGAAGGAAACGCAGAGAAATGTTTTGTTAAACACTCCGTAAGTGTAATCTTAGACTGGCAATACATAAAACTATGGGTTAATGATAATTGCTGGGACCTGTTCGTTAGAGTCACGATGGCTTTGGGAGGTGACAGGGTTCTTTGGATCACATTTATGGGACTTACTCTTTACTTTCCTCAGGAATGCCCAAATGTGCATTCCACTGAAATTGGACCATGGTGGATGGAATCAGCAAGGCAAACTCAAGCTCCTGCTGATGACTGTATGACTGCTGGATAGAGGAGAGAAAAGAGTAGGAGAGGTCAGAAAGAGGGGAGGGAAAAAAAACTAGTCAAGGAAAGCTGGTGTGGAATTAGCAATCTTATTGAAAGCAAATGGCTTTGACCATTTGCTACAAAGTTTGACCATGAATGGCAACAGTCTATTTAGTAATAAGAACTTGGAGCTTTGTTTTAATATTCAAAGCATACTGATATTCAAATCGTTGAGACTCATGTCTCACAAGAAAAAAGAAGCACTTAAAAAGAAACAGAAATATAATTGGATGCAGGAGAATTTATTTTCATGTGCCTCAACAGCACACTGAGGCATAGCAATCAACTTTCAGAGATTTCAAAATCTGCCAATTGTCAAGTAGCCATAAGTAAAGTTGTTTAGGGACATACTTGAGCATCCACAGGGTATCATTAATTTCAGACTCCTAATACAGCCTAGTCTCCAACGATTCTGAAACTTTACTTCAACAAAAGATGATACTTGCAACTTATCCTCATTCCGTAATTTTTAGAGGAGACTTTAATCTCACTTTTTCAAACCACGATGCTTCTGGCCCTGGGTTAAAACTTCAAGAAGAGCTGGTATGATCCTTCTGCTGGACAAAACGCAAACATGGCCTGAGAGAAATTTGGCACCGCAGATTGCCCAAGAAGCATCAATAAACATACAACAGAAGCAGATTTAAAACTCCAGACTGCCTTGATTTTTTCTAGTACCACCAGAAATTCAGGCAGATTAAAATGAGATAAAGCCTGCAATCTTTTCTGATCACTACTCATTGACCATGGAGATATTTACAGGTGGGCCAGTTCCCAAAGGGAAAAATCTTCTTTTTGGAGAATGAAGAATTAAAAAGTTGGATTCTATCCTGTTCAGAAGGAAGTGTATTTTGATGCAAACCACAGACCTGCAACCCCATATATTATATGGTATTACTTTAAAGCATTATTTATGAGGGGGCATGTCCAAGATGGCGCCCGTGCAGTAGCACCCTTACGGAGCTCGGCAGCACTGACTTCTAAATCGGCGAATGAATGAATGAATGAGTATACACTTATAAAGCGCATGGCTACCAAAGGCCTCCCAGCGCTAGAGACAAAGCCGACAACTAAAGAGTAACAGGGGGGATCAAGGAAACAGCAGAGTCTTCAGGAGTTTGCTGAAAGAAAGATGATTGACCTCCAGCCGGATATGGTCTGGTAACGGATTCCAACATTTTGCCGCAATGAAGGAAAACAGACGTCCACCACTCCGAGCTCGGTTTATTCTGGGGACAGCTGTTAGGAGTTTTTTCCCGGAGCGCAATGCTCGTAGCGGGAAGTATGGGGAAATGATAGATTGCAGAATTGGTGGTGCCCTAGCTGACAGTGACTTATGGGCGATGCACAAAGCCTTGAATCCCGGGGGGCCGGCCGTTCCTTGGCGCCGGCGCAAGTTGGGGGCAGCATGAGATGCTGGCATGGGACCTGTACACCCAGATCGAAAGCTGCGGAGAGGCAATATCAACCCGGCGCCCGTGCTGGCCGGGCTGTAAGATGGGGGCTGGGCGGCCTTGAGTGGGGCCGGAGAACGATCAGAAATCCAGAGGCCCCTTTCTGTCCTGCCTTTTATTCGAAGAATTGCTGGATCCTGTATAGCAGTTGGACAGACCACCAGTACAGCAAAAACTGTAAGAGTTGGGGATTCTGGGCTTGTGAACGGGAGGGGGAGGGAGGGATCAACAGACCGACCTATCCGCACTGACCAAAGGCCATTTCCAGAGATGGGGGGGGCAAGAGGTTCGAAGGGGATAGAAGGAGGTGGGGTGGGGGTGGGAGGGGTTTTATACAGTTTGCTGTTAGAAGTTTCTATGTTTGTTTGCCAAGCACTAGAATTACGAAACCGAGACAATTGTAGAACAGGAGAAAACCGGGGGACATTCACCCTCCCCATCTTAACTTCCCCGATGTAATGTTACAAGTGATACCATGGCCGGGAGTCCCACCCTGACGGTCCTGACTTGGAACGTTAATGGACTGGGAGACAAGATCAAACGTGGACTAGTGTCACAACACATAAAACGACTCCACCCAGAGGTTGTGATGCTACAGGAAACGCATCTCAGGGGAACACAGAGCGGGTTTATCGCTCGAGGGGCTTACAGGGTTCTAGCGCATTCGGGGTTTACCACTGGGGCACGGGGAGTAGTAATCCTGATCAAGAAGAATATTCCCTTTCAAACTACACGCATTTGGCACGACTCCCTAGGCAGATACGTAGGAGTCCTGGGGATGTGGGGCCAGGTAGAGACCCTCCTGATATGCGTATATGCACCCCCCAGGTTGCAGGCCCCCACCATGACGAAGGTAATTGATGTACTGATCGAGACACCTTCTGCACTACATATAGTAGGGGGGGACTTTAATGATGTAATGGATCAGGCCATCGACCGCTCTGGGGGTGGGGTCAGATCGACAACCACCACACCACTACAACGTTTCTCCATGACAATGGGACTGACGGACATCTGGCAGGCAAAACACCCCCAAACCAGACAATATACCTTCCACTCGGGGGCCCATGACTCACACTCCAGACTGGACTACATATTTATTCCCAGAGGGGAAGTATACAGTGCAGGGCGCGCGGAATATACAGCCAGGGGCCTTTCGGATCACTCCCCACTTTTGGTGGAGTTAGGTTTGAGGGAGCGAGGCGGGGTTCGGGGTTGGAGACTGAACCCATGGGACCTGCAGAATACCAAAATTGCAAAGGGTATCAAGGCAGACACTGATATATACTTCCTAGAAAACAAAGACTCCGTCTCATCTGGTGTGACGGTCTGGGAGGCTTACAAAACGGTGCAACGTGACAGGGCCCAGAATCGTATCGCGTGGGAAAAGCGAGAAAAAGACAAGTGCCTGATGGATTTAGAACAAAAAATAAACAATTTAGATGCACAGGTTGTTCAGCATAATAATCCCGAACTGTCCCATAAACTTGCAACCCTACGAAGGGAATACAAGGAGCTGGCCTCTGACACCGCTAAGAAACTTCACCTGGCGACCTTACATCGCCTTTACGAAGTGGGCGATAAGGCTGGGAAGATTCTGGCCTGGCTTAGCAGACGTGAGGTTCAAAATAGGTGGGTAGCAACAGTGATGGACCTCCAAGGGAACACTCAATGCACAGATGAGGGAGTGGCCACGGCTTTTGCCGACTACTACAGAGATCTTTATAGGGCACAGCCACAAAAATCATTGGTTGAGACGCAGGAGTATCTAGAGGTAATCCCCACTCCAACGTTGGAGGAGGCAGACACTCGGGCTTTAGATGAAGACCTGACACTAGCAGAGGTCCAAGAAGCGGTGGCAAAACTGCGCCCCGGAAAGACCCCTGGTACTAATGGGTTGCCCGCGGAATTTTACAGAAGATATGCGACCACTCTCTGTCCCCACCTCCTCCGGCTTTTTCTTGACGCCCGAACGGAAGGGATTCTCCCCCTGGACCTGCGGATGGCCACTATCGTGGTCATACATAAGGAGGGTAAGCCTCGCGATCAGTGTGGGTCTTATAGACCCATCTCTCTACTGAACTCGGAGGTCAAGATTTTGGCTACCCTGCTAGCGACGCGCCTCATGGGTGTGATTGGGAGTCTGATTCATGAAGACCAATCCGGTTTCATGCCAGGTAAATCCACCCGACTGAACCTCAGACACACTCACAATTGGCTTATGGAGGTACGTAACCGTCCGAACCCACGGGTGTTTCTGTCACTGGACGCCGAAAAAGCGTTCAACACCGTTAACTGGCAATTCCTGGATGCCACCTTGGCCAAATTCGGACGAGGGCCGAAATTCCGAGGTTGGGTGGCACTTTTATATAATCGCCCGATGGCTACAGTGCGGATCAATGGTCGATGCTCGACTCCCGTCCCTATCGAGAGAGGGACGAGGCAGGGCTGCCCCCTATCGCCCCTCCTCTTTGCGCTTACTCTGGAGACTCTTGCCGGCGCTATTAGGATACATGCTTCAATCCGGGGCTTCCACATCACACCCGCAGACGCGGAAGAGGAGAAAATCTCCCTTTACGCGGGTGACATCCTGTTATACATTACGTACCCTGAGAGGACGATACCGGTCCTCTTTGATTTGATTACCGAATACGGACAACACTCAGGTTACAAAATCAATTGGAATAAATCCACGATATACAGCCCATCGGACGCCCCCTAGATTGTCCTTTGCCTGTGGAATTGCGAGTGGTGTCGAGAGGCTTTAAGTATCTGGGTATCTTTGTTACGCCTCACGAGAGGTGTGCAGACGTGAGAATCTGAATGTCGTCCTGGGCAACTTTAAGGCCGATATAGAGAGATGGAAGGAATTTCCTCTCATCTTGTTGGGTCGCGCTGCTCTCTTTAAAATGATCACTTTGCCGCAACTCTTATACGCCCTCCAAAATACATACCATCTTCTGCCTAGGGCTATTTTCACTGAAAAGACGGCAAAATTAGATCTCTCGTATGGCAGGATGGACACCCCAGAATCGCGCTACAGACACTGAGGCGCAACCCCTGCAATGGAGGGATCGCACTCCCTGATGTAGAGGCCTACTATTGGGCATCCCACCTGATCTCCATCAATGAATGGGCGCACAAACATAGAGACCACCCCACATACCGTCTTGAAAGGAAGACAATGCAACCTCATACACACCTACATTATCTATATCGGGGAAAGGGCAGCTCAAGACTGCTACCGGCGACTCAAATTACACTATTGGCGTGGAAGAGGGCTAGTAGGACCCTGAATTGGACAAAGCGGTTTACGCGCTCCACACCGCTCTGGGAGGGGGCCTGGCTTAGAGAAATCCACAAACTTACCGGGTTCGAGGCCTGGGACCTCTTGGCATCTCCACGATAGGAGACATAGTTGAAAAAGGGGAACTTAAAACTTGGACTAAATTAAAGCAGGAATATATTATGGCTGATTCTAAATTCCTTAAATATGCACAATTGCGACACGCGTGGCAGGCGGAATGCATCCCCCATGAGCAACTCCCGGAATACGCTCCTCTAGAAGGTAGGCTCCTACAGGAGGAACTTATTGGTAAAGCGGTCTCCTTCACATATAAAACCATCAATAATAATCTTCCCGACGGTTTGCTAGGTCTCCGAGCAAGATGGGAGAGGGTTGTGGGGTCCCTAGAGGATATTGATTGGGAGGCAGCATTGATGCATCCCAGGGAGGTGGCCATTAAGGCTCGGCTTCGACTAATTCAATTCAAAATATTGCATCGAACGTATTATGACAGGGAAAGACTCCATAGGATGGGGAGAGCAGAGTCACCGCTGTGCCTGATGTGCAAGATCCTGAACAGTGATTTCTACCCTACGATCTGGGCTTGCCCTATACTCAGGCCATACTGGACGCAAATGATTGGCTTATTGGGAACGGTCTTGGGGGGGACATTACCAATGGAACCCAAATTTGTGCTCCTGGGGATCCCTAGCGAAGTGGACGTCACTAGGACCCAGTTGATCTTTGCTTTGTTGGGGTTGGTGGTGGCCAAATGGGACATAGCTAGGAACTGGGGAGTGGCTGACAGTCCGTCCATACAGGAATGGACTAAGGGGATGGACATGTACATGACGGCCGAGCAAGTCACATATCGTAGCAGGGGGTGCCTGAAGAAATTTCACAGGATATGGGACCCATGGAGAAAACACTTTGGGCTGGATACAGGGGACGAGACGCAGCAGTTCACTGGTCACACGACGCAGGAGACCTCGACAGAGACCTGAATCTATAATGTCTCATAAGACTATTCCGCCAACTTACCGACAACCATTTCTCGGTCCAAGACACAGTCCCCTCACAACGAGGCAGTTGCTACCGGCATATATTGACATTCAATGGCTCATTGGTCGGGAGGGGGAAATGGGTCCAATGATAATGATTATATTCGCAACGATTGGAGTTCTACTTCTGTTACTGTACCATACAGGACTTCCTTAGTGCTTATTGTTCAGTTGTATAAAATAAAAAAATAAATGTAAAAAAAAAACAAAAAAAAAAAAACGAAATCCAGAGGCCCACCAGCGCACAGCCGGAGAATCAGCGGACGACTAATTAGCTGGGGTGAGCGGCCCACGGAGAGTTTGCTGGCCGTGCCCCGCTCCCCCACATTGGAGCTGTGCTGAGGGCCCTTGAGACTCTATTGGCCTACCCACCACTGGTACAACCGGTTGCAGCTTAGCAGCGGCCGACTGTTGGAGCGATAACCCCCGCACAATGCCCGGGCCGACCTGAACATAAAACGGCGGCCGGGCAGCCCCGACGCAAACAATGGCTGGGAACTCATTAGGTGCCCGGACAGTGGTGGAGCAGGGAGAGCCTGTGTGTGGAGGCAGCGGGATAGTTGCGGGTTGGATCCCGTGTCCTTCCCCTGGTCAATGGACTGCTCATTTACTGGTTAGCCGATTGGAGGTGGGGGAGGCTGGTCGACCAGGCGGCAGTTCAGTATCAGTGAGCACAGACATTGAAGGAACACTCTTGCAGTAAGCCGTGACCTTTGGCGATGACAACTGGCGCGAGCGGCTGACCTGACCCTCAATAGTGGATCACCAGCTGAACGGGAGATCGTCAGGTCAACGCGCTACTGGGCTGGAAGCTCTTACTGAGGAGACGTTGCAGGCCCAGTCAACATAGCGCGAAGGAACACACCCTAGGCCGCCACCACTGAGAGGTTGGGAGCCACAATTTTGAAGAGTGCACATGAAAGAAGGGCAACAGAAACGGGTCCCATCCCTTCTTGCTCCTGGCTATTAAAGGCCCTGTACAGGGCAAAACGAGACTGGTGGCCGAAGGGAGTTTACCCAGCATTGATCACTAGCGCCACACGGAGCGAGGGGTTCTGCCCGACTGCTAGCAGCGAGGACAGAAGCACGTGACCAGGAATGAGAAAGGATGCCAAACCCAGTTACAATGACTTCAACCAGGCCCAAAAAGGACACCACCATTAAAGACCTCCTCGCCAAGGGTTCCACCAAGCGGACGGGGCCGGCCCCGGACTCGGCCTCTCCGAGTCATGCCACCTCAAGTCCTCCAGAGAGACAGGATGCGAACGAGGAGGCTCCAATCACACGTGGATTTATGGAAGCACTCTTCAGGGAATGCTGATCTCCATAAATGTTGAACATTATAGAGATGGTGATGCTGGTGCCTCGGCGGGACCTGCTGAGCTGGCGTCGGGGAGCATATCGCCGAGTCCGCCTCCAACTAGCTGATAATCCGTTGGCAGTGGCAGAAGCTACTGTACTTCCTACACTCCTTTGAGCACTGTCACGAGTGACCGACGACATGGACCCCGACTACGTAATCACTAGTTTCGCACCATTTGGTGCTCTTGTTTCTCGTGTTTTAAAGTTTATGCAGTTGTTATACATCACCATGCTCTATATTATGCCACACTGTCACACCTCAACACGCCTGGGGGGGGAGGGGAGACTGACTGTTACGACCGGAACCCATGTAGCTGCCAGTAATTACACCGCTACATGGTGTGGATCATTAGCTTGAATGTGAGGGGCCTGAACTCACCAACTAAGAGAGTAGAATTACTGGCACAACTTAAGATCCGTCACTGTGATATAGGTCTCCTACAGGAGACTCACCTCTTGAAAAAAAGACTAGGGTTGAATGGGATCTAAATGGTTTGACCGTCAGTTCTGGTCTGCAGGGCCGGGGAAGAAGGCGGGTGTTGCCATTCTTGTTGCCACCTATTTCCAGTGACAAGTCCTCCAAACACACTCCGAAGTCACAGGCCGCATGCTATTGGTGCACATATCTCTCTATAACTACACTTTTACGTAGCATGCATTTACGCACCCTATGACCACCAGGAGCCCTTTATACGTCAAGCAATCGGTACCATCCTCACTACGCCCGATGTAAAAATAGTGATAGGAGCAGACTTTAATTTGGTGCCTGATACCTCCATGGATCAGTCACCTCAACGGGCAGGGCCCACCTGGACATTCACCCCACAGAGAACCCGCTGGCTGACAGATGCAGGGCTGGTTGACGTCTGGAGGACATTACACCCTTCCACACAGTCTTACTCCTTTTTCTCGGCTGCACATCAGTCCTATGCCAGAATCGATTACTTTTTAATTTTGACATCTCTACTCCGGATAGTGACAAGCAGACATCGAGGTAGCCTCCATTTCGGACCATGCCCCCATTCAGCTTATACTGCGTCTCTCAGCCTGTAACCAGGGATCCAAAATGTGGCACCTCAACCCTAAAATGCTATCCTGCGACCCCGCAGTTAAAGAGGTGGAAAGTACCATCTTAGATTACCTTGCAATCAATGACACCCCACACACAGCAATAGCGACAATATGGGACACTCTCAAAGCAGTGGTGAGGGGAACATATATTGCCATAGCAGCTCGGCTCAACGGGGAGCGCAAGACAAAACGTGCAGGATTAGAGACACAGGTGAGAGAGTTGGAGGAGGCACACATACAGACAGGTTCACAAAGCACAACGACAATTGACCATCACACAGAAGCAGCTCAAGGCCCTTGACATGGACGCAGCAGAACATGCCCTACTCCGCACGAGACAGAAATACTATGCAGGGGGAAACAAGGCTGCAAAATTATTGGCCCACAGATTGCGCGCTCAGATGCACTCCTGCCGCATAAATGGCTTGATAGACCAAGATCAGAAACTTAAAACACAAGATGTGGACATTGCAGCTGAATTTGCCCAATTCTACGCTCAGCTGTATGGGGTGGATAAGCTATCTACTAGGAACTGCTCCACCTACATAGAACAGACTCCACTAATGAAACTACCGGAGCATACTGCAGCACCACTAGAGGCCGACATAACAGAGAAGGAGGTTCTGGAAGCGATAGGGAGGCTTAAGTTGGAGAAGGTCCCCGGTCAGGATGGGTACATAGCCGCCTTTTATAAACTATACGCGGTGCTGCTGTCCCCTGTGCTGGCCCGGTTGTACAACTCTTTTAGCTCCTCGGGAGCGCTTACAGAGTCCATGCGTACCACAATCATAACAGTCCTGCCGAAGCCAGGGAAGGATCCTGTTGGGTTGTACATGTATTGTGCATTATTATTTATTACTTGGCTCTCTGTGCCTCTCGTGGCCTTAGGGAACTTTTACCACCGTAGAGTTCCAGAACGGGAGGTGCAGCAGAGAAACGGTTGTTCCTATGCTGGATGGTCCTGCTGTTCGTTGCTCCTGTCTTGCTGGCAATAAAGTGATTGAGAAACTTACCTTCCGTCTTCTTTTCACTGGCAATGAGTTCCTGTTGCCTCCAAGACATCCACGCGTGCGGATCCTGCAGCTTCTCCGCTTTCGCCTTCCTGCCTCCAGCCGACTACCCGGAGCAGCGAACCTGATTGAAGTCGTCGAGGCTACCTGTCCATGGAGGTCGTTTTGCCGCACTGCTGAATACGCCGGAGAGGAAAACCACGTTTCTGACAGAGGTTGTGGTGAGACTTTGTTCATTTTAAACATTTTCAAAGCTGCCTCGCGGTTGGATTTTCCTCGTGCCGCAAGCCCGTGCGCGCCACAGAATGTTGATTTCAGCCTCTCGCCCCTGTTTATGACGTACTACGCGTCACACGTATCCTCGTGAGGATTTGCCTGTTTGCCTGGCTCCGCTTTACGCAGCGTCCCAACGTTGCGTGCCGCCATTTTGCTTCAATTTCTTCGCGTTGCATTACCATAGCAACGCCAGTGTCATCTTCAACGCCTTCAACGCTGATGCGCACAGCTGTTTAGCATTTTGTTCTCCATGCGCACAGCTCGTAAAAAAATCGCTGATGCGCACAGCCTATTTTATAAGTGTTCACCGCGTGTTCTTTATTTCTTCGCTGACATGCACAGCTCATTAATTCAAGACCCTTCTTAATGCGCTTCAACACACCAGTTTTAGATCTTTACGTTATCTCCTTTCATCGTGTGCATTTCCACACACATCGTTACTGCAACACTGTATTTCTATCTTCACTTATTTGACTTTGACATTTTTACTGTGCCATTAACTTTTAACGTCTCTTATTATACATAGTGTACGAATTTCACGGTGACACACACACCTTTTCTACGTTTCCATTGTGTGTCACTTACTTCTATACCATAATTTTGTTGCAAATACAACGGTGACACACACACCTCTTCTACAGTGTGTCGTCTCCTTAACTTCGGCGACACACCCACCGTGTGTGTTTTTATTAGAAGAATACAGGGACATACACCATTTCTTCCTTTGCCTTGTACTGGATCATTTTTCTCAGTCATGCAACAATCTTTGTTACCTCCTCCTGCGTTTTCACCCAATCCTGCCTCTCCAGAATCCGATAGGGAGAAATGTAAAGAAAGATTTGAGGTATACCTAGATGCCCTCGATGGTGACTCCTTTATGCACGAAAAGAAATTCGCAATTTTAAGACATTGTCTAGGTACGGAAGGTCGCAGTATCCTTAAACACATTCCAAAAGTTTTAGTTTTGTTCATTGAAGGTGAAGGTGATGGTGTTGAAGATGAATATGCCACAGCTATTAAATCTCTTGACACCAGATTCAAAGCATGTAAGAATGTCACATTAGAGAGGCATAGATTCTACAAAAGAGCGCAACTTTCTGGAGAGTCTGCATCCAGCTATGTTGGCGCTTTACGAATCCTAGCAGTTTCATGCGATTATAAAGCATTTGAGGAAGAAATGATTAGGGATCAGCTTGTAGAGAAAACAAATAACAAAAAGTACAAGAGGCTCTTTTGTCCAAACCTGAATTGACTCTACAAAAAGCTTTGGAAATAGCCACAAGGATTGGGAGCACTACTTCTTATCTGGAACAGATGTCGATTTCCAGCACTAGTTCTCCAACACAAAATGTCCTGGCCGTTAAAAGTAAATACAAGAAATCAAAAGAAAAACCACGCCAAGAAAAATCTGGAGGATATGTGAGAACTGACACCAGACCCACCAATAAACGTTGGGAATGTTACCGTTGCGGTAGCACTTCTCACCTTGGGAATGCCAGATTCTGCCCTGCTTTGAACAAAACCTGTGCAAAATGTTTTAGGAAAGGACACTTCGCCAAAGTTTGTAGACCATCTGTAAATCCAGAGTCATCTTCCAAAAAAATCCTCAACGTTGAACAGCTCACGGGAGAGTCGTCTTCAAGTGAAGAGGATCAAATTTGCTTAATATCAGAGTCCCAAGTGCACTGATGTTGTCTCTGCTATTTCGCAAGGAATAAGACGACCTTTATGTTCCCCAACTGTCAACGGAAAGGATGTCAAGATGTTAGCTGACTCTGGATCCCCATTCACACTTATAAGTGACAAAATATGGGAAGAATTGTTTCAGTCCCAAGGGTTGGTTTTAAAGCATTCATCAGTTCGTCCTATTGGTTATGGTGGTAAAACCATCGAAGTGCTCGGTGAATTTCATGCCAATTTGTGTTTCAAAGGTAGCAATGCTCAAGGTGTTATTTATGTAGCTAAAGACGATACCCGTCTGCTAGGGTGGCATGACCAGGGTAACCGAGGGATTGTTTTGGACCCCAATGATCCTCATCAAGTTATATTGAAGAAGGATTTAGTTTGTGTACAATCTGTCAAGGAAGAAACATGGGAGTCTGCGTATCCTGAAATTTTTAATGACAAGTTAGGTCTATTTAAAGGATTCAAACATAAAATTAAATTGCTTGATTGTGCCAAGTCGGTAGTACCCAAAGTTCGCAAGGTACCCCTAGCCTTGCGTGATGCACTTAAAAAAGAGTTAGACAAACTATGTTCTAGCGATGTCATAGAACCCATTGAATCTTCTGATTGGGTTTCCCCCATTGTTTTAGCACGTAAGGCCAATGGGGTGTTGCGCATGTGTTTTGATCTTTGCGATTTGAATCTTCACATCTGGGTTGATCAACACCCTTTGCCCAACATCACTGAGATGACCACTACTCTTAAGGATGGTAAATGGTTTAGCCTACTTGACATGACATCAGCTTATCATCAAATTGATTTACACCCCGACTCCAGCCACTACACTGCGTTCATCACCCCGGAAGGCCTGTTCCAATACAAACGCATGCCTTTCGGACATGCCTCCGCATCCGCAGTCTTTCAAAGGATTGTAGAGAGCATGTTCAAGGGCATCCCCGGGGTGATGGCGTTTCAAGATGACGTGTTAGTCTATGGCTCCAATCAAAATCAGCACAATGAAAGATTGCATACTGTCTTTTCCATCTTACAGGAAAAAGGTGTCACTCTCAGCCTTGAAAAGTGTAAATTAAATGTAACCTCTGTGGATTATTTAGGATACAGAATATCTGCTAAGGGTGTCGAGCCTAAAGCCAGTCTAGTTAAAGCTATTGAGGATTTTTGTGCAACGGACGATAAAGATCAATCGAGATCTTTCATGGGACTCATCGAGTTCTATGCAAGATTTGTACCTAATTGTTCTGCCAAAACTTTTCATATGAGAAATCTCCTTAAAAAGAATGTCATTTTCAAATGGAGTGCTGATTGTGCTGAGGAATTCCAATTAATCAAAAAAGAAATTGCACACGCCATTCCTCTCAAGCCTTTCGACATCAATGACCACACTATAATCATGACCGATGCCAGTCAGAAAGGCCTTGGCGCTGTACTTATGCAACATAGGAATGGCAGGGATGAGGTAGTAGCTTTTGCTTCCAGAGGTCTCAAAGGTGCTGAGGCTACGTACTCCGTTGTAGAGCGCGAGGCGTTGGCTTGCTGGTGGGGCCTTGTCCATTTTAAACAATATCTATGGGGCTCCAAGTTTACTGTAAGAGTGGACCACAAACCCTTGGTCCAGCTTTTTACTACCAAGGGGGGAGATAAAGCCACTCCTCGGATTGACAAATGGCAATATAGGCTTTTAACATAACTTCAATGTTGAGTATGTCCCGGGGATACAAAATATTTTGGCAGATTGTTTGTCCAGGTTGCCCAGTAGTACGCATGAGGTGGGCGATTATAACGATAAGAATTTTGAGTCTGACATTTTTTGTTATGCTGTGTCTCACTCTAATGGAGCCATTTTAGAGCATGAATGGAGGGACGCGTATGACACTGATTTAGACATTAAAAAACGTATGGATATGGTTCACCCAGGTTGGACAGGAGAATGTTCTCAAGATGATTTCATCAGTAAATTCAAGCACGTTTTTGATGAACTCTCTGTTGTCAATGGTCTCCTGTATCGTTCTTCTTTACTTGTGGTTCCTATGAGTATGAGAGACAAAGTGCTTACCCTTGTTCATGAAGGCCACATTGGCATGCGTGCCATGAAAAGAAGGGTTAGAGAACACTTTTGGTGGCCTGGTCTAGACAAACAAGTAAAGCATTTTGTGAGAGACTGTTTATACTGTGCTGTAAGTGACAAGTCCCAGGTGACAGTTCCTAGTCCTGTTCAAGCTGTAAGCGTTCCTTCCAAGGCTTGGTCCAAGCTGGCCATTGACATTATTGGCTCTTTAACTTTGTCTGACAGCGGCGTTTCCGAATATGGTATAGTTCTAATGGATTACCATAGTCGCTGGCCAGAGTTGAAGTTTGTAAAAGTTCCCACCACTGCTTGTGTGATAGAATTCCTTGAATTTTTATTTGCGAGGAAGGTGTTCCTGATGAGATAGTTTCGGACAACGGCTGTCAATTCACTTCTTCAGAATTTGAGAAGTTTTTAAACTTCATGGGTATTAAACACACCAAAACCTCACTTTATCACCCTAGGAGTAATGGTCTCGTTGAGAGATTCAACAGGGTGATCAAAGACAACATACAATTATCTAAAGCCAGTAATTTAAATTGCAAAAATGAACTTAATAATTTGTTGTGGGCTATACGCACCACCCCTAATTTTGATACGGAGGTTTCCCCGTTCATCTTACTAAGGAGCCGTCTTCCATCTTCAAAATTGTTAAGGAAGTGGATGGGTGTTTTCGAATTACCAGCAGCTAAGATAAAAGAAGTAAGCAGGAAAAGAATAGAAGCCCAAAACAAGTACATTCAACGTGGTTCTAGGGAGCCGGTTGTAAAAGTTGGGGATCAAGTCAGGGTCAAATGTTCCCGGATTTTGCCTAAAGGCGAATCCAAGTTCTCTGATCTCAAGTCTGTTGTGAGAGTTAACAAGAGTGCGGTACAATTGGAGGACGGAAGATGGTGGAACAAAAACAAGATTTCTGTTCCCAAGTCATCTCATGCTTTGACTCCTAATCGCTCTACGCCTCGTTCTAATCAAGGTGGAATGTGTCATGATTATAATACCTGTGTTCCTTCCTCCAGGGCAACGAGAGTACCCAACACATTTCATGACTATGTTATGCACTAGCATGCTCTGCACTCTGTTTATTCTTGCCATGTTGTTTCTTTATTATGAACCTTTGTATTATGTTTGTTTTTGTGTTTCCATTTTTTTTTTTTCCCATTTGTATAGGGGGAAGATGTGTTGGGTTGTACATGTATTGTGCATTATTATTATTTATTACTTGGCTCTCTGTGCCTCTCGTGGCCTTAGGGAACTTTTACCACCGTAGAGTTCCAGAACGGGAGGTGCAGCAGAGAAACGGTTGTTCCTGTGCTGGATGGTCCAGCTGTTCATTGCTCCTGTCTTGCTGGCAATAAAGTGATTGAGAAACTTACCTTCCATCTTCTTTTCAGATCCCCAGCTCTGTATGTCCTACCGTCGCAGATCACTACTCAATGTAGACGCTAAGACTTTTACAGGGATATTTGGCACATAGATTAGGGCAATATATGCCTGGATTGGTCGATTGAGGCCAAGCAGGGTTTATATCCGGCCGCACCTGTGGAGACAACACCAAGCGCCTTTTCCACCTGTTAGATAAGACTCAGTGGTCCCATACACTGACACTATTCCTGTCCATAGATGCCGAAAAGGCTTTCGACCGGGTGCACTGGCCGTTCTTGAGCATAGTTCTGGAAGCTTTTGGTGTGGGCTCTCGTTTCCGGCAGTGGTTCTGGGCTAGTTATGCTAAATCGCTAGCGCTGGTCCGAGTTAATAATTCCCTATCCCCCGCCTTCCCTATTTCTAGAGGAACACGGAAGGGATGTCCACTCTCCCCACTCCTGTTCGCGTTATATATGGAGCCAGTAGCGGACCACATTCGAAGGCATCCGCTCATTGAAGGAGTCTGGAGGGGTGGCAAATCCCACAAGATAGCCTTATAAGCAGACAACATATTGGTTGCTATCACCAAGCCTCGACAGTCACTGCCTCCACTGCTGGAGGAACTCACAACATTTGGTGAAGTCTCTGACTTCAAAGTAAATAACGCCAAATCCCAAGCACTCAATATCACCATTCCACAAGATGAACAAACACACCTCGCAACAGAATTTCCTTTCACGTGGGCCACACAGGGAATCCCATATTTGGGCATACACATACTACCTAACATTGACAAAATCGATGTCGCACAATTACTCAGAACTATTGAATACAGTGCGATCCCTCATTCAGTCCTGGCACGGGGCCCCATCTCTTGGTTGGGATGAATAGCAGCAGTGAAGAAGTCTCTCCTGCCCAAAATCCTATACCTCATGCAGGGGATGCCACTACAACCGCCCATCTCTATGATCAAAAAGCTACAGTCCACTATAGAGTCCTTCATCAGGAGCGGTAAGCGTGCCAGAATGGCCAAAGATCGGGCATACCTCCCGGTGGCCAAGGGAGGGCTGGGCATACCACACTTAGCACGTTATTACCAGAACGCCCAATTGCGTTTCATGGTGGAATGGCAAAGCCCACTTACAGAGAAGCACTGGCGTTTCCTAGACCAAGCAGCAGCCGGAATACATATATGGAAAATACTGGGGCTCCCACGTCGAAATCGTCCGCCGGGAGTATATATCTCCCCGGTGGTTAGAGCCACAATAGGAGTTTGGGATATGACTTGCTCTCTCAAACAACTCTCTTCCCTGATTTCTCCCCTTACCCCAATCATGGGGAATCCAGACTTTCCACAGGCACTGCATGAACGTACATATTCACAATGGCAAGAAGCCAATTGCAAACGCATTGGTGACCTGTTTGATGAACAGGGCATGTGGACTTTCCGAGGATGAAACACACTTTGGGCTCCCGACTCTGAGCATTGGCTCTACATTGCAGTACTACACTGGGAAACACTTCCGTTGGTATGGTCCCACGCAAGTAGGCCGCTAACCCCATTCGAACGCTGGCTCCTGTCCAGACGAGACGACCGTCGCTTGCTGTCAGACATATACACATTTTCAAACACCTTAGAGAATCCCCCAAGCTCACCCGCCAGGAAAAGATGGTAGATAGAATGTAAGCGCAGATTCACAGACAAGGAGTGGACAGACATTATACATTGCGCCAGCGCATCAGCTACTAGCGCTTCTGGTAAGGAAACACTGCTTAAAACAGTTCACTATTGGTATTACACAGCAGCTCGCCTAGCCCAATGGCAAAGAAGGAGGGATGGCAAATGCTGGCGGCCATTGTAATCACTCAGGTACACTCTCTTACCTGTTATGGCACTGTCCTAAGCTCCATCGTTATTGGATGTACTGGTGGATGTTGACCAGATGTTCGCCACCGAACTACCCCGCTTCCCCAGTTATATACTACTGGGGTTGCCCAATATCCAAACATATCCACTGCGCTCTTCTAGGGGAAAGACCATCACCCTGGCACTATGCACAGTGAAACAGGTTTTGCTATCAAAATGGGGAACAGACACAATCCCAACACACACAGACTGGTTTCATAAATTATGGAATTTATTGGGCATGGAAAAGCTTACAGCAGTTATATACCACACCATACCCAAACTTTAGAAAATGTGGGGGATGTGCATAAAACATTTATCCACCACATTCCGTGAACTCTCTTGCCCAATATACCCCCGTGTCCTCCCCTGTGTCCTGCGCATCACATCCAACACCCAGGCTGATGATCAGGGTGCTAATAAGAGAGAGTGAAGACAGAATCCAACGATATTATTATGTACGAGCATGGACTGTTTCGTTTCCTCCCCCTATGTTTGATCCTGTCCTATGCACCCCCCCTTGTTTCTTTTATATCCTTACTGTCTCTTCACCGGCTGCTGGATGTAGGCGAAGGATGTTGTTAAGAAAAATGATACAGCCCTAAAGCATTATTTACCAGGGCTGGCATGTTAAGGGATACCTTTAAACTAAATTGAAAACCAGCTTATAAACTACCATCACAACTTAAACTAGCTACCACCTCACAGGTTCCTGAACAAATGTTGTCAGAAATATATGTGTTAAGCAAGACAGAGCAAGTAATACAAGCTTCACATTACAGGAAGCACCAATATGTAGAAGGTAGCAAGATTTGTTGACTACTGGCCTGGCAGACTAAAAGGAAAAATGTGGCAGAAGGGATATTTCGTACAGAACAGTGGTTCTTATCCTATTGACGTCTGTGGACCCCTGCAAAATCATTACTGAAACCCCAGTATCCCTACTGATTCATTATTGGAATATATTTTGAAAATTTATATACACTTTATTAATTTGTTAATATGATTAAATTTTCTAAGCAGTCACAAACACCCCCCCGAGTAGGCTTCACGGAGCCACCAGGAATCCCTGGACCACAGGTTAAGAACCACTGGTATAGAAGATCTTAAAGATAATAATGTGTATGGCTGGGAAGATATGAACTCAGTGTTTCGCCTATACTACACAGTACTATACTCAAAGATATCGTACCCGCCTCATGAATCAATCAAAGCTTACTACTATAACCACTCAACACCCATAATTCATGAAGAGCATGAGTCTTTATTGTATTCACCAGTACATAAATAAGAAATAGAATGAGTTATAAATATCCGCATTAAAGACAAGAAGATGTATTCCTTACACTCAAACTTTATAACTGAGAGAAGGCTCAATATGACTAACTACTGCTTTATTCCTCTTTTTCTTTTAATTGATGAATTCTTTGTACTTATTGTGACGTTTTACTCTTTTTATATTGTATAATAATAGTGCTAATAGATGATTTCTTTATCGCTAATGTTTTTACTGTTGCATACTTTTATGCCATTATTTTATTGGCGAAATAAAGTTATTATGATGGTGATGAGTTATAAAGGAGCAGCCGGTTGGAAAGGCCCTTGGACAAGACAAGTTTGGTAACAAAACAGCGAGCTACTAATACCTCATTTGTTAACACTCTTATCACATTTGGGACCAAGGATTTGGCAAACAAATGTTTTAAAAGCCTAATTTGTGTATATACTTTAAAAAAACAAATAAATCCTTTGAAGTGTAGCTCACACCATTCCATCACACTCCTAAATTCAGATTATAATATTTTTTAAATAAAAATACCACAGCTTCCCGTGGTAATTGGGAGCACAGCTGACCAGGGTCAAACTGGTATTATACCTGGGCCACAGCATTTTTTTTTTCCCAACCAATGCAATTTCCTATCTGGAAGAGTTAAAAACAAATTAAAAACTTTGATTATATTAGACACAGAGACCGTTTTCACCCAGGTGATTCGAGAATACTGGTGAAACTCTTTAGAAAGGATGGGTATGCCTTTACAATTCATCAGGACAACTGTCAGACTGTATGAAGATGCTTAGGCACAACCAACTGTTATGGACAATATAGGTGGAAAGATTTTAATTAGTAGGGGCATAGCTATCCCCATCCCTCTTATTTTATAGAGCCACTTGCAATCAAATTAAGCAGGCACACAGCTGTTTACCAGGGAATGGGAAGGTCAAATCCACTTCGCCCATAACCATTATGGGAATGCCCTAAATAAACTTATTTTTCAAAAGATTTGGAGGTTATGTACCCCCGATCGGAATCTACCGGTCTCCCGCTAGAAACCTTTAGTTCCTCCTCATATAGCTCTTCAATTGATTTTATAATAGCCTCAGCTAGATTGGGAGAAACTCTTAACAATAGGAAAGTTGAAATTTTGGGTTTTAGCGACCATGCGGCTGTAACCTGGCACATGAATTGGTCAGGTAATCATGGCTCTAATTTTTCACACATAAAACCCTCCATAGCAAGAAAGAATGGGATAACACTCAAGTGAGATGGCATTGATAAGACTGTCCTCATTCCCCAGGTAGTTACAAGCAGAAAAAATGAAATAGCAATATGTCTAGATCCAAATCAGGACCCACAGTCTACCATTGAGGCCTTTGAAGCCATTCTGCTTGAGGTGAAAAAGAATCTCTCAAAGAGTGGTGGGTAACATAAACCCAAGGGACTGAAATGGTTTGATCACAACTGCACTAAAACACTTTTCCATCTACATCGATCTCTCAAGTCTGTACCAAAAATCCTCACTTGTGAAACAGGCCCGTCTAAATTATTCTGTGGCCAGGAAGAATAGATTAAAGATATTGAAAGAAGAAGCCTGGGATAAATTACTCAGAGCATCAATTACAAACAATGTAAGGGATTTCTGGTCAACGATTAATGCCCCATTTTTAAAATTGAACTCCGCTCCTAATTTGGACACGCATGTGGATGAGGACTCCTGGGTGGAGCATTTTAGAAAATTTGTAATATCTTGCGAGAGGGTCCTGGGACTACGGAGGAACAGCCTGTTGCATCTTCTAGTACCGCCCTTATTTTTAACAATGCTGAGATAGGAATAGCTCTGGCACAATGCACCAGTAATAAGGCACCTGGTATAGACGGTACACCAATAGATTTTTGTACAGACTGCCCTAACCTCTGGGGACCCTTGCTTACTAACACATTTAATGCCATAACAAAAGTGGGACCTCCTGCTTCTTGGCATAAAGCAGTTTTAGTACCAATTTATAAAAAAGGGGATAAACAAGACCCCAGAAAAAATAGACCAATTTCCCTCCTCGACAGCACGGCAAAACCTATGGGCAGAGTGCTATTAAATAGATTGGAGGCATGGGCACTGACAAACAACGTCCTGATCCCGGCACAATATGGCTTTAGAAAAGGTAGAGGTACTCAAGATCAATGCCTGAACCTGAGTCTGCTTATAGCGAAGTACACCCACGCTAAGCAAGGTAATTTATATCTGGCCTTCATGGATCTTAGCACAACTTTTGACTGCGTATCCCATTCCCATCTATGGAGGATCATGAGGGAAATGGGGGTAGACCAGGAATTAATTACCTTTATAAGACAACTGTACTCGAAAGCTGAAGCATGTGTAAGGTACGGTCTACAGGGTGAGTGCACTAGATGGTTTTCAGTTACTAGAGGAGTTCGTCAAGGGTGCGCCCTCGCCCCTGGTCTATTCTCGCTATATAGAAATGGGGTGGAGTCCAAATTGCTAGAATCGGCCATAGACGTTCCTAGAATAAACAAGATGTGCATCCCAATTTTATTATATGCAGACGATGCAGTTTTAATTGCGCGAACGGGAAGGTCACTCCAGAAATTGTTCAATACCTATGTAGATTTTATGAAAAGTCTGGATCTTCGTACAAATGAATCTAAGTCATTTGTTTTAATTGAAGGTCAAAAGCTGAAAAATCCCCAGTACTTTTTTACTTCAGCAGACAGAGTTATTTTCATATCTAGGGGTAACTTTTGACTATAGGGCATCCAGGAGGAATATGGTAGAGAATCGTGGGACCATGCTTGAAAAGAGTACAAACGCCATTCGCTCATTTTAAAAAAAGTTGGGAACAAGAAACCCAGATATTTTAAGAAACCTTTATGGGGCAAAATCTAGTGCAGTAGCTGCGTATGGTGCTGGACTGTGGGGCCATGTTAATGTAAAGGGGATACAAACAGAGGATTGCTTTTGGAAATCAATGATAAGCCTCCCTACTAGTTGTTCTAACTTCAAATTACATCAAGAGTTAAGTATCCCCTATATAACTGATTTGATAAACGTAGCACCCATTCTCCTATGGCACTCAATATGGCCCAGAGATACTGTGTCCCTTACCCAACAAATAATACTGGATTGCTTATCCCTAGAACATAAAGAGGATATTCAATGGTTAATGTATGTGGAAAAACACTCTCCATACCCTAGATCTAGAGAGTTTATTTGAAATCCCAGGAAAATGTGCATCAATCTCGAAAAAAGCTTTAAAAACCTGTTTTATAACAATTGCTAATGATGCGAGAATAAACGTATACCGTAATAAACCGATTGTCAGGGAATACATTGAAGGCCCACTGCAGGTTGAGGGGATATCCTCCTATTTGGAGTTTGTAACAATCCCTCAGCATAGATTTATTCTGTTACGGTTTCACCTTAACTGCATTTCCTGTATGTTGGGCCACCCTGCTGGTATTTATTCTACTAATGATCTCCCTTGTTGCCCATGTGATGATATTTCCAGTCAAACTGATTTGCACATCTTCTTTTTCTGTCAATTTTTTGTAATCATCGGAAAAGGTTTTTAATTCCACTTTTGTGTAAGAATAATTTTAGACAATGTCGCCCGGCCCTATTTTCTTTACGTAAACTGCCTGACCCCCTAACCTGTTACAGTGTTGCTTCCTTTTAATGTACGTCTTTGAAAACCAGGTAATCGCTTACCTGCTGATATGAATGAAATGCTCTCTTTTAAAGTCGTTATCTGTGATGTATATTTGAACTTTTATGATTTATTTTGTATTAATCGAATAAAGTAATTCTGACTGACTGGGAAAGTCAAATTATATGCAGATGATGTTTTGCTGTACTCGATTCCTGGTGAATCTAGTCTTGAGCTTATAAACCAGTTCATTGCACTATCTGATATATGATTAATCACACGACAAACAGAAGCTATACTATTTGGAGTTCAGCGTTAGACATTTTCCCAGATTGCGAGATGTATGATTAACTCAATCTCAATCAGGTACTGGGGTGTATGGGTAGATTCATGCACAGATAAACTGTACAAACCGAATTAAGCCCCACTTCTTACACACATAAAAAAATCAACTTGAAGAATAGGATAAACTAATCTTCAAATATATCGGAAGAAGTCATCTTATTAAAATGATGATTTTATCACAGGGCTAAGGCAATTTCTAAGCCATCATCTGGCCTATTTGAGCTAATGGAAAAAACAGACTAAGGTGAATATTCTTTGTGGTCTCTGCGGGAGACGTGTGGGCCGTCCCTGAATACTGAAAAGTATTATGTAGCCATAACTATACAGAATGGTCCGCAACTATGGATAACAGCATAGTGCAAGAAAGGGTGGGCTTTAAGCATGCTCATTGATCTGTAAGGTTAAGCATGCTCAATGATCTGTGTTCAAGTATGATCCCGCAAGATTTTTTTGTTTTAAAAAAATACGATTTACAGTGCTTGTGCATATGATAAAGATTTTTGCTTAACAGTTAATGGTACCTTATCGCTAATCTGTTTCCAAAGGCTAGTTTAGAGAAGAGGTCTTCAAACTATGGGACGCGCCCCGCTATGGATCTGTGGATGTATTCCAGGGGGGCACAAAGGGGCCTGTTATTACATGTAAGTCAAGATGCCTGGAAGCCGGACTGGCGTGGTTCCAGGCTGCCTTAATTTAAATGTAGCACTTGAAGTGCATAAGAAAAAGTGTATAAACTAGAATACTGAACGCCATGGGTCAGTGGGTTCTTTTCACATTCAAGTAACTGCATGTAAAATAATATGCACACACATCAAATGAAAAATAAATGCAAATTGAACTAATCCCTTATGAAACCTCAACTGGCTAAAGCAATCATTGCAGAGGTCTTGTGTGTCTGAACAGAGTTACAGAACTAAATCCTGGTTCGTGTAGTGAGGAATAGTGACTAGTTAATTTATAGTGCTACGAGGTCCCAGCATGTGACAGTAAGCAATGTGAATATGTCATTATTTTAAAATTGTCTTACACAGTATAAAATTGGCTGCTGCAACATGATGCAGTGTTTAAAGGTAAAACAAGTGCCTTAAAACTATACATCTTAGTAATAAGTAATCAGACTGTATCTAGTGCAAATATTTCATGTGTTCATTAAAAGGACATACTGCGGAACTCTGCTATCACCCTTACATTACCTCTCAAAAGAATAAATATTTGTCACCATGAAAATTGAAGTGGCTCAATACTGCCATAAGTAGGGCCTCTGAGGAGGAGGGGAGAGCAGTGAGCGGGGCTGGTGGGGAGGGGGGGGGGGGGGGTTAAAAAGCAGGATAGGAGGTATGGAGCGTGCGGGAGGCAGAGGGAGGGTAAAAACAGGAAAAGGCCCAGAGAGTGGGGGAGCAAGGAGTGAGACAAAGGAAGAGTAAAAAAGACTAGCAAAAAAGAAAGGTGTCAAGAATCTAATAGGGCACAAAAAGTGGAATTGAGAGAGAGGAACAGCACACAGAAGCCAGAGAGGGAGATAGGAAACAAGCACAAAGGGGAGTGAATGAGAGAACCATGGTAAGTATGCGAGAGCGTGAGAGGAGACAAGCACAAAAAGAGAGAGCGCAAATGGAAACAATACAAGTAAGCGAGTGAGGAAAAACAGGCATTAGTGCAGGAGAACTAGATGTGATTTTTTTTAAAAAAAAATTTAAACACAAAGCAGCTGAAAGCTTGCTTTAGGCATGATGTATATAAGTGATGGCTCCATGGAGTGGGTAGAGTAGACAGCCTGCTTCACAGACCTGTAGATATCATTGGTTTTGCAGCTGTAGAATTAAGGCTGTTTTACTAAGCTTCCTTGTATTAGGGGCCCATGGCATATTAGATGGGCCAGTGTTGCTTTGGACCGCGGAACAGCGGCCTAAGGGAGAAGAAAATTGAGGGGCAGAGGGCAACCTTGTTGCAAAACATGGGCAAAGGTAAAGGGGACAATATGCAGGAGCTAATTTTTTGGGAAAGGGACGGAGAGCCTATTTCAATATTAAAGTGATGGACAGCCATGGTGGGGGAGGGGTGAAAGAAGAGGACATAGCCTGCTTCTCAGGGGTGCAGTAGATGCAATTGAATTGGTGCCCAGAAGTGCAAAGGACTCACAGCACACCTCCTACTCTCTGGATTCCCCTCCGTCCTCAATATTATCTGATTGGAACACATCGGTTGCTTCCCCCCCATGGGGACTCTACCCCCTACCTCAGCACACCAAGACCAAGGTGCTACTCCATTCCCCCACTGGAACTGGCCTCCAGTATTCACGCATCACTCATTAATTCGTAACCTGGTCTCGAAGATGACCTGAACTGAATACAGATCAAAACGCCACCGACCTCTCAGCGCATTATTGGGAACCACTTTCATGGTTCATCAAAATTACCTATCTTCTCTAATTCTTTGCGAATTAATTGGAACCACAAAAAAGTTCTTTGTATATATTGACATTTCTGTTCCCTTTGCGCCGTTTTCACTTGTGCCGTTCACCTTGTTTTTCACAAGCACAAATGTGCACAAGTTTGTACAGGTTACATGTACATTCAATGTAATAGAGCGCCATCATTGTTTCCTCTCTACTTTGTTTAAACACAGACCGCTCTTTGCATATGTTGCTACAACAATTAATGCCTCCCTGTCTCCTTTTTGCAATTAACGTGCATACCTTCCAAAACTGTCTTTAAATACTACCTGATGAGACACTGTTGTTTGCTATACATACTAATCACCCTGGTCTCAACTGAGTTTACGGGTATCCTCCGGTGGTCTGGTTTCTTCACCGATTAGTATATGGCGCTCCCAAAATGAAAGGGACCGAGAGTACACATTCTACTCTTATGTACACAGGTCCTTCTCCAGGATAGACTACTTTCTAGTTGAGAGTAACTTGGCTCATCAAATCATTGACTCCGACATGGGCACCACAGTCCTATCGGACCACTGAGTGGTCACGATGCACTTGGATTTGATGCCTTCCCACGACCGACCGGCTCAACACCGATGGGCAATTAACAAAATTGCATTTTGTGACCTGGCCCTGTATGAATCGATCCGAGAGACCTTACAGAATTACTTTATCTATCAATAAATCTGTCATCGTATGTATAGTGCAGCACTGTCCCCCCCTAGGGGTATCTGGGCGTTGTGGGCGTGACGTCTCCGTCGAAGAGCCATGTCTTGAGCTTCTTCCTAAAGTCCGCCAGGGAGGGTGCTATTCAAAGATGGAGGGGAAGGTTGTTTCAGATTTTAGCGGCAATGTAGGAAAAGGAGCAACCCTGCTACGGCTTCATTGCCCTTTCCCATCCATCAAACAAATCCAACAATTGTCTGGGCAATAAAACTCCAAGGGTGGCCAGAAACACTTTAAGAAACCAGTTGATGGTGGTGTAGGCTTCCCTAACATTACAGAATACATACAAGTGGCGAAAATGTGCCCAGCTTTAGACTGACACCAGACTCCTCATACCACACTCAACACGGAAGTAGAACAATAATACACCAAGATCCCATTATCCAACGTACTATGGCTACCACGCAAACATTGGCCAAGCCCACCCACCTTATTCCACTCAACAGGGATTATTTTAGTACACTGCATTCAAGTCATCACTTCCTTCGCATCCCCAATGACACCGGTCACCCATAACCCAGAGTTTCTGCCAAGCCAATAAGACTAGACTTCCTACGATGGACAGAAGGAGAACCATTTCAACTGGGAGATTTTTAAAAGGACGGAACATTAATGGTTAGAGATGCTTGCATAGATCATTTTCAACTATTGCCCCATTTTCAACGACTACTGACTAACCCAGGTGCTGCACTGGATGAGAGACAACGGATTTCAAAATAAAGCTCTTAAAGACCAAATGCAACTTCAAAAACAGGGATAGCCCTATTATATACAGCACTTACCCAAGCACAGATGGTGCAACCCCCCACTTACACATCCACATGGAGTAGAGATCTAAGGCGAGAGATCTAGGCCATGAAATAGCCGAAGACACATGGGATTGGATATGGAGTAGGGCAGCCAAATCATCCATCTGCGTACAACATAAGGAAAACTCCTACAAACTTCTAAAGGATGGTACCTCACACCTGCCCAGTTGAAAGCCATTATGGGAGGATCTAACCTGTGCTGGCTAGGGTGTGGGGAGAGAGGTGACATGCTACACATATGGTGGTCATGCCTAATGGCTCAAACCTAATGGGATAAGATAACTCAGGAAATAGAGGGGATAACTGGGGTGAAACTCCCGATGGCCCCCCTGGTTTTCCTCTTGGGGGCTCCCGGAGACAATTCAGTCTACCCATTGACAACCTCGCTAAGTAAACTTATCGCACCCTTACTATGGAAACAGCATTTACAACGTGGTCATTACCATGCATTACCTTTACCACGCATCCATTGCAACACATCTGCCTTTGCCACATGTCTTTACCATAATTTTTTTTACCATGCATGCCTTTACAACAAAAATGTTAGTATTTCGCATGTAAGAGTATTTCTAACATATATATACATATATATATATATATATATATACATATTATCTACTGGCGGTCGCCAGTAGATAGTTATAGTTAGAACCTATTTTCCATAGGAAATCCGCGACATTCTATTTGAAATAACTCTCTTGCCGGTTGACGTATCTTCGCAAAATTTTCAAACTTTGTGGGGCGCTCCGGTCCGCTCCTACCCTGAAAGTCTCAGGGTGATTCGTCAAGCGGGGGCCGAGAAAAAAGGGGGTCCCAAAACGCGTTTTCCCCATTCATTTTTCCATAGGAAACTTTAGACACGGCTACAGCCCGAACTGCTGAACGGAATTACACCAAATTTGGCAAAGAGGTAGTTCTTGGTTCAGAAAGAACCCTTTTTGTTAAATGGTGTAAATCCGTTCAGTAGTTGCTGAGAAAATCAAAAGTAAAAGTACATATATATCTATGGCCGCGTAGGATTCGCGCACCCTCCCGATCACGAGCTGTCTGCTAATTGGCTGTCAACACTCCAAACTAGGAAGTGTTGGCAGCCATCTTGTTCCTCGGTAGACTGACTTAAACGCATTCTTTCAACTGTTTACAGGAGATGCACCAGTGCTGGATCCAGGATCCAACACTGAGTAAGAAAAAGTAACGATAACAGTTTTTACCTGCTAAGTGAATTTCCTTCCATAGGATAACATTGGTGATTCTATGAGAAAAAGTTTCAAAGTGTCAACTTTTAAAATACAATAATATTCCTTAAAAATCACTAATGTAACCAAAACGCTTTTACTCAACTGTTTAAAGGAGATGTCCCAGGACTGAATCTAGGATCCAGTCCTGTGGTTAGAAAAAGTAATCCATAAAGTAACTAATTGCATTTAACTAGAAATTCACATTGAGCTGAATGTTGCATTGTGTTTGAAAATGTGTTGCCCATTGCAACAACTGTAACTACTGTACTTAAAAGTCTATTGCCTATGTGCAAAGTATTTAAACTAAAGTAATTCATTCTGAGAAAGTATTTTTTGTAATGTATAATGTAATTACAATGTAATTTAAAAAATAAAATATGTAAAAAAAATTGTTTCTAAAAATGTAGTAAATCAGTATTAAAAAAATAAATATAACAATTAATACATTTAAAAATTGTCATTTACAAAACCTTTGAAATTCACTGAAAAAACCGTAGGTTTCAGACATGTTATAGTTAGGAATTAGCATTTAAAAAACCTTTGAAATTCACTGAAAAAACCATAGGTTTCAGACACGTTATAGTTAGAAATTAACATTTAAAAACCTTTGAAATTCACTGAAAAAACCATGTCATGAGTGATGTAATATGTGACGTCATCAGCAGTGCATTGCGGGGGCGCGAGTTATAGTTACCTGAACTAACTATAACGGGGGAATTTCACGGGTTTTGTACGAGTGCAATGTCCAACTAACTATAACTGTCCCTAAAACCTTATGGTTTTTGCAGTGATTTTTAAGGTTTTTTAAATGCAAATTTCTAACTATAACGTGCCTGAAACCTATGGTTTTTTCAGTGAATTTCAAAGGTTTTTAAATGCTAATTTCTAACTATAACGTGTCTGAAACCTATGGTTTTTTCAGTGAATATATATATATATATATATATATATATATATATATACACACACACACACACACACACACACACACACACACACACACACATATATATACACACACACACACACACGCATACATAAACTGAAAAAACAAAGGTTGCAGGGACGTTAGTTAGGATCAGATTTCATTCTTACAAAACCAAAGAAATTCAGCAGTTATAGTTACCCGATCTAACTATAACTTATGCCCCCGCAATGCACTGCTTATGACCTCACATATACATCACTCATGACATGGTCAGTGACATCACTGATGACATCAAATGACATCTCAATGATCTCAAATGACATCAGTAATGACATCACTGAAGCGGAGTTCCAAGATGGCTGCCAACACTTCCTGGTTGAAGTGTTGGCAGCCATTCAGAGCTCTACACGAGCTCGTTATTATTCGCGAAGTTGTCACAGCCACATATACACAAGTTTGGATTTCCTTTAATTTATCAACAACTGCTGAACAGATTTACACCAAATAACTGAAAGTGTGATCTGTGTAACCAAATCTACCTTTGTGCCAAATTCAGCGTAATTCCATCCAGAGGTTCGGGCTGTAGTCGTGTCCAAAACTCATATGGGAATTAACTTGGGAAACACCCCGAAACTTTCCATGCGCAACAATAATCACCGGCACACTTTTTAACAATTTCGTTAAAGATTCGTCAAAAGACACCAAAGATATAGGCAAGTCAAAAAACGCTTTTACCATGGAAACATGGTCCTAACTATAACTACCTAGGTTATATATATATAGGGCAAGGGCATTTTTAGGGTTTAGGGGTGGGTGAGGGTATAGGGTGGCTAGCGTATTTTAGGGTTTAGGGTGGGTAATGGTATTTGGGTGGCAAGGGTATTTTTTAGGGTGGGTAAGGGTATTTGGGTGGCAAATCTCCTCAATCTCTCTCTGCGAGGAGGCTCGGTCCCTCTGGAATGGAAAACAGCACAGGTTATACCTATTCGAAAGAACACCAAGGCCCCGCTAACTGAGTTTTCCAATCTCCGGCCCATCTCTCTCCTTCCGTTCCTGGGCAAGCTATTGGAGAAACATATTAACATCCATCTTTCCAACTATGTTGAACGGACATGTAGTCTTGACTCTTCTCAATCAGGCTTTCGCCCCAAATACAGCACAGAATCAGCCCTACTAGTGGTCACCGACAACATCAGGATGACCCTAGATAGAGGCCACTCTATGATTCTGGTGCTGTTGGACCTTTCTGCCGCATTCGACACAGTTTCCCATCAGATTTTGCTCAGGAGATTGGAGGAGATTGGGCTCAGAGATTTGGCTTTACAGTGGTTGACGAGTTCTCTCATCCCGATCACAGGCGGTTAACCTTGGTTCATATCGTTCCGCTGTATCAGAATTGTCCAAGGGAGTACCACAGGGCTCTTGTTTGAGCCCGACTTTGTTTAACATCTATGTGGCTCCCTTGGCCAATCTGTTAAGGAGTAGCGGGTTTATTCCCGTCTCCTATGCGGACGATACCCAGCTGCTTTTCCATTCGCAAAATTTACACCCTCGGTACAGGCTGCTTTCTCTTTGGGAATGAGAAACATCGCGCAGTGGATGAGGAGTAACTTTCTTCAGTGCAATGTGGGGAAGACGGAGATTATGCTTTTTGGGGAGGCTCAATTTCTGTGGACCCCCAACTGGTGGCCCACAGATCTGGGTACCGCCCCCGCCCCCAAGTCCTGTGTAAAAAACTTGGGTGTTCGTCTGGAGCAGACCCTTACCATGAAGGAGCACGCTGCACAGACAGCTGGCTCCTGTTTCCATGTGTTGGGCCTACTGCGTCGCATCCTTCCCTTGCTTCCTGATTCATCCAGGAAGACGCTAACCCAGGCGCTTATTTTAAGCCGCCTGGATAATTGCAACAGCCTATTGCTGAGTGCTAATGAGGCTGCTCTTAATAGATTGCAGGTTGTTCAGAATACGGCAGCACGTTTGATCCTGAACGCCCCAGCCAGGACAGCCTCTCGGCCTTTGCTCTTTAAGCTTCACTGGCTCCCTATACGAGAACGAGTACAATTTAAAATCTGCTGCACCATACACAGGGCCTTGTCCAATTCTGGCCTTAGTTATCTTACAGATAAATTTACTCCATATGTACCTCAGCGGTCTCTCCGTTCAGGATCTCAATCCCTCCTTGCAGTACCTAGAATCAAACGGTCCAGACAAGGTGGGAAGTCGCTTTCTTATTTAGTCCCCTGTTTCTGGAATAAGCTTCCTGTGCAGCTTAGACAGTGCACGGAATATTCCCTTTTTAGGAAACAGCTCAAGACTTTTCTTTTCTGCTCCTGATTTTGATTCTATTTTTTAGCAGTGAGTTCCTCTCAGGTGCCCCGTCCCGAGCGCAGAGATACCCCTTCGGGGGTCGATTCTGGCGCTTTATAAATTAATAAATAAATAAAGGTATTTTTTGGGTTTAAGGTGGGTAACGGGTTTTCGGGTGGTTTGAGATTTAGGGTCATGGGTCAATAAGCTAATATATATGAAAGCTGGGACAAGATACCGGGGAGGTATGACGGGTAGACCACCCGTTCTCCACAAGTCAGGAATGGATGGAATGCATCAGCCATTCATTTGAATTAATTTGTAGTGAAAAAATAATTTATGCATTATGGTTTGATGCTACTCTGTGCAAAATTGTTTGTGGCATAGGGCCATATGTACGAAGTATATTTTCGGTAGCAAATGGGCTGAATTCCAAAATCAGCCCGTTTACGACTGGAAAAATGCTTTTTGGGACATGCAAAGCCCACATTGCGCTTCAGTAACTTGTTACTGAACAGCAATTTAGATTTTGCGATTTAGTATTTTGAAGGGGTGTGTTTAGGGCGTCTCTTCCAAATATCAAATCGCATTGGTATGTATGAATGTTTTGTGACTGAATTGCGGTCACAAAACATGTGCACCATACCACCAACTCAAAGTTGGTGGTAATGCATTTGCAAATTGGCAGGGGTCCTCATTTTATTGTTGAAATGCATCCCGTTTTCCTTTAAGGACATGGGTTGCATTTCAACAGTAACAAAAAAACCTTTACCAAAACACAGTCACAGACATAGTGGTCTGCTGATCTCAGATGCGATTGGTAATGGGTCGCAAACTTTGACTTACCCGATTAATATTCATGAGACGGATCGATTTGCAACCCATTATGAATCGCAACTATGAACCAAAAAGTTTCATAAAAAAGGAATAGTGCTTTCCAAATAGCGCTTCGGATTAAATAGCTGTGCCTATTCTATGTACATATGGCCAGGGCCGGACTGGGAACAGAAACCGGCCCTGGCAAACTGCTCAGCCGGCCCCCTCTGGGGTGAGGGGGAGTGCGGCCGAGCAGTTTGCGAGGGCCGGTTTCGGCCGATTTTGTTACCGGGGGCCGATATTGCCGACCCCCGGTAACAAAAACGGTCCCCCAGGGGCCCAAAACCGGCCCCCACCCTAGCGGCCTACCGGGGAAACGCCCGGTGCCCGCTATGGCCAGTCCGGCCCTGCATATGGCCTAAAGCCTTACTGGCAGTTAAAAAGATAATTATACACAATTTGAAGGATGCTTCTAAGCCCAGAGTCAAAAAGTGGTAGGCACAGTTGACGAAATTGGCAGGGTTTGAAAAAGACATTTTTGGCAAGAAGCTAAATCTTAGAAAATGTATTGCAATCAATTGTTCCTTTGTTGAGACATACAACTGAATTATGTTTTTGGGAAAACAGATGTGCTATGACGTATTTTGGTTTTCGATGGCTTTGCTTACTGTTCCCTTTCTTTAAGAGGTAAGATGAATTTAGACAACGAGATCAGATGAAGACTGTTTTTTTGAGAGGCACAACAATTGTTATGGGGTGATTTTTGATGACTGAGAAAAGATTGCATTGCTGTCATTTTGTTATATTTAAAAGAAAACAAATTCAGGAACAGTACAGGTTTGCTTTTCTTTAATTTATTCTTTGTGCGCATACAATTTCTCCAATGCTACTCTGATATACCAATTGATGTGTGTAACAAACGCAGCGGACTTAAATTAATTCTTCATGCTACGGCATGCTGAGTGCTGACGACAGCTACACAGCAGCCATTTACAATCACAGTTTTGTAGCTAGGTCCACATACAACCTTTTCCCTTTGCACACAACACTGTAAATCTTTACCGTTGATATGTACATCAATGTACTTGCCTATTAGAATGTTGCAATATACAATGATCTTCACATGCCTTCCCTTTCAGATCTGAAAAGAAGTAAAACATAAACAAGCAACATAGTTAAAGACTGAAACTATTTTAACACATATTTATATCAACATTTATTTAGGTGAACGCCTTTAATAGCATCTTTTTATGTTCTTATATTTTAGTTATGCTTTCTTTTGTGAATTATATCAATAGGAGCCTCATATATAAAACAAAAAAGCGATCCATAGAAGACATCAACAAAAACTTGTAAAAAGGGTCCTACTCATAAAACAAGAGTTGTAGGGAAATCTAAAAAAGTGTTAAAGCAACATCAGTCTACGGATGTTACGTCTAATGCTAGTACTAGTCACATAAATGGATGTCATCTTCGCACATAAGGAAAAACCTACAACTGTAGATTCAGTTTGTTCTATCATAAAACTGACAAGGAAAAAGGGGCATGTAATTCATATAATACATTTTTTGAAAACTAAAATACAAGTCATGGTGATCCGTATATGCAATGTAATGTTATTCATTTTTGTGTCCACATATGCATCATATGCACACATTGTAGATTAATTCCTGGGAAAAGGTCAACTCGTGCAGACTTAATCATAAACCTTAAATAGCTACAAAGGACTATTATTGACAAGACAAAATAAGTTAAGGATTTAGTTCCAATACCACGACCCTCGAGTCTGATTGAAATATAAAAATATAATGAGTTAAATAGCCATTATAGGTGTGATTGGTAAAAATATAGAAACATAAAAAATAAAAAAATAGGCATGGGATTAGCTCGCTACCACCTGTAATCCCAGGAGTGAATTCTAAGACATTACTAAGGCTCATGGTTTTATGGTATTTTTTTTTTTTTTTACATTTCCATCTGTATTTTTGTATTTTGATAATTATTTCTGTATTTATCCATATTTATTTTGGGTTTTGTGAAAAAAGGTAAGCTGAAACTAGTATATTTCCAACTTTCTTTAATCAATAAATGTATACTCATACATGAACACCCAACAGGTTTACATAATATACCCATAAATGGTAAATCGATACACTGGTACGAAAGTGTACACTTTAGTATCACCCTTGTACACATATGCTGATATTAAAGCCTCATTAGGAAATGTTCTCTCTTATTTGACTCCCTTATCTGGTAACCCACACAGGTATTGGCCTGGTAGTCATAAATGATTACATTTAAGATCACTCAAAAACAAACATTTCTGTTTTTATCGATGTTTACAAATAAATACAGACATAAAACCATCTATTTTCCGGTCTGTTTTTATCTGTACAAATCTGTAAAATTGGAAAACTGGGAGCCTTAGACATTATTTCGAGGAAATAAAAATGAAACAAAGGAATAAAATAGAAGAAAAATTGACTGATTTATTTAAGGTTTGAAATACATTCTGAAACTTTTTGTGATTGTGGCCCTCAACTCTAAAGGCAATAATTCATCATTTGAATGCCAATCTAAGCGCAAACGATTGCACATGTATAACATTTCCTTTAATATAGTTTGATAGCACATCAAGTATTCTTATATGTATTAATGTGATTTATAATGTTTGATAGAATTTAGTGAAGATGTAACAAATTAATATGGCAATTTTTGCATCTTACATAATTCATCACAGAGTCTGCTCTTTTAAAAATAATCAGAAAAGTGAATTTAAGTCTGGTATAGGCACGTATTAGGCACAGAGGAATCTCCAGGTTCTTAGGAGATTCATGCAAGCTGAGCTGCAAACATCTCTAGCGAAGGCCACTTGAGCCAGAAAGTCTCTATCAGCTCGGGAGCACTATAACAGATAGATAGCAACCTTCTTCAAGTACAGAAGCTAATTAAACAACAAGCCTGTTGTTCATCTAATTTATGAAAGCTAGAAGCCACCTAAAGAAACTCAGAAAAACACTTAGGCGCTAAGAACTCTTAGCTAGGGATAGAAGTGTTGTGTAGTTCCTAGGAGTCCCCCAGGACCTGCGCGTTTTGGATGACCTAAACTGAGGGCTTGGTGTCCCAACCAGCTTCCGGACACCCCCACAGGATATGTCAGCCATTAGACCAGCTAGATCTACAGTGCCACTACCACCCCCCTGTATTCAACAGTGGTGTAGGACTGTAGGTAGTTTCTGGCAACCACTGAATATGACAACCTTGATTCCTCAGGGATCGTGGAAAACTACAGTACGTTTCGCTCAGACACTCGTGCTTGCTTTCTCTCAGAAAAAAGACAGGATGGCAATTAGGACGTTTCAATAAGTATTTATTGGTCCAGCGACAGCCTTGTGTAAAACATGTGCTGCGACAATCAGGAGATAGAAGCATAAGAAAGAGATTGCTAGTGCCAATATAGTGAATAGTAGATACATTTCTACCATAGTGCTAATAAGATGAACAGAAACAGTTCAGATAAAAACAGTAGCACTTGCATATTCCTAAAAGGTGCGCCCTAAGTAATTTGCTTAAATGTACCTAGCCTAACCTGGATGTGTAGGTGTATATGTGTATAGATATGTGTATCTGTAGCCAAGAAACCCCCAGGGATGAACCAGCCCCTCACCTGATGGTTGGGAATGAAGAACACAGTCTCTGCGTCGAGGATGAGAACCCGCAAGGGATGTCAGACCGCTGCTCGTCGGAGATTCGGCATGCAGGACCCCAGTCTCAGCTTGGAAGGAATTCTCCTCTAATTTGTAGGGGGGAGTGAGGGTCTTTTATACTAAAGTGGTCACTCCAGGGTTTTTCTAGAATCGATATTTTTTAAAACAACCATGGATGTTTTGAAAACAATCATAAATGTTTTGAAAACAATCACCAATGCTTTTCTAAACAAGTGTGATCATGCACAGCTGGCTGTTGGCCCAGGATGAAAAAAAGAGGTGACCCTTCTATAGAATAAATCTGCTGTGTCTGGGGACATGTTTATGTACGTCAGGTACAGGGATTCAGATAGAAGATTGAGAGCTTAATGTCAAAGAGACAGGAGCAAGCTATTTGGTAAAAGGTCACCTGTTTAGAATCGTTATAGTCGTGTGGATGGGATAATGTATGGAAAACGGGGCATACATGATGGGACTATCCTAAAAGACACCACCCACTCCTCATCAAAAGGTCAACAAGGTCAGATAGGTAATGATAAAGCTAACGCTATAAAAAGGCATAAAATCATTTATAATAAAACATACTAAAAAGCCTGAAAAAATGTCCATAATAGAAAAGTCATTTCTCCCTAAAAAAGCATTCAAAAGGTCCTCTAAACTTGTATATATTGTGATTATTGCACTGAGCACCTTGAAAGCCATGAAGCTCAGTTAGAGCCGAGAAGAAAAATAAAACAAAGTGAGTTTCGACCTTCAATTTTAGTAAATGTTAAAAAAGTTGCCAAACGGTTCGCATCACAGGAGAGGCCAGATTGTTTTAAGAATCCTGCGCTGAAGACTCAACATCGTTGAACATCGTATCCGCAGTTGGCAGTCCCTCAAGATCTTCCAGTATCATATCCAATGAGCAAAGGTGGTCATCTCTGGTTCCCACGGCAGCAGCCGGGGAAGAGTTAGATGCCTGCACGCCTGATGCCAATATTTCTGGAGTTGAGCCGATATCTCTTCCAACAGGAGCGGAAGCATCCCTTCGAGGATCTAGAAATGCTGTCATCATCATGCGAATACGCTGTGGACAACTGCACGTGTGGGCCTGCGAGGGAGCCAGTAGCGCTTCTATGTCCGGCGGCGCAACCAATGGAAGTGTCAAACACAGGTCCAACACGCAGCCGAATCCACAGGAGAGGCAACGGAACACAGGCAGGACACAGTCTAGCCAGACCGGTCTGAAAGACAGGAACTAATGCTCAATCAGCTCTCGAATCCGAGGCGTAGTCAGGTAGAACACCATGCGCTCACGACAATGTCGTTTCAGCAGTGTTCTCTCCATTTCGTGAGGGATTGCGACATCCACTGCGAAGCAAGAGTATTAAAATCAGGATGCCCGCTATCGAAAGCAGGACCAAAGGAAGCCCTCCAAAAACGCTTCCAAGTATGTAGTGTATGAAGGCTGGAATTACTCCGAAGATGGTCTGAAAGGTGGTTAAGAGACCTGATCCAAGTCGCTTAAATAAGTGTACGATCCCACTCGTATTAGACATGTTAAAAATACGATGAACCATTTCTCCAAAATGGATCGGGAAGTTCGTACGGACCAGGGCATGTATCTCTGCTGAAGACCTTGCAACCTGGAGATCAAAAGTCTTTCGGGCTGAAGTTAAGGCCACATTTTGTCGAAACATGGCTTTCAGTCTGCTCAGCGAATCAAACCATGTACTGGTAACATTCAATGAAGGCCACAGTGGTGCCTCCCTAACTGTGCGAGCCGGGGGAAATAATACTTGCTTACAGCAAACAACCCTGAAGTTTACTGTGACTAGATATGCGATGCCTGGCGTCATTCCACAACAGCATTGATCATTCAGCACTAAATAACTTCCATTCAAAAGTAATTCAAATACCGGATGAATCACGGCAGCTGGGGAGCCTTTCAAGTAGCATGATAAGTTTGCTTTCGACGCATTACACATTCCATAACGCGACACTTCTTTGCACACTAAAGACCCACTTAAAGCCTGCTCACAGTCTTTACCACTTAGGAAAACTTCAGTGTCCTTATTTCTGCACCTATATCTATACGGTAACTCCCAGGTTTCGTGTATGAACCCTTCACCCAACGCTTCATACCTGCCTGTTTGGATGTATCTAAGGCAGTATTGGAACTGAAATGTCATGATTGGCAGTGTGATATAGCCATGAATTAACCATTCAGTAGATGGGGACTAAGCTACAGTGAAAGGTAACTTCTCTAATTTTTCAATGAGCAGCATGGTGTATGTTGCATCTCTGCGTGCCATAGTCAACTGTCTGTTGGTCAGATTGTAAGCCGAGAACAGGTTTATGCTGTTAATTTATCTCCATGGCACGCGGCCTGCTGAAAAGCATAATGGAGCGCAATTGAGATTGCCCATGCTGTAGAATAGACACATCTTGTTCCATTATGTCAATTGCTGAGGACACAATGTTGCTCAGTGAATAAATACGTGAAGAAAGTGTGGTCATACCATTGTCCACCACAGCCAGGGCCTTTTCTAGGTTAATCCTATCAATTTCACGTAATCTCTCAGCAGCATCCTGTAGGGAGGCTTTCCACAGTTCATTGTAGATGGCATACAAGAAGCGGTTCCAACACGGTTTCTTAGGACCTAACAAGAAATCCCTAAAATCCATGTTGTCTGATAGAAGGGACAAGTGTTGTTTCACCTGTTGTAGTGTTGAGGTTTTTAGTCATTCTAGGCACAACTTCCCAACACAATAAGAAGTCACTACCCCTGGATCGTCTGTGTGTATGTAGAGTGGGTCAAGCCTATGGATATTAAACCCTCTGGTGGTACCCTTGAATCTTGCTTGACACCTATTTGTGTCGACAGGCCAGACCAACCATCCCTTCCAATTGGGAGCTGAAGAATTGTATGTACCATTCTGTATCATTGCACCCAGCATTTCCTCACTTATCAGTGTGTCATTCAATATACCTGCAATAGGTATGGGTAAGGGGATGCGTGGTGTTTTCAGGTCTTTAATTTTTGCAAACCTGTAGCAAGCAGTTTGTTGCACGGTTCTGTTCAGGAATATTATCTGTAACGGTATGAGGCAAGCTCTAAATATAGCCTCTGTTCCCTGAACCTGCCAATCTTTCGTCACCCAGATGGATTTTGTGTCTATCTTGTCCCTCCAATAATCGAAACCTTGTATAGACAGTTGGGAGATGAAAGGTGCTGAATATATGAGCTTTGTGTTAGTCAGCATCATTTTCCTCACAGTTGCATTCGTCTGTACTAACTTATAGAAGTAGGACATTGGGTCTGATGTATTGAACCCTGAAAAGTATGCAAATGTCTGTGCAACTGTGGCAGAACTACCTTTTGGTGGTGTCGGGCAATGTTCCCATTGGTGGTAAGTGTTTACAATGCTTGGAACACTAACTCTGTGCAAAAAGTGATGACCATAGTGCTGCTAACCAAACATACTATTGTAGTCGGGTGTATCTTCATACAAATCCTTGTAAGAAAATACAGCAAATTGTTCTAAATCTGAGAGCATAGTATTTACAGTCTCACTGTCCCAATCATCAGAGAGTGGACTCGGGGTAATGAAAGCATTCATTGAAATTTTAAACGTGTGGAATTTTCAAATTTTCAGTAGGACCAAATACATCATAGGAAACCCTATCCCAAACTATACCATCTGGTACTGGAACTGCTGAAATGTTCACTAGGGACAAGTCTCTTTGTTCACGGTGTGATGACGTATGTGGTTTCAAGACCAAGTTCACAGGTTGGACTGCAGAGTGTTGTGGGAGGTAATGTCCATTTAGTAGTAGTAAAAAGACAGTTATTATGCCAATCCAAATTAATTGGAACAGGATCCCTAATACAAACCAAAGATGCAGCCAAGGGGACACCAAGTAAGTCTTTTTCAGCCAGAGATAGAATTGTCGAAATTGTTCTTTCTTAGAAATGGGTGGCATTTGCTCAGGTTCAATTGGATCTGAAGCAAAGTCATCGAACTTGATGAAGTAGCCAGTCGCAGTTCGATCTATCCTTGGGGGCTCAGCAGTGTTTGTAGACCTGGCAGTTGCTTCTTGTGAAGGCAAGCTGATGTAAAGTTCATTGTTGGGCCGAATTGCAATTTGCGTTTCAGTAGTATTTTGATGTTGTTCAGTTTCAACAGGTGTAATTCGTACTCTGTTATTGGCTACTCCGGCATCTTGCACAGAGGAGTCTTGAAACGTTATTAGTCTTTCCATCTGAACTTCCTGTATAGTAGCAAGAGGAGATCTGCGGCTACTCAGGATTCCACGTGGCCTGCTGTTGAGAATCGGCCACATAGTGTGGTTTGATCAGATCAATGGAGACAAATCTTTTTTCTTTTCGGCCGGCAAGAGGCGGAAGTAGTACTGTTCTTGTTCCTTGAACCGTCAGGATAGGTACAGGTGTTCTGTAGGATGGCCCAAACTCCTTCTTGTCCACAATCTTTTCTCTGACAAGGTCCCCAACCTTTGGGACCCAGACAGGTCTTGCCGGAACCGGTTTCACTTCCCCAGTGGCGGTGCGTTTTACTTGGAAGTTGCTTTGTAATGCCCGGAATTCATTCAGTTCCTGTAAAATATCCAAACGATCATTCAATTCAAATGGTTTTACATCCGCCACTGTGCTGGCACAATCGAGGTCAGGTGCCCACATTCTTATCCCTAACAGGATCTCATAGGGGGGTATGTCCTTCTAAGGATTTTCTTGGCATATTAATCAGTGCCCTCTGGACCCCATATAGGTGATTGACCCAACTACCGCCCGCACACAATACCCTTGCTGTTAAGGTATGCTTTAGGTCCCGGTTTTTCCTCTCCACCACCGAATTTCCCTCTGGATGGAAGGGGGAGGAGTACCGCAAGGCCACACCCATACTTTCCATGGCTTCCTTGTAAGCCCGAGAGCTAAACGCAGTGCCACGGTTGGAATGTAACGTGCAAATTGCGTATGTCCCAATGAGGACTCGCAAATCCTTTATAAGAGTTCGAGCGTGAGCCGAGCGCTGAGGCCAAACCCATAGAAATCTAGAGCATGAATCCACTGCCACCAAGATGTACTTGTAAGCCCCGTCTGAATTTAAGGGACCTCAGTGATCCCAATAGACACATGCGAGAGGTCTGTCTGAAATGAGTAATGGTGTTTGTGGTGGCCGTGCTACGGTGGAACCTTTCATCTGCTGACAGATGTCGCACTTTAAGACATAAGCCTTTGTTTGTTTAGATAAACTTGGCCACCAGAATCGCCGCTTCAGTAACGATACTGTAGCAGTGACTCCTGCGTGTGCAGAGCCCAGACCCTCGTGTGCAGCTAGAATTAAACCTAATCTGCGATCAGTGTTTGGTATAACTCTATCCACCACTCCTGGAATTTGAGCATACAGTGTGTTTTGCGCATCTAATTTATAGGAATATTTGAGTGGAAAGCCTTTTGGAACGGCAGAGCTGTTCTTAGAGGCATTGACAGCTATCAGTATGTCTCCGTCTATCCTTGTGCTAGAACGAGTGATTGCAGCAACGGCAGCAGTTCGCACTGTCGCCTTGGCGGCTTCATCAGCCAGTGAATTCCCTTCAACGTGTACGCCAACACTCTCGTGACTCAAGGTGTGAATAACTTGAGCCCGTGGCAGGCATGCTTTCAGCTTTGCCACTTGTTCTCATAACAATTTATGCTTAATTGTGCAACCCTTGAAATCTCTAAACCCATTCTGGCCCCAGTAATGAAGATATTCCTTGCAAGACTGCACACAGGAAAACAAATCGCACACTATCAGTGTGGGGAATTCCCGATCCGTGTACTGAATTGTCAATATCAGGGCTTTCAGCTCTGCCAACTGTGCTGTACAATCTCCTAGAGATTGCGTAGTCGTATTGCTGGGATGGAACTTGCCATCCCGCATACGTCCCTTCACTATAGCACATGCAGAGCTACATTGCAGTTTACTTCTTATAGCAGGCTGAGCAGATCCATCAGTATAAATGATGTATTCATATTTCTCTAGAGGCAAGATTTCATTCGGGAGAGGGTATTCTTGTTCGTACTGCAGGAACGCTTGCGTTTTCAGTGTAGAATCATATCTGTAATCTACATCTGTTGCAGTGAGTGAATTAGCCCATTGTATCCATCGTGGATGCAGTGCTTTCGCATTTGGAATGCTTACTTTGGTAACAGCTTCTAAAGTAGGTTCCGGGGTTACGACAATTATGCGTTTCCCCTGTGCTAGTGCTCTTTCTCTCACTACAGCAGTCTGTTCTGCGTTCAATATTTTTTCAGTTGCCGCAAATCGCATTTGTGTATAAATGAGAATTTGGAAGCAATTGGAACGGTCTCACCTTCATTGAAAGTGAGGCAAGTATATCCTGCTAACCCAGGGACGACCAGGATCACCAAGTTAGTGGTATTTACACGTGTGTGCAAATGTTTAGATGCTATCATGTCAGCCTGAACTGAACGGAGAGTATATGTGTGTTGTTGCATCCACAGATGTGGTGTAAAATTAGGTCTGATTAAGTTGTAGAAAGGTTTTACTTTTTCTGCGTAATCTAGAATGTATGTTCTTCCAAAATTTCAAAATCCTAAAATGGATTGCAAACCTTTTAGATTTTTTGGAGGTTGGAGCAGCGCACATTTTTCTAAAAAGTTGGCAGCCAGGCTCTTGCCTTCACTTGATAGCTCATATCTCAAAAACAGGACATTGAGACTGGCAATTTTAGATTTCTTGAATTTAAATTTGTAGCCCAAGTTGGAGAATCCCACAATTATGTTGTTCACCCTGCTCAAGTGTTCAAGTAATTCATCGTCCATCAGATAGATGCCATCTACATAGGACACAGCCTCCTCATCAAAAGTTTGTAATATTTCTGACACTCTTGCCAAGAATAGCCCCGGGCTGTTCTTATACCCTTGAGGCAAACGACAAAAATTTCGCTGAGCGCCGATCGCAGAAAATGTTGTCAAATATCTGCTTTCTGGAGCTATATTCTGGCAGAAGAATCCATTCGAGATATCGAATGTTGTTTTGTATTTCTTACGCACAATGTTATTCATTAATGCAGCACTGTGTGCATTTTGAACTGCAAATGTTCGTGTGCATGTGTTTAAATGTCGGTAATCTAAAACTAGACGATATGAATTGTCAGGTTTCATTACTGGAAACAAAGGATTATTCATCCGGGAGCAATTCTCAATCACACCTTGATATTCGAGTTGGTCTAAGATTTCTTTGACCTGTCTTTTTGCATCGTTTTCTATAGGGTACTGTCTCTGAGGATTTGGAATAGATTTTAATGGGATTTCGTGGTGGGTAGATTCCACGTCCCACCCTACATGGTTGCGGTATAATGCCGGAGCTAGCGCTAGCACCCTCTCCTGCGCGTATGAATGTTTTAAAGATTCTGGAACGAGGTCGGAGAAAGCAGGCAAAATGACGCTTTCCCCCTTTGGGCAATACATCACAAACTCAGGCGGCCAATACCTTTCTGCTAGCAGTATGTCATATCCAAATGTTAAGTTGTCCCAAAAGAGACCTTTAACCTTTTTTGAGATGTCTTCCTCTATTTGGAGCGTAATTTCATACAGTCTATGTACACTAACTCTTGTATCAGGTGTTTCCACCGTGATGTGTTCATTCAATACTGCTGTCACCAGAAAATCCTTCAGGTTCTGGCGAGCTATTGTTACTTCTGCCGCGCTGTCTAGCATCGTCAAAGCCCATTCCCCATTCAGAAGCGGAGTCCTCAGTAACCTGGGCATGTCTGATTTTTAAGCCAGCTACTTTCTTCTTTTTGAATTGAGGTTTTGTTTTAGGTTGCTCTTCCTGTTTGATAATATAGTCTGAAGTGCGATGTGTTTCCTTTTTTGTCTTTGGTCGATCTTCAGTCTTTTGTTCTGATCGCCCGTCCCTCGCCGAGTTTTTTGATGAACCCGGGAAGGAACGAAAGGAACGTGTATCAGTGTCCTGATACCTATCAGGTTTTTTAATGTTATCACGATTCCTAAGGTTGTACCTCGTTTCAGAGGACTCCCGTTGGGGAGACCCACCCCTTGATCGTGAATTATTTTCCGAAATATTTTTAAAATTTTTGTTTTCCTATTTCGTTTTAGAAGAAGTGGGTGCTTGCTTTGAGTTGCCTTTGTCAGGACTACCCGCCATTTGCAGCTTCCCTGCTTCGGTTCCCAAATTATCTCTACCTAATTCAGCATAAGTTTATTCGATAATTTTTGGTAAGTCTTGCTCTCTATTTCTAGGTGCTATTGGTTGTCTGATACCTTTCAGGGATACCTTCAGCGAGCTAGTTCCTACCAAAAATCAACGCTCCTTTAGGAAGGAGCCTACGGCTCCCTGGTTCTCAGAAGCCCTGAGGCTTGAAAAACAAGCCTGCAGAAGGCAAGAAAGGATTTAGAGAAAAAACTATAATAACCATACGAAACTACTATACCAGAAAGCCCTAACTTCATACAAAGAACTCATAAAAAAGGAAAAGAGTAGCTACTTTGCCCAGGCAATTGACAAGGCATCTAACTCATCGAAAGAACTTTTTAAAGTTGTGCAGAGACTCACGAACAACTCAAATAAAACTAAGCCCTCTGATAATCAATCTTTTTGTGACGCCCTCGCTACCGCCTTCAAAGAGAAAGTAAATGTTATTTTCCAGGACTTCGATGAGGGGGACCCTCATCCTACTGGAGCCCCTACTGGGAATACGTTAGGTGACTGTTCTTTTACTCACTTCTCTGCCACTTCACCCCAACAAGTTAGTTCCCTACTCTTGCAAGCCAAATCGGGCTCCCCCTACGACCCCTGCACAGTAAAGATCTTGAAACTGGTCCCTGAGATTATTGTCAGGAACCTATCTCAGATCTTTAACAGCATGTTCGCCACCGGGACATTCCCTTCAGCCTGGAAACAGGCCTCCATCCTTCCTCTCTTAAAAAAGTCCAAACTAAAAGTAGATGACACGGCCAACTATCGTCCTATCGCTCGACTACCTCTCCCTGCTAACATTTGTGAGAAAATAATGAATCTGGAACTGTCTAAATACATCTTCGACAATCAGCTCCTAGACTCCTCCCAATACGGCTTCCGACCAGGGCCCAGCACAGAAACCGCCCTGGTCAAGGCAACGGAGGAAGTAAGGAAGGCAGTCGACGGCGGAGGCTCAGCAGCGATGATTTTACTGGATTTATCGGCTGCCTTCGATACTGTTGATCATACCACTCTCATTGGATGCCTAAAGGAAATAGGAGTTAAGGGGGTCGCCCTGGAGCTTCTCTCCTCCTTTCTCAGTGACAGATCTCAAGCAGTAGCGTTAGGGAATTTTAACTCCCTACCTTACACACTGCCATGTGGAGTTCCACAAGGGTCGTCCCTTAGCCCCATGCTTTTTAATATTTACGTAGCAAAATTGGCACCGCTTTTAATTTTGAGGTAACTTCTTATGCAGATGATACTCAGCTAATAATTGCAGCAGCTCGCAATGACTCGTCAGGCCCCTTAAAATGCTGCAACTGCATCAAGGCAATCAATGGCTGGATGAGTGGGCACTGCCTGAAGCTTAATGCAGGGAAAACAGAGATTATGGTGTTTGGCAATCCCTCCCCAGCCTGGTCCACCAATTTGTGGCCTGATAGTTTGCCACAACCACCTCGCCCTGTTACTAAAGTGAAGAATTTGGGAATCATCATTGACGACAACCTGAACATGAGCGCGCAAATATCATCAGTCACTTCCGCAGCTTACTATATCATTAAAATGATAAGAAAAATTCTTCCTTTTATTCCAGACAGCCACAGAAAAACTTTAATAACCCTGCTTGTACTTCCTAGGCTGGACTATTGTAATATTCTTTATCTAACTGTGTTAGAAAAACATATGAGTCGACTACAACTAGTCCAAAATGCTGCAGCAAGACTGGTTCTTAATCTTCCTAAATACCATTCCATTAAACAGGGACTTCGCAAGCTGCACTGGCTTCCCATGGGCAGCCGGGCTAAGTTTAAGGCCCTATGCCTGGCCCACAAAGGACTGCATAACTCAGGCCCTGATTTCCTCAGGTCGGCTTTCAAGAGATACAAGCCCAATAGAGATCTCAGGTCAGCCAAAGCCAACCTTTTAGCGGTTCCGACATTTAAAAAGATGCATTGGGGCGGCAGAGGTATAGTCCTCAACACCATCAAACTCTGGAACAGACTCCCCTCCCACCTCAGAGCTATTCCTTCATTAACATCGTTCAGGAAAGAGATAAAAACCTGGCTATTTAACATCCAAGTCTCCACTCTCCGACCTCTTCCGATAGCGCCAAGACACCTCTGGTAATCGCGCGCTTTAAACATTTCCTAACATAACATTTCCCTTAGATGGCTGTGTATGGCCACTGCTTCTGCCTCCCCCTTTATGTTGCTCAGCATTTTTGCCGAGACTTTGGCAAAATCACCCAACAATTTCATTCCCAAGTCCAGGACCGGTCCTGCCCCGTAGTCATTCTGTTTTTGTTTCAATACTTCTGGAACTACTGCTAAGGAAGGAGTACTGTGTATTCTGACGTAAACGGCAGCAAAGATTGTTCCCCAAGTGGTACAATCCTCAAATCGAGGGAACCATCCCCATTGGCAAGCAAATGGTTAGCATTCTATGTTTTTCCTGCAGACCCGTATGGGGAAATACTGCTTCCAGCTGTGCAATTTTTTGTGCTATCCAGAACGGAATTTGTTTTCGTTTGGAAGGAATTGTTCCTATTACTGATTTCAGTGTCTGTGGGTTAATTGTAGGTGTGGTCTGATGTGGACCAGCTGGAGCATTTCTCGCAGGTTGGACTGTTAATGTTCGCATGACGAACTGCATAATGTGTCTGTATAGCCTGACTATGTCTTTGTATTTTTTACGTACTTCATCCACTCACAGCGTATCTATCTCGGGATGTGGAGTGTATGTCGCTAAGACCAGCCAGGTCGCTCCTTTTATGCTGAGCGGACCGAGTCTCACGACAGATGCTCTATTTGGGAGGGCACCTTTAAACCAGCTTTTTTGCTGCTGGTAAGTTAACGGGACTTCAATGTCTTCGTATGGAATGTATTCTTCTGGTGGATCAGCTACAATGTATGTGTGGAACAATTTAGTCGCCGGATCTGCAGGTGGGAACTGAACCAAAGAATAGAATACCTCTGATCCGAACACCTCGTGCGCCTCAATCACGAAGGTAACACAGCCACCAGTTGCTGGTATGCCGTGTTCGAACAATTTCTTAGTGACTGCATGTCTGCAGCTTTCTGTGATACTAAGAGCGTTTGCAACTTCGTCTTCCCCCGAGCTACCCGCAGACTCAGTCCTTTTTAAAAGAGAAGAGTACGTTTAAGAGTTAGGGTTTTGCACAATGTGATGAACCGTTTATCCTTACAAGCTTGCTAAACCTTCAGCCGATACAGAGTATATATCTGCTCAGCTGAGGCGGACTTCCCCTACCCACTTCAGACGTCTCTAAAAAGGTGTGAGTAGGGCTTTCTGAGAAAGCACGACGGAACTACTCAGATTTTTACTGTTAATATAGGAACCAAACCAACGTTGGCGCCGCCATGTTGTGTAGTTCCTAGGAGTCCCCTAGGACCTGCATGTTTTGGATGACCTAAACTGAGGGCTTGGTGTCCCAACCACTTTCGGACACCCCCACAGGATATGACAGCCGTTAGACCAGCTAGCTCTATAGCGCCACTACCACCCCCCTGTATTCTACAGTGGTGTAGTTAGTTTCTGGCAACCACTGAACATGACAATCCTGATTCCTCAGGGATCGTAGAAAACAGTACAGTATGTTTCGCTCAGACACTCGTGCTTGCTTTCTCTCAGAAAATACACAGGATGGCAATTATGACGTTTCAATAAGTATTTATTGGTCCAGCGCCAGCCTAGTGTAAAACATATTAATGTAAATGGCATTGGATGCTAATAAAGCAGTGATAGTGGTCTTATTGGATCTGACAGCAGCCTTCGACACGGTCTCTCATCAGAAATTGATTTTTCAACTGAGGGAGGCCGGTCTGCAGGGACAGGCACTTAATTGGCTTGTCAGCTTCCTAGACCAGCGCACTCAGACCATCAACCTGGGTCCATTCTGTTCCCAAACCTTGAAACTTACTAAGGGGGTGCCCCAGGGCTCTTGTTTGAGCCCAACTTTGTTTAATATCTATGTGGCCCCCCTTGCCAAGGTTATTAGGGAGTACGGTTTCACTCCTTTTTCCTACGCTGACAACACCCAACTGCTCCTGTCCTTTGATAAGGACTCTGAGTCTACTGATCAGCGTTTTGCTAAGGGCATGTTAGCTATATCAGAGTGGATGACGAACCACTGTTTGCAACTAAATGCGTCCAAGACAGAAATCTTGTTGTTTGGGTCAGCTCAGTTCAATTCATAATGCTTTATTCGACTGTTACAAATTTACAATCATAAAAGCACAAATTAAAAAAAAAAAAAAACATTAAAAGCAGCTATCATAATGGGCAAAACACGATCATAAAAAATGGATAAAAATAATTTCATAGAAAAAATTAAAACCATTCAGCTCAATTTTATGATTCAACAGTCGTAATTAAACTTTTCCTGAAATATTAAAAAAAAAAAAATAATAAATAACTCTCTGAAAACATAACCAATCTCCATACAACAAGATCATTGTCCAGTAACTGAAGTTTTTGAAAAAGCAGGACGACATTGTCTAAGGCCATAAGTTTTTAAGAAGGGGACCAGCCAAACTTGTCTTAATTCAGAATAAAATTTACAAAAAGAACGGTATGGATTGTAGACTGGCATAAGTGGTTATCACATGGACACAATGCAAGTTGTCAAAATTTCATAGAGCAATGGATTTACGACATTTAAGTACATTTTTTTAAAAAGCGGACACTGCAGCAATAACAAACACAACATCTAAGAGTTGCAAAGCTAATAGCGCTGGACGACATTGTTTTAAACCAAACTTCTGTAAAACAGGAATAATCCATCTTTTCCTGGGTTTACTGTAATGTTTACAGAAGAACATAATGTGTATTGTAGATTGTGCGGAAGTCTCATCACAGGGGCATTTAATCAATTCTTTAGACCAGTCATTCATGTCTGGGAAAGTGACTAAACGATGTAAAATATTTAATTTAAATCGAGTCAGTAAAAAACGCTCATAGTCACTCATAATTAAATTCAAATATGGTTGCATTCCCACACTAGATAGTGTAAATTGATGTGCTGATACAGTAGATTTCTTAATCTCATTTAAAGCCCTCTTCTCGTGCAAAAAATTTAAACATTTAATTTTAAAATCATTCCTTGACTCACCGCACATAGTTGAAGGATCATTAAAATATTCTGGGTGACCAATACTACTTAAAAACGTTTTAACATATTGAATCCATCTAAAGCGGCTAACCCCATCTAATCTCAGAGCATCGTTTAAAATAGAGCGATTAAATGTAATTTCGTCAACCGTCCAGATTTTGAACCATAGCTCAGGCTTTCTGGTCCCCTAGATGGTGGCCTGCAACATTGGGTCCGGCCCCCTCTCCAACTTCGGTGGCAAAAAACCTGGGGGTACGCTTAGATGTATTGTTATCCATGAAGCACCAAGTTATGACTACGGCAGGGACATGCTACCATACCCTAAGCCTTTTGCGCAGAGTGTTCCGATGGTTGCCTCTCTCTGTACGAAGAACCCTGATTCAGGCTTTGATTATTGGCCGCTTAGATTATTGTAATGCTCTGCTGGCATCTGCAAATGAGTCCCTACTAAACAGACTGCAGATTGTACAAAATGTGGCGGGTGGCCTGGCCCTAAAAAAAACACCTCGCACCTCTTCAGGACCGTTGTTACAACAACTTCACTAGCTCCCCATCCGCCAGAGAATTAATTTTAAGCTTTGCTGTCTCACCCATAAAGCCCTATATGGTGCGAGCCCCAGCTAATTCAAAGTCTACTGTCCGAATCGCCATCTTAGATCGGAAGGTAAAGGGTTGCTGGTGGTCCCCCGGTTTAAGAAGTTTAGAACAGGAGGCAAAACCGTTGTCCATCTGGCTTCGAAATTCTGGAACACCTTACGGGAGGACCTGCGTAAATGCTCCAATCTTCTCCGCTTCAGGAAACTCCTGAAAACTGCATTATTCAGAGCTTAAACCTGTCTGCCCATGTTTGTCTGACTTTCCCGCTACAATAGCGCAGAGATACCCCTACGGGGGTGATTCCTGTGCTCTACAAATCCCATACATACATACATACATACATGTGCTGCGACAATCAGGAGACAGAAGCATACGAAAGATTGCAAGTACCAATATAGTGAATAGTAGATACATTTCTACCATAGTGCTAATAAGATGAACAGAAACAGTTCAGATAAAAACAGTAGCACTTGCAGTTTCCTAAAATGTGCGCCCCAAGTAATTTGCTAAAATGTACCTAGTCTAACCTCAATGTGTAGGTGTATATGTGTATAGATATGCGTATCTGTAGCCAAGAACCCCCCAGGGATAAACCACCCTTCACCTGATGGTTGGGAATGAAGGACCCCATCTCTGCATCGAGGATGACAACCCGCAAGGGATGTCAGACGCTGCTTGTTGGAGATTCGGCATGCAGGACCCCAGTCTCAGCTTGGAAGGAATTATCCTCTAATTTGTATGGGGGAGTGAGGGTCTTTTATACTAAAGTAGTCACTCCAGGGTTTTTTCTAGAATCTATACGTTTTTAAAACAACCATTGATGTTTTGAAAAAATCAAATGTTTTGAAAACAATCACCAATGCTTTTCTAAACAAGTGTGATCATGCACAGGTGGCTGTTGGGCAAGGATGAAAAAAAGTGGTGACCCTTATACAGAATAAATCTGCCGTGCCTGGGGACATGTTTATGTACGTCAGGTACAGGGAATCAGATAGAAGATTGAGACCCTGGTGTCGAAGAGACAGGAGCAAGCTATTAGGTAAAAGGTCACCTGTTTAGAATCGTTATAGTCGTGTGGATGGGATAATGTATGTAAAACGGGGTATACATGATGGGACTATCCTAAAAGACATGACAGAAAGGAGGGGTTGTTTATCAAAGACTGAATTCATCATTTCATGCAATTAATTACTGAAATACCATCACAATGTTTCAATTTGTTTTACATTTTTGCCTATTAATTGCTTTCATTGTCACTGGTGTGTTTATTTTTATATTTAAATATATACACATTATCTGCACTAGATCAGGACATTAATTTCAATAAAGCCTTGATCCCCTTCGCTTCCAGGGCTTTTTCCCCCCGTGCCACGCCTTTTTTTGGCTATTTAGGGTAGTTTGCGCTTAGGCCCCCATATCTTTTTGTCCACGTAGGGTATCCACACCAAATTTGCATCCTTTTCTTCCAACATCCAGAGGATTCTAAAGGTACCCAGGGTTTGTGGATTCCTCTGGAGGGGAGCAGAAATTAGGCAAAATACAGCTACATTTTGGGCTTTTTGGGAAAAGTGGGGGAAAAGTGCTGCAAAAGACCGCATCTGTTTTTTCCCCAGCAAATGTTATCAAAAAAAGGTTTGTGGTGCTAAAATCACCATCTTGCCAGCTTTCATGAACAGGCAGACGTTTGTCAGAAAACCAACGTTTTCAACACAGTTTTAGCATTTTACTGGGACATAGCCTATTTTTCATATTTGTTGTGCTTTCAACCTCCTTCCAGTTAGTGGTAGAAATGGGTGTGAAACCAATAATGGATCCCGGAATCCTATACATTTCTGAAAAGAAGACAAAATTCGGAATTCAGCAAGGGGTCATTTGTGTAGATCCTTCAAGGTTTTCCTATAGAAAGTAACAATTGACATAAACAAATATTGAAATTGAGTTGAAAAAAAACAGCCATTTGTGCCTACATTTTCACCTGTAACTTCTTCTCACTATGCTAGATTTATTTAAAGCAATATACAGTTACGTTCGCAGGACCCTTCTGGTTGCGGGGATATAGCAAGCTTGTAGGTTCACCAAGAACCCGAGGTACCCAGAGCCAATAACTGAGCTGCACCTTGCAATGGTTTTTCATTGTCTACTGGGTATACAGCAATTGATATGGTCAAATATAAAGAGTGAAAAATAGATATCAATGAAACCTATGTATTTCTAAATTGGGAACTAGACAGAGTTTAGAAGCAGTGGTTATTTGCACATCTCTGAATTTGTGGGTAGGCATACTAGCATGTGAATTAGGGGCATTTTTCAAAATGTCTTCTTTTTTTTTTTTTTTACACACTGTCTTACATTTGGAAGGAGGAAATGCATAGAAAGACAACTGGTAATAACACTTGTTATACTATTCTGTGTTCCCCTAAGTCTCCCGATAAAAATGGTACCTCACTAGTGCCCGCGTCAGGAAACGCAACATGGACACATCACAATTTTCCACATAAAACTGACCCTTTTTTTTGCAATATGCCTAGCTTTGGATTTTGGGCCCTAGCACAGCGGGCACCTTGGGAAACCTAGCAAACCTGTACATGTTTGAAAACTAGACATCCAAGGGAATCCAGGATGGGGTGTCTTGTATGGCTCTCACCAGGTTCTGTTACCCAGAATTCCTTGCGAACCCTTTGTAAAAAAAACAACAAAAAAACCAACCTCATTGTAGGGGTTAGGACCGCCGGAAGGGCGTGAGGGAACACAGGAAGCCGTGATATAAAGTACGTGATTTATTAAGGTTCTCTTGATGGAAATATTCAGGACTGCAAACAAAAGGTTCCGATTGAAAAGACAACACAAAGGTGAAGGAGATGGCTTCTCTCCTGGATTTCTGGTTCCGGGGCCTCCGGGTCGGGACAGGTCAGGGTTCTCCGGGATTCTCTCGCTCTCTCGGGCACTCTCGACAGGGAGGGGAGGGAAAAGAAAGAACAGGTCGGGTCAATAACTAATCCTGCGGGTTTAGGTCTGGTCTGTGCCACCGTCACCAATTCGTAAGTGTGGGAAGGGCTGTGCAGGATTCTACAACATGAACCACTTTCACCCGAGTGCCCTACCTCCCCGTGCCTTCCCACCACCCCCACCAGAACGCGCCCTTGAGGGGTACTCGCCTTATGCCACGGCCCGTCTCCAGGGCCGTGGCGTCGGGACCCGGGGCGTCTTCTCCCTCCATCAGCCCGCCGGGTATGGAAGCGGTGTACAGTGCTCTCTGCTGACTCCGTCCCCTCTGCTCCTCTCCGCTCTCGCCTTCCTCCGCTCTCGCCTTCCTCCGCTCCTCCGCTCTCGCCGTCCTCCGCCTCGCTGCTTCTCTTCTTCCACTCCGTCCGTCTTCCTCCGTCCTTGCTCTCTCCGTCCCGCCCTTCCACGCCTTTTGAGTCTCCCCCTTCCGCTTTGTCCGGAAACTCCTCCCCTCTCGATTGGGCCAGCGCTAGACCGCTACCTGCTTCTGGTCCGGATTGAGGCGGCTTGGTCTTTCCCCACTTCTGGTCCGCCCCAGTACTGTCATCCTCACAGATCTCCCCCCTTTGGAATGGACGTTGGGGCCATTCAGCAGAGGGGTTCCTGGACAGATAGTCCGCACAGACTTGACGGGTGCCTGGGATATGCATGGTCTGGAAGGAAAAAGGTTGCAATGCTAAAAACCAACTGAGGATGCGTTGATTCGTGTCTTTGTGCTGCACAAGCCAAGTGAGGGGGGCATGGTCAGTGAGTACTATAAACGGGCGTCCCAACAAATAGGATTGAAGTGCTTCAACTGCCCATTTAATCGCCAAACACTCTTTCTCTATAGTCGAGTAGTGCACCTCCCGGGGAAACAGCTTTCGGCTGATGTAAAGAAGGGGCCTAAGTTCACCCATTGAGTCAGGCTGATATAGTACGGCACCCAGTCCAAGACCAGAGGCATCAGTTTGGAGGATGAACTGTCTGCGGAAGTCGGGGCAGTGTAGAACGGGTGCTGTACAGATGGCTTTCTTTAGGGCTTGAAAACAGCTTTCGTGTGTGTCAGTCCAGGTGGTTACTCGGGAGGGGTAGGTCTTGGTCAGGAGATCGGTCAGGGGGCTGGCTAGGGAAGAGAAATTCGGGATGAACCTTCTGTAGTAACCAATAAACCCAAGGAAGGAACGTACGTCACGTTTCGTTTTGGGAGTTGGGAGTGTTTTGATGGCTTCGACTTTGTTTATCTGAGGTTTAATCAGTCCCCTCTGGATTGTGTACCCGAGATACTGTATGGAATCAGTGACCAAGAGTGATTTCTTAGGATTTATTTTGAGACCGGCATCTTGGATGGCTGAAAACACGGCCGTCAGATGCTTCAAATGGTCCGTCCAGGTCGGGCTGAAGACGACTATGTCGTCTAAGTACGCGGCGGCATATTTGGTATGGGATCTTAGCAGGCGGTCCATTAACCGCTGAAAGGTCGCTGGTGCCCCATGGAGACCGAAAGGGAGTACTCTAAACTGGTAGAGACCCGAGGGGGTTGAAAAGGCGGTCTTTTCTCTAGCCAGAGGAGTCAGGGTATTTGCCAATACCCTTTAGTGAGGTCAAGGGTGGACATGTATTTGGCACTTCCTAGTTGTTCGATTAGTTCATTGATCCTGGGCATTGGATAGGAATCGAACGTGGTGATGTTGTTTACCTGGCGGAAGTCTATACAGAAACGTAGACTTCCATCCGGTTTCGGCACCATCACTATTGGGGAACACCAATTACTCGTGGACGGTTCTATGATACGTGCCTGAAGCATGGCTGTTATTTCCTTCTCTACGGCCTCCCTTCTTGCTGCTGGAATGCGGTACGGTTTCTGTTTTATGACGGTCTGATCTAAAGAGATTATATCATGCTGAACCATGGTGGTCAACCCGGGTGTGGAGGAGAAAAGGCCAGGGAACTGTTCCAGCATAGTAAGCAACTGAGTCTGTTGCTCTGGGGACAATATGTCCCCTGTGGGGGCTCTCTCGTTCAGGATTTTCCGTGTGTCTGCTGTGGAGATCTCGAGGGGCCTCTCGGTGCTTACCAAAAGCGCTGACTGTCCTGTACCAATGAGTGAAACGGGTTCTTCCCATTTCTTTAACAGGTTTACGTGGTAAATCTGTTTGCCCCCAGCCCGCAGGGGTTGCAGGACGCTATATGTGACCGGGGTTATTTTCTTCTCAATGACATTCTGCCAATAACTTATTGTCAGTGGAAGGGAGTAAGAGTAGTACCTTTTCTCCTGGGGTGAATTCTCTCATCTGGCTATTCCGATCATAATAGCGTTTCTGGATTCTTTGGGTTTTTTCCATGTTCTCATGTACCAACCCCCATATCCTAGTGACTGCCGATTTCAGATCAGCCGCATATTTCGTCAGGGGTTGACCTTCCTCGTCTTCCCCTTCCCACTGCTCTGCCGCCATGTCTAGTAGTGTTCGGGGTTTTCTTCCGAACAACAGTTCAAACGGGGAATAGCCTGTTGATCTTTGCTCATGGGTTCTTATGGCAAAGAGGATTAGGGGTAACTTCTGATCCCAGTCCTTCCCCGTCTCCGAGATGACCTTGCGTAGCATTTGTTTGATAGTCTTGTTATAGCGCTCCACAAGACCATCCGTTTGGGGATGATAGACAGAAGTCCGAATTTGCTGGATACCCAGGATCTCACAAACCTGTGCCATTAAGCGGGACATAAACGGGGTCCCTTGGTCGGTGAGTATTTCTGATGGAAACCCCACCCGGGAGAATAGATTAATCATGGCCCGAGCTATGACAGGGGTGGTCATTGTTGATAAAGGAAAGGCCTCCGGATACCTGCTCGCATAATCCACAATGACCAGGATATATTTATGACCTCTGGCTGAGGGAGGGAGCGGGCCTACCAGGTCCATACCGACTCGTTTGAAGGGGACGTCTATGATAGGCAAGGGAAACAGGGGGGCCCTTCTTATTCCTTCGGGGTTCGTGTATTGACACCTCACACAGGCCGCACAGTGTTTTGCCACATCCCTATAAACCCCTGGCCAGTAGAACCTATTGAGGAGATACTTCAGAGTGTTTTCTTTCCCATAGTGTCTGCCGCCTGTTTGGTTGTGGGCCAGGTTTAAAACGTGCTCACGAAACGGAAGGGGCACGATTAACTGTGTGTTGGAGTGGTCCCCCCCTTTTACAGAGCGGTACAGTAAACCCTTTTTTTCAATGAAATATGGTCCTACCTGGTCTGGTTCTTGCTCCCGCACCTGTTCCCAGGCATGTATAAGGGTGTTGTCTTCCCTCTGAGCTGAGCGGAAGCTAACTGGGGCTGTCTCACCTGGATCTGTAAGGGAGAGGGGAAAAGCATGGTGTGAGGTCTGTGTCTGTATGTATTGCTTCTTATCCTTCCTTCTCTCGTTCTTGCTCTTTCTGTCCTTTCCTGCTTTTCCCTCCAGGTCACTGTTGCTGAAAGGGGCCTCCTGTAACCAAGTCGAGTCCTTCCCTGTAGTCTCGTCCAGATACTGTTCGAATCGGGGGTGGTCAGTGCCAATAATGACCGCCTCAGGCAGGGAAGATATGACCCCCACTTTTCTCAGGTGTGGGTCGTTTGACACCTCCAACAGGACTTCAGCTACGGGATACGCTTTAGTGTCCCCGTGAACACAGGTAACATGAACTGTTTCGCTCTCTTTTATTTGTGGTCGGGATACCAGGGCTCTGTCCATTACAGTCACGTGACACCCAGTGTCTAAAAGAGCCTGTTGCTTCTTCCCATTTAAAAGAACATCCTTCCTGTACTGATGGGGGCCTTTACCGGTTACATAGATACGACCCCTTGAGTACCCCACTTCCATCGGTTCCGCTGTTGGAGTACGATGGGGACACTGCCGGGCTATATGCCCCCATTCGGCACAGTGATAACATTGTGGTCCTTGCCCACCTGGACCAGGGGCGGGGTGGATAGGTCTAGGGGGTATGCGTGATATTGCCTGGGGCTTTGTATCGGGTCTGGGTGTGTTTCTTGGGGCCAGAAAGGGGGTTCGTGGTATACCAGCCTTGAACTCTGGGGATCTGTGGAAAGCACATGCCAACTCCACTGCCATTGTAGATGTTAGGTTGGGATGTTGTTTTACCCATGAACGGGTGGTTGTTGGTAGGGCGTCCAGGAATTGTTCCATGAATACATTTTCTGTGATTTCTTCCACACTAGACACATGGGGTGCCAGCCAACGGTTGCCCAGATCCTTGATCATGTAGTACAGGGCACGCGGGTTGTCCCCAGCTGTCCATTTTTCCTTCCTAAACTTAGCTCTATAATACTCCTGGTCGCACCCCAATCTCTCTAGTATGGTTTTCTTCACCTCCTCATAGGCTGTTGTACCGGCGGGGTTGACGGCCTGATAGGCTGCTTGGAGTTCTCCGGACAAGAGAGGAGCAATGTATTGGCTCCACCGTTCCTGGGGCCAAGCCGCGGTGGTTGCGACCCTTTCAAAATTGGTAAAAAAGTAGCCGGGGTCCTCCCCCTCCTGAAACTTCTGGAGAACGGACCCGGGGACATGGGGGTGCACTCTGGCGCTTACTATGGCATCCGTAAGCCGGAGTATTGCTGTGTCCTGCACCTGCTGGTTTGTGGTGAGCAGGGCGGCTTGATTTCTCAGGGCGTCTTGCAATGCTTCCCTATCCTTCTGGGCGGTTTGGACCTGCTGTTCGAACACCAATTGTAGGTGTCGCTGTCCTTCCACGAGCTGGTTGATGATACTTTCCACGGCGACGGGCACGGGTTGTGTCATGGTTCGACACAGCGGGAGGAGTATCCCACTTCTGACACCACTTGTAGGGGTTAGGACCGCCGGAAGGGCGTGAGGGAACACAGGAAGCCGTGATATGGAGTACGTGATTTATTAAGGTTCTCTTGATGGGAATATTCAGGACTGCAAACAAAAGGTTTCGATTGAAAAGACAACACAAAGGTGAAGGAGATGGCTTCTCTCCTGGATTTCTGGTTCCGGGGCCTCCGGGTCGGGACAGGTCAGGGTTCTCCGGGATTCTCTCGCTCTCTCAGGCACTCTCGACAGGCAGAGGAGGGAAAAGAAAGAACAGGTCGGGTCAATAACTAATCCTGCGGGTTTAGGTCTGGTCTGTGCCACCGTCACCAATTCGTAAGTGTGGGAAGGGCTGTGCAGGATTCTACAACATGAACCACTTTCACCCGAGTGCCCTACCTCCCCGTGCCTTCCCACCGCCCCCACGAGAACGCTCCCTTGAGGGGTACTCGCCATATGCCACGGCCCGTCTCCAGGGCCGTGGCGTCGGGACCCGGGGCATCTTCTCCCTCTATCAGCCCGCCGGGTATGGAAGCGGTGTACAGTGCTCTCTGCTGACTCCGTCCCCTCTGCTCCTCTCCGCTCTCGCCTTCCTCCGCTCTCACCTTCCTCCGCTCTCGCCTTCCTCCGCTCCTCCGCTCTCGCCGTCCTCCGCCTCGCTGCTTCTCTTCTTCCACTCCGTCCGTCTTCCTCCGTCCTTGCTCTCTCCGTCCCGCCCTTCCACGCCTTTTGAGTCTCCCCCTTCCGCTTTGTCAGGAAACTCCTCCCCTCTCGCTTGGGCCAGCGCTAGACCGCTACCTGCTTCCGGTCCGGATTGAGGCGGCTTGGTCTTTCCCCACTTCTGGTCCGCCCCAGTACTGTCATCCTCACACTCATTTTCCTCAAATTTCTGTGACGGAAACTTCTGGAATCCGTGGGGAGCCACACACTTCCACCCACCCAACATTTCCCTAAGTCTCCAATAAAAATGGTACCTCATTTGTGTGGGTTGGCCTAGTGCCCGCGACGGGAAATGGCCCAAAACACAACGTGGACACATAATTTTTTCCAGTGAAAACAGACCCGTTTTTCCCCAATATGCCTACCTGTGGATTTTGGACCCTAGCTCAGCCGGCACGTAGGAAAACCTAGCAAACCTGTACATTTTTTAAAACTAGACACCCAAGGGACTCCAGGAAGGGGGGACTTGTGTGGCTCTCACCAGGTTCTGTTACCCAGAATCCCTTGCAAACCTCAAACTTTGTAGTAAAAAAAAAAAAATTCTCACATTTCTGTTTGGGATCACCATGCCGGCAGAAATTTTCTACCACCCAGTGTTCCCCTTGGTCTCCCGATAATAATGATACCTCGCTTGTGTTGGTGTCAAATGCAGAATCAGCCTAAAAACGTATATTAAAAAAATATAGCGCTTAGAGCTCGCTGTGCTATCCTCTCAATCTCTACGTTTATGCCTTTCCCAGTCGCAGGCCCTTGGCCCAACCACACTAGTGAGGTATCATTTTACTCTGGAGACCGAGGGGAATGCTGGGTGGTAGGAATTGTGTGCCGGCATGGTGATCCCGCACAGAAATGTGAGAAAAATGCGATTGGTTAGCTAAATTTGAGGTTTGCAGGGGATTCTGGGTAAGAAAGCGTTGGGGAACCTACGCAAGCCACACATCCTTGGACTCCCCCGGGTGTCTAGTTTTCAGAAATGTCTGGGTTTGGTAGGTTTCCCTAGAAGGCTGCCTGCCGAACCAGGGACAAAAAACGCAGTGTGAGATCACCGCGCCGGCACATATTTCCCACCACCCAGCGTTCCCAATAAAAACAAGCATTGGCATAGCCAATAGGTCTCGCCTTTGGGGCCTTATAAGTGTTTAGGCAGAGCTATTGACTTTGCCAATGTGTTTAAGCTGTGCTGTAGAGAAGTTTGGCTGCTGTGCAGCATGCTGAAAAGTTGTAATAAAAAAGTGCCAGAAGCATTTTTGTTACCTTATATATGACCAAAAGGCATTATGTCCAACAGAACGACCATATTAAAAAATTTATGTACAATAAAAATTTCCTCATTTTTCTTTTGTTCTTGCAATGCTGGCAACTTGTTTTTGCCTATTCCAATGGTTGTTTGTTAAAGTTTTTTTTTTGAGGGGGCATAAACAATTGGAGGTTGAAGGTTGTGAACTAGTACCTGTATTATAACACTAGCAGCGGCCAGACGCTAGGGGAGAATCAACAGATGGCAGATTCCGAGAGCAGGCTGAGGTGGTGTTGCGTGATGTTGAGGTGGTAGTGGTGGTGGTGGTGGTGGTGACTGGTGCTGAGACGATGCTGAGGTGATGCTGAATGATACTTAGGTCTTGCTGAGTGATGATGATGTGGTGGTGTACTAGTGCAAAGGCGATGCTGAGTGATACTGTTGTGGTTGTGCTGAGAGATGCTGTGGTGGTGCTGAGTGATGCTGTGGTGGTGCTGAGTGATGCTGTGGTGGTGCTGAGTGATGCTGTGGTGGTGCTGAGTGGTGCTGTGGTGGTGCTGAGTGATGCTTCGATGGTGCTGAGTGATGCTTTGGTGGTGCTGAGTGGTGCTGTGGTGGTGCTGAGTGGTGCTGTGGTGGTGCTGAGTGGTGGTGTGGGGGTGCTGAGTGGTGGTGTGGGGGTGCCGAGTGGTGGTGTGGTGGTGCCGAGTGATGCTGTTGTGGTGCTGTGGTGGTGCTGAGTGGTGGTGTGGTGGTGCTGAGTGGTGGTGTGGTGGTGCTGAGTGGTGGTGTGGTGGTGGTGCTGAGTCATGCTGGTGTGGTGGTGCTGAGTCATGCTGTGGTGGTGCTGAGTGATGCTGTGGTGGTGCTGAGTGATGCTGTGGTGGTGCTGTGGTGATGCTGTGGTGTTGCTGAGTGATGCTGTGGTGGTGCTGAGTGATGCTGTGGTGGTGCTGAGTGATGCTGTGGTGATGCTGAGTGGTGCTGTGGTGGTGCTGAGTGATGCTGTGGTGGTGCTGAGTGGTGCTGTGGTGGTGCTGAGTGGTGCTGTGGTGGTGCAGAGTGGTGGTGCTGAGTGATGCTGTGGTGGTGCTGTGTTGGTGCTGGGTGATGCTGGGGTGGTGCTGTGTTGGTGCTGAGTGATGCTGGGGTGGTGTTGTGGTGGTGCTGAGTGATGCTGAGTGGTGCTGTGGTGGTGCTGAGTGATGCTGTGGTGGTACTGTGTTGGTGCTGAGTGATGCTGGGATGGTGCTGTGGTGGTGCTGAGTGGTGCTGGGGTGTTGCTGTGGTGGTGCTGAGTGGTGCTGTGGTGGTGCTGAGCGATGTGGTGGCGCTGTGGTGGTGCTGAGTGATGCTGTGGAGATGCTGAGTGATGCTGTGGTGGTGCGGAGTGGTGCTGTGGTGGTGCTGACTGATGCTGTGGTGTTGCTGAGTGATGCTGTGGTGGTGCTGTGTTGGTGCTGAGTGATGCTTGGGTGGTGCTGTGGTGGTGCTGAGTGATGCTGTGGTGCTGCTGAGTGATGCTGGGGTGGTGTTGTGGTGGTGCCGAGTGATGCTGAGTGGTGCTGTGGTGGTGCTGAGTGATGCTGTGGTGGTACTGTGTTGGTGCTGAGTGATGCTGGGATGGTGCTGTGGTGATGCTGAGTGGTGCTGGGGTGTTGCTGAGTGGTGCTGTGGTGGTGCTGTGGTGGTGCTGAGTGATGATGTGGTGGCGCTGTGGTGGTGCTGAGTGATGCTGTGGAGATGCTGAGTGATGCTGTGGTGGTGCTGTGTTGGTGCTGAGTGATGCTTGGGTGGTGCTGTGGTGGTGCTGAGTGATGCTGTGGTGCTGCTGAGTGATGCTGGGGTGGTGTTGTGGTGGTGCTGAGTGATGCTGAGTGGTGCTGTGGTGGTGCTGAGTGATGCTGTGGTGGTACTGTGTTGGTGCTGAGTGATGCTGGGATGGTGCTGTGGTGGTGCTGAGTGGTGCTGGGGTGTTGCTGTGGTGGTGCTGAGTGGTGCTGTGGTGATGCTGTGGTGGTGCTGAGTGATGATGTGGTGGCGCTGTGGTGGTGCTGAGTGATGCTGTGGAGATGCTGAGTGATGCTGTGGTGGTGCGGAGTGGTGCTGTGGTGGTGCTGACTGATGCTGTGGTGTTGCTGAGTGATGCTGTGGTGGTGCTGTGTTGGTGCTGAGTGATGCTTGGGTGGTGCTGTGGTGGTGCTGAGTGATGCTGTGGTGGTGCTGAGTGATGCTGTGGTGGTGCGGAGTGGTGCTGTGGTGGTGCGGAGTGGTGCTGTGGTGGTGCGGAGTGGTGCTGTGGTGGTGCTGACCGATGCTGTGGTGGTGCTGAGTGATGCTGTGGTGGTGCTGAGTGGTGCTGTGGAGATGCTGAGTGGTGCTGTGGTGGTACTGTGTTGGTGCTGAGTGATGCTGGGATGGTGCTGTGGTGGTGCTGAGTGGTGCTGGAGTGTTGCTGTGGTGGTGCAGAGTGGTGGTGCTGGAGTGTTGCTGTGGTGGTGCAGAGTGGTGGTGCTGAGTGATGCTGTGGTGGTGCTGAGTGATGCTGTGGTGGTGCTGAGTGATGCTGTGGTGGTGCTGAGTGATGCTGTGGTGGTGCTGAGCGATCCTGTGGTGGTGCGGAGTGGTGCTGTGGTGGTGCTGACCGATGCTGTGGTGGTGCTGAGTGATGCTGTGGTGGTGCTGAGTGGTGCTGTGGAGATGCTGAGTGGTGCTGTGGTGGTACTGTGTTGGTGCTGAGTGATGCTGGGATGGTGCTGTGGTGGTGCTGAGTGGTGCTGGAGTGTTGCTGTGGTGGTGCAGAGTGGTGGTGCTGAGTGATGCTGTGGTGGTGCTGAGTGATGCTGTGGTGGTGCTGAGTGATGCTGTGGTGGTGCTGAGTGATGCTGTGGTGGTGCTGAGTGATGCTGTGGTGGTGCTGAGTGATGCTGTGGTGGTGCTGAGTGATGCTGTGGTGGTGCTGTGGTGGTGCTGAGTGATGCTGGGGTGGTGTTGTGGTGGTGCTGAGTGATGCTGAGTGGTGCTGTGGTGGTGCTGAGTGATGCTGTGGTGGTACTGTGTTGGTGCTGAGTGATGCTGGGATGGTGCTGTGGTGGTGCTGAGTGGTGCTGGGGTGTTGCTGTGGTAGTGGTGCTGTGGTGGTGCTGTGGTGGTGCTGAGTGATGATGTGGTGGCGCTGTGGTGGTGCTGAGTGATGCTGTGGAGATGCTGAGTGTTGCTGTGGTGGTGCGGAGTGGTGCTGTGGTGGTGCTGACTGATGCTGTGGTGTTGCTGAGTGATGCTGTGGTGGTGCTGTGTTGGTGCTGAGTGATGCTTGGGTGGTGCTGTGGTGGTGCTGAGTGATGCTGTGGTGGTGCTGAGTGATGCTGTGGTGGTGCTGACCGATGCTGTGGTGTTGCTGAGTGATGCTGTGGTGGTGCTGAGTGGTGCTGTGGAGATGCTGAGTGGTGTTGTGGTGGTGCGGAGTGGTGCTGAGCGATGCTGTGGTGTTGCTGAGCGATGCTGTGGTGTTGCTGAGCGATGCTGTGGTGGTGCTGAGCGATGCTGTGGTGGTGCTGAGCGATGCTGTGGTGGTGCTGAGCGATCCTGTGGTGGTGCTGAGCGATCCTGTGGTGGTGCTGAGCGATCCTGTGGTGGTGCTGAGCGATCCTGTGGTGGTGCTGAGTCATCCTGTGGTGGTGCTGAGTCATCCTGTGGTGGTGCGGAGTCATCCTGTGGTGGTGCGGAGTCATCCTGTGGTGGTGCGGAGTCATCCTGTGGTGGTGCGGAGTCATCCTGTGGTGGTGCGGAGTCATCCTGTGGTGGTGCTGAGTGATGCAGTGTTAGCCCTGCGTGATGATGTGGTGTCGCTGAGTGAAGCTATGGTGCTGCTGAGTAATGCTGTGGTGGCGCTGAGTGATGCTGTTGTGGCGCTAAGTGATGCTGTGGTTGTGCTGAGTAATGCTGTGGTTTCACTGAGTGATGCTGTGGTTGCACTGAGTGATGCTGTGATGGCGTTGAGTGATGCTGTGATGGCGTTGAGTGATGCTGTGATGGCGTTGAGTGATGCTGTGATGGCGTTGAGTGATGCTGTGATGGCGTTGAGTGATGCTGTGATGGCGTTGAGTGATGCTGTGATGGCGTTGAGTGATGCTGTGATGGCGTTGAGTGATGCTGTGATGGCGTTAAGTGATGCTGTGATGGCGTTGAGTGATGGCGTTGTGAGATGCTGTGATGGCGTTGAGAGATGCTGTGATGGCGTTGAGAGATGTGTTGGTGCTGAGTGATGCTGTGCTGGCTCTGATTGATGCTGTGCTGGCTCTGATTGATGCTATGGTTGCGCTGAGTGTTGCTGTGGTGATGCTGTGGTGTTGCCGAGTGAGAGATAGAGTGAAGATATAATGCCCAATTAGAGAGGGTGGTGAGAGAGAAAGAGAGAGAAAGGGTGTACATAGAATAAAGAGTGGAGCGGGATAGCGAGAGAGAAAGAAGGGGAGAGAGAGTGAATGAAGGAGTTTGAAAGAGAAACAGATAAAGGGGTGAGAGAGAATGAAAGGCTAAAAAAGATAGAGAGGGGAGAGTTAATTAAGTAGAGAGAGAATTAGAGAGGGGAGAGAGAGAGAAGGAGAGAGACAATAAGAGTGGGGGGGTGTGGAGTTTAAATAGAGTGAAGAAGTGACGCGGAAAAAGTAACCTTAAATATAGCTTTGCGCGAATAAATATTTTTTTTAAAAAACAACAGAGTGAGACAAAAATACTGGTAATTAGGCTGTGACTCCCAATATAAAACAAATAGCGATATAAGGTGAAATCAACCCACCGAAGCAATATTTCTAACTAGACAAAAAAAAGCTTACATTTCAATGCTAATCGCTGTTGTTTTTCATGTGACTGTAGTCCAGGGCCCTCAGTTGGTAATGTGAGCTGCTGCTGCGATTGAAACATCAGAGTCCAGAGAGTTAATGAGCCATGACGAGTAAATGAGGAAGAGATAGGAAACCCAGATGGCAGCTGCGCGCGTGCACGCCCATCGTGAACGCAAGCTGGTCGCCAGCCGAATGCCAGTGTTTGCACTTCCAAAACCCACTTACTAAAACTCTCGGCCAGACCAGCGCAATCGCTGGTGCAGGCCGAGACCTAATGATACCTCATTTGTGTGGGTGCCCAAAGCAGAGTCAGCCTAATAACTTATAAAAACAAGCATTGGCATAGCCAATAGGTCTCGCCTTTGGGACCTTATAAGTGTTTAGCCATGCAACAGTTAATGTTGTTGCACCAAGGATATTGTGCTGCATAACTAAATACTTATAAAGGTCCCAAAAGCGAGACCTACTGGCTATGCCAATGCAGATACCCGCAGGAGAGACTACTGCTCTTTGCTAGTGTCAAGTGACAAGCGTGCGAGTGGATAAACATTTCTTGCAGCAGGCAACGTGTGAGATCAACCAAGGTTTTGTGTTGCTAAACGCATCTTCGCATTATTCCAGAAGTGGTGCACGCCAAGGGAAATACAGTGTTTGATTGCGTAGCCTCTTCTTCGTCCTGCTAATGCCGGGGCCAGAATGTCTACAGGACTCAACTTGGGGAAGCAGTTGCGAAGTCCTTCCTGGCAAATTGTGAACGACGGTTTTATGTCATGCTTTTGCATCGAAGTTATGTCCTGGCTCCTAAGACACAACTACATCAACAAACTATTAATCAATTACAAAGCCACTTGACATAGCGTGAACGAGCTAAGAGGTTACTGCAGGAGGCAGTGAGAACAATCAAAGCAGGAGGCGGAAATGGGTGCCATTGAGTAGGAGAGGGCAGACTCACCCGTTCAGCCTACGAAACGTGCACACATCACAAATCTGTCGCACTCCATCTCTCCTGTCTAAATTGTACTACCCACGTCACATTTCAGCTGCCAGAGTAGCGTCAAAAACTGTAATAAAAGTGCTTCATGCTGCTGGCAGAGTTTGCACAGGCTGTGGTGCTTTCCCGGGAACCTCCAGCAGTAGGGAGCGTAGACACAGAGAAACAAGCCGTCAGAACGTAACAAAACCGGTATTAAGGTTGTAGTTCCCGGAAGCACAGTAACTATTTCAGACAGTGAGAGAAATAAAGTTAAAACGTACATGCTACGCGAGCTTTTATTTGGAGGATGCGCATGCATTTTTAGGGACAAAAATGACAATTTCGCTGCAGCTTACTTTAAAGGATTAACGCGATGCCTTGCCGCGAGAACTTTACGATGGACCAACTTTCCTTCAATTATTTACAATGTTCGTTTCAGACAGCAATTCATTGTTCCTGGAGCAATGCGGGGTGAAGGGGGTAACAGTGGGCGGGAGTAATAGGGGTTGGGAGGCTACTCATATGAATGCAGCTAATAGCGAGTAAAAACATGAGGAATAAACGTCAGGAAAGCTTTGTTTTCATCTCCAAGTAACTATCAGCTCGGTGGGTGAGGAAAAAATGAAAAGCTAGCAAAATTTAAAAACATGATATTGATCGGGGGAGGGCCAGTGTCACAGTTAGTAAATTAAAACAATTGCTACCCAGGCATTGTTCAACGACGCTGGCAATTTCACAAAACACTACGCTGCGTGAGCTACCAAACCACCCTCAAGTGTTCTTTTGAATGACTCAGAAGGCATTCAGCAAAACTGTTGTTTCGCTTTTTTCAGAAGAGATTAGCACTCTGAAATAGACATCTAAAAGCAATATACAGCAAAAACACATGAGTAACCTACACCAAACTTCCTTCAAATTATTTCAGCTGAACTCGTTTGTGTGCAATTTTGAAATGATGGTTCTGCTTAACTTTCAAAGTGATTAATCAAAGTCACACAAAAACAACCATCAACTAACCTGTGTTTCGAATTTCCTCTGCGCGCGCACGCCAGAAAAGATGAGCTTTTGCTAGCGATAATTAAGACCGCATTTTTAAGCCGAGTTTATGTTTTCCATTTAGGAACAATTATTCTTCAATTGTTGTCTTTCACAATTGAAGTACCATCTGCTTGCGCTACTTAATTACACACAGCATAGTCCCATTATTGGCAACACACCCCACCCACACCACAACAGAGTATGCATGCATAAATAAATACACAACACAACTTTTGTTTGGGAAAAATATTGCTGCAGGTTTATTCCATACAAAAGTATGCAAATATGGTGGGTTATCTTACGGGCGATCCAAGGGCAGGCATCTGTACCACTCTATGCTGCCCTGCCCGCCTGATGAGCCAAGCACTGTGGAGAATCCAATCAGCGCTACCCTTATGGGGGTGATCCCCTTACTGGATCACGTGACACATTGGTCCCTTATTACTCACGCCCCTTTCAGGGCGGAGCGTAGCAAGGCAAGCCCCCGGTTGTTCAGGCCCACAACCGCCCAAAGGACTAACGGGGCGCCGACGTAATTGTTCCAGGACCCTCCCATGAGGCTCCTGGGATTTGGCTCTGGCACCCCTATTGTGCCCACGCAGAGGTACCCTTCTGTACCCATCTGCTTCCAGATCGCCCTGTAACTCCGCCTGCAACGACAAAAGAAAACATTACAACGTTCTATGTACTTCGCCTGCCAACCCTACGCCGGGTAAGCGGTAGGGTGGGAGACGGCGTGTCCGGCGCAAAGAGGACGCCGAGATGGCCGGGTAGGCATAAATACCTCCCCACCTCCTCGGCGCGCCGGAAATGACGCGCCTGGAAAGGGGACTCCTCCTAGAGTCCCGCATTAGTTGTGGGGGTGGGGAAGTGCCCAAATGGCACTAAAGGGGCCGCCCGTTTAGGGTGGCCCCCTGTGGGGGCCGCGGGCAGCCGCATAGTCCCATTATTGGCAACACACCCCACCCACACCACAACAGAGTATGCATGCATAAATAAATACACAACACAACTTTTGTTTGGGAAAAATATTGCTGCAGGTTTATTCCATACAAAAGTATGCAAATATGGTGGGTTATCTTACGGGCGATCCAAGGGCAGGCAGCTGTACCACTCTATGCTGCCCTGCCTGCCTGATGAGCCAAGCACTATGGAGAATCCAAACAGCGCTACCCTTATGGGGGTGATCCCCTTACTGGATCACGTGACACATTGGTCCCTTATTACTCACGCCCCTTTCAGGGCGGAGCGTAGCAAGGCAAGCCCCCGGTTGTTCAGGCCCACAACCGCCCGAAGGACTAACGGGGCGCCGACGTAATTGTTCCAGGACCCTCCCATGAGGCTCCTGGGATTTGGCTCTGTGTTGGACCTGGCCCTTTTTGGCAGGTTCACCCCTGAACTTTTTGCCTGTCCCTTAGCCTTTTCCCTGTGTAGTGTTGGTGATTTTAGGCCTCTGGGCACTTTAGCACTGTGGCCCAGTGCAAAGTGCGTGCGCGCTGTGTGCGTGTGTAGTAAGCTTGGCCTGCCCTCCCATAGGAATGCATGGGGGATAGTGTGCCTGTGGGAATTCCTGGTATGAAAGGTGCAGTGTGGTCAAGTCTAGTATGTATGAATTCGTGAGAATAAATGCTGCGCAATGGTGTGCGCAGATTCATTGTGACTGGTGTAGAAATGCCACTTTTAGAAGTTGGCCTTTATGTGTGCTCTGAGTCTGCCTGCCTGATGTGGATTGCATGTCTGGGTCTGTGAGTGACAGGGGCTGGGAGGTGTGTGTGTGTGGCTCCAGGAGGGGCAGGGTGAGTCACAGCGCTGGGCTGAATGGGACACCTGAGCTGAGAGTGGTGGGAGGAGAGATCCCTGACCCTGAAGAGGATGTTGCCTGCCCTGTACAATGCTGGCTCCACCTCCTGTGGTGCGTCTGATGTCCCTAGCCTGTCCTGTGAAAGGAGAGAGGAGCTGAGCAAAACAAAGTGCTCCAAAGCTCCCCCAAACCAGTTGCGTCTGGTTTTTCCCCAGCCCTGTGCTGTGTCACAAAGGGATTTTGGTGTATAAAAGAAGGGGCTGTGACCCCATGAACTGGTTCAGTTCTGCAGTTCTGTTCCTGCCAGGGCGTGCTGCTGCTGGGGCCCAGGGGGGGCTACCATGAGGGTTTGCCTCCCTGGGCCCTGCATTGCCCCTTCAGCTAAGGACTTATTCTTTTCACTGCAGGACCTTTGCCTGCTCCTAAGCGCCTCGTGAGCGCTGTGCTGGATTCCTATTTTTGCCCAGAAAAGGAGCACGAGGGCTCCGCAGCGCTGAGCTGCCGTCCAGGGAGAGGGAATCCCCGGTGTAGGGATTCCCCGGGCTCCGTGATCGAGCGGGAGCCCACTCCGCTTATTTTTATATTTAAAACGTGGGTGCCCACCCCACATGGCTGCTTTTTATTTAATGTAAATGCGGGTGCCTACCCCGCGTTCTACTTCTTAAAATCACCGCCGCAGCCCCGGGGCCGCCGAAGAAATCTGTTCCCGGCCGCTGCAGCGCGACCAGGAAGTCAGGCACGTCTGCCTGGGACATGGGCGGAGCGAGGAGAGGAAGTCCCGCCCCGCCGCCAGAGATCCGGCCGGAGCCTCGCAGGCTCGGTGATGAAGTCCCGGGTCCCAGGAGGGGGCCCGGGTGAAGGGGAGAGGTGCCGGTATGGCGGAGGGGGCACGAGGCACATTGTCGGTGCCTGCCCCCGCCGCGATTGAAGGAAAGGAGGACGGGAGCCTACCCCGCCTCCCAGAGTGCTGATGATGAGTCCCGGGTCCCAGGAGGGGGCCCGGGTGAAGAGGAGTGCGGCCCGGGAAAACAGCGACTCCGCAGGCCGCCGCAAGAGAAGTCCCGGTCCCGAGAGAGAGAGGGGACCGGGCGAAGCGAGGGAGACGCCACCGGATCCCCCAGCGAGGCTCTCATGAGTGAGAGAGCCCCGCCCGCCGCCTGTGAGGAGACCCGGCCCCCAGGAGCGGGACCGGGTGAAGAGGAGTCCCCAGAGAGCAGCCCGGTGAGTTAGAAAGGGCTGGGGGGCTCCGTGGGGACTATTGTTGGTGCCTGATCGAGGCACAGATCCTGAGCGGCCCCGTTTTGGCAGCGGGCCGCTCCCACGTGGCGCATAGTTGCCTCAGAGCCCAGATGGCTCTAACAAGGGGCATAGTTTGTTTTAGAGCCTGCGTGGCTCCTACGAGGGGCGTAATTGTTTTAGAGCCCGTGTGGCTCCAACGTTTGGGGGCATATGGTTTCGAAGCCCCGATGGCTCCAACGCGGGGCATTCTTATTGTTTAACGGCCAAAAGGGGCCCGTGCTTCCCCGCCGCAATGATTTCAGCTGCCCCGCTTGCAGAGGGCAGCTGCACCGATGGGGTAATTTTATTAAAAGGGCCCCAGAGGGGGTCCCCTGGCACAGTGGTGCCAGTTCTTCATTTAGCTTCACAGCGGCGCCGCAGTTGCGGGCCGCTGCAACGAGGGGGCTATTCTATTTTTAAGCAGTCCCGACGTGGGACTTGGGGGCCATGTTGTTTCCAGAGCCCGGGTGGCTCCAACGAAGGGGGCACATTTGTTTTTAGAACCATTGAGGGCCCATGCCTCATTTTAACATTCCCAGCTGCCCAGCAAGTAGTGGGCAGCTGCACCGTTTAGGTCTTTCTCTTTGCTTTAGGGGACCTGTTGAAGTTAGGAGTGAGATGCACTCCTGTGCCCCTGACATTCACAGCTGCGCAGCACTTAGAGCCAGCTGCACCGTTTAGACTTGCGCAGATTGCGCACCCTTGACCTTCGCTGCCCTTGCAGCGCACCCTGACTTTTGGACCTAGGGCATTTGAGCCCCCGGGTGAGATGGCCAGCTGGCCAAGGGGACTGCTAGGTTTATAGGGCGCCAGGCCCTAATGTGATTTGTGTGTTGGTGAGCTTCTTTCCTAGGATTTATAGGCTAATGTGATCTATACCTCTGCTATGGTTCTTTCTACTATGAGGTTATGTGCTACTGTGAGTAGGTGGTGCTAGGAAATGTAATGCAGGTAGTATGTTTTACGCACCCTGTTTTGGTTACCTCTAAAATGTGGTTTTTATGCTTGTGAGGTTATTACTTCCTCATGCGTTTAGGTGGTGAGTTATTTTCCCCTGAGATTATTTCCTAATGTGGTTTAGACTTAGGATGTTATTGTCTAATGCGTTTAGACTGGAGAGATAATTGCATAATGTGTTTATGCTGGGGAGGTTGGTGCATAAGGTTTTGCGCCTAATGTGATGCTGTGCATAATGTGGTTTATGTTACAGGCTGATGCTAAGTACAGTGGTTGCCAGTGATTACTGGTTGTACGTTTCTGATATGTCCTACATTTATTATGTGTTCTACATCTATTACCTTTTACTAAGTGAGGGTTCTGACAGTGGTCCACGTGGCCCTGTCATGTGTACATAATCCCCTGTAAATATTGTCCTGTGCCTGTTGGCACAGTGTATTGTATGTGAGTACTATTCTAATGTGTTTTATGATAATACAAAGGCTATTTTTATATATAACCTTGTGTGGAGTTCCTTTTGTAGTGGGCCTTGGGTGTTGTGCTGTGTGTGTGTTGCGCAAACGCTTTACACATTGCCTCCGGGATAAGCCTGACTGCTCGTGCCGTGCTACCAAGGGGGTGAGCAGGGGTTATCTTGGGTGTGTAACTCTCTTGCCCTGACTACAGTGGTGGTTTCTGCTTGGCTTTGGCGCAAGCCTTAGCCAACCTGAAATCCCATTTCTAACATTGGTGATCAGCGGTGGGATAGGACTTGCGTTTGCGCAGTACCGCAGCGACAACTGGCTGCACTACAAAACTCTGCATTTTAGATAGTCACATGTTGGGGATTATTGGTCTAAGATTGTTTTAAGTGTCATTTCATTTGTGAAATGTGTGTTCTTGTTGCACTATGAGTTGGGTGTCCTGCCAAGGACAGAAACCAGAGAAGCTGAAGGACTTTTGTACTGCCCTTGTGCAGACTGCTATTTATGGGGTTGGCCTGCAGCGCAAGCTAAAGGAGTTGTTACCGCCCCTGTACTGTCTGCTATTTCTAGGGTTGGCCTACAGTGGTAACTTAATTGGCATGGAGTCACTAGCTCGGGAGGGTAGATCATCCCCTAAGTGCGGTGTAAGTTTTCTGGAATCCCCAGATGGGTGGGATCCAGTGGTGGCAGCGATATGTAGTCCAGTGCAGGATGTCCCATTCCCAGTTCCCCGAGGATGGTACCTGGTTCCCGGTTAAGGAGGGGGCAGGTTGAGATTCAGGGACAGTAAGAATATGTCTCACCAGTCTTGTGGGGGAGTGTGGATGAATGTTGTGATGCACTGGATGTTCGAGTGATTGGTTGTTTTTCTGTGTTGGGGAGTGACCCTAGAAGAATGGTGCAGGTGTCTCGATAACCCTCGCGGTTTAAGATGGTTCAGAGTAGCCCAGCTAGGTGCCCTTATAGTGAGGAGGTTGTAGGGACTCACATCCTGTCTCGCAGGAGAAAGAGTGAGATTGGGCTGTGTCCCGAAGTGCCCGCACCTCAGTCTCCAGTACTGGTTGGTTCCATGAGGGAACACCAGGTAGGGAGCCTAGTCTGTCCTGTTGGACCGTTCTTCGAGGTGGTTTTTCCCATTTTAGGTGAGCTGGGAGTGCCTGTAATCGGACCTCCAGCAGTTCTAGTGTCTGGCAGTACCGCTCCAGTTGGGAGGGTGCAGAGGTCCAGTTTTGAGGGGTGAGAGGGGGAAAGAGTCCCCAGTGGGAACCAGTGGGTCAGGGGCCAGCCAGAAGGGCTGAGTCGCCAATGATTGACCATAGTGAGCGCCACTTCTGTCCTGGAGCATCTTCACGCACTGTCAGAAGGACAGGAGGTCGTGAGCTCTGCGCCAGGCAGACTGTCACATGACACATTAGTGAGGTGTCACCTCGGGGAGTATATGTGCTCCCAGGAAGTCCTGGTTCTCCGGGCGATTGTGAGGTAGTACCCCCCTGAACGTGGGTGGGGTCCAGTTTTGAGGGGTGAGAGGGGGAAAGAGTCCCCAGTGGGAACCAGTGGGTCAGGGGCCAGCCAGAAGGGCTGAGTCGCCAATGATTGACCATGGTGAGCGCCACTTCTGTCCTGGAGCATCTTCACGCACTGTCAGAGGGACAGGAGGTCGTGAGCTCTGCGCCAGGCAGACTGTCACATGACACATTAGTGAGGTGTCACCCTCGGGAGAGTATATGTGCTCCCAGGAAGTCCTGGTTCTCCGGGCAATTGTGAAGTAGTACCCCCCTGAACGCAGGTGGGGTCCGGTTTCGAGGGTTGAGAGGGGGAAAGAGTCCCCAGTGGGGACCAGTGGGTCAGGGGCCAGCCAGAAGGGCTGAGTCGCCAATGATTGACCATGGTGTGCGCCACTTCTGTCCTGGCACATCTTCAAGCACTGTCAGAGGGACAGGAGGTCGTGAGCTCTGCGCCAGGCAGACTGTCACACGACACGCTAGGGATGTGTCACCCTTGTGAAGTCCTGGTTTTCCAGGCATCTGACCCAAGAGGTACGTCCCTGGGTTGGGGAGCCAGTAGCCGGTGTTTCCGGATCTGGACGGCAGGGCGACTGTAGTCAGTGTCCTGGCCGGTTTGCCTTCTAGGGGGTACCACTCCAGTTGGGAGGGTATCGGAGTCTGGAAGGGGGTGCAGAGGGAGGGAGTCCTCGCTCTGACCCCGGTGCAGCCGGTGAATATGGATCCCAGGTGGTAGACCAGTTGAGGGAGAGAGGTCCTGAACTGGTGGGAGAGTTGTGTTCTGGTGGGTGCTTCCCCTGGGAGGGTGCGTAACCCCAGAAGAGAGGTAGGGTGAGGAGATGCTTCGCCCGTGACTTCTGGTCAGCCTGAGGGTGCGGACCCTAGGTTGAGGGACCAGTGGTAGTTTGGAACTACACTGAGGGAGAGTGGAGAATGGCTATTGTATGCCAGGGGTTACTGCCCCCCACTCTTGATTGGCAAGGACTAGTGACATCTGGGTGGCCTAGGGCCTGGTCCTGGCCGTGGACAACTAAGGAGTACCGGTGGGGTAGCCTAGTTGGTCCTGAGTTTTGTTTTTGTTTTTTTCTCTTAGATGGATTCCATGGGTTCCAAATGGCTTAGGACCGGAGGGTGTCCCTGCAGTTGCGGGCCCGCGTCCGTGTTCTATCGCCCCAAGCAGGGAAGCCCATCACGGTGGTGATTGGTCTACCCTGCGTTTTGGCTGGTAGGGGGTTGTGTTGGACCTGGCCCTTTTTGGCAGGTTCACCCCTGAACTTTTTGCCTGTCCCTTAGCCTTTTCCCTGGGTAGTGTTGGTGATTTTAGGCCTCTGGGCACTTTAGCACTGTGGCCCAGTGCAAAGTGCGTGCGCGCTGTGTGCGTGTGTAGTAAGCTTGGCCTGCCCTCCCATAGGAATGCATGGGGGATAGTGTGCCTGTGGTAATTCCTGGTATGAAAGGTGCAGTGTGGTCAAGTCTAGTATGTATGAATTCGTGAGAATAAATGCTGCGCAATGGTGTGCGCAGATTCATTGTGACTGGTGTAGAAATGCCACTTTTAGAAGTTGGCCTTTATGTGGGCTCTGAGTCTGCCTGCCTGATGTGGATTGCATGTCTGGCTCTGTGAGTGACAGGGGCTGGGAGGTGTGTGTGTGGCTCCAGGAGGGGCAGGGTGAGTCAGCGCTGGGCTGAATGGGACACCTGAGCTGAGAGTGGTGGGAGGAGAGATTCCCTGACCCTGAAGAGGATGTTGCCTGCCCTGTACAATGCTGGCTCCACCTCCTGTGGTGCATCTGATGTCCCTAGCCTGTCCTGTGAAAGGAGAGAGGAGCTGAGCAAAACAAAGTGCTCCAAAGCTCCCCCCAAACCAGTTGCGTCTGGTTTTTCCCCAGCCCTGTGCTGTGTCACAAAGGGATTTTGGTGTATAAAAGAAGGGGCTGTGACCCCATGAACTGGTTCAGTTCTGCAGTTCTGTTCCTGCCAGGGCGTGCTGCTGCTGGGGCCCAGGGGGGGCTACCATGAGGGTTTGCCTCCCTGGGCCCTGCATTGCCCCTTCAGCTAAGGACTTATTCTTTTCACTGCAGGACCTTTGCCTGCTCCTAAGCGCCTCGTGAGCGCTGTGCTGGATTCCTATTTTTGCCCAGAAAAGGAGCACGAGGGCTCCGCAGCGCTGAGCTGCCGTCCAGGGAGAGGGAATCCCCGGTGTAGGGATTCCCCGGGCTCCGTGATCGAGCGGGAGCCCACTCCGCTTATTTTTATATTTAAAACGTGGGTGCCCACCCCACATGGCTGCTTTTTATTTAATGTAAATGCGGGTGCCTACCCCGCGTTCTACTTCTTAAAATCACCGCCGCAGCCCCGGGGCCGCCGAAGAAATCTGTTCCCGGCCGCTGCAGCGCGACCAGGAAGTCAGGCACGTCTGCCTGGGACATGGGCGGAGCGAGGAGAGGAAGTCCCGCCCCGCCGCCAGAGATCCGGCCGGAGCCTCGCAGGCTCGGTGATGAAGTCCCGGGTCCCAGGAGGGGCCCGGGTGAAGGGGAGAGGTGCCGGCATGGCGGAGGGGGCACGAGGCACATTGTCGGTGCCTGCCCCCGCCGCGATTGAAGGAAAGGAGGACGGGAGCCTACCCCGCCTCCCAGAGTGCTGATGATGAGTCCCGGGTCCCAGGAGGGGGCCCGGGTGAAGAGGAGTGCGGCCCGGAGCAAACAGCGACTCCGCAGGCCGCCGCAAGAGAAGTCCCGGTCCCGAGAGAGAGAGGGGACCGGGCGAAGCGAGGGAGACGCCACCGGATCCCCCAGTGAGGCTCTCATGAGTGAGAGAGCCCCGCCCGCCGCCTGTGAGGAGACCCGGCCCCCAGGAGCGGGACCGGGTGAAGAGGAGTCCCCAGAGAGCAGCCCGGTGAGTTAGAAAGGGCTGGGGGGCTCCGTGGGGACTATTGTTGGTGCCTGATCGAGGCACAGATCCTGAGCGGCCCCGTTTTGGCAGCGGGCCGCTCCCACGTGGCGCATAGTTGCCTCAGAGCCCAGATGGCTCTAACAAGGGGCATAGTTTGTTTTAGAGCCTGCGTGGCTCCTACGAGGGGCGTAATTGTTTTAGAGCCCGTGTGGCTCCAACGCTTGGGGGCATATGGTTTCGAAGCCCCGATGGCTCCAAAGCGGGGCATTCTTATTGTTTAACGGCCAAAAGGGGCCCGTGCTTCCCCGCTCGCAATGATTTCAGCTGCCCCGCTTGCAGAGGGCAGCTGCACCGATGGGGTAATTTTATTAAAAGGGCCCCAGAGGGGGTCCCCTGGCACAGTGGTGCCAGTTCTTCATTTGCTTCACAGCGGCGCCGCAGTTGCGGGCCGCTGCAACGAGGGGGCTATTCTATTTTTAAGCAGTCCCGACGTGGGACTTGGGGGCCATGTTGTTTCCAGAGCCCCGGTGGCTCCAACGAAGGGGGCACATTTGTTTTTAGAACCATTGAGGGCCCATGCCTCATTTTAACATTCCCAGCTGCCCAGCAAGTAGTGGGCAGCTGCACCGTTTAGGTCTTTCTCTTTGCTTTAGGGGACCTGTTGAAGTTAGGAGTGAGATGCACTCCTGTGCCCCTGACATTCACAGCTGCGCAGCACTTAGTGCCAGCTGCACCGTTTAGACTTGCGCAGATTGCGCACCCTTGACCTTCGCTGCCCTTGCAGCGCGCCCTGACTTTTGGACCTAGGGCATTTGAGCCCCGGGTGAGATGGCCAGCTGGCCAAGGGGACTGCTAGGTTTATAGGGCGCCAGGCCCTAATGTGATTTGTGTGTTGGTGAGCTTCTTTCCTAGGATTTATAGGCTAATGTGATCTATACCTCTGCTATGGTTCTTTCTACTATGAGGTTATGTGCTACTGTGAGTAGGTGGTGCTAGGAAATGTAATGCAGGTAGTATGTTTTACGCACCCTGTTTTGGTTACCTCTAAAATGTGGTTTTTATGCTTGTGAGGTTATTACTTCCTCATGCGTTTAGGTGGTGAGTTATTTTCCCCTGAGATTATTTCCTAATGTGGTTTAGACTTAGGATGTTATTGTCTAATGCGTTTAGACTGGAGAGATAATTGCATAATGTGTTTATGCTGGGGAGGTTGGTGCATAAGGTTTTGCGCCTAATGTGATGCTGTGCATAATGTGGTTTATGTTACAGGCTGATGCTAAGTACAGTGGTTGCCAGTGATTACTGGTTGTACGTTTCTGATATGTCCTACATTTATTATGTGTTCTACATCTATTACCTTTTACTAAGTGAGGGTTCTGACAGTGGTCCACGTGGCCCTGTCATGTGTACATAATCCCCTGTAAATATTGTCCCGTGCCTGTTGGCACAGTGTATTGTATGTGAGTACTATTCTAATGTGTTTTATGATAATACAAAGGCTATTTTTATATATAACCTTGTGTGGAGTTCCTTTTGTAGTGGGCCTTGGGTGTTGTGCTGTGTGTGTGTTGCGCAAACGCTTTACACATTGCCTCCGGGATAAGCCTGACTGCTCGTGCCATGCTACCAAGGGGGTGAGCAGGGGTTATCTTGGGTGTGTAACTCTCTTGCCCTGACTACAGTGGTGGTTTCTGCTTGGCTTTGGCGCAAGCCTTAGCCAACCTGAAATCCCATTTCTAACATTGGTGATCAGCGGTGGGATAGGACTTGCGTTTGCGCAGTACCGCGGCGACAACTGGCTGCACTACAAAACTCTGCATTTTAGATAGTCACATGTTGGGGATTATTGGTCTAAGATTGTTTTAAGTGTCATTTCATTTGTGAAATGTGTGTTCTTGTTGCACTATGAGTTGGGTGTCCTGCCAAGGACAGAAACCAGAGAAGCTGAAGGAGTTTTGTACTGCCCTTGTGCAGACTGCTATTTATGGGGTTGGCCTGCAGCGCAAGCTAAAGGAGTTGTTACCGCCCCTGTACTGTCTGCTATTTCTAGGGTTGGCCTACAGTGGTAACTTAATTGGCATGGAGTCACTAGCTCGGGAGGGTAGATCATCCCCTAAGTGCGGTGTAAGTTTTCTGGAATCCCCAGATGGGTGGGATCCAGTGGTGGCAGCGATATGTAGTCCAGTGCAGGATGTCCCATTCCCAGTTCCCCGAGGATGGTACCTGGTTCCCGGTTAAGGAGGGGGCAGGTTGAGATTCAGGGACAGTAAGAATATGTCTCACCAGTCTTGTGGGGGAGTGTGGATGAATGTTGTGATGCACTGGATGTTCGAGTGATTGGTTGTTTTTCTGTGTTGGGGAGTGACCCTAGAAGAATGGTGCAGGTGTCTCGATAACCCTCGCGGTTTAAGATGGTTCAGAGTAGCCCAGCTAGGTGCCCTTATAGTGAGGAGGTTGTAGGGACTCACATCCTGTCTCGCAGGAGAAGGAGTGAGATTGGGCTGTGTCCCGAAGTGCCCGCACCTCAGTCTCCAGTACTGGTTGGTTCCATGAGGGAACACCAGGTAGGGAGCCTAGTCTGTCCTGTTGGACCGTTCTTCGAGGTGGTTTTTCCCGTTTTAGGTGAGCTGGGAGTGCCTGTAATCAGACCTCCAGCAGTTCTAGTGTCTGGCAGTACCGCTCCAGTTGGGAGGGTGCAGAGGTCCAGTTTTGAGGGGTGAGAGGGGGAAAGAGTCCCCAGTGGGAACCAGTGGGTCAGGGGCCAGCCAGAAGGGCTGAGTCGCCAATGATTGACCATGGTGAGCGCCACTTCTGTCCTGGAGCATCTTCACGCACTGTCAGAAGGACAGGAGGTCGTGAGCTCTGCGCCAGGCAGACTGTCACATGACACATTAGTGAGGTGTCACCCTCGGGGGAGTATATGTGCTCCCAGGAAGTCCTGGTTCTCCGGGCGATTGTGAGGTAGTACCCCCCTGAACGTGGGTGGGGTCCAGTTTTGAGGGGTGAGAGGGGGAAAGAGTCCCCAGTGGGAACCAGTGGGTCAGGGGCCAGCCAGAAGGGCTGAGTCACCAATGATTGACCATGGTGAGCGCCACTTCTGTCCTGGAGCATCTTCACGCACTGTCAGAGGGACAGGAGGTCGTGAGCTCTGCGCCAGGCAGACTGTCACATGACACATTAGTGAGGTGTCACCCTCGGGAGAGTATATGTGCTCCCAGGAAGTCCTGGTTCTCCGGGCAATTGTGAAGTAGTACCCCCTGAACGCAGGTGGGGTCCGGTTTCGAGGGTTGAGAGGGGGAAAGAGTCCCCAGTGGGGACCAGTGGGTCAGGGGCCAGCCAGAAGGGCTGAGTCGCCAATGATTGACCATGGTGTGCGCCACTTCTGTCCTGGCACATCTTCACGCACTGTCAGAGGGACAGGAGGTCGTGAGCTCTGCGCCAGGCAGACTGTCACACGACACGCTAGGGATATGTCACACTTGTGAAGTCCTGGTTTTCCAGGCATCTGACCCAAGAGGTACGTCCCTGGGTTGGGGAGCCAGTAGCCGGTGTTTCCGGATCTGGACGGCAGGGCGACTGTAGTCAGTGTCCTGGACGGTTTGCCTTCTAGGGGGTACCACTCCAGTTGGGAGGGTATCGGAGTCTGGAAGGGGGTGCAGAGGGAGGGAGTCCTCGCCTCTGACCCCAGTGCAGCCGGTGAATATGGATCCCAGGTGGTAGACCAGTTGAGGGAGAGAGGTCCTGAACTGGTGGGAGAGTTGTGTTCTGGTGGGTGCTTCCCCTGGGAGGGTGCGTAACCCCAGAAGAGAGGTAGGGTGAGGAGATGCTTCGCCCGTGACTTCTGGTCAGCCTGAGGGTGCGGACCCTAGGTTGAGGGACCAGTGGTAGTTTGGAACTACACTGAGGGAGAGTGGAGAATGGCTATTGTATGCCAGGGGTTACTGCCCCCATTCTGGATTGGCAAGGACCAGTGACATCTGGGTGGCCTAGGGCCTGGTCTCTGGCCGTGGACAACTAAGGAGTACCGGTGGGGTAGCCTAGTTGGTCCTGAGTTTTTTTGTTTTTTTTTTCTCTTAGATGGATTCCATGGGTTCCAAATGGCTTAGGACCGGAGGGTGTCCCTGCAGTTGCGGGCCCGCGTCCGTGTTCTATCGCCCCAAGCAGGGAAGCCCATCACGGTGGTGATTGGTCTACCCTGCGTTTTGGCTGGTAGGGGGTTGTGTTGGACCTGGCCCTTTTTGGCAGGTTCACCCCTGAACTTTTTGCCTGTCCCTTAGCCTTTTCCCTGGGTAGTGTTGGTGATTTTAGGCCTCTGGGCACTTTAGCACTGTGGCCCAGTGCAAAGTGCGTGCGCGCTGTGCGCGTGTGTAGTAAGCTTGGCCTGCCCTCCCATAGGAATGCATGGGGGATAGTGTGCCTGTGGTAATTCCTGGTATGAAAGGTGCAGTGTGGTCAAGTCTAGTATGTATGAATTCGTGAGAATAAATGCTGCGCAATGGTGTGCGCAGATTCATTGTGACTGGTGTAGAAATGCCACTTTTAGAAGTTGGCCTTTATGTGTGCTCTGAGTCTGCCTGCCTGATGTGGATTGCATGTCTGGCTCTGTGAGTGACAGGGGCTGGGAGGTGTGTGTGTGGCTCCAGGAGGGGCAGGGTGAGTCAGCGCTGGGCTGAATGGGACACCTGAGCTGAGAGTGGTGGGAGGAGAGATTCCTGACCCTGAAGAGGATGTTGCCTGCCCTGTACAATGCTGGCTCCACCTCCTGTGGTGCGTCTGATGTCCCTAGCCTGTCCTGTGAAAGGAGAGAGGAGCTGAGCAAAACAAAGTGCTCCAAAGCTCCCCCAAACCAGTTGCGTCTGGTTTTTCCCCAGCCCTGTGCTGTGTCACAAAGGGATTTTGGTGTATAAAAGAAGGGGCTGTGACCCCATGAACTGGTTCAGTTCTGCAGTTCTGTTCCTGCCAGGGCGTGCTGCTGCTGGGGCCCAGGGGGGCTACCATGAGGGTTTGCCTCCCTGGGCCCTGCATTGCCCCTTCAGCTAAGGACTTATTCTTTTCACTGCAGGACCTTTGCCTGCTCCTAAGCGCCTCGTGAGCGCTGTGCTGGATTCCTATTTTTGCCCAGAAAAGGAGCACGAGGGCTCCGCAGCGCTGAGCTGCCGTCCAGGGAGAGGGAATCCCCGGTGTAGGGATTCCCCGGGCTCCGTGATCGAGCGGGAGCCCACTCCGCTTATTTTTATATTTAAAACGTGGGTGCCCACCCCACATGGCTGCTTTTTATTTAATGTAAATGCGGGTGCCTACCCCGCGTTCTACTTCTTAAAATCACCGCCGCAGCCCCGGGGCCGCCGAAGAAATCTGTTCCCGGCCGCTGCAGCGCGACCAGGAAGTCAGGCACGTCTGCCTGGGACATGGGCGGAGCGAGGAGAGGAAGTCCCGCCCCGCCGCCAGAGATCCGGCCGGAGCCTCGCAGGCTCGGTGATGAAGTCCCGGGCCCCAGGAGGGGCCCGGGTGAAGGGGAGAGGTGCCGGCATGGCGGAGGGGGCACGAGGCACATTGTCGGTGCCTGCCCCCGCCGCGATTGAAGGAAAGGAGGACGGGAGCCTACCCCGCCTCCCAGAGTGCTGATGATGAGTCCCGGGTCCCAGGAGGGGGCCCGGGTGAAGAGGAGTGCGGCCCGGAGCAAACAGCGACTCCGCAGGCCGCCGCAAGAGAAGTCCCGGTCCCGAGAGAGAGAGGGGACCGGGCGAAGCGAGGGAGACGCCACCGGATCCCCCAGCGAGGCTCTCATGAGTGAGAGAGCCCCGCCCACCGCCTGTGAGGAGACCCGGCCCCCAGGAGCGGGACCGGGTGAAGAGGAGTCCCCAGAGAGCAGCCCGGTGAGTTAGAAAGGGCTGGGGGGCTCCGTGGGGACTATTGTTGGTGCCTGATCGAGGCACAGATCCTGAGCGGCCCAGTTTTGGCAGCGGGCCGCTCCCACGTGGCGCATAGTTGCCTCAGAGCCCAGATGGCTCTAACAAGGGGCATAGTTTGTTTTCGAGCCTGCGTGGCTCCTACGAGGGGCGTAATTGTTTTAGAGCCCGTGTGGCTCCAACGTTTGGGGGAATATGGTTTCGAAGCCCCGATGGCTCCAACGCGGGGCTTTCTTATTGTTTAAGGGCCAAAAGGGGCCCGTGCTTCCCCGCTCGCAATGATTTCAGCTGCCCCGCTTGCAGAGGGCAGCTGCACCGATGGGGTAATTTTATTAAAAGTGCCCCAGAGGGGGTCCCCTGGCACAGTGGTGCCAGTTCTTCATTTGCTTCACAGCGGCGCCGCAGTTGCGGGCCGCTGCAACGAGGGGGCTATTCTATTTTTAAGCAGTCCCGACGTGGGACTTGGGGGCCATGTTGTTTCCAGAGCTCGGGTGGCTCCAATGAAGGGGGCACATTTGTTTTTAGAACCATTGAGGGCCCATGCCTCATTTTAACATTCCCAGCTGCCCAGCAAGTAGTGGGCAGCTGCACCGCTTAGGTCTTTCTCTTTGCTTTAGGGGACCTGTTGAAGTTAGGAGTGAGATGCACTCCTGTGCCCCTGACATTCACAGCTGCGCAGCACTTAGTGCCAGCTGCACCGTTTAGACTTGCGCAGATTGCGCACCCTTGACCTTCGCTGCCCTTGCAGCGCGCCCTGACTTTTGGACCTAGGGCATTTGAGCCCCCGGGTGAGATGGCCAGCTGGCCAAGGGGACTGCTAGGTTTATAGGGCGCCAGGCCCTAATGTGATTTGTGTGTTGGTGAGCTTCTTTCCTAGGATTTATAGGCTAATGTGATCTATACCTCTGCTATGGTTCTTTCTACTATGAGGTTATGTGCTACTGTGAGTAGGTGGTGCTAGGAAATGTAATGCAGGTAGTATGTTTTACGCACCCTGTTTTGGTTACCTCTAAAATTTGGTTTTTATGCTTGTGAGGTTATTACTTCCTCATGCGTTTAGGTGGTGAGTTATTTTCCCCTGAGATTATTTCCTAATGTGGTTTAGACTTAGGATGTTATTGTCTAATGCGTTTAGACTGGAGAGATAATTGCATAATGTGTTTATGCTGAGGAGGTTGGTGCATAAAGTTTTGCGCCTAATGTGATGCTGTGCATAATGTGGTTTATGTTACAGGCTGATGCGAAGTACAGTGGTTGCCAGTGATTACTGGTTGTACGTTTCTGATATGTCCTACATTTATTATGTGTTCTACATCTATTACCTTTACTAAGTGAGGGTTCTGACAGTGGTCCACGTGGCCCTGTCATGTGTACATAATCCCCTGTAAATATTGTCCCGTGCCTGTTGGCACAGTGTATTGTATGTGAGTACTATTCTAATGTGTTTTATGATAATACAAAGGCTATTTTTATATATAACCTTGTGTGGAGTACCTTTTGTAGTGGGCCTTGGGTGTTGTGCTGTGTGTGTGTTGCGCAAACGCTTTACACATTGCCTCCGGGATAAGCCTGACTGCTCGTGCCGTGCTACCAAGGGGGTGAGCAGGGGTTATCTTGGGTGTGTAACTCTCTTGCCCCGACTAGAGTGGTGGTTTCTGCTTGGCTTTGGCGCAAGCCTTAGCCAACCAGAAATCCCATGTCTAACACTCTGGCACCCCTATTGTGCCCACGCAGAGGTACCCTTCTGTACCCATCTGCTTCCAGATCGCCCTGTAACTCCGCCAAAGCTCTGGAGGCGGCCCCCGTCGCCTAAAGAGCCCCCCACCAAAACAGTTCCTTTCTCACTGCAACCTGCAATTTCCCGGGCCTCATTCATGTCCAGTAGGAACAGATCCAAGCCCACCTGTGCCAAGTGCACCCAACTTTGTCAAAATAACCTTTGGTGTTCGCCCGGCAAAGCCCATGCCTGATGAAGCCAAAGCCCCTTGCTCTGCGAACTTGCGCATGGAGCGGTTTATCCTTCTCTGGGAATGTACCAGTGCCTCGCATGACCTGCAAGAATGTGATGGCCTCCCAGGAGGGAGCTCTACTTTTAAACATCGCTATATTACCCTTCAAGCTGATGTGGCTCCCACCTCCTGCAACCTGTAGTTGCAATCCTTCTAGCATTTTGTGCTCCCTAACACCTGTTTCCCCAATTTATGGAACAGCAGCACACTTGCTTAGCAGACCGCTTCCACAACCAGCCTATATACTCTGGCTATGCGCACGGGGCATTTCATGCATCACTGAAGCAACCCGTAACCTGCCCTGGGTGCAGTGTGCACCTACTTTGTTGAAGTTGACCAGACATGTGCACAGACCTTTGCGATTAATAAACCCTGGCGAACAAGACTGTTTGCATAGCGCACACCATTGCAGTCACAGCAACCATTTGGAGTGACAACTTACGCCACCTACCAGGCTTGCTTAACTAAAGCTCGAACACAGATGCACACATACCTGCTAACCAGCTGTGACCCTTGATGCTCAACCCGGCTAATGACCTAGTACTTTGTTATTGCAGGGAATATTGCCTTCCACAAGATCAAGCCGCACCTGAGCATATGGCCTTCACCTACTGGGCCGAGGTGCAGTGTGTGCTCTGGAATGGTCAGCGGTGGTGCTCCAGACACATTTCAAGCTGCTCTTGGAGCCACAGCACACATTCTGGCCTAACCAACTGACGCATGCCACCTGGCTAACTTGCCGCTGCGAGATTTTGATCTTAACACCACCCTCTTGCGTTTACCGGTGCACATCGTCTATAGGTCTTGCCCCCACTCTATGCAGATACCTGCAATGTACCCTTCTGCCCCTGTATGGGCGGGAAAATACCTGTAACATTGCAAATCCCACTGCACTCACATTCTCGGGCAGTCCGGTGGGGGAGAGAGGTCCTTAGAATTGGTTCTGCTACATAGCCTGGCCTCCTAGCCCGCAAGCACCCTAGTCTGACAGCAGACTATCTGCTGTGTCGCCCGTGCAATGTCCGCACCTGGGTGCAAGACGTCCCGTTCGACACCTCTACTAACAGACTGCCTTCAGTGAAGCTGGAGTGAACGGTTGTATGTTGTGCATCTGACCATAAGAACCTTGGTTTGCTTTGGGAGGGATCAATTTGTTCCACTCAAAATAGTGGCAACTTGCAGTTCTTTTGCCTTCTACACTGCAGGGTGTGCCTGGACGATCCTAGACACCCCCTGTGTGCCAACCCGCTTTGACCCAAGATGCAAGGCCCTACACCCGGTACACTTGGTTATCCCGGACTTAATTGCCCTCCACCGAAATCCATGTGTAAAGGTAGCTGGTCCCTGATTTAATTCCTAATAGTCTATGTGTCATGCTCCTTTTATTCCTTTTTAAAAGCAGTTAACCCGCTCACACACGAGACCTGCTAGTAGCAAGTTTAGTATAACCTGTACATGGAATTTAAATTCCCCTGACAACTGCACAGAGGGCAAGCCACACTCACTGCTACTGGTGTCTGACTAATCGGCCCTTGGAGGCCGTAGCAATACTGCCCGGTCAGCAAGTACGCCCACTGTACAGTTGTAATTTAGTAGCTCCTGGCGCTGACAACCGCAGGTGCCTAATACCGGGCTGTGTGTATGCGGCCCAGGAACCTAAGCAATAGGCTTGGTGTGGATGGGTTGTTAACAATGCCTGGCAATAAGTGTAATACCTTTGACAAACCTCTCCTGACTGGCATCTATGTCATTCTTAAACATATTTACGGTTTTGCCACATGGCACCCTTCTGGTTGGTGATACGGAACCTCCTACCCAGCATAAGCGGACAGTCTCGCGTTGCCGTCACACCACCTGTGTATCTTGAATCACCCTCCTGTGTCACCTAACCTCGGTTCTAGAGTGCACTTAATCCGCGCCGTTGACCAGACAATTTCACAGGCCTCTTTCATTGCTAGACCCTGGTGAACACATTAATGGTGTCAATTCTGGTTTGAAACAATATATGCATTGTGCCCTCTATTGGAGACAACTCACCCCTTCGTGGAGTGACAACTACACATGTGCCTACACAAGTCACCCAACAGACAAGTTGGCCCTGACTACTTTGTGTTCTGGTGCCAGATTTGGAAAGAGCCTTGCCTTCACTTGCTGCCCCCTGGGAAACACCCAATGCCCGTGCTCTGGCTGCAACTCGGTGATGCCCTCGTGTAGCATCAAACCCCTGGTCAAATAAGAGTGCCAACTCCAACTAATTAAACCTACACCTTGACCATGGGTGGAGTCTAGCTCTCCCCAAACTTCTGCTGTTGTAACCCACGGTCACGCCTCCTGTCAGTTCAATTTAGTAATTCATGGCACTGACCACCACAAGGGCCTACTACTGGGCTGTGTAAGTGCGGCCCAGGGTGACCTTAAACAATCGGCTTGGTGTGGATGGGTGCTAACATTACCTGGCTGAAGTGCAATCCCTTTGACAATCACTCCTGACAAGATGTGCCAATGCAGGTAGAAGCAAGAGTTATCCAGCCCACCTTACTTCCAGTTATCTGAGTAAATTTGTGAAAGATTCACATTTGAACTGGTAGCGGATACTGTTACTTACGCCTGCAAATGCTCTGCTCAGAGCAGCCCGCTAGACAATGGCTTCCATTGGAAGGCGGTGCCACAGACCTCCTAGCACTTAAGGCTGTACCTCTGAGTAGGGCTCTAATCTAACAAATGCCCCGTGCATCGAATACTGCCTCTGGCTGTAAGCCGCTCAGTGCTACTGATGCCTTGGCGCTTCCTGCCCCACAGCCAGCTCACCCTGATGCAATCCGCTCGTGACTGGGACTCAACAGTGCGGCGAAAGCACGAGACATCCTAGCCTGACCTTAGCTCTTCACCAGGCTCCCACGCAAGAGCCATCCACAACCTTGTGGCCTAAAACATTCGCCCTGTGGGGCGGTTGCGAATTGACTGCAAACCACTTCTAGGCATTCTCTACCCATGTTGTAAATGGAGTTTCTGGTTGGCTAGGGTATGCACCTAAGCCTGGCCGAACCCACCTCTCTAGTCGGGAGAAGGGAGCACACACTTAGGCTGACACCTGCCCACCCCCTGGGTGGCTAGGCAGAGATTTTGGCTTATCCCAGAGGCAGTGTAAAAGTAATGTGGCAACCGCACTCCCACAGTGGCACACTAAAGAAGAGACTCCATACCAGTTTATTTTAATTACCCTTCGTCTCGGCCATACAAGAGGGACTTAGTACCATCTGCCCCTATTACCCTGTGCTACCAAACCTCATCATGACATCACAGGGATTACATAACTCACTAGGTCAATCGGGCCACCGTCCTACAGCTCAGGAGTGAGAAAAGTCTTTCTAACGTAGCCAACCGACGGTTTATACGCAAGTGACTGCCCCCTTTATGGACGACCAAACCAAGGGTGAAGCAATGAGATCATGAGGCTTTAAGCAACGGGTGTGTTTGTGTACTGGAAACATTAATTAACCACGCACAGAACCATGGACATCCCCTTAAATGCGAGTCACCAGATCGTCAAAGAAATATTGATGGATTCGAGACATAGGTGCCACCCAAACTACTGAATTAAAATTGGCGAGAATAGTTCTTTGAAAGAAAAGCATTTGAATGAATCGCTCATCAAGATCAAAGGCGTATCAAACCGCTTTGGTCTACCTTGCTGAGAAGGATGGAGCAATGCCCATTATTGGTATTAGTGAATGAAGGCATTATTCATTCATGTGCAGCCAAAGAGAGAAACACTGCCCCCAAGTGCCCTTCCCACTTTATGGCACCCTGGCCGTACGAATTGGTTTAACGCACCAATAATCAACTCCAAATTGATATACTGTTTTGCCCCACCCAGGGCACCCTGTCCAGTTACTGCCAAGGCAGACGCCCCGCAACGCAAAATTGAAATCAAGTCTGTGATGTCATAGTCGCTACCTCTGACATATTCTCATAAGTCGCCATATATGACTGACACCGCACTCTCATCCTATGCTTTGTGTGATCTTGGCCCACTTTAGTGTGAGCAGAGCCCCACGATGCATACTTGGCTTCATGGTCGATAATGCACACGTAAACTACCCTCGCTGCTCCCTGCCGCTGGGTCATCCTACACCCTATGGTGCCCTTCAGAAAGACCAGGGAACATTATATCATCCTCAACACTTAAGCTGAAATCTTTGCTTAGCATAGGTGCTAAAAGCGATGTGCACACCTTCCACCTGGTCCCGGACACAGCGGTGAAGAGTTCCAGAAGGACCTGGCCAATATAAAAGACACCAACAGAGCTGCGGGAGCCCTGAGCAAGCTTCAAGGATTAAGAGTTAAAACTAATCTGCATGGCTACCCAGCTTGCTCAGGCAATGACTATGGCATTCAGACCGGCCACCGGCACACCGCGCATTTACTAGGTATTCCGCTCCCTGAAAAGCCTGACCGATCCGCCATTCATAGCGTTAATCTAACGCGCATTGAGAATTACATATTAATTATACAAATGTAACGTGTATGTGAATGCAAAGGTAGTGAAACGCTATGCATGAGCGCCAGTTACATTACATATTCAGCACGTCATTGCATTCCTATATTTACCACAAAAGGAGCACTACCTACAACAAGCCCATCTATTGGCTGATCAGTGCTTCTATTTGCATAAGGTGAAATGCGCCACAATTATAGCTCAGTTGCATAGTGTTAGAAATGGGGGGTCTGATGCCAGTTCTAACACATAGCCAACCGAGAGCTAGCCGCCCCCATCCATAGCTGCCCAGGTTTCAGATTGCTATGTGTGACATTTTCCTCATTTCAGTGCAACTGTGAGTGACATTCCAAAGACTATGAATGACACTTTCTTGCGAGCAAAATCAAACAATGATACGGTGCATATCCAACCTACCCATGCCAGCTACCCCCTGCACATTTCAGAACAAGGTAGTCGACAGAACACTATGAAGGGGGATTCAGTGATGAAATGTGTTGTGGAGTTCGTCAATACTATCGAAAACTTTATTCGAGTATAATGTCAACGTGGGCCTCCGACTCACTATCATACATCAGTGACGACCTATGCTGTCACCGGGCTCAAGGCACCCCACAACACAAAGCAGGGGGACAACAACATATCCAGCGAGACCAGGGACCGCAAGGGCACCCGCGACATGACCCGACGGCGTGACCAGGAGGAAACAAAGGGGGCGACGTTTTTGGGGAGCACGCCCGAGTAAGCGCTCCCTCCCCCATGGCGGCGCAACTTGCCCGAGCCATGCTGATTGCCTTTTGTGGAACATGTGCCTGCGACTGTCCTGCAGCAGCGGGTGATTCCAGCCTCCCACGTGTCCCCGGGCCCTCCCCTAGGCATTCGCCTGTGTAGTGCCTGGTACATTGAGAGGACTATTCAAGGGCAGCCACTTCACAAAACACACCAGGCGGCGTGTCCGGCGTAAACCTGTACCGAAATGTCGGCAAACCCAAATGCGGACGTATTGTCAGCGCCAAATAATTTACCCACTCCACATCCGCGGAAAACGCGCCACAGGACCTCCAAGAACAAACCCCACATGCAACCGCTATGCTCAGGGTAAATGCCATCCCAGCCGAACCAATGGCTGCACGCAAAAGCACGGTCACCGCTGCACATCACCCCCATACCCACTGCACAAGACCCAGCCCGACATGAGCCCATGGGGACAGCCCACACGGGCGACACGACCCGCAGCGCAAAGGAACAGCGAAGGACTCGACGACAAACCCACTGCACAACAGACCAAGGCCCGAAGGAGCACGTTGGGACAGCCCACAGCGGCGACGCCACCCATAGGGCAAAGGCAGAAAGCCGGGCAAGAGGAAAACTAGCAGCAAGGGACAGCCCCACCTGGGGTGACACGAACCGGCTGCAAAAGCAGCAGCACTGCAGGAGCCGCACACGAGCAGCAGGAACATCCAGCCCGTCCGCTTCAATCCCACACTCGGCGGCCGAGCAAAGGTGGCGGAAACAGCCAGCAGCGGACATCAGGATGAGTGACACTAAATCCTGAGAGGCAAAAGAAGCAGCGGCCCCGCATGGGAATGGCCCCCGCACAAACAACCCACTGAGACCCCAGACGGCAGAGCCGAGCGCCACAACGTGCCGCTGCACCGGGTTCCCGAGAAGAAAGTCAGACACACACAACCCGCTCACAAATCCCCCCACAACAACGGAAGCCAGCGGAAACGTCCCGGGCCCCCACATGAGGAGGGGCGCCGGTCTCGCAGGGAAACAAACGCAATGCAAGGTTAGCATGCATGAGCTTGCCGGGCATTGCAAACACATGGTTTGCTGGGGCGGAGGCGGCCCGGCCAGCACTCGTGGCACCTTCCCCCGTGCCTGCAACTGGCGCAGCAGTCTGCCGCCGCCCCAGCGTGCCAACCACCGAGGCGGGTCACCATGGATCCCGCCGTGACAAGGAGGGCCCACCCGCTCCCGTGGCATTCACCCCGCGACCCACCAATGGGGTCCAGTGACACCGCACAACCCAGCCGCGGGCCCATAGATACCGAGACAGACACCTCCGGCGCCCGCAGCCCATGGGCCGCAACCTCTGCCCCTGCCCAGCTCCGCCCGCGCTGCCAAGGCTGCTCCGGCATCCCAAAACCCCGTTGGGCCCAGGAACACCCAGGCCACAGGCCCCCATCCTGCAGCCCTCTCGCCCCCAAACAGCAGGGAAAACAGCACGTCCATGCGGCGGCCGTTGGCACCGCCCCGGTCCCAACACAAATCGAAACCAGGACAGCCTCAACCCTATGCCGGGCAACAACCAAGCGGTCAGAGCCACCGGTGTCCATTAAAGGGGAATCAAGGGAAGGGAGGCCACTCGGTCCCCACACGTCCTCTCCAGCTAGCGGGCAAGCGGGCGGTGCGTTCCCGCCGACCATGCATAATATCCCTGAATATCCAGGTGTTGCCTTTGAAGAATATTCCTTTCACACAATGCTCAGAGCTGACCATATTCCATGGCGCTGCAAAGAAACCAGAACTAGTTTCCGCCGCGGATGCCCAACTCGACACCTGTAGTGTTTACAATAGTCCTCTTTTGATGTTTACTGCTCGCAACAGCTGTTAGTCAATCTATGTAATAGACATAGATGTATGCGCGCGCTCATAATAACATGTTTATATTCAAGGATTGTACTGGACGCTCTCTGCCTTCTTGAAAGATGCAACTGCAGAATGCCATTCTGGAGTTGTACTTTCGAGGAAGCAGTCGAGCTCCCGTGAAGTGCTGCAACTGAATAAAGAAGTAATTTAAGTGATCGCGCTTGTTTCCAGCTTCGTCATTTTCTTCAATTAAGACGCGTATCACCAACTTTACATCTGGCGACGAGGATGGGATGATTGAGAAATTTAGCAGCTGAGTGTAATTTTGGTGCATCACTAGATATGTACATTCGTGATCAATTTGTATATAGCTGTTACCAAAAGAAGATACAAGAACGCATTTTGAGTTGTAGGGACCCTTCCTTGTCAGAGGTCATAGAGATGGCCAAAAGCATAGAAAGGTCCATTATTTCATCCAAATGCATGTCCAATGAAACCTTTTCTTCTATTAATGCTATTCAAAGTGATGTTTCTATCAATGCCATTTCTCACACAAACAAATATTCGAAACCTTTCTCTAAAAATCCCAACACTATATGTTTTAGATGTGGCTCTAGGACACATCTCGGTAATAGCCCCATTTGTACTGCTCATGGGAAAAGATGCACAAATTGTCATAAAACAGGTCATTTTTATAATGTATGTAGAAGCAAAAAAGTAATTCGTGTGAGTTCAATTTCTTCACAGGATCTTCCTGACAGTAGTGTTTCTTTAGATTCTCAATTCCAAAGCATTGATATCAACACAGTTGAGGTAGTACCCAATGCTTGTAAAAAGAAAATTATACTCTCTAATGATTCTGTTGGTGAAGATTCCAAATCTGAAAATATCAAAGATCCCACCTGCCAAGTCTTCATCAAAAATGAGAGTTTTAATATGACGGCCGATTCTGGTGCACCAGTCACTATCATTTCAGATATCACTTTTAATAACTTTTGGGCATCAAGTGAAACTCTACACCCCCTAGATATTATTCCCAAGGCATATGGGGATAAAGACATTGACATGTTAGGTTTCTTCACTTCTAATATTACTTGTTTGGGAAGGTGCATTTTTACTAAAGTATATGTTGCTGTTAAAGGCAAAAATATCATAGGGTGGAGAGACCTTGCAAAAATGAATCTCAAATTAGTTCCAGGATCAGACAATCCTGTTCAGATAAATGACACGGCCATATCCTTCATTTTAGAGGATTATGAACACTTCATAAACAACATTATTTCTGAATTTCCTGATGTTTTCAGTACTCGCATAGGAAAAAATCGAGAAATTTGAACACATGATTAAGCTTAAACCCAAAGCAGTACCCATCTCACATAAACTCCGTCCAGTACCCCGAAGTGTCAGAGAAGAGCTAAAAAAAATGTTGGAAAAAATGGTGTCAGATGGCATAATTCAACCAACTGACTCTTCACAATGGGTCAGTCCCATTGTCATAGTTAGAAAAAAGGACTCTAGCATTCGTCTCTGTGCAGACCTTCGCTCATTAAATCAAAACATCATCATTGACTGTCATCCCCTTCCTAAAATACAAGAGTTATTGACTGGCATTAATGGGTCCAAATTTTTTACCCTCCTTGATCTCCGCAGTGCCTACCACCAGATCCCCTTAGCCGCAGAATCCACTGATTTAACCACATTCATCACTCCTTATGGCGCCTTTAAGTATTTGAGACTGCCCTTTGGCTTAGCCTCTGCGGCCAGCGTATTTCAAAAATGTATGGACTGCTTATTAGAGGGTATTAATTTTGTTCAGGCATACCAGGATGACGTCCTAATTTACTCAAAGAGCATTAATGATCATATTTCCACCCTAAAAGAAGTTCTTTCTCGATTTAAAGATGTTGGAATAACGCTAGGTACAGACAAATGCAAATTTTTCAAATCTGAGGTGGATTACCTAGGTCATTCCATATCCACAAATGGAATCAAACCCAAACTTTCACTAACTGAAGCCATATCAAATGTTCCGATACCCAAAAGACAAAGACAATTTAAAGTCCTTCCTGGGCATGACAGAATATTATTCACGTTTCATACAAGGATACTCACAAATTGTAAATCCTTTACGTTCTCTGTTAAAAAAAGATGTGAAATTTTTATGGTCTTCTGAGTGTAATAATGCTTTTAATCTCATCAAGGATGTCATCATTTCCGCTCCTGCTCTCTCATCATTCACCCCAGGTGTTAAATGCTCTATATCTGTGGATGCCAGCCAGTTTGGTTTGGGTGCCGTGTTGTGCCAGTGGATTGGCTCCAGGGAACACACCATAGGTTTCACCTCTAGAACTCTATCTGTAGCTGAATCTAATTACAGCACTATTGAGAGGGAAGCTTTGGCGTGTTCCTGGGCTGTCGAGAAATTCAAGAGTTTTATTTGGGGCACTCATTTCAATTTGTTGACTGATCACAAACCCCTTCTGCATTTATTAAACGGCAAAGGCACCGGTAAGGCTTCTTCTAGATTAGTACGCATCATCTCCAGATTGCATGATTACAATTTTACTATACAACATATATCTGGAGGATGCAATATCAGAGCCGATTGCTTATCCAGATTACCCATAAATGATGGTTCGCATGTAACACAATATGATGACATTGAATGTGTGGTAACCACTACTGATGATTTGTCGTGTTTTTCTTTATCACACAAAGACTGGCTTCAAGCTCTCACTGAAGATGCCACCCTTCAAGCAGTTAAAAATATGATACTTTCGGGTTGGCCCAGAGAGCGTTCCCTACCTGCTACTTTAAAGTCATATGCTCAGATTGCAGATGAACTCTCTATTGTAAATAATCTCATTTTACGGGGTGATCAACTTATTCCCCCGTCATCCCTACGTTCCATCCTTATAAAAAAAAGCACATGATGGGCACCTTGGTATTGGTGCCACTTCCAGGAAACTTAAGGAGCATTTTTGGTGGCCCGCAATTGACAAAGAGGTTAACGTTTGGATTGATAAATGTGATATTTGCCTTCTTTCAGACAAACATTGGAAGTCACAAATTTGCCTCTACACACAGTTCCTTTTCCAGAGGAAGCTTGGGAGAAGATAGCCATTGACTTCTCAGGACCTTTTGACTTACTTCCATTGGAGAAACGCTATGTCATTGCCCTCATTGACTATCACTCCAAGTGGGTAGATGTAGAATTTTGTGACTCTCCCAATTCAAATTCTGTTATTAAGTTTCTCAACAGAGTCTTTCTTGCTGAAGGCCCTCCTAAAGTAATCGTTTCTGATAATGGGTCTCATTTTTGCTCAAATGTTGTGGAAGAGTTCTTAGCAAAACATGATGTTAAACATTTGAAGGTTGCGCTTTATTCTCCCACTTCAAATGGCCTAATTGAGAGAATGAACCGTTTCATTAAAGAGGGAGTCCAGTCAGCTTTAGCATCCAATTTAGATGTAGACTTATTCATTAAGAAGAAAATATGGTCATATCTTCATACTCCACACTCCACCACAGGCATTTCTCCTTTCAGGCTACTTAAAAAAAGAAATCCCAATGGGAACATTTGTCCCAATTGGGTTATTTCTTTTAAAGGAACTAAGAACGCCTCTTGTGTAAGTTGCCAAGACAAATCTGTTATACACAAAAATGTATCGCAACAGCAAGCTAAGCAAAGTAAACAATTTAATTCCTCACGCTCTTCAACCCCGCACCAGTTTGAAATTGGTGATTGGGTCCTGCTTAGGAATCCCAAAAGAGTCATGAAAGGGGCATCTAAATTCTCTTCTCCTATTCAGGTCCTCAAAGTCTCTAAAGGCTCTCTTTTTCTTAATGGCAGGGGGTGGTGGAACAAAAGAGTTGTTGTTAAACTTTCTACTGATCAGGCTCACAAGATTAATACTTTTAAGCGTTTTAATGACAATGATGATTGCTCTCATTTTCCTATAGGCACTCCATCAGATCTTTCATCTCACGATACATATTCACTCATCAGTCCGGAGACATCTATTCCAGATATCTCATCTTTACCCGTTCAGTCAAATTCTGTGCCTACAGTTTCTTCTGAGAGTTCTTGTTCCTCTCTCCAAACATTTTGTAGACCTACACACAATTGCTCAGCACCTGCTAAGTTCAGAGACTATTATTTAATGTGATTGTTTTTAAATTGTGTTTCTTTTACATTGTATAACAAGCATTTGCAATGTAATAGGTCTCGCATTTGCAAGAGTTTAACCTATTGGCATTGTAAATGACAATGCCTTTTATTTATGTTTTAAAAACCAACACATAAATAAAAGGCATTGCCATTTACAATGCCAATAGCTCAAACTCTAACAACTGCGAGACCTATTGCATTGCAAATGCTTGTTAAAGCTGTGTATCCTGTTTTAGTCTGCTGCCACTTGCCCACAACTTTGGAATGGAGTAGACCCGTGGAAAATCATGTAGTTTTCTTTAAAAACATGCAAACTTGTGGAAAAGTTATACAACATTATGAGTAAATTTTATGAACATTTTTGGGGTATCTTGAGTGAGAATCAAGCACAAGGGAATGTTCAAAAGTCGCACCTGATTGGTTCAGGGAGATAATCTTCCACCAGGCATCGTTTTGCTTGAACTAGTCCCTTCGTCATACAGATCACAGATTTGAATCCTGGCAAGGTTGCATGAGCCTTTCATCCTTCTGAGAGCAGCATAGTCACACCCAGCACACTACAGATGCACCATAATGGCTCTCATTAGAAGAGGTCCGTCTTGGGGGGTTCACTCTTCACCTGGATACCAGGGGACCATTAACTTCAAGGGTGCGGGAGGACTGAGGATTACAACTGAAACCCAACCGGGGAAAGACCAGTAGAATCGGCAATCCCAGGTCCGCTTCCCCTGGTTATTCCCCATTCCTCTCTTCAGTTTCCACCTCACATTTCGGCTCCTTTGAGTAGCCAAAGTCCTTGTGGGAATGTTACTGGGTCCGCAGTTTTCCCAGGAATCTCAGAACCCACAAGGAGATGGTAACTCCATCGGAAATACCGAGGAACCTGTAATGGGGGTGGGGGTGGGGGGGGGAATAATATGGTGTATCACTGTGCTCACAAGAGTACGACCCACCTACACAAACATTCAGCACAACACATTAGACAGTAGTATGCACACCTGTGCAACACACCTCAGATAGGCGATGTCGCTGGGTGTCAGCACACATTTCCACTCGCATAACACGTGTAGAACCTGAACTCTGCACATTAGACAGAAGATCACACACAGATCCATCGCAGCACACGTATGTTGAATAACACAAGTAATTGAGACATATGTGCTCCCCCAAGGGTGCCTTATCGCCGATAAGAGAGGGTTGTATTTACTCAGCTCCGTGGGAACCATCTTGTTGAGCTCAGGAGGAAGCAAGGCGCGAGTGTAGGCGCTGGGATTCAAACCTGTGACCCTGGAGTCACGCATAGTCACCCCTGCAGTGGATGGTATGCTGAATCCATTCCGGATAAATCTCCCAGGAGCCGCAGCATCGCACAGTAATGATCGCAGGTCACGCTCTGGGTCAGAGCTAATTAGATGTTGCGTGAAAGGAGCCCCACAGAAGCCATCTATTCTCACTTCATTACTTGCAATGATAGTGTAACGAGCAGCGCCTTCTAAAACAAGGAAAGGCACGTACAGCGGCAATAACGTGCGTACAAAGTAAAGTTAAACAAGCGGCCGCAATAATGAAATGTAAAAAAAACCAAATAAACATCGCGCTTCACAGAGTGCGTACAAAGTACAGCTAAACACGCGGCCGCCATATTTCAATGTAAATAAAAAAATTAACGGAGCGCGATGCCACATACAACTCCGAACATCGCGTTTCACAACGTGCGTACAAAGTAAAGCTAAACAGGCTGCCGCCACAATTACTGCACTTGTGAGGACGCCATGATACCGCCGACTTAAAAAACAGGACAACAATGGAGGAGCGGGGGCGAGCGAGCGCGGCAGCCTGCTCAGCTGACCACACGCTCGTGCGTCATGGCCTTTTCCAGGCATGTGTTTCCAATTATCGCGCCCGCGTCTGGGCACGATAATTGGAAACACATGTCTGCCGCGCACGTAGCCGCCCGAAAAAGGCCACGACGCACGAGCGTGTGGTCAGCTTTCGAAACCCCTTACTTAAAGTCTCGCCAGAGCAGCGCTTGCGCGCTACTCGAGGCTCGACCTAAAAAGGGAGATGATGTAGTGTTTACAATAGTCCTCTTTTGATGTTTACTGCTCGCAACAGCGGTTAGTCAATCTATGTAATAGACATAGATGTATGCGCGCGCTCATAATAACATGTTTATATTCAAGGATTGTACTGGACGCTCTCTGCCTTCTTGAAAGATGCAACTGCAGAATGCCATTCTGGAGTTGTACTTTCGAGGAAGCAGTCGAGCTCCCGTGAAGTGCTGCAACTGAATAAAGAAGTAATTTAAGTGATCGCGCTTGTTTCCAGCTTCGTCATTTTCTTCAATTAAGACGCGTATCACCAACTTTACAACACCTCCTCCACAATGATGCAAACACCTTCTTGCGACATGAAACAACATGTCCCAGGATGCAATGTGTTCTCAGCTGTTTAAGCAGAACGACGCGCATTGTACATCGAGAGGGCCACCGTCAGCTATGAGGCTCAGTCGCGCTCTGGTATATAACGTAAGCGGTGAAGGGGGTTCCGTACATTCACCAATGTATTCCCTCCACGGACGTCTTAACTTCTGCAGAGCAAGAGAGAGGCAGCGCAGCTCTTTGCTCGGGGCAGGCCTCGCTAACGCAGGTTACTATGCCCGCACTGATATGACCCCGCACTCATCGAAACACCGACGCCAGACCAAGGACACGACCGCGTTTCCAGCGGGGGCAAGGCACCCATGGCTCAAACCTCCACCTCGCTGTGCACCCCCAATGCCCGATATAAACTAATGAGCCACCAAAGGACACTGGGCACGCCCCAGTCGACCTGGACTCACCGTAAAATCACCGACACCGCGCCCTGACAAACGGCGCGACGAGGCACAGCGAGGGGAGCACCCATGGCTGCAGACGGCGTGTCCGGCGCAAAGAGGATGCCGAGATGGCCGGGGGAGGCATAAATACCTCCCCACCTCCTCGGCGCGCCGGAAATGACGCGCCTGGCAAGGGGACTCCTCCTAGAGTCCCGCATTAGTAGTGGGGGTGGGGAAGTGCCCAAATGGCACTAAAGGGGCCGCCCGTTTAGGGTGGCCCCCTGCGGGGGCCGCGGGCAGCCGCAGACTCATCTTTTCCTCTCACGCGCCCCGCTGGGCCATAGCTAGTATCCGTGAAATAAACATTTCCCGCTCCACAAAGACAGAGTGAGAGTGAGTCTCCATTAATCGCCCGTGCTCTTCCTACGCAATACGTGTACCTCAGACGCAATCTATCAGCCGCACTTACACTGAGCATCGGTTCAGCGTCGTAATAACATACAAAAGTGTAAGGTCGAATCAGCAAAATGCACGGAACAGACGCCATCTTAGTAATGTTCCAGCCTTAAAGCACATTTCTTACCGTGCTGCCGACCCATATTGGGTTGTCTTCCTACCAAGTGTAAAAACTGGAAAATTCCAAATAGTGGGAGTTTTTTTTATAAACACTCACTGTTTGAAACCGATAGTTTGTATTAACTTGTAAGTCCACAGTTTAATGCAATAACACAATTGAATATATGAAAACCGGTGGTTTGCACTCTCTCGCAGAAAGTATTTGTCTGGTCGAAACAATGTGTGAATGAATTGAACAGTGGATTACTGAGACCGTATACAGATACAATAAACAAGTCACCAACATGCGAGCTGCGTGGTGCGCGCGCGCTCGTGTGAAATCTGACACATAACAGATGCCACACTGCGAGCCGCTGCTCGTAACCGCAAGCCGTAGGCCGTGGGCGGATACATTTCCTGGGAAAGGTGGGACATGCACCCGCCTTTGCCCAATTGCGTGCTGTTTTCGCACGCAAAGGCCAATAGAAAAAAAGCTATAAAAAAAACACATGCGTGTGAAAAGTCCAGAGCGATTCCAAGAGGTCGTTTTCCTAGGCTCGACCTAAAAAAACTGCCTTTTTTGACCCACTTTGGTTCCCCCTCAGTTTTTCATTTGATACATTTTTAGGTTCTTTGCTTTGGGCACCCACACAAGTGAGGTATCATTTTTATCAGGACACTGAGAGGGAATGCTGGGTGGTGGAAAATTTGTGCCGCCGCGGTGATCCCACAACTTTTCCACACAGAAATGTAAGAAAAGTGTGACTTTTTAGCTAAATTGAATGTTTGCAGGGGATTCTGGGTAATAAAACGCTGGAGGATTCACGCAAGCCACATCCGCCAGCCAAGCGCCATCCATGCACGCCACCAGCTAAGCGCCATCCATGTACGCCGCCAGCCAAACGCCATCCACGCATACTGCCAGCCAAGCGACAGTCCATGCACACCGCCAGCCAAGCGACAGTCCACACACACAGCCAGACAAGTGCCATCAACGCAGATCGCTAACCAAGCGACAGACCACGCACACTGCCAGTCAAGCGCTAGTTCACACATACTGACAACAAAGGGCAAGTCCACACACACTGCCAGGAAAATGCCAGTTTACACCAGTTCACACTCACACACAGATATACACAGAAACTTTCGCTAGTGTCTAGTGGTTTTCTGCCCCCTTGGGGGCAGATGAACCTTAAAATATCACTGATTCGCCCCCAAGGGGAGGGGCAGAAGCAGCCCAAATGGGTTCACAAAAAAAAAAAAGGGGAGCAACCCTTGCCTAAGGGGCCGTTCCCTGACATGCCCATAAACATACCTCTGGTGCTTAGTTGGCTTTCTGCCCCCCAGGGACAGAGAGGGGGCTATTGCTTTGTTCGCCCTAAGTTGGCAGGGTATGCCCAGACGTGGGCCCCTTGCTCACTTTGCCACTGGATTCAAGCTAGCCTGGCTGATGAGGGGTGTTACCCCAAAACCGGTCCCAGGATGTTTGTTTCCGGTTAAGGGAAGACCTGGCTTGGCAGTTCGGGCTGGACTGTTCCCATGAGGCACAGGGTCAAGACTGATTTGCATATAGCTGGGTCTGAACTGAGGTGGCAAAGTCAGCTAAAGAACGATGATGGATTCAACACAGATCTGTGACTGGGGGCGCTCCGTCCATCATCTCCTTGTGTTTGCTAGTGGTTTTCTGCCCCCTTGGGGGCAGATGAACCTAAAAATATCACTGATTCACCCCCAAGGGGAGGGGCAAAAGCAGTCCAAATGCGTTCACAAAAAAAAATGGGGAGCAACCCTTGCCAAAGGGGCCGCTCCCTGACATGCCCATAAACACATCTCTGGTGCTTAGTTGGCTTTCTGCCCCCAGGATGGGCAGAAAGACTCAGGCTATTTTTTGAGGGAGTGGGCATTGGCATCGCCCATTACAGGCAGCACACACCCATCTTTTTTTTTTTTTTTTTTTAAATCACTGGTGTCTAGAGGGCTTTCTGCCCCCAGAGGGCAGATCAGGGGTAATAACCCCCATCTTCCGCCTCGGGGCAGAAAGAATGTCCCTTTTGAGTTAGGGGGTGGGAACATTAGCATGCCCATTCTGTGCATCCCCACCTCTCTTTTAGATAGGAAAAACAAATCCCTGGTGCCTAGTGGGCTTTCTGCCCCCCCCGGGGGAGTAGATCTGGGGCTATTGCCCCCATCTGTGCTCCGGAGGAGGCAGTAAGACTGTACCAATTTTTGGGAGGGTTGGGGGCATTATAATGCCCATTTAGGGGAGCCCCCACCGCTAACTTTTTCACAAAAAGATAACCCTGGTGTCTAGTAGGTTTTCTGCCCCCTCCGGGGGGCAGATCAGGGGTAATAACCCCTCATCTACCTTCCGGGAGGGGGGGGGCAGAAAGACTGTCCCTTTTGTGTTGGGGGTGGGGCATTGGCATGCTCATTGTGGGCAGCCCCCACCCCTCTATTATAAATAAAAAAACAACAATAATCCCTGGTGTCTAGTGGACTTTCTGCCCCCCCGGGGAGTAGATCTGGGGCTATTGCCCCATCTGCGCTCCGGAGGGGGCAGAAAGACTGTACCAATGTTTGGGAGGGTTGGGGGCATTATAATGCCCATTTAGGGCAGCCCCCACCCATAACTTTTCCAATAAAAAAAAATCTCTGTGTCTAGTGTGTTTTCTGCCCCCTCGGCCTGTGGCGGCAAGATTATTTAATTTCAGAGATAGAGAAAATATCCTACAGCTTGATGGAACTAAGGGCCCCTGGACCGTGGAGAACAACCCCGTAACGATGTTCCTGGATTACACAGTACGAACAATGCAAGATTTGTTTTGGGAGGTGAAACAACACCTACGTACATTGGATATTAAATACGCATTGTTATTTCCTGCAAAGCTAAGGGTCGTGTCAGGCAGCGAGACACTTTCTTCTGAAACCCCAGGAGGCGTGGACCTGGCTGGAGACACAAGGTAACCATCAGAGCTCCTCCCAAAAGGCTCCAGAAGGGGTCTGAAAGAACCAACGGAACAGGAAGCATTCTACTAGGAATATTCGTGGCAGACCCTCGAAAGTACAGGCGGCGCTGGGCAGAGTGGAAGCGCTGGCTGCAGCAGAGCAGGCATCCTTAGCTAGTCCCGAAGGCAGAGCTTCTGACAAAGAGACAAGGGCATACTGTAAATTCCTAGGGCAACTTCCACAACTATTGTATCCTAAACCATCAAATAAACATTAGGAGAGACAAAAGTGACAGGCAAATACAAAAAATAATATTGATAGCCATATATACTTTTTCTTCAATATAAAATGTAGACAAACTTCATACACACCACACTCATCTATTCATACATACTCATCATTCATAAATATATACTTGCACAGGTATCTTCAATATGTGAAACCTTGTTTATCAACATATTATATACATGATCTGATGCATTTATACTTAAAAACACTCGCTTATTTTTGACATTTTTCAAGGCTAGGCCTTATTTTTAGGCTTCTGGTGTACAGCGTGTATCTGTGTCTTGAAGCGATTGCAATTCCCGGGTGGTTTCTACGCACGTTTCGGCATAAAAATGCCTTCTTCAGGAAAAGCCACCTCAGATACAGGTAGTGTCTTGAATTCAAAAAGGTCCAGCAGGACCAGATGTAGAAAATACAGGCGTCTTGCTTTTAAAATGGACGCCACATGAACGCCCTGGGATGATATCAAGCCACTTATAAGGCAGTGTGCCGCGTGTGCTGCAAGATAACGCACACCGGTATCGGCACTGCGGTATCAGCGCATCTAAGGATCCCTGTATTGTAGAAGATCCTTCCATCTTTGTTGGGTAACCATCCTTTGGATTGTGTGGCCCTATAAGTAAAAGAAGAATATATTCATCGGCTTTTGGCCCTCATACCTGTAGTGATTCATATAGCATACTTATCACTATCTTATAAGTGGCTTGATATCATCGCAGGGCGTTCATGTGACGTCCATTTTAAAAGCAAGGCGCCTGTATTTTCTACATCCGGTCCGGCTGGACCTTTTTGAATTCAAGACAGTACCTGTATCTGAGGTGGCTTTTCCTGAAGAAGGCATTTTTATGCCGAAACGCACGTAGAAACCACACGGGAATTGCAATCGCTTCAAGACACAGATACACGCTGTACATCAGAAGCCTAAAATTAAGGCCTAGCCTTGAAAAAATGTCAAAATAAGCAAGTGTTTATAAGTAATTAAATGCATCAGATCATGTACATAATATGCTGATAAACAAGGTTTCACATATTGAAGATACCTGTGTATGTATATATTTATGAATGATGAGTATGTATGAATAGATGAGTGTGGTGTGTATGAAGTTTGTCTACATTTTATATTGAAGAAAAAGTATATATGGCTATCAATAAATATTATTTTTTGTATTTGCCTGTCACTTTTGTCTCTCCTAATGTTTATTTGATGGTTTAGGATACAATAGTTGTGGAAGTTGCCCTAGGAATTTACAGTGTGTATTATTTCCCTGCCTAGAGGAACTTCTCATTAGTAGCAGGGGGCCCTAGATCTTTACACTTAAAGAGACAAGGGCATTACATGATGCAATGCACGAAATCGACCTACCAGAAGAACTGCGATGTGGCACCCTTGTTGTTTTTTTACTGCTTTCTACTTCTTCGCCCCTGTTTTTTGAGTGCTTTCTCCTGCCTCGTTTTTTACAGCTTTCTCCTTCCTTTCCCCCCATTTTTCTGAGTGCTTTCTCCTGCTTTTCCCTCGTTTTTCACTGTTTCTTGTTTTTTTCCTCATTTGCCACTTCCGGCTGACGCCCGTTTTCCTGCTTCCCGCCTAGCCCCATTTTTCCCTCATTTTTTTTACTGCTTTCTACTTCCTCTCCCCCATTTTTTGAGTGTTTTCTCCTGCTTTTCCCTCGTTTTTCACTGCTTCTCCTATTTTTTTTTCCTGATTTGCTGCTTCTGCCTGCCACCCGTTTTCCCATCTCCTGCCTACCCCCGCCCACCACCTCCCAGCTGCATTCCATGAGCCTACTTAATGGAGGCCACAGCATGACCCCATTGAGCAGGCCCCAGGCCCAGCTCTCCCGTGCTGCTGCACTTCTCTGCTTCCTCTCCGTTTTGCTGAGTACTTTGTCCTGCTTTCTCCTTCCTTTCCCCCCCGTTTTTCTGAGAGATTTCTCTTGCCTCGTTTTTTACTGCTTTCTCCTTCCTTTTCCCCGTTTACAGAGTGCTTTCTCTTTCCTACTTTTCCCTTGTTTTTTACTACTTATCCTTCTTTTTTCCTCATTTGCCTGCCCCGCCTGCCACCTGTATTTCCCACATCCCGCCTAGCCCCGCCCACCACCTCCCAGCAGCCCTTCCTCCTCCCAGGACCTAATTAATGGACGCCACAGCGCGACTACATTGATCAGGCCCCATGCCCAGCTCTCTCGGGCTGCTGCACCGCTCTGCTTCCATCTCCGTTTTCCCGAGTTCTTTGTCCTGCTTTTCCCTCATTTTCAATGCTTTCTCCGTGAAGCAGCTAGCAACTCCAGCGCCTTGAGATTCTCACGGGTGATTTGCCATGCTTTATAAATCCTGATTGATTGATAACAAGCGAAAAAAGATCCATTCTTATTTGAACCGGCGCAACATTCAATTAGCCTGTTTTCAGGAGACTCACTTAACAGAAGAAGAGCTCCCGGATTTGCGTAAATGCTGGAGGGGCCTTGTACTAGGCACCAATTATTCTGCCTATGCTGGGGGGTCTTATTATGGGTAGCCCCAGGAGTCCAGTTTGCCCCAGACCACACCTTAATTGAACCAGAGGGCCGGTACGTTATTACAGAGGGTATGCTGGATGGGGACCCTCTCACCCTAGTAGTACTCTATGATCCCAATGTGGGTAAACCGCTCTTTTTCGCCTCATTGACACCTGCCCTTTTTCACTTAGCACACCCCCCACGTTCTGGTGCGGAGACTTTAATTGTGTTCCAGACTTAGAGCTGGATAGATCCACTCCTCCTGTCCCGGGAGCATAGTCACACTACCCACTAAACAACTGCAGCAAAGGACTCCCAATGTACAGGTGTTTGATGTTTGGCACATACTCTATTACTCTATCTGCGTCAGTGGGAATATTCCCATTATTCTGACCTACATGCCCTCCACACAAGGATAGACCTGGTGTACAGTACCGGGACACTTGTGAATAAATACAGACGAGCGGAATACTTGGGGCGGGCACTGTCTGACCACTGTCCGTTGATGGTGACCTTTCATTGGGGAAGACCACGCACAGCCATTCCTACCTGGCGCCTACAACTACAGGCGCTAGCGAATATGGCGTTCTATCAAATATAGGGGAACACATAGATGGATATTTTAAAGAGAATGAGGGTTCCGTCTTGGATGGAATGACTGAATGGGGCGTGTTCAAAGTGGTGTTGCGAGGTGTGTGCATGACCATGCAGCATGGCATAAGGAGCACCCTTCAGGTGGAGATATTGGATCTAGATGATAGATTGAGGTCAGCGGAGGGGGACTGGGTGTCCAATCCAGCCACATATCAAGTGTTGGAGGGTATTAGGACTGACTTCAGGGACCTATCTGGACGCTTGGCCACATTCGATTTCAAGGAATACACTAAACGACAACATGAATTGGGAGACAAGGCCAGTAGTTTACTGGCATGGCTACTGAAATCAGAACGCCCATGCACTTCTATCGGAGCCATCCGATCAAGTGCAGGCACCATAGTGAACTCTCAGTTAAACATCAATAAGGAATTTGAAAGTTATTACAAGGAATTGTACCGGGCTCCGCCGGGTGTAACCCCGGAAGCGATCCTCGCTTATCTGCATCCTCGAGACACCACTTCTCAGTCCCTAATTGGTGCAAGAATTGGACGCTCCTCCGACTCTTGAGGAGGTTTCCTTAGCCATTAAGCACATAGACAGAGGTAAGACACCTGGTACTGATGGCCTGCCTATCGAGTTCTATGCCTTGTACCTCACCAGCTTAGCTCCACGGTTCTTGGCTCTATATGAACGAGCCAGGGATGGTGGTAACCTCTCCGAAAGCATGTGAGTAGCCCTGATCACGGTACTTCCGAAACCTGGAAGGGACCCACTCGAGGTGGCTTCCCATCGGCCACTCTCTCTACTCAACCTGGACTACAAGGTGTTGGGGAAGGTTTTGGCGAATAGATTGACCCCGATGGTGCACACAGTGATCCACCCAGACCAGAAAGGGTTTATTCTGGGTAGGAACACATTCCTAAATATCAGTCGTTTTTTTTATCACGGACTGGACTCGCAGAACAGACACTCAAGAGACATAGAGAAGGTGTTCGATACCCCGGGATGGAACTACCTACATAGTGCCCTGCAGAGGCTGGGATTTTGCGCAGGTGGATTCAGGTCCTTTATAACTACCAATGGGCAGGGTACGCACAAGTGATATTATCTCAGATAGTTTCCTCATTGAACGCAGGACTAGGCAGGGATGCCAAGTCTCCCTTGTTGTTTCCCATGGCTATAGAACCATTACCTTGTCTACCATGGGAGAGAGCATTCGCATGGGAATACCGGGTTGCAAATCACTCGCAGATAGTTTCAATGTATACCGATGAGACCCCGATTCATTTGAAAGCAGACCCATCGCTTTTATCAGCGGTCATGTCTGCTTTGAAAGACTTTGGCCAGGTGTCTGGACTCCGGATCAGTTAGGGGAAATCGTGCCTTTTCACATTGCTGCAAATGCCTGAGTCACTGCATACACTAGGTGTAAACTCCCCCCTGCCTTGGGCGTTTGATACCTTCAAATGTTTAGGGGTCCACGTTTACCACCTGGAACGAGATCTTATAGATGGTAACCTCAGTAAGGCGCTCACCTCAATCTGGCGATCACTGCCCTTTTGGACAGTTACCACTGTGTCCTATGGGTAGAGTGTCCATAGCAAAGATGTTAATTCTTCCCTGAATCATTTATTTTTTTGCAGCACTCCTGGTGATTCTGAAGAAACCATTCTTTTTGGAACTCTGGTGACTGCTCATCTCCCTGATCTTGGGCACTAGGAGACATAGGGTTGTGATCAGGACGATGACTCCAGCATTGGAAGTGGGAGGCTTGAGCGCTCCCTATTATGAACTTTATTACGCTGCAGGCCACTACGCTGGCTACATGACATATCGTGTCCCAAAAGAGACATCCTGGGTCTTGATCTCAGAGATGGCTCCCTATTGGGGTGGTTCCTGACATGTCCCTCCTATCGGGCGATGCTGAATGTTTCGGTGAAGGTGGTAGCATAGTGTTGGATAAAATGTATACATCGCGGACACAGGGGCGTATCATACACACCCCGTTTGCCCTTGTGGGAGCCCCCGCCACGTAGGTCTCCGACGGTGCTTCAATCAATAGATGCCTGGACGGCGGCGGATATACGACGTGGGGAGATGTGGTGGTAGAAGGTACAGTACGCATGTTCGAGGACCTTATGGAGAGGGGCAGTCTGCGTCTGGGACAATTTCTGTTATTTTCAGCCCTACTTGAGGTGGCTGGTAAAATGTGGGACTCCAAGAGAGATTTGTCACGAGTGACTGGACCACTAGAATTGATGCCGACTACAACAAGCTTGAGATGGGCGATATGGAACTTGGAGTCGGCACAAAATGTCCCAGATGCCAACAGGTCAATGCAGACTTTCTTCATACAGTGTGGGTATGTCCAATGATCTCAGATTACTGGCAATCAGTGATCGCTTGTATTTCTGGTATTACGAATTCCATCCTACCCTGTGAACCCGCTTGTTGCATCAAGAACATAGGGATGGTAACGATAAAGACAAAACAGTCAATGAGGTTTCTGGATCTGGCACTTGTCCTCGCGAAGCGTTGTATTGCCATGTCCTGGAAAGCAGTGGCTGTCTCCTCAATCACAGCATGGCAGACGGATGTAGTTCAGTGGGCCTCAGCGGAGCTCTCAATACGGGCTGACACATGAGCCAGAGATGGGACGTGTAACCTCATGGAGCAGTGTGAGACCTGCTTGACTAAGTTGAAGGACCTGTTGGCCCTGGCTGAGTGACACCCTGATGAATGGCTGGGAGACCTCTGTTGGTTATTGATCCCCTGTTGAATAACACATTATATAAATTCATGATAGGCGGGGAGGAGGGATGGCATGAGAGGGGAGGTAACGTTGGGCCTGATTCTTTTGAAAAGGTTGGTTTGTTGCCCATCTACAATCACGGTTACATAATATTGTGCATGCTTGTATCCGGATTTTTGCTCATGCCCCTTGACATTGATGGGTTGCTTACTCACCTTGACTCTGCCTACTAATTCTTGAAGCCGTCTACTGTTGTACAAAGGCTCATGTTCTAAGTAAATTATTTACACCCCAAAAAAAACAACAACAAAAAAACAGTACCAAACAACGGAATAAGAAAGTCAAACGACAAAAAAGAGACAACAGCATTTTATAAAAAATAATAGCATATTTTTATGGATTTTTACAGTCGTTAACGACACAATCCACCGGAGGATTCCAGAGATATGAAGTTTTAAAGCATTTAAAAACGTTGACATCAACCACAAACAAGCACTGGCAAGTCAAAACTTTGTAAACTTCTCAAAAGTTTGTAAGAGTTTGTAACACTGAGTTCAGCGACTCTGGCCCGGGTTGGGCTACCAAATGTGACAGAATAGAGGTCTAGGAAGCCTAAAAGGAATCTTTGGACAGTTACCTGGCCACCAGAGCGTTTTTAGAGAGAGTTCCAAACTTTATAGGACAACCGCCATTGACTTCTTTGTAGTGGTCCTGATGCTGAGGGATGCAGGCTTAAAGATGCTCAATGGATGCTCCAGATGCTGAGCGGTCCATGGGGGTGAGGCGACTCATGGATCTCGGGGTCTCACAAAGTCCTCTTTGCATGGGTGAAAGGGCTGCTGATGCAGACCTTTTGTTCTTGCTACACAGTGGTCACAACCAATACCCACGGATCCAGCAGATTCAGGTGCAACTTTAGGCCATCTCCAAACATGTCTGTTGAAGTGCCCTGCATTCGGTAGCAGCAAAACAGCTGCAGTGGCTACCAGAAATGCAGTTTGGGCTCTTCCAGCTTTAATGTCCCCAGTGCCATTCTGGGGGTCCAGCCACCTGACCCAGGGAGTGTCTGCTTCAGATTGGGCTTGGAAATCAACTTTTCCTGGAGCAAGGCATACAGAGCAGGGGCCAAACTCTGCTTCCCCAAAGTGCAGCAGGTGCAGTCGCTCTGACATCGCAGCCTCTTCATGCTGGCTTCCAACGGGTGCAAAATAGTCTTCTTCCCGTCTTGGTTCCAAATCCAGCGCCCATTATATCCCAGAAAATTGCCCACAGGAGATAATGTGGTCACTAGCCAATGGACTAGTTAGTAGTTCCCCTCCTATCTGGTGACACAGTTCTGTTGATGTGTGGCATCTGGCTATCCCAGAGTGCAACTTGCATGCCACAATCAACATGGCTGAAGTTTTCTTTGAGTGCAAGGACCTTGGTAGCCCATTCCCAGGAGTGTGGCTACCATGGGCTGCACCCCCACAGAAAACTGGTTCTGAAATCAGTTTTCCCTTCCTTGGCCCTGGCTCTACTTTCTAGCAGATACTAAAGGCTTCCTGCGCTGGAGTGTTGTTGCAGTGACCCTTCAAAGGCGGCATCACCTTTGATGCCTTCCTTTCGGGCTAACACCCTTTTCAGCCAATCCTGTGTGGAGGGGGTCACACCTACAGTGCGGCAATAGCCTTTGTTCCTGGCCTGAGAGCCGCTTACACGTCTCCACAGGCGGGCAGAACTCGGTTTCAGTCCCAGTGCCTCTGCAAAGTCACTGGACCAGCTGTGTCAAGAAGTGGCATCTTTCGCAAAAGTGGCCAGCATTGAATTTGGCATAAATGTCGACTGCACTATGGATTCACATTTATTTTCCCCTTGAATTTGATACCTTACATGACATGGTTAGGTACCCTCTGTCAGGAGTTAGACGCATTGGGATGCCAACCGTTAACCCTGCATTTACCTTATAAGGTTGCTTACCTGCCCTCAACAAACACCAACACTATAGAGTTTTGCTGTACAGGCATATCAAAAATATGTCTGTCCTAACAATATACAGCTTCTTGCCTTAGGGCTTCATAGGCCTGCCTTAAAGAAGACATATATATAATTAAGGGGCCTGTGTACTTTGACACTAGTGGTAGTGGCAAAGTCGTGTATGCAAAGCATGCACAGCCTCTCCAGTCTGCAATGGCAGCTGAAAGTCGTGTTTTCACTTTGTCACACACAGTTTGGCACAATCTGTGCTGCAGCTCTTGTGTGGACAGCTAGCCTTACATGCCCTGGGTACCTGATTACCATATACTAGGGGTTTATAAGTAAGATACCCAATTAAATACCCCATTTTGAAAAGGAAAGAACACTGTCACTGAGGTCTGGACATCAGTGCACTCTAAAAGTCGAAAACCAGCAGATAGCAGTCCAAAATGGGGCAAAAAGTTAGGGGAAACCTGCAAAAAGCGCGTTTTCTCACAATATTAATTAAACATAAGCTCCTTAGAGTTTATCATAAATCACAATACTTATTGAGATGAAGCAGGTTTACTGCAAGGACAGCGATACAATGGTGGAAAGGGAAAAACTCTGCCCAGTTTCTATTGTTAAGACGGTGATACTGGTGTTTCTTGCAGGAAACACACCTAACCCAGATTGAAGCAGACTACCTCCGCAGGCGATGGCGGGGCAAGTATAAGGTACAAACTACTACTCTTCCCAGGCACGGGGCGATGATATGGATTAAGGCAGGCGTCCCACACACAGAAGAAAAGGTGATCACAGACCCTGAAGGGAGGTACGTGTTTGTAAGAGGCAAGCAAAACGGACAGGAGATGCTAATGGGCACCATATACGCGCCAAATGAGGACCAAGCCGCATTTCTTAGAAAGCTCACAGGGGTGCTTGCCAAATGGAGTGGACTCCCCTGGTTGTTGGGAGGGGACTTCAATGCTGTTCTAAACTTAGAACTAGACAGATCATATCCGGCCCTAGCGCGCACAACAGCAACCTCCAATGCGCAAGCCCTGTCGGACAGGCTTGCGAACTGGGCGCTGATCGATAACTGGCGCACCCTTAACCCCACGCTACGCATCTACTCATTTCACACTCTCGTACACGATCTGCATGTCAGGCTGGACCGCTTCGTGGGGTTAGCCGCTCTTCTCCCACTTATCAAGCAAACAGAATACCTAGGTCGAACACATTCAGATCACAATCCCCAACTACTACAGCTCACATGGGACACAGGACGTCCCCGATCCCTACATGGCGACTGCAGCCAACAGCGCTAGAAGATCCAGAATTTTGCACCTCACTAGAAACAGCAATACTCGAGCATTTCGAGATCAATGATCACTTCACTAAGGACTGCGTCCTAGAATGGGACGCCTTCAAAGTAATCCTGAGAGGTCATTACCTAGGGGCCACCTGGAGTATACGCAAACAACTAAACGCGGCACTCAGCAGAGTCGAAAGGCAGCTGTTGGATCTAGAGGTTAAACAGGCAGAAGGGAATGGGAGTGGAAGGAAACTAGATAAACTATGGGCAGAACATGCCGACCTATTAGAGCAGCTCCGTTCCCACAACTATGCAGCACACGCAGCGAGCGCACACGCCACTGCAGATTGCGCGGGCAAAATGCTTGCATGGCTATTAAGTCAGGAGCAGGCACGCCACCCAATAGTTGCCTTGAGAACCAACACGGGGCTGACTGTATACACGCAACACAAGATACATGAGGCACTGACGAACCACTACACTACACCAATCCAGGGGACCGCAGACAGCCCATCGAATCACCCTGTCCTTAGAACCGATACACCTGCCAGAGGCCATGTCGGAACAGAGGGAACAACTGAACGAGCCTACTACGACCGAGGAAATTTGCAGCGAGATAATGGCACTGGCAAGCAGTAAAACCCCGGGCCCAGATGGATTCCCAGCAGAATTCTACAAGGCCTACACTACAACGCTTACTCCTTACCTGCATGAGCTTTATAAGACGGCCATCAGTGAACATCGTCTCCCTCCTTCTATGAATAAAGCAAATTTGCTATCTTTACCCAAACCCGATAAGGATCCCATGGAACTAGGCTTGTACAGGCCACTGGCACTCCTCAATGTCGATTACAAGGTGCTAGCAAAATTACTGGCAGACCGGCTTGCACAAGTGGTCCCCACTCTGGTTCACCCATATCAGAATGGGTTTGTGCCCTCAAGAAGCACCTCCCTAAATATCAGGCCATTTTTCAGGGTCGCCACCTATTCGACAACCCAATGGCCAAGAGCGGGCTGCCTCGTATTGGACCTCGAAAAAGCATTCGACTCCTTAGAGTGGGGGTTTCTATTTGCTGTGTTAGACAGATCGAAGCTAGGAGACTCTTTCCTAGGTATGGTTAAGTTGCTATGTAGCGCGCCCACTGTGAGAGTCAAAACAGGCCCCTACATATCAGATCCACTAAACGTCAGGAGAGAAACGAGACAAGGATGTCTCCTTTCCCCGCTACTCTTCTTACTGGCGATTGAGCCACTGGCGGAGGCAATACGTTCCGGGGTGAATGACGGCATCATGCTGGGAGACAGACCGCATATAATTATTTCACTGTATGATGATGACCTCTTAGTATATATAAGAGACATCCACCACATTCTGCAAAACCTGGCAACGATTCTAGACAATTTTGCCCCATATCAGGGCTGCGCGTTAACGCATCTAAATGCAGCCTATACCCTTTAGCGGACAGTGCGAAGAACCCGGCTACATACTCAACGGGACGCGAGTCCGCTGGTGCGCTGACACATTCCGATACCTCAGAATCCGTATATACAGGAACCCAGCGGACTTACAGGACAGAAATCTAGGCAGGGCCCTGACGGCAATCTGATCACAATCGACATTTTGGAACACACTCCTACTGTCGGTGACAGGGAAAGTAGCTCTAACAAAGATGGTGATATTGCCCCGACTATTATATTATTTCACGAATCTCCCACACTATATCCCACCATCCTTTTTCCACCCCTGGAAAAGCTAGTTAAAGATTTCATACGAGGTAACTCCAGGCACCGAGTGGCAATCCACAAGCTTTACTTGCCTGTAGACCAGGGAGGCTTAGCAGTCCCACACTTAGAGCAGTATTATCTAGCGGCTCAACTACAGTGGGTATCTAGGTGGCTGGCGGAACGCCACAACGGAGACACAGCAACAACGCAACCGCCCCTACTTACCACAGAACTAACACTATTACACCCCTGCTCAAAAACCTAACCGCCAGACTCACTGCTACTGACAGTAGCGCACAGATGCTATTGCAGAGCGCTTTATATCACCCGCAAATTTACTCCATATGTACCAGCCCTACCACTGGAGGGAACGCCTAGAGGCATCAAAATCACCACTGCAATAGAGCTGAAGGACTGGCATGAGGCTGGGGTACAAGACATCGGAGACCTATACCGCGAAGGTACACTAATCCCATACACGGCACTGGTGGTGGAGGCAGATTTGCCCCTCGGTCGGTTTTTACCTCACCGCTCCCTACTGGCGGCACTTACCGCTAAATGGGGAGACTTAACAGTCGAGCTAACGACACATCTCACAATACAATACCTGCATGTCAGGGGGGACACCTCACTAAATAGTTCGCAGCATCACTCAGACACCATACAGCAGCCAGTCTATCGCCCCTCCGCCAACATTGGGAAACAGATATGGGCCGTCGGCTCACAGACCCGGAGTGGACCTCGCTACTAGCAAGCCTGACGCAAGTCCCTAGGAACGCACGCCTGCGCCAAATCCAATTTTACATTACACACAGGGCATATCTGAAGCCCGCGAAAATGTATCAATATTTTTAAACGCGAAGACTCGGCATGCCCCAGATGTGCACGCGAAGACGCAGACCTACTACATAGGTTATTGGGATGCCCCACCCTAGCAGTATATTGGATAGCAGTGGCGGATGTACTGACACAATGCACTAGCCGCACCCTTCCATTCGCATGGCACACTTATCTTTTACACTTATACCGCAGAAACCGCAATAACAGAGTCATGGAATGGCAGTGGCGAATGATTGATTACCAAACGTTGGAAGGACCCTGACCCCCCAAACATAGGAATGTGGAGAAACTCGATGCTTTCCTGGGCTAGGGCGGAAAGCGTCGCACTCCGCCGTGAGGACACAATAGGACTTCGAAAGGTCCCCCTTGCCACTAACTGGGACACAATCTTAACCACCTTGACCCTCCCGCAAAATGCTGATACTCCGGGCAGACCCCAATGGAAGCTGAACCCCAACCTGCACGGGTCCCTGCAGGAAGCTTGGGAAGAAATTAACGCCTATACGAGCGCCCCGCACCAGACTAGCAACCACCACTAGAACACAAACACCATCTTTGGGAAAGCGAGGTCCGAGGTGCACAGGAGCCAGTCCCATGTTTCATACCTATTCCCTATTATGTATTATTTTGTCCTTGTTTAGCTACAACCTTCCTCCACAGTTCAACAGTACATAAGATCAAACACAAGTAAAAGTATAGACACACAAGGCAAGCCCAATCAACAGCAGACGGCTGGCATCATGACATGTGCCTGCAGCCTGCCAAGAAATACAAAATAATGGACTATGCACGTCGATGCCACATAAAGCAGTTAATATAATGGCAAAATGTAATTGAACCACAGCACAAGAGATACTATGTTTTTTTTTCACAACTCAATTTTATTGTTGAAAGCCGATACAAATTCGACGTCATATGAAACACCAGTAAAAGATAATGACAAGCAGCATTGATTTCAACATTTTCCATAATAATATATCTGTGTTGATGTAAAAAACACATTAAAGAGAAAAGAAAAAATAAGATTTTAACAACAAACAATGGTGCCATAATAATATCGCTGGAGGCATCCAACGATCTAAGACATGTAGATCGAAGCAATTTAGTACACATATAGATTAAGTCTTCATCCATAGCATAACACAATACAATTAACCCAACAATTCTTCGACAGCAGAGACAGAGGGAGGAGGTTCTAAGTCTAGACCCCTGTAGTCCGCCCACTGCTCCCATATCTTATAATGTTTCTGGGGGCAAGTCCTTTCTTCCAAGTCGCAACCAACGGCGGATACTCACTCTTCCATACCCTAGCCGCATCGCGCTTATCCAGCTTGAGGCCTAGAAACAGCAAGTGGCGCTTATATCTATTGCCACCTAGTCCCTCAGTTATATGAAGCAAAAACAATCGAGGCATGGGTTGAATATCCCAGCCCAGGACCTCCGAGAGGCACGCAGCAACCCCCCTCCAAAACCGCGATAAGGACGTACACTGCCATATTGTGTGGAAGAAGTTGCCCTCAGCCACTCCACATCGCAAGCATCCAGGGGGCGCAATCAGCCCCGCCCGCCACAGCTTATATCTGGTGAAGTATACCCGATGCAGGTATTTGAATTGGATCAGCCGCAAGCGGGCAGCTATCGCCCCGCCACGTGGGGATTCGAGCGCCTCCACCCAATCATCCTTGTCAAGGGGCCCATGGTCTAGCTGCCAGGCCTCCTGTGTTTTATGTAGTGTGGTGGGGGTGTTATTTATGAGCGTACGGTAGATCTTGGTTATTTTGTGATCCCCAAGATCTCCCATAAAGACTTTGGCCTCGATGGGGTTAAATTCAGGTATAGTATCTTGTTGCGCCAAATATGGGGAGAGGGCATGTCTCAATTGTAAGTACTTGTAAAATTGTGTGTGAGGCATATTAAATTCTGTCTGTAATTCTTGAAAGGACTTCAGGCTACCTCCATGCATAACTGCCCCTACTGTATCAATGGCCTCCCAACCCCGAAACCCGGATAGCTGCATCACTTGGGATAGCTGATCATTGCGCCATAAGGGGGTTTCCCTCGTCAGTTTACCCCACCAGCCCATCGCACGCAGGCCTCGTTTCCACTCCGCAAAGACCGTCCTGGTCGCCGGCGGCAACGCTTTAAGCTGCGGGCTGGAATATAAGATCTGGTGTAGCGACATGACCCCCATTCGCCAACGCTCCACTGCATATGCGGAGTCTCTGCGATCTCCATACCACTAGTCGGTGAGGACCAATATGTGTGAGGCTGAATGATAGGCCTGAACATCTGGAGTGGTGATGCCTCCACAATAAGTAGATTGACAACAAATTCTCAGAGCGACGCGCGACGCTCCTCCCTCCCAAAGAAAGCGAGCGAGGATTGCGTTAAGCTGTCGGAACCAAGTCGGCCGTATGTAAAAGGGTGGTTCTGAAGCTGATAAAGTAGGCGGGCAGGGACACCATTTTGAATATGGCAGATCTGCCAAGTAAGGAGAGCGGCAGGTGAGACCACACGCGGACCTGTTCCGCCGTCTGCGCCCACAGGGGGGCCAAATTCCTGTCCCACGAAGTAAGAGATACTATGTTTGATAAGACGTATAGTAATACCTATGTAAACAGTCAATATGCAACGCAATGTTTGACTGAATGTACACATCATAAATGCTTGTTAATCTGCAAAAAATCCAATAAAAACAGATTTAAAAAAATAAATAAATAAAAAAAGACGGTGCCACTGGTACCTTGGTTCAGACCAATATGACATTGTACGGATTTTACGAAACTACCATATCAATCTCATTATGCCAGAAAACATGATCAAATGAGTTTTCGCCTTCAAAATCCACACTGGCAAAATAACTAGCAGCTGTATGGCTTTTTGAAGCAGAGAAACTACGGATACTGTTTGACCAATCCAGTGATGGCAGACATCGCTTAAGATAGTGTTGAGCAACATGCGATACACCCTGATTTATCCTATTAACCAAAATCTTGACAAATATTGAATCAGAGTTGATGAGACTAATAGGATAAATAGGTTTTTTTATATTTATGTTTTTTGGAAATACAATAGGCAGGTTACAGGAATTAAGAGTTCAGCCATTTCATCCATCATCTGAAGGAGGCTGTGAGCATTTGAGATGCTTTTTGAAAAGTGCTGTTTACTGACCCAGCATAATGTTCATTTGCAAATTTATAACATTTTCATCCTAATTATCCACCTAATTGCTGCATTCAATACAAATGCATGTCCTCCAAGAGTCTGGGATGACATAATCAGTGTACATATACTGTTCAAAGTTTCTTCATCAAACGGCACACTAACAGAATACAAAGGGTTATATTAGTTGTAGAATTCTCCTACTGCATTTAGACTATAAGCTATTCTAACTGATGTAGCTGAATAAATACCATGCCTCTCACTTGTTTGATCTGAGTAAGAAAGAGCAACCCACACTTTTCACCAAATTCAAAGCAGCATGTTTTCATGTTTGTTAACAAAAGACAGCCTTAAAATAACACTAAGGGGTCGATTCCCATGTCGTTCGGAAGGGCTCCGAATCGGATTCGGGTTTGCCGAATCCGATCTGGAACCCTTGTTGTCGACCGAATCGTACACAGTTCCCAACGACCAATTACGATGCCCGAAAACAAGTAGGGCTGTCCGAATCGGTTCCAAAAGGCATTTGGAAAGGTCGTGTCTTTCAGAGCCGAATCGTACAGCTCTATGGACTCGGTTTATGAGCGAGTGAGTAAGATGACTGATTAGGACAGCCGTTACGGTTCGGTTTCTCCGGAACAAATCGTCTGCCGGAATCTTTCTGTGGGGGCCCATAGCAGGCCCCCATGCACCCAAGGCCTTCCGAATCGGGCCAGTGGGGGTACGCAAGGGACCCCCCTTTCCAACCATGCACAGTGTGGCAGGCACCATGGAGTGCCCGCCACAGGGTGCAAGGTTTTCCACATCCACCCCTTTCTTCAATGGGAGCCTGTGTTCTTGTTCGGAACACAGGCTCCCATTGAAGTCAATAGGAGTCCGGCCGGATCGTATCAGGAAGCATCCGGATACATCTAAATCGCTCGGTCGGACTCCCTGCCGATGAGGGACTGCAGGATCACCGAGGCCAGCATCGAGAGTGTCCCTACTGTCCCGTTTTCTCTTCCTCTTCAGGTCAGCAAAGCCGAGTGGGAGCCTCTAACTACAGCGACCCGCTGGCCAAAACACCTCTGCACCTGAGCCCCCTAGCCCAGGTTCATGGAAACCAACTGTGTCCCTCTGCTCCAGAGACCGTCAAGAGCCGAGCCCCACTTGCAGCCTTTCTTTTGCAGGTACCTTTGCCATTGACTTTACCGCATAGCGCTCAAGGCTACCAACACGACCAGGACCTCTGCACCCTAATTCACCAGTTAGCGATAATGGGGTAACCCAGTGTCCCTCAGAACCTTGGTGTGTATGATATGCAGATGTTCAAGTTTACCTGCCCTGGTGAATTAGGTTATGCAAAAAAGTGGTTCTGTCGGGGGATAGCAATTCCTTTGTTCAATGTATGTAATACATCCTAAATGTTTTTTAATTTTTTTTCAAAAGTATAAATCACATTGCTATCCCCCGACAGAACCACTTTTTTGCATACCCTAATTCACCAGGGCAGGTAAACTTGAACATCTGGTGGTTTCTTGGACCTTGGCTCCTAAGCACCTTAAGTCCCTGATGGTATCCCTCAACACCGTTCGCAAGTGTACCTATGCAGTGTATGTTACTCTCATAGGATAACATTACTGCGTTCGAGGCTCATACCTCAAGACCCGTTATTCGAGTATTTTTGTCTATTGTAAAAATGAATCTCTCCGAAAGTGCTTACCCGATATCGATGATCTTGGTGCCTAAATTTATATAAAAAATCTGTTATTTTTCTAAATTGGTTTTGGATTTTTATCTTGAGTGTGTGTCTCATTTATTGACTCTGTGTACAAAAAATGCTTAACACTACCCTCTGATAAGCCTAAGCTGCTCGACCACACTATCACAAATAGAGCACTTGGGATTTTTTATTTAAGCCCTGCAATCCAATAAGAATGGTCTGTACATTTTGCATGGTGTGCCCTTCCTTTGGCCCTTCTACATAAAAAACCAGCTTCCTACCCATGGTCCTTGGGATTAGAAAGGCATCAATCACAAGAATGCTCCGATTAAATCACAATTAAAGGGAAGCAATTATTACCTGATCCTCTAGGGATCAAAGCTGTGCTTGAAACAAGTTAAAAGAACATAATATCACCAGTAGGTAGTTATAGTTAGGACCTTGTTTCCATAGGAATTTTTTTTTTGACTTGCCTATAACTTTGTCGCCGTTTGACCAATTTTCATGAAATTTCCCCAAAAAAATGTCAAAGTAGGGTCTGTGTGTCATCGAAAGTTTGGGGGTGATCCGTGAAGTGGGGACCGAGAAGTAGGGCCCAAAAAAAAGGGTGCGTTTGTAATGTTAATTCCTATAGGAATGTGTTGTCAAACCTACAGCCCGAACCAATAAACGGAATTACCCCAAATTTGGCAGAAAGGTAGATGTTGTTATGCAGATTGTACTTTTTGTTATTTGGTGCAAATCCGTCCGGTAGTTTTTGAGAAATTAAAGCTGAAAATTATAGATATATCTCTGGCCGGGGATATTTCGCAACGGTTTCACAGGTAATCGCGAATGCACCCGCCACCGGGAATGCTCCGATTGGCTGGAAGCAACATGAATAGAAAGTTGCGGCCACCATTTTATTGTCCTGGAACAGTTCCCGGGGCCGAAAATTTGTGTGAAAGTCAACATAAGGGATCAGGGTGGAGATACTCTGTCCCCACGTTTGAAATATGGGTGTGTTTAGTGACACAAGCTGTGTGTCCAAAATAGATTTTTTTAATCGCGCACGATATTCGCGACGACGACGCGACCGCGGCCCCCGTGTATTGTCGCGGGGAGATCGCAAAGTCATCGCGAACATTGGTGGAAATATAAAAATAAATATCAGTGAATCATTCATACACATTGTTATAGAGATATTGAGATTCTGATAAATGCTTTTATAGAGTAATTTAGATAGTGAGTTATCTAGTGTGATGATTAGAATTAATTATATAGTTATAATTTTTGAATGTGGTAGTGACTATTGAATTCCTGCTTTTGCTTTCCGCTTTTGCGTTGTATCCGCGGGGATCGCGATTGCTGACATCGCGATCACAGGCCTCACCGCGAAAATGGAAAATAGGTTTCATAGATTGTTGTACTAGAAATACACTGGATAAACATGAGTTTGAAGTGTACAGTAATAAACCCCTGGTGTGGAAAATACTGTAATTTATGTGCATATATGTGTCTTTCAATTTATAGAAAAGGCGCGATCGTCACGGTTAACTACGTCGTAGCCACTTCCCGAATAACCGCGAAATAGGAAAATGGGTCTTAAAGATGGATTTTAAAGAAACTTAGTACAAAAACATGAGTTTAAACAAGAGTTTAAAGAAGCATGAATATAGTAATATGTGTAGCTCAATGTTTAGAATGGATTTTTTTTACTTAGTATTTTTGGATGTGCTGGTGGCTGCTGAATGTCTGCTTTTGTTTTCTGTTCTCACGAAGTTGTCGCGAAGATTCCCAAAAACCTTTAAAAAAGGATATTTTTAAAGAAAATTAACAATATTTCAGGTACTAGGGTGGCTCCAACAACAGCCTTTGTGTTGATTGTGTGTATATAAGAGCTCCTCATAAGACCGGATGCAGTTTCAGGTTAGTCAGAAACACCCTGTTGCCTTCGTCTGTAAAGTGCACGCCATCATTTCTATAAATTCCATGCATGTCAAAATGCAGACTGTTATAGATACAGCCCATGCGATGGTCTCTGAGGAATGCAGAAACAGTTTTATTAACACGTTTGGCTTTGTCAATCTGTGGACAGAATTGAGTTGACCACTTTCATTTTTAGGTCTCGACCTAGCGACGCAGCGCGAAGCGCTGTCGCTAGCGAGACTTATTGTCGTCGACTTGCTTCGGAAGGGAGACAGGAGATGTGCACGCGCAGAACGGACTGCAATTGTGAACGCGCCCGTGAACGTGAACACGCACGTACAGACACGCGATCTGCACATCTCCTGTCCCCCTTCCGTCCTCGCCAGCCGCAAAATATGAGGCTGCCCCTACTCTTCAGACGCCCAGCGCTCCTCTTGTTTTCAGTTGGTATGGCGCCTCACGGGGCCTGGGTGGGGGCGAGCGAGGGAGAGAGAGAGTGCACAAGGTTGGGTGCTGGCGGCTGCTGCGTGTGCGCACGCTATGCTCGTTTGTGTCTTTTTTTCCCTCCCCACTGACCTCGGGGATGCAGGGCACGTCTCCGCAGGGCAGCACCGACAGGATCTTCGCCGTGCATGCGCCCGCTCATGGGACACGCCACCGGCCGTGGAGCACGTCTGACCAACCTGGTCGCTTCTCCGGATGGGAGCAGGCGGCTGGGCACAGCTTAGGTCGCAGTGCCAGGTGCGTTGCGGCGGGCTTTCGAGAACACAGGGGCGGCCACAAAGGCAGCAGACAGGAGCTCTTCTGGGGCTGCCGGGATGTCGCAGTTGCTGGCTGCGGTGAAGGCTTAGGGTAAGACCCGCCTCGTCGCCAATGTAGTGGTCCAGCGTGGTAGATGCCCCGGTGTCACGCAGTGCGGCCTAAAGTAGGGATATGCATAGCTGCCAAGGTTTCAGGTTGCTTACGTGTGACATTTCCATAATTTCAGTGGAATTATGAGTGACATTCAACGACTATGAGTGACACTTTATCGTGAGCAAAATAAGCAATGATGGAAAGAGATAAATATTAGAAATTACAGCCTTTTGTCAATGCAAAGCACTAAAATGTCTTCAAACTGCTCAAAATCCACCAACATCAGTCAGAAACGTAATAGCAATAGTGCTGAATGTTTGCAAAGGGCTGTAGAGTGTGCAAGGGGAAGCTTGTCTGTAGGATAAAATTGTGCAGACAGCTGCAGGTTACCGCGCCTACCCTTGACTCGAGCCCTGGCTATCCTGCTGTCGTGCTGTTTCTAAGCCTCTGGGGCCTGATCGCTAATTCCGAGCGTTGATTCCTCTCCTGCTTATGGCCCTAGGCACCCACCAGCTCACAGAGGCATGTTAACAGCAGACCTACCCAGTGCTTCAGTCGAGTTCTACCTTTATGGATCTCAGTAATGTATCAGCACAGCCGGAAGGGCTTGTCTGGTGTCCGTAACTGACCTGGCTGTATTTTCGGCTTCCTTCTCTGATTGTTCTGTAAAATGAAGGGAGTTCAATCTGTGCCTTCCCTCTTCACCCTCAGGCTGCACACAGATTGGCCTCCCTTCATTTTACAGAAGAACCAGAGGAGGAATCCGAAAATACAGCCAGGAGTTTCGTTTCATAGCTTCCTCTTCAGTCGATGGCGTTAGCAATAGGTTGTGATCATGGGACCATTAATGACGAGAGTAAAGATGATCGGGAGCGGCGGGACTTGGTTTCCTGACATGAAGACAACACAGAAAAAGGCAGCAAAAACGATGCCTTTGTACCGAAACGGTGCACACTATTCACAACTCTGTTACATATTCTGACAGAAAACATCCATCTTTGGACTCTCCATGTGTGGTGCTCTGACCGGCAAAGGTTTGATTGGTCTGCCTCCCACTCTACTGTTTTCACAGAGGTTGATTCCTTTACGCTATTTAGGTCTCGCCTATGAGCTGGACCTCGTGAGGACTTCTGAAACCCACGTGCAGCTCTTCCAGTAACGGGGGCAGACAGCAGCATGCACGCAGCCCTGGGCATTTTGGAAAGGCAGTCTCAGGCACACACTTGGTCACACACAGTCCGCCGGCAGCCTCGAGCCTGCAGCCATGCCTGGGCAGCGCTCTGAACTACCGCTTACTGCAACACGACCGGTGTAGTGTAATATCTGGTATCCCCATCGTATCGTGTATCCCCTGCTCTTCGGCACTTTTCGGAAACGAAACTCAGCCCGGGCAGGTTCAGACAGAAGCAGCTGATCCCTGCTCGGGCTGAGTTAGGGGATACACGATTCAACAGGATGCCAAACTCGTCTCTGGCGATAAATCACTTGAAACGTTTGCACGAAGAGAGAGAGACAGAAAGCGCAATACAGAGAATGGAAACTTAAGTTAATAAAGGTGAAAGCAAAGAAACTATTGCTGAAGTATATCGAATCATAACGAAATAACATGAGGGGAAGGGAATACAAACAAGGGCAGGGGTTCAAATAAGGGGAAAACTAATATCAAAACGTGCGAAAGATTAAAGGGTGAAGGTAAAAAAAAAGGCAATGAAAAAAGCAAAGTATTAAAATGGGGAAATAAAGTGTTTTGATTTTCATATAATGAATATGTTGCAAGGTGTTAATGACAAGCATATAACTTGCACAGTTACTTGAATAACAGTGCATGTTTAGTTGGACTCATACAACATACTTGGCATTTTACCAGCTGCCCTATATTTTTGTGTCCATGCTAATTAAACAAGCATTGGCAATGCAATCGGTCTCATACTTGTGTGAAAGTTAGAGCTATTGGCGTTGTAAATGACAATGTTGTTTACTTATTTTTTAGGTCAAGCCTGGGCAGCGCATGCGCTACTCTGTGGCATGATGTATTGGAGTATGGAATAAAAGCCCCGTCCACTCTCCTCCCATATTTGCCATTGGCTGGTGTCATTGTCCTTCGTAAATGCTGGCTTCTGATTCGTTAATGGGCTTGGTAGTCCCTCCTTAATACCGCCTTGTCTTCATTTGTAACCTCCCATGAGGACTGGCCCTTTTACTTCAGTTGTTACACGGTACGACTTTTTTAGTCTGTAAGCACTATTTTCTTTAATGAGTTTCTCCTACTGCAGGCACAACATGCTTTCCTGCAACATTCAGTGCGCCATGCGTGCTTTCACTTTCCGAGCAGCCCGGGATAATGGCGGCCGCTTCTTTGAATAGGTCTTGCATTTACAAGAGTTTGAGCTATTGGCATTGTAAATGACAATGCCTTTTATTTATGTGTTAATTAGCAAAACAGATGAATAAAAGTAATTGTCATTTACAATGCCAATAGCTTAAACTCTCGCGAATGCGACACCTATTGCATTGCAAATGCTTGTCATACATGGCTCCTGGTGCACACTGGTGGCGCACATTCTGATGTTCGTTTCTCACATTGCTGGTTTTCGTACGCAGATACTGGTGCACGCTCGTGTCTCAGGCTGCACAGCACATATTCTGGGACTAGTTCCCTTACTGCCTTTGTTCGTACACGGATCCTGGTGCACGCTGGTGGCTCACGGCATACATTCTGGTGCTGGCATTCCTACGTGGCAGGTTTTTGTACAGGAATTCTTGTTCACGCTCATGTCACTCACTGCACAGCACACTCTAATGCTGATTTTCCACATAGCGGGGCAGGTTTTCCTACACAAATCCTGGTGCACGCTTGTGTCGCATGCTGCACAGCACACTCTAATGCTACTTTTCCACATATCTGGTTTTCATGCACAGATTCTGGTGCACGCTCGTGTCTCATGCTGCACAGTACACTCTAATGCTGGTTTTCCACAGGGGTATTTTTCATGCACTTATCCTGGTGCATGCTCGTGTCTCACGTGGCACTGCACACATTTTGATACTGGTTTTCATACAAGGATCCTGGTGCACGCTTGTGTCTCAAGCTTCACAGCACATTCTAATGCTGGTTTCCCACATGGCTGGCTTTCGCGCACAGATCCTGGTGCACGCTCGTGTCTCACGTTGCACAGCACACACTAATGCTGGTTTTCCACAGGGCTGGTTTTAATGCAAGGGTCCTGGTGAACGCTCATATCTCGCGCTGCACAGCAAACTCTAATGCTAGTTTCCCACACGGCTGGTTTTCGCACATGGATCCTGGTGCACGCTCATGCCTCACGCTACACAGCCAACTCTAATGCTAGTTTCCCACACGGCTGGTTTTCGCGCACGGATCCTGGTGCATGCTCATGCCTCACGCTGCACAGCACACTCTAATGCTGGTTTCCCACACGGCTGTTTTTCACGCACCGATCCTGGTGCACACTCATGCCTCACGCTGCAAAGCACACACTAATGAAAGTTTTCATACATTGACCCAGGTCACGCTCATGTCTCATGCGGCACAGCACACTCTAATGCTGGTTTTCCATAATGCTTTTTTTAATGCACAGGTCCTTGTGCACACTTGTGTCACGCTGCACAGCACACTTTACTGCTGGTTTCCCACATGGCTGGTTTTCACGCACGGAACCTGGTGCACGCTTATGCCTCACGCTGCACAGCACCATCTAATGCTGGTTTTCAGATGAGTTTCTCCTACTGCAGGCAGAACAGGTTTTCCTGCAACATTCAGCGCGCCATGCGCGCTTTCACTTTTCAAGCAGCCCGGGACAATGGCGGCTTCTTCTTTGTAAGGAAATAGGTCTCGTATTTACAAGAGTTTGAGCTATTAGCATTGTAAATGACAATGCCTTTTATTTATGTGTTAATTACAAAACAGATAAATAAAAGGCATAGTCATTTACAATGCCGATAGCTTAAACTCTCGCAAATGCGAGACCTATTGCATTGCAAATGCTTGTTGTCTTTGCCATATATTAGAGTACAGCAAACACAAGGAGATAATGGACGGAGTGCTGAAAATATTCAGACACTCCCCTCCAGTCACAGATCTGGGTTGAATCCATCATTGTTCTTTAGCTCACTTCGCCACCCCAGTTCAGACCCAGCCATGCTACGCCACCAGATTCAAGCTACCCTGGCTGATGAGGGGTGAAACCCCAAAACCGATCCTAGGATGCTTGTTTCTGGTCCAGGGAGGACCAGGCCTGGCAGTTCAGGCTGGACTGTTCCCATGAGGAATAGGGTCAAGACTGATTTGCATAAAGCTGGGTCTAATGGAACAGCATGCGAGCAAAAAAACGATGGATTTAAACCAGATCTGTGACTGGGGGTGAATGTTCGATGATTCAGCATTCCGTCCATCATCTGTTCTTTTTGCATATATTAGAATACACCAAGACAGTGTGAGGGGGAAAAGCAATATCAGTTCTGCAAAGGTATCTTTCATTAGGATTTCCAGGCCTACCCCAATCAGTGTGCCTAGGTCATTGCCACCATTGTGCACAATCATGAGGTGAGGAGCTCGGCAATCCACAATGGATTTAACCAAAGCCAGCAACTGATGAAATTTTAACCCTCTCTGGCCAAACCAAGAATCTCCACATTTGGCAAACCCGCGTTCCTGTCAATACCTCTCTTTTTTGCAGCCCTCTAGCCCAATAGACATAGCTGAGGCCCACAATCCATACTCTAAGCATTTTGAAGTGAAGGAGCAATAGCAGTCAGGAGAAGCCTGGAGCTGAATGACCTACTTTTCCAAATGAAAAGCAGTTAAAATGGAGGTTTAAAAAAAAAAAAAAAAAGATTCATTTCATTGGATGCTGTCAGCATGAAAGTGAATAAAATAAAATAGTGTGTTGGATGCCTTAGCAACAAGTCCTAGTATTGGGTGTTGTTTAAAAAAAAGAAATGTAATACAGGCACGGTATGCTTTTGAATCTGTGGAGTAAACCACGCCTGCTGTATCTTATTTGGAAGTAGCATGTTCCTTCAAGAATGTGCTGTGAACTTGTGACCTACTGGTTCCACTGGATTGCTAGATACAATGAGCTAAGAGTGTATTGGGGGGGGGGGGAGTTATAGAGACAGAACATTGTTTTTAAAAAGTTGAGTTGTTATGACACAATTTAGGTAATGGCAGACTTTAATTTCCATCTCAGGCCTATGTAATAAACTTTTGTTCAGGACTCCAGTAGAGATCGGTGGGCTAATATCGCTATGAGTGTTAAACTGCTTACTGTTTCTACGAAAAAGTTTTTTACTATTTTAATCTCCCCTGCACTGCTGCAAGTTGCAGGGTGCAGTAGGCCTTTAAAGCACGACCAGTGGTGAAATTGTTTTTATTGTGTGTTGCTTACTGTTTGCTGCTATATCATTATTTTAATCCCATTTTATTTGTTTTGCACTGCTGCGTGTTGCAGGGTGCAGTAGGCCATTCTCTGTCCTCTCCCCCTTATACCTGGGACATCGCTGGGCGGTGGGTTCTCTTCCGGCCCCCGGCTCCGCGATCTCCTGCAGCATAGCGCCTCCGACAAAGCGGCCATTTTCAGTCTCCCGTGTAGGACACTGTCAGGCGCCATCTTGGGTCGGCGGTCTAGTTGTTACAGCCCGACCACAAGATTCCCTACTTAATGGGAGCCGCGGCGCGGACGCGCAGCGGACGCGTGCAGCGGGCACGCCGCTGGCGCGTTGTAGGCGCGCCAAAGGCAAGCCCATCTGCGCCCGTCCGCGTCTGGACCGCGGCCAGAGCCAGCCATGCTGCACTTTTTGCACCCATTGCCTGGTCCAGGGAGCAGCTACTAGGTATGAACAAAGCGGCTTGTCTGGGGTCATCCAGCTTTGATCTCTGCATGACTGGTCAGGAGTTGCACTGAAACTCATGCACCTTTTCTTTGGGGAACAAAGATGGGAGGGAAAACATTGACACTATCACTGGAAAGTCACCTACAGCACACTATAAGGCGACTAGCTCCAACATAAGGGCCTGTTTGATAAATTGCAGATCTCTCCCCAAACACGCGGATGATTTATGGCTCGCGCTAGAGTCTTATACCTGGGACCTTATGTTCTTAACCGAAACTTGGTTAAAAGAAAGCACTAATCCTGACATACTGCTGGCGATACCCGAGGGTTTTCGGATCGCCACTGTTAACCGAGTTGGCAACAAGATGGGGGGTGGGCTTGCTATTATTCTGCAAGATGACTGGGAAATCTCGTACAGGAGAATTGAGAGCACTGGGATGATTGAGGCGCTGTCTTTCTGTATCAAAACCTCCCCTGCATCATCCATTGCTGGATTGCTGGCTTACAGTCCCCCTGACACTCCGTCCGGCCATCTGCAGGAGTTATGTGACAATATTGCAGACCTGTCGTTGAGGCATGCCAATTTTATAGTCCTCGGAGATTTTAATGTCCATATGGACAATGGCAACTGTTCCTTGGCCTCTCAGTTGGCAGACACGCTCAAGGGTCTGAATCTGGTTCTAAAGGTGTGCGCACCCACCCATAATGCTGGCCATATGCTGGATCTCATTTTCACTAATGATCCCACCCTGAAAGTAGAGGTCCCAATACCTCTAACCTGGTCGTACCACTGGTTAGTTCCTTTCAGCTTGACTGGCTTTCTCTTAAATAATAGTGCCAGACTAACGTATGAGGAAAGGAGAAACTGGAGGAAGGTCTCCCCTGAGACTTTGGGTCCCGTGTTACAAACTGCCCCACTGGAGCGGACGGGAGACCCTAACAGGGATGTATCTACTTTCAACCGCTGGGTCACCTCAGCCCTGGACAGAGTAGCCCCATTTAAAACAATGAAACTGGCCAGGAAAACACCCTCTGCCCCCTGGTTTACTACGGAACTTCGCTTGGAGAAAAGCATATGTAAGAAGCTGGAGCGTGCTTGGAGTAAAGCCTACAATCCAGAGGCCAAGTGCACGTACAGAACAGCTTTAAAAACATTTCATGAGGGGCGTGGCCAAGATGGCGACCAAGGCAGACGCGGGACCTCGAGGCTCCTCGTTCCGGACCCCTTCTCCTGGCCAATTTGTGCATCATAGTCCCCAACGGCCGCACATAATTGACCGCAGAGCATCTGGGGGCACAGAGCTTTCTCTGGGAGTGACATCGGCGGCCACACATCGCTGGCAGACACTGACTCAATCCGGGGACCTGGTTCGCGAAATGGCGGCCAAACTGAGCGGTCTCTAACACGGCCTCGCTCGTTCCCACGACCTGCAGCGACACTAGCGCCTCTACGGCAACCTGCCGCCCTCCGCCCTGAATGCGGTGAGGGTGTCGCGGCGGCGAGGAGGCGTACCGGCGAATCCCCTGGAGGGCGCACCTCACATCGGAGGGCCGCCGGGTGCTCCCGGGCGGCGGCACGAAAATTGAGGCAGAGGCTGTTGGGCCTAGGTGTGCGCGAGCAGACGTCGCTCCCCCCGGGAGTGTGGCGGGACTCCTCCGCACCGGACCACGGGTGCGGCATCATTGGCATCACAGAGAGGCCCAGAGTGCGGCTGCCCCCCCCCCGGCGAGGCTCTATAAGGTGCCGAAACCCAGACCCGGCTCGGTGGAAGGGGGTCGGGCCGAGCGCCAGGGAAGGCCTGCACCACAGCTTCAGTGAACCCACGGAACGCACAAGGGAGCCAGGTGAGCACAATCATACCCGAGGCCCCCCCCCCTCACCCCCCCAGACGGCGCAGCGCCAGGACGAAGGGGCGGACAGAGCCAGCGCACGGGGGGGGACGCCCAGCACAGCATCAGCGGAGCCATAGAATCGGAGGGCCCAGCGGTGCGGGGGACCCGGAACCGCGCTACAAGGAACTGGTGGAGCAGTGGGGAGAACGGTGGGTGGGCCCCCGCGGGCAACGGCGAGGGCTCGGCGCCAACGACACCAGTGGATAGGAGTCTCGCCACGGGCCCACCCCAAGAGACATAAGGCAGGGGACACTTGTGGTGGCCCCCAGGCCACCGTGGGGAGGGAGTTGGGGGGCTCCCGAAGACTCGCCCAGGCAACTGAAGAGCTAGAGTCCCCCCCGTGAAGCGCGAGTCAGCGGCTCTTGCGAGGGGGCCGCATCAGGGCTGCAAAGCGCACTGACGGTGCATCGGCAGAGGACTAGGCCTACGCTAGCAAGGCTCACCGGAGTGCAGCGGGTGCAGGGCCTCCTCCGCTAAAGAGGACGCCACAAGAGTCAAGGGTGGCAGGGGAGGTGCAACGACAAAAGACACTGACGCTGCCAATACCCGGCCCAACAGTAGCCTTTCAGCAGCACCTACCTCAAGGGAATCCTCTGGAACGGCCGGGCCCTAACCAATTGAGAAGGCCGCACCCAGGCAGCTTGAGCGCGCACCTGCCACGGAGCTGCACCTACCTTCCGCCCAGCAGGTCGAAGCGTGGTGGGCCCTGGGATCTCTACGAGCCCCCTCCTCAAGGAGCGAGCGCATGCCCGACACGGATCGTGGCACGGAGTCACTACACAAACTCGAAGGGAGGTGAGCACACCAGCTGCAATAGACCAGGGCCCACGGTCTTTGTCCTCTCGAGGTGCCGGCGATCAGCAGGAACAGAGACCCAGGCCGGGGCACCCTATCATGGCCACAACAAGAAAGAAGGGGGAGCGCACGCTGACGGACATGCTTCTCAAAGGCCCCAGCAAGGGCGACAGGGGGCCCCCCCTCCGCCCCGAAGCTGCAGGCGGACCACGGGGATGGGGAAATGCTGATCACCCGAGCGTTCCTGGAGACACTTTTCAACTCTCTACGCGAGGACTTTCACACGCTCAAACAGGAGGTGGCAGGGGAGGTGAGGGAGATACGTCGCGAAGTAGATGGACTGGGGGAGCGGGTGGCAGCCGTTGAAGACAATGATCACACGAGGAGCGAAGAAATCGTACACCTCCAACAGGAACTCATCCGCCTTAAAGATCAGCAGGTGGACCTGCAAGCGCATGCAGAAGACCTGGAGAACAGGTCGAGACGCAATAACATTCGGGTCCGAGGTGTCCCATTGAAAGCAGAGGGAGCTGATGTAGCCCAATACCTGCAGGGCCTCTCTCGGGAGATACTCGGCGAGAGCTCAGACTTCGCGATCCGCATCGATCGAGCGCACAGAGTGGGTCTGGCGCGACGCACGCCTGCTCCTCCCCGGACATCTTGGCCTTCCTGCCTGACTTTCCACTGAAGGAGCGGATCCTACGGGAAGCAAGATTGAAACAACCTCTCCAACACCAAGGACACTCAGTGGCACTATTCCAGGATCTGTCCTCCATCACTCTTCAAAAAAGGAAAGCGTTCAGGGAAGTCACTTCGTTCCTGAGAGACAAGGGGATACCCTATTCCTGGGGTCATCCCTTCCGCCTGATTTTCAAATGGAAGGGGGCGCTGCATCAAACAAGATCCCTCCAAGAGACTTGCTTCCTGCTGGGACTCGAGCACCGGGAACCGGACGCCTCCCCAGATCGCTCTCAAAAATCACCGGGAGGAGGATGGCAACGTGTGGGCCGACGACACTTGCCCGTAGCAGAGTTGAAACCGGACCGCATAGTTATGTCACAGGAACGTGCTTCGGCCCTCGACGCGGTGACTAGAGACACCTCGCCTCTTGCATGAATTGTTGTACAGTTGGGGACACATTCGCACTGACCCATAGCTGGCTGGGGGGGGGGGGGCCGGGGTTGCTGGAGTTGCACGCTCACACAGGTAACTTCACCACAGGCCTGCATTACGGGAGGGCAGGCTTTGGACTATGGTAACTTGTTGGGGAGGTTCAGTTGGGGTTAGGGCGGGGGGAGAGGGGCGCTGGTTAGTAGAATGGTAAAAGCGTTTTGGTTTGGGGTGGGCGGTTGGGGTTGGGGGGGGGAGGCTGGGGGGGATCCGGGAGCAGCGTGTGGGGGGGAGGGAACCGGTGTGCCATAAAGGGGGAGGGTCCCAGTGAGACGCCATGTAGGGGTAGTCCCCCTCTGACAATAATATCCCCTGACATGCAGACAGAATGACGGGGGCCACTCTGAAAGTTATTACCCTAAATGTGTGGGGGCTCAATAACCCCATTAAAAGACGCGGCATTCTATCGTACTTAGAGAACTCCGGCGCCTCAATCTGTCTCTTACAGGAAACATATCTACTGTCCAAAGACTGGCATCGGATGAGGTCTCGGGCATTCCCTCAGCAGTTCTACTCCTCTACCTCTGATAAGAAAGCGGGGGTAGCTATATTATTTGCTAGGCACTTTCACGGGCAGGTGGGAGACAGAGTAGCAGAAATCAAGGGTAGGCTGCTAGCATACAATATACGGGTGGGCGGTATGTCCCCGATCGTAGGGTCCCTATATGTTCCCAACTCGGGTCAAGAATCCTTTCTCAAGGGCGCCCTTTCCGAGATTCTAAGCCCTCAGGACAGACACACACTAGTGGGAGGCGACATCAATTTGGTCATGGATCGGGAGGCAGATAGATCAGGTCATCGCTTAGGCTCATCGGGAGCGATCTCACCAGAGGGGAAGGACTGGATGACTCAAAGGGGATTGTTGGATTTATGGCGGGAGGCGCACCCTCAGAGCAAGCACTACACATTCTACTCACACATGCACCACACTTATGCCAGACTAGACCACTTTATAGGATCCTCGGAGCTCAACACACTGGTAGACGAAGTGGACATTATTCCAGCTGCCATATCAGACCATAACGCAGTGGTAGTGACTATAGTGGTCCCCCGGACTAAGACAGTGGGGGGGGAAGGTGGCGACTGAGGGAGGCCCTACTACAAAAGAAGGGGGTAACCCAACAACTGCACAAACGCATCACTGATTATCTCGCACTCAACGATAAACCGGGCACACCCCTGACGGCGGTTTGGGGAGCACTTAAGGCAGTAGCACGAGGGGAGCTGATAGCTATCTCGGCGGCGGAAGCCAAAGAGCGAAAAGAAAAGCGGGAATCCTTAACTGCTAAGGTGGTCGAACTGGAGAGGGTGCACAGCCGCACGGGAGCCCCCAGGATTTGGAGGCAGTTGAAAGCTGCTAGGGCGCAACTGGCCGGTCTGGACCTCGATCGCGCCGAGTACGCAGCCCTGAGGCTCCGACACACATATTATGTAGGAGGCGATAAAACGGGGCGTCTCCTCGCAAGTACGCTCAGAGCTAGAGCTCAGCGGTCTAAAATTACAACCCTTTACAACGCTCGGGGTGAGAAACTGGGCAATGACGACCAGATAGCTGAGGCCTTTAGAGAATTCTATGCATCGCTTTACAGCGAAGATCGGTCTATTGACGCAGATGGGGAGGCTTACCTAAGTAGGGCAGCGACGACACCTCTCAATGCAGCTGGTGCCGCTTCGCTAGATGGGCCTATCAGGATAGAGGAGTTGGTCGGCGCGAGCTCCCGCCTCAAACCCTTGAAGTCGCCTGGGCCAGATGGCTTCTCAGCCGGTTTTTATAAAACTTTCTGCCCATTATTAGCCCCGCTTCTAACCAGACTTTTTAATTCATTTCAGGGGCCTGGCTCAATACCTTCCGATATGTTAGAGGCCGATATCATCGTACTACCTAAGCCAGGTAAAGAAATCACCCAATGCGCCGCTTACAGGCCAATCTCATTACTTAACATAGACCTTAAACTCTTCACAGGGGTTCTCGCTGCCAGACTTGGACCACGGCTACCTGGCATCATTGAGCCGGATCAATCGGGCTTCATCCCTGGCAGACAATGCAGTGATGACACTAAACGCCTCATGCACTTAATAGACAAAGCTCACTACACGGGGTCGAACGCCATGCTACTGTCGATAGACGCTGAAAAGGCGTTTGACAGGGTGGACTGGGGTTTCTTAGATAAAACGATGGCACACTTTGGAATCGGGGATCGCTTTAGGGCATGGGTCGCCAGTTGCTATGATAAACCAAAAGCAACGATACGAGTTAACGGCATCGGCTCACGGCCATTCGACATTAGGCGAGGCAGGGTTGCCCGCTATCGCCCCTCCTCTTTGCACTTTACGTAGAACCTCTGGCGCAGAGGATTCGCGACAACCCCGACATAGCCGGCATCTCTTTCGGAGGGGAACAACATACAATTAGCCTGTACGCCGACGACATCTTGGCTGCGCTGGACAAGCCTAAACAATCAGTGCCCGCCTTCCTAGAGGAACTGGAGACTTTTGGGAGGGTGTCCGGCTTCAAAATGAACAGGGGGAAATCAATGCTCCTTCCTTTGGGTCGCAACGCACACACGCTCCACGATGCATCTTCTGACTACGGGGGCCTGCAACCTCATGCCACGATCCCATACTTGGGGATAGTCCTAACCCCATCCACTGATCAGACCGTAGCCCTGAACTACACCTCCCAGGTGCAGGGTGACTTAAGGAAATGGCAAAAACAATCCCTATCACTACTGGGTCGCGTCGCAGCGGTAAAGATGTCCATCCTACCTAAAATCCTCTATATCTTTCAAACCATCCCAGTGAGTCCGCCCCTGGGAACTATACGTAGGCTGCAAGAGGCGGTGCAACAATTTGTATGGGCCGGGAAGAGACCACGGATGCGAAGAGACCTATTCCACCAACAACCCGACGAGGGAGGATTGGGGATTCCAAACTTACAGCGCTACTTCCAGGCGGCGCAATTAAGATACCTGGTGGAATGGAGCCGATCCGAATCGGAAAAAAGATGGCTCTTTCAGGACAGAGCGATGGCGCAGACATCGCTTTGGAAGATTCCCTTCCTAAAGCGATCCAACAGGCCGGCCTACCTCAAAAAATCCCCCATTACTCGCACAGTGATGAGTGTGTGGGATGCGGTGGCAGTTAGGGGGGGCTCACCACTTTCCCCTCGCCGCTCACGCCTTTGTTTAATCCTGAATTTACGCCGGGGCTAGAAGAGCGGGCCTTCCTGCAGTGGCGGAAATCGGACTGCAGGTCTGCGGGCCATTTATTCGGCCTTGAGGGGTTCCTCCAGTTCTCCGAGTTACCACAGCACTATGATATCAAGGCCCCGCAGCGATTCCAATACTTTCAAATTCGACATTGGATGACACAGCCGGAGATATGCCCCCTAGTTGGGAGAAAACTGACAGCCTACGAAAAATGGCTACTTACCAAAGAGTCAGACCGAAAGCTGATTACGGAACTCTACAAGATGCTCTGTCCCCCGCCCCCTCCGCGTCCCTCGGCCGGTCAGAAACGCTGGGAAAAAGAACCGGGGAGAAACCTCACCGGAAAGGAATGGCAAGCTATATATTATAGGGCCAACCACACAGCCAGGAACACTGCCAGCAGGGAAACAGCGGTTAAAGTTGCGACATACTGGTATTTGACACCGGTCAGGTTAAATAGAGGCAATCCCAACCGCAGTCCCACTTGCTGGAGGGGATGTGACGGGGAGGGCACATTGACACACCTACTATGGGAGTGCAGGGAGGTGACAGGATACTGGACAGCAGTCCTCAACGACATAGACAAACAGTTTGACACGGAAATTCCACGCTTCCCTGCTTACACACTCCTAGGGCTGCCTAACGCACTCACCTTCCCATTGAAGTCAATCAGGGGGAGGCAGATGGGACTGGCCGTGGGAGCAGCTGTTCAACACATCCTTTCGCTTTGGGGGAACACAAACTCGCCCTACACACACGGGCTTGTTACATAGATTGTGGTACACGGTGGGTATGGAGCGCATACAAGCCACTCTTACGCAGTCGACGGCATCCTTCCACACGGTCTGGCAACCCATTCTATCACTCCTAGCGATGGAATTCAATGAAGTTACGTGCCCGAAGTACCTTCGCCTTTTGCGGCTTACTGACACATCGACCCCAGAAGACGCCCCTGAAAGCTAGACATCGAGCAGTCCCCACACACGATGGCCCAAGACGACAAGGATATGGCACACCGGTTATTGGGGGAGGGGGGGGGGGTTCAGGGGGGAGGAATTTTTCTTTTTTGTTCTTTCTTGGCATTTTGGGAGTGGATAGGTGATTACATAGCGGGAGCCTTTGCCCCACCTACACCCATGGACACTCGTTGCCCCGACGAACTCTTATTACACTGCGCCGTTATAATGGGGGCGGGTTGGAGCTCGGGTTTAACTCTCAACTTACCTATATGGATGTACATGAAATTGTAACGTATCTGCTCTATGCCACAAAATAAATAAAACAAAGTTAAACAATAAAAACATTTCATGGGCTAAAACGCAATACCATCAGAGACCATATTGCCAACCAAATGAAGTCCTCTGATAATTCAGTTAAAGAAGTCTTTAAGATTGTTCAAGGCTTTATCAAGCCGAAGGCTCTGGATAGTACCATTGTTCCCTCAGCTACCCTGTGTGAGGACCTATCTGTTTTCTTTCAGGAGAAAGTACAATCTATCTATTCCTCTTTCTCCCAGGCAGGGTCATCTAGTACGTGAAATTCTATCTTAGACCCACCTGGCATCTGGTCCGAATTTTGCCCGTTCGGCCCGGATGCGTCTCTGTTAGAATTGAGCAAATGTAAATCGGGCTCACCCGGCGATCCATGCCCGGCTAAGTTTTTTAAATTGCTGGCCCCTCAGCTCAATCTGCAATTGAACCATATTTGGAACTCCTCCCTGATAACGGGCACTTACCCAACCCCTTGGAAAAGGGCCTATGTCCTGCAGATTCTGAAGAAAGCGGATGCTGATCCAGCAGAGGTCAAGAATTTTAGGCCTATTTCCCTTTTGCCTGCACCGGCCAAAATTCTTGAGAAGGAAGTCCAGAAGCAACTATCCAACTTCCTGGAGGCTAACAACTGTCTCCACGACTCCCAATCTGGTTTTAGATCAGGCTATAGTACAGAGACAGCTCTTCTGGAAGTGGCAGAAACTGTACATGAAGCCTTCGACCATGGCAACTCCGCAATGCTTGTGCTGCTAGATTTATCCGCAGCATTCAACACGGTGTCTCATCGGATCCTGTTGGAAAGACTTGAACACCTGGGAGTGACGGGAACTACGCTAGCCTGGTTCCGCTCGTTTTTAGAGGGCCGGTCTCAGCAAGTATTTCTCCGCCCTCATGTTTCCGCACCAAAGCCCCTTATGTGCGGGGTTCCCCAGGGTTCAGCTCGGAGCCCTACTTTATTTAATGTTTATCTTACCCCCCTTGCATCGCTAGTCGAGCAATGGGGAGTGAAAGTTGTCTCCTATGCTGACGATACTCAGCTGGTGTTCTCTTTTAGAGAACACTCCAAGGCAGCTTTTGACAACTTTAAGCACTGTCTGATCAACATCTCAACTTGGATGACGGATAGCTGCTTGAAATTAAATACCGATAAAACAGAGGTATTGTTTTTCAATCAATCCTCTCATCTGCTATCCGATCTTTGGGTGCCGTCGGAGCTAAACCCTCCACCGATCCCAGTTGATTCAGCTAGGAATCTCGGGTTTAAGTTTGACACGCACCTTTCCTGTAAGGCCTAGATCTGCCAAGTCTCTTCGTCCTGTTTCTGGAAACTAAAAGCCCTGCGGAGGTTTCTTCATCTCCTGCCTATGGACATTAGGAAGACTGTGGTCCATGCTATGGTCACATCGCAGCTAGACTATGCCAATAGTCTATATATGGGTCTTCCAGCTTATCTGATTCGAAGACTGCAAATCAATCAAAACGCTGCGGCCAGACTCATTAGGAATGTGCAATTCCGTCACCACATTTCTCCCCACCTGCAGAGCCTCCATTGGTTGCCTATCCAATGGAGGATTGAGTTCAAGGCGCTGTCCATTGCCTATAGAGCCACCAGGGACAGGGGCCTGGATTACGCGAGACAGAGACTCCAGAAATATCACCAGACTAAGGCTCTAAAATCTAATCACCATGAACTACTCAGGATTCCTCGTTTCTCTAAAGCCAGGATTTGCGGCCGAGCTTTCTCAGTGAGAACAGAGTCACTCTGGAACTCTATGCCTGACCACCTTCGTAAGTCAGAGACAGAACAAGCATTTAGGAAAGCACTGAAAACTTGGCTTTTCAGCCGACCTTAAGTTCCCCCCCATTTCTCTTACTGTCGAATCCGCTGCTAGCGCCGGGACAGCTCCGTTGGAGGTAGCCGTGCGCTGAATAAATGTCCTATTGATTGATTTAAATTAAAAAAAACTGAAGCTAAATATCAATTTGGACTCCCGTTTTTTTTTGCAAGTACTCCACGATGATCGCAAAAACATTGCGAACATGCAGAGATAGGAACCCCGTTTTGAAACAGGGGGAAGGGTTAACAGATGCTAACCATTCACAAGTGGAGATGCAGTAGTCTAAAATGCAAGACATTTAATTTGCCGCCTTTCTCATGATCATAGAGTGGAAAGTTGAAGAGGTTGCCATTTTATAGTTGCTTTCTTGAGAGTGGTGTACCATTCTTGTGCTTAGTTTTTACAAATCTTAACAGGGTCAAAATTACCCTGAAAGAGCTAAAACAACAATATAATCTACGAGCTCAATTCACTGGTATGTATATAACTTTTTAATTATATCAAAATTGTACATTAAAAATGAAGATGTATATGGGACTTTGATTAAAAGAGTATCACAGTGATGTGAAAAAAAAATATCAAAAACCCCCCAAAGCACCATGGCGATCTCCAGAGAGGAACTGCTGGCCACACTCAGGGAGTTCAAGCAGGAGCTGCGTGACGACATCAAATCGGACATTGGGGCCTCCCTTGATGCCTTCAAGTTGGAAATGGGGGGGGGGGGAAACGACTGGTGGCCCTACGGGCGGATGTGGACTCAGTCGGAGCCTGCACCCTCGACCTTGAAGCCAAACACCAAGACCTGGAAGGGCGCATGCGGCCACTGGAGGCCCAGTCCGGAGACCTCCGCGCGCAGCTACAGACCACGCTGCTCCGCTGCGAAGACTTAGAAAATCGCTCCCGGCGGGAGAACAACCGCGTGCGAGGCCTGGAGGAAGGTTGCGAGGGACCTGATCTGGAGGCCTTCAGGGTGGGGCTCTTCTCAACGATATTGGGAGACTCTGAACCGGAGGTACGCCTTGAGCGGGTCCACAGAGTGGGACCCCGGGGCCCAGGAGACACCAGAAAACCCTGCGACGTGTTAGCGAAATTTAGCTCCTTCAAAACCAAAGAACTGATCCTCCAGAAGGCACGGACAATGGACAAGATCACCTTCCAAAACGCGGAATGTTCACTTTACCAAGATGTGGCCCAAGCCACATTAGCCAGACGCCAACAATTCCGGCCAATCACGACGACCCTGAGAGACGGACAGGTGCGATACCGCTGGACTTACCCTTTTGGCCTGGCCTTCACCTGGGACAACAAAAACTACCACTGTACTTCCTTAGACGAGGCGGCAGCTATACTGGGCATTGAGGTGCCTGCCTCAACGCACGAGGCATCAGACAGACATCAGGAGGAGAGGTGGGGATCAAAAAAGAAAGGAGGAGGCCCCTGGCTTCAACAGCGAAGGTCTGGCAAAACCCCGGAGGGTTGACAACCCTAATCCGCTATGATACTCAGTCAGGCACTTCTGTTACGGCGGTAAGAGGCTCGTCTACATTCCGTCGACCATTCTATGCAATAACCTGCCAACCTCCTGACTACCACTGATTACTATGCTCACGAGACACTCAATGGGCCATGGCGATGGAATTTGGTCCACCCCAGTTATTGCTCGCAACAAGGTCCTCCTCTATGACCGAGGATCTTCGAGATCAAGATGTTGAACTGAGTTGGACTTGGTTCACTTTTTTCTATTTTTCTTCTGTCTGTTTTTTTCTGCTTTTAGGTGCGTCAGTCTTTTTTTCTAGCTACTACCCACACTTTGGAGCTAAAGCGACGAAGTCAACGGGGAGGGAGCATGCTGCCCGGGGGTGGGGGAGGGGGGGGGGGAGAGGAGAGGGAGAGGAGAAATGAGCCTAGCCGTCCAGGTACCGATGTCACATGACAGGTTTCAATTGCTTATCGTGGAATGTTAAGGGGCTGAACTCTCCCAACAAGTGGCAACGGATCTGGAAATTCCTCCGAGACCACCAGGTCACAATTGCCGCTCTCCAGGAGACACATCTTCCCCGCAAAGACGATCACCGCGTGAAACATAAGGCATTCCCCCAAATCTTTCGTTCCTCGGCACATACTAAACACAATGGGGTGGCGCTTCTCTTTCACTCCTCTACCCCATTCCGGCACCAGGCCACTCGCACCGATAAGGAAGGAAGATATGTGATGGTCAAGGGGGAGCTACGGGGCAGGACCTACACCTTTGCAACACTCTACGCGCCCAACTCAGGCCAGCATGACTTCCTTCACGCTTTTCTATCCGCCTTAGGAGGCTTCGCCAGTGGCGATATAATACTACTGGGAGATTTTAACTTAATCTGGGACCCATCTCTAGATACCACACATAGCCACAGAGCGGCAGGGGGGGTCCTTCAGCCAATCGCTTCAGGCGACGTTACGGGGCCTGGGTCTAATAGACACCTGGAGGACCGCACATCCCACGACACGCGACTACTCCTTTTTTTCCCACTCACACAGGACGTACTCTCGCATAGACCACGTCTTTCTGAGCCAGTCCCTCCTCTCAAAGGTGTTGGGAACACAGTTTCATCCGATATGCCTCTCGGACCATGCGCCCTTAGAGCTGACCTTGGATTGGCCCGCTCCCCGTTCCAAATACTCCAGATTGTACTTCCCCAATTATTTGACTAGGGATAGACTCCTCCGAGATGAGCTCCGACAGGCAATCTCGGATTATTTCGAACTCAACGATCCAGCCCATACCTCAATAGCCAACAATTGGGACGCCTTCAAGGCAGTCATCAGGGGGAAGTGTATAGCACTAGACGATGTGCTCAAGAGACAACGCGCGGGAGAGCGCCTTCTCCTAGAGAGCGAACTTGGCTCCGTTGAAGAGGACCATAAAACTTCCCCCTCGGTACAAACTCTCCGCAAGGTGACCCAAGCTAGGGGATAACTCCAAGCAATATACACGAACGGGGCCGAAAAGACACTTTTGCGCCTACAGGCACGCAGCTACGAGGGGCGGCAACAAAGTAGGGGCGCTCCTGGTGCGCCAAATGCGGATCCGGCAAGAGAAGAACTATATTCAAAGGGTGGATGATGGAGGGGGGGCCCCACACCAGAGTGAAGCTGACAAAGCCAACGCCTTTGGAGCATTCTATCGCGAGTTATACATGGCGGATCAACCCGATCTGCGAGCACAAGACCAATACCTCGAAGGTCTTACCCTACCTCAGGTACCCGCCTCTACCAATGACGTTCTAAACAGCCCCATCTCCGCTGAGGAGGTTCAGAAAGCGATCGACTCGCTCAAGCTCCAAAAGGCACCCGGTCCGGATGGACTGAATGCCCACTTCTACCGTACCTTCGCGCCGGACCTCGTGCCCCGTCTAGCAGCACTTTTTAACCATATTGCCTCCACGCAACAAGTGACTCCCTCCATGGGAGAAGCCCTAATCTCCGTCATCCCCAAACAGGGGAAAGACCCCGCCCAATGCGCCTCGTATAGGCCGATTGCGCTTCTCAACCTGGACGCTAAACTATATTCTAAGATACTGGCCACTCGCATGGAACACATTATGCCGTTCCTGGTTCAGGCCGACCAAGCGGGCTTCATCAAGGGAAGACAAACCCATGACAACTTAAGGAGAATAGTCCACCTTATTGAAAAAGCGCAACGGAAAGCAATTCCCACGTTCTTCTCGCGCTGGACGCGGAGAAGGCCTTCGATCGGGTGGACTCGGCCTTCCTAACCCGCACTCTGCATTGTTTTGGCTTCGAGGAACCTTTTATTGGAATGCTCAAAGCAAACTACCATGCGCCGCGCTCCACGGTTCTGGTGACCGGGGTGGCCTCAGCGCCTTTTGCCCTCACCCGAGGCACGCGTCAGGGCTGCCCCATCCCCCCTTCTATTTGCGCTAAGCATCGAACCGTTTGCAGAGCGCATCCGCTCTAACCCGGACATAAGGGGTGTCCCATTTGGCACGGATGAGCACAAGATTGCTCTCTTTGCCGATGATGTGCTCTTTCCCGCCACGAGCCCACAAACATCCCTCCCGGCGATCCAGTCAGAGCTGGTCCTCTACGAGAAGGCCTCGGGGTTTAAGGTTAACCTATCGAAGTCCTATCTCTTGAACCTCATCATACCCAAAGCGGCTATGCAGGCGATAGAAGCTGCGTCCCCCTTCCGGGGAGCGCAGAAAGATATCACCTACTTAGGTATAAAGCTCACTCCCAAGTTGGAACACCTGTACAGGGCAAACTTCCCCCTCACTGTTGCGACAACTCCAGGCGGACTTCGCTAGATGGAGATCGGCCTACCTCACTTGGATAGGGCGCATCAACGCTGTAAAAATGAATGCCCTGCCACGGTTATTATACCTCTTCCAGGGCCTTCCGATCCCGGTGGATAGGACACTCTTTTCCACGATGAAATCAATGGTCACAAAGTTCATCTGGCAGGGGAAGCGGGCTTGGCTTTCCAATCGCATGCTGACCAGGTCGAGAGAGGAGGGGGGGTTTGGCTCTAACAGACTTTCGGGGCTACTATAGGGCTGGCTAGAAAAAACAATGGGAGAGCAAGGGATAAGGCTTAGGGGCGCGTCCTGTTCCCCGGATGTGTACTAAACTTAAACAATATGGATAAGTAGATAAGTCACTGTATGTAGTATGAACTTGGACCCATTAGGTGTTCTTAAAAGACCCCTCACACACCAACCTAGTTGGTGTCATGCTTCATCATTGGGGTCCCAACCAGGCGGCAGAGTGCCCCCCGGTTGTGCTACGACGCCTGATTACAGCGGAGCTGGTGTTGGTGCGTAAAGTGTGATGTGAAGTGAATTTTTTCAGTTAAAAATATCTCTGAGAATCCTTGCCTCTAATTTTAATGTTGGCGGCTCAGGATATGTCTAAAAATAGATGTGTAGTACAACTATTCATGGATTATTACCATTAAGTTGACTATGTGTGGCGGTCTACATGTTTCAGCCCCTAGGGAGAAAATACATGGGGCTTTCTTCAGGACCAGGTGAGTGATAGGTGAGTGGCAACGGTGAAGGATGCCACGTGAAAACCAGTGCGGTACCTACACACGCGCTAAGGTGTGTGGTAAAAAAGTCGGCGTACTCACTGACACTTTAAAAAGCAAAAATTCAATGCTAATGGGTTTAAGGGAGATATCGAGGCTCGGGGGTGGGGTGCTCGTCCAAGATTCCAATTTGGTAATGGAGAGTCATCCGCTGCAAACCTCATTCGGTCCCCCGTAGTCTCTTTTAAGAACACCTACTATAGGGCTGCCCAACTGAGGGTGATTACTGAGTGGTCTCTGCGAGAGTCCACATAGACCGACAAATCACGGGGAGAACAATTTGGGACCTCCGGTGGAAAAACAAACGCCGCCCGCGAAACGCCTATATAAGCACACCCACGGCGACCACCCTGAGGGTATGGGACGAGGTAAACAGATCCACCCCCCTTACCTCCTTCCCCTCCCCATACACACCCATACACTTCAACCCCGAGTTCCCCCCAGCATTACGGGAAGGCCCATTTGACGCTTGGCGGGAGGGGGGCTGCCTTATGCTTTCCCACCTTTGCGAAAAGGGGAGATTGCTCTCCTTTATGGAATGCGCTAAGGAATTCAAACTCCAGCGGTCCGAAGAATTCCGATATCAGCAACTTAAACACTGGACTCAGCAGCCACAGGTGCGGCTGGCCGCTACCCGGGAGCTGCTTCCCATAGAAACCTTTGCACAGTCGGGAGCCTCCTCAAAGGGCACTATCTCCTTTCTTTACTCACTCCTCCGCTCAACGTGGTCCACAACCACCCCGGAACATCAACTCCTGTGGGACACAATACTGGATACCCCACCAACGAAAAAAAATATATCAGAAGAACTGTATCTGCCAAAGGGTATGTGTTTAAGAAGTTAGTGCTGCTGAAAGTTACCATGAGCAATGCCTTTACAAATGACAATGTTTTAAATTTCTAAGCATCATGTACAGAACAGACAGATCTATGTTATTTACATTCTGGGAACTGTAGTACTTTTAGTCACATTATTAAATGGGAGTAGTGTAGTGATGAATAAAACACAAGAAAATGTGCTGTACCTGTGTATAAATTATAAAGTAGTAATACTTGTTAAGTATGTGTTAGGAAGTGTTTGCAAATGTGGTTTTTAACTTATATGACCAGTTTGCATATGTTTAGATGGTGAGATATGGTTATTCTGGTTGCAGATAGTAATATGTACGATACTCTTGAGTTTCCTTAAAGATGCAGAGAACTATATATTTTTGGAAAGATGGCCTGAAGGTGTATATCTATTATGAAATCACATATGTTTACATGGTGATCTATGTTCTTCAAGGCTGTTGAAAATTTCATGTACATAGTGAGGTTGGTGCATTTCTTTCAACATGCTCTGTTTAAAATTAGGAAAGGTTAATAGTGCAGAATGTCTTTTGAGAGTTCTTGTGCTAGCTTCACTTGGCATGTAACTTTTCTTTGAGAAATGCTGAATATATGTTTTAAAGACACAAGAAATATTTGCAACATGATGTAGGTATGTAAGAAAAGGTTTTGTGTGTTCAAAAAGTGAGAAGTTATTTTCAGTTTTAGAAACTTACTGATGCATGTGCACACGGAGTAACAGAGCAATGTATGCTCTTACAGAGCCCTGTATGCAATTATATATCAAGTGTGATATCTAGACTTATTCAATCACCCAGGTACTACACATGCACTCTTCCAATCACACAGGCACTAATTATGTACTCATTGAACTACGCAGGCAACCCCCATGCGTTCATCCAATCACCCAGAAAGTAGCAATATAGTTATGTAAATACACAGGCACTAACTATGCATATATGGAACCACTGATATAGTTACTACATACTCTGGGAATCATGCAGGCACTACCTATATTCTGAGGGAATCACCTAGGCACTATCTATGCACTCATCCAATCATCCTGGGAGTATTGCTGTACTCTCCCAGAAACACATGTATTTACAAGTTTTAGAGAGGAATGTGTACTTTTTTAGAACCCTCTGGTGATTTATATCTGTAACCTGTCACACACAGTTTGCATGTTTTCGGAAGAATTAGTGAGCTATATGCTGTGAAACAGTTTAATGTGCAGATTTTTATATGCAGTGTTTCTCAAAATGCAAATCAATCTGACACATCTAAGTAGAAAAGTATTGAAACACTAAATGTATCAGTGACACAGTGGTAGAGAGGCACAGAAATAGCTCTTATGTGTTTTTGGATTTACAGTATTGAGACACTGTATGCACTTTTACACTTTGGTTGATGTGCATTTTAAAATAGAGTACATAAGGGATAAAGTAGTCTTTTAGTGTGTATAAGTGAGAACTGAGATATGGTGCTGCTGTGTTGTAGGAGAGGGTGCTATAATATTAAAATGTAAGTGATAAATTAAGTTTTGTGTTTTGGTTTGCTACATTGAAGTAAGGGGTTGTAGTTATGTAGGTAGGTTGATTTGTAGATTTAAAACTGCAACATAACATAAAACAGTTTTTGTATTATGTGTAAGCCAGTAGTAAAGTAGTTGGTACATTGGCTAGAAAAATAAATCAAATATAGTTACTTTTTTTACAGACCAATATCTGCATAATTACAGACAGATTGCCTACCAAAGCTCGGAGGGAAAAGGAACAGAAACAACTACAGTATCTATGCAGAACTGAGACTCAAATAGGGTAAAATGAAGAACAAGTGGTGAACGAAAAAAGAGCTATTGGTAAGAGGAGAAAGTCATTTCTTAAAAATATATGTGGACATTTCCAAAGATTATGAAATAATGAAAATAAAATTCAAACTATGAGACTGAATATCAATGGACAACATCTGTATAACAAGAACAGGACAGAATGTAACAAAGATATATACACCTTAACCAGGAGACAGAAGCAGTTTAAGGAAATCAGAGCCAGGATGTTTCATAGTAGAGTAGTTATAAATCTACTGAGAAATATGAAGAAGTATAGAAGAAGGAGACATGCAGTGAAACAGAAAGAACGAACTGAGAGAGTAGTTGATAAGGTCTGTGATTTGAAAGTGAAGCTTTTTATTTTGATTACAAATAGAATGAAGACTCTTGATAAAATGGTGTTGTGCAGGAGAGAATACTAGAAAAAAAGATTAGTGAATAGAAGTAACTTTTGTACAGTTTTTAGTGGAGAATGCATACATACTTCTAGTACAGAGTCTTTCTTTAATGAAGAAAGCTATCTCCAGGATAATAGATTAGTTTATGCTATTGATTACAGAGGACAGTGTTATGAAATGAAGAATGGCACTCATATAGCGAAACAAGTGATGGTACCTACAAATGTAGATCAAGTTATTAAAGAACAGATACAAGGAAGGCGGAGACAAGTGCTTGTATAGAAATGGAATTGTAGTAGTGCTTGTAGTATTCAACAGCAATCCATTGATATATTAAAGACATTTCTACATATCGTTCCAAGGCGAAGTTTAAATCAGAAAATAAGTACTTTACAGGGATTGGATCCTTGCAAGATTAGAAAGCATACAAATTTCAGGGACACTCACTAGCTTGTTTATCAAACAAAGTGTGCTAAAGCACCTTTTATCATTTCAGGATGTTAGTTGTACACCACTCAACAATGCAAACTTTAGTTAGGAGGATGTACTATGTGAAAACTCCTGCTTTATGTTTAGCAGAAACTAATAGAGCAATTTTGCATGGTACTCTGGCAGACATAGAAAAGGTTTATGATGATGTGTAGTTTTGTTTCTTTGGTCCTCATCAGTAATCTGGGAAAAATAAAGAGCTGTTAAGAGGAGGAGTTGAAGAACAGGACACAGATTACAGTTGATAGTTTTGAAGAAGAGATTACAAAATTTAACACAGTGTGGTCTAAAAAAACAGTGTGTTTGTATATGTTGTCGATGCACTCACTAGAAGATTTAAACATAGACTGTTGACTTGTATTTAAAAAGTAAAAAAGTAAATAATGCTAACTAGCAAAAGTTAGCTGTGCATTTATTTGTAGAGGAATGCTTTCACTTGTCCATACGGCAAGTTATATGTAAGTAGTGTTACAATAAATTTGAAGATAATAAAATGAACAACACATAGATATTAGATACCCATTTTGTAACATAATAAAATGCCTGCTAATGTGGAAAAACTATGAACGGCCAAAAAAACATTTATGATTCTTTGCAGCATTGCAAAGGGCTCTTATGGACTGCACTCCAGCACTCACTACAACTCCACAATCCATGCAGTATGATGCTACCCTGGAAAACTGTGAAGCCAAATCTTGAAGTTGAGATTGGACCACTGAAGGGACTCTCTGCCCCGGTGTTGCTGTGGCTGCTATTGAAGTTCACAGTCCTTCAGTCTTGCGTTGCCTTCTTGCTGCTTTTACACTATTGCTTTGGTATGTTTTTAGATGGTAAAGCATGGACGTAGAGCTGGAAAAATATTTTTTATTTGTACGCCTTAACAATGTCTTGTGACACATTGTGCATTGCGCAAATCTGCTCACTATGAACTCCTCTTAAAGAATGTTCAAGATAGATAAATGGGCATATTCTTCTTATTTTTTTAGTTGAAAAGGGTACTATCCAATGATATTCCTTTATTTCTCGGTAACATGATTTTCTGTTTTGCTTTTGAATTTTTTTTTGGTGGTTTTGTACGTGCCCATTCTTGAAAACTCTGGGCACATATCTGTTGCAGTAGTCTGCACATTTGAAAGGACTGGCTGAGAATTGTTGCTGGTGCCACTGATGTAGATAGTCCTTCAACTTCCCTCTGCTTGATTGCCAGTTAGAGATTTTGTCTAAGTTAGGTTTTAAGATGATAGACCATGGATGTTATCCCACATGAATGTTTTTTGTTCGTCCCTATACAGTGGGTCTTTTCACAGATTGTGCATTGCACTAGTTTTGCACCAGTTTTTGATTCCTCATGAGTTTGGGTAACAATGGGTAGTTTGATGGGTGTTTTGTAGTTATGTTTTATTCGTGAGTTCAGATGTTGAAAGTTATTTTTTGAAATTGTTATTGTCAAATGTGTTGTTAAAATAAAGTTAAACTATTATGTTACTAAACGGCTAGACTCAAACTTTGTGTAAAATATGTTTATACATGTTTTACACTTTGTCATTTGTATTTGTGACTACTGATGTCATTGCGATCTCTGGTATTACTGTGAAAAAAGTAAATGCATTTTTGATGTAGTTATTTCGACAAATGAATACAAAGTGGAAAGTTAAATTAGTATCTTGCTAAATAGCTACACTGAAACTTAATGTAAAATATGCCTATATATGTGTTTTACACTTTGTCAAAAACACCCGGTATGGGGGCTTGGCCAAGCCACGCATGAAGTGAGACGTGTGTTCTCGAGTCTCCGCTCCACCATGGCCTGTTATAGCTCATCCGCCAACCTGTGATCTTACCGACAGGCTCGAGGACGAGGACCCGGCTCCTAGAGTCTACCAGGAACCTCCTGATGCCCCGGAGACCCGCCGGGGGCTCCTCAATCTAGATCTGGCGCACTGAAACAAAGCAGCCGCGCAATCTGGGGCCACCATCTGGGGCCTTGCCGATAGAACATCGTACACAGGGATGTCCTTCCCCCATCCTCACCGCAGTAAATCCCAACTGACCTGGATGCTGGCTCTCCCCTGCGGACTCTCTCGGGGCTGAAGCTGCGGTGAACCGCCGCCCATCGGCGAAAGAAAGCGACTGGAGGCCTGGCGGAGGGTGGGCGCCTTCGCCGGTAGAGCTGGTAGCGGCCGCCCTGGGGATCGAGGGGCCCGAGTTCCGACATTAACATCACAGGGTGGCTGTGGTCGTTGGTGCTCCTAGGGGTGCCCCGGAGGGAAGTGCTTGGGGCCGGCCTGCGCTCACTCCGCGCTCAGCCCCGGAGACGGCCTCGGCCTTGCCTCCTCTTTGCTCTCCAGATCGGCGCCCTCCACCCTACTTGCTACCGCCGGCCCACGCTGCCGTGAGGACACGCCCGACAGCAGCACTCACGGAAGTGAGGGGGGGGAATAGGCTGCAGGGATCGCGCAGCGGGGCTTCCTACCCCCCCCCTCCTTACTGGGCCTTCGATGGGCCTCTCCAGGGATTGCAAACTTGACTCTTCTGTCTGCGCTAGGGGAGTCCCGGGCCCGATATGGATGTGCTCCTGGCCTGATTGATGCCCCTGAAAGTGATCCGGAGGTAAGTGAACGGGGCCGGCCCACGCCCATCATACACCCAATCCTGGTAGCGGCCTCAGCCTTGCCTCTTCCTCGCTCCCCAGACGGGCGCCCTCTAGGCTGCCTCCTGCCGCTGGCCTGAACTGCTGAGGGGACGAGCCAGGCATCAGCACTCACGGAGGTAAGAGGGATCGGTCACGGGGCCCGCGCAACGGGGCTTCCCACCCCCCTCTCGCTACTTGTTGGGCCTTTGATGCGCCTCTTTGGGGACTCTGAACCTGACTCTTCCGCCTGCGCTGAGGGGAGTGCTGGGCCTGATGCGAATACGCTCTTGGCATGATTGTTGCTCCTGCGGGTGATCCGGTGGGAAGTGAGCAGGGCCGGCCCACACCTATCCTGCACCCAGTCCTGGTGGCGGCCCCGGCCTTACCTCTTCCCCGCTCCCCAGACTGCTGCCCTCCACGCTGCCTCCTGCCACTGCTGTGGGGACGCACCAGGCATAAGCACCCACGAGGGTGAGGGGGATCGGCTGCGCGGTCAGTGTGGCGGGGCTTCCCGCCCCCCTTTCCCTCCTTGCTGGGCCTTTGATGAACCTCCCAATGGGACCTGGAGCCTGATTTTCCTGCCCACACAGTGGGGTGTGCTGTGCCCGGCGCGGATGCGTCCTTGGCCCGGGGTGCAGCACTAAGGTACTCTGCCCCCCCTGCAAAACCTCTGCCCCCGCCCCCGACTAATAAAATAAAAAACCCACAATTCGCCACTGGGCCACAACACTGAAGCGACCCCCACTACAGACCACATGCACTATTGGCCTAGACTTATAATCCTCCCTGGCTCACCACTGGCTTGACTAGGGGCTGTAACTGCCTATATACCCACGGATCTCCTACCTCTAAGTCCAATGGCCCTACCCTCTGGTCTCTGAGATTGGGGGGATAGGCTGCGGGGATCGCTCAGCGAGTCCATGTACTCCCCCCTCTCTTGCCTGCCCCGGAGGCCCTCCTTGTAAGCTTCTCTTGGAGCTCTGGGGGTTGACTTCCCTGTCGCCGCGGAGGGACCTGCTGCAGACGGCGCTGCTCCGAGACCTCGCCCTCACCCCTTTGAGATAGTCTGCCTTGTGCTGCCCCCCTTGCGGTAATACTGTCCTTGCATCTCTAAACAATCTTGCAAAACCCCAAATCGGTTCCTCTGCTGACCGCCTAGATCCCCGACCGCTTAGAACCTCATTTGCCTGGACGTTGAGCTGCGGGGGGGACCACCCTAGACCATGCAACGCACTAAGCTCGACAAAGACCCTCCACCCACCCCGGCTAAGGACAACCCTGTTGCCTCCCTATGGCTTGAATCCAACCCTCCTCCGCAGCCCATCTCTGACCCTCTGGGAGCTATGGCCATTGAAGAATCGGCATCGGCCCCAATTACACAGGCCTTCATGAATTCTTTCTTGCAGGAAATCAAGACCGAAATCGGATCTCTCAAAAACAAATTTAAATCTTGGTTACGGGAGATCCGCCAAGATGTCACAGAGATTGGGGGCTGTGTAGACGACCTCGAGCGCACGATGGATGCACGAACAGAGGACCAGGAGAGCCTATGGCGCAGGATGGCAGAACTGGAGGACCAACACATCAGCCTCCAGCTGAAGCAGAAGGACTTGGAGAACAGAAGCTGGCATAACAACATATGCATCAGGGGGGTCCCGCGCGGAGGGACAAGACATTATGGCCTTCACAGCATACCTTTTGCAGACGATCAGAGCTGATGACGCCTCCCCTCCAGCCCTCGATGGAGCCCACCGTGTCACTGGCCCCCGAGGTCGCCCAGACTTCGTTCCAGATAGCCTCACACGAGTCCACTTTTTTGTGGAAAAGGAAGCCATCCTACAGAAGGTGCGCGGAGTCATGGACCTAGTCTATAATGGCTACCCGATTCAGGTCTTTCAGGACATTGCCCCAGTCACTCTCCGTAGACGCAAAGACTTCAAGCCAGTCACGGACAAACTTCGAGACCTCAAAATCAAATACCAATGGGGTCATCCTTTTGCGCTAATCTTCTCTTGGGAGGGCAAGCGTCAGGTCTTCCACTCGCTGAAAGACGCGAAGCAACTTCTACAAATCCAAATGGAAACCGGAGATGCCAGCCCCTCATAGGGAGGTGGCACGGCCGGAGTGGTTCACTGTACCCCCCCCCACCCCAAACACAGATCTCGAGCTAAAGAACAGATCTCCTCTCAAGCAAAGCAAGACATTATCAAACACCTTCGCTCTAAGAGTGCCCCTCATTCTCCGGCCCGCAACTCCAAGACCTCGGACTGAGTCACGCCTGGTGTGGCACTAACCCTGTCTCAAGCTTCTTACAAATAGCCTCCTGCCTCCGGTTCTTTGGGGAACTTAAAGCACGCACAGCATTTCCAACAGTACTAACCAACTGCATTTTAAGTGCCTTGATTGCTTTCTCCCCCCTGGAGGCTTCTACGGGGGAAGCTGTCCTTGAGTGAATATAGACACTCTGATATCTGGTGTTTTATGCTGCAACTTTAGAGAATAGCAGCTATTTGCAGAGACCAATCGCTTGACCCCACTACTACTCCATTATGCGTGGTCTTTGGCGGGTCCATAGCTGGCTTTTCTTGCCACTAATCTAGAGCTTAGTTAAGGTCTGCGGAGACTGACTCACTACACCCCCCACACACGTAATGCCCTTCCGAAGAGTGACATCTTTCGAATGGCTCCCGTTACGACATCTGAGCTGTTCCAGAATGGCAATACACCCCACAGGCCCTGTTGGCCATACCCTGTTACAAATATCGTTCCTTTCCCTCCTCCTTCCCATCCCTATACTGGAGGACGGGCGAGCTCGACAAAGGGATCTTCTTACAATCTACGTTGCAAACCTTCTAATTGGGGGACACTCATCACGCGCTACACACCCCCTGCTACCCTTTCGTAGGGCAGTAAAACCTCGCCATCTGCAGCCCCAACACTACTTTCGACTACCGCTCATAACACTATGACCACGACCCCACTTATCAAATTCTTGTCCCTTAACGTCAAAGGGCTCAATTCCCCTAACAAGAGGCGACAGATTTGGCAATACTTTCTCCTCCAAAGTCCTGATATCATTTTCTTACAAGAAAAACATTTGCTATCTACAGACACACACCTCATGGCCCATCCTAAATATCCTTACCAATACTGGGCGTCCGCCGCCTCCAAAGCAGCGGGGGTTGTAATACTAACTAAATCCAAACTGGGGAAAGTATCCCCTTGGGTAATACGCTACACCGAGGGTCGCTACGTAAAACTTCAAGCCCATTTGGGCACACAACCCCTAACCCTTCTCAATATCTATGCACCTAATCAGGTGCAGGACGCCTTCCTGAGATCTCTACTAAGGGACCAACTGCGATCCCAGGAGGGCTCAGTGATACTCAGGGGTGACTTCAATATGGTCTGGGATCCAGATATGGACTGCAGTGCCGCTTCCTACCAGGGTACAGGGGCAATGTCGGCTGCCCTTAAGAGGGACCTTATAGACTTAGGCCCCGTGGATGCCTGGAGATATCAATCCCCGGACTCTCAAGAATCTTCCTTCTTCTCGCATGTCCACCACTCTTACTCACGAATCGATTATTGCTTCCTCTCTCACTCCCGGATAAAATCCTTGGAAACAGCCACTATCTCAAATATATCCATATCGGATCACACCCACATAGCGGTGACCTTCCGTGTCCCTGGTAGACAACACGATACCCCCGTAGATGGCGCCTCACTCCCCACATATTACGGGATCCAGTGGATTTAGCTGAGATTCGCCAAGAGTTCTTAGCATTCTTTGACGCAAACGTTCCCCCAGAAACGCCCGAAGCCACGCATTGGGACGTTTTTAAAGCGACTATTCAGGGAGTTCTCTTCCATCGCTATAGCCCGGTCTTGTGAAGCCCGTCTGGTTGAAACTAATCTAGCTAACGGCATCAAGACCCTAGAACGCATAAACCACACGACACCCTCAAAAGAGCACAAGAAGTGCCTCGCCATGTTACGGGGTCAGCTAAGGTTACATCAAACCAACAGGGTGGAACAGGCACTCATGTCGCTCAACCAGACATTCTTTGCGGGGGAGATAAGGTGGGGGCAACCCTAGCACGCGGCCTTCGGGCCCAAATAACTAAAGCTCAAATCTCCAAAATCAAACACCCAGATAACACATGGGCTACGACTGAATGAGGCAAAGGACAAGCTTTCTCTAAATTTTACACAGAGCTCTACACCGCCACTACTCACGCACCTGAAGAGATTGCTTCCTTCCTCAGCGCATCCCCGAGAACCAATTAAACCCACAACATGCGAAGCTACTAGAAGACCCAATCACCTTAGATGAGCTACGTCAGGCATTAAAACAACTTCCGACAGGCAAAACTCCGGGACCGGATGGCCTCCCGGTCGCCTTCTACCGCGCTTTCCTCCCCCAGATCCAAGACCACCTCCTCCATCTTTTTCATACTTTTTCTGAAACAACGGGGCTCACCCACACGATGTCGGAAGCTGAGGTGGTTCTTACCCCCAAACCTGGGTAGGACCCTTCTCTTTGTACCTCCTATCGTCCTATTGCTCTACTTAACAAGGACGCTATAATCTACACTAGAATACTAGCGAATCGTCTCGAGCTCCACCTCCCGGGACTAATAGACCCGGATCAGGTTGGATTTATCCGACATCGTCAGAGAGCAGACAATATCTGACGCATCGCTCACCTCATTGAAAAAGTCCAAAGGCGAGATATCCCGGCTTGTCTTCTGTCCCTGGATGCGGAGAAAGCCTTCGACCACATCGATTGGCAATTTCTGCGTGCAGTACTACATAAGATAGGTCTAGGGCCGGAAATGATCTCAAAACTAATGGCTCCCTACACCTCTCCCACAGCGCGGTTCCGTATCAACGGTCAACTCACACCCCCAATCTCGGTACATAGGGGCACCAGACAGGGATGCCCACTCTCCCCCCTTCTCTTTGCTCTAGCAGTGGAACTTCTAGCTCTTGCTATATGCCAGTCGCCAAATATAACGGGCATCCCATTTGGAGGCTACGACCACAAAGTGTCTCTGTTTGCAGATGATCTCATACTCTCACTCACCGCCAGTTACCTCCATCCCGGCGATAGCCTCCCTCCTTCACTCTTTTGAACTAGCTTCACGTTTTAAGATCAACATGACCAAGTCCCATGTCCTAAAGCTTACCCTCCCTGCCCCAGAGATACAGCAGCTTCAATCTCTCACCCACTTACATTGGTCGGGAAACTCAATCCGATACCTAGGACTCAATTTGACCCAGTCACTCTCTTCTTGGACCCACGCCAATTGGCCGACATGCAGACGGGAAGTCCGGGAAGAACTACACCGCTGGAAAAAAACTCCCAATCTTTTGGATGGGCCGCCTCAAAGTGGTCAAAATGACACTCCTACCTAAAATACTCTATTTCAAACCTTGCCCACACCCATCCCTCAGGTAGACATTCAAAGCCTTCAACGTGATTTAACCTCCTTCATATGGGGCAAAGGTCGCCCCCGTTTTTCAAATAAATTGCTTCTGCTGCTTCGCGAACGAGGCGGCCTCGCTTGCCCTAACCTCTTGAAATAATATTGGGCATCTCATCTGAGATATATATATCTGAGTGGGTGGTTCGCGAGAGCGAAAAACACTGGCCCCACATGGACTGGGCAGTCACATGCAGGCCCCTGTGGGACCTGGCCTGGCTCTCCAGACGCGGCCTCGTAGCACATATATAGCAACCCCCAAGAAAACAGTACTGGACATCTGGGACAAGATCGCGATCCCCAGAGGCCTAACAACCTTTCCCTCGCCCAACACACCCATCGCCCGTAACCCCATGTTCCCACCTGCTTTACAGCAACACGCATTCCCATCCTGGAGTCAGGGAGAATGCCGCATTATCCAGGAACTCTTTGAGGGAGACACCTTTAAAACTTTTGAACAATGCAAACAATCTTTCAACATCACTGAATCCGACAGATTACAGTACTACCAGCTTCGCCACTGGTTGCTAGCCCCCAAATACACTGTAGAAGCCACTAGCCCGCTCACCCCCTTTGAGTCTTTAGTCCGAGCCTTTGAGGGCACCCGCGGCCTAATATACCGTACATATAAGGTACTACAACACTCACAACCCAATCAACTCCACACTTATCAGAAGCAGTGGGCGACTGACATTGGGGATGAGGTGACCCCAGAATTTATAGGAGCATCCCCCAACGCGTATCAGCAGACAAACTAATGACGCGTTGGTATTATACCCCTGCACTACTGTTGGAAATCCTCTCCCCTCTTTGCTGGAGATGCCAGACAGCGATAGGCGACTTCATACATATCTGGTGGTCTTGTCCGCTCTTAGCGATGTTTTGGAAAGAGGTCCTAAGCCATATCAAAGACACAGTGGGATTCCCTATACCAAATTCTCCCTTGGTGACCCTATTGGGTATAAGACCAACCCAACTTTCAGTCATGACACATTCCTTATCGCGAAAATGCTGGGAGCAGCAAGACAATCCATTGCACTCCTATGGAAGACAACCTCTCCCCCTCCGATTTCTACATGGTTCTTGCGCCTTTGGCATGTCACGGCAATGAAATTTCTGACAGCCCGCCTTACTCACACGGACACTAAATTCACACATACCTGGCAACCCCTTATTCACCACCTTTACCAAATGGAAAAATGCTCGCTACACTCCCCCTAGACTGAGCCCTCCAACTCTTTGAGGACTCTCTCTTGCCAAACTCCAGCGACAACCCTCAAGTGAATCCCCCGACACATAGACCTGTCAGTAGTCCCCTCTCCCTCTAACTGCCATTCACAGGCAGAGCGATTACCCCCCCCCCTCCCAGGCCCGCTGCGCTCCTATTAACCCCGCCTTGATTCCCCCTCCCCCTTTTTTATTTTTTTTGCCCTTTGTTTTCCCCCGCATTCTCTTGTTTAGTCATCATTTGAAACATATCTACCAGAGGCTGCCGTAGCCACCCCAGCCTCCCTAGGGCCCAGTTGGGCTCCCTATTTAAGCAGGTCCTATAATGCAGGATATGAATGCATCGTTTAGTTTGTGCTCTTTATATAAGGCACTTCTCTAACTCATATATACTTTAGGATGCTTGATAACTATACGCTGCTTATGCTATATCCATTATTTGCTATCCTGTGAACTTTCAAAACCGCCTCGGTGAGCTATATGATATGCGATGCTGCGTGTTCTTCCTAAAAAAACTCTAGTTTGTATCCTCCTGATGAAGTATCTTTCTAACATATATGTACCTCTTAATGCCCATCTATACGCTGTTCACATTGCATATTGTGTTTGATGCCCTGTGAATTTACGCTCCCTTCTCACGGAGTTATACTGAATATGATGATGCTTGTATTATTTTAAAAATTTCAATGAACAGATTTGGGGGGGAAAAAACACACCCGGTATTCGCAGTGTGTCTTTGGCAATTGCACTCATAGAATCACAAAGGCACAACCTGTGCAATTATCAAGGACGTCCTTTCTCCACCACTCTGCAAGCGCCTCCTGGCACACTACTAGTTGGGGGATGAAGTCCCCCTGCTATTGAGGGTCGTTGGGTGCTAACTACCCCTCCTGTTACCTCCAGAAAGTCACACACAGTGAGTATGCTAAGAGGTCTTTGGAGGTCACGCCCCCTTTCTCCACCACTCTGCAAACGTGACTACTACTTAAAAAACTATAGAAATTGACTGAAAAAACCAAAGGTTATAGGGACGTTCTAGTTAGGCTGACATTTCACTCATACAAAACCAGGGAAATTCAGCAGTTATAGTTAGCTGAGTTAACTATAACTCACACCCTCGCAATGCACTGCTTATGACCTCACATATTACATTACTCATGACATGGTCAGTGACATCACTGATGACATCATCCACAGAACCACACACACCTACTCACACCCCATACAACCTCTAGTACGCCGACTCACACACCCGTACAACCACCTACATACCCATTCACAGACCTATACCAGTACTCACACATCCACTCACTCCTCCATAGAGCCACTCACACATCCACTCAATCACTTGTACAGCCACTCTCAAAACCATTCACTCATCCATACAGCCACTCATACAACCAGTTACTCAACCATACAGCCAGTCACATAACTACACACTCACCCATACAGCTCATCACACACCCACTTATTTACCTACAAAGTCACACACCCACTCACTCACCCAATCAGCCTCTCAACACAGCCACTCACTCACCCAAAGCCACTGATATATACACTTATACACCGATACAGCCACGCACACAGTTAGTCACTCATAGAGCTACTCACAAACCTACTCACTCACCTATAGAGTCAATCACACAGTTATTTACTCACCTATACAGTTATACACACACATTCAGGGCTTAATAATTACCGGAAGGAATCATTTAGTATATGTTGAGTATGTCATGATAAAATCATGAAATAGATTAAGATACGTCACTATGTGTAATTGTGTGGAATACAGGATATAGTATGTATTTTGCGTGCCCATTTAGGGCATGATCCATGGAGTGTACCGGTCCCGCAGTGTATATCAATTGTATTAACAATTGCAACTTATTAATTTCCTTATTTAATGCTCCCTAGTTATGTTGTATGAGGACACTAAGCTTCATATTGAATATCCTCACAATATTTGCTAGTGTTAAGATGGCCGCCACAAATGAATTTATGTTGAATACGAGTCCCTACTTGATTTTGTTGAACTGCTGCTAAACCAATGAACTTCTATGTTATTTAAATGTAGATTATCTTCGGACGCACTGACATTGAGGAACGCGTTGTACCGAAACGCGTCTGACAGCGATTTGTGGCTCATAAAATCCTAAAAAGTTCCCGAGAGTGTGCTTCGTGTCTTGGCAACCTCGGATTGGTTGTCTGGAGAAATATACACACAATTAATTTTGTCTGTTTATTGCTTTTTCTGATAATTAGAGTTTATGCTTATATTAGTAATTTGAAAATTGACTTTGCATAATGATATCTTAGTATCACAAACACAGATTTACAAATATGTTTAATTTTTCATGATTTGTTATAGTCTGTTTTCACTTTCTATTATTATGTACATAATGCACACTTAATCGCGGCACACATCGTGACCAAGACTTGTGGGAGCAGAAACGTGTTGATGGGTTATCCTTTCAGCATTGAATAAAAGTACGAGTGATACCGCTCCTGGAGTGCCGGCCTCTTCCTTGACCCTAAGGAAAGGGAGTAAAGTAAAACTTTAGACACGGATGGCGGTCACATATTAGATCGTTCACCACAGCAGTTTGGAGCCCACCAGCATAGCCTAATCCTGTTTGTCTGCAGTGAAGGTCAGCATGCCCCCACGTCAGCGCATGAGTGTACAACCGGAGGTCGAGGATCGGTGATGGAGCATTGGAAGACCCTTCGCCTGCCGGCAAACACCCCAGAGTAAGTGTAATGCACGGGATGGGAGGCATAGCTGTGTTTTGGGAGGGTCTGAGTTATACACAGCGGGGTGAGATTGATAATATTATATGAAGCCGAGAAGGATTTTCAGGCGAGGGAATTGGCTGCAGAGGAAAGGATTGTTATGGTGACAGCTGGTAACATAGATGAGGCACCAGGAGGATAGGAGATTTTGGGTGCCAATGTAAATATGCAGGCGCAATTATTTAAGTTCGAAAAATTGTACAAAAATGAAATGACCAATTGGCAGGAGAGTGGCAGCGGAGGTACTATGAGATTAAGTGGTTCGCCCAAGGTCGCACAAAGGCCTTGATTACAAGCTGGACGGTATTGGGACAACAGAAAATGTTCAGGCAAATTTAGTGTTACTGTGGGGTACATCCTCCAGAGTATTGCCCAATAATGAGTTAAACCCCCTAGAATGGGGAATTATTGTGTGGGACCGATTTTTCTAGTAGCAAAACCACACTAAATTTCCAATTCTGTATGTTTAATGCATACATTTACCACGTGCTTTGAGCAGGCAATACGGGCATGAGTGGACTTCTGGGTGAGTGAGGGAGTAACGGGGGTGAGGTAACTAGGGGAGGGACAGAGGAGGTAGTTTCTGGCAGGGGGAGCATTGTATGCTCTCTCTAATCAGAAAAAAAACAGGAACTGACGCTTGACTGCTGCTGCAGCTAAAGTCTCATACAGTTTTTCTGGACATAAACAAAACAGGTGTGGACAAACCTGCCAACTTATAATCAGGCAGAGCAGAATTCCATGTCTCAATTCCTCTCCACCTGAATTGTAATCAGGGCCATAAGGAACAAGTGGAAAAGATCAGACAGTGACCACTCTACGCGATTGCAAGACGATTCATGGGTTTATTCACAGTAACTGTGAGAAGGTGGTTTAATTGAAAATAGCACCAATAATCGCAAAGTGCCAATGGTAGTCAATGGTCACAGTGATTACGACGTAGGAGCAATTTAAGGTTAACCACGATGGAGCGAGGAACAGATACACCAGGGACATTGGCCCGGATAAAGTTTCTAAGTCCCAATCTAAAGAGGAACTTCTTTTTCTGAAGAAAAGCACTTCTTCGCGTGGGACAGATCTGAAATTCAATCGAACGCTGCGGAACTGCCGTTTGGATACTTTTTGCAGTCAGTCCCCATGAAGCTCTGAAGCAAACATTTCCAAACTTATTTTGGTCCCAAAACAACGGCAAGAGTACACTTCCAAGGCTACCAGAACCTCAGGTGGAGCACTTAGGACTCGCAGGGTGTCAGGTAGAAGGCAACAGTAAGGTGAAATCCAGATCCAGTTGCCATTGGTCAGCTGGGATACTTCACAGAAATTTCCTCTTCAGCTTTTTTATGCTCCTGGAGCCACTCATGGGCTCAGTCTTATGGTCCTTGGAGATCCATCTGTCCTAGGATTTGTCCAACCGCCTCAGGTCCTTCTCACAGGTCACAGATGCAAAGTATAGCAGGTTCAGTTGGCCTGGTAGCCAAGTCCAGCAGTGTCCTGAGGAAGACTAGGAGAGGGCCCAACTTTGTAGGGTTCATAAGCCTGTGGTGGGGGACACACAAAGACACTCCTAGTTCCTCTCGGACCAATGGAGTAATGGCTCCTGTGCCCTGACCTACCTACTTTTGAAGTAGATCCTCTTTCTTTTACTGCAAACAGTCCCAAAATGCCACGTGTCAGGGCATTTTAAAGATGGCGAAAATCTTCAGCCAAACAAAACTTAGGGCTCTGAGAGATGAGGTGTGTTGGGGGTGTACTATGGTTATCCTAGTGTCCTCTGACATCTAACACTAAAATCCAGTTTGAAGCAGGAGATGTACCTCACAACAAACCCAGAGGCAGACGTCTGGTAGAACAAATGCAGGGTCCTTCAGCAACTAGACAGAATGCTAGGACGGTTCTTGTATACTGTCTGTTTGCTCTATTTGAAGGATGTAAAGCTTTTATATGTGCTCCAGGTAGACCTGTCATGAAGGATTTTACACTAGGGTGGCAACAGGAAGGAACCCCCGCTGCCCCCCACCTGGCATATTCTGTTGAGCTCAGAGTCTTCATCTCTACCCCTTCAGGTCGGCCTACTGCGTGCTTTTGGGACAGATTTCACACTTCAATCAAGGCTGAGCACTGGCAGGGAGTAGCTAGAGAACTACTGCAAAATTAGATTTCTGAAGGTTCAGGCAGGTAAAATGTAACTTTCTAAAAGCTACTTTCCCTTAATATTTATTAGAAATCAGACTTCACCATTGAATGGGATTTTCAATAGCTATTGAAAATACTGGTTTAATTATTTTTCTAGCTGCTTCCTTTCCCAAGTTAGTATAATTCATATTTTAATGGCCAATCTGCTTTTCTACATAGGATAGCTGAACCTGCCACAGTGAAAATAGTTTTTTGGGCTTTATCAATGCAGGGATACATTAACATTACGTTTCTACATATTCCACTTTTAAATAGCATGCACCCTACCTTGTGGACTACAAAGCCTACAAAGGAGTGACTACTAATATTTAAAAGGGAGGTTTTTACCTGGCAAAATGTTATTTTGAAAAATCGCACTGCAGGTTTAAACTGCAGCACTCAGGCTACAATGATAGGCCTGAAGCTATGTTTTTCTTGTCACACTAGTGAATGGCATGATATGTGCTGCAGTCCACAGGTGACATTTAACTTTTCATGCCATGGGAGTACTTCTGCACCATATACTATAGCCTTATAGAAAAGTTAAATCCGCCAATCAGGGATTAGTCCATTTATAAATGTTTTAAGTGGCTCATCACATACACTGGTCAATGAACAGAAGTGCCCAGTGTGCCTAGTCTAAAAACTAGCAATACAATTCAGCTGAAAATGAGGATAACCATGCAAAAGAAGCATTTATTTTCTCACAGTAACATTTTGTAAAATTAATAGAACACATTAAGAATCAAAGTCTTCCCTCTACTAGAGCATTTCACAATACCTTCCCCAGAAACAAAAGGTATAAAAGATATTTATTACATACTTTGAAGACTACCATATCCAGAACTCTTCTATAATCAAAAGTCTTGCATAAAAAAAGCTGGTATTTGGAGCCCTACCAGGATCAAAAACTGGTCCCATACATAATAACGCCTCTACATAGACCCAATATAATTGGAGCCCTTTCATACTGAGCATCCGGTAGAACCAGAAAGATGGCCTAATTGGAATATTGTCTCATTATGGTAATCTTGGACTACTTTTTGAATATAATCTGGAATACGAACATATGCGAAATAGAACAGCTACTCATCTATCTTCCACGCTGTTCACCATTCTTTCAGCATGACGGGTATTATGCAGCGTACCCGGGAGATGAGATGATAGGCCAAACAAACACCTCTTCAAGAGGCAGTTCAAAGATACTGTTCAACTATATGCATTTCTGTTTCATCCTTAGGAGCTCATTAATCACAATGCTATGATGGACTGCTTTCTCGAACAAGTGATTGCCCTTTTTGTTGTTACTTGTGGCCTTTTTGGACTGATGTTGATGAGCAGTGACCAGAATTAGGAAGACTGGATTGTTAGAGGGCAGGGTTTTTCAATGGTGATCGGTTGTAGTCATATTTGATGTTGATGGCTCAAAGGTACCCTGTGACCATCATGGCAATAAGTGATCACAGTTGAGTCCAATCTTTTGTCGTGTGAATGGAAACTCATTTTTAGCGGATCTCATGCAGGTGTTAGGGGATGACGTACTGCCAAAGATTGCTGATGAACTGGAAAAAATCCCCTAAAAGATTAAGTAAGTAGAGAGAGCATTAGGCTCCTGCATGGACTTGGACCGCTTTGTGCCTTTCACTAATATCTTCAAATCCCTCCAATTTATATGATTAAGTGGTCTCCTTTTCCAACTATCCCTGGAATGTGACATTGGGGGATGTCTGTTTGGTGAACCTTTTGTCCCTCATTCTCAGTTACAAACTGAAACAGGTGGCCTCGTTCTCAAGAATCCCTTGTTGTCCCCAAAATGTCCAGCACCGTTGGAGGACACTGATGATTCAGCTTCCCCACAGTAATTGTTACCAGGAGTCTTGCTCCATTTTCAGGCCTCGGTTGCTTTCCCATCCGGTTCACATTATAAAAATCCCTCTGCATGCATACAAAGATGTGCACTTCTTGACAGTCAGTATTTTGGACCCAAATCCAATGAACGTTTACAGAGAATAGTAATAGTTCTTTTAAACCCATACCGGTGACTCTTTTATGATGCCCGACCTTTTCTTTGCGGACTACCTTTGAGAACAAGCATAGTAATTTATGTATTCTCAAGGCATTTTACTTCATTCATATAGGTGATCAGGTTAGTTGTTCAATTATACCCTACCTTCCCTCATGTAAAGCACTCTAATACCCACTAGGGTCATGTTCGCGCTATACAAAACTTTATAAATAAATAATATTAAACTTTATAAATAAACAATGTCTATCCCTACTCTCTCAAAGTGAACCCCAACCACTGGAAGTGGAATTAAGGGGGCCTTTGTAAAGCCACCTGACTTACCACTGGCTTGGCAAGTGACACAGGAGTTGCAAAGCTCCTTGGTGTCTTCAGACATGAGGGACCAGTGAAAATGAGGCTAGTGAAAATGAGGGACAAGTCTGTCCCAAGTCTTGCTTTGCCCAAGATGTCCTGCAAGGGGAATGTCATGTGCTAGGGATAGGACACAACCCCAGAACTTCTGAGGTATTATCAACCTCCTGGTGGCACTAGGCTTGAGGTCTCTACACTCAGAGAACAGGAGCCCATTTCCCAATAGATCCGATGGGACCCACTGACACTCCCTGCCTCCTCAGCAGCAGCTTCCTGTCTGAGCTCTTCAAGAGAGGGGCAGGATTTCTGCTCCAAACTCAAGTCTGCCCTGGAAGCCCCCCCCCTCCCACCCCAGAACTCTGCCTGGTCAGGCCAAGTTCCTCTGGGACAGTTTCTTCACAGGAGCTCATGTCATCTCCCTCAGAGACTGACTCTCACTAGGAGTTTGGGAGAAGGATAATACCTCACCCTTCCTGCTCCAGTCTCTTCGGAGGCGTGGGTTTGAATCCCACTGCTGCCACCAATGTAGGAGGCTGGCTTAGTATATGGTGTACACTTATTTAAGTGAAGCACCTTGCACTAATCTAGACACCCTTTATGGTGATTTTAGTCGTCTTAGACAACCATAGAAAGCTCTCTAAGTGTTAGCTGTGGAGAGCAGCCTTCAGGCTTAGTCCAGAAGGAGCGTTTAGCAGCTTGTTTTACCAGAACTAATCATATAGTGTAGGTTAAACAAAAAAGAACCAAACAGTGTAGTTATAAAAATAAGTATATTTATTATACAAAATCACTAACACACTGATATATCTCCTACCCGGAGATATCAACACAATGCACACAATACTTCTAATGTAAACAGGTAAGTAAGCACAAATATAACAAAGATTAAACACACAATAGCAGAAAATGGCATCCAAAGAGATACATTATTTAAAATACACGGAAATGCACAGTAACATTTAATGATAAAAATATAAATTAAGCAAATAAACAGTACATTAAATAAAGTGTAGGGCTACCATAAATGATTCTATTCCATATACCTCTACATATTTCGATAAGTGTATTTTTAACTTGCCATAGAAGAGAGTTAAACTGGGTAAATCTCAACTTCACCTCATACAAAAAAACAAAAAAAACAACAACAAAAAAATCGGTCCGCATCACTGCCCTGAAATGAGTAGCTCACCTACTACCAGTAGCTTGCCAGCTGCCGGCATGAAGCTCACTGGCACGAAGCCCAACTTAGTATGCCATTTAGAGGGTCTCCTGCAACATCATGCTTACTTCAGACTCTTGGAGTGACAGCAAGCCCTACCAATATCATGGCCCCCAGGCAAGCGAATGGACAATGAGACAGACAGACAGACACACATACACACACACAAGGCCTGCAACACAACCGCAAAGCTGTAGGACGATTGGTTGTGGAGAAGACTCCATACTGCCAGTCATAATGTGTGTGTGTGAACATCGGGCCAGGACATATAGGTAGCAGCATTAGTTCAAGAAAAGGACTGAAGGAGTTTAAGTAGATATGTTCACGCTCAGTGAAGAAGCAGCCCAAGAGTCGAGGACAGCATTGTACACAGCAGGAGCAGGGTCATGGAAGATCTTCTTCCTCACTGGGTAGAGTATGGGTGGGGGGCATGCAAATCTGTGTTTGGGTGCACAGTCATATGCGTGCCTGTGTGAGTGTTCGGAAGGGTGCCTCTCCCTGGAAGAGACTATCCATCTCTGTTGGCAACTGATAGCATCCCAGTGTCATTTGGATGTCTTTGATATACGCAGGTCATCTCAGGCACACTAGTGGCTATTCATATTATAATACTGACCCTTGATTGATTATTGGTAGCCACATAATAATGCTCATCTTTGGCACACTGTGGGCATCTCCATCCTTGATGTACTGTGGACATCTTTGAAATTATGATGTCTTCCCTTGTCATAAGAGTGGCCCAGCTTACTGTTGCCCATTCTTGACATGCTAAGAGCATATTTGGCCTTACAATGGTCACCACTGGCATAATGGTGTCCATTACGGAGGCAGTTTGGGCATCCATGGCATTGTGGTGGCTATTGTGGTATCTAGCCCTGCGACAGTGGTGGCCCAGGCATAATGGTGGTCATCCCCGACTAGGCCCGATCATGCCCTGGTGGCCTCCTTTAGTATGATGCAAGTACTGAGATGTTATGTTTCTCTTCTGCGTTGTTGTGGCTAGTCTGGTATACAATTCTAGGAACGCTGTGGCCCAGATAAAATGGAAGTCATGCAAGAAACTGTGGGCATCTATGGTATTATGTTGTCCACATTGGACATACAAAATGCCCTTTTGTGGAATTATGGTGGTCCTGCCTGGAGTCTGATGGTATACTACATGGGCAAGTAAGGCACAATCTGACCATTTCAGTCAGTTGTACATGGGTTACTTGACAAAAAAGAGAAGTTAATGTTTGCGGACAAAACATGCATTTAGTAAGAAAAACAAACAAACTGATATTCGGAGGTCGGTTAGACATATGGGGAGGCATTTTATATTAAAGGATCATCCGGTATAAAGAGAAAACACTTTTTACAGGAAACTGCATTGCTAATAATTACAAACAACAGACACTCTGAAATGTTCCTATGTTTGATGAAGTCTGCATAGTATTCAAGACCTACTGTGAAATTCATCAGATGACCCCTTTAAGGATTTTTTTAGGATATTATTGCAGGTAACCCTTCCTGATGTGACAAGGTCGCAATTGCAGGTATTCCTGCTTTGAGGTGGCTCTAATATAATCTCTGATGCAGTATCTACTATAGCACCAATAATGTCCTAGGTACAGCTCCTATTATAGAAAAGATTGCAGAGCCCTAGTCAAAACAGTCAAATGCAACATTGAAGTCAACAAAGTAACCTCACATTTAACCAAACATCCTAGTCAAATAGCATAATGCATTGCATTGATACACTGTACTGGAACCATTTCGAACCCCTCTAGTTCCATGGGTATGTATAAACTTCTAAGTTCTGGTATAACACCATTACGCCAAGCTACGTCTCAAATCAACATTTTTGATTGAACGAATATGTTTTTCTGAGCAGTAGACTTATGCCACGGAGTCTCCTAGCAGATGTTATATATTATTTATTTAGCACACTTATGCAAAGCTACTTAGCATGCTCAAAATGGTCAGACTCAATAACATCATAATAACAATTACTGATAGGACAAAAGAGCTAGCTTTATTGATTGAACAGCCAGGTTTTAAACAGTTTTTCAAAGTTTAGATTCAGGGCCCATTATGCAAAACAAAAAAGTAAAGCATTCCAGCATCTAGCTGCAGTACTGTAGGAGGGTCTATCTTCAAAACTCATCGAGCAAACTTTAGGCACTGAGAGGAAGAACCCAATAGCTGACCATATAAAACTTTTCCCTGGGACATACCCTTTGAATTTAGTGGTGAAGAAATCAGAATCGTTATAGTGGTTCACTCTAAAGGCAATTAATGTAGCTTTAAAGGGTGACACTACTATGGCTACATTAGGGCACTATGGCTATATTAGGGCAGTGCTCACTGGAACATAGGGAGGATTTTCACTAAAAGAAGGAACAGTTTTTAACTGGAGGAAAGAGACATTGGCCAATTTGGCCATGTGAGTGCCATAGGACAATCTAGAATCAATATGGATGTCAAAATTAGGCACTGAAGTGGCTGGCACTTTCAGAGAGTCCATGACTATGGATCAGGCAGAATATCAAGCATGGACAGAAGAACTAGTTCATTCCTTCAGTCAGGGCGAAAGCAACATTATCCTTTGCGAATGTTTGTACCTGCGAATGCCAGTTTTTGCAGCAATTTGCTCAAGTAGGAAACTAACAAAATGGACTGAAAGTTGCCTAAATTGTCCTGTTTTAAAGAATGTATTTTGAGCAAAGGCTGGACTATTGCCATTTTTTGCGCTTTAGGAAAGATCTCAGCACTATAAAACTTACTGTACATTAGAAATTGTTCCTCTAACAGCCTAGTACTAAGAACCTTATTTAGAGTTTGGCGGAGAGGAAACTCCGTCACAAATGTGACATCTATTCAATCTGCTGTATTACAAATGCCATAGGCTATAATTCACTTGTAATACAGCAGTTGGGGCATCTACCACTTTTGTTACGGAGTATCTTGGACACCTAACTCCAAATAAGGCATGAGTTGTTTCTTCAACTCTGCTGGGAAAAGATCACTAAAAGAGCCCGAAGAGCAGCGGGTCTGGATTGTAGCTAAATAGGTTCCCTCAGAGACACTCAAATTGTTTCAATAGGACTTTCTGAAAATTTGTGGTGATAAAGTCGGCCTAGCAATAGTCTACTTCTCAATGCAAGAGTAAATCTTAAAAACTTACCATAAAAAAGTGGATGGAATATTGCAGTGCTGCTCCATATATTTTTTGTACATTCTGATCACCAGCACAGTTAGAAATGGAGCTCATCTCTGTTAGAAATGGAATTCATCCAAAACGAACTGTCTTTTGGCATGGTTAACAACCATCTCCAGGAGATAATTTGTCAGTTAGTATGAACTAGTTAATTGAGATGACATACATGCCTTTTTACTGCAGCAAAAAACAAGGTGACGAATGGGATGCTTTAATTAATCTCAGCCACTGGCTATCGCTGGGGCCACATTCCACTCCACCATTGTTTTGCCCACCACGCTACTCTAGACAGAAACCCACCTTATGGTAATCAATATTGACCCTGCTTCGCATGGGAACAGTCCATTCCAAATTACAAGGTGAGGGCCCTCTCCAGAAGGAAACACACACAGCTCCAGGCATGCTTCGATCTATTTGGGCTTGGTGCAGCTTGAGTTCTAAGGCAAAACGAGCACAGGACCCATATCTGGGCATACCCGTCATATTTAGGGCATTAACTACAACAAAACAAGATAATGAATCGTATGCTTGAATTAATCTCAACCACTGGCGATTGCCCGGGCCGCATTCCAGTCCATTGTTTTTCACCCATATTGGCACTCTAGACAGAAATCCACCTTACACAAATGAATATTGACACTGATCCTCCTGGGAACAGTCCAACCCAAAAAGCCAAGTGAGGCCCCCTCTAGAAGGGAACACAAGCAACCACAGACCGGTGTCGCCCGGTCAGGGGTTACTTTGGGTCCCATTCAGAGGGGACATGGCCTGGCAGGTTTAGCTGGAATGTTCAAACTGGAGAGGGCACAAATTTATAGTTATTTTAGGGCACACATTTTACTTACTTGAGGTAACTCTAACTGGTGAATTTTTGTGGTTTTGTCAGTTTAAACGTTATGTTTTAACTGACACTTTCATCTAACTATAATGTCCCTATAACCTTTATTTTTTTTCCAGTCAATTTCTATGTTTCTTAAAGTACAGTAAGAAGTCCATCGCTGTGCACGCCATAGGGCTTGCTACAGGGCATGGCCCGCTGCCAGGCCCGGCAGCCATCCCAATGTCGGCACCCAACCCCTCCACCCTTCAGTCATGTGCACTGCGGCATTGGGTGCAGGGCCTGGCCTGGCACAATTGTTCTGGGAAAAGCCAATAATCATGTAGACTCAACCTCTGTATGAAAGTTTTGATAACATGGAACCAGGGGATTTTGATTACACCCGGATGGGTCATCAAATCTCTGACACCTTGCAATAGGGTTCAATATCGGCTGATGTCCATAAATGATACCAAAACAGTAACATTCAACACTCAATTTTGTGCAATATCTTCCTCTGGGAAAGATCTAGATACAGGGGGACAAGAGGCGTACTCATTGGAAGTGAAAGGATAGACCTCATAAACCTATGCTCAGCCATAGCGAGGCTATTATGGTTTGAAGAGGATAGACCTCATAAACCTATGCTCAGCCACAGCAAGGCTATTATATGTCAGGCTGTGATAGGAAACAGAGTTCACTAGACACCAACCTTCCGGAACAGATCCAGCGGGGGCGATGATAGTTTCTCAGTTCCACCCTGTGCAACCCGCAGGAAGTGTTTACAAGCCACTATCCTGCATGGAAGCACCCAGGGGAAAAGGAATTGGATAAAATAATAAAGAAAATGGCTGCAGCCCGCCAATACAGAACCTCTTCTGTCATCTCCTTTGTCTGGGAAATACTTCTTTCTCTCTGGGCAGTGTACTGAATGTGATGATCTGCAGGTGAGCAGAGACAACAAAAACTTTACCATCCACCTCATTTTCATGCTCATTCTAATTAATGTCATCACGTGTAAAACATCATTCAGTCTACTCACATGCTGGCCACACATTAAGACTGGAATATAACACTGCCCAAAGGTAGAGTAACAACAATCCTTTTGAGGGTCCACTTCGGGGAAACTAAGAATGCTTAACAAGTGTTTGTCGTAAATAATCAATAAAGCGCAAAAGGTTGAAAGACCTCACCAAGTCTATAACTGTGACTAAAGAATATCAATTGGCCAATGTCTGATTTTAGCCATCCAATCCTTTAAGATAGAAAACAAACAGGTACTTCCACAGCCGGCAGCCTGCAACGCGGCAGCTTCTGTGTAGAGTAGCAGGACTCCAAAAGAAAATGAAGAAGCGTTCGGTCCTGAACGCGTATAGAATATTATCAGTGTCTGCTCAAAACACGTAGTCACAAAGTCTCTCACAGAAGCGGCAAAGAGCAACGGAAGCGTTCGGTCCTGGACGCCTCTCGAAAGACTTCTCAATTGCCGCTAAGGAGAGCTGAAGCACTCGGCTCAGAGTCTGGATTGACAAGCGTAGGCCAGCTCCAAAGGAGGGGCATTGTAATCATGTTTCGGTTTCCTGAGGACTTGGAGCTGACCTTCCCAAGGTATTCTGGGAGCTGTAGTCCCTCCCAATATAATGCATTGTTCGTTCACCAGACTCACACACCCAGACATGCCCGGTCAGTGTCACTGTGTCTGTCTGAGGGCCTAGGTGTACTCATCTCCCCCCACCCCCCAGCGTGCAATCCGGACAACCATGACAATTATGATTTGAAGATGCCCACACTTCAGCACCATACAATGCAGACCCAATAACTAACATTATAAATCTCCAAAACATGAGCCACTCACCTGGAAGAAGTTCTGTGGTGGACCTTCATCAGATTTAAAGACTGTTGGGTAAGCATCAATTGGACCTTTTGAATCTGTGGGGCCCAGCTCAGATTAGGTGTCAACCGAACGCCGAAGGGATACAAAAGGGGATGATGAACGGAACGTTTGAGCCAATCAAACACTCACCCCCAGTCAACTGATCTGGGTTTAATCCATCATCATTCTTTAGCTCACTCCACCACCCCAGTTCAGACATGGCCATATGCAAATCAGTCTGACCCTGTGCCTCATGGGAACAGTCCAGCCCGAACTGCCAAGCCATGTCTTCCCTGGACCGGAAACAAGCATCCTAGGACCGGTTTCTGGCATTCCAGCCGTCATCAGCCAGGCTTGCTTGAATCCAGTGGCAAAGTGAGCAAGGGACCCACGTCTGGGCATACCCCCGCCAACTTAGGGCGAACAAAGCGATACAAAAGGGGATGATGGACGGAACGTTTGAGCCAATCAAACACTCACCCCCAGTCAACTGATCTGGGTTTAATCCATCATCATTCTTTAGCTCACTCCACCACCCCAGTTCAGACATGGCCATATGCAAATCAGTCTGACCCTGTGCCTCATGGGAACAGTCCAGCCCGAACTGCCAAGCCATGTCTTCCCTGGATAGGAAACAAGCATCCTAGGACCGGTTTCTGGCATTCCAGCCGTCATCAGCCAGGCTTGCTTGAATCCAGTGGCAAAGTGAGCAAGGGACCCACGTCTGGGCATACCCCCGCCAACTTAGGGCGAACAAAGCGATACAAAAGGGGATGATGGACGGAACGTTTGAGCCAATCAAACACTCACCCCCAGTCAACTGATCTGGGTTTAATCCATCATCATTCTTTAGCTCACTCCACCACCCCAGTTCAGACATGGCCATATGCAAATCAGTCTGACCCTGTGCCTCATGGGAACAGTCCAGCCCGAACTGCCAAGCCATGTCTTCCCTGGACCGGAAACAAGCATCCTAGGACCGGTTTCTGGCCTTCCAGCCGTCATCAGCCAGGCTTGCTTGAATCCAGTGGCAAAGTGAGCAAGGGACCCACGTCTGGGCATACCCCCGCCAACTTAGGGCGAACAAAGCGATACAAAAGGGGATGATGGACGGAACGTTTGAGCCAATCAAACACTCACCCCAGTCAACTGATCTGGGTTTAATCCATCATCATTCTTTAGCTCACTCCACCACCCCAGTTCAGACATGGCCATATGCAAATCAGTCTGACCCTGTGCCTCATGGGAACAGTCCAGCCCGAACTGCCAAGCCATGTCTTCCCTGGACCGGAAACAAGCATCCTAGGACCGGTTTCTGGCATTCCAGCCGTCATCAGCCAGGCTTGCTTGAATCCAGTGGCAAAGTGAGCAAGGGACAACGTCTGGGCATACCCCCGCCAACTTAGGGCGAACAAAGCAATACAAAAGGGGATGATGGACGGAACGTTTGAGCCAATCAAACACTCACCCCCAGTCAACTGATATGGGTTTAATCCATCATCATTCTTTAGCTCACTCCACCACCCCAGTTCAGACATGGCCATATGCAAATCAGTCTGACCCTGTGCCTCATGGGAACAGTCCAGCCCGAACTGCCAAGCCATGTCTTCCCTGGACCGGAAACAAGCATCCTAGTACCGGTTTCTGGCCTTCCAGCCGTCATCAGCCAGGCTTTCTTGAATCCAGTGGCAAAGTGAGCAAGGGACCCACGTCTGGGCATACCCCCGCCAACTTAGGGCGAACAAAGCGATACAAAAGGGGATGATGGACGGAACGTTTGAGCCAATCAAACACTCACCCCCAGTCAACTGATCTGGGTTTAATCCATCATCATTCTTTAGCTCACTCCACCACCCCAGTTCAGACATGGCCATATGCAAATCAGTCTGACCCTGTGCCTCATGGGAACAGTCCAGCCCGAACTGCCAAGCCATGTCTTCCCTGGACCGGAAACAAGCATCCTAGTGCATAGGAGTACACACGATCGACAGGCATGTTTTCCACCCGCGAATGCAACAAAAATGTCAGGCCCTAGAGAAAAACATACATTTGGTTTTGGTACTGTTTAGCTCAAGGCCCCTCTCAGCACCGAATGAAGAAAAATGGTTCAAGAGCAGTTGTAGGCCTTGCAGGGTCTTAGAATTAATAAGGTATCATCTGCAAAAAGGAGGGCTGGAACTCTCTTTACCCCGAGACTCGGTGCATCACACTCCTGCTTACTAAGGTGGTCAATCACCCCATTAATATACAAAGAAAAAAGACAAGGGCGTACAACACAGCCCTGTCTGACTCCTTGGACCACCCTAAATGGATCAGTAAGCTGTCCATCTGAGCCCCATCGAACCGGAGCCTTATTTCCCACATGGAGTCTCACTAAAATGTTCAATAGGGAGGGGGAATGCCTAGGTTTTCCAGTACTCTCCACATACTTGCCCAGGCAACTAGGTTGAATGCTGTGCACAGGTCTACAAAAGAGACATATAGCTTTCCCCCAAGGAGTAACACCTCGCGCCAATATAGCCACAGGAACCTAAGGACCTGATCCAGGGTACTGATACTAGTACAAAAACCCACCTGGAAGTCAGATAGAATACCCTACTCATCAATCCAATTCTGCAAGTGAAACAATACTTGTTTGCAGAATTTTTTTTGCAGTGAATCAATCAAACTGATAGTTCGCCGGGCTTGCCCAATCTCCCTTCTTCTAGATGGGGAGGATTTCAGCAAACTTCCACTGAGGTGGAATCGCAATATAGCATTTGACAGAATAATTATATACTGACCCCACCCTTCAGTGCTAGCTTTAAATAAATTGTTAGGAATACTGTCTGGACCTGGGGCGCGGGCAGGAATGCATGAATTATTGGGATTTAGAGTCTCTGATAAAGTAAATAAAGACAAGAGTGTTAATAAATTCCTGAGCATAGACACATTCACTCAGTTTATCATCCATAGTTATTGCTCCACTGTCTAGAATATAGCTTACTGAAATGGTCTACTCAATCATTGGGTTGTACACAAAGATCCAAGTCGGTTTGGATACCAGTAGTACAAGTGGAGGCCAGGCACTAGAATGTATGGCTATCCTTAAAAATCATGGCCTCAAGAAGAGTTAACCACATTTTGTCCTCCCACTCCTTCCTTGCCCTTGACAAAGCCAGTCTAAATTTGGACCTACAGCTGGTTATATTTTGGCGCATGTTGGATTTCACTGCCACTAATAACTCGCTTTTGGCTAGCCTACAGGAACAATTGTACCATGGGTTCGCCTTAGGGAAACTCACACCCTCCTTTGGCATTTTACCCAACAGATCCCTGATCTGGTTAAAAAGTGCAATGTGTCCCATCTCCTGCACCTCACATCTGGTGGATTCGGTAAGGGATGAGAGAAACTCTACTTCAGTTCTTACTTTAGTAACTACTGTCTCAAGAGATTTTTTCCAACCCATTTCCATACTATATATTTTTTTGGTTGTTAGATGCAGAAAGGCACCCCAAGTCACAGAGTCCCTTCAGTGCTGGAAGTATCCTAAAATGATCAGACAGAGTTAAGTTAATTCATGGTGGTCGCTGTCCCATCTATCGACCACTTCCATATAAATTATATGCGATCATAACTTCACATCTACAAGAAAGTAATCAATATGACTGTCATAACCAGGTCTATTAGAAGTCATTTTAGCTAAACAATCAGATGGTCTACTGCCATTTGCAGCTCTTAAATCAAAATTAAGTGTGAGGGCCAAAACCTGCCCGGCTTTTGAAGACCAGCGTAACAGAGGCAAATCCAGCTGGGGAATACCCCCACCGAACATCAGAATCTGCCATGAATTCCAGCTGGTTATCAGTCTGGAGTTCAAATGTTGTATTAAAGTCTCCTGCCACCAAAAAGGAAACCCCTCCCAATTTGTTCTGTGATTGCTGTCTCAAGGATATTAAGGGCAACAGGCTCTGCTTCACCAAGACTCGCTCCATTATAAACATCAAGGATGGTTAAAGCCATACCAGAGGGCAAAATAAGCACGACCGCCATCAAATCTAGTGAGTCAATATGAATTTTCTTAATTTGACATTGAAGGGAGGTTTTAACCCAAATCCGAAGGCCTCCTGAGGGTCTGCCCCTTCCACACCGCTCTGCGTTTACATTTACAGACGTGAACCCACATCTATGGATAGGTGACGAAGCCCAGGTCTCTTGAAAGAGGCAAACATCATGGATATCAAAGTTACCCCATTCCAAATCAGGAAGCAATTTTGAGATTCCAGCAACATTCCATGACAAAAATTTCAACTGAGGAACATTTGGCTGGATGGGTAAAAACTCACTAACCACTGGCTCTACAGCTGAAAAAGGGGAAGCTGGAGCACTCTGCTCATGATGGTTACCCAAGCATAGCTTACTCCCGACTGCAGGGGACTGGCACTCATAATGTCGCTTCTTATGATGGAATGACACTGGCAAACTGCCCTAAACTAGTGAGTAACTTTATTTATAAGGGACTTGAGACCTTCCTTACCACCAGCGAGCAACCTGGGAACTGAAGTAAGAAAAATTTGTGCCTGAACATTCCCCTGTTGATTTACATAACGACCATTTATCACCACTCCCCTAGGGTAGGTATTGACTCCCCCCCACTTCGATAGCAAAAGTCCCCATGGTAGAAGCTATGCTTGGAGTTTGGAGCTACAACTTGTTGATCAGTTGTTGCTGGGATTTCCTTTATCGGTTTAATATTCGATTTTTCATGAGTGACCACCTGGTTTATGGATACTTGTGCGTCCATCTTTTCCTGTAACAATGTTCCAGAAGCAATTGAACTATTCTTCAACTTCTCCTTCTCCTCAAGGCTCGCTACCATCTTCGTAAGAGACACTATTTTGACCCCTAAATCCCCTATCACACCCATCAAACAACGGAGCATAGAGCAGGAATCCTGTGAAGGAGATCTAGGAATACAGGACTCTTCGCTTGTATCAACATCAGGGCAGAGGATCGAAATGCGATTTTGACATTCAATTACTGTTTCACTAATATCTACCAGAGGCGTTACTGACTCGCAAGGTCTGAGAGGGTCAGCTTGTAATACCTCTGAAAATAAACCTTGACCCCTCTTAGGTTTATGAAACATCTAAGGAAACTACTTAGGAGCTCCAACTGAGGGGGAATTACCACTTGCAGTTCAGGCGGGGTTTACAAGAGCAACACATTCAGTGATAAGGTTATCAACACGATCCAACACACAGTTCCCAGCAGCCGATGTCAGAGTTTTCTTTTTAGCTTTTGAAGATAGAGGCGCCCCTTCTCCTGCTTTCCTTTTCCCTATTGTACTATTACAGAAGAGATTTGATCAAATAGTTCCACTGTAGCACAGAAAAAATACCCAAAACCACCATAGAAATATCAAACAATGTAACAGTACCTAAAAGCTGGAACCCCTGTGTCATCAGCTAAGGGAGTGGCCCAGCCCAGACAAGCCCACCCTTGGCCCGGGCTTTGCAGTGACAGCAACAGCAACAGCGGGAACAAGCCCCTCTTCACTTCTCCTAGCGATGGAGGCTGGAATTTGGGGTCCAAAGGACTACAGCTGCAGGTCTCCCTCTGCACACAGCGTCCAGTGCAGGTCGAGCAAGTGTGGCGGCCTCAATTCTCCAACACACGGTCTCAGGCGAAAGGATCAGCTGCGATAGCGATGGCGTCTACGCGGATTCCCCGCTCCGGCACAGCAAGGTGGATGAAGCACTTCAGAGAGCGTCAGCGCTGCTAACCCGCTTCCTCCCCGGTGGCTCTGGGCCTTGCAGCTCAGTGTGGCTGCCGCCCAGGGTGCAGAAGGTGCAAGGGACCCCCATGTACTGAGGGAGGGGGGTTGGCTCCGGTCCCACAGGCGTGGGCACCACCACCACGGCTCACCTGTTTTCCATTGGGCTGCCTCCAGTCCTGGGCCTGCTCTGCTACGGTCCATGGCCTCAGGGCTCTGCGCCACAAAGTGAGTCAAGGTAGGGCCCAGCAGAACCTGGCTGAGTCTGTAACAGTACAACTGCAGCTCACTTGGAGAAACAAAAAACACTCATGCCATCTGACCTCTGATACCGCAAGCTCCGTTTTAAAACCCTAGATCTTGGACAGCAGTAAGATGTTACACTACGTCGCTCATTAGCTTTCACATCTGTTTCTGCTCTCGACACGTACACCCGGGCTCAACCTCGGTGTTTCACACATCCCCACACTAAGGCCGGGTGCACCAAAGTCAAGTGGCTCCTCCCGCCGTAGCCACAAGAGCACGGGCCGGGGACACTCGCCTCCAAGCCACCAGCCGGGCGCTCACCTCTTTCACACCGGCAGCCACACGCGTACCAAGGACACTCCACTGCAGCCCAACAAGTTGCGATGCTCGGGGGAAGGGGGGGGGCAGCTAACACGACACTATGGAAATCTCAGGGCCACCAGTCTCCAGGGCCCCAACTAGTCCGGCAGGCCGCAGTGTCCGAAGGGGCAGTGCGTTTTCACCTGAAGGCCAGAGGGGGATTGGGTTGGGGGGGGCGGGTAGGAGCACCGCAGGTTGCCGCTGATGTGTTAACAGGCCGGGGGTGAGCACTGCGGGCCCCACAGTGTCTTAGAAGCTGGTGGGCTCCTGTCCGCAACCCCAGACGGCCGCCGGAGTCCCCTCGGCAACACTATGGCCACAGCACTCTAATCGCATCCGGCAGGGTCATTGCGTGTTGCGGTCCCGGCCTCAGCTGCTCCTCCCCTAGTCTTCTTCGCCGCGTCTGGCCCAGCCACTGGTCCGGCCGTGCTCCTCAGAGGCAGCTAGGAGGAGCAGCGGCAGCCCCCAGCACAGGCCCACCACTCAGGCCACACTAGCAGGGAGCGCCGCGCAGCCAATTACAGATCCGAACACAAAATTTGGGACAAATATGGATAATGTTTGAAAAATAAGAATACGTTTGAAAGAGAGCGAACAGAGATAGTTAAAAACGGGTGTGAACCAAGCAAGAAATTCACCATTTCATTTTTGGGCCTTTCTTTGCACCACGAGAGGTACTAAAGGTTTGGGACTCACCACAGAATGTTCACATTTTCACTAATATCCAGTTGCCTGTTTTCATAATGGTGTTTTGTACAGTGTAAGGCATTGCCGACTCAGACACATTGTACACTTGCACTTCCCTGTAAATTAGTGCCAGATATTTGTCAAACATTAAACTTAACAAGTTCGAAGAACCGTGATTTGTGGGGGGTTTTTCAAAGCAAGACAGGAAGTCAGAATGAGGAACTTATAATCAAGCAGTCCACAGCACACTGTGGTATGTTATCTCCATAAGATAACCTCAGCCAGCTGGATCAGATATGAAAGGAGAAGCAGAGCGTAGTTTGCTGCATGCACACAGTGACTACTCCCCGACCTGTACTGCTGAATCTGCTAGCCGGACGTGCTCTGCTCAGACAGCAAGTGGGAGGACACAACTGCTGATCACACCATTGTTGGTTAGTCCAAGTCCCTGTCAGTCCAGACTAGAGTAAAGAGCGCCATCTGCCAGAGAGCATGGAAGGGAGAGCTGCAGTACCTTGTGAGCAGCATTTGTGGCAGGGGCACCATTCCTCCAGGGAGGGCAGCAAGCAGGTAGCTGCAATACAGGGCCTTAGATACAGAGCGGAGAAGGGGCAGTGTCACACATAGCTATAACTCACCACACTCAGCTGAAGATTTTTCACCATGCAAGATAATTTATGGATGCATTAAATGTAACCAATGTGACATTAGGGCGAGAAAGCAAAAGACACACAATTGATGGACGGAATGCAGAACAAATCAAAACATTCACCCCCAGTCAAGAGATCTGGGTTAAATCCATCATTCTTTTGTTCCCATGGGGCACAGGGTCAAGACTGATTTGCATATGGCTGGGTCCAAACTGGGGTGGCGTAGTGGGCAAAAGAACGATGGATTTAACCCAGATCTTTTGACTGGGGGAGAATGTTTGCATTGTCAGCATTCCGTCCATCATTTGTTTGCTGTAACACTTTTCGCCCTAAGTGGGATGGGTATGCCCAGACGTGGGTCCCTTGCTCACTGTTCCATTGGATTCAAGCTAGCCTGGCTGAAGAAGGGTGACATACCCGAAACCGGTCCCAGGATGCTTGTTTCCAGTCCAGGGAGGACCTGGCCTGGCAGTTCGGTCTGGACTGTTCCCATGGGGCACAGGGTCAAGACTGATTTGCATATGGCTGGGTCCAAACTGGGGTGGCGTAGTGGGCAAAAGAACGATGGATTTAACCCAGATCTTTTGACTGGGGGAGAATGTTTGCATTGTCAGCATTCCGTCCATCATTTGTTCAATGTGACATTAGTCACATGCCATATGCATACACTGGAGGGCCGAATAGGGAGAAAACAGACTAAATTAACATTGGAACTTCGACCAGTGGAATGATAGCATGAGTCCTAGATCCGTTAAAGTGCCATTTGAGACAACTGGTAATCACTAGCACAAATTAACCAATGCTTAACTCTAGAGAATGTTTGCCTGATCCCAGCATCTTCTTTTGACTTTTCTTTTTCCTTCAATGATCAAGGTGGAATCGTTGGTCCCTCATTTGTCCAGTGCTAAAGTAGAGGTTCTTATTAGGTCTTGCCAATCTCATGTTTTTTCCAAGAAAACCATACTAAAATACATACATATATAGGGGCTTCCAACCAACACTCTTTTACCATTGGTCTGTTGACATGTTACTTAAATTATAGTACCTCCCACCCCAGTAGAAGGTATAGATTAACAGACCAGCCCACTCCAGCCATTGGATGTTTTCACTTTGAATGACTACATTTTGCCCTGCACATACACCTAAAAAAATAGTTCCTCAAGAACAGAATTTGTTAGACACTCGCACTTCCCAATGGCTGATAATCTATATGTATAATAGTGTTTCAGCAACTATTTCCATAACTCTCAAGAAACTTATTGCAAATTACAAAGTTGATTCCTCACTAAAAAACAGCTTTGGTATATTTATTTATCCTACAGAAAATGAACAGAAATCATTAGAGTAGCTAGAGTATATTTGCAGATTTCTAGGTTGAAGCCACACCCATCAGGTTTGTGACTGACATTTCAACCACTTGTATATGGCTTGAGAGAGACCTCTAGTAACTACTTGTGGAACTGCAGCTTTTGAAAATAATCTTTCTGCGGTACTGAAATGTTGGTGGTAGTCATTCATCTCGGGATAGAATCCAGCAAAAAGCATCGATTCCCAACACCACTGCGAAGATGCAACAGTATTTATGGAAAACACTCCTCCTCCTCTTAACTTCTCTGCAGACAGATAAAAAAATATATATTCTCTTCTTCACTCTCCTGGAAAGCCCTCAAGCAAAGATTCACCAGTTTATGCATACAATAACACCCACCTAAAAAACAAACAGCCAAAATGAGTTATCTAAACGCACTTTTATTTACCAGTGAATAAAAGCTCCAATATTTGGTAGGATGTAATCACTTACTTTGATAGAAAACAATAAATGTATTGAAATTTGTAATTTTGACTCATTATTATGAACCAACTGTGGCAAATAACTAAACCTATGGAAAACAAGCACAAAAAGTTGAATTACAAAAAGTGTGCATGCAAATTTAAATATTAAAGCCTCACTCCCCTCAGCTTGCTGCAGGTCTTTTGAAGCAGATCCGACTAGAGCGGGAGCTCTATTAACAATAAGTGGAAAGGCTTCATGTAAGAATATCAATGCTTTTGTATTTAACTTGGGAGGGACACATCGTAACGGCTTGTGGAACTGCACCTTCATTAAAGAATCTCGATGCTTGTACATTTTACTTATGAGGGACACTAGTAAGGACTAATGGAACTGAATACATCATGTAAGAATTTCAGTGTTTTTGCATTTGACTCCATAGGGACACCCAGTAACTACTTGTGGAACTGCAGCTTCATGTGAAAATTTCAATGCTTTTGAATTAGACTCGAGAGGGACTATTTGACCACAGATGTCACAGAGAGAGTAACAACTAGTGAAGCTTCAGCTTAATGCAAGGTTTTCAATACTTTTGCATCTGATTTAATAGGGACACCTTGTAACGACTAGTGGAACTGCAGATTCATGTAAGACTTTCAATGCTTTTGCATCGGACTCAAGAGTATGCTCTAATAACGCCTTGAAGACACAGCTCTGGGACAAAATTATGTAGATTTAGCATCTGATTCGAGGGGGCCCCTCACATAACAACTTGAGGAATTGAAGGTTTATTTATATATTTGATTAAAAGGACCTTCACCAAATATCTTTAATTGTTGGCTTGAATTTTGCTTTTTCCTATCACAGCTCATAGAATCCGGACATTTTTATGGGGACATACATTTAGTGCCACTCAAAACAATACAGTTGAAGACACTTGACTTAACCAGTGACTGTTAGTATCTATATATGTTAGGATGCCTTCACAAGTGTTCCGTAGTAATCAAGACATTTATTGAAAGTTGCAATATTGATTCATCAGCATAAGCATATTTACTTATCCTATTGAAATCAGGTACAATTTATTAGAGTATCAAAAGCAGACGAGTATATTTTTTGTGTTGACGTCACACCCTCTCAACTTTGTGAAGGAGATTTGAAACAGTTGCATCTTACTCAGGATGGACATTTAGTGACAACATGAGTTATTGCAGCAGTTCCTTCTGACTTGAGGGGGACATCCACGAAAATTTTGGAGGGCTGTAATCTTGTTAAAGACTTCACAATGTTTCTTCTGACTCGATAAGGACATCTAGTAATTACTTGATATACTGTAGCTATGTGAAAGGCCAGACCAACTGACTTTGTCAATGGTTGTTTTTACTAAACTCTGCCCACACACAGCAGGCACTTGGACCTACCCCAAATATATCAAGAACTGTTATGAGTGGACATTTTAATGACCCTTAAGTGGTGATAAGAAACCAATTCATGGTTTGGGGCCAACAAGAATTGGCACATACTAAGTTAAACAATTACTTATAAGATACAACCTATGATCAGTTAAGTTATCTGCTGGATGTAAAATGTCGGCATCACAATAGTCCAACTATCCACCCATTAACCAACAACAGTAAAGCCCTTATCCCCTCTATAATACAGATTGCCTAGAAATGAGTATGCTATTTTTCCAATTCTGCTCAGATTTGTTTCATTGCTGTAGATCAGTGGTTTTTAACCTGTAGTCTGAGGGTCGGCGACGCCAACTCAGGGGGTCCATGACTGTTTAGAAAATTAAATAATATTAAGAATAATTAATAAAATATACATAAAGAACCAAAACTGAAAATCTGACAAAGTTCTGCAAATGTGAAGGACTTTGAAACTGAAGATAAAAAGTAAGTTGCCATCATTAGCTGATTCACTGGAGCAGCGCAAGTGCAGTAAACAGAATGCAGTATAGATAATTGAAGCACAGAGAAAAAGAAACCAAGCCTTAAGAGCAAAATAGGCACCTACTTCAAAAATTAAAAAACAAAATTTAGAAAAGCTCCAACCTTCCCATTACAATTTCAATATCCAATTATGAATGAAATTTAATTTCAATATTTATTTGATGTATACTTGTTTCTACATTTTTAGGTCGAGCATTCAAGACCTCTTGTATATACTTTAGTATATACTTATATGTGTATGTACTTTGTGGGCTCTGGAGATCAGCCCTAGGACTTTTCTGCTTCCGCTTAAGGACTTTTTTTTTCTGTTCAACTGCCTCTATTTAACTGCCTTAATAGAAAACGACCAGTAGAGGTCAGTAAAATACCAGAATTGCTTTCTCCTGAGGGATTCTTTTTTTTATTTTTCTGGCAACTGCCTCTATTTAAATTTCTTGATAGAAAACGACCAGCAGAGGTCAGTAAAATACCAGAATCACTTTAGCATTCTCTGGATTCCAGTCCATAGAAATTGTCTTCCACAACCACCCGTAGACAATAATATTTTTTTCAAATCTTGTATTTTCAGTGATATGACCACCGAAGGCCCTGATTTTATATTAAAAACAGAGCTGTGGACTATACCATTTCCCACAGAAAGGCAATATTTCTCTCCATGTGTTCCTATACCTGGGGTGTCACGCAGTTTGGTGCTTACTTTCCCTCCATGTTAAAGAACAGTAGATGTTTCAGCACCCAGGCTAATGTGCTGCATAGCTAAATACATATAAGGTCCCAAAGGCGAGACCGATTGCATTGCAAATGCTTGTTCTATATTGTTTTAAGGTTCAAGTCATACAAATTGCTTAGGCAGGGGATCTTCGGCTTCCAATAATGACTCAGTGGGGTCTTCGGATTCCAGTAATGATTCATTGTGGGTCCACAGAAGTCAAAAGGTTAAGAACTGCTGCTGTAGATTGTGATTTGTGTTCATCTGGTTACACCACGATGACCTCCTACATAGCTTACACAGCAACATAGTTACAACTACAGATACTGTACTACCAGACACTTCAGGCGAGTCACTTATAGGAAGGGAGAAAAGGGAAAGAAGGATTAGGTAGAACAAAGGTTTTCTTTATTAAATTCAACCCCCTTATTATCAACCTTAAATGTCATTTTTCTCAAATATGTCTTGTAAAAAGATATCCCAGAAAGCCACAACAGTAGAAATCCAAAGACGAATCAAGTGAAGTAGGGAGAAGAGAAACAGTACTACACAAGTTAATTTTGCACACTGGTCCTGTACACGCTGCGTGAGGCGACAGGGTGGGAGATAACAAGAGAGATTCAGGTGGTGCTGTTAGGCTTTTTGCCCAGACCTAAGGGGAAAGGCCTGAGTAGGAGATTTGTCATCTTGGGACTGGTGCTGGCGAAGAGGAGGATTGCCATATCTTGGCTGAGCAGACATCCGCCCAAAGTGCTGCAATGGAAACGAGATATGACGGAATGGGCGACAGCCGAGTTGATCAGAATGCAGCAGACTAGGAGGGATGAAAAGGTGGAGGATGATGTGCGGGCATGGAGGGCGATGCTAGGGGAATTGACAAATGACAATACAGATAGTGAACAGAATGAGGAAGATGGCGGGACTGCACAGACGGGTTACGGGATACACAGGAGTCAGGGGAATCAACCCCTTAAGATCTACCAGACAAAGTATGGATGTGGACTGTACGGTAACGAGTTGAGTAGTTATACTGAAAAGAGAGTAGACCAGACATGGCAAGGGAGGGGTGTTTGAGTTGAGGGTGGGGGGTGGTGGGGAGGGAGTTATACAGACACTAACAGGTCCCGGCAATTTAATATGGTGGATAGCATGGGATAATCCGTGGGGGCTGGAATGTGATAAAGGATCATGTACACCAGTGGGGCGCTCTTAGAACAGGACTGGTCCGGAAGATGATATATGACGTACTCAGACTATACATGTTATGTTTATCCAGTTATGTTTCGATATAGGTTCGTGAGAACATATAAATTGATTTTGTAATGGTACTGCAAAATGTCAATAAAGATATATTTGAAAGAAAAAAAAGTTCATTTTGCACACACACGCTATTTTCATCACCACATCCAGAGAAGCTGTTCACTTGCCTATCATAAATGTTTTACATCCCCAAACTGACTAAGAATATCTTAGCTGAGACTTGGTGCTAGAATAGAGATGCTTGTCAAGCTGTAAGCATTGGGCTGGGCAAGAATTTCTTAAGTAGCAAACACAGTAAGGCGTTCAAGATCAATAACATATTCAGGTTGCTAAGGACTTTTGGGAGGAGGATGGGCGAAAGACTAGATTCCGGGTTCCCATGACCGGTATAGCATGTCTTCTTTTACTACATTCACCCCCAACTCCTTTCAACATTGATGTGTAGTTCATAGAATACCAGAAAAGCAGGGATCAAGAATGAACTGTATCAATCCGTAGAAAAATGGGTAAAGTTCGGACCAACATTCACCTTCACTCTCTGACCCACTGCACATGCTTAAATTAAGCAGGAGCTGCGAACTAGCAGCCCTAGATGAGCAATGGCAGGATTAACAAATGGGTCCTCCCGTCCTACAGTGCCACAAGCACTGTCAATTTAGCTCGTTAACAATCCCGCTGGTTAAGTCCATACTTATACCATATACTAATAAAGTAGTAGGAGAACCACGACTGGAGTCAAGACGATGTCGAGAGGACGTAGAAGTGCTGGGGACCCAAGGAGCCACCCAAGGTGAGTAGATAGGGACCCCACGGAGAGCGTGTACAGTGTGGGAACACGACTGCGTACTCCGTACAACTCTACGTGTAAGTTGCGGTTGGATTTTTAAAGATTAAGGACCCTTCCCAGTGGACCCTGAAGAAATCCAGTGGAAGACAGAGGTTGGAGAGCCACCCCACCCGTGGATACCCTAGTACCCACTTTACCTACACCATGGAAGCCGGGAGCATACGTGTGAAGTGGTGTCGGAAACCGCCGTCGAACCCAATGGAGGACTTCAGGAAAGTGCTGCTTTTGAAAAAGGAGAAAGTGTCCGGTGGAATCCAAGGATGGATTCTCGATGAGAGGTACCTGCAAGCAGAGGGGAGAGAGTCTATGTCGCTCAAGGGTGACCAAGAGACTTGGAAGACGAATGCCCTCCGATGTCAGGTGTTGCAGGATGGATGACGATGACCTTGACTCTGCAGCTGTGAGGACCAGGCAACGCTGAGGAGGACCAGGAGCCGTGCACGAGCTGTCCCACGAAGGATGTCGAGTGCGGAGGGGTCGGTGTCTGGCAGGAGCACCAACAAGCCTTGGCAAAGGCAAGCTAAGCAGGAATCAAAGAAGGCGCAACGTCGGGACCAGCAAGGTCCAGGGGACTCACCAAAGGCAGGGAAGTCAGGGCAGGTCCGAGCAATCAGGGGAGTCCAAAAGATACACACATTTCCAACATGCCATAAGCCAGGGCTTTAAATGGGCCGGCCCCTCCGGGTCTCAGACCTTGTAGTAATTATTTAAAAAAAAAAAAAGGGACATTAAAACATGAAAGGTGGGACGCCGGTGAAACTTCGCCGAGGTGCTGGGGCCGGAGCGGGGACCGCTGGTCAGGCGAAGAGGAATGGCAGGAAGCATCCAGCAGGGATCTCTGTGACCCAGACAGAGATCGAGGACGAGAGAAAGGGCAAAGGCAGGTCTCCGCCTCAGCAACACCCACCTGGGTCATCCGTCTTGGAACAGCTGCAAGCTTCCACCGGAGGGAGCTCTGTCCCCTCCAGCCCATAACAGCAGCAAGAAGCCCAGGAACAGCCCCAGGAACATGCAGAGGCTCAGGAAGAGGAGAATTCACGGAAGAGAAGTGACGCCTGTGCGGATAATGATGCAACAGATCAGAGTGGATCAGCTGCGAGTAAAGAGGTAACCTTACCCCCATCCAATTCTAATCCTATGAATGCAGTGGCTGGAGGAAGTTGTACAGACCTGGCTGGCCTGTCTGGGGTCCAGCCTCCAAGGCAGGTGGGGGGTGGACGGTGTCAGCGAGGTTAATACCTTTCAGACCCTGCAGGTTACTGTGCAGCTAAAGGCACAAGTTACTGGCTCAACTCTTAGTGAACAAGACTTTGAGGCCAATGTCTGCTTTTTTTCTATGTCGGATGAGGTATAGTCAGGGGATGGCTCTGGGACAGACTCACTGACTGAGTCTAGTGAGGATGGGAACATAACAGATACGAGCAAAATTGACCCAATGGCTACAGCACGTAGAGAGCCTAAAATGTCAGGTCGATCCAATCCGCATAAGAGAGATCTAAAATGGGATTATTCAGGTGCAGAGCTTTTGCGTTGTACTGCAATATCGCCTCCTCAAGACTCTGCTGCCCCAATACCTTCAACTCTGGATACAATCTTACAATGCATACTCTCTCACCGCGAGGAAACCCGTCAGGACAGTCAGCGGTCACAACCAGCCATGCGAAAGCTCCAAGGTTCAGTAAGGAAAGTGGCGAAAACATGCAGTGCAATTGGGGAGTGCTTGTCCAATCTCGAAATCAGAGCGGAGGCTCTTGAGAGCGGTCTGGTTGATACTCGAGCGCAGACAACAGCGCATGAGGCACAGCTGGTCGACATACAGTAGAAGCTGGAGAACCACGAAAACCGACAGCGCTGCAACAATCTTCAGATTCTTGGAGTTCCGGAGGGCAAGGAGGGCTCGGATGATCAGTCGTAGATGTTAGACATGTTGGCTAAAGCCTTCCCTGACTTGGAAGGCTGGAACTGGTCACTGGAAGTAGAGAGGGCACATCCGGTGCCATTTAACTTAAGGCAACCAGTCAGACCAGATACGAAGCCCCGTGCTATTCTTGTCTACTTCGGCAACTTTCTCCTGCGGCAGACCACTTATGAGAAGGCTAGGCCAGAAGCGAAGCGGAGTGGGGGAGATTTTTCTTTTTTTGTCAGGCCGGATTTCTGCCATTTTACAGTTGAGAGACATTGCCGTTTACGCCAGATGATTAAACTCCTTCAAGATAAGGGTGGGCAAGCTTTTTTGCTAAATCCGGCCTGCCTTAAAGTGATCCAGGGGGATCAAATCCGGTTCTTTACCTCGGAGATTAAGGCCAAAGAATAATTAGAGGGATGGGGGTCAAAACCTTAAATAGATATGAGTAGTGTAGGTGCTGGTGTGGGATATGGAAATGACTAGCGAAGGATATGACATTCATCATCCACTGTCCTTTCGGGGGTTTTTCTTTTTGTCCTTTTTTAGATGTCATGCTGCCATGAAGAATATGGGTGGAATACCGGTCAGGGAGCAGCACTCATCACCAAAGACTGAGATCAGTCTGGCTGCCAATCAGTTTGGGGTGGGTAGGGAGGGGGTGGAGGACTCACTGTATAGGGGGGAGGGTGAGAGTAGGGAGGGGCAGAAAGGGCTTGGGGGGATTGGGGAAAGGCTCACTGGGTGTTGGGCATGGAAAAAGGTTGGGGGGAAATTGGAGAGAGAGCAAAACAAGGCATGTGAGAGGATTCAATTAGGAAATACAACTGAGAGTAAAAGGAAAGGCAACCTCCTGTATTATGGGAATGGGTAAGAAATATATGCTCAATTAATGTGGGGGGCTTAAATGATAGGATGAAACGTATAAGGGTAGCCGAGGCTTTAAGAATATAAGGGGCCGACATAATCGGTCAACAGGAAACACACATCCAGTGGGGGAAGCGGGACACCCTGATGATTAAAGGCTATACCCTAGCAGCATGCTCTCCACAAACCTCCACCATAAGGGGGGGTAGCTATTCAAATAAGAAACAGCATTGGCTCTGTAAAATGAGTCTTGGAGGATAAGTGGGGCAGATGGGCGATCGTGTCGCTACCAGTGGGGTTGACAGTTTGTACCATTTATGGGTCAAACCAGTGTGACCCAAAGATATTTAATAACTTATAAGTTTAGTTGGCATCCTGGCCAGACCCGCTAGTAATCTGTGGGGATCTGAATATAAATCAGGAGGTGAGCAGGGGCCAAATATATAAATATCATGGAAGGAAGCTGCAAGTGTAGAAGGCCTTGTCTGCGTTAAAAGCTAGCCACGATTTAGTTGATGTATGGGCCGCCAAGTACCCCACCAACCCGGGGTATACATATTTCTCATGTCCTCATAAAAAGTATGTCAGGTTGGACTATTTTCTGGTTTTTTCCTCTATGCTTGCTGCAGCAGGAATTAAGAAACTACCTAAATTACTGTCCGACCACAATCTATTAATTATAAATTTGGCAATTCAAGTGGGAGTTCAAGTCCGGTCCAAGTGGACATTCAATAGAAAATTACTTACCAATAATCTGTATATCCAACACATCAGGCAGTGGGTGGTACAGTACTTTGAGGCAAACCGATATAGCTCATCATGTGGCATGGTTTGGAATAGCTTCAAGGCTGGCTTACGGGGTGAAACTATCACCTTTGAAGGAAAGACCAGGAAACAACAAAGGGATTAAATTAACGGCTTTATTGAAAGGCTGGGGGCATTAGACAAGGAGCACACCTTAGCAATTAGGCAGAATCAAGAAGCGACTGAATTAGCATTACGGCAAAAAGTAGTGATCGCTAAAGCTGAAATCAGTAGCTATTATAGTAGGGGGGAGTGCTGCAGGATTTCAGACGCATAAGAATGAGAGCTAGGAGTACGGAGAGTCGGTGGGTAAGCTGCTAGCGCTCCGCACAAGGCAGAAGCTTGCTAGGAGTAATATCCCTGGGATTAAAGGGCAGGACGGACACTATGTCACAAGTTTAAAAGACATTATTAAAGTTTTTGAAAGCTTTTATCAGGATCTATATCGGTACGACAATCTTAACACTTTACCTTTCGACGAGATTGAAAGAATCATGGGGGGCCGACGAAGGGTCGACGAGGAGACAAGACAGGAGTTGGAAGGGGATATAACAATGGACGAAGTTCTACATGCTCTACACTCTATGGCCTCAGGGAAAGCGGCAGGCCCTGATCGAATTCCTTTGGAGCTCTACAAGGTAATACAGGTAGAGATAGCCCCCCTACTTCTGGATTTGTTCTTAGGTGAACAATATAGCGGCTTCCCTGCAGAATCCTGGCAGGCAGCAGACATAGCTATCTTCTTAAAAAAGGATAAGCCTTAAGATAACCCTGCTTCCTATCGTCCCATATCCCTTATATTGGCAGATGCCAAGTTATATTCCAAAATTTTAGCATCTTGGTTAGGTAGGATCATAGCTCATCTTGTCTCACCATGGCAGCATGGCTTTATACCTGCAAGTGGCACAACCGATCACATCAGGCGTGCCATAGCCTTATTCGATATAGCAGAGGTAACAGGAGAGAGGATGGCTATGATCCTCCTTGATGCAGAAAAGGCCTTCAACCGAGTCTCCTGGCAGTATCTGTGGGGTATCTTGGCTCAAAAGGGGTTTGGTCCGGGTTTTATAACGGCCATACGCACAATGTATTTTAGGCCTTATGCCAGACTACAAATTATGGGCCAGGAATCATGCTGTATTCAGGTAGCCAGGGGGGACAAGACAGGGCTGTCCCTGTTCTCCAATCTTATTCGCCTTATTTTTTTTTTTTTAAACAAATTTTATTGATTTTCACAATGTCGCATGTATCAATTACAAACATTTATCTTTTATATTCCTTGCCATTTTACATTCTACCGTATTTAATTGAGTGCATTACATTGCCGCAATGCAGGTTAACAACATTTTCGATTCTGTATATTATTATGCAGTACATTGCTTTAATTTATAGGCGTCCACATTAAGAATAAGGCTATCAACTCAACAAAGAACAACTGGGGCCCCCCCCCCATCCACGTTCTGGCCCAACACATCTACTGTCTAGTGTGCCGATACAGGGCTCGACAAATCCAAAAAATGGTACTAGTCCTGCAGGTCTAGTACCATGAAAAATCTCCTCGACCTAACTGCAACCTACTTGACCTCCGTCTCTGAAAGCGGAGCAAATGTGACAAGATAACAAGATTTAAAGGCGTCTTTATTGCTCATTAACTTTGTGAGCAATAAAAATGCCTTTAAATCTTGTTATCTTGTCATTTGCTCCGTTTTCAGAGACAGAGGACAAAAGTTAGTTTGTTTTCCTACTCGCCAGAAAGGGCGAGTAGGACCTAAAACAGCTCGCCCTTGTTAAATTTAGCTCGCATATGCGAGCGGTCGAGTGGATTTTTCGAGCCCTGCGATAGTTCGCAATCAGAGTTGCATAATATTCTGAGTTGTGCGGGTGAGTGTACAGTCTGGTCGCTCTATTGCATCCCATAGTGTTGCGACATGACTTGCATTTTACTGTGTAGTTGGGGTGTCATGATGAGGATTGCGGTCCATGGCTTTAAAGTTTTCCAGCATAATATCCCAGTCCATGGATATCGGGTGCTTGCGCAGCCCCAGAGCCTAGTCACGCCCGATAGCTGCACTTTCGGCACCGCTCCATCGTACTACCTCGCTATGCCAAGTGTATATCGCAGGAGTCTCATTGACTTCCACCTCATAGTTATGAACCGTTTTGCTATTATAAGAGCGAGGTCTAGGAATCGAAGCTGGACTTTCTGAGCGCCTGTGCGTTTACGTAGTCCTAATAGGCACTCTTCAATAGTGTCTGCAACTTGCAAGTGTGTGGTTACCCCTATAGCGCCGTAATATCAAGACAATACTCTGTATTCCACCCTACTCCATGTCATTGGAAAACAGGTGGACCTATTTAGCAAATTAAGACTGATTAAGAGGGAGTATATAAGGAGCCCAAAACACACTGCCTTTAGACTCGAATTGGCAGACCAGCAAGACGGATGCTTGCTCTCCAGCTACAAATCCGGTAAGAGAAATCTCAGGGATAATGCTAGTTCTGAGGCGGGTACCTCATAATGGCCAGGTTTAGGTAGAATTATCTAAACTCTTCAAATCTTTTTTAATAAGGACTTGTTTCCAAAAGAACAAGGTTCTCTGTAAATAAAATTCCCTTTTGAACTAGCTTTTAAATGGGATAAAACCTTGGGAAACTAATGATAAACTGGCCTATGACTAAGTAGTCACCTTGATGTTATCCCTACAGAAATACTTCTGGACCAGAATTGTATTAACTGGAACCTTTAACCCTAAAGAAAAAGAGGTGTTGGATTCAATCTACAAGGTTTTGCCTTAAAGTTGAGATTATAGACATTTGAGTTTGAAATATAAAGGAGTAAGTGTCTTATAGTATACCAGAGCCATTAATTTAAATAATTCCCTAAAGGTAAATACCCGAAACCAAGAGGGATCTTATGATATAAAAATCATTGGTGAATAGTCCTATGGAAGGGTGATTGATGAATCCCTGTGTATATGGACAGAAACAGGCGAGAGACGGAGTAATGACAAAGCCCTGTTCACAACACGCATATAGTGGTAAGTCTTTCTATGCAGTCTCTGATCTTGCCACATGATACCATATCCTTAGAGGGGTTTTATACTTATGAAATATCCTTTTCTCACAGTATAATTTCGCCTCATTACCTGAGCGAGAACCTGATGAAAAATTTACTCAACACCTCCTTGAAGATAAATAGGAGTTGACGTCTAACCTGACAGGTAGATAACAAACATACCTATCATAGGTTTAAACATGGACAGATTCAAAAACTATGTTTAACAAATTCAAGGCCCACATATGTTTCATGCAATAGTGGATTGATTTCTGGGTTGCTAAATAAAAAATCATGAACGATGTAACGAAGGAATGTTTGGATATTAAAAATAAGCTTCTGCGTATCTAATAAAGTTTTTATATTTTGTTTAGATTTTAAACACTGAATTATTGTCCTGAAGAAGGTGATGATCCACCTTTACACCGAAACGCCGCGTCGACAGTTCTTTTCATTGTACACATTGTACTTTTTTTAAATGATGAATGTATGTTTTTAAATATAAATGGTTTTATTTATTTTGCATAAACATTTGATAACATAAACTATACAACTATTTGAATAAAAGATAATTGAAAATACATTCCTTCGAATATTCATTTTTATGTTTGAATTTTCATTATAGATGTTTTTTTGCACATGACTAATATTTAGCAACCTGGAAAAAATTGCTTTGGTTTATGTAATTTCTGTGTATGGCCTTGACTAATGAAATGAATAGGATCTAGATGTCCTTTTTTTAGAACAAAAGGAAAAGGGAATTCTGTTTGTGTTTTTACATATATACCCATCCCTTTTCTAAGTACTAGGGTATCTCCCAAAAACCTTTGTGATACCCCTATAGCGCTACGCACCTCCTCCCAGAATTCTCTAAGGCGGGGCAGGCCCATAACATGTGTATGAGATCCGCCTCCTCCGTCCTACAACGAGGACAGCAATGTTGTGTGTTTTGGAACATTCGGTGAAGGCGGCGTGGTGTGAGATAGGACCTGTGAAGAACCAAGCATTGTATAAATTTAAACTTTGCGTTTCGGGTCACTCGTTTAGGATGTTCCAAAATAGCGGCCCAATCCTTATCGGACAGCATTGTATAAATTTAAACTTTGCGTTTCGGGTCACTCGTTTAGGATGTTCCAAAATAGCGGCCCAATCCTTATCGGACAGTTCCCGCCCTATCTCTCCCGACCATTTGGTTCTCAAATCAGCAAGGGGCACTGCTGCGTGAGCTCGGATACCAACATATAGCCATTTTATGAGGTGCCGTCCCTCACCCATGTAGTATAATGAGCGAACTAACTCATGTGGCGGAGATTGCATACTCTGGGGGGCCCCAACACTTCCTTACATAGTGCAGTACCGTGGCATGTGTCAGATACAAGTGATGCGGCGCCCCCGTCACACGTGTAAAATTGTCATGATCTAAAAGAGTGTTATCGCTAAACAGTGCTCCTACCGTGTCTATTCCTACATCAGCCTAGGCCTGTAGCCTGCGCATCGTGAGTCTCCCACCAGGTGTCGGTATCCCCAGTAGCGGAATATTTCCAGCGTAGGGGATGGAGCGGGATGTATATTGCAGCGCTTTTCTCCAGCACTGTAGCGCTGTTCTGCGCAATGGTGGTGCAGATGGAGGGATTTTGCTCTTCGGTAGCAATAGTGTATGCGGCGTTCCCCGGTTAATATCCTGCATTGTGTACCCTAGGTCCTGCAGGTTCCTGCCCGCAGTCCAATAGGATAGCCACTATAGCTGACTCGCATAGTAGCATGCTCTAAAATCAGGCACTCCCAATCCCCCTTTATGTGGTTCCAGTTGTAGTTTTTTAAGGCTCACCCTTCGTCGTCCAGACCCCCAGATCAGGTCTAGGAGTATGCTGTCCAGCATTCGAAAGGTGGATGGTGGGACTAGTATTGGCAAGTTGGCAAAGTAATATAATAGTCGGGGAAGGACCACCATTTTAGATATAGCTACCCGGCCCATAGCCGATAGGGGCAGTGATGTCCAGAACGCCACTTTTGATCGCACTGCCCTTACTGCTCTTGTGAGATTACCATCAAGCATGTCCGCATAGGACCTATATACATGTATACCCAAGTACTTAAACGTGTGGTGTACCACCGGTAGAATATAGTGGCCAAAGCCAATTACATCTGGGCGGGCGCCTTCGCTGAAAAAGAAGGCACTCGATTTTCCTTCATTTATGGCTAGACCCGATATACGTGCAAAACTGGAGAAAATACTGGGAAGGGGCTCCAACCCACCTGTGAGATCCCGTGCGTATATAATAATATCGCCTGCATAGGCTGATATCAAGTGCGTTGCATTGTCTATTTGAATCCCCAGCTGTCCAGCATCCTGACGCAGCCTAAGCGCCAGTGGCTCTAGCGCAAGCACAAATAATAGTGGGGATAGTGCCTTGCCTTGTGCCTCTATGCACTGAGTATTCTTGCGATATGTGGCTGCCGGTGCGTGCTCTCGCAGTGGGGGCGGTGTATAGTAGCCGAATCCACCGGAGGTATTCAGGGGCAACCCAAATTTCTCTAGGGCCTTAAACATATACTCCCATGTGATGGTATCAAATGCTTGCTGCAAGTCTAGTGCAATGCAGCCAGCATTCACACATTCCTTAGGGGTAGTGGCCATGATATGGTGTAACCGTCTGATATTTAACGACGTGCTTCGCGCCGGTAGGAATCCACATTGGTCCCTATGTATTAGCTTATGCAAGTGGGGAAGAAGTCTGCTTGCTAGGATCTTACTTAAAATGTTATATTCCGTTGCCAAAAGTGATAATGGGCGGTAGCCCGTCAGGTCTGTCGCGTCTCTTCCTGGCTTGGGAAGTGAGACCACTAGCGCCTGCATGGTGGTATGCGGGAGGTGCCCCAGCTCCAGCGATCTATTGTATAGCTCCTCCAGTTTAGGGATTAAGGCCTCCGAGTACGAGTCAAAGAACTCAACCGGCAGGCCGTCCAGGCCCAGTGCTTTGTTTCGTGGGAGCCCTTTTATGGCCGCTTTTATTTCGGTTTTTGTGACTGGGCCTATTAGGCTTTTTTGTGCATCTGCAGTGAGCTGAGGATAGGGCAGGTTCTCTAGAAAGGTGTCTGTAAGTGTGGTATCAATTAGAGGGGGCTTACTGTACAGGATTTTATAGTATGTGCAGAATGCTTCATTTATGTCCCGTTGAGAGCGAGCCATTCCTCCCTCTGGTATATTGACATTGCAGATCACATGAAGTGGTGGGTCGTCCCTCAATATTTTAGCTAACAAGGTCCCGTATTTATCAGCGTCTTTCAACTGGGTGTACACCCTGTGGTCGATAACCCCGAGGGTTTCTAACAACTCGGCATGCTGTATGCGCGCTTTCTGCAAGGAAACCTGTGTAACTGGATTGCACAATGCCTCCTGTTCCAACTTGCTCATTGTATTCTCCACCTTGGCTAAGTTTTGGTGTATTTCCTGCCTAGCTCCTACTGTGGCGCTAATCACTGTGCCCTTTATAACTACCTTGAGCGCATCCCATTCAATTAGAACCGAGGAGGCAGAGTTCCCATTTTCTACAAAGTAGTTTGTGATAGCCGTGGATAATGTGCTACGAAAAGGAGCGTCTTCTAGCATCTGGGGCCATAGCTTCCATGTAGGGACTGGAGTGGGGACTCTGCCCCATGCAATGGAGATATCCAGAGGGTTGTGGTCCGAGAAGGTCTTTGCTAAGTATGTGGCTTGGGTCACTTGTGTTGCAATGCTGAGGGAGCATAACATTCTACCAATGCGTGTGTGTAATTGATGGACTGGGGAATAAAAGGAGTATTCCTTGTTTACCAAGTTCCTCATTCTCCATACATCTCCCAACACCCACCCATCAGCCCAGTTGCAGAGGGCTTCAGCCTGCTTATTAGTGCCTGCACCATTCAGAGGAGGGTGCGACCTGTCTAACGATATGTCCATGACTGTGTTGCAATCACCTCCTAATATCCATGGGTGTATCTCCCAGCCTGCCAATATCATGTTCAGTCCCTTGAAGAATTTGTCTTGATCAAAGTTTAGGGCATAAATGTTACCTAGCACCACTGGCGAGCCATCTAAGGTCCCACGTAAAAATATGTATCTACCTTGTTCATCAACACGTCTTTCTAGCACGACAAACGGGACCCCATGTCTAATCCAAATAGTCACCCCTCTTGCAAAGGACGAATAATTAGTAGAGAATACCTTCCCCCTCCATTTCTTGCGAACTTTCCCCGCTTCCGACTCTGTGAGATGTGATTCTTGCAGGGACACTATCTGCGCCTTGCGGTGAAGTAGCTGCGCATGCACCCTGTGTCGCTTTTGCACCGAACCCAGCCCCCGCACATTCCAAGTAATTAAGTTATAGGAACCAAGCATGTGTGTTTGGTGATAGTGTGAAAGTGTGATTGCAATATAACTGTTGAGCTCCTCAACTCAGAGCTCATCAACCGGTGTGAGCCAGAACCCCCAAACTCCCTTCGAACTATTAATGCAAGGCCCAGCCATTGAACTATGCTGAGCCAAACAGAGAACTCAACTACACAAATACTGCTACATTTATACTGTGCATACGCTTTTTGGGGGTCGTCGCTGCCACCTTCCAGGTTTGCTTATTCGCATGCATGAACTCCATGGGCTCTACAGAACCCGGGAATTATATCATTGTCATCGCATTAACAGTTACCATCATAGCCGTATAGAAAAAGGATATATTGATCTGTGAAACCATACGTGGAGCACCAGCCGTTGCTTCGCCCTTGGGTCAGGTAATGCCGCTTATCCAGCACAGCGTTATCCCAACAAATCGTCTGCTGTCTGAGGTGTTACCGTAGGGAACAGCGTAAGACTTCACTCTGAATCTGAGTGTACAGTATTGTCCTCTGAAGAGTCAGTAGCCATTCGGAGATTATCTTCCCTGAAGCGCTGGGCCTGCTCATATGTAGGGTTGAGCGTTTGCGATTTATGCATATTTTTAACACTGCGGCGTGATCTACGTTCTTAAGTCCGCTTATGGCTGCTGGGCGGGCTGTGAGACGTGGCACCAGAGTTCGAGATGGGGTCCATGACCTCTATCCATTCTTCTGCATCCTCCGGGCTGTCAAAAAAGTATGTTTTTTGTTCGTGGATAAGCTTCAAGCGGGCAGGGAACAAGAGTGCGTATTTTAGATTCAAGGCACAAAGTTTCTTTTTAACTGCCAGAAAAGAGGACCTTTGGTGCTGGACCATTAGTGTATAGTCGGGATACAGAGATATCCGGTGGTTTTCGAAATGAATCTGCGATCGCTCACGTGCCTTCTGGAGTAGTACATCACGGTCCCTGTAATTAATTATCTTGGCTATTAGTGGCCGCGGTGGCGCTCCCACTTTTGGTCTGCCAGTAGGGATTCGGTGGGCTCTCTCCACACAAAAAAAGGTTGATAGACCGTCCGGCGCTACATATTCACGGAACCATTGCTCCATAAAACTGGCAGTGTTGGGGCCCTCACTGCGCTCCGGGAGTCCGATGACGCGCAAGTTGTTTCTGCGATTTCTGCCTTCCGCATCTTCGATCCTATCCTGTAGACCATTTACTTGCCGTTGCAAGTGTTGTATTTGTGACGCATGCTCCTTATGTTGAGGCTCGATCTCATTCAGTTTGGCCATGGGATTTCACTGTACTTGCTAGTTTGGCATGGTCAGCCTTGAGCAACGTGAAACCTGACATAAGTGATCCAATTTGCTGTTCAATGGCCTTTCGGGATTCCCTGACATCCTGGAGCATTAAGTCTAATTTGTCTTGGGGCGCCTCTGTATTTGTGGGAGGGATGATGCTCGGCGAGGGTGCGCGCGCAGAATTGTCTGGGTCGTCCCTGGACTGGGTGGTGGTGGAGGTTGTCTCCGGTATTTTCCCCTTTGGGTCGCCCCATTGCTCGTGGCAGTCCCCCCTACTATTACTGTTATTTGCATGTGATGGCGGCAGGACCGTCGGCTGTGGCGTTGCAGTGGTTGTGCACACTTGCTCCAAAAATGCCAGTTCGAGTTACCAAGGTGTCATAGAGCCCGGCAGGCCAGTTCCTTGCTACATTCAGCGAAGGCTCCTGTAAGAACTTTTGGGTGCCACACTTTACAATCACTAGGCCCCGTCTACGTCCTCCCCACTCAAGGTAGCGCGCGTGGTCTGGGTTCGCACCCCACGCGATCAGCCTTTGTTGAGATGCGTTGTAGGCGACACGCCAACCATACTCTGTCTGGGCCCCCGGTCTGTGGGTCTGCTCCGTAAGCCCCAGGCAGTGGCACCTCACTCCATATCCCACCACGCAAATCAGTATTTATAGGAGCCAGTTCAGACGACTGATATACCTGAGTTCATGATCATCCGCACCCCAACAGTCCTGCCACCGGTGTCTCACAGGCTCCCTGCGATCAGCAGGCACTCCAGGCGGGTCACTGCAGATATCTCGGCTCTGCGCTTGATACAGCCGTGTGTCCCCTTGAACAGAGACAACGATCGGGTTAGGAGGGGGGGGGAGGGGGGGGGGAGTCGGTCCAGGCCGTTGGGTCCGCCCAGAGGTTGCACTCGGTTCGCTCCCCGAGGTCGGCACTGTCTATCTGGCGCCCGACCTGTTCCAAGGACGGGGCGCGTCGCACTCTCTGGGATCTCCTGCGTTGTGTGTGCGGCAGGGGCCGGCGAGTCAGCGGCTAGTACCGATCTTATTCGCCTTATATATCGATCCATTTATCTAGAAAATCCTCCAAGATCAGTTTATAAAACCAATATGTAGTAATGGCTTTGAAACATAGGTAATGGCATACGCCGACGATAACGCCATAGTGACTCCAGATCCGGAAGTCGCGATTGTACAAATACAAAGCTTGGCCAGGGAGTATGGCCAAAAATCAGGCTATTTATTGAATGCGGGGAAAACACAGATCGTTTGTAATTTTAATACCCTTGTGAGGATCTTCGAAGGCAGGACGCAGCGGTTTACCTTGGGGTCAGGGTCAGTAGTAGGGTTAGCACCATCTGGTCAATAAATTTGAGCCCCAAGCTAAATAAGATTAGTACGGACTTAAGGTACACGGACAGGCTCCATCTTTCAATAATTGGAAGATCTAATATACTCAAAATGGTAGTCTTTCCTAAGATACTATACCGGTTTAGATCTATTCCCCATGAGATTGAGGGCCATTTTTTTAAAGAAATTAGAGTTGATCTTTATTAATTTCATCTGGAGATAATAGAAAATCCGGCAATCTCTTAAATTATTAACTCTGCCGCAAAAATGCGGAGGGTGGGCGGCCCCTAATTTAGGATATTATTACTATGCAGCTTTTTTTTACAACAGATAGCGGCGCTGTTTACATCAGAAAATGCTAGCCTGAGTATCTGAGATCAGGAGCTTGACATGGATATCCCCACTATATATGAGTTGGCTATAGGTAGATCGGCATGTGGTATGGTTCTCCGACAAGTAGAGGCCAGCTACTACAATAAGACATGGTTCAAGGTGGTGATTGCGACCTGGAAAATTTGGAGCAAAGTGGCTAAACTTATGCATATACACATGTATAATAGTTATACACCTTTTTGGCGATCCCCCTGTTTTCCGTAACGATGTATGATATCATGGGCAGGCAATGGGATCAAAAGGGCATAACCAGGGTAGGGGACTTATACTCAGCCAACCAAATCCGCTCATTTATATACCTCCAACAGAGATATGGAGTAACTGCAGGGTCTCATTTTAAGTACATGCAGATTACTAGCTTTTTAACTCAATTAGGGACCGAAAAGCTCTCCTTAAATAAAATCCCACTATTGGAAGCCATTGTCTATTCCCAGTCCAGGGTTAAACACATGTACAAAATCTTAGTGGACATAGTTCCCGATGACCTAGAAAAGGTTGAAGCCAACTGGGCTAGGACACTGGGGGATCCTGACATGGATTTATATCAGTCGATTGCATTAGGTAGGAAAATCTTTCTCTCAGCCAATTTAAAAGCTCAGCATTATCAAACCATTTTCAACCTCTATTTTACTCCGCTAAGCTTTTTTGCTGGGGTAAACGAGAGGATGATAAGTACCCTAGGTGTGCTCAAGGGCTGGCCGATTTGATACACATGTTTTTTTGTTGTGGGAAACTGTCACTTTTAAAAGAAGGGATCGAGGAGTTTTGGTCTGACGCATTGGGTGGAAGGGTTTGCATAACTCAATTATTGATGCTTCTGGGCTACGATAATAAGGAACAACTTGATGTATCACAGACTAAATTCATTTTTATTTTGGTGGCCGTAGACCGGTTGCTTATTGCTACGCGGTGGAAGGATGTCGATCCCCCCACTTATCAGGCCTGGCTGGGCCACTTACTGGCCTTATACAATCTCGAAAGAACCCTGTATAATTGTAAGGGTCGGCGTCAAAGCAGGAGAGGCCGCAAAATCTGGGCGCCAAGGAGTGTGGCTCACAAGGTATAGGGGTGGGAGAGACTGGCTGGCTTTGGATGGATGAGAGAAGGAGGGCTGGGTTTGTAGGAATGAAAGGTCTCCCAGGAATCATGCTGTAGGAGAAGTTGATCATTCACTATCTCCTCCTACCTGTTTTTTACTTCACGTTTCATATTTTATTCATTTTTCTACCCAGGTGTTTTATACGAGATTTATATCAGATGTATGAAATTTTCACAATATTAATTGCCAAATTGTAATATTTGCTCTTATGAATGCTTTAACTCTCTCAAAATAAAAAATAAAAAAAGAATGTATCAAACGTTAAGGTAATTCATGTCAGCGATGTAGTTCCTATTTAGAATATTTTATTTAATCTTGCATTCCCTAGGAGTGTTAACCATTTCCAGGATGTTGTGCTTTTGTATTTTTTGGGGTGTTGTATATTACTCTTGTATAGTGCATTCTTTGAACTGAGTAGCCTTCAGGTGTTTATAACAGGCCATAATCAGGAGCTCTGGAGTTGAGGCCGAAGGCAGAGCGAGTTTCTCACAGTGACGGAGATCAGAGCCAACCCTTCGACTGCCTCATTCAAAAAACAGGTCAAATGGCTACTATTGGAAGAACTGCATCAGCAATAGCCTCCTTGTCATTTGCTAGTCAATTACCATACATCTCCGACAAGCTTCTTTACCTTGTGTTGAAATATATGACAATTTCATTTCACTTTATGTTTGTAACTCATGCTTGACAATCATTTTTACTTGGAGTTTAATATGTATCTCATCTGTCTTTGAAGTAAGGAGATGATGACACTCTTTCGGCCGCATCTGAGTGGGCTGTTTACTGTCTGTTCATCTTCTACCTACTCTCCCCTAGCGCCCTCAGTTATTTTATGCCTCAGGTTCCTCGCATTTTGCCTTATTGGGTGTGCTTGGGTGTTTTATTGTATGCTTAACAATTTACTTTCACTTTATGCTTGAAACTAGTGCTTGACAATCATTTCTACTGGAGGTTTATAACGTATCTCGTTTGTATTTGAAGTAAGTCGATGCTGAAATTGCTCGGCCTCATCTAGGTTGGCTGTTACCGGTTTGTTTACTTGCTTTTTTTTTGTAAATGTATTTATATTGTCTCTGTACGTAAACGTCATTTTTCATCTTTGTACAGCGCTCTGATACCCGGTTGGGTCTTGTTCGCGCTTTATAAAACTTTTCAAATAAATAAATAAATGAATCAAAAAGTTGTTCACAATACACTTATCCAATCCTTAGCCACTCCGAAGACCGCATAGAGAAATGATTGTGTAATCTAGTTGCAACTATAATTCTGTGCAAATGTGTGTGAAGGAGGTACACAGATATCAAAATATTGACAAGGCAAAAGTAAAAGAAAATATAAGGATAACATGAGAGTGGGTGCGTTGTACTTGGAGGTTTGAAATGAAGGAGATGCGAGGAAAAGCATTCAGAAGAGTGGAAAGAAGGTACTAAAGAGAAAAGATGTGAGGTGTAAAATGTGCAGATGGAAGAGATATAGAGAAAAAAGTGTATATGTTTTAACATAACAAGTGTGACTTCTAAACACCACCACTTCATCCTCCACATACCTCGGGTAGTGTTTATTTCACTGTCTCACAATTTCAGAATTGAAACATTTTCAATAGTAATTATTCGTAACAAAATCATTGTTATTACTGATGTGTCTCAAACAGCTAACAATCATTAAGAAAGCTAATAGTCTTTGACTGGTTTTGGTGGCGTATATATCTGGATGTAATAACAGAAAGCTCAGCGAGACAGCAAAATAATGGTCGGGAGGAACTTTATGGCAATCACAGAAATGCAATTTACGTGTTTAATCCATGGCCGTAATTACGTAGGCAACACCTCCTTTAGAACACCCAATTGACTGACCCACTGCGCCCCCCCCCAACCCAACCCACGCACCCCCAACATCCACACACCTTTTTTCATTTCACTTAAAGCTCTTCCGTAAGAATTATCAAGAGAAAAACTCATAGAAGGGTGAGCACAAATATTAGTAACAGAAGTCCGGACCCTATGCTTCACTGGGGTGGGGGGGAAAAATGTCAGATGCACTAAAATATGTACCAAACCCGCTGGTACGTATGGACATCAGTAAACAGTACTCAGACTAGTTTGGTGCTATGTAAAGCGCTCCGATACCTTCGGTCGAGTTCATACTATATAAAACTGCAACAAGTAAAATAAAATACAAATAAACTAATTGTGAATGACTGTGACCGAGACGAAAAGATGAGATAAATTACCTGGCTTGTACCAGCGAGTATAGTACCGGTCCACAAGTGACAACGGGTCGGTCGGCGGTAGGTCAAGTTCTGAAAGCACGTCCATGGTGACTGCTGTGCACAGTCAACAGAGTGCGAGCGACCCTCCTGATTATTGTACAGCCCAGATGTTGCGATTTTGAATAGTGTGCGCACGAGTCTTTCTTCCAGGGTTCTGACCAGACAAGATATTTTCAATAAAGTTTTTGTTTAAAAAAAAAAGTCTTAAGTTGCTAAGTCTTTCTTTTCTCTTTATGCGGAACTAAACGTCCGTACCCTAGTAGAATAAATCGGAACTAATCGTTCCAAAAACACGTCAATTATTATTGTGTGTACGTTCTGCCAGTAGGTTACAATAAATGTCCTAAAAGGTGCCAGCCAAAGGTTTACTAGATGTCCTAAGATACGAGCCCCAAGGTTTGACGGCACGAACGAGAGAGCGTATTTCGGCACTGCGTGCTAGATTTTTCTCTTTTTGATATGTTTATATTGTTAAACCTATAAGGTCCTCATGCTGCAGTTGCTGTATTTATTTACTCGACAGGTTCTTAACGAGGAGAACCTGGCTACCCATATTTTTCTTTTCAGCCAGACGGCCCCGGGCGACACTGGTGATGCTTATGAAATCGAGTGCTGACAGCATATCTTGTTTCGGATTCCATGCGGGGCAGATAGGGGTGTTCTCACCGATTATTTCCACCACACATTTCTCTATTCCTACTAGCTCTCTTGATATACGTTTCATGACACAAGTTTGGTGACTAGCCATATCTCGAACTTTATTTTAGTTTTGGGATCAATATGTCCTTTATTTGACGGTTCATGTTACATTTTTCTTTCTTCTTTTAAAAATATGAGGTGCCCTTCCTCTAAATCTTTTTATCTATACACGAGCATCAGTTCTGGTGTTTTCGAATCCCATTGGGTGTTTATTAATGTATAGAATGTCTAATATTATTACCACTAGTAATGGATTCCCTCCCCACCCCCTTTTTTGTATCTTAGATTCCACATTTTGGGATCGAATTATTATTCTCTCTGCTTGTGAGTTGAACTCCTGGATTCTTGCGACTTCTGTTGCCTATCTAAACATATGGATGGTGTATGAATATTCATAATACACCGAAGGTGAGATGATAGGGGCGTTATGATATGTGATTAGGTTGTACATGGGTGCAGGTACTTATGTGATATATGCTCATATTTTACGTACTATTTTTCGAAACGCGTTGTCATGTTGTTTTGTTGCTGTCAAGATTTTCTGCCATTTGGGATTATCGCAACCACTCTAATAAATAATCTTTGGGTTTGACAATTACCAGGTTTAAGAGATTTACTTATGTTATACTATGCGTTCTAAGTTGATCTGGTCATACTCTATGACCCTTCCTTATTGACCCATTATTTTTAATAGAACTCAAGCCTCGATTGGATATTATTCCATCTTCATGTGATTCTAGAACCCGGAAGATACAGATAGTAAATATTGGTCGCCTCAGTGATCAATCTACATTTTTATTGTTAAGGTGAGAATTTTCTTGATTACCTCTTCCCAGGACTCCTTCTCTCTGGACACACTGTTTTATTTTGGTGTTGAAGTTTTTATGTCATTTCACACTTTCCCCTTTTCTTATTTCTTACTTACTTCCGATTCTGTGTATCTTTATTTCCCTTTCTTACATAATAAAACTTGCTCTTGTCTTTATTTTTTACGTTCAGCTTTGCTGTCTCGTTTCCCACCCACGTATATATCTCTGAGCACTTTACTTATAAAATGTTTTCTGATACTACTCATGAAAACTATGTATATTCATGTCTGGGATGTTTTTATATATTCGTTGTGATGTTTGTATTGTACAGTATTGTTAATATAAGTTATGTGGGCCATCTATCGATTCAAATACGTTTGTATATGTATCAATGTATGTGTTATATGTTTATTTATATTATGTCTCTATGTGATTGTTTCAGCCCTGATGAAGTTCCTTTTGCACAAAGGAACGAAACGCGTTGGCTGTGTGCCAGTTTTAAACGACACTTTGAATAAAGAAGATTGATGGACTGAATTAATTTTCCTGAATGATTTCTTTGGGTGCACCTTCCTTTTCAATGAACGCTTTCGTATCAGTGGCATCTATCAACGGTGGATGCTGGGAGTAGCTGCACCGAACCTCACTACATGATACAATTGGGATTTTATTTTATTTATTTATTTATAAAGTTTTATATAGCGCTAGCTAGACCCGTGGGTATCAGAGCGCTTCACATACACAAAGGAAAAGAAAAAGGAATTACAAAACATCGCTGTGCATGAGGATGCATAAAAACAAAAGCAAAGACATAGAACTTATGTATCCAGGGAGGGGACAGGGACTCAGGTGGCTGACACAGTCAGAGAACCACCATCCTAGAAGGACAAAGTGAGCGGGGGGTCTATTCAGTTATTGATGCCTGGACGGTTGCCTTGGTTAGTAAAGTATTGGTTGAGAAGAAAGAGTTTCAGGTCCTTTTTGAAGCAAGGGAAGGAGGGGTTGCATCTGAGGTCAGCCGGGAGTGCGTTCCACATCCTGGGTACGTTGCCAGAGAAGGACCGTTACTGGGTCATTTTCTTTTTCAGTTTCGGAGGGATGAGAAGGAAAGCGTTGGTGCTTCTCAGAGTTCTGGATTTCCCTGCTTCTATTAGCTTGCTGTTAAGGTAATTGGGAATTGGGTGTGAAGGGTCTTGTGAGTGATGCACGCCAGTTTGTAAATACATCTACCTTCCATGGGAAGCCAGTTGAGAGCGTTAAGGGTTGGTGAGATGTGTTCAAATCTTTTTACATCAGTTATGAGTCGGGCTGCCATGTTAAGGACTGACCTAAGTGGAGCTAGGTGAGCTTTTGGTGTCCCTGTTAGGATGGCGTTCCCATAGTCCAGTTTAGAAAGGACTAGGGATTGAACTATTGTCTTGAGATCATCTTGCGGAATGAAAGGTTTGATTTTCTTGAGGTGTTTTAGGGAGTAGAGCGCGCTTTTTGCAGAGTTCTTTATGTGGTCTTTCATTGACAAGTTCTTGTCCAGGGTAATGCCTAGAGACTTTACTGAGTCGGATAGGCCGAGGGAGCAGTTTAGAGCATCCAGTTCCTTGAGCCAGATTTGAGTTGGTTGGTGGTTACTTTTCGGAGAGAACAGTATTAATTCAGTTTTATCCGGGTTCAGTTTTAAGTGGTTTGCGTTAAACCAGGTTTGGATCTTGGTAAGCGTGACGTTGAGGTGTCGGACGTCACTGGGCGATTTGATTTTGTAGTATATTTGAGTGTCATCAGCATATAGGTGGTAATGAACCCCTGCTTGTTTCAAAATAATTTCAAGGGGTTCCATGAAGAGATTGAAGAGGGATGGTGATAGGATCGATCCTTGCGGGACTCCAAGTTTGACTCGTGTTGGTACCGAGAGGCAGGAGTTGATTTTAATCTGTTGCGAACGGTGCTGAAGGAAGGAAGTGAACCATTCTAGTACTGTGCCATTAATGCCACATCGGCTCTTCAGAGTCTCTAGTAAAGCTCGATGGTTTACTGTGTCAAATGCCGCTGATAAGTCAATGAGGATGAGGAGGCAGGCAGAACCTTCGTCTAAGGCTCTGTGGATATCATCTGCAACATTGAGCATCGCTGTTTCGGTGCTACAACCTTTCCTGAAACCTGACTGAAAGGTGTCGAGGAGGTTGAAGTTGTCCATATGTTTATTAAGTTGCTGGAGAACGCACTTCTCCAAAGTTTTAGCTAGGAACAGGAGGTTGGAGATAGGTCTGAGGTTGTTGAGCTCGTTGGGGTCAGCCCCTGGTTTCTTGAGTAAAGGTGTGATTTGTCCTAGCTGAAGGGAGTCTGCGACACAACCTGATGTGAGAGAGGAGTTGATGATTTTTGTCCAAACAGGGGCAATGATGTGGTTGAGTTTTTTTACTATTGTGGATGGGAGAGGGTCCATAGTGTGGGAAGAGGGTTTTAGGCTTGCAATTATATTGAAGACTTCGGTTTCCGACATGGGTTCGAAGATCGACCAATTAGCGTCATTTTTCAGTTGGAGGCGGGTCAGATTGCCCGAGGTAGGATGTCGATCTGTGTGGTCCGGGATGGTTAACGGGGGCAGGTTGCAAGGGAGGGAGGATTTGCGGTTCTGGTGAAGGATTGCTCAATTTTGTGACTTTATCAGTGAAGAAGCAGGCGATTTCTGCGCAACGATCTTTGGTGGCGTTTATTTCTAGTGGGGGTGTGCTGTTTGTTTGATTTTTGACAATGTTGAAGAGTTCTCTAGGTCTATTCTTCGCCTGATCTAGTTGGGTGAGGAAGAAAGAGGCCTTTTCTCTAAAAATGTGTTTTTTATAGGCCGACCGGGTTGAACGAAGTTGTGCTAGGTGAAGAGTCGAAGGGTTAAGTCACCAAGTCCGTTCTGATTGTCTGAGTTGTCTTCTTTCGTTATTAAGATCCATATTGAACCAAGATTTAGATTTGGTAGATCTCATATGTTTGAGTTTGAGTGGAGCTACTTGGTCTAACACCTCTGTCATTGTGGAATTAAAGTGTGCTGTGAGTTCGTCTGTCATCATAGTGGAAGGCTGAGGTTGTAGATGGTCATGAATCCTGGATTCTAGTTCAGTTATGGGGACTACTTTGATGTTCCTGGTCCAGTGCTTAGGTTTGTCAGGTCGTGTTGGTTGGTTTCTGATATGCGCGTCAATATTAAACAGAATGAGGTGGTGGTCGGACCAGTCAATGGGAGAAATCGATCTCAAGGAGACCAGCTCATTTTTGGTAATGATAGTATCCAGAGTTGCTCCTTTGATGTGAGTTGGTTTGTTGCAGAGTTGTTTGAGGTTGGTAATTTCAAGCAGGTTGGAGAGGTTCTGGGTTGTGGTGTCTTCTGGGTTGTTCCAGTGGATATTGAAGTCCCCCAGGAACACGTCTTCCGTGTCAGTGAGGGAGAAACGAGTTATTAGGTCGGTTAGTTCTTCCGTGAAGAGGGTACGATCACCCGGCGGATGATAGATGGTGTGAAATTTGATTGGCGTGGAGCCTTTGGCTGTGAGTTCAACACCTAGGTACTCAAGAGTCAGGTATTCTGTGGATTTTAATCTGGTAAGCTGTATTCCTTCTTTATGGATGATAGCAAGGCCGCCACCAGTTTTGATCGGTCTGTCGTGTCTGATGATGTTGTAGCCTGGGGGGGTGAGAAGGTCTAGGATGGGGGTAGAGTGGTCATTGAGCCAGGATTCTGTGAGGAATGCGATGTCTAAATCTTCAGCGAGTATGACTTCAGCAATGTGGCGTGTTGTACTGCTGATCTGCAATTGAGGAGCATGCACGATAGAGGCCGGAGCGCCTCAGAGGTGGTGTGTGCTGTGTGAATGGAAGTGTATTGAGCAGGGGTCTGGGCGAGAGGACAGGTCTAGGGATTCTATTAGAGCTCACTAAAACTGGGATTGTCAATGCGGCCGAGTTCTGGCTAATTTCGAGGTAAGAGTCATTGATAATATCAGCTTCACGTTCTGAAATGGGTCGGAGTGTTCGGCTGGGACGATGAGCCTGATTCCTCAGAGGATTGGTGGGCCATGGGGTGCCAAGTGGGGCCATGGAGGAGGCAGTCTGGGGGGAAGGTGTGTAGTTACCCGCCGTGTGTGAGCAAGGAGGATTAGCTCGGTTGGGGAGGCTTAGATGAAGGTGTAGGATATCTGCTGCTAGGGAGTCTATTTTCTGCTCCATTCGGGTCAGTAGCTGGGAGAGTGTGCTGAGAGGGCATGACGTCTTCGTCAGGGGCAGTGTATGATCAGGGTCTGTGGTGGAAGAGGGTACTGGGTTGTGGGATTGGGTGGCATCCTTGGGGTTAGGAGTGGGGATAGATAGGACGTGAGGGGTCAGTTCGTTGGTACTTCCGGTCATGAGGTTAGGAGGAGGTGTTTTGGGTCTTGCGTCCGAGGGAGGGGAGTGAGCAATGGTAAGGAGTAAGTCCGTGTCTGGGGGATTGGCGGTGTGGTTAGCAGTGGGGGCGGCTAGGGCATGTGGCGGAGGGTCGGGGAGGGGGGAGTGGGCAGTGGCTAGCGGGAGGTCAGTGTCCGAGGTATTAACGGTGATGTTGGGTGTGGGGATGGTTAGGGCAGGCGGAGTAGGGACAGTAGGGGGGTTGGGGATCGTACGCGAGGGGAGGGTCGGGTCACCAGAGGTCGAGGGGGGGGTGCCTGTATTAGGTTCAGTCATGGCAAGGAAGTCGTTAGAGTCCGATCTGGTTAGGTCCGGTACAACCTTGTGGAGTTTATTAGCAGAGCGTTTGCTGTATCTGGAGGTAGCCGTTGAGGTCATTGTAGAGGGTGTTTGGCGGCGGAGTGTGATGATGGGGGTAGTGCGATTGTAATTAGTGATGGTGGATGTCCATAAGTTGTAGCGAGGGTTGTCCGGGGCGGGAGATTGGATTGTATCTGATTTTTTTGTCGGGGTGGGGGGGGGATTGGGTTTGATGGTATTGGTGGGTTAGAGAGGAGAGTAATGTTGGGAAGTGCCGATCAAAAATGGTGAGGTGCGGGTCGGTGGCCTGTACGAGAATGTTTCCTGTTCTGAAGATAGAGATTGTGAGTTCCCCTTTAAAGGTGGGGGTGACTGTTGTGGAGATTTTCTCTCCATAGGGGATATTAACTGATTTGGTGACTTGAAAGTGAAGAAGGAAGGTGTTTTTCCACTTAGTTGGGCGATTTGTGTAGAAGATGAAGTTAGTTTTCGTGTTGCCGTTAGTGGCGGTGGGGTAGTTGTCTACTATAAGTGTTTCCGGGTGCTGTTTTAAGGTACTGTGCTTTAGGTTCTTTTTCGCATTACTAGTCAGATTTTCTGGGTACTTTATGGACCATGAGTTGGGACCGTAGCGCATGAGGTTAGAGTTCCAGGTGGGGTTTGGCGGGTGCATATTTTATGGCTGAGAGATCGGGCTCTGTAAGAATCTATGGGAGGAGAGGTAGGATGCGTATTTGCCTCTTGTTGCTGTGGATGGTTGGACTAAGAAATGAAGGGAAGTGTCAGAGTATTGATCAGATCAAAATGGTTGTTATCTTCTTTGAACATAGGTTGTCCCTTTTTCTAGATCCATGGGGGGATATAAAAGGACAATTCCATGTATAGTTGTCTAGGGAGGCGGATGGTAGTATGAGAGGCCAGCCAGGCGCAGAAACTACAGTGGAGGCGAGGCATAGCAGCCTTGCAAGCTGACGCTGTCTCAACTCAGCTGGTTAGCGGAAGTAGGCGTCCCTAGAGGAAGTGACCATCTGCACTCTACGTTGAAGTGGCAACAAGGTCGGCTCCTGACTGTGATACTGTGATAATTCTTGTGTTGAATTCGAGATATATTAAGGTTTCCCTTGCAGAAACTACAGTGGAGGCGAGGCATAGCAGCCTTGCAAGCCGACGCTGACTCATCTCAGCTGGTTAGCGGAAGTAGGCGTCCCTAGAGGAAGTGACCGTCTGCACTCTACGTTGAAGTGGGAGCAAGGTCGGCTCCTGACTGTGATAATGTCAGTGTCTCAATACCAAAATCGTAGGGTGTTAGCATTGAGCCAGGAGATAATAGGGTGGACCTGCTTCATTAGGTCTATATTCCATAGGGATACTCTTTCCCTTCATTTTCTGCCCTGTTAAGGGTTACTTTACACTGTTTCGTTTGTCGTATCTCTTGTCTGGGTAGAGCGTTGATTAATAATAAAGGCCATTCCAAGATGGCTGCCGCTTTTGCATTGCTTGTTGAGACCTCTATTGCTGGCCATTATAGAGGGAGGTAGGCGCCATCTTCCCCCTGCGAGCTGAGTGCCCTCGAGGCAATAACTGCCCAAAAATAGGGGACCGAATCCCCGAACAGCAGGGGACTCGCCTCACCCTCCCCTTTCCGACCCGGCAAAAACAGAGCAGCTGATGCCGACGACCGGAGGCCTCAACTAGGGCCCCCCTCTCCACAGCGTCGGCAGGAGACCTGAGGACGCCCCAGAGGAGCCGAGAAGAACGCTGCACCAGTCCAGGCCGGTGCGATGTCTGGTCTGTGCTCGGTCCGTAGCGGGGAAGCACCCGGAGGTGAGCGGCCGCTCCAGGGGCTCGGCCAGAGCCAGGAACCACCTCCGATCCCCGGAGACCCGTTACAAGGGTTTCGGGAGTCAGCCCCCTGCTGGTGTAGGAGCCCAAGGCGTTGAGTGGGTAGCGACCGGGGAACTCACCGGGGTCTAGGTTCCAGGTTCCCAGAGTCTTGATTCCTGGTTCCGATACACAGGGGTCCCGTCTCAGGGCTCAGGGGGTCAGCCCCATGCAGGCAGCAGGCGCGGGAGCCTGCGGCGCCGAATTTGCAGCAGCAGGGGACCCACCCGGGTGCAAGCTCCAGGCGGAACGGTGACCGGCCACCACCAGCCCAAGCCGGAGTCGGTGTCGTACGATCGGAGGCCACAGTCTAGAGAGCAGCGGTCGATGGTAGCTCCCTGTAGTCGTTCGTCAATCAGCTGGGCACCCGATGTTCTCCTCAAGCTGCCATCACCTCCAAAGTCCGATCGTCCGAGGGACGGTGAGTGAGGTCCGTGAGTATAATCTGCGGGTCCCGGGGTGTTGTTATGGAATGATAGAGGGGCAGTAGGGCGGTGGATGGCAGGGTTAGACGTGCTTAAGATTGAAGTGCTTAACCTTGGTCGGCCATTGGTTGCTCTATTTTCTTACAAGATTCTTCCTGTTTCTAATGCTAGCCCCGGCTCTACCCCTACCCCCTCCTCTAATATCCGGCCCATGGCTTAGCAAGGGAAACAGGAAGAATCGTACCTTCCCCCTTGTCATCATGCATTTGTGAATTAACAGGCTGACAGAAGAAATGTTGAAATTGAAACAGACTCGCTGAGTAACCTAACTAAGAGTGTCTCAGCCAGCAGGTCTGCTTCTGACGCCTCTGGAAGGGATTAGCAGAACGGAGGACGGAGCCAGTAGTACCAGAAGCCGTGTGCCAGCCAGCGGAGAGGGCAGTAAGGAAAAGTAGTGCAGGTCGAGAGAACATGTGGGCCATATCGAAAGGATCGGTGTAGCAGGGGCGGACGCCAGGGCGGAGACGAAACACCCACAAGGCGGGACAAATGTGTACTATACACCAACCAACACTATGAAATTAGTGAAGGCAGACAAAGCAACCTATTAAAAGCGGTGGGATGTCGTGGGTGTGTTTCATCTCTACATACAGATTACAAAATGCCTTGCAGAGTAGCGCATGCGCGCTGCCTCTAGACTCGACCTAAAAATGAACAGGCAATTTGCATACAGTATGCCATAGGAAATCTTTTAGTAGTAAAGCGTACAAATCATAAGTACAAAGAATTCAGTACAGTTCTGAGTGAAATCTGGCATAAATATACCTCCAAGGTGGGTGGAAGGGTCTCTCCCACCTAGAAATCTTCATGTCCTTTTATAGGACTTTAGACAAGAACATTCTACATGGGTACATTATTCTCAGGAAATGCACCAATAGCAATCGAGCAATAAGAAACAATTTACTACAAAATATATTCGAAGATCCTCCCATCACGGTACTACATTGAGTTTGCTGACATTTTCATAGTTAGTCCGGCAATCCAGTTGATATATGGCAAGAGCCGGGGACAGTTGAAGTGTCCTTGGTTAGGTAGAGAGCGGAAAGGTCTCTAGGAGCATTTCTCAGTTTATCCGTGTGAGTTTTGCAGTTCTTTATTTGGAACACGAAGAACATCAACAATTAACCCGGGACAGTCAGTAACATTGATGCAAGATGAAGGACAGTGTAAACACAACCTAGATTAGCATAAACTCAATTTATGATGCGTTTAATGTGCAAAAGAAAAGGACAACCCCCAAACATATGGCCCTTGTAAATTAAATTTTTAAACTTCTTTTAGTGACTAAACAAAATGTGCTGGGTGTCCTTTTTAAACATTAAACTTGCTTTTAATGTCCATGCGATGTTTGGTAGCCCTGAGTCCTGCTGGCAAAATTATGGCTAGAGGGGCACCTTCTACCATACGTGGTGGTCTGGCACACATAAACCTACTGGAAGGCTATTGTTTCCCACATCAGGGTTATACTGGGGATAACGCTTCCCTTGCACCCATTCTTGCTACTGTTAGGTGATCCTAGTGAAACTAGCATATTTCCATTAACCACTCCACAAGGGAATCTCATTACCCACCAGCAAGTGTCAGAACAGGTGGCTCTTGGGCAATTTTGGAAGCACCCCACCGTTATCTATTTGGTGGGGGAAGATATGGTCAATTTATACTCTTGAGAGACTAACTGAGCTGCTGCACAACAGGATGGATACATTCAAAGCCACCTGGCTTCCTTTTCGAACCTTCATAACTCATTTTTTGTTTTGTTTAATCTGTTTATTGAGATTTTGTAGACATAAGAAAACATGATACAAACAAGCAACGAGTACCAGTTGGAACGACAGTTCACATTAATAAGAAGTACATAAAATCCTTACACGATAGAAAAAAAGCAGCAGCCTGAGTAACGTGTCTCAGGAGTATACAGATACTTAGCGATTATACTGCGTACTTCCAACATCGTATATCAGCCATTACAGCCTGTCAATGCAATATCTAAGCACCAAGCAAGAGCACAAATAGCTCTCCACAACATGAGAACTGTACATTTCTCGTGACTCCTTCCGGCTGAGTCATAAAGACACGACCATTATGTAAGTAAACAGATTCATATAATAAAACTATAAAAAAAAAACTCAGAAAAATCAACTGAGAAAACCAGGAAGGGTAATAAAGGAAGGAAGGAAAGGGGGGGGGGGCCTAGGTGTAGAGGAACGATCCGTTTAAGAAGGCCACAGCAACCCACACTCAGTCCCAGACATATCAAACTCGGTGGCACATTTCAAGAAACTATATCATCCGAAGTAAAGAAATGCACCAAGTGCAAAACTCGTTAATGAGTGGGATCACCATGCCCAGTATGTGAATTAACCTGATCAGAGTCGGATGCAATAGAAGAGTCTTCTGGAGTCGAAGCTACTTGTAATGCCGTCAGCATCACTCCCCATGCCGCCGAGATGGGATACTTGCGGAGTCCTAGCGTGTCCTCTCTTAGCAATAAAGTCGCCTCTGCTTTAGCCCAATATAACATCGAGTGAACCCAGGCTGTGAGTGGAGGGGGATCAGTTGACTTCCAGCGACGGGTGACCAGCCGCTTGGCCACTGCCAACCCCAAGTCAAGAAAACGAGAGGAGGCCCTGTGTTGTTTATCTCTGGGAAATATACCGTTGATGCAAGCCCCCCATGTGTTCGGTAGAGCTCTATCTGTGCTGGTGGATAATAAACAGGCATCTGCCTTATTGAAAAACGTATTAATTTTATCTGGAAATAGGTAGGCTCTATGTACTATGTAGAACTGGATTAGCCTAAATCTTGCATTCCTAGGGATCTGTCTGGGGCTTTCCAGCAACGCTCCCCATTCCCTAGGTGTGAATGGACGTGCAAAATCCGTTTCCCACGTAATACGCAAGTGTGTTAAATCAGTAAAGGTGTACTCTCTAATGGACTCCGCAAACCATTTAATGAGGTGTCTCCCTGTGCCCAGTACGTGGATATATTGTAACAGCAAGTGCGTCGGAAGCTCTTGTGAAATATCCCCCCAGTGCTGTCTCAACGTAGCTATCCAGGAGGCGTGTTGTAGGAACCGCCCCAACGGAACACCTTCCTCATCCACCAGAGATTGGAACGGTCGTAATGTGCCCTCTAAGTACAGGTCCCCCAAAGTATGCACATCAGCCTCATGCCAGACTGCCAATTCAGCAGTACGGGCTCTGCCCTTACCTCTCGGTAGTCCCAGGAGCGGTATCGTGGGCGCATATGGTGTGACGTGCCTAGTGAGATATAAGGCTCTACGGAAACATTTGTGGGCTATCTGTACCAAGAAGGGTAAAGGTATACTTGGTTTAGCACATGGATGAAAAATGTAGAGAAGCTCATCTAACGTACATGGCGGTCCACCTTCCGCCGTATCCTCAAGATTGAGCTCACCCAACCACTTTGCCACCCACTGTATCTGAGACGCCAAATAATAATGTTCCAGATTGGGTAGAGCTAATCCGCCCTGTGTCACCTGCAGATATAATTGGGAAACATCCTTTACCACGAAACCATTACAACGCGGTATGGTTTCATCGTGGTTTTCACAACGCAAGTCGTTACATCGACTTGCACTGGAGGGCGCTCTAGACTAAGGAATAGTGTGAATTACTATTCCAACACCTTACCTACTGTACGTAGACTGGAGTTGGAATAGTAATTCACACTATTCCTAAATTCCTAAATCCAGCACCCTCCAGCGCAAGTCGATGTAACCCGGATGGTGGGGGCGTCATACAACAGCTTCACCAGAGTTAGGAAGTAGGGCCCAAACCCAAATCGACCCAGCACTGCAAACAGATACTGCCACTCCACGGTATCGAAGGCCTTCTCCAGGTCCAAGACCAGGCAACCTGCTGCAGGCCAGTCCGCCACAGCTGTGCGCATAACCCGAAATAACCTACGAATATTTAAGGAGGTGTTGCGAGCCAGGACAAAACCATTCTGATCCTGATGGACCAGTTGTGGAGTAACCAGGGCCAAACGACTCGATGGCCAAATCTCCATTTAACAGCGCCAAAGGCCGATAGGCTCTCGTGCACGTGGGATCCCGATCTGGCTTAGGAAGGGTAACCAAAGTGGCTTCTGTCATCGGGGCCGGAAGAGCAACCCCCTCCGACACCTCCATATAGACTCCTAAGAGGGGTGGACCCAGCTGATCCGCATAAGTCTTCTAAAACTCATGAGGAAGACCATCCGGTCCTGGGGCCTTTCCATTAGGCAAAGCACGCATCATCCCTTTTATTTCCTCCAAGGTAAGAGGTGTATCTAGTTCCCGGCGCTGTTCAGGTGTGAGCGTAGGAAAAGTGATACCATCCAGAAAGGAACAAATGTCCCCATCAGAGGCAGTGTGGGCGGATCTGTACAACTGTGCAAAGTGCGAAGTCAGTTCCCTGTGAATCTCATGTGTATATTTAAGCCCACCATCCAGGAAACGAAGGACGGTAATGAGGCTCGTGGCCTGATCCCGCTTGATTAACCAGGCTAATAAAGCACCAGTGCGATCCCTCTGAGCGTGAGCCCTCACAGAATGTGCCGCGTAATTTAGGCATCTCTGACGCTCCAAGAGTTCCGTGTGTTGTTTACGTGCCGCCAAAAGCGGAGCCCAATCCGGAGTGGCTTTCACTGTATCGGATTAAAATCTTAATAGTCCCTGTTCCACTTCAAGCAATTCCGATTCCACCAGCCTCTTCATGCTACAGCCCAGCCCCAGACATTTCCCTCGTATTGTGACCTTCATGGCAGCCCTTTCCCACATGCTTGAAGAGGCCGTTCCCGCATTGTGCTCAAAGTACTCACTGAGAGCTTCTCCCACCCCATCTCTGAACGGGATCCTCCAGCATCGACGGCTGTAAACGCCACGTAGGAATGGCAGGAGGTCCAGTTTCCCATGCCAGTGACACATAGTGTGGGTTGTGATCCGAGTGGGTGTAGCCCCGATATTCCGAACCCGAGACATATGGGAGTAGGGAGGGAGAACCAAGAAACCTGTCTAATCGGACATGTAGATTGTGAGGCACCGAGTAAAAAGAATACACCCGCACCATAGGGTTTCGGTGCCTCCAAATATCCACTATCCCCCAACCCTGGGCCCACCCACTCAAGACAACCGAATTGACTGTGGCTGCAGTATGTGTAAGGGGGGGAAGCGATCTGTCCAACCCAACATCCAAAACACTATTGAAGTCTCCACCAATCAGCCACTGGGTCTCACACCATTTAGCAAGAGTTAGGGAGAGTGTCTCAAGGAATGGGTTTAAGTCTGTGTTAGGGGCATAGACATTACCAAGCAACACATAGCGACCATCCAGTCTACCCCGTAAAAATACATATCTGCCCTCTTTGTCAAGCACTACCTCCTCTGCCGTGAAAGGTGTGCCTGGGCGGACCCATATCAGTGCCCCACGTGCAAATAATGAATAATTGGAAGCGTACACCTTGCCCCTCCATTTCCTTTGTAACTTAGCCGCTTCCGCACCATCTAGATGCGTCTCTTGCAGTAGGGCGATGCGCACCTGATGTCTTTTAAGATAAGAATAGACCGCATATCTGCGAGATGGTGTTCGAAGACCCCTCACATTCCATGTAAGTATCGTGTAATGTCATGTCACTGCATCATACAGCAACCACTCGTGACCTAACCCTCCACTGACACCAGTGCGGGGCAGCAAATAACTGTGTCGTCGCCCACACCCCCCAGAGAGACTATTAGGATAGGAAAAAGGGAAAACACGCCAACATGGCGGTGAGTAAACCGTATCAGAGCGGCCCCCATAAACTAGAGATGCTGCCCAAACCTATCTAGGATACAAACTATCCGTGAAACCAACTGATACCCTGTAGTAGGGATGAACGTAGGGGGTGAACAGCCTGACAGAGCGCTCCATAGCGGAATCCCCATGTGTCACACATGTGAACGTGAGAGTGTGCAAATAACTAAGAAGAACCGAAGATCCATACATCTAAACATATGCAAATACATTAATACAGACCCCCCAGCCCTCCACCCCGCAAGTCAAGTACCACAGGTCTGCGACATCGTCAATAGTTTGTAGTGGAAACACCTGAGTCCCAGCCTTTATACAATACCATCAGAAGTCTGAGGTGTGACGTCTGGCATTCGCAGCGACACCACATCTGATAGTTCAGCTGCCGACGAGCCCTCATCCTCCGACAAGTGGGGCAGCGTACCCCCCACACTGACCACCTCCGCAGGTTCCGCCAATAGCTCCGCCTCCCGGACCGCCGCCTGTCTCTCCTGCCGGATCTGGTCCTGTCCAGGAGCTGCCAGCAAACCAGGATACCGCCTCTTGGAGCATCACCGACGAGTTTTCATGTTGTTCGCCTCTCTCCGCCAGGTGTCCGCTGTGCCGGTCGGTCTAGGTCCCATGAACTGGCCCGTAGTTTCCAACCAGTCCCAGGTATCCTGCGGTGTCTCAAGCGCACTTTTCCATCTGAAACTACTCTGAGCTTTACCGGATAGAGTAGGGAATATGCCACATTGAGTTGTCGAAGTTTCTGCTTGACCGGGAGGAAAGACCCTCGTTGACCCTGGACCCTGAGAGTGTAGTCCGGGAAGAAGAGGATCCTAGCATTGTCAAATTTAACTTCCTCCAATTTCCTGGTTTCACGCAGAATCATGTCTCTATCTCTAAAATGTAGTAGCTTGAAGATAAGTGTGCGCCCTCCAGAGCCCGGCGGTGGTTTTCTGCCCGGGATGCAGTGTGCCCTCTCTATTGTGAAGAAGGGAGAAAAGGAGGAGGAAGGAAGAGTATCCTTGAGTCATTGTTCCAAGAAAGCCACGGCATCCTGGCCCTCCGCCCCCTCCGGCAGCCCAATCAGGCGTATATTATTCCGCCTAGAGCGGCCTTCGGCATCCTCCACCCTGTCCTGGAGATATCGGATACGAGCTTCGTGTGCATTCTGTTGTTTTTCCAGGAAATCAGCAACCAGCTTTAGCTCAGAGACCTCCTGCTCCACTTCTGTGACTCGATCCCCTAGCTTCCGATGATCAGCATGTAATAATGTAAGGTCCAGCGCTACCTTGTCTATCTTAGACTCCATTGATTCCCTGGTACGTTCTATGGCATGCAAGATCGCGTCCAGTCGGTCATTTGGGAGGTCCTGTTGAACAGGTGGCTGCGTTGTGTCCATGTCCGCTGAGCTCGCGACCTGGGAGGAGGACCTCGACCCAACCCCCCTGGTGCGACCCGTGAGGTCAGTCAGTGTCCCTGATGCAAGCCAGGAATATAAAGGTGCAACAGATCCGAGAAGTACTCTCTGCACTCACTCTGCACCCCGAAGCAGACTCCGCACACAGACTTTAGCTCTCTTACGCAGTGTCCTCCCCCGTTTTCGCTCCCCCAATCATCAGCAGCCTCGCTGACCTGATTCCTCTCTGGGTGCCTCCGTGAGTTCCTGCGATACGCAGCCTGTAATAAGGGCACTCCGAGTAGGGTCCAACTTCAGCCACCACCGCTGTGCCTCAGTGAATCGCCAGATATGGGGGGGGGGGGCGAGCAATAAATGCCGGAACACCGGCCGTGTACCACACCGTAATGCCACTGTGAATCTGGACACAGCACGCACCACATTCAGGTGGGATGCCCTCACCTCGTTCACTCTTGGAGGCCTCCACGTGCTCCTACTGCCGCAATCTACGCAGTTACCGACTCAGCTAGATCTCCGTGGGCGCCATTTTCTCAGCCGCCGCTAAGCCCGGACCACTTCCAAGCGCCATGCTCTCTTCTTCACGGGCCCGCGGCAGAGAGTACCCCGCGTCCAGCATTCACCCAGTGACACCCTGCGGCCCTTGGAGTCAGCTGGGCGTCCCCATCCGCAGATATTCCCTGGTGCAGGGTCTGCTTCCCGCTGCTCGCTGCCTTCGCTCCGATGGCACAGCTGCGGCCCGCTGTAATTCCGGCGTTATCACTCCCAAACCTCCGCAGATGAGACTGGGCCCCTCAGCGCCAGTCCCGATGGTGTGTCAGGCGGCCTCGCTGGCTATGTCAGCACTACTTCACCGCACCCCACAACCGTGCGGCCCAGGCCCCCCGTCCAACGCCGCTCTCGTAGTCGCGGCTCCCGGCGTCCTCGCTGTTGATAGGCTGGCCCCCCTTTCCAGCGGCCGATCGCTTACACTAGCGGCTTCTGTCTGCCCAGAAACAGCCTCCTGCAGCCAGCGGGTCTGTACCTCGATTTCACCGTCGTGAATGCAGCACCTTCATGCATAATTTTGGCGAATAATGGGGATTCGGAGCGGAGCAGCTCTAACACACGTCCGCCATGCTGCCCCTGCAAGCCACGCCTTCGAACCTTCATGACTCATGGTAGACTTTTGGAGACTGGCCTTGTCTAAGTCTTGGAACTGATTCGAAAAGCTGGGCTTCATGTCATAGATACTAGTTCAAGCAGTGTTTCTGATGCAGATAACCTCCCCTGATTTTCTCTGTATTTCAGCAACATAATGTATATTACGCATATGGTATAGGCTGTGGCAAAGTTATGTGCGATCTGCGAGAGACATGGTTTGATTTATGATACTGTAATTTTGAAAATCAAAATAAAGTGGTTAAAAGAATTGCTGTTAATGCATGTTTATTTTTTTGCTGATGTTCTTTAGCTAGCTGCAAAACACAAAAGTGCTTCATGTTTGCAGATCATAAAGTAACACCTTTCAGCCTCCGGCTAAGGGGAACGGAGTCCTCTTTCTAAAAATAGTGGAGGTTGTAGTATCTTGCAAGTTTTTATTAAGTAACCCTTTTGGCTCCTACCAGACTCCAAAAAGCTGTGATGTAGCTTGGTTTAGAATGTTGAGTTCACAGTTTCACACAGAAGAGTAAAAACGTTTAATACTAAGCTCTGTGTGTGGTGTAGTCATTGGTCGGCACCCAGGCTGGGGTGGACACTACAAGTGGCGACGAGATAGAGGATAAGTAACCCGAAGAACGACCGTGCTCTCCCAGAGAGTTTGCCATGGTCCAGGCAGACTGCTCGTGCATGCCACATGTATCACTGTCGAGGTACGGAATCTACGCTTAATGCATGTGGAGTCAAAGTTCAGCTCCAGCCGCTGTGAAACAATTGAAGATTACGAAAACAATGCAAAGAATATACACGTCGCTGGCTGAGAAACTGTTGGTCAGGCCATACATGAAGGTATTGCGCTGCCACGCAAAATAAAGTTGTACATTATACAGAGTGTTAACACTGAAGGCGGAGTCAAACAGGTTTACGAAGCGCAGCCGCGATAATCATAACTTGCGAAATAACAGTGCTTACAGAAGCTCTACCAGGCAGAGGTCAACTAGGTGTCAGAAAATGCAAATTTACATTTTAGAAGACAAGAAATAATGACTTACCAAATCCATTAAAGAGAATCATTGTACCACAGCACTTGGTGAGATGGATCAGGGAGAAGTGCCAGGGGTTGTGTTTACTAAGCTGTCCATACCTGAAGTGGCCAGCCACCAAAACTGCAAAGTGGGGTTCAAAACACCTTCACAGGTCTTTGAAGAATAAAGAGCAGAGAGCGCCTTTTGGAATAGTGAAATTTCTCAGATGGCTGCAAAGAAAGTCATGTTTACTGCCATAATTAAAGATAAGTTAGAAGCCAGCACGTCGCAAGGTCTCACCAATGAATTATCCACACCAAGTCCCAGTAATCCACAAGTGGTGTCATTAAGTTCCACACTGGTCTACAACTCTGCTGCGTTCCTTATACCACAACCACCTTTCGATACTGCCAAAAGCAAAATATTGGCAATAGATGCACTGACCCCTGGCCCCGGTCGTCCGCGGCCGACCGGGGCCAGGGGCCATACACTATGCCCATTTTCTACGCTACTCGGCATCTGAATTAAACTCGCTACAGGGGAATTGGGCCATTGACCCTCACACCCAGTGTTTATTAGATAAACTTGGGATCCTGACCCATAGGGGCCCATACTGTAAAACCTCCTTTAAACCACTTGGTCAGGTGCCCCCTAATAATAACGGTGAGCACCAAAAAACTCTCACTACTCCCGCACGCCAGGCACAGGAGGAACACTCTATCTGTTACCTAAACACCCGATCGATGGTGAAACATCAACTTGAGATCTTTTATCTCTTTGACGTGGGCAAACCAGATATCCTCCTTCTTTCAGAAACATGGCTAACGGCTGAGTCCAGCCCTGACATTCTTGCAGCAATCCCAGACAGTTATTACATCCTCCAGGCTAACAGACCTGCGGGCAAAGCCGGAGGAGGGGTTGCAGCTGTAATATCACAGAAACACAAATTCACCTCCTTAGTATCATTAGGTATCCCATCAGTTGACAGTCTTTTACTTAAGTTCGAATCTCATCATTCTTCGTTTATATGTGCTCTACTCTATAGACCTCCACTCCATATGCCCACATTTCCGCAGTTATTGGGCAATGCTATTGCCGAATTGGTTATCAACCACGCTAGAATTTTGATAATTGGTGATTTTAACTACTGGCCTAATGATGCACGGGAAAGCCCCTGCTCTGTTGAATTCACCGACCTTCTAACGGGGATGAACTACACCCAGCATATAAAGGTAGCCACCCACATAAAGGGGCACACTCTAGACCAGGTTTGGACATCTAACCTGGAAATCTCTCACCTACGGATTTCCCCTTGTACATGGTCGGACCATCATCTTATTACCTTTTCTATTCCGAGTACTCCCCCTACTATAGTCCCTCCTCCAGGTAATATCATGGCCAGAAACTGGAGCCGGGTGGACACCATAGAATTTTGCTCCTTACTAACCGCCTCAGCCCCCACTGCCCAGAAGGAATCCCCCTCATCCAGGCGGAAAAAATCAACGCCTGGCTGGAATCTGCCAGTGACAGCATAGCCCCCTTGAAGAAAATTAAAAATAGGAGGCCCCATGATGCCCAACGCTGGTTCTCTGACAACCTTAAAATGAAGAAACTGGCTCTGCGACAAGCTGAACGCAAGTGGAGACAAGATTATTGCCCTAACAAAAAGGCCACCTTCGTATCTGCACTTAGAGACTACAAAAGCGCTATCCTCAAGACCAAAGCAGAATACTTCTCCTCAAAAATTTTAAAATCTACCAACAAAGCCAAGGACATCTTCTCCATAGTAGATGAACTTGTCAAACCAGATCGTGTCACTGCTAAACCCGCCCCATCACAATCTTTATGCGATTCTCTTAACACATTTTTCATTGAAAAAATTACCATAATTAAATCCAGTATCCCCAAGGCCTCCTTACCCTCGGACCCTCCGTGTTCACACACCAACCCCTATAATCTTGATCAAATTCCCCACATCACCCAAGATGCTTTCTTTGCCCTACTTAAAAAGGTCTGCTCCGGGTCCCCCACGGACTGTTGTCCCCCCCACATCCTTTGGGAAGTCTTTCTACACTGTCCAGACCCCCCACTATCGCTTCTAAATAACTCTCTCGCCCAAGGCATTGTCCCTAATCTATTTAAAAGCGCGGAAGTTGTACCCATCCTGAAAATCCATGTGCTGACCCCTCCACACCTAGTAACTATCGTCCCATATCTCTGCTGCCTTACCTGGGCAAAATTCTAGAAGCCCATGTCGCTAACTGTCTCAGCGCCTTTGTAGAGCGATCTCACTACCTGGACTCACATCAAGCAGGTTTCAGACCTGCACATTCCACCGAGTCAGTCATTTTGGCAGCCCTCGACGAATTAAGAAGGGGGGCCGACCAGAGCACCACTCAAGCCCTGGTGCTCCTGGATTTATCGGCCGCATTTGACACGGTCGACCACCATCTTCTGATCGACCATGTCGGCTGTGCCGGGATCCAGGGTCTATCGTTGAAGTGGATCACCTCTTTCCTCAGCAATCGCTTTCAAGCAGTTCGCCTTGCCAGCTTTTCCGCTGAGAAAAGAAGCCTGGCATGCGGGGTCCCTCAGGGCTCATCCCTTTCTCCCCTCCTTTTTAACCTGTATATTTTGCCCTCGATTCTGGCCCTCCGAAGGAGAGAGGTCGTAACCTTTAACTACGCTGATGACCTCCAGCTAGTGTTTAACATCGACTCATCCCCTTCATCAATGGAGAGCTTTCAATCTACAATGAAATTCATTAGCAACTGGATGAACATCAACCAGCTCAAATTAAATCCCGACAAAACCGAGCTGATTCTCACTGGTGGCCCAGCCAATCCTTGGAACTCCAATTTTTGGCCTCCACTACTAGGGTGCCCCCCACTTCCAGTCAGCTCGGTCAAAAGCCTGGGAATCGTGATCAGTAATGATCTTAACATGAAGGCCCAGAACAGTTCAGTGGTCTCCGCTTTTTTTTTCCACCTACGGAGAATCCGGAAAATAAGCAGATTTTTAACCACTGAGGCCTTGACCCAAGTCTCCCTCGCCCTGGTAATGTTGCGTATTGACTACGCAAACTCTCCGTACGCTGGTATTCCAGCTTACCAATTACGCCGGCTACAATTGGTGCAGAACCAAGCGGCCAGGCTTATTTACGGTCAGCCTAAGCTTCATCAGGCGAAACCCCTGCTGAAGAGTATCCATTGGCTCCCCGTGACCCAACGCTGCTTCTTCAAGTTAGGCTGTACCATCTATAATGCCCTCTCTGGTTGTGGTCCGGCCTTTATTGCCTCAAAGATACAGCGGTATGCTCCTTCCCGCGACCTACGTTCCTCAAACAAGAACCTGTTGACCCTCAGCTCCTTTAAACGCAAAAAACATGGAGGTCTGAGATTCTCGACCCTGGCACCTCAATTTTGGAACTCCCTCCCTCTTGAACTGCGCCTGGCCACCTCCTACACCCAATTCAGGAAATTACTCAAAACATGGTTATTCTCTCAAGCTTACAATTGAACCCACTGTCTTATTTCTGCAACCGCCCCCGCTCAGCGCCAAGAAACCGCCCGGTGAACGTGCGCTTAATAAGTTATTTTAACATAACATAACTGTGTGGATAGAGACATTTGAAGATTTTGTTGATGCAATCGAAGAGACTAATAACAAAAAGATTATCAAGTATCTCAAAAATCTTGCTGGTGAAGGTGTGAAAGAAGTCATAAAAAAATGCAGCGAACTGACAAAGAAATCATATACCGTCAGATTAAAGAAAAGTTGAATCTCAAGTTCAATCCAGTCCCATACGTTGATTACGAACAATATATTTTCAACCAAGAACGCCAAAATGTTGGTGAAACCATTGATGAATTTGTGGAGAGAATTGATACACTTATCAAACACTAAGTTCAATGAATTCAATGATGAAGAAGCTATGCATGTTCGAGTTATAGATGGATGCTTGTCAGATTCATTTAGACAACGAATGCTGAGAGAAACTGTTAGTCTGGAGCGAGTGTTGATGGCTGCCAGAGCTGAAGAGCATGCTAAAAGACAAGCTGCTGACATGGAGGCCTGAGGTGCCCGAAGTGAAACAGCCATGAGCGTAAAAAGTAAGCCAAAGCAAAAGACAGAGGGCCACAAAGTGATGTCTACAGGTAAAAAAAAGTTGTGTTTTAGATGTGGATTTTCGTTTCAACGACAGCTTTCAAAGACAGCTAGCTAAGACGCCTCGGCATACACGCGCTTTACAAAACCTTCATTTCATTTCACACGAAGGTAAATGTCCCAACATTGGACAGTAATGTAAAGGTGGTGGGAAGAAGGACGATTTTGTGACAGTTTGCAAAGCGAAGGCAAATGCATCAAAGCGCAAAGACAAAATGGCGGCCAGAACCTTCCAAAAGCAATGTTCGACGCACACCGACAAGGCCAAGCGGCATCAGTTGAGGCAAATCGACACTGAACGAAGTCGATCGTCATCTAAATCATCGTCAAACTCTTCATTTGCCTCAATATCGAGTGAAAGTGAAGAAGATGATTGTGCCATGTTGATGTTTACCTCAGAGAAACGTGCACATGTTGGACCGCATGAGAGAAAAAATGTCAGTCACATACAAATCGACATGCTAAAGCACTGAATTCATACAAACATTGTCCAAAGATTATATTGAAAATAAATAGATGTTCAATACCTTTTATCATCGACAGTGGTGCCTAAATAAAAATAATGCCTGAAGAGAAATATAATGAACTGTCTCTTTTACGCAACCTACGCCATCGAAAACAAAAATGTATACATGGGCTGCACCTCTTCCCATAAAAAGTCAAGGTTTGTTTGTCGCGAAGATCAAACACAAGAAAAGGAAGCACTCATCCAGGAGCTTCCAGGTACAGCGTCAAGTGCCTGTCTACTCAGTTTCAGCAAAACTGCTGATATGGGACTGATTTCCGTGAATTACAATATGAATGCTTATCACAAAATAGTAAGTCAATTCTCTTAGTTGATTCATGGGTTAGGAAAGCTTAAGACTATGAAAGCAAAATTGCATATTGATGAAGATGTCCACTCTGTTGCTCAGAGACATAGACAAATGGCTTTCCACTGGTGAAATTGCATATTAATGAAGATGCCCGTCCTGTTGCTCAGAGACATAGACAAATTGCTTTCCACTTACAAGAAGCTGTTGAAAAAGAACTTGAATTGTTACTTAAGCATGACATTATTAGGGCTGGGCGCAGACTCCGCTCCGCGGGCAGAGTTTTTACCGCTTGGAGAGTAGTTCGGCAAAAACTCCGCCTACCGCTGGCTGAGTGAAGTTTACCGGAGCTCTCACCCATCATAACTCAGGCAAGCACAGAGCAGCCCACGAAGGAGTGCGGACAGCTTCAGCAGGACCTCGCTCCTAATCCCTGTACCTCTTAGGGCCAGCGCCGCAAGTAGAGTCCCCGTCACAGCTCTCAGAAGCGGTTTCCACTTCTCCTACTCTTTGGTTCCTCTCTTGCTGGCGGATTCAGGCAGGCCCCTCAGGCTGGAGCAGGGATGCGTAGGCGTCTGGTCTGCACTGAAGTGGATGCCTGCTTGTTCCCCGGGGGGACTACTGAGTGCACACCATGATAGAGCACTCCAGTAGGTCCCTGCTTGTTCCTCGGGGGCACTATAAAGTGTACACACATCGGAAGGCTGCAGATGGGAAAAGAGGGCACTATAAAATAGCCAGAAAGGACCGGTGCCTTGGTGGGACAGCCGCTGGTACACTCCATGGGCATGCAAAAATGGCTGCAGATTTTGGGGGGGGGGTTCTAGTGCCCTACATGCCCACCGCTTCGAGTGCACCTACTACTACGACTCTCCAGTGATTGGCTCACACTAGCAGCTGGAGACGGGGGTTTGTGCTCAGATTGTGCATGCCGCAGACTCACCCTCAGTACAGCCCTCTGTGTACTGGACACCAAATACGGCACACCCTGCGGCATGGCTGACCTTCGTCTGTGAGCAAATCATGTAAACAGACAGGCCTGGCCTGCGCGGGGAACTACACTAGAATGATTAACAAGTGTGCAGCATGCTCATCAAGTGGAATTCTGATACTCTGCCTGCTCGTGGAACTCTGCAGAATCTCGCAGTTTTTCAATAACTCAGTTGAAACTCAGCGAGCTCCGCCTTGGCCAAGACATTATTGAGTGTTCTACTGGTCCGACACCATGGGTTTCTCCCGTAGTGGTAGTGCCCAAAAAGGACAGTGAAGGAGCTGTACGCATATGCGTTGACATGCGTCAGGCAAACAAGGCAATTGAAAGTGCACGTCATCCAGGTCCACATATTGCTGACAGGACAGCCCAGTTAAACGATGGAAAAGTGTTCTCTCGTCTTGATTTAAACAAAGGATATTATCAGTTGGAACTCAAAAGAGATTGCAGGTACATTATGACATTTTCTACACATGTTGGTCTGTTTAGTTACAAGAGATTCAATTTTGGTGTGTCATCAGCTGCAGAAATGTTCCAAGACGTCATTTGGCGTATCATACAGCCTGATGTGAATGCATTCAATTATAGCGATGACATATTGGTTTTCGGAGCTACACAGAAGGAGCACTATAAAGCTCTCACCCAAGTATATCGTTTACTTGCAGATGGAGGTTTGACATTAAATGCATCATAGTACACAAGACCTGATTATGAAAGAACACTATATCTTTTTAAGCACACCAGGGGCAGTCTGATACTATCTCTGCCCAGGAGATGGCTTCGTCAAAATGCCAGTCATACCTGGTTCCAAGTGTTCAATTTTAAATTGCTTGTCAATACACCAAATGACATCTCATCTTATGAAAAAAAACAGGAAAAAAGTGTGAGAGGTCAGAAAGTACCTCACGTAAGCATTACCAAGGGAGCTGCTGGTTGGTACTCACCAGTTTGCTAACGCTATCATCATTGGTAACTTTCATGACCGTGAAGAAAGAAAAGCAGTGTCCTAATTTTGGAGGTGAAGAAAAGAAAAGAATAAAGTGGAAAAGAATGCAATATAAATGCTTGTGTCATTCTTCGCCAACCGGACCCCGTAGTGAGAAAGAAGAAAGTTACTTCTCCAAGCTAAAATGAGTTGTGACTCACTTGCAGGTATACATACTTTATTGATCGCCGTGAGCACACTCAGATTAAAAGAACGGCATGTGTTAGACCATTTCAGTTAGGAAAGGCCGACATGTTTCATTGCCAATTATTTGCGGCAATTTCATCAGGGCTTGGGGACCAGTCTCCACCTCACTGGTACTTCAAGCATAGCCTGTGGTGATTGACAAATGATAAAAGAAAGATGGTGCTAACCATTAAAAGCACATTGAAATTATTTGCTGGCAGCATTGCCCAGACGTTAATGCATGCGAATATACAAGGTAATACCATAATTACCAGGTGGTTGCTAACAGAGTTCGTACGAGCAACACACCATCGGGGGAGGGCACACAGCTTTTAGCCACGCATCCCCTGCAGAGAGTAGCAGTCGCCGCTCATCAACCTGTGGGTATACGTACATACATATTAGTGGATATGCACTGATCAAATCTCCTGGGTGTCACCCATATCTCCCATTTAGTTTGTGAATGCCCACCTCACATCCGTACATCTATCCCGCTGGGTACTATTCTAAATCTTCGCAGCCTAGCAGTACGATCGTTTTCACGCTGCAGGCATCACTGACTATGTTCTATATTGTTCATATCTTGCGGGAACCCCCAAACACCATGTCATAGTGATCCAGCGGTGTACTAACGACAGATACTCCACTACCATATACTCACCTGGGCCCATACAACTTGCTTCTACTAAACACCAAGTAGACCACTGGAACTTTTAGTTTTAATGATTCTCATACCTTAATATCTAGTTATTTCTTCTCCAACTAAATCTTTCACTGATCAAATAGTTCTTTCCTCTGGTCAATGGACCATTAGGTGGAACTAGTTGATGGTGATAATTAACATAACTTTATTAAACATTTCTTGATTAAAATGAAATAATCACAGACTCGAGAAGTTTTAAAATCTTTATCTAAATTAGTTGTTTGTGAACCATCTCAAACGTTTCAGTACAAACACCCTCATTCGCAAGAGTGTCAATTCAATCAAAAATTCAATAGATATAATAATTTAGATCCACACAACAACTATGCTCAGAAAGAAGAGGCTAGAGAGAGAAGAACATCTATCAATACGATGAGTTTTATATTTACCAAGGATGGTGTGAAAACCAAACCCTCTGGCCAAAGGGCTGGTAAGGGTCCCCCGGGATAGATCAGGAGACAAAGACTTCAGGACAGGATACTTCACCTCTCTAGATACCGACGACTACGTCGCACCCCTCTCTGACACTCTCTTCCTCCTCGTGGTTCTTACGCGATCTTCTTTCTAACCCACCCGAATTAAGTAGATGGTTCTGCATTCGATTTCTTCATCAGCGTCTCACACTATCAGCACCACCCCAACACCGACAGCATCCCGAACTCTGTTTCTGTGCTTCTTCTCCTGTGTCAAAGCTCTCCCTTAACTAACTAAAACTACCTCAATTATACCTTTCTATGGTCAATGTACCACCCATTAATGTTTCAATTTTACAGGCAACTAACTCTGATTGGACAGGCAAAGGGGGGATGATCATCACACCATGCTTACATTTCACTTAGTTCTTTAAACCATTGTTTCGAAACTCCTCCCCTCAAACTTTATTCCCCACTTCCTTTCCCATACATCTTCAAACTTTATTAATACAAATGTTGCGATCTCTTGAATAAAGTTCCTTCATATGAACACTTCACCCTCATGTTCCCAGGGCACATCTTCGCTGGCCTTGGACGCGCGACAAGTCCTCAGTCATCTTTCGTACTTTTTCCGCCAGGGCGCATGCGTGGCGCAACATCAGTCTGCTTGACTCAGACAAGTTTGACAGGCCCAAATACGCACTAATAATAAAGTGGAAAGGAAAAATGTTATTCTCAAAAATAAATGATTTCACTGTATACCACCAACCTCTACTCTAACCCACTCCATTTGTTATTTCCCTTTCTGCATTTGCGTTAGTATAAAACTTATATTCTATTTCAGCTAAGCAGGTGCCATGCATGTGAGCTTTTCAAGCGGCCATTTTATGGTTCTTTGCGCAGGTGCCAGAATTTCCCTCCAAGCGTTAGTACGACATACTACGTAGATGCAGTAGACGCATGCGCAGTAAAGATCCAGTGTTAGAATGCATCTTAGTCCTTCGTTCATGTTATTGCAGTTAGTAACCACATAGGCAAGCTTCATTTTCTCCCGCGTGTAAAGGAAATGCGTATTATTAATCACAAAACACGTTGTTAATAATTCGTTAGTGAGTTAAACGAGAGGATTGCTTCTGAGCAAGTCTCATTTACGAGTCCTTGCTCCATCAATCCCTCTCTGATGGCATATTAAGCCATCACAAAATTACCCATCCATCCCAGATACCAACTTTAACACTTCTCAGTTTTCTCTATTTCTCCTCTCAAATTTTCATCAATAATTTCGTTTCCTTCTAAATCTCGCATCTTCTTATATAACCTGCCTTTCATTTCTTCCAAACGTATTTCATCATATTTTCTCTTTCGTGTCTGTCCCTTTCCTTTTCTTTCCAAGTGTACTTTTCTTTCGTACCTTTTCTACAACATCTATATGTAATTATTATTAACATCAGTACCGTTATTATCATGACTAATGGTATTATATTTTGGCCTAAGAAACCCTTCCCAAAACCAACAAACCATTTCCCTATTGATGTTATACTTTTTGTTAGTCTTCCCCACACACTGTCAACCTCCAGTTGGGTCAAATCTTTATGCATTCTTGTAATGCTTTCAATATATCCTTTAATTTCTCTGCTCTTGTCCGGAATATAAGTGCAGCAGTGTTGAATTTTCAACATGCCACAGACTCCACCTTCTTTTGCTAACAATATATCAAGAGCAAGATGGTTCTGTAAAACCATAGATCTAATTGCAACCATTTCTGTGCTAATCATTAGAAATCCTCCTGCAGTGTCTGTAGAAAGACGATCAACTATGGTTGATAACTTGAGGGGGCGCTAGGTGGCGCGGGACTAAGATGGCCGCGCAATAGTGAGGCTCTCGCCAGCCAGGCGAAATAATCCCCGATAATGCCATCCTAAGTCCTTTAGTCCTTACTGCAAGTGGCGGAATCGCTTCCTATCCGTCCCGAGGGCCTGCCGCAACTCTTTCCTGAGACTCAGCATCGCCGGCGAGCGGAGCGCTGCCGTGTGGTGTCCTGGCCGACGATCTCTGCTGCGGCGGCTGGTGCGTGGACCGGCGGCACTCTGCACTTGAGCCCACGGCTCCGTGGGGCCGGGCAGGCCGTGAAGCCGCCATTTTATGCCGCAGCGGCGCGCGCGCCGCATCGGACCCCGGTGGACTGAGAGTGAGGCGACCTGCTGACTCCTGGGTGGCGATTGCTTGCACCCCCCGCTGCTGCCGGCCCTGTGGATACGGGACGGCTGATCGGGCATTTGGGGTCGCCCCTGCGTGCGGCGGCCTTGTCACGTGGTCGGAGTGCCTGCACTTGGTAGAAGCCCTGCCAATACTGCCGCCTGGACGCTGCGGGGAGAGATCCTTCTACGGCGGCCTGCCTGCCACATGCGGTGCCCCAGCACAGAGAGGTGAGGAGTCGGAGGGGGTCAGGGGGCGGGGAAGCCCGAATTTGCTTGCCAGACCTGCCCGTCGTTGAGCCTGCCCCCCCCGGACACTAGCAGCTGCACTCCCCCACTGAGACTGTTGCTCCATCTTCTAAACACGGCGACCCTGCCCACACCGGAGATGACTTTGTAGAGAATGAACCCCCATAGAGTGTCTACTTGGGGCCGCTGAGCCGCGGAAGGCCTCCGTTCGCTGCGGCATGTTCATGAATTAAAAATCCGGCCTTTGTCTGCAGCACAATTCTACGTGGGGCTCGGCATGCCCACCGGACGTGCATAATCACTGCCTTGATACTACCCCGGAGACATACAGGACATTGCGCTAGCGGCTCTCCGTGAGACGGGGGTCTGAGGCTGATCTGCTTGTTCCCATCTGTCTGCACCTTCTCAGAGGCGGCGCTCCTTCCCAGAAGCACACCATCGCCGCCTATAACACGGCACGTCGAAGCGTGTCTCTGCTTTACTACCACGGGAATAAGCACGCAGAACTTCCCGCCTGCTGATCTGCCCACCTCCGGAGTGTCCGGCCTGCGACACAGACACTTCCTGGGCCTCCACGATGGGTAGAACGGAGGGAAAGCAAACAAAAATTCCCTTTGAGGCTCGCAGGCCCTCCTGGTCACAATCGGAGGAACATCCCGCAACTGCACCACCAACAGGCTCGGAAGATGACGTAAAAGCCTTGCTAATGACTATGAAACAGTCTCACATCCATTGATGCCAAAATAGACGCCATGAATGTGCGTTTGGATTCTGTGGTGCATAGACTCGAGCAACATGATCATCGTCTCGAGGAGGCGGAAAACAGAATTTCTGAACTTGAGGATAGTGCCTCGAGTGACCGGAAACAAATATCACAGATGGACAGACTGCTTAAAGTCATAGCGGAGAAGAATGAAGATTTGGAGGCTCGTTCGAGGAGGAATAATGTCCGCATTGTGGGCCTTGCTGAATTGGCCAACACTGGGCGTATGGAGAACTTTATAGAGACACTGCTCCCCGAGCTATTCAGAGCTGAGGCCTTCTCCAGGCACCTCGTGGTGGAAATAGCCCACATGTCCCTGGGCTTCCGTCCCCCTCCAGGAGCGCCTCCACGCCCGGTTATTGTCCGATTTCTTAACTATAGGGACAGGGACGCAGTGCTACGCCTTGCACGGGAGAAAAAAAAAGTGGAATACGAAAATACAATCCTGTCATTCTACCCGGACTTTACACAAAATGTGCAAGATGCTAGACGTAAATTCCTTAATGTTAAAAAGAAACTGCTCTCCCTGAACATCCCCTACGCCATGCTTTATCCAGCACGTCTCCGCATCACCCACCTGGGACAACACCATATATTCCAAAACCCGCAACAGGCTGAAGACTACCTAAAAACTTGCCGAAAGACATCTCCAGCCCCGGCATCCGGCGGTCGCCGCTCCAGATCCGTGTCTCCACTGTCAACACAGGATTGATTTTGCTCCTCGTAGTTCAATATTGTATGCCTAGTGTTGGCCGCCATCTGCTATGCCTTTCATCGATTCCTGCCACTCATATTTTCTCTACAGCTAAAGTGGACACTGACTTATTGTATTGCATCGCCTGGCCCCAGTCCTTCCCCCGGTAATAGAGCCAGCCCGGCTGGGACTGGTGTCTGACGGGTGAGATCATGGGAGGACATAGGCGTGTCCCGGGCCCCTAGCCGCACCCACGAGGGAATACCCCGGTTTCACTGGAATATTTACATTTCCTTTTTCTTCTTGGTTTATTTCCAATAGTTACAATTGGGTGGGAACTAATGCCTGACAAGTTGGGGAAGTCGGAGTGGGTGGGGGGGAGGGTCGTTAGTCTTGCACTCTGCTCTGCTATGCACATACTAGTCCGTACTCCACGAACCCCTGTTCCAGGCCCGCCCTTAGAATCCAATCTGCTATACAATGCCAGACCCCACTAATACACAGACTAATATATGCTGTATGACCTGGAATGTTCGGGGATTAAATGACCCGCGCAAAAAACGTAATGTCTTAGGATATTTGGAGAGACACCACGTCCAGATAGCTCTCCTCCAGGAGACTCACCTCGACCCATCAGCGGCCCCTACCTTCGCTGCTCGGTGGGGCTCCTACCGCTGTTTCTCATCTTATTCCACCTATTCACGCGGGGTCTCGATCTTGATCAAACGCACCACCCCCTTTGTATTAAGTGGCACCTTCTCAGACCCTCATGGTCGGTACTGCATTATGTGGGGACGATTGGCCTCCCGCGATATTACCATGGTAAATTGCTATGGGCCTAATGTCGACGACCCAGCTTTTCTTACGTCCCTTTGGGGTAAAATTCTTTCCATAGGATACACCTATCTCCTCTGGGGCGGAGATTTTAATACAGCTATATCCCCAGCAATGGATTGCTCTAACCCTGCTGCAATACATTACACGCCCATGCAAAAACAGCTAGCAAACATCGTGGCGGAACATAGTCTCCTAGATGCATGGCGACATATGCACCCATCACTTAGGGAAGGCACACACTATTCAGCTCACTCCTCCTGGTCTCGTTTGGACTATTGGTTTGTGTCACAGGGTATGTCGAGCTGGATAAATGCGGTCACCCATATGGCCAGGACATATTCTGATCATTCCCCAGTGGTGATGGTGCTGAAATTCCCTATAGACCCATCCCCCTACATTAACTGGCGACTTAACCCACTGCACCTCTTAGACGCGGTCTTCCGTGCTGAACTAGAACAAGAAATTTGTGACTATTTTGAACGTAACGTAGACTCTGTCCCGAGCTTGTCCACGGTCTGGGAGGCCTTTAAAGTGATGGTTCGGGGTTATTGCATGGCTAAAGGCGGTGGCATCCTCAAAGATATCCGAAGTGAACTCAACAGGTTGGAGAAAGACATTAAAGCATTAGAACGCCACATAAATGACAACACTGGGGGGGGACGCAGTCAGGACTCAACTGCGGGATAAGATTACAGAGTACACTAACGCTGCTGAACGGGAATGTAAATTTCGTAGCAAGTATCACATTGCTAGGGCATACGGGGAGGGCGATCGTCCAGGAAAAATACTTGCAAACTTGACCAGACGGCCCCGGTTCTCAACACATGTCACGGAAATTCACGATCCTGAGGGTGTGGTACACCATCATACACCGGGGCAACTACATACGTTCATGACGCACTATAAATCCCTGTACACTACGCATAGAGGAACACCGCTGGACCTTCCCTCGTACTTTGAGGACACTGCTCTCGCATGGCTGGGTGATACTCAACGTGAATTTCTAAGCGCTGAACTGGAGCTAGACGAAATTACCACAGCAATTATGCAAATGACATCAGGGCGCGCTCCAGGTTCAGACGGACTCCCCATAGAATTCTATAAGACCTTCCAGGTGCAATTGGCTCCTGTCCTTAAGGCAGTTTTTTATGAAGCCCTAGAGGAAGGCCGCCTTCCCCCCACCATGCCGGAAGCTCTGATCACATGACTCCTTAAACCTGACAAGCCCCCTACCCAGTGTGACTCCTACCGCCCCCTTTCCCTTATGAACTGTGACACAAAAATTTTAGCAAAAGTCCTCTCTAACCGATTGGCCTTGTTAATGGAGCGGCTGGTCCTCCCGGATCAGTCCGGGTTTGTCCCCAACAGAGCGACGTCTCATAGCCTCAGGACCCTCCTCTCTGTTTTGCAGAATATTGACCCTGACAGCCCAGCGATTGCGGTGTTCCTGGACGCCACGAAGGCGTTTGATTCTGTAGAGAGGGACTATCTCCTGGGCACCTTGCGCTATATAGGTATGCCCCCGGCGTTCCTTGGGTGGATAGAACTGCTGTACCAACAACCTACTGCCACGGTCCTCCTAAATGGCGCACGATCTCCTAGCTTTGGCATCACTAGAGGTACTCGACAGGGGTGCCCCTTATCCCCTATCCTTTTTGCCTTGGCGGCAAAAATCCGGCAACACCACAAGGAAAGAGCACTGATCTTCCCCTACAGACAGCTCATAATATCTCTCTATGCGGATGATGTTACCCTATATATTAAGAACCCACAGGAAAACCTCAACCCTGTATTGAGAGAGGTCACGAAGTTTGGGACCATTTCGGGTATTAATATTAATTGGGCTAAATCAGCTGTGTTCCTGCTTACCCCCTCCACACTAGAGTACCCCTTGGACTATCCCCTTACGTGGCAAGCCGAGGAAATCAAATACCTAGGTATTAAAGTTACCAGAAATAGAGAAGAACTAATAAGAGCTAATTACGGTGTAGCCCTAGACAAAGCGACAGACTCCATCACGAAATGGTTATCAGTGCCCCTTTCCATGGCTGGGAGGGTTTCATTGGCTAAAATGGTACTATTACCTAAATTTCTTTATTTATTTACTAATATACCATATCACCCTGGCAAGCACTTTTTCACTGCGCTCAAGACGCAAATCATACGCCTAATCTGGGGTGGCAAACATGCCCGCCTCGTGCTGGACACACTTACGCTGCCGTTCTCACACGGAGGATAAGAAGGCCCAAATTTTGAACTGTATTATTACTGTGCCCAAGCCCATTTCGCCGTATATTGGCTCCATCCACCACCCTTTATGCCTCACCTAGCGGTGGAAGAGGGATATATGGCCCCTACTCCCCTTTCGGGTTTCCTGTACACCTCCTGCCGGGAACGGGAGCGTGACCCCACCACTGTCAATTGCACCGTAGTAGCCTGGAAGAAAATTGCTGCCAGACTGGATGCACCCATGCTTTATTCTCCCCAAATGCCCCTGGTGTATCATCCTTCCCTGCAGGTCACATATGACAAACAATGCCGCACGATGCTTGAGAAACTACGCTATACCACATGGGGAGACATGTACATCAATGGCATATTCCGCTCCAGGGATCAATTCTTTGGCACACACGTACCCACAACAATGGATGTTTTCATGTTTATTAGACTTCGGCAGAGCGTCAAAGCTGCCACACCTACGTTCCCTCTAGAACCACCCACACTGCCACCCCTTCATGCCCTGTTACAGTCGGTGCCCCCCCGACATGTCACATCGCTCCTATACCGCCATGCGCAGAACACGCCTACCTCCCAGAGCTCAAGGGCTAGGCAGGACTGGGAAGCTGACCTCGAGAACCCTATAACAGACGATCAATGGGAGTTTTGCTGCAAGCAGACTGCGTCTATGACGTCTAGCAGTCGTTTGAGATTAATACACTACAAATTCCTGCACAGGCTCTATTACACCCCAACTAAGTTGTACCAATACAAGCTTCGGGAGGATGATCGATGTGCCAGATGTGGAAGCGAGGGAGCTGACTTCCTCCATCTAGCCTGGTTGTGCCCGGCTATACATCAATACTGGCAACAAGTGTTCACGGGCCTGTCCTCCATGTTAGATTTGCCTCTTCAGGCCTTGCCAGAGGTGGCTTTGCTAGGCTATACACACCATATAGACACTAGATGCAAAAAATACTTAGCCCTAAGCCTCCTAATAGCTAAACGTAGATTGGCATGCCGGTGGGGTAGGGGCAGGGCCCCAAAGTTTAAGGAATGGGTACACGACCTTACAACATGGCAGGAACACTCGCTCACTTATGCTGAACTGCTCCCACGCTCTTCTAGGCCACGTGACATATGGGGCCCCCTCAAATCATATCTCCTCTCAACGGCGGATGATACCACTGCTTCCTCAGACATACCAGTTGGCGCAGTGGCCTCGGCGATCCTCCCTGGTGGGATAGATGGGGAAACAATGCCACCCTCACCCGCGCAGGGCAATGGGGTTTAGCTGCCACCACATCTCACTAAGGTAGACCGCAACACGAGCCCCCCGAGGTGATAAGCTCTCCTGTTATTTCTTTAGTGCTCTCAGTCTGGTAGTCTTTGTAACGCTCCAGTCTCCAATTGATGTTCATGGTCTGTATTGTATATGCCATCTATTGTAACAGTGGGTTATGTTGTTTGGAGTACGGTCAATTAGACTCATGCAGGTATGCAAAATGGGAGTGTGAATTTTTTTGGGGCTTTTCATGAAAATGTATTTCATGTGCAGCAACTGTGTCTACGATTCATATTATCTATACCTTTATGTATCATCTTGCTGTAACACCTGTTATGAAACATCAAAAAGTTAATTAAAAAAACCACAAAAAAAACTATGGTTGATAACTTACAAATTTTCTGTGAATTTAGAATGACTCCAACTGAGGGTATCAGTGCACTAAAAATGTCTCCTACAATTTCAGAGAAACTAGCTCTTCTTCTACGCGTTAGTCCATTAGAATTTCCATTGGTTCCACTGATTTTATCTACATGATAAATTTTTGGAAAAACTATTCCAAAATAACAGCTTCCGTACCATCTTGCAGGTAACCTATAATAGGCATTGCTCCCACAGACATAATACATTCCTGGAAACACAGGATCAGTTCCCCCTTTTAGTCCCCATCCTCCTAATATTAGGAAGTTATGTTCACATTCACTGGAACCAATGTAATTATTGTTATAATCTGTCTTTAATCTATGGAGGCAGAATATTCCCCTTTTCACAGAGTCCAGGGACATCGCAGCATGAGCCTTGCCACTTACATAGATTCCCTCCTTCCCAACCCATGGAGGTACATGGGTTTTCTGTGTAGTTGCCTTCCTCATCAAATCCTGTCTCCTTTCTTCTACTAAATTCAAAAAATCTTTTTCTTCTTTTCTTAATGTACGTTAGATTATCTTTATGTGCCTGAACTAAATCTATTGAACTCATCGTTATGAAAAATTCACTCATAAACTGTGCATTTTTTACTACTAGCTACTAGATTCATATTCTTTCTAATAGGTCATTCAGAAAATACTACATCTATATCTGAATAAAATATTGAAGTGTCCCTGGAGCATAAAATAAACTCGACAAAATACTACATGACACACCATAAGTTAAAGGTATATGGTGATACGTCATTCCTTCTGATACTGATGATGGTAACTTCATACACGCGTAGCAGTTATTAATCTCCATAGTACTAACATATTGAAATAACAACTTAATAAACACATTAGAGGACGTATTATAGTCTGATTCATTATGATAGTTTGCTTCATCTTCTACCCCTATTTCTATTTCAGTTTCTCGTATTCTATCCACCTTAACATTAGTATCTGTATTATTCTTGTCACTTGTTTTCATTATTAAAGGTACTCCTACTGTTAAGAATAGCCATCCTAATGTTGCTAATAAAATACTACAAAAACAAAATCTAAAACACTTTCTTTTTAGTCCACACCTTGGTTTCCCGATAACTTCGGTTTCTGCCATTTTTCTCCTGAGAAAATTTCTTTTCTCTTATCTTTTCTTTTTCAGTCTTAGCCTTCCTTTTTGTTCTTAAGGAGGTTTCAATTGGCTTTCATCAATTTGTGCAATATGGACCTCTTCTGTCTCATCAGACAGATCCAGGGACTCAAATTCCTCGAGTATAACGTATGTCCACTCAGGAGCCTTATATCTCCTATTTAAGTTTCTCAATCTTGGACTTCTTCGAGTTATTTTTGCTAAGGTTTGCTTAGGTCTTGTTTGACTAGTGACTTCGTTCACTTGTTCTGGTCTCTTTTCAGATTTTCTCAAATGATATTTTAGTTTCTTTACTCCAGTTGGCCAATTGTCTCCTCTCCTGACTCTTTTGATTTGTACTGCGTTTTCACCTTCCTTGTCTCTTTGTAAAATTCTTTTTATTTCATTTATTTTAGCTACAATCTGTTCTGTTTCTCTGTTTTCTGTGCTTGTACCTTCTTTTGCTTCCTCCTGCTCAGGTTCTACCGTATTTTGTTCTGCTTCTTCCTGAGCTTGTTCTTCTAATTCTATCTGACCCTGTTCAGGTCTTACTTCAAACCTTTCTTCTTCTGCCTGAACTTGTTCTTCTAACTCTATCTGGTCCTGTTCAGGTCTTAATTCAAACTTTTCTTCTTCCGCCTGAACGTGTTCTTCTATTTTTCCCTCCTCAGGTTTGTTTGTGTCTCTTTCTATTTTCACCTGAGTGTGTTCTTCTTCCCCTGTCTTTTCCTGACTACTTTCCTGTCTTTTCAGTTCTGTTCTTCTTCTGGTTTCAATAGCATCATCAATTATTTCAATCACTGGGATCCATTCTTCCTGACTTATCTCGGGCTGTTCGTCATATGGTTGTCTTTCAGAATCTATCACTCTAGATTCTTCAATTTCACAGTTTATAACTCCTGACGCTTCAGCCTGCTCAGTCAGTGGAGGCTCTTGTTGATCTGATGGGCTCGGAACTCTTCTGGTATGGCTGGCATGAATCCAATTGGGCAGACCTGCACACTTCACTGCTGTGGTAGTGACTAGTATGACTTGCCGTGGCCCGTCCCACCTTGGTGCTAGACACGACTTCCTTGCGTGTTTCTTCACTAGCACCCAATCTCCAGGATTCAAATCATGCGCTTGGTCTGGCTGTCTTTCAACTGCGTCTTCTCCAACCTGGTGAGAGATAGAACGCATCATTTCAGCCAATCCTTTGCAATAGTCCAATACCAGATCATCAGTTATACTCATTAGTTTATTTCCAGGAATAAATGCCTGTCTCATGGCTCTTCCCATGAGAACCCCATGTGGGCTCATTCCTGTTTTTCTGTCTGGAATGCTTCTGAGACCCATCAATACAAGAGGTAATGCATCTGGCCATTTCAGCTTTTGTGGATGCACACACCTTTCCCAATCTTGACTTGATTGTGCCATTCATTTGCTCAACAACTCCAGAAGCCTCTGGACGATAAGCACAGTGCAGTTTTTGTTCAATGTTAAACGCAGCACAGATTAATCGAATTATTTCATTATTAAAATGAGGGCCTCTATCTGATTCCAAATTGACCGGAAAACCAAATCGCGGCACTAACTCCCTCAACAACAATTTTGCAACTGTAAGACTGTCATTTCTTCTAGTAGGATAGGCTTCCACCCATCTTGAGAAAAGGCATACTATGACAAGTACGTATTTCAGTCCATTGCATGGGGGTAATTCAATAAAATCTAACTGTAATCTGGTGAAGGGTCCTTCTGCCTTTCCGATCTTTCCCCAGCTTACCACTGTCTTTCTACCTGTGTTCTGCTGTTGACAGGTTAAGCATCTGTGGCAAAGGCTCTCTGCGATTACCCTGAACTTTGGATTATACCAACTCTGTCTGAATAGCCTGATCATTGAATCTCTCCCTATGTGTGTTGCTCCATGACATACTCTCGCCATTTTTGAAAGCAAACAATCTGGCATGACTAGTCTTCCATCTAAATACACCCATACCTCATCATGTGGTCTCTTTGTACAGGCTGCCTATATCCAGATTTCTTTTTCCTTTTCCTCAACTTCTTCCTGCAATTGTCTAATCTCATCCCATGTTTCTGATACTGAGAAGTACATAAGTTGACATCTGGTTTCACCCGTTTCAATTTTTCTGTTTATGGCTACTGCATTTTTAGCACAGTATTTGGCCACTTGGTCAGCATAATTATTGCCAGCAGTCACATAGTCATTTCCTGACTGATGTGCAGCGCATTTTACAACTGCTATCTCTTTTGGCAATTGTAATGCTTCCAACAAATCTTTTACATTTTTGCTGTTTCTGATAGGAGATCCTGAAGAAGTCAGAAATCCCCTTTGCATCCAAAGCTGGCCAAAGTCATGCACAATCCCGAAACCATATTGGCTGTCCGTAAATATGGTTACTCTCCAATTTTTCCCCTTTTTGCATGCCATTGTTAAGGCAACCAATTCAGCTACTTGTGCAGACTTGACCCCAGGTAAACAGGATGCTTCAATTACCCCAGATATTTTACAAACAGCATATGCAGCACTTAGTCCTCCTTCTTGTGTCCTAAGGCAGGAACTGTCTACAAATAACTCATGGTCAGCCTCTTTCAAAGGTGACTCTCTTATGTCCGGGCGGGGCTTCGTGCATAACTCAGTCACGTCCAAACAATCATGATCACTTTCATCTTTCACTTCTTCATCGCAGGGGTCTGGTAATAGGGTGGCTGGGTTCAGGATCGTACACCTTATCACAGTCACGTTCTCAGCTCCCAAAATCACTCTTTCATACTTTGTCAAACGACTAGGGGTGAGGTGCTGTGTTCTTGTTCTTGTCAAAAGAATCTCAACCGAGTGTGGAACAAAAACTTTTACCGGAAGTCCCATCACTATCGACTCACTTTGCTCCAGACTCATACAAGTAGCAGCTACTGCCTTTAAGCAGCCAGGCAATGCTGAAGCCACTGGGTCCAATGTGGCTGAAAAATATGCCACTGGACGTCGTCTCAATCCATGTCTCTGTGTTAAGACTGAAAGTGCACAATTTTCTCTTTCACAACAGAACAAAGCAAAGTCTTTTGAATAATCGGGCATACCCAAAGCAGGAGCCTCACACAAACGGTTTCTTAGTCTCACAAATGCCTCTAAGCAGTCATCATTCCAATCAATCGGATCTTTTGCTCGTTTCCGGATCATCTGTATCAATGGTTTCGCTAACATAGAAAAACCATTAATCCATTGCCTACAGTGTCCAACCACTCCCAGAAACATTCTCATTTCTCTCTGAGTCTGTGGCAATTGCATTTATTTGATTATTTTTATTCTTTCCGGTGTCACTTTTCTAACTCCCCTTTCTATTTTATGCCCTAAATATCTAACTTCTTGTTGACAGAACTGTAACTTTTCTGGAGACACCTTGTGTCCTCCTTCAGCCAAATGGTTCAGTAATGCAATTGTATCTGTGACACAATCTTCTCGTGTTTTTGATGCCACCAATAGGTCATCAATGTACTGAACCAGAACAGAATTTCCAGGCATGATTAACGATTCTAGCCACTTTTTCAAAATCTGATTAAAGATTGAAGGACTCTCTGTGTACCCTTGAGGAACACGACACCATGCGTAAATACGATCTTCAAACTTAAACGTAAAAAGATACTGGCTGTCTGGGTGCAAAGGAATAGAAAAGAACGCTTGGCATAAATCAATTACTGTGAACCATCCTGCATTCCAGGGTATCTGATAAAGGATCACTGCTGGATTTGGCACAATTGGACAACAGGGAATTACAATGTTATTTATTTTCCGTAGGTCTTGCACTATTCTGTACTTTCCGCTAGGCTTTTTCAGTCCCATTATTGGCGAATTACAGGGACTACCCATCACCCCTTTTAAAATACCTTGTTTAACCATTCGTTCAATTTCTGGAATAATTCCTGCTTTTACTTCTGGACTCATTTTGTACTGTCGGGTGTTTGGATACACTGCACCTTCTTTCACTGTCACTTTAACTTGGTCTATATTTGTCATTAGCCCAATGTCTTTTCCTGTAAAATCCCACACTTCTGGATTCACTGTCGTTCTTAATTCTTCTGGCAATTCATTCTCGGTTATTAATGAAAACATTTCATCTACTTCTGTTCCCTGTTTGGCCAGCATCATCTTATAAACAACGTCTTCATCAGGGGTTTGGAAAGCGACACCATCCGGTGTACAATAGATTGTGCAATTCATCTTGCATAAAAGATCTCTTCCCAACAGATTTACTGGACTGGAATCGCAAACTACAAATCGATGCATTTCTTTGAAGTTCCCAATGTGCACCTCCATTGGCTTTGTGATTGGGGTTCTAATCTGTTGGTTGGACACGCCTACAACTTGGATAGATTCTCCCGAGAGGGGTAGGTTTGGGATGTCTGCTGTTCTCACAGTAGACCTGGTAGCACCAGTATCCAATAGGAAAGTAATGTCTTTACCTTCTACTCTCCCATCAACAAATGGACCTGACTGATCTACCGGCAAGGATGCGCCAAGCACGCACTCCTCTTCCTCCCCCCTCAGGCACCGTCATCGTGCGGCATCCGAATGTTTTTCATCATTCTGTAAAAAATATTGTGCAATTTTTCTATTATTCTTACCACTTTCTCCTTGAAATCCGGTGTTCGCACTGAAACTTTGATGGTTCACAAAATTTGGCATAGGAGCTGGTGGCACCCGATATTGATAGGAGCTGGTGGCACCCGATATCTACCTGCTGCTGCTGATTCATAAGTACTTCATTCTGCATCTGTGGGATAAAATTTTGATTTGGCCCATTATTATTCTTATTATTCTGAGTACTCTTACACTCGTTCTTCCAATGTCCAAGCTTTCCGCACGCATGACAGGGAAACTTCTTTTTCGCTTCTTCTCTGTCCATTCGTCCCTTATATTTATTACCACTTGTTCCTTGATTATTCTGACTCTGTTCTTTCACTTGTTTATTATTATGATCATTTGCTTTCTCTTCTTGCTGCTCTGCCAATTTAACTTGTGCCCACATCATTTTCTCTTTTAGCTTCCTACGCCTGGCCTCAATGTCATCTCCGCAATATTTCGCGTACTTTAGAATCTCATCCACTGTCTTGCTTTGCCAACACAACATGTGTTGCTGTATCATCTGACTGATTTCTGGTTTCAAGCCATATACAAACCGATACACAAAATGTCCCATATCTTTGTCACCGATATTCTCAAAACCACTATACTGCTTAAACACCTGCAATAACCGTTCATAATATGCATGTACAGATTCATTTGGTTCCTGTGTTGTTCTATCTATTTTTACCCAATCTGTTTCTTTAGGAGGGATTTTCCCTTTCAAATACGTAATCACTTGGTGATACTTTTTCATCACCTCCTCCGAAGGTGCTCCTGTTTTTGCATCTCTAGGATACTCCTCATTAGGCCAATCAATTGTGATCTTACATTCTGTCCATAAATCAGCAGGTACCACTATATCAAATAGACCATCCAAGTCTTTCAATAACACCTTTGAAACCTTCACAAACCTTTCTACCTGTTTGTACCACTCAACTGGTTTTTCTCTCAGTTTTGGAAAATCATTTGTAAATGATAAAATATCTTGTCTACTCCAAGGAACATGAACATATCCACCTCCAGGAACCTCTCTCATCGGGCACAATTTTTCCACTCTACCTGATTCTCTTACTGGAAATACAGCTGCTGCTTCTCTCGCTTGTACTTCCTCTTTCTTTCTTATCCATCTAATTCTCCATTTATCAATGTCTCCTCATTTTTGCAAAAGGTTCATTAATTCTTTTATCTGTAGTCTCTTTCCAGAAGCATTTACACTTTCTAAATCTTTATCAGTAAAGTCCACTCGATATGGTTTCTGCAACAACTTCGATTTTCCTATATCTATTCCAATCTCTGAAGCAACTTCAGTCAGTCTCTCATGAAATACTCTTGCTCTTCTGGTTATACTCTTACACAAAAATAATAACTCCTCATCATTGTAAGTGTTCAATCTTTCTGTGCCCACACATCCTGTCATCATCTCTTCCAATTCCACTTTCAATCTGCTGATATCTAAAATCTTTGGTATTGGGTTCTGATTATCTCTTTCCTGAGCCCACCTTTCTATTTCTTCAGAGGTGCCTACTGTTGCGCCTCCAGTTCCAGCCGGAACCAAAGGTCTTCTTTCTCTCAAATTCATAGGCGTAACTCTCTTTGAAGTTTCCGTCAAAGGTTCCACAATAGGGAGATCCATTAATGAAATAACTGACTCACTTTCGCTAACCTGATCATCTGTGATTACTATCTCTTTTCTAGGACTATTTAATGGAACTGTCACAAGTTGTGGTTTCTGGCAAATCTTATTATCTCCATACAATGGGATTACCGGACCAATGGTTACTGGTACTGTCAAGGCTTCAGTATTCAAATTTAACTGTCCTATCTTTTGAACTAGTTCTTCTCTAGTTTTATTCAAGGTTTCTCTTTCATGATCCTGCAACACCTTCTTATATGACATTTCAGGTAAAATCTGTGGGGTTAATGGCATTCCCATTACCGGTGCACTTGGGGTAACCTTACTAGTTGCTTCCTGATACGGTGGTGGATTTTTAATTAAAATATCCTCTAACAACTCGTTGTCTGATTCACCATAACCTGCCGAATTCATGTGTTTCGTTTTCTCCTTACACTTTCCTCCAAACTGTTCCTCAGCCATCAACACTGGATAAAACCCCTCCGATACCATAGCTCTCCTCCACTGTTTCATCTGCCCTTCACGTGACTCATGCAAATGTCTCGGAAAGAATCCTCTATATCTTCCACCTCTGCATTTCTCTCTTTCATATGACTCAGTCTCCCATTCTTCCAAAGCCTCATATTGAGTCAACCTAGATCTAGGTTCCAAATCATTCATTTTCAATCTCAAATTCTGAAGAATCCTCCCATTAAACGTTCCATCCTTAGGAAACGCTAACACACCATCATCCTTCGTATATTCTACCCAATTTTCCAACCACACGCAAGTATGATATCCTCTTTCCATCATCATAAAAGATGCTGGTGTCTTCGGTGGTGGAATAGGAATTCCTTCTCTAGTCAACACAGGCTTATCCTTTACAAAGAAATTCTTAATTTTCTTTAAAAATGACATCTTTCTTTTCTCTCCATACATTCTTGAAGAACGGTGTAGGAAACTGTATTCCGCAAACCCTTGAAATCTTCTACCTGTACGTCTTGCACTTACAGTCAAATCAAAATCCCGCATACAATCTTCTCTTCACCAATCCTAGAGCGGCTTCTAACTAGGTATCCAATCAAATCAGGCTCACACTCGTACTCTGACAATGCCAGCGCGGCCTTTTCCTGACGTCAGTTCTGCTCCTTACTACTGACCCCTCCTTTACAAGGCTGCTCCTGTCACACGCCCGCTGTTTCTACCAATCCCAGCGCGGCTCTCTGTGACGTCAGTACCACTCCGGCGGCTTCTTAACCCTCCTTTACAAAGCTCCTCCTGTCACACACCCGCTGCTTCTACCAATCCCAGCGCGGCTCTCTGTGACGTCAGTACCACTCCGGCAACTGACCCTCCCTTTACAAGGTAATGTGAAACTTTATTTCTCAAAATTCTCTTTAAACTTCTTTGTTAATAACGACGTAAAAACATTCGCTACTCTGTCTGTCCCGCTAAATCAAAAGATAGTTTATTTCTTTTCACTGCGAGTAAAATCTTCCGCTTACTCTTCACCTAAGCTCCAGAGAACCTGCTACTCCTCCGGTATCACCCGTTAGGGAAAATTTGAGACCGATGTTTCACCAGCGAACTCCTTTTGCTGTCAATCTAGCTTAGAAGAACCTGCTACTCCTTCAGGGTTACCCTTACTAGGTGATATAACGCCTAAAGTTTCACTAGCGAACTCTTTGTTATCAACCACTTTTACTTTTACACAGAAAATAGTCCCTACCTTAACACTGCCAGCCCTACCTAGCTTCTCAGTGTTATTCCAACAGACGAGTAACCTCACTGCAGTGTGGTTTCTATCGCCACCTGCTATTCATTCCCCGGGAATTTTTCCAGACGACATAAAACAAAGACGCTAACTCTTTTGTTAAAACATAAACCAAATAATTAATAATCTATACTTATCACCAAACTAGTCACTAATAACCATAGCTCTGCTACCAGAAAACTGATCCAGCGGTGTACTAACAACAGATACTCCACTACCATATACTCACCTGGGCCCATACAACTCGCTTCTACTAAACACCAAGTAGACCGCTGGAACTTTTAGTTTTAATGATTCTCATACCTTAAGATCTAGTTATTTCTTCTCCAACTAAATCTTTCACTGATCAAATAGTTCTTTCCTCTGGTCAATGGACCATTAGGTGGAACTAGTTGATGGTGATAATTAACATAACTTTATTAAACATTTCTTGATTAAAATGAAATAATCACAGACCCGAGAAGTTTTAAAATCTTTATCTAAATTAGTTGTTTGTGAACCATCTCAAACGTTTCAGTACAAACACCCTCATTCGCAAGAGTGTCAATTCAATCAAAAATTCAATAGATATAATAATTCAGATCCACACAACAACTATGCTCAGAAAGAAGAGGATAGAGAGAGAAGAACATCTATCAATACGATGAGTTTTATATTTACCAAGGATGGTGTGAAAACCAAACCCTCTGGCCAAAGGGCTGGTAAGGGTCCCCCGGGATAGATCAGGAGACAAAGACTTCAGGACAGGAATCAGGACAGGATACTTCACCTCTCTAGATACTGACGACTACGTCGCACCCCTCTCTGACACTCTCTTCCTCCTCGTGGTTCTTCCGCGATCTTCTTTCTAACCCACCCGAATTAAGTAGATGGTTCTGCATTCGATTTCTTCATCAGCGTCTCACAGTATCAGCACCACCCCCAACACCGACAGCATCCCGAACTCTGTTTCTGTGCTTCTTCTCCCGTGTCAAAGCTCTCCCTTAACTAACTAAAACTACCTCAATTATACCTTTCTATGGTCAATGTACCACCCATTAATGTTTCAATTTTACAGGCAACTAACTCTGATTGGACAGGCAATGGGGGGATGATCATCACACCATGCTTACATTTCACTTATTTCTTTAAACCATTGTTTCGAAACTCCTCCCCTCAAACTTTATTCCCCACTTCCTTTCCCATACAACTTCAAACTTTATTAATACAAATGTTGCGATCTCTTGAATAAAGTTCCTTCATATGAACTCTTCACCCTCATGTTCCCAGGGCACATCTTCGCTGGCCTTGGACGCGTGACAAGTCCTTAGTCATCTTTCGTACTTTTTCTGCCAGGGCGCATGCGTGGCGCAACGTCAGTCTGCTCGACTCAGACAAGTTTGACAGGCCCAAATACGCACTAATAATAAAGTGGAAAAATGTTATTCTCAAAAATAAATGATTTCACTGTATACCACCAACCTCTACTCTAACCCACTCCATTTGTTATTTCCCTTTCTGCATTTGCGTTAGTATAAAACTTATATTCTATTTCAGCTAAGCAGGTGCCATGCATGTGAGCTTTTCAAGCGGCCATTTTATGGGCCTTTGCCCAGGCGCCAGAATTTCCCTCCAAGCGTTAGTACGTCATACTACGTAGATGCAGTAGACGCATGCGCAGTAAAGATCCCGTGTTAGAATGCATCTTAGTCCTTCGTTCATGTTATTGCAGTTAGTAACCACATAGGCAAGCTTCATTTTCTCCTGCGTGTAAAGGAAATGCGTATTATTAATCACAAAACACGTTGTTAATAGTTCGTTAGTGAGTTAAACAAGAGGATTGCTTCCGAGCAAGTCTCATTTATGAGTCCTTGCTCCATCAATAGCACTCAGCCGTACTTTGCCGTGACCAGCGGTCTCGCGCCGTCACTTGTTCAATTACCGGGCATCCTCACAACCCACAATCATGCTATCGTACTCTTACCGCACTTGGGAATGTCTCTGTCTTGCACTCATTTGGGATGCCCAAAGTGTTCACGCGCTCCTTCAAGAGAGTGGTGTGCGTCCTGGAAGTGTAACGGGAAGCCCACCCATTGACCTCAATCGGCATAGGCCCCGCAGTGTGAAGCAGGACACTGGTACACGTCCTGCTCACCCGCGGGCCCCATCTTGGAAAGATGTTATATACGCCCACACTGTGCATGAATAATGACACATGTGGATTCATATCTACTGCTGTATTGCGTAATTTTTGAAAAACTGCTACCTTCTTGTGTTTGGGGGGGCATTTGTGCATTACATACATTTCGTAAGAAAGGGCACATTCACTACAATGAGTTGCTTGACTAAGCAGTAGTGCGCAGGCCTGGTTTAGTAACACTGCAGTGCTCTTCGAGTGCAAATCTGATAACAACCACCAGATTTAAGAGATCCAGGATGGGGGGCAGAGCTTTTGGTGTGGCGCGCTGCGCTGCCTATGGAACGAGCTGCCTCAGAACCTTAGACAGGCCAGTTCTCTGACCTGTTTTAGGAAGAGTCTGAAAACTTGGCTATTTCCAAGGGGTGAACACTAGATCCCCCACTGACAATTGGTTCTGCTGTTACAGTGGCTATTTTCAATCTAAGCGCCAGGATACCCATAGGGTGGCAGTTTTGCGCTATATAAGTTTTTAATTCAATTCAATTCAATTCAACCCTATGCACTTTGCATGATGAAGCGAAATATGTGGCTCTCTAACAAGACCTATCAGTCGTGCTCTACCTAAGACTGATAGTTATCACCATAACCCCCTTGTGCCCAAGTGGGTCCCTGGGTGTCTTAAAAGGTATACCTCAAAGCAATGATAACGGTGTAATATAATGTAACATTACAGCAACCTGTATTTTGAATTGTAATGAGGACCCCACCCTATCCTTCCCAGGCAGGAGCTCCAGAAGCTCTGGTATGACCAAAAATCTGCACTGGTAGAATTCCAACCAGGGCAACAGGTGTGGCTTTGGAGCCAGTGACACCAAGGGCCCTCCGGGACAAATGGAGTGGCCCTTACCCTATCCTGGAGAAAAAGAGTGAGGTCACCTACTTGGTAGACCTGGGCACTAACAAGTCCCCTAAAAGGGTGATACATATGAACCGCCTCAAACTCTATTGTGACAGGGCTGATGTAACCATGCTCATGGTTACAGGTGAGGATCAGGAGACAGAGAGTGAACCTCTCCCTGACCTCCTCTCCTACAGCCCCCAAGATGGGTCAATAGATAGAGTTGTCTACTCAGACACACTCTCTGCCCAACAGCAGGCTGATTGCAGACAGGTTCTGCAACAGTATGCGCATCTCTTTTCCTTGACACTTGGTCAGACACCCTGGTGTACCAATGATGTGGACACTGGAGACAGCTTGTCTGTCAAAAACAAAATCCATCGCCAGTCTGACCAAGTCAAGGAAAGCATCAAGGTTGAAGTCAGCAAGATGCTGGAGTTGGGGGTCATTGAGCCTTCTGAGAGTTCCTGGGCCAGCCCAGTGGTCCTAGTCCCCAAACCTCATCCACAGTGTGGAAAGTGAGAAATGAGGTTTTGTGTGGACTACAGACGCCTCATTGCTGTCACCAAGACAGATGCACACCCCATCTCCAGAGCTGATGAATTGATAGACAAGTTAGGGGCTGCCAAATACTTAAATACCTTCGACTTAACTGCAGGGTACTGGCAGATTGGCATGGCCCCGGAGCAAAGGAAAAGACAGCATTCTCCACACCTGATGGGCACTTCCAGTTCACTGTGATGCCCTTTGGTCTAAAGAATGCACCTGCCACCTTCCAAAGGTTGGTGAATCAAGTCCTTGCTGGGTAGGAAGGCGTTAGTGCAGCTTATCTAGAGGATATTGTTGTGTTTAGCTCTTACTGGCAGGATCACCTGGTCCACCTGGGGAAGGTTTTACAGTCCCTGCAAGCTGTAGGCCTAAATATCAAGGCATCCAAATGCCAGATAGGGCAGTGAACTGTTGTGTATTTGGGCCACCTTGGAAGTGGAGGCCAAGTCCAACCACCACATCCCAAAACCCAGACAATTATGGTTTGGGAAGCTCCAATAACCCAGACCCAAGTCAGGGCATTCCTTGGCTTGACTGGATACTATAGGAGGTTTGTGAAGGGATATGGGTCCATTGTGACTCCCCTCACAGAAAGTATCTCCAACAAGATGCCCAAGAAAGTGAACTGGACAGTTGGCTGTCAAAAGACTTTTGACACCCTAAAAGAGGCAATGTGCTCAGCACCTATTCTCAAGGCTCCAGATTACGCCAAGCAGTTCATTGTGCAGACTGATGTCTCTGAGCTAGGGATAGGAGCGGTCCTATCCCAGACACATGATGATAAACAAGACCAACCTGTGGCTTTCATAAGCAAAAGGCTACTCCCCAGGGAACAGTGTTTGAGTGCCATTGAGTGGGAGGCCTTTGCTGTGGTTTGGTCCCTGAAGAATACCTGTTTGGTACTCACTTCCTAGTTCAAACTGACCACAGACCTCTCAGATGGCTGATGCAGATGAAAGGAGAAAACCCAAAACATTTGAGGTGGCCCATATCCCTACAGGGAATGGCCTTTACAATGAAACATAGACCTGGGACTGACCATGCCAATGCAGATTGCCTTTCCAGATTTTTCCACTTAGACAATGAAGACTCTCTTCGGAAAGATTAGTTTCATCCTCTTCGTTGGGGGGTGGGGGTGGGGGTTGTGTAGGAAAGTGCCCCTTTTGCATGGTAACCCCCACTTTTTGCCTGACATCTGATGCAACCTGACTTGATGTGCCCTGGGTCCCTGCCAACCAGGTTCCCAGGGCCTGTGTTCTTTCCCAAAACGGTATCTTTGTACCCACAACTGGCACATCCCTGGCCACAGGTAGGCCCCTGGTAAAAGGTACCATGGGTACCAAGGGCGCTGTGACCAGTAAAGGCCTCTAAGGGCTGAAGCACCTATTGTGCCACCCTTAGGGGCCTTGTACCTTAACACCCACACACTGCCATTGCAGACTGTGTGTTTTGGTGCAGAGATAAGTGAAGAGTCGACATGGAAAACATCTGTGTGCCATGCCTGCAACCCACTGCCTGAGGCCTAAGCAAGTCACCCCTCTAGCAGGGTGCACTAGCCCTCAGGTGAGGGCACAGTGGCATGATCCCTGTGCCCCTTCAGTGTCTAAGTCCATTCTTAGACACTGTTAAGTGTAGTAAAGCCATAGAGAGTATATGGTCTGGGAGTTGATCATTACAAACTCCACAGTTCTATAATGGCTTTACTAACAAGCATTGGCATAGCCAATAGGTCTCGCTTTTGGGACCTTATAAGTATTTAGTTATTCAGCACAATATCCTTGGTGCAACAACATCAACTGTTGCATGGCTAAAAACTTATAAGGTCCCAAAAGCGAGACCTATTGGCTATGCCAATGCTTGTTTGTATTGGAGTTGCCGCCATGTTAGGGTGGGGTGGGCTGGGCTCTCAGCGTCACAGGTAGGAGGAGTGCCTAATGCTGCACTAAAGTGCACATGACTGTTTGGCCGGCTGGCTGCGTGGAGGAACATGCCTAGGCTTCCACTACCTCTGTAAGCACCAAACCACAGCGTTCAGACCAATCACGACGCTGCAATCAGCAGCGCCGTAATTGGCTAAGGAAGTCTTGAAGCCTGGGTGCTTCCTGTTCCTGCTGAGGAGAGGTGACGGCTGGCGACGGCAACAGCGACCAGCAGGTAAGTTATAATTTTTATGTATATCCAGGGCTTTAAGTGGGAAAAAAAAACTGGGGGTGCTCTAAAAGGGGCGTGGCAAATCTCTTCAGGGGGTGTGGCCTATCCGAGTAGGGGCGTGGTCTAAATCAAGATAACTAGCATTGTGTGCTTAAGAAAATCATGAAGTCGCATCCAGCAAAGGATAATAAAATAGGCAAAAAGGTATATTTATTAAGTATAAGCCATAAAAATACCAAACACTTTAAAAAACATGTAAAAATTATTTACATTACTTAGAAATCTATTGCAGGATTCCCCAAAACCCTTGAAGATATTCACTGTGTCTATTTTGCTGGGGTTTCTCGGCGGAGTCAGAGGTGTGGCAGAAAGAGCAAAATATCCCAATTTTTAGTATTTGTTTCCCATTTCACTAACCAGTTACAGCTTATTACGTTATTTAATTTAACCAATGGATACACGTTTATTTAAGGTTTAATATGAGCTATTGACATTAAAATACATTCACAAAGTGGGATACGTTTCCAATCACAGAATGCCCCAAATATCCTATTAGCCTTCTGTTTACAAGTGAACACTGTCTGAGCCTATGGAAGAAATGAAAAAAGATACACTCTGGTAAAGAGCGTGGCATGTTTATTAATTCTGCTAAATAAACTTTATTTTGGCAAACCCTGGTACTGATGATCAGGTAACAACACCCAACTCACAGAAAAAATAAGCATTAATATAATTGCACACCTGTATGTTAGGTAATTGTAGACGTTTCATTAGCTTTGATGTGCCAACAGTATCAATAAAAAAGCCCAGTTGCTCCATGCCGAGCGAGCTGCTGCCCATTTTAAGGTAACCCCCTCACTCTCAGAGCTCTGGGCATCGTCAAACCCCTTTGTGTCAATCTGAACGGAATGTTATAGGTAGTGAATAAATAAGAATGGAAACCATGCATGAAAGCTGCAGATCACACACCAAAGGGGTGGCTTACGAGTACCGACTTAATGCAGGTCCTACATAAATGTATACGAGGGGTGACCAACGGGGTCCAGGAGGGCTGGCTCCATTCCAGATTTTCGAGATAGCCACAGAACATAAGGTGACATACAGCGAATTGAAATGAAATTCCTTTAAGTAGTCAGAGAGGCCTCCTGGGCCCAAGTGGGAATCCGGTATATTAGTCCAAGCAACCAGGCGTGGCAGTGAGAGGGCGCCTTGAATACAAATAATACAGGCAATGAATGGATCACTGCAGTCATCTTCCAGATGGCCTGGGCAATAAACAGCAACCATGCCCAGCAGGAGGATGCGAGGAGCACGTCATCACAATACATGTACAAGGTATGAAAACGGGCAGTCTGTTGTAACCAGTCCAAAAAAACGTGACACATGCCAGCATTCTGCACCAACATTTCCTCGGCAGACTTATTGTTGCTAACGGACCATAAAAATATTTCGGTATAAACAATTAAATACATATATCGTTGCTTGTTGTTTTCAATGAATGCTTTGTATCACCAAGTTTCCAGTTTTGGTGATTTTATTCGGCCATTTGATGCATTCTGGGAGTTGTAGTCTTGGTGTGCCTAAAGTGAACCAGTTAAGTTGTAATAACCTTACACCAAAGATGTGCAGACTAAAGAAAATACAGTGCTCACAGATGAGTGGGTGCGTTATGTGTCGGGTTGAATGTGAAAAGAAGGTGCTCAAGGGGAAAGAGATGAAGCGTAAATATGCAAATGGAGAGATATGAATACAAAAGGGGGTTACATGTTACGTAGTAAACATAACGAGAGTGATTAAGCCACCACGAAAACCAGTCCTCTTCGATAGGCCTCAGATATGCAGGAAAATGGGACAATCAAGGCATTTTTTTTTATTGGCGTCTCAATAGATAACCTGGTGCCTTTCAAATGAGGCATCAATATTTTATAAGTATCTATTCACGCAATTACTTGAACTCGCTTGCTTTCTTCGCCTGCTCCTAGCGATTTTAGAGAGGAGTTTACGCCTCACCAAATACAATTACCCATTTCACCAGCCGTCGCTGTACTCAAGTCAAATAAATAACGAGGGCGAGCGAGCGCGGCAGCCTGAAGAGCTGACCAGACGCTCGTGCGTCATGGCCTTTTGACTGCGATTACCCGCACAACAGGCATGTGTTTCCAATTCTCGCGCCCGCGTCTGGGCACGATAATGGGAAACAGATGTGTGCCGCACGCGTAACCGCAGGGAAAAGGCCATGACGCACGAGCGTCTGGTCAGCTTTGAAAACCCCCTACATAAAGTCTTGCCAGAAGCAGCGCTTGCGCGCTACTCTAGGCTCGACCTAAAAACTGGGAAGTTTGGTAGCAAACTTCTCAGCACATTAAACCCACACTGATGCCAGGGTGGGATTTAATGTAAAATGCACTCAGAGGGCATCTTAGAGATGCCCCCTGAAAATCAACCAGCCCTGGTGTAGTTCCTGAATGACTGCCCACCATTTGCCACCACCAGACAGGTTTCTGGACCCCTGGGTAGAGAGCTTCCGCTCTCTGGGTCCAGAAACAAAGCCCATCCTGGGTCCTGGGCAGAGGTGTCATGCCTCTTCCCCCAGGATGGGCTTGGTCCACGAAGGGGAAGCTTCAAAGGCCTGCCGCCTTTGGAAGCTGTCCCTCCCTTTTGCTGCCCCCAGCAACTGGCTCCCACCGGTTCTGGCCCCCACTATGGGCAGGAGAATCAGCGGAAAAACCAAGCTAGGAAGAGAGGTGTGCCCACCTTTGCCAACCCCACCCGTCAGGTTGGGGAGGCGAGGTGAAGGGCACATCTCACTCCATCTTGAAAATGAGAGGACTCAGCCAATTAGGGAGAGGCTCATGCCCCCCTTCCACTAGAGGGTGGCATAATAAGGGGTGTACCCACCCCAAGAAAGGGACTCATTGGTCCCGACCTGCACACCCCTTTAAACACCCCTAAATCTACCCCTAAATCTAGTATTTAGGGGCAGCCCTGAACCTTGCCTCCTCAGATCCGAGGAAGAAAGAAGATGGTACATTCTCTAAGCAATTATCGAAGTCAGAATAAAACAGCTTAATTGAGTTGTGTTGGTAATATAGATTAAGAAAAACGGAACAAGAAAAACAATAAGATAAAGGAAGATGAAAATAAGCTGCTACTTCGGCTGCAGAAGCAGGCAGATAAGAACAAATAAATAATTTTCAACTTGCATGACCTTTACGTATTCAGATAACATTTGGTAATACACATTATACATATACACATTCTCATGATGTGGGAGGTGTTAAATTTTTCTTTCATGAGATGGAGGCCTAGTCAAAGAAGCAACAGTAATATTATGAAGATTAGGGAGGTTATCCCCCTCCACCTGCAAATACACATCTAACAGCCATCCAAACATAGCAACTAAAATGACAACTGCCATACTTACAACTTTAACTTTGCAGTGTGACTGCACCATGATCAACTTAAATTTAATCAAGGAAACTTCTAAAATAGGCAAGAATTAGTCATCTGATGGTTACCTATTGTCTCTTCCCTATCTCAGAAACTACTAGGATCTTTTATTCTGTGTCAGCTGGATGCTTTAAGGGGCTATCGTCTTTTAACCATGACCCTAACTCTCTAATTGTTCTTTTAATGTTTGTCAGTTGTCAATTTTGAAATCTTTACAGCGTTTTAGTCTTTTTTTTTTTTGTTTCAAGGGGTTTTGATCTGAATCTGTCAAACAGTCATAAGATTCAAATTAGATTTTTGCATAGTATGTCCAGTCTGGCCCTGGGTACTGTTGATTCACTTTTTTCTCTCTCTTTGGTCATTTTACATCAACTGATTCGAAGTCAGGAATATCCGTTTGTTCTTGTTCTTCTATCCCACTATCTTCCCTAATTGTCTCTGATCTGGTCTTATGTTTCAAATGACTCTTTTTATGAGGTGTTGTCTTTGGCCAACTTTCCTTTGAAGTAAGTAAGTAAAATCTTTATTGTATGATTACCTAAAATCTTTTACAAGAAGCAATATCATAAAATGGCGCCAAGTATAAAAATATAAAAAGACAATGTAGATTATGCCATAAAGTGACGCAGAGTGTAAAAGTATAAAGTGTCACGACATTTAAAGCCGAGCAGGGTTGACAGCGCCTGGAGATGCTGCAGCCCAGTGATGTGGGATTAGCCAATGATTTATGTGGCGAGTGCAGAATAAGGGGATGCTAGGAAATGCCAAAGCTGGGAGGAGCGTGAGCGTGCAATGTTGTGCCATGCAAGCATGCATAGAGTTAAGTTGTGCGTGGGCATGTATCGAAATTAATACAGCATATGGCACGAGTTGAAAACAATGCTCCTCCCAGATCAGTGATGATCGGGTGTTAGGCCCAACGGAACGTGCTATGTAAGTGCGTGAGTCTATGTGGCGCGTGATTATGCAAAGAGCCCCACCAGGAGATTGTGCGGAGGTAAATAAGATGCTAGATGTGGGGTCAGACCTGCATGAGGGACCCTTCAGAGGTGCATCCTTCATGTGTGCCAATGTGCTCCTTGGAGATCTAAGGTGCAAGAGTGAAGTTGTTTAGGGCCAGTTCATATGGGGTGCTCCTCCAGAAGGTGTTGCTGCAGCAATAAATGATCAGCGTCTTCTATGTTGCAGTCTTTTGTCTCTTTTTCCTGGGTTGTTCTTAAAATCCTTGCTGCTTCCGCGTAAAACTTGCCAATTCGTGCGAGGGCCAGCGGTGCCGTGGTGGTGTAAATGAGCATTAGGGCCTCTTTCCATGTTCTCACACCATTTTGCAGGAGCATTGTTCTTAGATATAATTGTCTCTGACCCAGCAAAGCTGGGCAAAAATAAATGATATGCTCAGCTGATTCTGTGTGATTTGGCACAGGCAACATCCCTTGTTTCCTGGCAATCTGTTTTTCCAGTGGGCCCTGTAATCCTATATTGGCAGTGTTAAGAACCTGGTTCTCAATATGTTCTGTAGGGCTTGCCTTCCCAGCCCTGCTTTCAGATATGGTTGACTTGCTATGATTTCATGTGAATAGGCAAGTCCCTCTGCGCCAGGGGTATATCTGATTTGTTCAAGATCCTGTAACCTTGAGATGCACTTGCCCTGTTTCTTAAGCAAACTTTTCAGGTTGGCCATCGTTAAAGATGTATCAGTTGTGATATCAGGGGGCAAGCCCAATAACTCATTTGCTTTTGAGACATACCTGGCCCAATGGCTATTATTGTCCTAGAAAACTGCTTTTAGCGCTTCCCTGATTGTATCAGGGCCCGCCTTGGTCAAGCGATAGTACAGTTTGACGATGTCTTTTTTGCATTCGATGTCCATTGTTGAAATATTGAACTCCAGACGAATCAATGTACGCCGTGTTGAGTATGGAAGGTTGAATACCTTTCGGTAGGACATTATATGCAGTCGCTCCAGTTTTTCGGTGAGCTGACCCGGAAAGACAACATGGCCATAGCTCAGTGTTGGAATTAGTTTTGCTTGCATGACCCGTCGGATACCCTCTGTGGAGTGACTTTGGAGCTTGTGGTTTAGTTTACATAACCCATATTTAACCTTAGCCGCCTTAGCTTCCAATGCCTTGGCCTGCAAAGTTGATCTGTCGATCTGGTGAGTTGTATTCCCAGATAGTTATATTTGTTGGTAGTGGCAATCCTTAATGAGCCAAGATGCCATTCTAGCAGTTGCTTTTTTGGTTTGTGACCGAAGACCAGGACCTTCATTTTTGTGGCATTAGCTCGGAGTTTGTTTTCCATGTTATATAGATGTAATGTCTCCAGTGCCCTTTTCATGCCAATTCTGGTATGGTCCAGTAGTACCAGGTCATCTGCGTACTACATAAAGGGGAGTCTGAGATGGTCTAGTTTGGGGGGAAAGATGTTGACTTTCAACAGCGCCTTTCCCAAGTCCACGGTGTATAAATTAAACAGGGTGGAAGCGGTCACACAGTCCTGTTTTAGCCCTTTGTTGGTGTAGATCTTGGCCATCACATGAGTCTGCGTGACCTTAGTGTGAACCCATGTGCCTGTGTGGAGCATCAAAATGGCGGCCAAAAGTTTCCTCGGGATGCCCCACTTTGCAAGTTTTGCCCAGAGTATGTTGCGGTCGATGCCATCAAAGGCGGCGCTATAATCGACAAAACAGGCATAAAGCGTGGGGAGGCGACCTCTGTGGCTCTTGTTGTCAGATATGACAGGGCGATGGCATTGACAAGCGTGGATGAATTGGGCCGGAATCCTGTCTGATATTGAGGTATAATATGATTTTTATTTATCCAGGCCTCTAGCTCTTTCAGGAGCACTTTTGCAAATGCCTTCCCATCAATGTCCAACAACTTTCCCTTGAAGTGCTCGAAATCTTTGATTAAGATGCAACTTGTTCACTTACCACAGTAGAATCTTTTTGTTCAGTTTCAGACTCTGTCTCTCTGGCAAGTTGTTGTGGCAGATTAGTTTCAATTCTTTGCAAATTCTCACTGCCTCTGCGTATTCTTAATCCAGTTGTTGGAATCACAGAAGTCGCTGGGTTGGCAACCTCCACATCAGTCTGTGATTCAGCAGGTTGTTCATTCAATGGAGATGGTGAGTTTCTGGTCCGGTTTTCTTCCTCTTCTTCTGAGGCCTCAGACACCTCAAATCACGGGTGACTGGGAAAATTGGCTGATGTTGACTCTACCCCTTTCCCTTCGTACCTTGCCCTCTTGTTATGGGAAGCTGTATCCAGTTTGGAAGACCAGCACACTTGACAGCAGTGCTCGTGACCAGAATCACCTCGTAGGGCCCTCTCCACGTCTCTTCCAAGCAGGACTTTTGGACGTGTTTCATAGTTCCCCATCTCTTGCTGTATATTTGTGGTATTGGGTAAGCCAGATGCACGTATGTAACACTTTCTTTGCTGCCATTTCCCCAGCGGGGGTACCTTCTGGAGAAAAATTATCTTCCTTATTTGTGTCTATTTCTTTTTTGACAAAGGATTTCCGATCCCGAGTTGAAGTGACCCCTCCTTAGAAAATCCTTAGAAAATCCTCTGTGTTGGATGGAAAGATTTTAGTCAGTAGGATCAGGGAATGCCCCCTCCCCAAAGGGAGGGGACATACGAAGTGTGTAGTCATCCTAAAGGTAAGTAGGCTATTGACTACTACCTGCCAGTACCAGTATCGCCCCTAAATTTGGTATTTAGAGGCACCCCTGAACCTAGTCCTGCAACCTACGAAGAAGGATGAAGAAAACGCCATGTAGCAAAGCCTGAAGACGATGACTGACTTGGCCCCAGCCCCATCGGCCTGTCTCAAGCTTTAAAGACTCTGCAAAGACGACAACACCTGTCCTGTGGCCAGTGACTTCCAGAAACAAGAGGAAGACTGCCTCCTCTTCAACAAAGACCAGATCTCCTGAGGACAGCGGCCCTGTCTAGAAGAATCCAACTACAAGGACTCCGGATCCAGCTGGAACTGCGATCCCTGCCCACTCTGCACTTGACGCCCATGGCCCGAGTCTAAGTAGCTCCCCTGTCGAGTGAAATCTCCCCAGCGATCCTGACCTCAACATCATCAGTGGCTGACCTCTCCTGCACTCCACGGAGACACCTGCAGCCTCATCTCGAAGGGTCTCCCCGACTACGACCGGCTCCTGTAAAGAAAATCCGACACCTAAAGGCACCTCTATATCCTCAGCCCCCTGACCTTGAGGAGCCCAGTCGATGGTGCCTAGGCATCTACTGACACCGCTCGTTACCTGCCCAGCTGTTGGTCACCTTCATCCAGCCTCCTTGTCCGAGCCTGCAGCCTCTTTGTGTGACCAAGATTCCAATTACTTGCATTAGGCGCCTGTCGCTGATTTGCTATCTGCACCCGGCCAGCCCTGTGCTGCTGGTGGTGTATGTTTGGTGCTGCCTTGTGCCCCCCCTCCTGTGCTTGCATTAACCCCCGGGCCTGTGCCCTGAAACCACCAGTGCTTACCTGCAACCAGCACCTCTTGTGGTTGCCCCCAGTCTCCATTGACTAACATTGGGCTCAGTGACCTCTTTACCCGGCTGACCCAGTGCCGCTGGAGGTGCAGTACCTACCTTGATCTGACCCTTGCCCAGTGTTTGTCCAAACCCCTGAAGACTGGATGTGCAAGTTGAGTACTTGCCCGTAAATGTACAGAACTGTTTTCCTCCCATAGGATTGCATTGCCTTGCTTGCTATTTGCACTAAGTGTCTATCTTTCACCTTGCTAAGTTACTGCTGTTGTGGATTGACACCACAAAGTATTTTCAGTATTACTGTAAAGTATTTTACTGCCTTTGCAAACACATTTCCATTGTACCTGAAAAGTATTGCTATTTTAAAACTGGTACTTACATGCAACTGAGTTTCTATTAGTTATAGGAATAAAAGTAAAGTAATATTTTTATACAAAAACAATTTGTCTTGGATTCAGTCTTAGGGTGTATGTAATAATTTTTTGCCTGAATGCGTACAACAAATGCTTAACACAGCCCTCTGATAAGTCTGACTGCTCAACCACATTACCACAAAAGAGAGTAAGGAATTATTTACTTTAACCTCTGCAAAGCCTCTGGGGATCAACCGGACTCTGTGCACACTATACATTACTTTGGTATAGCATATACAGAGCCAGCTTCCTACATTGGTGGATCAGCGGTGGGGTCTACGACTTTACATTTGCTGGACCACTCTGACAACAAGTGAGCACACAACTACAATCCAAAATTGCCTTTAGATTCAAGTGTATTTTTGAATTGACAATGTTTCCAAATTCTTAAACGTCTTGGTTAAGTCCCTTTAGTATTTTAAAAGGTTAAAAAGTCTACTTTAGTTAGGGGTAAAAGTGCTTATAGGTTTTTTTTTGTCCTTTTAAAAAGGCCTCAACTATTAGTAAAATGATGGGAGATGCAGAGAATATAGTTGTGGAACTCAACCTGACCTCTTACCTCCATCTTGGCTGGAAGAAGCTAAGGACCCTCTGCAAACTTAAATAAATCAAAACTGGTTCCAGTCCTTCCAAGGTTAAGCTCCAGGAGCTCTTGGCAGAATATGCTAAGGAACACCCTTCTGAAGAGAATGACCTCCCTACAGAAGGAAATAGTAGTGATGAGGAGGACAATTCCAATCCCCCTCACCTACTTATAGAGGATGTGGCCCCTGCACCCATGAGGAACAGGGGCAAGATTGATTTACATATGGCTGGGTCTGAACTGGGATGGCGAAGTGAGCTAAAGAACGATGATAGATTCAACCCAGACCTGTGACTGGGGGTGAGTGTCTATAAAGTTTCAGCGCTCCGCCCATCATCTCCTTGTGTTTGCTCTGATGAGGCATGACACCCATTTGGGTGTGTACGGGCTTCAGCTCCCAAAAGGAACGGATCCTGTGCCCGTCCACTTGGACAGTGACGGACCTCCAGGACCTCCTTTCTTCATATCACTCGAAAAGAGCTGCATACTATTTTTGAGAAAATCTGAAATACTATGGCCATTATAAAATGTAGTCCACGGTTTAAGAGGAAAGATACAACGTTTTCTACTTTTTTACAAGAGTTATCGCAATTTAGAATAGATTTTGGAATCCCCCAACACAGGTACTATTCTACAACCTCTCTTTTTATAACATAGTGTGAGTTGAATGTGTTAAAGTGTCCACACATAAACAATACCTATGAACCATTGCTCAGACCATTACCTTGAATGTAATTCATGCACTGTGATAAGACCTTCCATAGATTCTGCATATCTGGGATGGGCAGTGTTCAACCTTAGAGAAATCCAGACATTCAGCAGGCCCCACCCCACCAGTAGCTTATTTTTCTCAAACGTTTTCTTAAGCAGAACTAAATTATACCATCACTATCAAAGAGCTAGTGTCGATGAAGAGGTCTTCGGGGAGTGGAGGCATTACACTTGTTTGAAGCCAGACATATCATTGAGGTATATACTGATCAGAGAAATTAACTATTTTTGGAATTGGCTAGAGAATCAATGAATTGAATATGATTGTGTAATTATCTGCAGATGAGGTTCCAATAATGGTAAAGCAGACATTTTGTTCTGGAAGACTGAATCTCAAAATGAGAATAAACTGTTTAATGATCCACCATTAATTCTCTCATCCAACACTTTGAACCGTCATTCTGTAGCTTTAATTAATGTTGACTCATTCTTGACTAAAGTACATATAGAAATGCAATCTATGGATAAGGAAGCTTAGACAAAAGACTGAGAAGGTGTGAGGATTTGGGTGCACTATATGATGGAGCTGCATGGCCTTATCGTGCAGTACACTCTCAAACACCGTCTAGGATCCAGTTAGCCTCGTTTACTTAACCTTACGCTCAACCCTTGGTAGCTGTGGCTGCGAGCAGTAAGCCTTAGCAAAGGAACTATGTGCAAAGCATTTAATGGCACCCAACAACGAAATAAGAAAGTCACAACACACGAAAGAAAGAGGACACCAATTTATAAAAATAGAGTATATTTTTATGAATTTTTACAGACCTTGATTAGCAAAATCCACGGGAGGGATCCGGAGATACATATTTTAGACAATATTAAAACCTTTACATACAACCGCAAACAAGCATTGGTCAACAAAAACTTTGTAATCTTTTGAAAAGTTTGGAACAGTTAGTTTGACTACTCCAGCTTGGGTTAGGTGACCAAATCCTGCAGGACAGAGGTCTAGGGGGCCAGAGAGGAGACCTTGGACAATTATCTGGCCACCAGAGTGCTGCTGGAGCAAGATCCCAACTTTACAAGACAACCGCCATAGACGTTAACAGAGTGGTCCTGCTTCTGAGGGATGCAGGCGAAAAGATGCTCAAAGGATGCTCCGGTCGTGGTGCAGTTGACGGGGGTGTCTTTGTTGTGGTTCCTTGATGGATGATGATAGATAGATAATTTTTATTGCACAATTAATTAAAATCATTGCAATGAGACCACATCTAAAAAGATAGTATAAAGTGCATATGTTCCAATATTATAAAAGAGTGTAAAAAGAGTTATTTCAGTCGGTTGCGCAAAAATTAAAAAAGTTTAAAACACCGCTTAAGCCACTATAAACATGACGCCTTAAAAAAGAAAAAACTTGGCACAGCATTATGAATTATAGTTCTGTGCGATGGTCGGTGTCCTAAACTGCCTTTACTGCCATCAGATATTTCAAGAAGCGTGCCGCCAGCTGCACTGATTCGCCCTTCATGCACTCGACTAGGGCATGTCCGTATATGTAAAATACGCCAGATTGGGCGAAGCCAGTATATTCTCAGCGGGCGCAGTGTCTCGCAAATGCACAGTATGTGAGTTAGTGATTCCTCTACTGCTCCGCATGCTCGGCACTTAGTAGCTACAGACTCTTTGTACCCTCGCCCATATTTGTATGCCAACAGTGGAATCAATCCGAACCGCAATTTCATTAATTGACACTTCATTATTGGTTTTAAAGGGGAGGAGAGGTAATGTGGCAAGATCCCACTATTATAGAGATTTGATGCCCAGCTGCCATGACTTAAGTTTTTCAATGTTTGCATATCACTGTTGGCGGACAGTAACTTTGCCTGTTTTGTTAAAAGTCTTGCGGCTGCTGGTATGGGTAGGGGCTGACCATATATCCTTTGCTTCCAATACCTCGACACAATGGGCTAGAAATTCGCACCATGTGGACCCTTGGGTGTTTATCATTGTCCAGATGTGTTTCTTTAGTGTGTTTTCCCGGGCTTGTGTAGCTTTTAGACAATACGCTATAAATCTAGCTTTCAGGATCCACTTTTGGGATGAAAGGTTGAATTCCCTACGGATTTGCGCATGAGAGGTAGCGGTCGATAGGAAAAAGACTTTACGAAAACAGGCCGACTGTGCTCTGTCCAGCCATGTTGTCATCATGTCTTTGAAGGCTATTGCACCATGGGCTACAGATGTTAAAAATTTTGCCCCCATTATGCAGTTTAAGGGAGTGAGATCAGGTGAACTTATGGCTTTCCTTGCTCTACAAAAAATGCCTTCCAAAGATTGAGCTGTTCCTTGCATTGCAGTGATGTGAGTGGAGGGCCGTCCTTTATGGTCGATCCACACTCCTAAGTACTTGTAGGTGGTCGCTATCGCGATGGGTTTACCTTCGATGTTCCATGCACCTTTCCTTTTTGTTTGTCGTGAGATTATCATTGCCTTTGTTTTTGCCGTGTTTATTTTTAAATTGTTCTCTCTGCAGTATAGAGACAGTGCCGTTAACAGCCACTGTAGACCAAGCTGGGTTTGGTCGAGCAATATCGTGTCGGCCGCATATTGGAGCGATTGAATTTTGGTTTCAGCAGGTTTGGGAGGAAACGCTCATGCTTCAGCCAACCATTCAGGTAAATCGGCAAAATATAGATTAAAAAGCATTGGGGCCAATAGGCATCCTTGCTTTAAGCCTTTGTTGGTTTGTATTTTTTTAGTGGTGGACCAGGCTGTTGTGACTCTAATCTTGACCCAGGTGTCAGAGTATAAAGCAATCAGTGCTGTTAAGAGCGTATTATCAATGCCCCAATTTTTTAGTTTCATCCATAGTCGCTGGCGGGACACACTGTCAAAGGCAGTTTGGAAATCGATGTATGCAAGATACAGGGCCCTGCCTTTTTTTGCCAATGTTGTTTCGATCAGGTTGGATAAATAAATAAATAAATAAATTTAAAAGCCTCAAACTGCGCGAAGCCAATGAAGCCGGTAAAATGCTTGCATCCTACCTCAAGCATAAACAAAATCAATTTAATATCAACCCAATCAAAGATACAAATAACCAAACCCACACTAAATCTAAGGAAATACTAGATTGCTTAAAAATTTTTACAAGGATCTATAGCGTAATGCCCAAGTTTTTAACCTGGAAGAATGCACAAAATACCTAAGTAGACTGAATCTTCCTAAACTTTCAGATACTGATAGATCTGCTCTTGGGAAACCGATAAATGAATTGGAGGTGTCCATGACCATTAAATCTCTAAAAGATAACAAAGCACCGGGCCCCGACAGGTTCACAGCCAAATTTTATAAATCATTCAATGAGTTTCTTTTACCAACCATGTTAAGGGTTGTGAGAAGTTGGCCTGGTATATGCTGTTCACTAATTAAAGTGGACACCTTGCACCAGGGCAAATCGACTCTTATGGTAGATAGGTTTAAGACAACCTTTTAAAGAAAGCTATCCTAGTGGTAGCTGTGGAGAGCAGCCTTCAGGCTAAGTCTCGGAGGAATGTAAAGCAGCTTGTTTTACCATATAATCTCTTGAATCACCAAATGAAAAGACACCACACAGGTATATATATCAAATATATATGTATTTATTTCTAAATAACTCTCTACTAATCTCTTTATGAGATTAGAAGACAAACATATGCACAAATCAACGTTTCACAATAAGTTAAGCACAAAATATGGCTGGGGCCCTAGGGGCGTACCAGACCATATACTAAGTAAGAGACTTAGAAACAACGACTTGCAGGGAGACAAGGCCTAGGGCCTTCAGAAGTGCAGGGGCCTCACGAAACCACCCAAGGCAGGTAAGTAAAGGACCCACGGGGGCCGCGTGCAGTGTGGATACACAGGCGCGGATCGCCGTTAACTTCAATGGGGCAAGTCGCGGTTGGAAATAAAGAGTTTTAGGATACTTCTGTAGAACCTACAAGCAAGTCACTTACAGGGTAAGTCGTTCTAGGGCCCACACCCACAGGAGCACCGTAGTGCTGGAGTTACCTCACCCAGGGAAGCCGGGTGCACAGGTGTCCTTTGGTGTCGGGTCGCGGCGTCGTTTTCAATGGCGAACAAAGAAGACTTGCTGCTTGCGGGAGCTGAAGAAGTGTCCGGTGGAATCCAAGCCTGGATTCTGAAGAAGGATGACCTGAAAGCAGAGGGGACAGTGTTCAAAGTCACTTGGCAGTGACCCGGGGCAAGGAAGATGGATGCCCACCGTCGTCGGTCGCTTCAGGTCGGTTGCGGGTGCCTTGACTCTTCAGCCACGTGGTCCAGGAGGCGTCGGCGACGACCAGGAGCTGGATTCGGTGTGTCCCTCGACGTCTGCAGCTGACTGCGGTGTCGGCAACTCGATCGGAGCCAACAAGCCTTGGCAGCCGCAAGTCTCGGGGAGATAAAGAAAAGTCGATGGCGCAGACCAGCAAGGTCTGTGGAACTCACCCAGCGAGGGTAAGTCAGGGCAGGCCTGGAGCAACCAGGGAGCCCTTTGGTTTCTTTAAGAAGTCTTCTGGGGACCCACAAGCCAGTGGGCAAGGGATCGCAAAGACACCTCGGGCGGAATCACTCAACAGGGGCCCACGGTCACTCGGGACGGTGTAGGCCTCTGATCTTCGGAGGGATTCCTGCTGGAGGTCGGGACCACACGTGGTCCAAAGCACAAGTTCGTAGAACGTTGTGAAGGGGTTGCACTCGACAATAGTGCACGGTACCCAGGGGTCGCGGTTCCTCGTTACTCGTGGGGTCCACTTGCCTCAGCTTCGCTGGGGACTCACGATGGCCTGGGAGAGGTCAGGAAATCCACTTCTTGGGCTGCAGGGACTTCGGACTCCTGCGGGAGCGGCGTAGTTTGCGACCGTCGTTGTCGTTTTTGGTGCCTGCCAAGCAGGGGAGTCACTCCTTGACTCCAAGGGAGATTCTTCTGTCTTCCAAAGGTAGTGGAACGTCGAAGGGCCAGGATTCTTCTGTAGAGCGTCGTCCAGGGGTTATCTGCTTTGCAATGGCAAGGTTCCCCCTCTTATACTAAAAGAGGGGATGGACTAGCTCTATGACCCCACCTATGGGAGGGTCAAGGGAGGGGTGGCTACACCCACTTCCCTTTGTCCAGTTTCGCGCCAGAGCAGGGGCAGGTAGCCCCTGAGCTGGTTTGAACTGGCATATGCACAGAGGAGCCTTCTGCTCCCCCAGTGCAGGACTTCAAAGCACTCTAAGAGTGCACCCACCCAGCCCCAATACACTAAACCCTGTCTGGGAGGTGGTCACACCTCCCTGTGACAGGATGCCTATTGTTGGGCTTCCTCCACTGTGAGTGTCAGTCATCAGCAGGAGGGCAGCCCAGTGTCTGTGACTGGTGGCATCCATTTTGTGATGCCAGGGCTCTGCAGGATTCTACCGCGTTTCCACAGCAGGTACATGTCTTATCCCTCTAGAAGGGTGGAATGCTACCCCGCCGCAAGGATTGGCGGGGGGGTAGTATTCCAAGATGTTTGACACCAAACACGACATGTTTTGATGCAGCCATTCCAAAGTTAGCATTCTACCGCGAGGATATAATGGACTTAAGAGTATATGGTTTAACCGCATCCACAAACAGCACCAGAGAATGGACTCTGAGAACTGCAGAGGGGCCCTGCTCATGCAGAGGCACCCCCTCACATAGAAGCCAAGCACCCTGCCCTCAGGATTGATAGGGCCTGCCATAGGGGTGACTGATAGGGTTATATGTGTGTGCAGGAGAGATATAGGAAACCTATATCTCAGTGAGGGGTGCTAGCACCACCTCACCCAGGCTGCAGTAGCAGGCCTGTGGTGTCAGATTTAGTCTGCTTCCCAGGGGTGGCATAATACATGCTGCAGCCCCTGGTAGGCCTGTGAAATACCTATGCCCTTGGCACCTAAGATACCATATACTAGGGACTCATAAGGCACCACAGTAACCAATCACTAGTGCACCTAGAGTGCACTCCATGTCATTTAGAGAGAGCAGATAGACTGGGGCCCTGAATAGCAGGATCCCAGTCCAACTAAGTCATAAACCAGCAAAACACCATAAAAAAAGTGGGGGCAACCATATAGTCAGATTCCACCTTCCTACATAACCCCCCAAACGAAAGGAGATAAGGCTAACCTTGGCCAGTTGAGCCTTTATTGACTAAGTGGCCATATAAGGAAGCACCTGCACTAGCATGGTTGCCCCCTGTCTGATGGTCCACTAAGCAATCCCTCACCTTAAGGGTGTGAGAGGGTCTCCACCATGGGGAATCACTACCTCTGGTGTGCTCTGGTAAAGTACAAGGCTGGTGAGGTGTCTGAGTAGGGAAGTGAGGCCCTAGGAAGGTTGGCCTCAGCTTCCTCAGATCACTGGTCACCATGTATGCCTGTCTTTCCATGACTGAGTTGCATTTTGCTCTAAGGGTCAACCTTTGGCTGCCTACAGCTGGGGGTTGGGTCCCTTTGGATGGAACACTGGAGGGACATGGCATGTTTGGAACCTTTTGGTCCCAGGTTTGCCCTTGCCTAACAGAGTCCTTCTGGGGGAGGTCCCTACATAAAGGTATGGGGGATCCCTCAGTGGGTTGAGGAATTTTCACCTGGCTAGGGCTACTAGACTGGGTGCCCCTAATCTGCTGATGGGGGGTTCCTCTGGACAGGGGGCCCTGGGGGTCCACTGACCTCCCTGACCTCTGCAGCCCTGGGCTGACTGAGGCAGGGTAGAGAGGGGCAGTTTACCTGCTCCAGACTGGGTACCACCTTGGAAGGGTCCTCTGCCATCAGGGGTGGGGCCAGGCCAGGCCTGACTACCTCTGTGGCAGTTCCTTCACTAGGGGTAGGGTCAGTTCCCTGAGGAGGCTGACCCTTACCTACTGTCTGGAGGGAAGAAGACTTTTCTTCAACCCTTGTGCTCTCTTCTGGGGGATAGTGGGCCATTCTTCCAGGCTCCATCTCTCCAAAATCTTGGGCTGGGGCTGTGGCCATCACAGCCCCACTAACCTTACAGGGACACCCAACATCCTCAGATGGGTTTGGTGTTCAATTTCAGCCCAGGCTGAAATTTCCAGATCATTGCCCATCAGGCAATCTACAGGTAAGGTTGGGGACACTGCCACTCTTTTGGGCCTGTGACCCCCTCCCAGCTGAGATTGACTATGGCCATGGGGTGCTCTGTTCTGACACCATCAATGTTGGTCACCTGGTATTTAAACTCAGGTAAAAGCTGGTGAGGGGGACTAGTTTCCCTGCCACCATGGTGACACTAGCCCCTGTGTCCCTAAATGCCACAGCTTTCTGACCATTAATTATTGGCTCCAGTCTGTACCTGCCCAATGCTGTGGGACCCACGGTAAAGGTGGCAAATCCTATACCACCATCAGAGTCTGAGGAGTCTGTTGAGGGGTCCTGTCTAAACTAGGGCCCACCTCTGTTCCTCTTGCAAAAGCACCTAACTTTTTGGGTGCACTACTCCCAACTGGAGGATTACTACTGGTAGTACCAGGAGGGGTGGTAGTAGTTGTTGGAGGAACATTTTCTTTATTGCCAATCCTGGGACAACTGGGATCAGATTTCCAGTGCCCAGGCTTTTTACAGACATGGCAATAGGGTTTCTTTTCAGGAGAGGAAGGAGTTTGGGACCCACCCCCAGAAGAGGACTTTTGGGGCCCTGTAGTGGACTTATCCTTAGATTTATCCCCACCTTTCTCTTGGGACTTGGTAGAATCTTTCTTGTGGTCACCACCCTGATTCTTAGGCCTTACTCTGGTTCTGACCCATTTGTCTGCCTTCTTTCCCAATTCTTGGGGAGAGGTCAGATCAGAGTCCACCAGGTACTGGTGTAAAAGCTGGTTTTGACAATTATTAAGGATCTGTTCTCTCATCATTAGATTATAAAATCCTTTGAAATCAGTAACCCTACTGCCAACCAGCCAACCCTCCAGAGCCTTGGATGCACAATCTACAAAGTCTGTCCAGTCCTGAGTCTGTGCCTTCTGGGTATCTCTGAACTTCAACCTGTACTGCTCAGTGGTTAAGCCAAACCCATCTATCAGTGCACTCTTCAGGACCTCATAATCATCAGCATCCTCCTCTCTAACAGTGAGGAGCTTGTCTCTTCCTTTATCTGAAAAGGAGAGCCACAAGATTGCTGCCCACTGCTTTTGGGGGACCTGCTGTACTCTACAGGCCCTCTCCATAGCAGTTATCCACTTGTGGATATCATCCCCACTCTGGTAGGGAGGAACAACCTTGCTCAGGTTCCTATGGTCAGGAATATATTCTCTGCCTCTAGGGACACTGTTGCTGCCACCAGGGGTTCTAAACCCTCTTTTCTAGAAGCTCTCTGGATCTCCAGGGCTTCCCTATCCAGTGCCAACTGCTTGGTTCTGAGGGCCACTCTGGCTTCCTCATACTGGAGCAGTTTGCACCTTCTCTCAGAGGAGGTCTCTCTTAAGGGAAAGTAGGAGTTCCTCTGCTGGACAAATTCTCTGCCAGAGTGATAAGAGTGGTCAGATTCCCTGGAAGGGGATCTGTGCCTCTCCTCCTCTCTGTCAGTTCTCTTATGGAGAATTCCTCTGTCCTTTTCAGGCCCCTTGGAGCCTGGCCCTTCAATCACAGAGTCTTGGTCATTCTGATTTTCATCATCTGACCCAGATACTATGACTGACCCACCCACTGATTCAAACCCTTTAGCTCCTAGAGCCAATCTAAGGTCATCTGCTGTCAGCAGATCTATCAGGTGGAGTGTTGAGGGACTCTGTCCTATCCTCAGGTGTCTGTCAACACACATGGCTCTCAAGTCAGAGAAAGCCATGTCCTTATACTGAGGCTGAGTGGATCCACTGGGTCCACCCTTTAAGGACATTCTAGTGTTGTGCAGTGTTGTACTACCTTCACTAGTTTGTGGCCTACTGATCCTAGCTTGAGCTGTGGAAAGGGTGTGCTATCCCTTGGCACACAGCTCTAAGTTCAGTAGAACTTATTGATACTAAGCTTGACTTTATATGTACCTTGAGTACCTATAATGGTTTTCAGTTAGTAATTCAAATAGAGATTTTCTGGTAAAACAATGGCAAGCTGGAATCCCACACGCTGCCCACCAATGTGAGAAGTTGGCCTGGTATATGCTGTTCACTAATTAAAGTGGACACCTTGCACCAGGGCAAATCGACTCTTATGGTAGATAGGTTTAAGACAACCTTTTAAAGAAAGCTATCCTAGTGGTAGCTGTGGAGAGCAGCCTTCAGGCTAAGTCTCGGAGGAATGTAAAGCAGCTTGTTTTACCATATAATCTCTTGAATCACCAAATGAAAAGACACCACACAGGTATATATATCAAATATATATGTATTTATTTCTAAATAACTCTCTACTAATCTCTTTATGAGATTAGAAGACAAACATATGCACAAATCAACGTTTCACAATAAGTTAAGCACAAAATATGGCTGGGGCCCTAGGGGCGTACCAGACCATATACTAAGTAAGAGACTTAGAAACAACGACTTGCAGGGAGACAAGGCCTAGGGCCTTCAGAAGTGCAGGGGCCTCACGAAACCACCCAAGGCAGGTAAGTAAAGGACCCACGGGGGACGCGTGCAGTGTGGATACACAGGCGCGGATCGCCGTTAACTTCAATGGGGCAAGTCGCGGTTGGAAATAAAGAGTTTTAGGATACTTCTGTAGAACCTACAAGCAAGTCACTTACAGGGTAAGTCGTTCTAGGGCCCACACCCACAGGAGCACCGTAGTGCTGGAGTTACCTCACCCAGGGAAGCCGGGTGCACAGGTGTCCTTTGGTGTCGGGTCGCGGCGTCGTTTTCAATGGCGAACAAAGAAGACTTGCTGCTTGCGGGAGCTGAAGAAGTGTCCGGTGGAATCCAAGCCTGGATTCTGAAGAAGGATGACCTGAAAGCAGAGGGGACAGTGTTCAAAGTCACTTGGCAGTGACCCGGGGCAAGGAAGATGGATGCCCACCGTCGTCGGTCGCTTCAGGTCGGTTGCGGGTGCCTTGACTCTTCAGCCACGTGGTCCAGGAGGCGTCGACGACGACCAGGAGCTGGATTCGGTGTGTCCCTCGACGTCTGCAGCTGACTGCGGTGTCGGCAACTCGATCGGAGCCAACAAGCCTTGGCAGCCGCAAGTCTCGGGGAGATGAAGAAAAGTCGATGGCGCAGACCAGCAAGGTCTGTGGAACTCACCCAGCGAGGGTAAGTCAGGGCAGGCCTGGAGCAACCAGGGGAGCCCTTTGGTTTCTTTAAGAAGTCTTCTGGGGACCCACAAGCCAGCGGGCAAGGGATCGCAAAGACACCTCGGGCGGAATCACTCAACAGGGGCCCACGGTCACTCGGGACGGTGTAGGCCTCTGATCTTCGGAGGATTCCTGCTGGAGGTCGGGACCACACGTGGTCCAAAGCACAGGTTCGTAGAACGTTGTGAAGGGGTTGCACTCGACAATAGTGCACGGTACCCAGGGGTCGCGGTTCCTCGTTACTCGTGGGGTCCACTTGCCTCAGCTTCGCTGGGGACTCACGATGGCCTGGGAGAGGTCAGGAAATCCACTTCTTGGGCTGCAGGGACTTCGGACTCCGGCGGGAGCGGCGTAGTTTGCGACCGTCGTTGTCGTTTTTGGTGCCTGCCAAGCAGGGGAGTCACTCCTTGACTCCAAGGGAGATTCTTCTGTCTTCCAAAGGTAGTGGAACGTCGAAGGGCCAGGATTCTTCTGTAGAGCGTCGTCCAGGGGTTATCTGCTTTGCAATGGCAAGGTTCCCCCTCTTATACTAAAAGAGGGGATGGACTAGCTCTATGACCCCACCTATGGGAGGGTCAAGGGAGGGGTGGCTACACCCACTTCCCTTTGTCCAGTTTCGCGCCAGAGCAGGGGCAGGTAGCCCCTGAGCTGGTTTGAACTGGCATATGCACAGAGGAGCCTTCTGCTCCCCCAGTGCAGGACTTCAAAGCACTCTAAGAGTGCACCCACCCAGCCCCAATACACTAAACCCTGTCTGGGAGGTGGTCACACCTCCCTGTGACAGGATGCCTATTGTTGGGCTTCCTCCACTGTGAGTGTCAGTCATCAGCAGGAGGGCAGCCCAGTGTCTGTGACTGGTGGCATCCATTTTGTGATGCCAGGGCTCTGCAGGATTCTACCGCGTTTCCACAGCAGGTACATGTCTTATCCCTCTAGAAGGGTGGAATGCTACCCCCGCCGCCAGGATTGGCGGGGGGTAGTATTCCAAGATGTTTGACACCAAACACGACATGTTTTGATGCAGCCATTCCAAAGTTAGCATTCTACCGCGAGGATATAATGGACTTAAGAGTATATGGTTTAACCGCATCCACAAACAGCACCAGAGAATGGACTCTGAGAACTGCAGAGGGGCCCTGCTCATGCAGAGGCACCCCCTCACATAGAAGCCAAGCACCCTGCCCTCAGGATTGATAGGGCCTGCCATAGGGGTGACTGATAGGGTTATATGTGTGTGCAGGAGAGATATAGGAAACCTATATCTCAGTGAGGGGTGCTAGCACCACCTCACCCAGGCTGCAGTAGCAGGCCTGTGGTGTCAGATTTAGTCTGCTTCCCAGGGGTGGCATAATACATGCTGCAGCCCCTGGTAGGCCTGTGAAATACCTATGCCCTTGGCACCTAAGATACCATATACTAGGGACTCATAAGGCACCACAGTAACCAATCACTAGTGCACCTAGAGTGCACTCCATGTCATTTAGAGAGAGCAGATAGACTGGGGCCCTGAATAGCAGGATCCCAGTCCAACTAAGTCATAAACCAGCAAAACACCATAAAAAAAGTGGGGGCAACCATATAGTCAGATTCCACCTTCCTACATAACCCCCCAAACGAAAGGAGATAAGGCTAACCTTGGCCAGTTGAGCCTTTATTGACTAAGTGGCCATATAAGGAAGCACCTGCACTAGCATGGTTGCCCCCTGTCTGATGGTCCACTAAGCAATCCCTCACCCTAAGGGTGTGAGAGGGTCTCCACCATGGGGAATCACTACCTCTGGTGTGCTCTGGTAAAGTACAAGGCTGGTGAGGTGTCTGAGTAGGGAAGTGAGGCCCTAGGAAGGTTGGCCTCAGCTTCCTCAGATCACTGGTCACCATGTATGCCTGTCTTTCCATGACTGAGTTGCATTTTGCTCTAAGGGTCAACCTTTGGCTGCCTACAGCTGGGGGTTGGGTCCCTTTGGATGGAACACTGGAGGGACATGGCATGTTTGGAACCTTTTGGTCCCAGGTTTGCCCTTGCCTAACAGAGTCCTTCTGGGGAGGTCCCTACATAAAGGTATGGGGGATCCCTCAGTGGGTTGAGGAATTTTCACCTGGCTAGGGCTACTAGACTGGGTGCCCCTAATCTGCTGATGGGGGGTTCCTCTGGACAGGGGGCCCTGGGGGTCCACTGACCTCCCTGACCTCTGCAGCCCTGGGCTGACTGAGGCAGGGTAGAGAGGGGCAGTTTACCTGCTCCAGACTGGGTACCACCTTGGAAGGGTCCTCTGCCATCAGGGGTGGGGCCAGGCCAGGCCTGACTACCTCTGTGGCAGTTCCTTCACTAGGGGTAGGGTCAGTTCCCTGAGGAGGCTGACCCTTACCTACTGTCTGGAGGGAAGAAGACTTTTCTTCAACCCTTGTGCTCTCTTCTGGGGGATAGTGGGCCATTCTTCCAGGCTCCATCTCTCCAAAATCTTGGGCTGGGGCTGTGGCCATCACAGCCCCACTAACCTTTACAGGGACACCCAACATCCTCAGATGGGTTTGGTGTTCAATTTCAGCCCAGGCTGAAATTTCCAGATCATTGCCCATCAGGCAATCTACAGGTAAGGTTGGGGACACTGCCACTCTTTTTGGGCCTGTGACCCCCTCCCAGCTGAGATTGACTATGGCCATGGGGTGCTCTGTTCTGACACCATCAATGTTGGTCACCTGGTATTTAAACTCAGGTAAAAGCTGGTGAGGGGGACTAGTTTCCCTGCCACCATGGTGACACTAGCCCCTGTGTCCCTAAATGCCACAGCTTTCTGACCATTAATTATTGGCTCCAGTCTGTACCTGCCCAATGCTGTGGGACCCACGGTAAAGGTGGCAAATCCTATACCACCATCAGAGTCTGAGGAGTCTGTTGAGGGGGTCCTGTCTAAACTAGGGCCCACCTCTGTTCCTCTTGCAAAAGCACCTAACTTTTTGGGTGCACTACTCCCAACTGGAGGATTACTACTGGTAGTACCAGGAGGGGTGGTAGTAGTTGTTGGAGGAACATTTTCTTTATTGCCAATCCTGGGACAACTGGGATCAGATTTCCAGTGCCCAGGCTTTTTACAGACATGGCAATAGGGTTTCTTTTCAGGAGAGGAAGGAGTTTGGGACCCACCCCCAGAAGAGGACTTTTGGGGCCCTGTAGTGGACTTATCCTTAGATTTATCCCCACCTTTCTCTTGGGACTTGGTAGAATCTTTCTTGTGGTCACCACCCTGATTCTTAGGCCTTACTCTGGTTCTGACCCATTTGTCTGCCTTCTTTCCCAATTCTTGGGGAGAGGTCAGATCAGAGTCCACCAGGTACTGGTGTAAAAGCTGGTTTTGACAATTATTAAGGATCTGTTCTCTCATCATTAGATTATAAAATCCTTTGAAATCAGTAACCCTACTGCCAACCAGCCAACCCTCCAGAGCCTTGGATGCACAATCTACAAAGTCTGTCCAGTCCTGAGTCTGTGCCTTCTGGGTATCTCTGAACTTCAACCTGTACTGCTCAGTGGTTAAGCCAAACCCATCTATCAGTGCACTCTTCAGGACCTCATAATCATCAGCATCCTCCTCTCTAACAGTGAGGAGCTTGTCTCTTCCTTTATCTGAAAAGGAGAGCCACAAGATTGCTGCCCACTGCTTTTGGGGGACCTGCTGTACTCTACAGGCCCTCTCCATAGCAGTTATCCACTTGTGGATATCATCCCCACTCTGGTAGGGAGGAACAACCTTGCTCAGGTTCCTATGGTCAGGAATATATTCTCTGCCTCTAGGGACACTGTTGCTGCCACCAGGGGTTCTAAACCCTCTTTTCTAGAAGCTCTCTGGATCTCCAGGGCTTCCCTATCCAGTGCCAACTGCTTGGTTCTGAGGGCCACTCTGGCTTCCTCATACTGGAGCAGTTTGCACCTTCTCTCAGAGGAGGTCTCTCTTAAGGAAAAGTATGAGTTCCTCTGCTGGACAAATTCTCTGCCAGAGTGATAAGAGTGGTCAGATTCCCTGGAAGGGGATCTGTGCCTCTCCTCCTCTCTGTCAGTTCTCTTATGGAGAATTCCTCTGTCCTTTTCAGGCCCCTTGGAGCCTGGCCCTTCAATCACAGAGTCTTGGTCATTCTGATTTTCATCATCTGACCCAGATACTATGACTGACCCACCCACTGATTCAAACCCTTTAGCTCCTAGAGCCAATCTAAGGTCATCTGCTGTCAGCAGATCTATCAGGTGGAGTGTTGAGGGACTCTGTCCTATCCTCAGGTGTCTGTCAACACACATGGCTCTCAAGTCAGAGAAAGCCATGTCCTTATACTGAGGCTGAGTGGATCCACTGGGTCCACCCTTTAAGGACATTCTAGTGTTGTGCAGTGTTGTACTACCTTCACTAGTTTGTGGCCTACTGATCCTAGCTTGAGCTGTGGAAAGGGTGTGCTATCCCTTGGCACACAGCTCTAAGTTCAGTAGAACTTATTGATACTAAGCTTGACTTTATATGTACCTTGAGTACCTATAATGGTTTTCAGTTAGTAATTCAAATAGAGATTTTCTGGTAAAACAATGGCAAGCTGGAATCCCACACGCTGCCCACCAATGTGAGAAGTTGGCCTGGTATATGCTGTTCACTAATTAAAGTGGACACCTTGCACCAGGGCAAATCGACTCTTATGGTAGATAGGTTTAAGACAACCTTTTAAAGAAAGCTATCCTAGTGGTAGCTGTGGAGAGCAGCCTTCAGGCTAAGTCTCGGAGGAATGTAAAGCAGCTTGTTTTACCATATAATCTCTTGAATCACCAAATGAAAAGACACCACACAGGTATATATATCAAATATATATGTATTTATTTCTAAATAACTCTCTACTAATCTCTTTATGAGATTAGAAGACAAACATATGCACAAATCAACGTTTCACAATAAGTTAAGCACAAAATATGGCTGGGGCCCTAGGGGCGTACCAGACCATATACTAAGTAAGAGACTTAGAAACAACGACTTGCAGGGAGACAAGGCCTAGGGCCTTCAGAAGTGCAGGGGCCTCACGAAACCACCCAAGGCAGGTAAGTAAAGGACCCACGGGGGCCGCGTGCAGTGTGGATACACAGGCGCGGATCGGCGTTAACTTCAATGGGGCAAGTCGCGGTTGGAAATAAAGAGTTTTAGGATACTTCTGTAGAACCTACAAGCAAGTCACTTACAGGGTAAGTCGTTCTAGGGCCCACACCCACAGGAGCACCGTAGTGCTGGAGTTACCTCACCCAGGGAAGCCGGGTGCACAGGTGTCCTTTGGTGTCGGGTCGCGGCGTCGTTTTCAATGGCGAACAAAGAAGACTTGCTGCTTGCGGGAGCTGAAGAAGTGTCCGGTGGAATCCAAGCCTGGATTCTGAAGAAGGATGACCTGAAAGCAGAGGGGACAGTGTTCAAAGTCACTTGGCAGTGACCCGGGGCAAGGAAGATGGATGCCCACCGTCGTCGGTCGCTTCAGGTCGGTTGCGGGTGCCTTGACTCTTCAGCCACGTGGTCCAGGAGGCGTCGACGACGACCAGGAGCTGGATTCGGTGTGTCCCTCGACGTCTGCAGCTGACTGCGGTGTCGGCAACTCGATCGGAGCCAACAAGCCTTGGCAGCCGCAAGTCTCGGGGAGATAAAGAAAAGTCGATGGCGCAGACCAGCAAGGTCTGTGGAACTCACCCAGCGAGGGTAAGTCAGGGCAGGCCTGGAGCAACCAGGGGAGCCCTTTGGTTTCTTTAAGAAGTCTTCTGGGGACCCACAAGCCAGCGGGCAAGGGATCGCAAAGACACCTCGGGCGGAATCACTCAACAGGGGCCCACGGTCACTCGGGACGGTGTAGGCCTCTGATCTTCGGAGGGATTCCTGCTGGAGGTCGGGACCACACGTGGTCCAAAGCACAAGTTCGTAGAACGTTGTGAAGGGGTTGCACTCGACAATAGTGCACGGTACCCAGGGGTCGCGGTTCCTCGTTACTCGTGGGGTCCACTTGCCTCAGCTTCGCTGGGGACTCACGATGGCCTGGGAGAGGTCAGGAAATCCACTTCTTGGGCTGCAGGGACTTCGGACTCCGGCGGGAGCGGCGTAGTTTGCGACCGTCGTTGTCGTTTTTGGTGCCTGCCAAGCAGGGAGTCACTCCTTGACTCCAAGGGAGATTCTTCTGTCTTCCAAAGGTAGTGGAACGTCGAAGGGCCAGGATTCTTCTGTAGAGCGTCGTCCAGGGGTTATCTGCTTTGCAATGGCAAGGTTCCCCCTCTTATTCTAAAAGAGGGGATGGACTAGCTCTATGACCCCACCTATGGGAGGGTCAAGGGAGGGGTGGCTACACCCACTTCCCTTTGTCCAGTTTCGCGCCAGAGCAGGGGCAGGTAGCCCCTGAGCTGGTTTGAACTGGCATATGCACAGAGGAGCCTTCTGCTCCCCAGTGCAGGACTTCAAAGCACTCTAAGAGTGCACCCACCCAGCCCCAATACACTAAACCCTGTCTGGGAGGTGGTCACACCTCCCTGTGACAGGATGCCTATTGTTGGGCTTCCTCCACTGTGAGTGTCAGTCATCAGCAGGAGGGCAGCCCAGTGTCTGTGACTGGTGGCATCCATTTTGTGATGCCAGGGCTCTGCAGGATTCTACCGCGTTTCCACAGCAGGTACATGTCTTATCCCTCTAGAAGGGTGGAATGCTACCCCCGCCGCCAGGATTGGCGGGGGGTAGTATTCCAAGATGTTTGACACCAAACACGACATGTTTTGATGCAGCCATTCCAAAGTTAGCATTCTACCGCGAGGATATAATGCACTTAAGAGTATATGGTTTAACCGCATCCACAAACAGCACCAGAGAATGGACTCTGAGAACTGCAGAGGGGCCCTGCTCATGCAGAGGCACCCCCTCACATAGAAGCCAAGCACCCTGCCCTCAGGATTGATAGGGCCTGCCATAGGGGTGACTGATAGGGTTATATGTGTGTGCAGGAGAGATATAGGAAACCTATATCTCAGTGAGGGGTGCTAGCACCACCTCACCCAGGCTGCAGTAGCAGGCCTGTGGTGTCAGATTTAGTCTGCTTCCCAGGGGTGGCATAATACATGCTGCAGCCCCTGGTAGGCCTGTGAAATACCTATGCCCTTGGCACCTAAGGTACCATATACTAGGGACTCATAAGGCACCACAGTAACCAATCACTAGTGCACCTAGAGTGCACTCCATGTCATTTAGAGAGAGCAGATAGACTGGGGCCCTGAATAGCAGGATCCCAGTCCAACTAAGTCATAAACCAGCAAAACACCATAAAAAAGTGGGGGCAACCATATAGTCAGATTCCACCTTCCTACAAGGGTATATAATAATATAGCCGAGGGAGGCACTACATCTGACTCAATGACAGAGGCTAATATCGCAGTTCTTCCAAAAGAAGGCAAAGATCCCTTACTTCCAAAAAACTATAGACCGATTTCCCTCATTAACATTGATTGTAAAATGTATGCGAAAATACTGGCCAATAGACTCAACACCTTTCTACCACAACTCATAAGCAACTCTCAAGTTGGCTTTATCAAACATCGCATGTCCTATGACAACACCCGTCTGTTATGCCATGTCCTCGAAAATGCGCTTTTTAATCCCACCCCATCCATTGCCATAACCCTTGCCGCAGAAAAGGCGTTTGATAGGGTGTCGTGGTCCTTTTTAAAGCAATGCATGCATGCCTTCGATCTTGGTGAGTCTTTTATTAGAATGGTCATGGCACTCTACGCTAAGCCCTCTGCACGCATCGCAATCAACGATTCCCTCTCCGGGTCCCTCACTCTACAACAAGGTACTAGACAAGGGTGTCCTCTATCCCCTTCTCTTTCTGCTAGCTCTAGAACCCCTCCTACAAGACATAAAACAGAACAGCGATATCACGGGAGTGAACTTTAATAACATTCAGGTTAAACTGGCTGCTTACGCAGACGACATCCTGATAGTTACAGAAAACCCGGAATCATCTATTTCAGCCCTGATGAATACAATCAGCACCTACTCTGTACACTCAGGCTATAAACTGAATAGAGACAAATCGAAAGTAAAACCATTAAACATACACTGCTCAAAAGAGATCCTAGGTTCATCTGGTCTGACATGGCAAACTGGCTATATAAAATATCTGGGGATTGAGTTCGGCCGCAACATCATTGACACTTTGCTGCACAATGAAAATTCTACCCTAGAGAAAATCAAAAAACAACTTGACAACTGATCCCCCAAATTCATCACCTGGTGGGGCAGAATCGAAACGATAAAGATGATGGTCTCCCCGTTAGTCAATTATCTCATCAACATGCTACCCCTTGTTCTATCAGAGGATTTTCACCACAAATTAGACATTCTCATTTCCAAATTCATCTGGCAAAGTAAAAAAGCTAGAATCTCCCTCAAAAACTCAGATTAGACCGAACCATGGGGGCGTTAACCTAGACGATTTTAAATCATACCAAACTGCATTCCTAGCGAAACAGGGTTCTTACTGGTTTTCTACTCCCAATAATTACGTTCCAGTCTGGTTAGAAGTGTAAAAGGTTATACTAGACAATCTAAACCCTCTCACTTTATTGACCTCCAACTTTATAAAACTAAGTAGATCCAAATCTATATTCAAAAGCAGAAAAACTCACTCTTACAAGTGGACAAGAAACTCACTTCCAGCATCAGATTTTCAAATATTGAATCGTTATGGAACAACCGTAATATCAAATACAAAGACAAACCCCTTCACTTTGATCCCTGGATCAACAAGGGCATTTTTTTTCCCAATCAACTAGAACATTATTCGTATCCCCTATCCTTTACGGAACTCCAAAGTAAATACGGCTTAGATAAGTCAGTATTCTATAACTTTCTTAAAATCAAAACGACCTTATCAAAATCTAAAATACATAAATCCTCTCCATCGCTACCAAGCTTCTTCTCTAATATCAACAAGCTGGGACACAAAGTCTCTCATATTTATAAACTTCTACGGCCAAAAACCTCTTCCTTAAACAAAAATATTATCACATTCTGGGATCAACCCTCTACTAACCCCCTGTCTGAATCACAGTGGACCCAAATTTACAAATCAATTACACAATGTAAAAACTCCCCTGTCCTATCTCAAACAAAACTATGGCTTATCCATAAAGCCTACTGGACACCGGCACGCCAACACTCACAAAACCTCCGCCCAGACCCGACCTGTTGGAACTGCAAGGAAGAAATAGGAGATTTACCCCATCTTATCCTCCACTGTAAAACTCTATCAAAGTTCTGGGACAAAGTATTTGAGTTCTTATCTATCCTTTTTGATTGTCACCTAAAAAGAGAATTCTCATCTCTAATTGCAGGTTTTCTTAATACTGACATAAAAAACCAAGCAGATAAGGCGCTATTGGACCTCCTCCTCACCTCTGCAGTAAAAATAATCCTGAATAACTGGAAGGACACACACAAAGCTTCCTTTAAAAATTGGATTAACTGGGTCACCCACATTAGGGGAGCGGACAATATCGCCCTACAACACTCTCCTTGGAAATCGTCTGTCAGACATATATGGGACAAGCTAGATAATTACTTCGCCATACATAAACCGCCATGATGTCCTTTACAACCTCTAATTACGCTCTTTCTCTATCGACTCCGCTTACGCCGGACTAGATGCTGTTTTTACACAAACATGCTCGGAGTTTGAACTCACGCTCGCTTAACAAGACTCTTCCTCACCTCATTTCTGTACAACTACCGGTTCCTAATCCGATTCATAGATACTCAGGCCACCATTGACGATATACATTATTTCTTTTCATTTATTCTCATTTTCATTTGTTACTTTGATTGTTCGTTTCTGTATGTATTTTGTATTTTAATTTGCTGTACGTTTGTAAACGCTCTTCTAATTTTATTGCTAGCATTGGACCATACTCCTCGTTCCACTTATTCTTATGTATTATCACCAATTTACAAACGTTCATGTACGTTACCCTGTTTCATTTCTAAAAATGCTTAATAAAAATTATTCGAACTCGGAAATACAGATCAGGTTATCTTCAATGTGTGATCCCTTTTGGAACCCTGTTTGCGTGTGAGGGATCAATTTGCGCGTTTCAGCCCAAAGCCGTCAGCTCTTGCAGCAGTATACTAGCGTAGCATTTCCCATCCACATCTAGGAGCGCAATCATTCGATAGTTTTCTGGGATAGATCTTAAGCCTTTTTTGTGTATTGGGACAAGAAGGGATCCCCTCCATGACTCAGGGATACTTCTTCCCAGCCTGTGCTCCAAGAATAAAGGTGCCATGATTGTTGCCCACTTACACGCCATCCCTTTAAAAACCATGGGCGGAATACCGTTGGGGCCTGGTGCACCTCCAGAGCGCATTTTTTTAATGAGGTGCAAGACTTCAACGGGTGTAATTTCTTTTCGGTCATCGCAGTGATCTTGCGACTCCATACTCCGATGTACGTTGTTAATGTTCCTCATAAGGGGAATTGTGCCATTGTAACTGGATGTCTCCACATAGAGAACTTCGATGTAATTTTCCCAAGCTGTAGGCGAAATATTTGTGATTGTAGGGCAATGATTGGATCTACAGCACTTATTCATCCAATTCCAGACACGCTTCTGGTCTCGTGATTTTATAATATCATATGCTTTACTCCAGTGGTTTTCTTCCATCATTCTTGTATAAGAAAATCTTGCTTTTCTATATTCTCGGCGGATATCTTTATATTTTGCCTTTAGAGATCTATGTTCCGGCACCTCCTTAGTGGTTTTGCGCACAAGATTATTTAATTTGCGTTTTAGTGCCTCTATTAGTAGCTTTTGTTTTGTGAGGCGATCATTTTTTTGGGGAAGTTGGTTGGGTCTTGGATTCGTCAGCGTTGTTAATTTTTCCCTTGTATCTTCCAAGAGGAGTTCCAATGATTTAATTAAGGGCAATTCGCTGTTACCCTGGGTTACTTTGTTCAATAGAGATTCCACTTCTGAATTGATTTTTTCTTGGTGCTCTATCGCCCAGCTTATTTTGTTTATTGGTTGCAGTTTTCCCTCCTCACCGATGAATTTGATTCTAGGGCGGCGACATTGCGGGGCTATGATATCACAGGTGATGATTGCGTGGTCACTTGCCACGGTAGGTGTTACTGAGAAGTCCTGAATTGCATGGAAATGGGCAATTGAGATCCAGATGTAGTCCAATGTAGCCAGTTTGAAGTTTGAAAGGTGGGTGTAAGCTGCTGGGGAGTCAGCGGCTGCTCTACGGTTTAGGATACGAAAACCCAGATGGTTAAAGAAAGCTGAGAGTTTGAGGCCATGATTATCTTTTCGTTGATACTGGCCGTTTATATCTGGAATAGACCAGGCGGAGTCGTCCAGGGCTACCGGGGGGAGTTTAGATCTGAGGCCATTAAATTGGCATTAAAGTCACCCATTATCATCCATAGGTCATCTGGGCACTGGGAATGGAGATCACTTATTGTTGGTAGCATTCTGCTTGGGGTTGCTTCTCGTTTGATCTTGGATGGCTGAAGGTAGATGCAACCTAGAATCATGGTTTGATCAATCTGGGCTGGCAAGTCTGGTTTTAGCTACTTTGCCTTAACAAAAACATAGTTTCCACTTCCCTCACTTATCAGCGATACCTGTACGGCCAGATTGTTTTTAACGTAAATGGCTACCCTACCCGAGGCATAACCACCTACTTGTGATGCTATGGAGTGTGATTCATGGACAGTGTAATCCAGCCATGGTGTTGAGGACAAAGCCCAGGTTTCCTGGACTGCAATGATATCGTAACTCTGGAGATGTTGAATTGCGTCCCTTTTGTCTTCGCCGGCCGTTAGGCCCCTAATATTCCAGGAGCAGATTTTCAACTTGGAGGCAGGATTTTGCTTATTAGGGAGAGACACTGTGTTGTTAGGGACAGGGGTTTAAGGCCCATGGTAACCAGGACCAATCTTTGCTGATCTTCCCCTTTGTCAAGCATAGGTGTTTGCCCCCTTCTGCGTCCATTGTAATTTGAATTAACCCTTCGCTACTTGGTTTTATTCTCAGACCGCCTTTGATGCCATGCAAGATAGTGCCTGTTGCTGGCTGAGTTGTGTCCTTTTCTATTCTTTCTTTCCTGATCTTTTTGTTCTTGGGTTGCCTGCAATACATTAAACGCTTTGCTCTTCAGAATCGCAGGATATTTTATGGTAGCTGGGTTCTTGATCTGAATACCCCAATCATCCAATCGCTTTTTATTTTCCCTTAGGGCATTAGCCATGGCCAGATTAGAGAAGATTATCTCGGTTGCCTCATTTATCTCACTAGGCTCCGGAGCAGAGAAAGCAACGCTATTGATGTTATATTGATGTGATAGTTTTTATATTTTCTAAGCCCGGGATATTTGCGCAAAGCTTCAGGATGTTCCCTCTGTTGAGGGTGTCCCACTTCCCCTGCGAGATGTATTCGGGGTATAACAATATTTTTAGATTTTCTGAGTTTTTAAGTTGGTCTACAGTGGGAGAGTTTTGTAGGGGCTTGCATCCAAAGCCTCCATGTTGTTTGGGGTTGGGTTCCCCTGGATGTTCAGGTCTTCCCAAGGTAAACTCGGCCTCACTGCCTGTGGATGTACATCGCTCCTGGTCTTGTAGTGAGGCAATGATAGATTATCAGTGCACGTTTGGGTAGACTTCCTTTCCCTGTTATTTATATTTGCATTTACTATGGGTCTTTGATTTTCTTGGCGTGGAGGCTCTTTAAAGACTGTTATTTGTGTGGGGTCGAGGTTATCTATTTTACTCGGTTTGGGTTTTCCTTGGTGGATGCTGTTCTTATTTGAGTTGTCCACTTCGGTCGCTGATGACCGGAGGATTCTAGGATTTCCTATTGATTTATCAGCAGTCCTTTCTAATTTGGGGGTTACCCCCTCCTGAGATCCGAGTTGGTGGAAATCATCAGTATTAGTTTCAGGGAGTTCCTTTTGCTTATGCCTTATATCTTCGACTTGTAGGCCTTGTGCATTATCCATTAGGTGCCAAGGCACTGAGTCATTCACAGCCTGCTTTGTGGTTTGGTGTTCCGTAAGACGTTCTTGGTCGCATGAGGTTGCGATTTCACTTTTGGTTCTACCATCCTGTTGTATTCCTGGGATTTTATTATTTAAATTTGGTTTCTGAGGGAAATTAATATCCACGTTATGTTCCTTATTTTCCATCTGAAGCCTGTGCCTGATGGGCCCTTCCTTATAGCTTTTGCCTTTGTTCGATTTGTTTAATTTTTTTTATTTTTTCTGGATAGATGTTGAAATTCCAAAGTTGTGGATTTCGACTTAGTAGTTGTTTCGGAGCTTATGTCTGGATGAAGAGACGGTTTTCTTTCGAGTTGTGGGTCAGATTTTGGATCCGGACCATTGTGACTTGATACGTGTTTAGTGCCACTCGCGTCATGCCAGGTAATTTCCTGTAATTTCTCCAATCTGGCCTGGTTGCCATTAGACCTTATCTCTAGGGTAGTGGGTATTATGGGGGAATCTTTTGCTCTTGTTCTGTTTGTTTGATCCCCCATAGTCCCGGAGAGCTCATGCAAGGCTTTGTTCACGATTAATTGTGGATCATTCATACTTGAGTACAGCTTTGAGATTTGCTGGGAAGTGAAGTTTGTTTTTTGCGGCCGCCTGATTACCTTTCTCTTGAGGTCTTTGACTAGGGTGCTCATTATCTCAGGCAACTTTTCCAGGTTCTGTAGTATAAGGCTGCATCCGCAACCCTCCTGTTTAACAGTTAATTCTGTGATTGCCTGGGGTCTATGAATCAGGGAGTTTAATCATTCGAGCTTTCAATCCAATCCTGAGATTAAGCCAGCGACTGTTTGCAGTATATTTATTTGGGTGTCAAGCTTATCGGCGTGCATAATGGCCGCATTTGCCATTGAAATCAGGGCGTTGTTAATCAGTGCAAGGTGATTCTCGATTTTTTGAGACGGCAAGCCGGTTTCCTCTTCAATTGTGGGGAGTCCGATGGTCCTTGGATCATTTTCGTAAAAGAAGATGCTTGAATTTGAAAGATTTGGACTCCAGTTGGGTAAGGAGCGTCGTTTGATGGACTCGACAGGAGAAAGGAGAAAGGAGCTCCAAATGAAGCTTAGGAGAATAACTATATTTACCAATGCTGTCTTCTAGCAGAAAAGGGGCGTCCTCTCTTATCACTGAGGTTATAATGCTGGGCTGTTGGTTGGGCTGTTCCCCACTGTTTCCAATATTATTGTTGTCACTATACGCGTATTGGTAGTCAGTGAGCTTTGGAGATGATGCAGGGGAGATATTCATGTTTATCTGGTAGTTTGGACTGTGTATCTCTGGGTTGGTGCCGGTTGGATTTGTAGCCATTGTTGCTGCCCTTATTTCCTTTGGTGCTTTTTCACTGGTATTAGGGCATGTTAGTTTGCATTTTGGGCCAGGCAGTAAGACATTATTTGGTGTTGATTCAGTTGCCTGACGGTATATTTTCGAGCACCATCGCTGAGTTGGGGAGTCCAAATCTGCTGCTGTTGGATGCTTGCTGGTCGTAGTGCCTTTGTATTGGGGGAGTTGATTCCCTCTTTCGGGTGAGCAGCTTTTATGGGCTCAACAATTCGATTTTTTAGGTTGTAAGGCCGGGTCAAGCCTTGATCAGCCGTTGTTTCTGACGCTCTTTTCTCTGTGACAATAACTATTTCAGGGGACAGTGGAACGTTTGGTTGTGGTCTTTGTGATCTATGTCGTGGTTCCTCACGTTTGTTAGCGTTTCTGTCGGTGCTATCGCCGCTGGAGGCGTTTACTATTTTGCCAGATTTACCTTTCGGGGTTATTTGGTGTAGGTAAGATCTTATGTTGCTACTGCTGTTGGGGGTTTTCTTGTAAGCTTTAATGTCATTGCTAGTTACAATATTTTCGCTCACGTTTATGATGTTTTCACTCAAGTTTATAGTTGTTATAGGCGACAGTTCATCCATTTGCGGCCCCGCCCTGGGGGTCGACCCAAGTTTTGTGCACCCTCTCCCTTGGGGGTATAGCATTTTGTTTTTTTGCCGCCTTGCAGTCTTATGTGGGCAATAATTGTCTTGGTGCTGGACCAGGCCTGAATTTCTTGTCCACATCGTTAATCTATGCTCTTATGGGGGGAGTGGGGGGGGCAGTGATGGTCGGGACTATGTATCCCACTTCCCGGTCACTCCTCTTCACCTGCGTCAACCCTCTCACCTCCTGGACCCAGTGGCCAAGCTGCTCCGTAAACCCCAACAGCCACTGCCTCCCGAAACGGGGCTGCATTCTCGCAACAATAGAATGGGCAGTTCAAATCAAGTTAGTGCTGCAATTTATCTTCAGGGGATTCTCCGCTCGCGGGGGTGCGCGCCAGAAGGACCGGCACAGCTAACTGCGGGCAATAGTGGATTTAAAAGAATGAAAAAGAGCTGAGCCCAGGAGAAAGTATGTGCTGCTCATAGTCGATTATTGCCTCGGGTGAAAATTAGTTGAGCAGTTCAAATTCCTGTAGCAATATTTCTTCAAGAAAGATGGACCAGTGGGGGGTGCCGCCGATAAGACACAGCACGGTACGGCTGGGGGAAACAGGAGGGGTAGGCAAGGGCAAGCAAAAACAAACAGCAAACGCCTATGCCCCCGAAGAACCAAGTCTCACCTGGCTCTCCTAAACTCAGCCACCTGCCAGCTGGGAAGCACTGCTTGATTGAAAGAGACCACTGGCCGCTACCGTCACCCATCCGGCCTCAGCAGTGGCAGCGGTAGCAGCGTTCTGCCCAGTTCCTGTCAACCCAGCTGTTACGGGCTGCACGCCGCGAGGGCATGGGTCGGACTCCGGGCTCCTGGAGGGTCCTGGAGGGTCCAAGGGGGGCTAACCCGTGCTTCCCTCTCCTCCTCGCTGCAGCTCGAACACCGGACACCGAGCACCACGCCCCCAGCAGATGCGGCTTTCTGCGGTGCAGTGCGGTACGGTGCTACAGCGGCTTTCAGGTGCGGCTTCAGCGGCTTCTGCAGGCATCTGCGATGCAATGCACGGAACGCGGAACAGGCGGATGATGAACTTGGCCACAGATTGCGGTCCCACGAAGTCCTCTGCGTTGCAGTGGCAGGCCAGCCGATGCTGGGCTACTGGTCAGTCTGCACTGCGGTTGGAGTCAAATCCTTTAGTGGGGGCTAGTGTCCCTTGGGTGCGACAAATCCGGTCTTGGACAGCACTCCAGGGTCAGGCAGACTTGGGTGCAGGTTTTGGCTGTCTCGGATTTGTCAACTTGCAAGCCCGGCGACTGGTTGCGGCAAAACTTCAACGATGGCTACTACTTTGTCGATTTGGGAAACTTCAGATCTTGCGCCTCTGGAGCTAGTTCCAGGGGATCAGCCGACTGATCCTTGAAGTCACTGCTGTCGGTAAAGGTGGGAGACCAGCTTTCCCCGAGTCAGGTGCTGTAGGAGCAGTCCCAATCTCACTAGCCCAAAAGGGCAGAAGGTGCAGTCCTCCCAGCAGTGCAGCCTCTTTATGCGCGTTAAGGGCAGCAGGGCTGTCCTTCTTCGGTCCTCTCTTCGATTCCAGCATGATTTAAGGGTCAGAGTGCCAGGGGAGCTATATTTATCCAAGGAAAGTGCCCTAAGGGGACTAAGAGGTCACTAGCCAATGGGCTACTGGCTCCCCTCCCACCTAATGATGATGTTCCTGTGTTGTGGCATCTGACTATTCCAGAGTGCCATATTCTTGCCCCTTTCAAGATGGCACTGCCCTTCCTCTGGTATAAGGAGCCTGGTAGCCCACCTTAGGGATGTGGCTACACACCCCCAGAAGAACCATTTTGGGGGCGAGTTTTCCCTCCTTGACCCTGTCTCCACTTTGTCTGCAGGAACAAAAGGCATCCCTCCCACATGCAGTTTCACCTTTGAAGCTCGCTTATTGGCTAATCCCCCCTGAGTGGACATCCTGTGCGAGGAGGTGACACCTCTCTCCATGGCTACTGCCTTTGTTCCTGGGCTGGGGAGTCGTTCACACATCTCCTCAGCGGTCAGAAAACTGTCTTTAGTGCCAGGGCCTTTAAGAGGCTGCTGGACTAGCTGGAGTACAGAGTGGCAACTTTCTAAAAGTTGCCTACCTTTAAAAGTGGCATAAATGTCGACTTGACCATTAAGTCGTATTTAATGTCACAATTAATTTGATATCTTACATGACCCAGTTAGGTAGTCTCAATCAGGAGTTACCCGGGTTGGGATGCCAACCGGAAACCCTGTACTAGCCAATGGAGCTACTAACTTTATCATCAGCAAGACGACAATTTGAACAATATATGTCATACTTAACAAAATACAGCTCCCTGCCATAGGGCTCTATAGGCTTTCTTTAGGGGAGACTTACATATATTTTGTTAAGCGATGGGGTGGCTTTGCCATTGGGGTTAATGACAAAGTCGAACTGGCAGTGTAAAACACTGCCTTTTCAGTCTGCAGTGGCGGGATGGGAGCCAATTTGTACTTTGTCACACACAGGGTGGCACAAATAGTGCTGCAGCCCTGGGTGGACACTCTGCCTTACATGCCCTGGGTACCATATACTAGGGACTTATACGTCAGTCTGTGCCATTTGGGGATATCCATTTTGACATGCAATTTGTATAGGGTCAGAACACTGGCACGGAGGTCTGGTTAGCAGGCCTCAGTGCACTCTCAGAGTCGAAAAACCAGCAGCATCAGACCAAAAGGTGTGTGTGTGGGGGGGGGGGTTAACATTCAAAAGGAGGCATTTCCTTACAGAAGGCAAAGAAAAGAAAGATGGACTACTGTACCAAGGTAAAACTATGTACTTGCCATTAGTTCAGTTAAGATAACAGGCTAAGAGTTGCCTTTATGGTTCTAAAACTGCCAGGCATCCTGAAATACCTAAAATTTTAGCAGCAGTTAAAAGATGATATTTGCAGGTGTAATGCAATATGTTCAAACATGTTCCATTTGTGTGCAGATAGAGTTCCATATTAAACTGATGCCTCTTTTGAGACCATTACCTCTTCCAATCAAATATTGCCATACAGTGTTGAAAGATGTTATAGTAGAATTGCTTAAGTCATTATAGCACTGCAATGTTGGTAGCTGTAGACCATTTAACTACAGTGGTCATTCTGACTCATTATCAAAATTACCAACTTCAAAAGAGTTTGCACTAAACTTTGTAAACCACTTCATTCGACTACATAGTATGCCACAGGTTTTAATTACTGACAAGAGTTCCTAATTTACCTCAAGGTTTTAGTCAGCTTTATGTAAAGAATTGGATATGGAAGTCCATATGTATACTAGTTATCTCCTGATAGGTGGTTCGACCAAAAACAGATCTAATGTGTTGAAGAATATTTACGATGTGAAGTCAAATCTTGCATCAAGAAAAGGATTGGACTAAGACATGGTTAGCAAAATTGAAATACCAGAATACTGAACATTCTGCTACTTGAATGTCACCTTTCTTTTTCATGTATTGACACCACCCCAGAAAACCATTATAGCTGTCCTCATCTACATCAGGTGCTTTATAAAAGAGCACTTAACAGAGTTGAAGAATTTAAAAAGAAATCAGCACAAGAAGACTTAGAAAAAGCTAAAGCCAGATAAAAGCTAAATATTGATCGCAAAATAAACATTGCATCTAAATATATGGTGGGTGAAAAAGTATGGTTATTTATTAAGAATTTAGATTTTGAAAATTCTTTTAAGCTGCAACCAAAATTTGTTTTATTAGTTCCCCTTTGAGCAGATTGTTTAAAAAAATATATTAAAGTTTTCTGCAAACAACACATGGTGCCTAACAATACACCAATAAACCATAATCACATGGGAAAGTATGCATAGTTGTTCAAAGGTTACAACGGCACAGTGTAGTATCAATGGTTTTGCAGAGGTCATGCAGCAATCAGGCAGTACATTACATCTTTGATCATCACCCATCATGGTGACTGCATGGTTTGGGGCAGTTCCTCGTTCTCACCTATATCAAAACAAATAATATTTTAACCAGGGACCCCATATCTTATGGAACTTCTACGGGCACCCTCGGGCTTTATAGGTGACTTTTTCAACTGCCATGTAAAGATCCATCCCTGTTCTCCACTCCCGGATGGTAGGGGGTTCAGGGATGCCCCAGTATTTAGCCGGTCCCATTTTGCCACTACGAGGCCCAAATTGCCAAACAGAAGCTTGGATCGACAGACATCCACGTCTGTGTGGATGCCCAGCAGGATATACCCAGGGTCGAGTGGCAATGTTTCTCCCAGTATTCTATTGCGTTCCTCCACTATTGTGGTCCAGTATACATGAATGTTGGCGCATGCCAACAATGCGTGTATGAACGACCCCCTCTCTGCGCCACATCGCAGACAACTGGGGACAGCTGCCCTACCAAATCTATGCAGGCAGGCCCTATCATAATACTTCATATGGAGGATCTTAAAATGGATCAGCCTGACCCTGGATTTGATTGCGACTTCCCTCAAGTGCATCAGGGCTGCCTCACAGTCTGTACCGTCTAAGTCTCCAACCTCTTTCTCCCATCTTGCCCTTAGTTTCATCAATGTGTCTGGCCTGTTATTATTAATTGTCTATAGGTCCATGACACCGCTTTCTCCTCTATCTCTCCCATGAGCAGTCTCCCCTCTAACGGTGCATATTCGGGAATGATTTCCATGTCCAGTCCGATAACTTTCCAGGCGTGTTTGAGTTAGAGGTATTCGAAGTGTTGTGTTAAGTTGGAAGTCTCTCTGTAAGGAACTGAAGGGGATCAGAGTTCTGTTTTCAATGAAAGCTCCCAGTTTGGAAATCCCTGGGGTGTTCCAAGCCTTGAAGCCCCTCAGTTTCCCAATTTCTTTCACATGGGTTCCCACCCATAATTGAGTTTCTTGGGTAACCCATGTGTCCAATCTCATCCACCTTTCCAGGCTTCTATAGTCATCTGGGTTGCCAACAGTAGTTTTTGACCCCCCTTCCCACCATAAAAGTAGTGGCAGTACAAGTGAGTTTGGAATTGTGTTTTTTCTAGCACATATGTCGGGTGATCCCCAGGTGTCTGTCCCCATTCATTGACTACTATTAAGTGGGGAGCCCAATAATTGGCTCTTATGTCTGGAATAGCAATACCTCAATTTTTATGATTGCATTGTAGTGTACTCGGCGCCACCCTAGGATGCCCCCCCTACTCCAGAGCAAGTTCTGAACTTCCCCCTCTGTTTTGACAAAAGATTTCTTGAGGGATCTTGTGGTATCTATTTTGTAGGATATATAGGAGTTTCGGAAGGGTTATCATCTTGTACATAGCTGCCATCCCTAATAGTGTTAAGGGTAGTGCTTTCCATCTTCCTACATCCCCGAAGTCCACCAGTACTCTCCAAATGTTACGGTCCAGGCTGTCTTCCCTGTTCGTGACCACGTGTCAGCCCAAATATCGGAATCCCTCTCTATCTATGCGTAACTGTCTGGGATGGCATGTGTGCAGAAGGGACCTCCTACTGGGTATATGCTGGATTAGCCCCATACTGCTTGAAGATATGAAACACTCCAGGGAGAGTTGTGTTCGGGCATGTGACAGATAGCAGTATGTCGTTGTGATAAAGTGCGATCCATTCATCCCTCATCATTTCCTCCCTCTCTCTAAATCATGTGATGTCTGAATGTGATCGGATTATACAAGCTAAGGGTTCCAAAGCAAGGGAGAACAGCAGGGGGGACAGCGGGCATCCCTGCCTCGTGCCTCTTTCAATTGGGAATTCTGAAGATAGCTCCCCATTCACCTTCACCCGGGTTACTGGCTCTGTATAGAGCAAGTCTATCCAGGCCTGGAATTTAGGAACAAATCTTTATCTCACAAGGGCCTGTTTCTGGGAGGGCCAATGAACGGCATCAAATGCCTTCTCGGCATCTAGGGACAGAAACATCTGAGGGTAGTCTCTGTGTTGTGTCGTCTCTAACCAGTTATAGAGCTTGCTGAGATTGTACCTGGTTGACCTCCTTGACATGAAGCCCGATTGATCATTATGGATGAGGGCAGTAATGAATGTTAGGAGCCACCTGGTGAGTACTGCAGCCAGAAATTTGGTCCCTATGTTCAGGAGAGAGATTAGACAATAGGAGCTACATTTTGTCGTGGGTTCCCAGGCTTATGAATCACCACTATGGTGGTGCTCCGAAGATCCAGGGGGAGAATGCCGTCTTCCTTTGCCTCCGTGAATAATTTAAGCAGGCATGGGCTCAATATCCCGGCATTTCTTTTAAAGAGCTCTGTCGGTATGCCATTTGGGCCTGGGGTTTTCCCTGTTTTTAAGTTGCCTATGGCCGTGAACACCTCCGAGAGGGTGATATCCTCCTTTAGAGATAGGCGGTCCTCCGCATTCAGGGTTGGGACCTGCACACTGTCGAGATAGTCTTTTTATCTGGGGAATGTCAAGCTTTATAGAATTCTGCATAATATTGGGCAAACTCATTTGCAATCTCCCTGGTAGTAGTATAAGGGTTGTCATTCTCTCCCAATATGGTATGGACCCATCGCGCTTATGCATCCTTTCTGCCCAACCATTCCAATAGCCGCCCTGCTTTATCACCTGCATCATACAGGCAGCTGTGTGTGGCAAGGATCATTCGTTGGCCTCCTGGTGAGCTAACACCTGATATTCTTTGCCAAGCATCGCAATGGTGCGTAATGCGGAGGGGTCCATAGTCGCCCCAGGTTGTTACTCCAGCTCCACCAGTTTTGACTCTATAGCTTCAATTTCCCGTACCTCTCTCATCTTTTTGTGTACTATACTGTTTTGTGCCTTATCTCTCTTTACCGTTTAGTAGGCCTCCCAAATTGTGACAGCCGATGACACAGAGGCTTTGCTTTGTTGAAGTACAGTTCCATGTCTACTCTAATATTGCGGGCGATGGTCTTGTCCCTTAACTCCCAAGCATTGAGTCTCCACCCTGGTTTCAACCATTGCGATCGTGTCCCAATTGCAATCCACAAAGGTGAGTGGTCTGACTGACCCCATGCCATGTATTCAGCCTTCTCTATCTCTTCTACCTCCCTTGCCGGGGTAAAAATTTCGGGGCAAATTAGCAAGAACCTCGTTAAAATTATCGCCGTTTTAGCGGCAGGAAACTGCCGCTAAAACGGCGATAAGGGGCTTGGTAATATGCGTTATAGAATTCCAATAGAAGCCCAGGTTAGATGTCCTGCACATCTAACCTGAGCTTCTATTGAATTCTATAACGCATATTAGCAAGCCCATTATCGCCGTTTTAGCGGCAGTTTCCTGCCGCTAAAACGGCGATAATTTTAACGAGGTTCTTGCTAATATGCCCCGTAGTCTATTCTGGAGAAGACCATGTGGGCAACCGAGAAGTAGGAGTAAGTATGGTCAGTAGGATGGCAGCGGCACCACAAGTCCAACAGCCCAAGGGTTGCCACAAACCCTGTCCGTATGGTCTCCCCCCTGTGGCCCCAAAGTCAAACGGTACGGTCCAGACGGGGGCTTACTACATCATTGAAGTCATCTCCGATTATATGCTGAAGGGAATCCACTTCCAGTAGTATCCCAGACACTTTGTCCAACATTTGTCTCTGTAACTGCGGGGGAGCGTACATGCTGGCCATAGTTGTATCTCTCCTTCCCCACATTCGACAGCCACCTATCTCTCGATGGGGTCAACCCATGTTTTTTCTATCCTAGATGGAGGAGTCTTCCTGACCAGGATCACAACCCCTCAGGAACCCGTTGTGAATCCTGCATATCTCTTATAGGCCCCTCTACCCAGGAATCCACAATGGAAGACCCCTAGGTGTGTCTCTTGTAGGAGGACTATGTCAGGTTTCATTAGCTGCCACAAGCCCTTTTTGATCTTATTCCCTAGCTTGTTTACATTCCACTACAGTATAGAGCATCTCCAGTCATATCTATTTCGCTCATCTGAGTTTTGTGATGGTGCCTGGTTACTCTGCATGTTGGTCCCTACAACTGTGTGTGCATTCCTATTCCATTCCACATGTGTAAACAACTTACTCCCCCGCCCCAACAACTGAACCCAGCCACTCCCTCCATCCCCTCACACTCCCCTACCTCCCCCACACACTTACTACTTCTTGTCAACATGACAACTGTGCTGCAGGTAAGTCAGAGAGGTATGTCGCCCCCTCTGCAAATCAAAGTCCCACCCTGTAACTCTTGAAACCTCTAAAAGTAGGTTACAAACTAGTTAGTCTTACACCTGTGGGTTATAAAAACAAAAGATATGGGAAAGAGCACTCAGAGTGTCATCACAGGCTCCTCCGGGGCGTACACCTTGCCGACTTCGTATCCTCCATGGCTCCGTCTGGCTTGACCGCTTGGTCAGTCATCTCTCTCATCTCGTGGTGTGTTTATTCCAGGTTCCGGGGATGTTCAGGTCAAGGAATCTGCTTCTAGATTGGCTATTGCCGCCAGTAGAGAGTGGGTCTTTTTGGAGTCTGTAGAGTGTTCATGGTCGGATAGGTCAGTTGTAGCATCTCTCCGGATCTTGTCCTGCGTTTTCATTTTTCACCCGCCAAATTGTTCCTCCTTCTGTGTCTGATGAGAGACAAGACTTCAAGGTCTGGCTTCTTATTGGAAAGGGGGTCCACAGCCGTTGTTTATTTACCATTCCACTACGACGGCCTCTGCTCATTCTGAGTTTTTGGTCTGGTCCCCCCACCCCACCTCTATGTTGTCCCTCCTTCTCTGTTCTGTCCAGTCGTGGGGGGTGGGCGTTCCTGTATCTTGGCCCAAGCCTCCTCTGGTGTCTGAAAGAAGATGGCCTTATCCCCTAATAGGACTTTGAGCTTTGCAGGGAAGAGCAACATATTTTGAAAGTTCATTGCCAGTAGTTTCGCTTTAACTGATTCAAACGTCCACCTCAGGAGTAATCGGGGAACACCATGATTTGAGAGTGTGCATACCCGATCTCTCCCAATCGCTGCACCTCATGCAATATCAAATCTCAGTCTTTGTAATTTAGCAACCGGGCAATGACAAGGCGCGGGGTGCTCCCATTGGTGGTTTGGTGCTCAGGGTTCTGTGGGATCACTATCACAAAACATGAGGAAAACTGTTGCGGGGAGTGAGTCTTTCAGCCGTTTTTCCAGAAAGGACACTGCACTGGAGTCTTCAACTGGTCCGGAAAACTGATGGAGCATAGGTTGTTCCTCCTTGTGCAATTTTCAGCATCGTTAACCCTCCAGGCCAAGTCTTTTAGGGTCGCTCGCAGTTCAGTGACTTTGATCCGGAAGGTAGTTGTCACATCTTCTACTTCCGATATTATACTTTCTGCCTGGGTTACTCTTTCTGAGACATTACGAAGATCTTGGCGGAGTAGAGTGACTTCAGAGCGGAACTCTCCTATTCTCCCTTCTAGGGTTTCCTTTGAAGTTTGTATGGCCTGCAGGAGTTCCACGGTGGTGGGCATACATATTGTCTGTCTCCTCTTCTGGGCCAGCCTGTTGATCTATCACTTTGGTGTACCGGTCCATTTTGCCATGTTTAGGTTGTTTGGGGTCTTTATCCTTGACCATGTTAGTTAGGTGTCAGGGAGCTCGCGTCTGCTGCAGATATCGAGGCAGGGGCGATATATCTTTGCAAATCCCCCAGAGAGCTGTTGGGGGAGGAAGTGTATCACTTTAGTGAACTCTCATGAGATGTAATGGCTTCGCCGCCGCAATGTTGGTGTCTGTTACCCCTATTCTGAGAACGTTGAGGAATCCAGGGTTCTGTTGTTTTAATAGGACGACGGCGTGGTTGGCATCCCACTGGTGTCAGTGCATTTAAGATGTATCCGCACCTCGGTTCCTCTTTGTTGTGGGGTCTAGCAGGCCCTTCATTTTATCATAGCCCCTGTGTTCATGGAGTTTCCAGTCTCAGTTACTGCTAAGGGATACACTAGGATGCCGTCTTTGTTTATGGCCAGGTGTCTGTCAGTCCTGTGGCATCCCCCTTCTGCCCTTGTGTGCTGTGTCTCTCACCTCTCAGGAGGGAGGTCACTGCTTCCGGGCTCAGTCTCACGACATTCCCCGCATGCTAGATGGGCCACTCGGCCTCAGCTTCAGGATCACCAGACATCTGGAGAGCCTTTCCTCTGTGCCACCCTCGTGACAGCTGCTTATTGCCAAAAGAAGGGCACACAGGTGGATCCGCCCCTCAGGGTTCCCCCACACTCACGGCCTAGTCTGAATGGTCCTTTCCTCTGTGCCGTGTACTGTTCTCTCCCCGGGAAGCTAGGGCCTCTGATCCATGGTACTGCAGGGTTAACCACCATCCTTCCTCGCCTCCCGGGCTAGGATCCCAATGTCACAGTGTCCGTGGGGGGAGGCCGCCTCAAACACCCCACTGTGAGAGGCATCCACACTGCCTCACCGGGCACTCTCTGTGCACACTGCCCCGGTACCAATCCACTGCCTGCAGGGCCTCCGACCTTGTCATGAGGGCTCCTCACTGGTCCTAGCGTCTACGGAGAAACGTCTTGCTGGGTCTCGTAGACACCTTCAGTGCCTCGCCACAGTCTCCTTCCACTGTGTCTGCATGCAGCCCCCTGGGACTCGGTACCGAGTCTATCCTCACCGTGTAAGTAGGATCTGTTGGGGAGGAGGGGAGTTGCAGATCACTTTCATTGTCCTCTTCTCCACTGCGTGCACTCCAAGCAGACTCACCCCAGCGACAGGCTCAGCTGGCTCCAAAGCTCGCCACAAACCCCGGTCAGGGTCCGGTGTTCAGTAATTCGAGTTTTGTTGGGGGGAGGCAAGCAGGGGTGTCCACATCTCAGTCCGCTGTAAAGGTGAGGTCTCTCCAGCGTCAATACTTGTCGGCACCGGCAGCCAGCGCCCCATTCCTGGCACTGTCCTTCCTCTCTGTCATTTTGAGGGTGCCCACCGGGCCTCTCGGCTCCCGAATGGGTCTAATGGTCTCCAATAATCTTGCAGCCCACTATGCATCGGGCCCTGACAATCTAATTCTGTATTTTGTGTTCAGATGGCGAGATGATTGCAGGATTATAGCAGGATTAGGAAACGAGACAGTGGAGCCGGCGAGGAAGGCTGTTAGTCGGCCATCTTGCTGGCCACCACGCCCCCTCCACCCCCTTGAACAGATGTATGGCTAAAATTTCCCCAGTCCATGAATATTCATCGTGTATTCTGAGTGTATTTGTTGAAACCCAAACCCTGTGCCAGCTAAGGTGAATATTGAAAAAAATATGAAGTACATAAGATTCTAGATGCAAGGAGTTTAAGAAAACAATTGAAGTATCTGGCAGATTTGAAGGGATTTGGTCCTGAGGAATGGTCTTATGTATAAACTTCCAATATTGATGCTCCACGTTTCTTACATGAATTGTAAACCTGGAGCCCTACAACCAGATGGCTATGATTAAGGGGGGTGCACTGTAATGATCTGTTGCAAAGAATATAAGTTTCAAGTTCATATATAAAGTGCATAGTTAATTAAAACCACTAGACCAACAATAAAAATAAAGATAATACAAATTGAGCATAAACTAGTGTACAGAATAATCTTTGTCTTTTACATAATGGTTTCTCATTCATTTGTATTGATAAGAACCTTGGAGTACAAGTAAAGTGCTAAGTGTTCTCATTAAATAGTAAATGTAAACTTAGCTGTGCGAATGTGCAGTGGTATCGATGCTCACCGCTATCATCTCTGCAATTTTATCAAAATGGCAGTTTATTAGAGTGGCCAGAGGCGACTACAACAGTCTAGGTCAAACACAGCTCAGCTTTCAATGTCCTTTGTTATAAGCCAGACGGTGAGTGGCTGTGCTCGGTCCAGTGTTACAGCAAACAAATGATGGACGGAATGCTGACAATGCAAACATTCTCCCCCAGTCAAAAGATCTGGGTTAAATCCATCGTTCTTTTGCCCACTACGCCACCCCAGTTTGGAGCCAGCCATATGCAAATCAGTCTTGACCCTGTGCCCCATGGGAACAGTCCAGACCGAACTGCCAGGCCAGGTCCTCCCTGGACCGGAAACAAGCATCCTGGGACCGGTTTCAGGGTATGTCACCCTTCTTCAGCCAGGCTAGCTTGAATCCAGTGGCACAGTGAGCAAGGGACCCACGTCTGGGCATACCCATCCCACTTAGGGCGAAAAGTGTTACAGCAAACAAATGATGGACGGAATGCTGACAATGCAAACATTCTCCCCCAGTCAAAAGATCTGGGTTAAATCCATCGTTCTTTTGCCCACTACGCCACCCCAGTTTGGAGCCAGCCATATGCAAATCAGTCTTGACCCTGTGCCCCATGGGAACAGTCCAGACCGAACTGCCAGGCCAGGTCCTCCCTGGACCGGGAAACAAGCATCCTGGGACCGGTTTCAGGGTATGTCACCCTTCTTCAGCCAGGCTAGCTTGAATCCAGTGGCACAGTGAGCAAGGGACCCACGTCTGGGCATACCCATCCCACTTAGGGCGAAAAGTGTTACAGCAAACAAATGATGGACGGAATGCTGACAATGCAAACATTCTCCCCCAGTCAAAAGATCTGGGTTAAATCCATCGTTCTTTTGCCCACTACACCACCCCAGTTTGGAGCCAGCCATATGCAAATCAGTCTTGACCCTGTGCCCCATGGGAACAGTCCAGACCGAACTGCCAGGCCAGGTCCTCCCTGGACCGGAAACAAGCATCCTGGGACCGGTTTCAGGGTATGTCACCCTTTTTCAGCCAGGCTAGCTTGAATCCAGTGGCACAGTGAGCAAGGGACCCACGTCTGGGCATACCCATCCCACTTAGGGTGAAAAGTGTTACAGCAAACAAATGATGGACGGAATGCTGACAATGCAAACATTCTCCCCCAGTCAAAAGATCTGGGTTAAATCCATCGTTCTTTTGCCCACTACGCCACCCCAGTTTGGAGCCAGCCATATGCAAATCAGTCTTGACCCTGTGCCCCATGGGAACAGTCCAGACCGAACTGCCAGGCCAGGTCCTCCCTGGACCGGAAACAAGGGCACAGGGTCAAGACTGATTTGCATATGGCTGGGTTCAAACTGGAATGGCATGGTGAGCAAAGAAATGATGGATTTAGGCCCAGATCTCTATACTGGGGTGAATGTATGACATTGTTCTGCATTCTGTCCATCAATTGTTGTTTTTGCATTTGTCACCCCGAGTGGTACGGGTATGCCCATATGTGGGTCCCGTGCTCTCCATGCCGCTGGAGTCAAGCTATCGTGGCTGAAGAGGGGTGAAACCCTGAAACCGGTCCTTGGATGCTTGTTTCCTGTCCAGGGAGGACCTGGCCTGGCAGTTCGGGCTGGACTGTTCCCATAGGGCACAGGGTCAAGACTGATTTACATATGGCTGGGTTCAAATTGGAATGGCATGGTGAGCAAAAAAATGATGGATTTAGGCCCAGATCTCTGTACTGGGGTGAATGTATTACAGTGTTCTGCATTCTGTCCATCAATTGTTGTTTTTGCATTTGTGCTCGGTCCAGGGCACAGCTGTGCATAATATCCTGCCACTGCTCCATTGTCAGTTACCTGGGAACAAATAATCCAAGAAGGAAGGTGGAATGAGTAAAGTAAGTTAGGATCGTCAATGTTTTTAGTGCAAATTGTTTCCTGTGTGGACTGCTGTGGTATCTTGACATGTTGCCATGCATCCTTTCCTAGGTATCCGATTCCCTGCTGCTGTGGAGTGAGTGTGATGTCACAGAATGGGATGTATGCTTTGAGAGATCAATTGGATAGAGTGGGCTGAGCAGCAGGAGGCTGCTCCAGGTGGGGTTATGCAATTACCATCTTATCAACCTGTAACCTAAACTTATCCTTTACAATAAATCTTCTCCCTATTTTCTACATTACCGGCGATGTGACTTCCTGCCTACGAGTGTCTATCCTCGTTTTTAGGTCTCGCCTACGCAGCGCGCATGCGCTGATTAGGAGGGTCTTTAGCCGTCGCTCTGCTCATTTTCAAGCACACGCTCGTGCTTGTGGCGGCATCCACCTTGCGGGAGCGAGCAGGGGCGCGCCACAAGCACGAGTGCAGTGCTTGAAAATGAGCAGACTGCGCGCGCACGCACCACTCCCGGGCTCACCTCCTGCTCCCACTCTCTCTCACGCGTGCACCACTCGCGGGCTGTGTATTTTCAGCCAGCGCTTCCCAGGACAGTACTTGGTTTCCTGCTTGTTCAATACTCTCTCAGTGGAGACCTGGTGCCCCGATTTACTACTGGCTTTGGTCTTAGGCTGCCTGGCACTCACCACTCTACGGGGGTCTGTCGCAGCGCATCGCATTGGCAGTAAAGGGGCTTTTCCCCATCATTTTGAAAATGTAGTTTTCATTTAAATGTTTGCTCTCCTTCCATGTCTCGCTCAAACTTCAGCCTTGGAAACCCAAATTAACTGAGCTGCTGTTTGTTGCGCTATTTGTGCTCCAGCATTATTATTAGGCATTGTCCCTTACTTGAAACTAAAATGCCCGCCCTGGAAAAGTGTAGGTGCGGAAGTAATTGCCCACGTAAATTATAGCCGCCGCTGTTTCCTTACGATGAACTTGTAGCTCTGTGTTTAGAATTTGACTAATTGTTTAACTGGTATCAAGCCAGCCTCAAATGGCGTTCGGTCAGTGAATGCAAGTATCGAACCCGATTAGTGGACTGTGTATTGGTGTGCATGCCTTCCAAGGGAGCTATTTTATCTCAAAGCACATTTATGCGACCTGAAAGGACTCTTCCACTGTGCAATAGAGTGGTATTTCTTTTCTTGCCGCTTAGATGTATGTACATTGGCAGACATTGCCCAGCGCAACGCCACTACCTTATTTTGCTCTAACTGGAGTCTCGAGTTGCTGAACAAGATAAACATTTCAAAAATAACGTGTCATCATTAACACAGTCCATTTAAAATGGCCAGTGTTGGAGTGTAAAACGCTCGAGATTATAAAGGCTTGTGTCTCTTGGCCCTCCCCATAAGTTATGTTAAGATCTCAAGGGTTAGTCCAGGGCCTTTCACATTGCTTAATGCCCGGACCATCACGAGTATTGCCTAGTGTCTGCTTTCAAAACGAAAGAGTGTCAAAATAAAGACGTGATGGGCTAAGGCCATCTCTCACGTCAGATCCTTCGCATCTAAGCATTATAACACTCAGTTTAGAGCTTTTGTTTTTTTGTTGTTGGAAAAACTGCACTTTTAAAATGCACCAAACGAGTTTAAATTCCCTTTGTTTTACAATTGTATCAATTCATGGTATTGGTTATAAGTCTTAATACAGGCAGTATCATGGTAAATTAAAATCATCATAGGAATTAAACAATGAGTCTCATCCTTAAAACGTTAAATGTAATTTTGTGTGATTTATCCCCTACAGTCTCAATAGGTTTGAGTTCAGTCCAGCAATTCATGAGAGTTCCTTGCAGGCTGTCGAACACAAACGCATTCAAAGTCTTATTCAAAGTCTTATTCACAGCAAAATTCCATTTTGGAGATTAAATCCAATGTCGCCGATAACTGCTAGTAAATGTACTTATATGTCATCCATGATAATTTAAACCACTCCCCCCAATAAGAGAGCTCGATACAAACCTTAATAGTTCTGACCCATATTTTGAAAAATAACTTGCATGTTTTTTTTCCTTAAGGTTTGAGTAGATGCACAGTATGTGAGCTGTCGCCACAGTGCAATACTTACAAAAAACGGCAACACTTACAAGAAAATACCGAGCTTTTCCAATGGCATTTCGATCATTAGTGGTATAGCCCAAAGGAAGTGCTGCCGCTGATGCTTCATCAAAGGTGTGAGACAAGATACAGTTGGGCTGTTAAGCTCCCACCTGTCAAAGTATATGTCAATTTTCTTATGGTAAAGGACAAAATCTTGCTGTAGAGACTCACTCTGAATAGAATTATTTAGTTGAGCTTTAAATCCAATGTAGTCAAATTCCGAAACCCAGTTTAAATGTTCTTTTAATGTATTATTAGTTGCATCTCTAAGTTTGTTGTAAGCATGCCGTACAGTAGACGAACTGAAAACTAGTCCAAATCAATGCAGTAGCTGCACCTTCAGGCTAGACTTATGGTTCTGAAATGGTCTGCACCCTATATTAATAAAACTAGTTTCCAGAATTCCCACGAGTTCATAAAAATAAGAAATCCATAGGTTCCAGTCAGAATAATGTTGATTAACTCCAGTGTACGCTTAACTGTAGGACTTGTAGGGCCTAGTGTAACATGACAGTCTCATGACATTTTGTCCTTAATGGAACCTCTCATATTACATGGTTCCCTCCACTTATTTGGTGAACCTGGTTTCCACATTTACGGGACGCTTTTTTACAACATATACCATTGAAGAACTATTGTACTGTCATTTGCACCTCTTTAACTTGGCAAGTGATAGTAAATTGATTGTGCGTTATCTTAGCGCTGTAGAAAGCTAAAATACTAAAAGCTAGTTCTGACAAGATGATCTACATCAGATGATGTGTAAATTACTCTGAAGGTAATGACCCTGATAAATTAGCTCATATTTATTTGACCAAATCAATAATACGGCTGTCGTGCCAGCAACACCATCCAAGAGACCAACATCACCATCACCAACTTTCAGCAGCAACAAATTGACAAATTGCTGTACTTTCATCAATTGCCAGTGACGTCACCCTGAAGTTCCACACCATCTTATTCTACATAGGTCTTCCAGAACTGCAGCAGCTGCATTTGGTAGGTGCAGCACGTTGTAGACTGGTGCTGGGCAATCTGGGTGAGATCGGGATCATGGAGGGCTGTGTCTTGGTGGCTGCCTAACTGGCTATCTCTAGTTCAGAGATTTTTTTAAAACGTGCTTTCTCTTCTGTTTTCCATTTCTTATAACATAGACACACCTCTTACCACAGTGAAACTTAGAAATATAGGCAGATGCAGAGGCGATATTAAAGACCTGCTTTATGTATACTAGTTGCATTGGGGTTGCTTTCATTACCAGTTTACCTCTCCTCCCCCTACCCACATACGGTTAAGCTATGGATAATACCCGCTTATGTAATGCATATTAGCAGGAAACACATACCAATAGCCTGTATTCCAAGATTGTGTCGGCACCATTTGGCCTAGACGTGGATGACTCCCACCGCCGTAAGTCACCCGTGGTTTGCAGTAAGACGTGCTGCACATTGCAGGGATTACTGAAGGCTGCCCGCCTGCTTTGCACCGCCCAGTGCAGGGTTTGAGTTCGCCGTCTTTCATGCAATACATTTACTGTTAAGTTTATGAGAAAATGAGACCGGGAGCAGCAATGTCTATTTTCAGATGAACCAAGAACCAGGTCTCATTGCGCGTGCACCCTGCCCACGTGTAGGTATGAGTGGAGTCCACTTTGTTTACCGTACCTGAAGTTTTGTTGTAGATGTTGGTACAGTTCAGTGGCCTCGATAGGCCGGCACTTCAGGACGCTGCAGTCGTGCCACCCTCGTCCACGGCCGTGCCGTCGGCCGTGTGAGGAGGCCCCATCTTACCGAGGGCGGTCTATGTAGAACAGCTCGTAGCCATCGGGGGCACCACGGTTGGTTAACAGCTGGAAAGGCCGAGAGCGAACGGAATCTGCCAATTGGAGGATGGTGGGAACAAAACAGGGTGCTGGAGAGATTAACATTCTAAAAGACCCCTTTCCAAGGTCGGGGGGGCACAGGAAGAGGAAGGCTTAGCCACACTTTGGGGAGACCAAGTCCTTTACACACGGCTTTGCCAACACCAGGGGTGCGCAAAAGCGAAGAGACGTTTTTGTTTACAATGCATGCTGCTCCGTGTGCTCGTGGGCAGTGCATGCTACGCACTTGTATCGTGTTAGCATTTTTAGATCCCTTTCCTGATCCGAACAGGCCCAGGTTGCAGAGCATGGTCCCTCTCTTTCCGAGAAACCTTCCCGTTCCGTTCGAGCTTGCTGGCCGCCTGCCGTTCGTCTCCTTGTGGTGTGTGTAGATGGTGTTTATCCAGCCTCCAGACTTGCAGGGTTCCTTCTAACTAACTTGTTGTATGTCGCACAAGAGCAGCCACTGAATGGGATGGGAGCCCCTCCCCCACGAGGGCCTCCCCAGCAGTAGCCCTCTCTTCTTAGTCTGTTTGGCTGATCCGTCATTAGAGGTGTAAATCGGTTATTGTTTGTCCATGGCTGTACTAAGCCGCCTTTTAGCAGAAAATAGTTAGCCGTACTCTAGTTTTTCAGTACTTATTTTGCACAGATGGTCTTTCTTGCTCTGTATATTTTAACGGCTCTACAAAGGACGAAACTCGCAGTTTCCTTTACCACTGCATTGTCAATAGCGAGCAGAGTGAGGGCTCTGGTATGCTTATGTTGTTTTTGTCTTCTACCCATTTGTTTTTTAAACCTAGTGTGTTTGGTTGTGAGTCAGTGTTCCATTCGCAGTGACCATCTGCTTGTTGGACTGTAGCAAGTGATAGCTCATGGAACTGCTTTGCGCTGCTAGTGTGCTGTAATGTTCTAAACTATGCGCTGCCAGTGTGCTGTAATGTGTACACTATGAGCTCCCTCTTACCGCCCCCTGTGCATCGCCTTTGGGACCTTATAAGTGTTTAGTTATCCAGGAGAATATCCTTGGTGCAACAACATCAAGTGTTGCATGGCTAAACACTTATAAGGTCCCAAAGGCGAGACCTATTGGCTATGCCAATGCTTGTTATACTAGCGACGATCAAGAAACGGAACCACGCATGAGGAACATGGTGTAAGGATATGGAAAATCAAGAAACTTAGAGGAAATCAAAGATTAAAATAAATTAAAGCCTGAAGGAAACAAACACCCTCAAAGCACCACCAGTGTCTTCAACATCGGACAGCCTACAGTTTTCTGCACTCCAGGGTGTTTGATCTGTTGTGGACTTGCTACATTGAATTTAAGTGAATCAGCAGCGATTATTTGAAGGGAACCGGCGCCGTTTACTTGAAAGGAACTGGCATTGTTTATTTGATTTGAAGTGAACTAGTAGCCTGGAAAGGGATTCTGGTTAAATTGATCCTGCTGCAGATTTGTTTCTATGTTCTGAAGAGAGGCAAATGGGTGCATCGTGGTCTTAGTCACTCTGAACTTACAACCGGCAACTTGAGAGTACGGAACTGGTGTGCCGCAGCTTTATTGTTTTTATTGGAGTCCGCGCGGCGTGCTGTAATGCGGCATTTGAAAAGGCCCGTGTGGGCTGACGGGCGCTGTTAAGTGCTGCTGGAGGAGTCGGGAGTGAGGTGTGTTTCTGTTGCCTGCATTTACTTGTAAAACAGGGAAGACTCACCGCCATTCCGCAAGCGCAGGATCAGGACCTCTTACGCCTTTCTTCTGCGTCACTATTGCATGTCTCAATAATTGAGACTCAATTTTGCCACGAGTGCATTATCAATATCACTCTCCACGCGCCTCTCTTCTATGTAAAGGCCGCGTACCTCCATCTTGCGGCGAGACACAAACTGCGACTTGTGCTTCATTGTGACGTGCTCCAGGAAGCTTGATAATGGCTTTGCCACCCTCTACGTGGACCAGATCACGGGCTGTGGGGCGATGGAGCATGCCCGTCTGTTATGTCCTGCGAGACACGTTCTAGTGTCTCGACAGGCATAGAGTTTACAGCCCTCCCCTATGGGAGTGGGCACACTTGCACCCCCACACGCATCCCTCACAGGCGTCACGAGTGACGTGAGCTTGTCAATAAAAGGGCCCGGGTGCACGTGCTCGGGGCCAGTTCACTAAGTATGCCTCCAGTGTCTGTGTCACGTCGTATTAGCATGTGGGCCTAGGGCCCACGACACCACATTGGCGATGAGGCGGGTCGACCCCACCAATCACCCGATATCAGCCGGCGCGAAGAGTAACTCTTCCTCGTGGGGGAGGAAAATGTGGCAAACCGTCTGCATGCCACACCGACCCGTAACGGCTGCCGTCCTGCCTGCCCCGAGGGAGAAGTACTAATTGAAAGGAGGTTGATAAGCGACGGGCTCTGGCCCCTCAAGGTGAGGCATTTAACGCTGCCTATCTGGCAGTGGAGCCAGCAAGTCCCGGCATGAGGGGAAAGCGGCATAGAAAGGCCCCACAGTCCTCCCTACGCACACCCGCCAGCGCACAACTGAGCCAAGGGTTGTATAAAACCCAGCGCGGAGAGGCGGCTGCACGGCGCAAACCGACCTCGCGGGTCGGTGTCATCTGTAACGCCCACTTGCTGAGAACCAGAGAGGCACCAGGATCCGACGAGCAGCACCATGCATGCCTGCTGCCAGCAGCTGACTGCGACGTCAGCTATCGCCTGCCGGCAAGTGGCATGAAAACGCGATACTAGGGGCCGATATACCCACACAGCACGACCTGACATGGGCGGTCAGCAGGGATCATGCCGTGGCGCATTCTGGCGATCGGCCGGTAGGCAATAAAGATACCCGCATGTGGAGTAAGCCCCGCTTTGACCGCACCAAGATGTTCCTGGCCCGTACTACGTCCAGCACACTTGATTCCCAACGAGGACAGCTTCGCCTCTGCAAAAGCCACAACAGTGCACCCTCAAGGCACGTTCAGGCAGTGTGGCGAGAGAGGAGCCTCACCCCGTGGAGTCTGCATGTGGGGAATGAGGAGAAGTCAGGACGAGCACCGAGAGTGCTGAGGGTCCCCGGGGAATGTCTGCTGCCAATGCGGGAGGAAAGAAGACTGTTTGCCGCCAGCGGTAACATTACCATACCGGACCCGAGAGAATGGGCACCAGCCTCAGAATGCACATATGCCGCAACCACCATGATCAGCCCCTGCCTTACCGGCACGAAGCCGCATGGCTCCTGCACGGAGCTCCCACGCCTGCAAATCCAGACAGCACAGGCTGCAGACTGACAAAAGGATGCCGTTGCCTGAAAGGAGATGCTGCAGCGCCACCTAGTGGCAGCTTGTGAGACCGCACATGAACAATGCAAGCAGCAACGCAAACGACACCCACCACTAGCAAGGGCAGAAGCTCGACCAGACAGCAACGTCTCAAGGTAGCTTTCCCCCGCCCAAAAAAAAAAAAAGCACAAGAAAGACTGGTGCAGAGCGCGCACCCCCAGCGGCTGCCCAACGCCACCACAAGTGAGAAGAGCGCGCCACTATATAGTCAGATAGACGCTTCTCCTTTTTCTATTTTAAATCAGGCAGGGGGCCTACCAAGAATAATATATGTTCCATAAGGCACCCTGACTTGTTTTAACTCACTTCACATACTACTACATCCACACAATCAAAAGGGCCCTTACACCCACGGCACCCACCGGCAAGGAACAAAAGATCTCCGATAAAGAGCCCCTTTTTGGGTGCCCGTCGGGTATTGCAGCGCCGACCCGACGAGGAGCAGGTCCAGATGATGAAGCATGACACCTAGCTTGCTGGGTGTGTGAGGGCACCAGTTCCGAAAGGAAGAATCCCCTTCCTTTCATGACCTGCTATAAATACTCTGTATTCACCGAGGAACCACGTACTTCTTCTTTATTGAGCTTGTGAGACCGCACATGAACGATGCAAGCAGCAACGCAAACGACACCCACCACTAGCAAGGGCAGAAGCTCGACCAGACAGCAACGTCTCAAGGTAGCTTTCCCCCACCCAAAAAAAAAAAAGCACAAGAAAGACTGGTGCAGAGCGCGCACCCCCAGCGGCTGCCCAACGCCACCACAAGTGAGAAGAGCGCGCCACACGCCCCTAGCGGTGAACAACTAACACAGCAAGGAGGAAGAACAGGCACGCCTGGTGCCAGAAGAGGGCGCCAGAGAAAAGACGAAGCATGCGCAGTCCGAGGTGCGTGACACAGGCACCCAGAAGAGCGTCAACACGGGCAAATGCCCAGGAGGAAAAGAGAACTCTCCAAAGAAAAGAAGCACTGCTGGAGTCAGCAGGGAGATCCCATACATCTCCACAGCAGCAACGGAGCCCCGAACAGGCTAAACACAGCACAGTGTCCTCCCTCACACTGCCTCAAGAAGGAGTCGTCAGTGACCCAAGGCTGACACGAGGAGAGTTGCACACCACAAGTGGCCAGCTGCCATCAAAGCTCCCTACTACTCGTGGAAGCCATTCCCTGGAGAGGGAACACACGGAGTAGGAGCTTCAAGAAGCTGCATGAAGAAGGAGCACCCGAAGTGAGTGGCTGCTTGCCACGCAGCAGAGAAGAGCAACAAGTCTCACCCGCATGGTCCAGAGACCAGTGAAGTTCAACGGCCCGTTGGCCTTGTTAGAACATGGTGCATGTCACTGCACCCGGAGAAGAAGCAGAAGAAGAGTGGAAATCGTGTCACCAAGAAGAGCTGGACAAACGCAGGTGCGTCAAAGAAAACGAGAGGAGAAGCACGAGGACTCGTAGGACCACAAGCCAAGAACACCTCCAAAGACACCAGACAGCCACCAAGGCGGACCGACGGCCCTGGCGACAGCACTAAGGGAGAACCACACGTAAGCCGCAGCAAGCGCAAACCGCGTTGCTCCCACCGCATCCCTGCCCCTGACCGCAAATGCCAGAGGTGCAAGATAAGATTCAGAAGAGGCAGTCATGTGGCTACGACGTTCATCCAGAAACCTCCTCTCCTAGCTGATCATCGCCACCTGTTGCCCAGGCCCAATGGCAGCTACGTCATCAGTGCCATGTGCATGACACCGCACTCAGCAAGATATGTGGAAGTGTGACCGGAGGGTCTGCACCAAGAATCGGACAACCAGCTGAGGTCAGAAGAGGAAGTCGTGAGTGGCAGGGCCAGACGATGAAGAAAACCCAAGCTACAACAGGAGTGAGTCCTGACACAGCGACAGCAAGGGAAGAGGGGGATAACCCGAGGAGGAGCTGGCAACCGCACAGCGGGAGTCCGAGAGTAAGCCGCACAACCTGCGCGAACCGAGTCTCAAGCCTTACGTTTCTCAGCGTGTTCATCACTCCTCCGTCATCAAAGTCCCAACAGCCCAAGAAGTTCAAGTACATGAATACAAGTGCCTCCCCAGAGGACATGGAGGTACCTGGCCACTCCCTGCCTCAGGTGATCGACTCCAGCATACACGCCTGCAGCCATCAAGGCAAGTCATCACCCGCCATTGTCCAGATTCACCACATGGCTGGCAATGCTACCATGCCAGTCCTCATCAAGTGCGTCTACCGACACCATCGCGAATACACATGGAGTGGAGTCCTACACTATTGCCAAGCTAGCCAGCAAGAAGACTAAGAGGCTACCTGCTAACCTGGTCTGCACCTGAACTAAGACAGCGAGAGCATGTCCTGACCAAGACCCATACACCCTTGAGGTTTGTGCGAGAGACTGGCTACTGGCTCCTTGGCGGTTCGCAGCTGCCCCCAGCCGGCACATACGCAGCCCCAATCGCAGCCTACCAGCAGTCCCGTGGCAAGCCCGACGAAGGGCCTCCCCAGGCGGGAGAGCTGGAAGAGACATTGCCCCACCGACAGGTCATCGGACACAGCAAGACAGCCTAAGAGAGACTTCAGGCAATCCTGAAATAATACAGTGAACTTTCACCATGGACTCCCACCATGATCTGGACGCACCCAGTAAATGAACTATTGTTACACACCACAAACCATCATCCAGGTCAGCGGACGGAAGTTACGTGGGACTAAAGGACCTGCTTACACCGGCACGTTCCTAGTGCGCAGATGACATCTTCAAGCAAGAGTTCGTGTCCTGAACTGATCAGGTTAAATGATGAATACCTGCTGAGAGTGTCCTGCCACAGTTGAATTCACCAGCCCTTATCCGCCGTCTTCCTGATGCCGGACCCGAGAAACTGATGGACCATGTGGTGTATGTTTGTTACTGTTCATCCCCACAGGTTGAACTATAAAGCTTTTGTTTATTAAAATTTTGGAGGAATGTTATGTCCTGCGAGACACGTTCTAGTGTCTCGACAGGCATAGAGTTTACAGCCACTCCCCTATGGGAGTGGGCACACTTGCACCCCCACACGCATGCCTCACAGCCGTCACAAGTGACGTGAGCCTGTCAATAAAAGGGCCCGGGTGCACGTGCTCGGGGCCAGTTCACTAAGTATGCCTCCAGTGTCTGTGTCACGTCGTATTAGCATGTGGGCCTAGGGCCCACAACACCACACCCGTCCAGGGCCCGTGGGCACGTGCCAGGCAGCCAAGGGCCTATGCCACCGTGGCCGCGGCACGAGCGGTAGCCGGCACCAAGAGGCTCAAGTCCTTCGACGATGACCCCTGCTGACATGGCCGGGCCGCGCGCGCAGGTGATATTTCTTATGTACCGCGGTCAGTTCTTGACAGACCCTGTGACCATGATCTTACCAAACCCTAACCGCTGTTCCTAAAACCTGCTCGTTACGCAGAACCAATGCTCATGCTGCACTGACTTGGAATCGCGGCTTCATTTGTTGTGTGGGTAAGTAACTTTATGAGGCGAGGTTTGGAGGAGACGAAGGGAGTGTGGTGGTGGGGGGAGACCGAAATTGAAAACATTTGGTCGTGCCCGCAGAGACGTTCTGCTAAACATAATACGTGTTCTTGCCTGTTTTCTCTTGGCAGGATGTGTTTATTTTGTTGTACGTCATATTGGTATAAAATGCATGTCACGAGTCTGAAAGACTTGCTTAATATCAATGGTTACGCATTTGTTTACAGTACAGTCCGGTTACAGGAGGGAGCACTACTGGGTTAGTGCCCTTGCATTTCTGCTGCTCTGCAGCAGTTTCAAGAATTTCTTGGAGTTTCTTGTTGCTCAAATGGCTGTAATTTCTGATACTTAGAAGTTTCCCTCGTCTTCATTGCATGATTTTTGCTCGCGAGAAAGTGTCACTCATACTTGTTGAGATGTCACTCATAATTTCACTGAAATTATAAAAATGTCACACATGGCAATCTGAAACCTTGGCAGCTATGTGATATTGTTCTGTTCATGCCGAGCTCACATATTCCTGGAATTCTGCCTGCGTCTCTTTAATGCTCCTTATCATGGCCCGCCCTGCTGTTTCGCTCTGCGATGCTGGCGGACAAAAGCCCTACTACTACAATGCTGTTCACATTGTGATCTCTGGAACCACTCTCTTCTGACCAATAACACAGAAAGGGGACGGACTGCTTCACTCTACCCATGAAAACAGGACTTCCTTTTAATCTTTTTTCTAAACAGGTGTGTAGCATGTGTACTTATGTACGGTTACAATATTGTTAAGTACCTCTTTAAAAATGCATGTGTATTGAGTTGAATGTGTTCCATGTTCCGATGGAATGGAGAGATGCGGATTGGAACTTCTGGGATGATTCCTGGTTCGTTTCTTGAAGTGTCTGGACGTTTCATCCGTCGGTGGCATTTCTTTATGGAAATAAACTAAGTTTTATTCTTACACCAATTGGATCTTCTCGTGCTGTCTTCTTTCCACCAACGATCCCACCTTTTGGTATCAGGAGTGGGGTCCAAAAAAACAAAAAAAAAGGGCAACACTGAAGATCAATCCGGAGTGCCCACAGACCGGAGAACACACAAGGAGTTTACAAGGAAGAAAAGACGAAATCGTCAGAGAGAAGATCACTCTTCCGACTCTGTGACAGTGAGTGTGACCAACATCAGTTTTATTACTAAATTCATGGTTGTGCCCCATTAACTTATCGATCAAAAGAAAATTTACCGTTGGGGATATCGGATGCGTTTTTGGTGAATCGCCAAGGTTCTTTCTGCCACGAGACTCTACGCGTTCTTCAGGCTGTGTGACGTATCCTCCTTGGGTTCATCAGGACACCTACATGGAACAGGAAACTCACGTCTGCATCTTGAGCGTGCGGACGTGTGTGCTCGATGCAGGTGGCCATCTTGAGTGCTCTTAGTCTTCCGATTTAATCTCACGTTGCTCTTCGCGCGAGTTCACCACGGAGGCATAGTTTTTCTGGGAAGCTTACTGTTCCGGGGGGGAATACTTTATTGAGAAGTAGAGAGCATCGTGTGGTAATTTCACAAGTCTTTCACAGGTGAGAATTTTAACCATTTGTTACTGTGTTGCAAGACTGACATTTCACAAAACGACTGCATCATGGCTACTGTTCAAGGGGCAATGCAGCCTCCGCCCTTCTTACAGAGACCAGGCAGACCTGAGATCAAATGGAAAGAGTGGTTGCGTAATTTTGAAAATTATATTACAGCCATAGATGCTAATGTTTATTCGCCTGTTAGGAAAGCAGTTTTGTTGTTCAACCACCTGGGTGTTGCGGGGCAAAGAGTCTTTGACAATTTGCCTATGGTTCCGGCTCCTGTGGGTGAAGATGCACCATGAAACGTATACTTAGAGGCGAAGCAGAGGATGCATAAACAGTATACAGACTAAACAAGTGTGTCGCTGGAGAGGCATAATTTTTCAAAGTGCAAACAGGCAATGGATGAGACAGTGAAGGAATGCATCGCTACTCTGCGTGTACTAGCAGCAAAATGTGAATTTGAGAACAATGTGGACATTTACATAAGGGATCAACTCGTGTTCAATTGTTACTCTAAGAAAGTTCAGGAGAGACTTTTAACCTGCAAGAACCTGAGTTTGAACGAAACGATTGACATTGCTAGAAGCATTGAGAGGTCTAATATAACTTCTCAAGTTATGAATAATCAAACCTTTCAAAGTAACAGCAACACTGCAGTGTCCCCTGTCAACTTAGTAACTGAGGATTCAGTAGTTGCTACTGTTAACAAATCCAACTTTAACAGATTAAAGAGGGGAATGTGTTATAGATGTGGTTCTAGGAACCATATGGGGAACCATCCTGGCTGTCCTGCTTTAACAAAGAGATGCAATCAATGTCGCAAGGTGGGGCATTTTATGGGTGTCTGTAGGTGTACCAGTCACTTCAGATAATGTCAGGATAAGTCATATTGATGTAGCCAGCTCCTCTGATGAACTTAAGGAGTGCAGTGACAAATTCTCGAATTTAATTCTTACTATTGATACACCTTCCGTAGAAATGGTAAGAGTTATTAAAGGACCCTTCCGTCATGCTACAGTAATTGGCCGAACCATTATTATGATGGCAGATTCAGGTGCACCAGTCACCATCTTGGCTGACACTACGTTTTTAAAACATTGGCCATCTAATATGGTTTTGATTTCTCCTGATATTTCTCCCAAAGCGTTTGGGGAACAGGACATAGAGCTCCCGGGATATTTTGTGACTTTGCTTGAATGTTTGGGAAGACAAATTGATACCAAGGTACACGTTACAGTGAAGGGCAGAGATCATTGGCTGGATGGATTTGGCCAAATTAGGAATATATTTATGTCCTGGGCATGATGTGCCAATAGTTCTGGGTGACATGCCTGTTCTAGCTGTGGAGAGCCAAATTAACATTGTTCAGTCGGTGGCTCAGAGATTTCCCAATGTTTTCTGTGATGCCATAGGTACTGTACAGGGTTTTGAACAAACCATCAAACTCAAAGAAGATTATACCCCAGTCATCCACAAAGTACGTCCTGTACCTTTGAGTATAAGAGAGGATCTCAAAATTCTGCTGGAGTCTCTCACCTCGGAAGGAGTCATTGCCAGGACAGATTCATCTGAATGCGTTTCTCCAGTCGTTTTGACAAGGAAAACCTCAGGGGATCTGAGACTGTGTGTAGACTTGAGGTCATGGTTTCAAAATATTTTGGTTGATTGCCATCCCCTCCCAAGCATTCAGGAAATGATGGCCAACATAGCGGGTGCCAAGTTTTTCGCAACAATAGATCTTCACTCAGCTTACCATCAAATACCCCTTAGTTTAGATTTGCAGTCCCTGACCACCTTTGTCACTCCTTTTGGGGCATTCAAGTACCTGAGAGTTCCTTTTGGCCTTGCATCAGCTGCAAGTGTCTTCCAAAGGATGATGGACACCTTGTTTGGAGAGGAGTCTCAGGTACAAGCCTTTCAAGACGATATACTTGTGTACACTAAAACAAAGGAAGAACACATGCTTGCTTTAGACAAAGTATTGGATAAGCATGGTATGACTGTTAAACTAAATAAGTGTAAATTATTTGTAAAACCGGTTGAGTACTTAAGCCACACCATTTCTGCAGAGGGTATCAAGACTAAAGCTGGTAATATCGAAGCCATTAAGTCTGCTCCTGCTCCCAAAGATAAGGATGCTTTAAGATCTTTTTTGGGATTGTGTGAGTAGTACGCACGCTTTGTTCCAGGATATGCATTGTCAGTACAGCCTTTACGTTCTCTGTTAAAGAAAGGTACATAGTTTGACTGGTCATCACAAATCAACCAAACTTTTGAAGACATTAAGTGTTTGGTAGTTAATGTCCCTGCATTACAGCCTTTCGACTGTTAGATTTGGGGGTCTCTAGTTGGCAGAGGTAGGTACCTTTGACCAAATAGGGACCCTTGCGTCTAGTCAGGGTAAGGGGGATACACTACTAAAATAACCCTGCTCACCCCCTTGGTAGCTTGGCACGAGCAGACAGGCTTATCTCAGAGGCAGTGTGTAAAGCATTTGTGAACACATACAGTAATCAAGTGACAACACTACAGATGGACACCACACCAGATGTATATTAAAAATAAGTATCTTTTTTTTTGATAACCAATTTTTATTGATTTTGATTTAACACATTTGCAGCAAATAACAATCCAGCTTTCCACACATTGGTCAGTATCAAACAGTGATAGAAGAGGGAATGACAATCTCACACGCATAAGACCAGCAAGGAATAGCAAGCAACATTGTCCACAACCCTGTTCATGGAGCAGCCTCAGGAAGTTCAGTCTTCCACCACCCCGATCCATTTACCCCATACCCTTCGAAACTTTTTTGGGCAGCCGCGAGTGACATACATTGGCCGCTCCTGCGTCGCACACCAATCCACCCCCCGTCGCCACCGCGCCACAGTGGGGGTCGATGGAGTCCATCCAAGGGCTGCGATATCTCGTTTAGCAACCATCAGAGCCGTGGTGAGGCAGAGCTTCTCCAGCCCTGTTCCCATTTAACCCATCAGTAACCCCTAAAAGGATGTTCAGTGGATTCAGTGGGACCTCCCAGCCCAAGACCTCCGTAAGTTCAGCTGTCACTGATTCCCAGTAGTGTGTAACTGCGGGACAGAGCCATACCATGTGATAGAAATCTGCTTGGGAACATTGGCAACGGGGACAAGACGCACCAGTCCGGAGCCCAGAGCGATGAAGGCGCAGTGGTGTGATGTAGGCCGCGTGCAAATAGTATATTTGAACTAAGCGGAGTCGCGCTGAAGCAGTAACAGTTTTAGGGGCCATCAGCGCGTCTCTCCAATCAGCATCTTCTAGGGAGCCTATTCAGCCCTCCCAATTATCCCGGAGAGAGGAGAGGGAATTGGGGGTGTTGTTCGTGAGGGAGCGGTAGATACGAGAAATCCCCCCCTTTCCCAGGTTGCCAGTCATGACCTGTGCCTCCAGTGGGCTGTATGCAGGTAGGGAGGTCCCTTCCGAGATGTGGACATGAAGTGCGTGGCGCAGTTGAAGATAGCAACTGAGAGGCATGGAGGGAGAACCGGGTCTGCATGTCTGAGAATTCGCGAATGTGGCTTCCGCGCCAGACATCTCCCAGCTGAGAAATGCTGATGAGATCCCAGACTCTGAATCCGGTGAGAGAAGCAACGTCCTTGAGCCATGTTCCACTCCACAGAGGAGTACATTGGGTTAGTCTGCCCGACCAGCGGGTATGGCGCAGGAGCCGCTCGCCAGGCCAAGAACACCCCGCGGGTGATCCCTGGAATGGTGTGGGGGATAGTGGTTCCGTACAGCATCCCCTGGATACCGGAAAACCCAAGGCATGTAATTCCAGTCGGTAGGCCGGGTCCGCCCATCCACCATTAAACCAGTCATGCACAGTAAGAAGCCTCGTCGCCAGGTAATATAGGTGCAAGTCTGTCATTCCCAACCCCCCATCAAAGGGTGGAATCCTACAATGACCTAGAGCCAATCTCGGCCGCCGCCCTCACCCAGAGGAATTTAGTGGCCAAACTATCCATTTCTCTGAACCAGGACCGCGAGAAGGTGAGGGGTGTGTTTTGGAGCAGATAGAGAAATCGCGGTAGGACCATCATCTTAAAAAGGGCGATCCTGCCCATGAGGTTCAACGGCAATGTTTGCCAGCGAAGGAGATCGGCACGTACCCGCTTCACCAGTGGAGTGACATTGAGAGCCCAGGCGAGATCAGGAAGGAGCGTCACCCAGATCCCCAGGTACTTAAATGACTGGCGCCGGAGAGGGATCGAGGACTGCCAGTCAAAGCATTCTCTCGACAAATGAAGGGGGACCAGGACCGACTTGGCCGCGTTCAATCTGAGGCCCGAGACACGTTCGAAGGACGCAGGGCTCGGAGACATCGAGGTCCCTGGAGCGGGCTGGATCCGACAGGAAGAGCAGGACGTCGTCGGCGTAAAGAGGCGATCTTGTTCTCCTCCAGACCGGGCCACTGCCATCCTGTGAGTAGCGAGTCGGCGCGGACGAGGGAGGCAAAGGGCTCCTATCGCTAACGCGAAAAGGAGGGGGCGAAAGGGGGCAACCCTGCCTCGTGCCCCTCCCAATGGGGAAGGGGCAGGATAGACCTCCGTTAACCATCACCTGGGCCTGCGGCTTGTAGTAAAGGGTCTTAATCAAGTTGCGGAAGGAGTTCCAAATCCAATCTCTGACAACACTGCCTCCAGGTACCGCCAATCCACCGAATCAAATGCTTTCTCAAAATCCACGAGGAAGCATGGAGAGATAGGGAGTCAGTTGTTGGCGGTGCGCCAGAGCCAAGTAGAGCCGTCTCAGGCAGTGCCTGAGTGGCCCGGTCGGGCATAAAGCCGCACTGGTCTAAGTGGACCAACTTGGCCAGATGAGGGCGCAGGCGGTGCGCCAACACTGAGGCAAAGATCTTGAGTTCTGAGTTAATAAGGGAAATGGGGCGGTAATCAGAGCAATGGACCGAGGGGTTGGGACTTGGGGATCACCACGATGGTAGCAAGATCCGTCTCAGGGACGGAAGAAACCACGATCCGCTGCCTCACGGTATACTGCCAGAAGATGGGGGATCAGCGTGGCTCGGTAGGGCGCGTAAAATTCCTGCGGGAGGCCATCTGGTCCTGGCGTCTTGCCCGTTGCCATACGGGAAATAGCGTCGTTAAGTTCTTCTGGAGTGATCGGGAGATCTAGGCCACCCGCCTCCGTGTCAGTGAGCCGCGGGAGCGAGAATCCTTCATTCTAGAGAAGTTCCGATAGGGAGCGAGATCTGGGGGCCGGGCAGAGTATAGAGAGGAGTAATAAGAGGCAAAGCACTGGGCCACCGCCGTGGATTTTAGTGTGCCTGCCCCTGAGAGTCCACCACTTCGGGAATAATACGATTAGCCATTGGATAGGTGGCCAGACGATGGAGAAGTTTCCCGTTTTTATCCCCCATCCATACACTCTCGCCACGGAGGACCTCCATAGCAGCTTAGCGGACTCCATGGAGGCCTGTCTGAGCTCGTCTCTGAGAAAGGTAAGTCTCCGATCCTGCGCCTCCGTATGTTCCTCGGGTGGACGGGCTTCCAGCCTGGCTGCTTGGGCCTCTAGGAGTGTGAGCCGGGCCTCCTGCTTCGAGCGTTGAATTTTGAGTTGGCCTTTGGCGAAACCGCGAATGGTTGCCTTAGCGGCTTCCCACAAGGTACCAGGGGACGAGACCGATCCTTGATTGTCCGTGAAGTAGTGATGTAGCTCAAGCCCTACATGTTTCTTGAAGTCTTCATCCTGGAGAAACCAGGCATTGAGCCGCCAAGTCGGTCGTGAAGAGCCGGGAGGCTACCTAGGTGCATAGATACTGGGGAGTGGTCCGAGAGGCCTCTGGGAAGGATAGTGATGGCTTGGATCGATCGACAGTCTAGGGCCGGGAGAAACAGATAATCCAGCCTGGCCTGTGTGTGGTGGGCGGCCGATGTGTGAGTGAACATAGCAGTATTCGGATGCCAGAGTCTCCATGCATCACTAAGTCCTAGATTCGCAGCCCAGTTTGAAAAGATTGTGGATTGGGAAACCCGAGAGATAGAAGGGGTCGCGGCAGAATCAAAAGCTGGGGCCATAACTGCATTAAAATCCCCCCCACCACAGTGGTCCCCGGAGGCAGGGCGGCTATTAGTGGAGTGAGGCGCCGGAGCGTGGAGGACAGCAGAGAGGGGGGAGCGTACACCGTTATCAAATTCAGGGCTTGAGTCCCAATGCTCCCTTCCAGAATGAGAAAGCAACCTCCCGGATCATGGATTGCTTTACGCTCAACAAAGGGCAGAGCGCGGCGCAGCAGGAGCGGCCACCCCTCGAGATCCCGTGTAAAACCAGCGTGCCAAACCCCGCTGTAGCCATAGCGCGCAAGGAAGGGGCAGTGGTTGCCCACTAGGTGGGTCTCCTGAAGCAGCAATATGTCTACCTTGTGTCACTGTGCGTAGCGCAGGGCCGCAGTGCGTTTAACTTTGTCGAGGAGGCCGTTTACGTTCCATGACACAATGTGAAGTGATGTTAGACCTGAGTGATCATTAGCCATGGAGAGGCAGGTTTAGTGATTGAGTGCCCCATATGCACAGGGAGCGTAGCAGTGGACGCGCGTGAAGTGTGGGACATTGAAGGACAAGGACTATCACTGTATACCTGTTACAGGATGAGGCAGAAGTGCTGGTTTGAGAAAAACAAAGAACAAAAACATCATAGAACCCGGGACAACTGTCCCCCCACCCGAACAACCCCCACCCTATACTTCAGGAGCGGAAGCATCTGTCGCCCTAACAGTGGAAAAACAACAAAGATCAAACTAAAACGTTCGGGACTGGGAAACGTGGAGGACCCCTCCTCATTGCAGGATGTGCGTATTTAAGTCCGTCTGAGGTTGTAGCATTGACTAGCCGAGCTGCCGTCTCCGGCCGCGGAGCCAGGCCCGGCAGGCAGACGCGCTCATGTGGGGTCCCTGAGGAGCAGTGGGCTGCGTGACAGATCAGTGTCCGGAAGGTCCAGCGATGAAGGCCGGGGCGAGGAGCCTCCAGGATCCAAATGTCCCGAGGAGCCTGACCGCCTCAGACCGGAAGGCCCCCAGGTAGCGGAGTTGGTTATCGGGAGGGACCCGGTGGGGAATCAGAGCGGGCCCTTCTCTGACCTCGGCGTCTGCGTGAGCGATTGCGCTGGGACCGAGGGCCAGGAGCCTCTCGGTTGCCGGGTCCACGGGTCAGCCCATCCGGTGAGGATGGATGGTCGGCGGCTCTCAGGGCGTTCCTCCGTGGCCCAAGTCCATGCCTCCTCCGGGGTGTCAAAGAAAAGGGTCTTGTTGGAGAAAACCACTCGCAGGCGTGCTGGAAAAAGGAGCCTGTACTGGATGTTAAGGGCACGCAACTTTTGCTTAACTTCACCAAACGATCGGCGTTGATTCTGGACCTCACGGGTGTAATCGGGGAAGACCATAATCGTGTGATTGTCATACCGAAGACACTGCTGTTTGCGGGCCTCAGCCAAGATGGAGTCATGGTCTTTAAAATTGAGAATTCGCATGATGATAGGTCTGGGGGCTGCCCCCGGCGGCGGCCTAGGAGCAAGGGAGCGGTGCGCTCGTTCAATTGCGAACCACGGGGATAGCGAGCCCTCGGTGACCCATGAGCGAAGCCATTTTTCTATGAAGTCTGTTGGGCGACCCTGCTCCGCTCCCTCCGGGAATCCCACTAGGCGGAGGTTGTTACGGCGGGCTCTGTTTTCAGCGTCTTCCGCCCGCCGATGAAGCTCCCGGGTGTGGGATTGGAGACGGGTGACCTGTTCCTTGAGTTGGTGGACGTCGTCCTCCACCGTGGAGATACGTGACTCTGTCTCCGTGATCCGGGTCACCGCATTCCGCATATCTTGCCGGATGAGGGTAATGTCTACTCGGACCTCTGCAATTTTGCCCTCCACAGAGGACTGTGAAGCATGTATGGCCTGGAGTATGGTGGTCAGGTCTGCGGCCGGCGGGCGTCTTTGTCGATGGATCCTCCAACCGCCCCGGCGTCCGTGGTGGTAAAGCGGTCCATTTTAGTCTGGGTGGCCGGGGTCTTGGCCACTCTGTCGCGACCCATGATCGTCACTCCGCGGGTCCGAGTTCAGACAGCGCTGTAGATCGTCTCCGTGGCAGGGGCCCCCGACCCAGGGCAAGAGGCACAGGCGTAGGCTGGACCCAGAGCCGTGGGCTCCCTCACCAGTCGAAGTGCGAGGCGGTGCGACCACCCCCGGGAAAGCCTCAAGGCAGGTACCAGATCCTCCGGAGCCGGGGACCCCCGACCGCACTCGGCTCCTTCAGGTCAGTCCAGAGTTGGAGGAATGTTGCGCCAGTCGTCGCGCCTTACGGTAGTTGCCGCCACTTGGACTCCCATGGGGCACGACCGCGGCGGGGGGTAGCACAATGGCGGCCCTCCCGGATCTGCTAGCGAGGCTTCCCCCATAGAGGGACCACAGCTTCAGCGAATGCGGTAATACCGATCAAGGGAAGACCAAACTTCTCTGTGCCACCGGCTCCCGAGGACGGAGCATTGACGTGCAGGTTGTAGGCCACGGGGAGGCTCCGGTCCAGTAGGCCCACTGCGACAGGTCGTATCACCCCACCCGGCCCCTCCAGACAGGGGCAGGGGGGCGGCCCCGGCAGGCCGGCAGGAAGAGATCTAGGGCCCAGGAGACAGGGCCCACCGCAGTGAGGTAAGGGGAGCAGCAGGCCAGCCGGTTCGGCACCGCACGGGGCCCAGGTTACACAAGCGTGTCAGGCGCACAGGTGGACCCCTTCAGCAGGTCCCGGTCTGGAGGCCGCCAAACGCCGGGTCCCCCTTCTCAGCGCAGCAGCGTCGTGCCCAGGGTCCGCCACCACAACCAGTCCGTCGCCCCCCGCCGCCCGGTGTGGCGGCCGATACCACGGCAGCGCCGCAGAGGGCCGGAGTGCGGCCGCAGTCGTTACCCTCACAGGGGGACTCAGGTACAGGTACGGCCCCAGTGGCAGCGGTAGCCCCCCTAGGCAAGGAGGGAGGAGGAGGAGAGAGACAGTCCTCGGGAGCAGGGAGCAGCTGGAACTGGACAGCGGGATGAGCGCCGGGGCCCCGGAGGTCCGACGCACTGCAGATGGGGCAGGGAGACGCAGCAGGCCAGGACAGCAGGCCGAACCACATGGAGCACCGCCCAAGTCACCCAAGCAGGCCGGGTGCAGGCCGGGCGCACGGGGTCTCATTCATCAGCTTCTGGACCTCTCCCCGGCGCCCGGACTCACCGCTCTGTAATCGGCCGGTCACTGGGTCTCCGCCTCCTACGGCCGCAGCGTATCGTCTTGGGTCTCCCGTCACCAGCCTCAATCCTCCGCCGCCCGATGCAGCGGCCGCCACCACCTCAACGTCGCCTGGGGGCCGAATGCAGCCGCAGGATCGCCGCACCGGAGGACGGCAGGGACAGCGCCTCTCTCGGGGCCAGCCTCAGCAGGTACTGGAGGAGGAGGGGGAGGGCTCCAGGTCACCTCACAGGCCGGCGCTCCATGCCTAGGCCTCAGGCGTCGCCGGTCCCCAGTCCTCTACTTCAGAGTCTTGCCGCCCGATGGCACGGCCGAAGCGGCTGCAGCGCCGCGGGGAACCCAGGCACAGTCGTGGGTGCCCCCGCCAGGGGCAGGGGGCGGGAAGCAATTTTCGCGCCTGCGGCGCCAGTCAGGGTCCCGGCGGGCCGGATTCGGCGGAGACCTCAGCCCTGCCAGAGAAGGAGGTGTCGAGACCTCTCTCGTCCCCACTAGGTCTCTCAGTCTCCACGGCCTCTCAGGCCGGCAGCTCTACAGAGGCCTGGACAGCGCTGCCCAAGGCCGCAGGTAACAGCTAGCTCGAGGGGGAGGCCGCCATGTTGGAGGTGAGCTCCGGCCGGACAGGTCGGATTGTGGTGCGATCGTGGTGTCTCAGGTCCTCCCAGCCAGGGGTCTCGTCAGGGCATGCCGCGGCGGTGGGTATCGCCGGGTTTCAGCACTGGATGGGTTGTAGGACGGTCAGATTGCGGCCGGATAGCGGAGGGGTCTGGGAGCACACTCAAGGTGCGACCGCCATCTTAGCTCGCTAGGCCACGCCCCCCCCCCCAAAAAAAAATAAGTATCTTTTATATAGATTTAACACAAGACCACAAACGACAAAGATCCACAATACTGTACTTCAAAATGGTAGAATTAGCTCAGTTCTCTTAAGATGGTAAATGCGACACTTTGAGTTCAATGTACCTTTAGGATGCGTAACGCTATACAACGAAAGTGTTGCAGGGAAGGTGATGCGTCGGGTCCCTACTGATGCGCAGGGGATGCATCGGTTCTTCTCTGCGAGGGGAGGTGATGCGTCGGTTTCTTACTGCGCTTTCGTGGCGATGCGACCAGCAACGCCGTGATGCGATGAAGATCCGGTGCAATGAACAAAGATGGCGTCTTCTTCTTGTTGCGACACGATGCGTGCACGCCCGACGGCCATGCGGCGACTCAACGATTCTTCTGAGCCGCAACAGGCCCTGCGACACGCTTCCCGGTGATGCGGCGGCGTCTGATGCGACGTCGGTCCTCTTCTCCGGCGATGCGAGGCGCTTCGGCACTGATGCGACAGCCGTGCGGCGACTCAATGATTCTTCTGAGCCGCGACAGGCCCTGCGACACGCTTCCCGGTGATGCGGCGGCGTCTGATGCGACGTCTGTCCTCTTCTCCGGCGATGCGAGGCGCTTCGGCAACGATGTGACAGCGGCAGCGGCGGCGACACTCTTCGTTGATGCGGCGGCGTCTGATGCGACGTCAATCCTTTTCTTCGGCGATGCGAGGCGCTTCGGCGGCGACGCTTCTCCTTCGTGAGTCGCGCTTCCAGCTCCTTGCGACACGCAGTCCCTCAGAAAGTCCAGCTCAGCAGCAGGCACTTTACAGAAAGACTCTTGGGGAGCTGGTTGGTGAAGTCTGTTGTCCCTGAGACTTCAGCAGGAGGCAAGCTCTTTCCTCAAGCCCTTGGAGATCTCTTACAAGTTGATGAAAGTACACACAATGTTCCTTTCTCCTCTCTTTGGCAGTCAGGCAACCACTGCAGGCCAATCCCCCAAACAGCACTCAGCTTAGGGATAGTCTCCTCCTCAGTTTCTCTGGTTCCTCTCCTCAGCAAAGGTTTCTTCTTGTTTCCCAAAGTGATCTAAAGTTCTGGGGTTTGGGTCCCCTCTTTTATACACATATTCTCTTTGTTCTCTGAAGGCCTTTGCCTAGTCCAAACCAGTTCTGGTCAGTCCTGGAGCACTTTGTTGACAAGACTCCTTCTTTCCTTTCACAGAGTAGGCCAGGGACATCAGACACCACAGGAGGTGGAGCCAGCATTGTGGAGGGAAGGCACAGCCCTATTCAGGTCCCAGGTGCAACTCCTCCCACCTATCTCCATGCAGATCTCTCTATTCAGCCCTGTGCTGACTCACCCTGTCTCCTGGAGTCCCCAGCCCCTGTCACTCACAAACCCAGACAAGGAATACACAACCTAGCAGAGGCAGGCTTGGATAGTTAGGCAAGAAAATACCTACTTTCTAAAGTGGTATTTTCAAACACAGAATGTTAAAACCAACTTCACTAAAAGATGTATTTTATCATTCTGAGTTCAGGCATACTAAATTCGTTTTTCTACCATGTTCCCTGGGTCAGTTAGGATTATAAGCTGTAATAATCAAACTGCCCATTCTGGCCTATGGAGAACAGGTAGCCTTGCAATAGTGAAAAACGAAAATGGCTGTAATTCACTATTAGGACATGCCACACACACCAGGGCATGTCCTACCTTATACTTACAATGCACCCTGCCCTTGGGCCTACCATAGGGGTGACTAATATGCAGAAAAGGGAAGGTTTAGGGACTGGCAAGTGGGTACACTTGCCCAGTCAACATGGCAGTACCAGACTGCACACAGGCTCTGCAATGGCAGACCTGAGACACACTTTTATAGGCTGCTTCTGTGGGTGGCACAACCAGTGCTGCAAGCCCACCAGCAGCATTTGGTTTACAAGCCCTGGGCACACTCAGTGCACTGTACTAGGGTCTGACAAGTAAACCAAACCAACCAATCATGGAATCACTAATCCATACATCAATTTACCATAGGGAGCACTTGCACTGAATAGCAGTGGCACAGTGCCCAAAGCATCTATAACCAGCAAAAACACATGAGGCAACAGCAAAAAAATGGAAGGGAGACCCACGCCAACAGTGCCAGGTCTAACATCGACCCTAAGGGAAACTCATTCATTATGGTGGATGCTAGTTTGAAAGGTATTGGGGCTGTGTTTGAGCAGTTGGTTGATGGTCATGAGAACACTGTAGCTTTCTCCTCCTGCACCTTATCAGCTGCTGAGGCAAACTACAGTACCATTGAACGGGAAGCGCTTGCGTGTGTTTCGGCAGTAGATAAGTTCAAGACATACATTTGGGGAACATGTTTTGACCTATTTACTGATCACAAGCCACTTGTATTTTTATTAAGTGTCCAAGGACTGGGTAAAGCATCTTCACGCCTAGTAAGGTTACTTTCGAAATTTCAAGAATTTCACGTCAGTGAAGTACATTCAAGGGGGGAAGAATTTAACTGCAGATTGCTTATCTCGCATGCCGCTTGATGTAGGAGGGGATGAAGAATGTGTGGTGGCCATGTTGGATGTTGTAAGTGCATGTAATGGGATAATTTCAGAAGCAGAATGGAGTTCTGCCACACAGGAAGATGATATTCTTCAAAAAGTCATACACTTCACTAAAGTTGGATGGCCTGCTGGCAAATTGCAATATGAAGAATAACGTAGTTTTGCTAATGTGGCATCAGAACTCTCTTGTGTAGGTCAAATCTGCATGAGGGGTAATGTTTTTATTCCACCTTCAGGTTTACGTGAACATACTATTTCCATGGCTCATGAAGGCCATTTAGGTATTTCTTCCACATGTAAAAAATTGAGACAATACTTTTGGTGGCCGGGTTTGGACAAGATGGTTGCTGCTTTGATTGACAAGTGTCCTGAGTGTATTGTGTCAGACAAACATTGGGTCACCACAGTCAAGCCACTTCATCCAGTTCCTTTAACTTTAGGACCTTGGATCAAAGTAGCTCTGGATTTTTCAGGACCTTTTATTTTTTATTACCATCTAGTCAAAAGTTTCTTATTGTTTTGGTGGATTATTTTTCCAAATGGATATACTATTATTTTGTTGATTCTCCCTCCACCAAGGCAGCTCTTGATTTCTTGAAAAGAGTATTTTTAATTGAAGGATTTCCCCAATACCTGGTCACAGATAAGGGTACACACTTTGTTTCCAGGGAAATTAAAACATTTATGACAAGCACAGATGTAACTCAGTTTCAGGTAGCACTTTATAGTCCATCTTCAAGTGGCCTCGTTGAGAGAGCCAATCACATTTTAAAAGAAGGCATTCAAACAGCTTTATCAGCTCACTTAGATCTGAAAAACATTTTGGAAGATAAAATATGGAATTATCTAACCACATCACATTCTACCACATGTGTTTCTCCTTTCCATAGCCTGAGAGATAGAGAGGCTAAAACAAAACTGATTCCTGGTTGGTTAAAACTGGCTTCAGGGATAGATTCATATAAGAAGGATGGTAGTGCTTTTGAAATGAGCCTTAGAAACAGGGTGTTGGAAAAAATAGCACAAACAAAAGACTTGGTATGATGTCAAACATAATATACGTGAAGGTAAAATTAAACTCAATGTTTGGTAGTTGATTAAAAAACCTAATAGAGTGTTGAAGGGTTAATCTCAATTCACCTCTCCTGTTAGAGAGATTAAAACTGGAGCAGCATTACTCTTACTGGAGGGCATAGGGTGGTGGAACAAGAATAGTCTCATACCCATTTCTGAAACACAAGTAGCCATTTACAATCACACTTGTAACCCACATCTGGATAGTGAGTCCATGTTGTCCACTGATGTGTCTATCATGAGTGAGACTATGAACTCTAATCTCAATGTTGCAGGTTCTTGCAATCCAGCAAATACTGTCGTTCCTGCACAGATGCTCACTCACACAAATTGTCCACTTAATCAAAAAGATGTAGTCACTCGCTCTTCAAGAATGGTCAGCGTACCAACTAAGCTCAAAGATTATGAACTGTATTAGATTTCTTCTTTTATTTATTGATTACTTGATCTGTTTTATAATTTTTTTTTGTTATGGGGAGAGGTGATGTAGCATGTGTACTTATGTAGGGTTACAATATTGTTAAATACCTCTTTAAAAATGCATGTGTATTGAGTTGAATATGTTCCATGTTCGGATGGAACGGAGAGATGCAGATTGGAACTTCTGGGATGATTCCCTGTTCGTTTCTTGAAGTGTCTGGACGTTTCATCGGTCGTGAGCATTTCTTTATGGAAATAAACTATGTTTTATTCTTTCTCCAATTGGATCTTCTCATGCAGTCTTCTTTCCACCAACGATCCCACAAGGTGGATGCCCGGGTACTGGGTTCGTGTACCGGCATTTTTCGCATTTATCTGTATTTTTCATAAAAATGTGTCAAGAATTCCTTATTTTGAGGTATTCAAACAATCAGTGACATGCACACCTATTGATATTAGTGACTATGGGCATGTGCATGACTGTCATCTATGGAGGAAAAAGTTTTGAGGTTCACTCCTGACTTATTGAGCACTATCAAGGTGTTCATGTTGAGATTTACAAACGTAAAGCGATGGAGTGTGTGAGGGGTTTCCCAACAAGGACTGTATGGTACCTGTTCTTCTTAAACGACCCGGTCCGGCCATTTCGGGACTCCCACAAAACTACGAGAACTACCGCCTGACGTCGTTGAGGGTAACCACGCCCCCTTGTCATGTGTCCTTACAGGAGCCAGTTACGAACTGGGAGTGGGGGGGAAGGAGGCGGGACCGACCCCGGAAGGAAAAGCCCGAGGCCGGTGAAAGGAGTCCCAGGACAGACGGAAGACGGCAGATCCACAGAGAGCGAGGAGAACGAGACGGAGAGCCAGAACAGAGAAGGGACGGAGACGAGAGCGAGTCGACGAGAGGAAGCAGACGACCCAGAAGAAGAAGAGTGGAGCGAGGACTGGTGGAGCCCACCGGAGGATGCTGGAGAGCGGCCGCAACTCAGGAGAGTTGCGGCGGAGCCGGTGAGTTCACATGAAGGAGAGAACGGGGAAGCGGGAACAGGGGAGGCGGGAGGGAAAAACATCCTCGGGGTGGGTTAGGGAGCGTCGGGGTGTACAACAGCAGGCACGAGCACTGAGTCACCTACCCTCACATCCCGTTCTTGGCCGCCGGAGGCCAACACACCTTTATTGCACAAACCCTGTCCTCTAAGAGTTCACCGTTTTTCCCCACTCCCGTTCCTCTCCCTTGTTTTTTCATTATTGCACCGCCCTTCTTTGACAAGTGCGATTAAGAACGTATCACCGACCGGGTGTGGTGACGGTTAGCACTAGGTATAGCCATTAAAAAGGGCTAGAGCTGACGAAACCTTCTTGTTTCTTCCTCCCTTTTATGAGCCTCCGCAAGCCCACCACCGCGTCAAGACCATCCCGCCGGAGAGAGACCCGCAAGACCATAGGAAGAAACCCACAAGAAGGGGACGACATAAAGAAAGAACATAAACTGTGTTTCATGTACCTACCCTCAATAAAAGACACTAAAGATTGCACACTACATCCAGCCTCCGCGTCTGTATATCCGGCCCGCACTCCCCACACGCTCACTGGTGGTGTCAGAAGTGGGATTCGCCGGAGACATGGAGGCTGTGATCAAGAAGATGGCGGACAGCCAGGAAAGCCTAGGCAAGGCCATGGAGAGGTTCCTCACGGTCGTAGAGGAGGACCGTGACAAGATGCAACAAACCCTAGCTGGACAGGGTCAAATCCAGGAAACGGCCCTGGGGAAGCTTACAGAGGCCCTCAGTCAGCAGAGAGGGACCACCACCCTTCCATCTCTTGTACTACCGAAGTACGTGAGCGGAGAAGACCCGGATTACTTTTTCAGTAACTTCGAAAGAATGGCCATGGCGGCCGCATGGCCCGCCGATAAATGGGGACAGTATCTGGGACCTTTACTCTCAGGCGACCTCCAAGCCGCATACCAGGCCGCCAACCTACAAGGCCTCACCCCTTATGCGGATATAAAACAGTGCATCCTTGAACGACTAGGGGTAGACGATGAAACCTATCGCATACGGCTGCGTCAGTTGAGAGAGGGGCCCCAGGAAACGCCAAGAGCACTATATTTCCGCGTAAAAGACCTAACTGACCGCTGGTTGAGACCCTCAACGAGCACGAAAGAGGAAATCATGTCCAAAATCTACTTGGAACAGTATTTGTCCTCCCTACACCCACCCATTCAGAGATGGGTGCGCCAACACGCCCACCTTACACTGGAAACCGCGGTTGAAATTGCCAGTGCCTTCAGTCGGGCACAAGAGATACAGAAGGGACGCGAGGAAGTTCCCTGGAGAAGCGGAACCAGCGGACCACATCGGCCGACCCGAACCCCGATACCGAGGAAACCGGACCCTATTACCATAGTACCTGGAACACCCCTCTTTAGGGCACCACCACCCGGACCTCAATGCTACAACTGTGGGGGTCTGGGCCATATAGCACGTTTCTGTCCTCAGAAGGAAGAACCGATGGAGGTCGGAATAGCCCGCAATTATTATTGTTCCCGATCGGAGAGAACCCGACCTCCTTATCGGTGCAAAGTATTGGTGAACGGACAATCCTTAACCGCCCTAGCAGACACGGGGTGTCACCACAGCGTATTAAGACCCCAGGACCTTAACCAAGCTTCAGGAACGGTTAATGGGACCGTGGCCATACAGTGCGTTCATGGGGATACCCAACGATATCCCACAACACAAGTTCATATTCAACACCCAACCGACCCGGGCTCCTCCCTAACCGTTGGTCTCATTCCGCGGCTTCCCGAACAGCTCATCTTGGGGAATGATTATTCCCGACTGACTGATCTACTACAAGGGACCCCTCCAGGCGAAGAGGACTGGTGGAGAGAAGCCCCTTTTTCACAAGAAGAGGATCCAGAGTGGCCCCCGTCTAAATTACGAAAGAGTCGGAAACAGAGAAGAGATGAGAAAAGGAAGAGCCATGCGGTCTACCCCGTTAGGGTAGAAGAGCACCCTTGGGAGACCGATAGGGATTTCCACGCTACACAAAGAGAGGACCCCGTCTTACAGGAAGCTTGGAGCAGAGCCCTAGAGAATGAGGACCCCCTGCAAGTAGGTCCCTATTTCTTCACGAGAAACGGACTGTTGTATAGAAAAGGTAGTCCTGCCCACCCCGCACAGCTCCTCATACCCGGCCCCTTTCGTGAGAAAGTGTTATACCTCGCCCACAGTCATCTACTGGGGGGCCATTTCAGTGATGAGAAGACCGAACAAGCCATTCTTGAAAAATTCTACTGGCCAGGCATACATCAACAAATCCGTATATACTGTCGGAGCTGTCCGATATGTCAGAAGAACAGTAGATACAAGCCCTCCCGAGTACCACTACACCCTCTTCCCATCATTGCGGAACCCTTCCAAAGGATAGGGATGGACATAATAGGACCCCTATTGCCCTCCAGAAGCGGCTGTCGATATGTACTAGTCCTCGTGGACTATGCCACCCGTTTTCCAGAGGCAATACCCCTAAGACATCCCAACACCACAAACATAGCCAAAGCCATGATAACGGTATTTTCCCGCGTAGGCTTTCCCACAGAGATCCTCACAGATCAAGGGACACCCTTCGTCTCGAAACTGATGAAGCAGGTGTGTAGTTATCTAGGCGTTAAACAGATACGCACCGCAGCCTACCATCCGCAAACAGACGGATTGGTCGAGCGCTACAACGCTACCCTGAAGACGACCCTAAAAAACTTCTATCCCTAGAAACCCGAAAGTGGGAAGAAATGTTGCCCCTGGCCCTGTTCGCCATCCGGTGTAAGGTCCAAAAGAGCACGGGGTATTCTCCGTTTGAGCTCTTATACGGCCATCAACCTCGTACATTTCTGGATATGGCAAAAGAAACATGGGAAGCAGAACCAAACCAAAACAGACCACTCCTTGAATACGTAGATAAGCTCAAAACACACTTGGGGCAAGTCCGTGCCATAGTCCGACAGAATCTGGAGGAGGCACAGACAGCCCAGAAAAAACAATATGACAAGGGAACGAAAGAGAGAACATTCGCAGTGGGGGATTCAGTGCTTCTTATGATGCCTTCTTCAGACCAGAAAATGTTAGGTCAATGGCAGGGTCCCTATACCATATTGAACAAAGTGACCCCAGTGACCTACCGAGTGGAAATAGATCCCACCCGAGCCACCTCACAAATATACCACGTGAATCTACTAAAGAAGTGGATAAGACCTCTCCCTGTCCTGGTAGGACAAAAGAACGAGAACGGCCTCCTGATGGAACAGAGTATAGATCAAGACTTACCCATGGACCTCAGGGGTTCCCTCCTAGACTCTCTCTGTCCCCTACAGGGGATCTTCTCTCTGACCCCAAGGAGGACAACAGTCACAGAGCATGCCATTAAAACCCAACCCGGAAAAAAGTCCGGCTACGTCCCTACCGTATACCCGAAGCCCGTAGGACCGTAATCAGAGAAGAGGTGAAGCAGATGCTAAACATGGGGATAATCGAACCCTCCCAGAGCGACTGGAACTCCCCTATAGTACTAGTACCTAAGCCTAATGGCACGGTCCGTTTCTGCATTGATTTCCGCGAAGTCAACAGAATCTCAGACTTCGACGCCTATCCTCTCCCGAGGGTCGATGAAATGATTGAGCGCATAGGCAATGCTAGATACATCAGTACCCTTGACCTCTGTAAGGGGTACTGGCAAATCCCTTACGGAAACAAGACAGGGAGAAAACCGCTTTTTCTACCCCTGACGGCCTATATCAGTTCACAGTGTTGCCCTTTGGCCTACACGGAGCCCCAGCGACCTTTCAACGAACTATGAATCTGGTATTACGACCCCATGAGAAATACGCAGGGGCTTATCTTGATGACATCATTATATATAGCAAGACGTGGGAACAGCATCTCACACATCTCTATAATGTGATTCACGCCTTAGGCCGTCATAACCTTAAGATAAACCCGGCCAAAAGTCACTTGGCGGCCCAAACGGTCAGATATCTAGGTTTTCTTTTGGGTGAGGGTGTCATTCGACCCCAGAATAACAAAATAGCCGCTATCACCCAAGTACCATTTCCCCAATCAAAAAAAGACCTCAGGGCTTTTTTAGGCCTATTGGGCTACTACCGGAGGTTCATACCTAATTTCTCTCAAACCGCAGCCCCCCTCACAGATTTACTACAGAAAAGTGTGAAAACCGAAGCCCTGTTAAAACAACCCACCCCAGGACTGACCAAGGCTTTTGAGACGCTGAAAGCCGCGCTGACGACAGACACAGTACTCACCAGCCCTGACTATACGCTTCCCTTCATCTTACAAACCGATGCATCGGACCAGGGTTTGGGGGCGATTCTCTCACAACGTACCTCAGAGGGAGAAGAGAAACCAATCCTATATATCAGTAGAAAACTGTACCCCCGAGAAAAGAACTACGCAGTGATCGAAAAAGAGGCCCTCGCTATAAAGTGGGCCATTGAGTCGCTGCGCTATTACTTAGAAGGACGAGAGTTCACCCTCTATACCGACCATGCCCCACTTGAATGGTTGGCTCGCAACAAAGGCCACAACGAAAGAGTACTACGGTGGTTTTTGTCCCTGCAACCCTACAGATTCACTACCAAACATCGGAAGGGTACGGAACAAACAAACGTCGACTTTCTGTCACGATATCCGGTGGGGACAACCCCTACAAGAAGGACAGCTAGGGAAAGGGGATGTGAGGGGTTTCCCAACAAGGACTGTATGGTACCTGTTCTTCTTAAACGACCCGGTCCGGCCATTTCGGGACTCCCACAAAACTACGAGAACTACCGCCTGACGTCGTTGAGGGTAACCACGCCCCCTTGTCATGTGTCCTTACAGGAGCCAGTTACGAACTGGGAGTCGGGGGAAGGAGGCGGGACCGACCCCGGAAGGAAAAGCCCGAGGCCGGTGAAAGGAGTCCCAGGACAGACGGAAGACGGCAGATCCACAGAGAGCGAGGAGAACGAGACGGAGAGCCAGAACAGAGAAGGGACGGAGACGAGAGCGAGTCGACGAGAGGAAGCAGACGACCCAGAAGAAGAAGAGTGGAGCGAGGACTGGTGGAGCCCACCGGAGGATGCTGGAGAGCGGCCGCAACTCAGGAGAGTTGCGGCGGAGCCGGTGAGTTCACACGAAGGAGAGAACGGGGAAGCGGGAACAGGGGAGGCGGGAGGGAAAAACATACTCGGGGTGGGTTAGGGAGCGTCGGGGTGTACAGCAGCAGGCACGAGCACTGAGTCACCTACCCTCACATCCCGTTCTTGGCCGCCGGAGGCCAACACACCTTTATTGCACAAACCCTGTCCTCCTGTCTGTTTTTCCCCACTCCCGTTCCTCTCCCTTGTTTTTTCATTATTGCACCGCCCTTCTTTGACAAGTACGATTAAGAATGTATCACCGACCGGGTGTGGTGACGGTTAGCACTAGGTATAGCCATTAAAAAGGGCTAGAGCTGACGAAACCTTCTTGTTTCTTCCTCCCTTTTATGAGCCTCCGCAAGCCCACCACCGCGTCAAGACCATCCCGCCGGAGAGAGACCCGCAAGACCATAGGAAGAAACCCACAAGAAGGGGACGACATAAAGAAAGAACATAAACTGTGTTTCATGTACCTACCCTCAATAAAAGACACTAAAGATTGCCCACTACATCCAGCCTCCGCGTCTGTATATCCGGCCCACACTCCCCACACGCTCACAGAGTGAAAAATGGTTTCTAAAACCTAACATGCTGTTAGAAGCTAGAGCATTGTGATACTGGAATAGTTTATTACCTATCGCAGAACAAGATCGAATTGAATTTGCTGTAATGCCATGTTGAATTTGTTGATGCCAGTATATGTCTGCCCGGTTACTTTTATTTAGGCCATGCTTAATTTACTGCCTAAGAGTGTTCTTTGCTAGTTTGGATTTGCTGCAAGCGTATATTTTTGGGTATCAGTATGTGTCTGAGAGTTTGTGGATTTTCTTCTTAATTTGCTACAAATACGGAGGCCATGTTCAATTGCTGTTTATACCATGCTGAATTGACTGCTGTGTGTGGTAGGGAGTACAGTATAACCTATGGATGGTTCATGTGTATTATGCAGTAAGGGATGTGCGTGTTGCACCGATAGGTTGCCTTGTGGTGGGGGCATGGGAGATGCACTCAAACATTTGCTTAAAGTTGCTTGTGATGCGGCATGTGAGATGCAGTTAAACGTTTACTTAAAATTGCTTGTGCTGGGCCATGAGAGTTGAGCATAAACAGTTACATACAGTTACTTGTATTAGGCCGTATGAGGTCTGCCTACATTTTTACTTAACTTTTGCTTGTGTTGGGCCATGTGAGTTGCGCCTAAATATTTACTTATAGTTGCTTGTAATGGGCCAGGTAAGTTGCTCCTAAACATTTGCTTATTGTTGCTTGTGATGGGGCATATGTGTTGCGCCTTCATGGGTGTTAGTGTGTGCAAAAGCGGTGTGTGTGTGTGGTGGTTAGCACTCCGGTGATTAGTTCCCATAGTTCTTAGTGTTTTCTTGCTTTGATTACAAATTTGTCTCTTGTTGTAGGACTGCTTGACCATTCATCATTTTATTCGTTGGTGCTTTTATTTGATGAATTTTTAGATTGAATGTTTACTTCCACTTTATGTCCTCTTAATATGGATGATGTGTATTTCTCTCATTCCTATTTTGTGTTTTTAATAATTTCCTTTAGGAGGGGAGATGTGTGGTATCTTGACTTGCTGCCATGCATCCTCTCCTTGGTCACCAGTTCCCTGCTGCTCAGAGTGTGAGTGTGATATCATATAATGTATGCTTTGAGAGATCAGTTGTAGAGAGTGGGCTGAGCAGCAGGAGGCTGCTCCTAGAACTATGCAACTATCATCTTATCTACCTGTAACCTAGACTTATCCTTTACAATAAATAGTCCTCCTATTTTCTACATTACCAGCTACATGACTACCTGCCTATGAGTGTCTATCTTCGATTATTACAACTGTCAGCCAGCTTGCTGGGTATGCAGGGGCGGTTGGCTAGTCTCTGTTTCAAGGGCTGTTTTTTCAAGTTTTCAGACGGCCTGTCTGCAGAGACCTAGCCTCCTGCTGTTGAACATCGCTTTTAGTATGGTCTTACGATCCTCCAGGGTGATCTTGCAAAGACAGATTATGTGCAACAGTGTTTCAGGTCCTTTTCCGCATAGCTCCCTTCCCTCGACGCATTGCCAGGACGGCAGATGGAAGAGTGAGGGTGAGGCACCCCAGGTGATATTTCAGGAACCTCCCTTTGATATGAGCATTTAGACCCAGAGTCGAGGCAGGGTTGGGGTTTTGGCACGATGTAGCTGGTTACGGTCATCCATGCGTGGCGTCTCATGGAGCATGTTCATCATACAGCATTGAAACTTGCTTGATTAGTTTGTTCACCATGGTTTTGAACTGAAAATAGCTGATTTGTAGAGAGTTTAGACCAAGAGCTGCCAGTGACGATGCAAGGAAGGCTCTAGCTGGGGAATGGGCTCTTGTGCAAATTTCCTGCCATAGATAATAGTTTAGGGTCTGCATGCTGGCATTTTTCAACTTGAAGCAGCATTTGATAAACGCCCCTTGCCTGGCCAAGGTTTGTTTTGCTAGCCCGAATTCCAGCCTCAACTGGGGAGCTGACATATGCTGAGTGAGATGGTATTAAGACATGAAAGTTTTGAATATGATCTTATCCAGGAAGAGGCCATCTCTTCCCCTTAAGGCCTCACTACCGTGTGCTAGATTCTGTACCAGTTTTGTCTGAACTATTTGCAGGAGTGAAGTAAGCGATGGTCCGGTGATCTGTGCTTTAAGTGGATGAAAGGCCATCAGTAAGGAATTGGCTTTCAGAAGCAGGCACTCTTTGTGCTGCTTAAAAGACCCGGTCTGTTGCGTCGAACAGCAATCCAAGATATTTTTATTCACTGGTTGAATCAAATTTTGCTGTTTCCAGATGCCATGTCATGGAGCTAGTAGTTCGCATGGTTGTTTTTTTTCGATTAAGTTTTTCGTTGAATAGGCTGACGTGGCGTTCAGGAGTCTTTGGAAGCCGATCTTTGTGTGGCTGATCAAAACCAGGTCATCAGCATACATCAAGCTTGGCAAATGTATGCTCCCTCATTTTGGGTCATGTGCATTGACCTTGTCTAAAGTTGCTGGTAAATCGGACAAGAACAGATTAAAGAGGATAGGAGTAAGTATGCACCCCTGGTTTGCTCTAATCTTTCTGGACAGGTGGTTACCACTCCTCAGCTTTACCCGGACATATGTCTGTATGGAGGAGAATCAGGGCTTGTAGCAAAGACCGTGGGATATTCCAGATGGCTAGCTTCTGCCAAAGCTTTCTTCGGTCCACCTGGTCGAAAGCCGCTTTCTAGTCGATAAACCAAAGGAAGTGTGGCTGGCGGTTGTGCTTGCTCTGGTCAATTAGCAATAAAAAAGCTAAAATGTTTGTAGTTGTGCCTGTTGAGAAGCCAGTTTGGTTGAGGTGGATTATAAGCGGTTCTGCGGCCCAAGACGTTAATTCCTTCAGTAGGCATCCTGCTAAATACTTCAACTCTACATCAAGAAGGGCTATCAGCCGAAAGTTACCAGGGTCCGAGCGGTCCCTTCTTTAAATATGGGGGAGATAATTGAGCCCTTCCAGGAATATGGTATGTCAGCTGTTGCAATTCTGTTAAAAACCTCAAGCATGCTGTCCGCCCAAAACTCCTTATTCTCCTTGAAGATCACTGAGGGGATGCCGTTAAGTCCTGGTGCTCCTTCTCCGAAGCCCTTTGCAATTTGTTTTTTAACCCGTTCTATGTGTGAGACGCGCGGGAGCCGTCCGACGCAACAGCGCTCAAGTGCGGAAGGTTCCAGCGCGTCTGAGCACATGGCCCTGGAAATCCCTCTGGTGTGGGCACCAGAGAGATTTCCTTTGTTCCAAAACAGCCTCGGGAGCTGGGTAAGAGCTTCCCCAGCTCCCGCAGCGGTTCTGATTTTTTCAGTGAAATGATTAGCGCGCATGGCACGCTGACGTAATTTCACTGAAAACGAAAGTGAAATGAGCCGATCAGCTCGTTTCATGTTCACTGCCTATGTGCTCATGGGGCTATCTCAGCCCCCCCCCCCGAGCACGTAGGCAGACCGAAAAGGTATCATTGGAAAGGGGAAAATCCCCCCTTTACAATTGTACCCCTTAGTGGATCCCTGCTTGGGGATCGCCGGGGATCCACCACTAGACACCAGGGAGGAGGGAGCAGCCCCTTGGGGAAGGGCTTTTGCTCCCCCCAACGTTTGGGCAAAATTCAGTCTTTCTGCCCCCCCCGGGAGACAGATGGGGGCAATAGCCGCTGATCTGCCCCCCTAGGGGGGTAGAAAGCACACTAGGCACCAGGGATTTTTTCAATGTAAATTTAGGGGTCGGGGCTACCCAAAATGGGCATGCTAATGCCCCCACCCCCAAACAAACTGGACAGTCATTCTGCCCCCCAAATAGGGGATATTACCCCCGATCTGCCCCCCGGGGGGGCAAAAAGCCCCCTAGACCCAGGGATTATTATTTTTTTTTTTTAGAAAAGGGTGGCGGCTGCCCACAATGGGCAAGACCATGCCCCCACCCAAATGTAATTGCACACAGTCTTTCTGCCCCCCGGGGGACAGATGGGGGCAATGGTCCACACCAGGTATTTTTTTAAATTGTAAATTTAGGGGTGTGAGCTGCCTAAAATGGGCATGCCAAGGTCCCCAGCCCCCCAAACTGGACAGTCTATCTGCCCCCCCGGGGGTTATTACCACAATATGCCCCCTGGGGGGGGCAGAAAGCCAACTAGACACCAGGATTTTTTTTTTTTTAATAAAGAGGGGTGGGGCTGCCCACAATGGGCAAGACCATGCCCCCACCTAAATTAAATGGACATGCCAATGCCCCCAGCACCCCAAAACACAAATGGGACAGTCTTTCTGTCCCACCTGGGGGGCAGATGGGGGTTATTACCCCTGATCTGCCCCCCCCCCCCGGGTGGGCAGGAAGCCCATTAGACAATAGGGCTTGGTCATTCCCCCGCACCACATAAATGGGGACCGAAGTCTTTCTGCCTCCCCTACGGGGTAGGTGAGACAATAGCCCCAGATCTGCCCCCCCTGGGGGGGGACAGAAAGCCTACTAGGCACCAGGGACTCATTTTGTTTTAGTGTAGGGGTGGGGGCTGCCCAGAATGGGCATACGAATGCCTCCACCCCCCCTCCCCATAAAAATGTCAGTCTTTCTGCCCGCCCCAGGAGCGTATGGGAGCAATAGCCCCAGATCTGCCCCCCAGGTGGGGGGGGGCAGAAAGCCCACTAGGCACTATTTTTGTTTCTTAGTGTCAGGCTAGGGGCTTCCCAGAATGGTCATGCCAATACCCACCCACCTTTCTGCCCCTCACCTGGTTTTGCAAGGGGGGCACCTGCGTTTTTGGACAAGCTCAGCAGCCATCTAGGGAAACCTACCAAACCCAGCCATTTCTGAAAACTAGACACCCGGGGAACTCCAGGGAAGTATGACTTGCGTGGATCCCCCTACGATTTCATACCCAAAATCCCTTGCAAACCTCAAATTCAGCTAAAAAAAAATCATATTTTCCTCACATTTCTGTCTGGGATCACTGCACCGGCACAAATGTCCTACCACCCAGCGTTCCCATCAGTCTCCAGAGTAAAATGATACCTCATGTGTGGGTGGGCCAAGAGCCTGCAACTGGGAAGGATCAAAAACATAGCGATTGAGGGGATAGCATAGTGAGCTCCAAGCGCTATATATTTTTTTATATGCGTATTTAGGCTGACTCTGCATTGGACACCCACGCAAGTGAGATATAATTTTTATCGGGAGACCAAGGGGAACGCTGGGTGGTGGGATATATGTGCCAGCACGGTAATCCCAGACATAAATGTAAGGAAAATATGATTTTTTTTCTAGCTAAATTTGAGGTTTACAGGGAATTCTGGGTAGGAAAACGTTGGGGGATCCACGCAAGCCGCACCTCCCTGGACTCCCCCTGGGTGTCTAGTTTTCAGCAATGTCTGGGTTTGGTAGGTTTCCCTAGATGGCTGCCGAGCCCGGGATCAAAAACACAGGTGACTCCCTTGCAAAACAAGGTCTTTTTGTAAACAATAATTTTGAAGTCTCCACAGTACGTTTTGGGCCGTTTCCTGTCACGGACACTAAGCCTACCCACACAAACGAGGTACCTTTTTTATCAGGAGACTTGGGGGAATGCTGGGTGGGTGGAAGTCTATGGCTTCCGCAGATTCCAGAACTTTCTATCACAGAAATGTGAGGAAAATGTGTTTTTTTGGACAAAGTTTAAGGTTTGTAAGGGATTCTGGTAACAGAACCTAGTGAGAGCCACACAAGTCACCCCCATCCTGGATTCCACTGGGTGCCTGGTGAGAGCCACACCAGTCACCTGGGTGTCTAGTTTTAAAAAAATGTACAGGTTTACTAGGTTGCCCTAGGGCCGGCTGAGCTAGGGTCCAAAATCCACGGCTAGGCATATTGCAAAAAAAAAGGGTCAGTTTTAATTGGAATAATCCGACGTGTCCATGTTGCGTTTTGGGCCGTTTCCTGTCGCGGGCACAAGGCCTACCCACACAAGTGAGGTACCATTTTTAATCGGGAGACTTGGAGAATGCTGGGTGTGTGGAAGTTTGTGGCTCGCAAAAGTTTATGGAAACGGTCGCACTCCTTTGTTTTCTAAATGTTACTCTGTTCGTTTCAATTTCACAAGGTATGGGTGCTATAGGGCATCACCTCCTGATCTAGAGGTGTGGCGATAATGAAATAATGAAAATCCTTCACCACTGAAAGGGCAACCCATGTAAGCACTCCTGCGCGAAAAAATCGCTTTCAACGAGTCAAATCTCCAGTAATTGTATTTCACTGTGATTTATTTGCATCATATTTCAATAGTGAAACAATCCGTTCATCTGTTCATAAAATGTATATATCCATGTTTCATTTCAATCAAATGTTAAGCATGTCTTGCTGATTCACAGGAATATAGACACAAATCCCCGATGCATTTCGGGACCAGACCTTCTTCAGGGGGTTTTCCCTGTAAACAAAAATGGAATGCACTCAGTGATCCTAAAATTAAATGCGCAAAAACAATGTTAATCCACTAAACCGGTGTATTAAGAGGAATATGCGGTGCACGCTGTAACTCCCGTAGCAAATAACAAACAAATAACAGCATTGTGTGAAATGGTGCCATTCAAACGTGTATAAAGATTGACTTACACGAGAGGATACAAACTAATTATATTCTCTCCGATGTGCGATGGTGCCAATAGTGAAACTTCGACGTAATAAAAAAGCGTGCCACGAGCAAACCTTTAAGAAACCCACGTGCTCAAAAGTTTAGGTGAGAGTAACACAATGTGTGTTGAAAAATAAATCGGCGAAAAACGTGAAAACCAAAATTATACTCCGGTGCAATACGCGTAAAACAGTCCGTTTGTACAACCTTTCAAACAGACCACATACTCAGAAGTTTAAGTGAGAGTAACGCAGTGTATCTTTAACAAAAAATACATCCGCGAAGCAAGTGCAGACTAAAATTATATTTCAGTGCAATAAACGTAAAGCGGTTCACTAATGCAAACCTACAAAGATAAATAAGTATCCACGTTTCCGTGAGGTGACAAGTTTAATCATTACCTGTGAACTGCTCGAAGTAAGACGTGCTTCCGTGTTGGTGCTCGTGGTGTGAACCCGGTGCCCCGGAAGTAAATAAAGAAAAAACGAAAATAGACTGCCCGGAGGCGCAAAGCAACAGAAAAAAGACTGTAAAGAAGAAAGACTCTGATTATGTTTCTGTGCTTTGAAAACGTGTATATGTTAACGTAATACAATAAAGTTTTAGAAGCGCGCGAAAAAAAATTATCAGACAGTCTACAGTGGAAGAAAACCAATATTTTCACCTGTTTCAGAGTTAAAATGAGTTGAAGGTAAATGATGAAAACATGAAAATAAAAAATTAAATACAATGTCATAAAACAACATTTAAACATTGAAAGAATTGTGAACAATGAAAAAATTAAGAAATTATAAACACTTCATGCCAGCGCGAGAGTACTGTGGTGATACAGAATATCAAAATCCATTACGTGATTATAAGTGGCAACTTAGTTCTACTCGATCATTTAACCCTTTGGGACTTAATGAATTCAAATTATAAATCCAATATAATTCACGTTGCAACAAATACTTCTTGTCGTCTCTGCCTTCTTTTATAGGTACTTGTTCCAAAATCAAATATCGTAATTGGCTTATGTTGCGATTTTTTTCAAGAAAATGCGTGGCAACTGTTGATTTAGGGTTTTTCAATCGTATATTGCTTTTGTGTTCAACCAGACGGGTTTTAATTTTACGTTCAGTTTTTCCGACATAGGGAAGTCTGCACGGGCATTTCAACAGATACACAACATTACTTGTGTCGCACGTTGATGTTACTTGCAGCTTAATAGGGGTACCTTGGGTTGGATGCCTCAAGGTCATGCCTTTTATTATATTGTTACAACTACCACAGTTGTGACACGGGATTGTTCCAGTATAGACCTGTTCCAGGGAGACTTTCTGCTCTTGTAACATTTGTTGTAGATTCCTCGTGCGTTGATAAGCAAAAATTGGAAATTGCTCAAATGTGCCTTTAAAATCCGTTTCTGCCTGTAACAATGGGCAATATTTTTTAACAGTTTGTTTGATTTTTTTACTCTTAGTTGAATATTTTGACACAAATACCATTCTTTCTTCTTTTTTCTCTATGTGCTTTGTGAGTTTCAGCAATTCACTCCTGTCTTTTGTATTAACTCTTTCTTTGGCTTGTTGTAAAATCTCATCAGGATATGCTCTATGTTTGAATTTTAACAACATTTTATCTTTGTTTTCATGGTATAGTTCCTCTGTTGATGAGATCCTTCTCACCCGAAGTAATTGCGAGTATGGAAGATGTTTTTTTAAACTCATCTGGTGAAAACTTGAAAAGTGTAAAAAATTGTTTCGGTCTGTAGACTTGGTAAATACTGATGTAACCAGTTTATGATCTTGTATCTGAACATCAACATCTAGGAAAGAAATTCTTTTTCCATCATGGATCGATGTGAATTGGATACCTTCATCAATGGTGTTGATCTGACTGATAGCCAGAAGTAACTCACTTTTTGTACCTTTCCATATAAGAAATATATCATCAATATACCTAAAATATGTAATCGTGTTCTCTTTCCAGATATTTTTGGACAAAATATGTTCAAGCTCAAATTGGTGCATGAAAAGATTAGCGTACGCAGGGGCTGCGCAATTACCCATAGATGTGCCGGACAGTTGAGTAAAAAATTGATTTTGCCAGGAAAAATAGCTATGATATAAAGTAAAATGCATGAGCTCAAGTAAAAATACTTTCAAGTCTTCGCTTTTCTCACTTTCCAGAAGAAAAAACTCCAGGGCCTGTAATCCCAAATCGTGTGGGATGGAAGTATATAAAGATTTTACATCTATGGTACTTAGAATATAATCAGTGTCATTATCCAGTGTGATCTTCCCCAATTTAATAAAAAAATCAGTAGTGTCCTGCAAATATGTAGACATTTTTTGAACAATGGGTTGTAAATGTCGGTCAATGTATTTGCCGATAGGTTCATGTATTGAATTCGAGTGCTTACGATAGGTCTGAATGGAGGCTTTTTTAAGTTCTTGTGGATTTTCGGAATCATATATAAATACGGTGAACTTGGATTTTCCTTAATTAAAAATTTCTTATCTCTTTCACTGATGGTTCCCATATTCAATGCTCCATCAATAATTGATGTTAACACTCTGATAAATTCTTGAGTGGGATTAGAGTTCAATTCCATGTAGATGTTTGTGTCTGCAACATGTGCTTGTACACTTTCCATATAAAATTCTGTATCCAAAATAACAAGTGCTCCACCTTTATCTGCTTTACAACATTTAATTTTCTTGTTGTTTGCCAGATTCATAATAGCTTTTCGCTCTTTTAATGTTAGATTGTGTCTTCTAATCGTATCAGTTTTAAATGCCTCTTGTAATTCTTTTTGCACCACTGGCTCCCCACAGATTCCAGAACTTTCCATCACAGAAATGTGAGGAAAATGTGTTTTCAAGACAAAGTTTGAGGTTTGCAAGGGATTCTGGGTAACAGAACCTGGTAAGACCCACACAAGTCACCCCATCCTGGATTCTCCTGGGTGTCTAGTTTTAAAAAATGTATAAGTATGCTTGGTTTCCCCTAGGTGCCGGCTGAGGTAGGGTCCAAAATGCACAGCTAGGCACATTGTGAAAAAAGGGTTAGTTTTCACTGGAAAAATGTGATGTGTCCACGTTGCGTTTTGGGTCGTTTTCTGTCGCAGGCACTAGGCCTACCCACACAAGTGAGGTACCATTTTTATCGGGAGACTTAGGGGAACACAGAATGGTAGAACAAGTGTTACTACCAATAGACTTTCTATGCATTTCTGCCTTCCAAATGTAAGACAATGTGTAAAGAAAAGAAGTAATTTTGAAAAACGTCCCCCAATTCACATGCTAGTATGGCTACCCATAATTTTAGAGATGTGCAAATAACCACTGCTTCTAAACTCTATAATGTTGGCTTTTTTTTCCAACTCCATTTCAATATTTCTTTATTTCAACTGTTAGTTTCTATAGGAAAACCTTGAAGGATCTACACAAATGATACCTAGCTGAATTCAAAATGTCTACTTTTCAGAAATGTATAGTTTTCTGGGACCCATTATTGTTTTAACACCCATTTCAACCACTAACTAGAAGGAGGTTGAAAGCACAAAAAATAGGAAAAATAGGCTATGTCCCAGTAAAATGCCATAACTGTTTAGAAAACTTTTAGTTTTCTGACAAAAGTCTGCCTGTTCCTGAAAGCTGAGAAGATGGTGATTTCAGCACCACAAACCCTTTGTTGATACCATTTGCAGGGAAAAAAATCAAACGCTTTCTTCTGCAGCACTTTTTCCCATTTAAAAAATAATAAAAAATAAAAAAAATCTATATTTTGGTTAATTTCTCGGTTCCCCCAGGGGAATCCACAAACTCTGGGTACCTTTTGAATCCTCAGGATGTTGGAAGAAAAGGACGCAAATTTGGTGTGGATACCTTACGTAGACAAAAAGTTGCAGGAGCCTAACCGCGAACGACCCCAAATAGCCAAACAAAATGCTTAGCACGGAGAGGGGGCTAGAAGGCCTAGCAGCAAAGGGATTAATGATCTCTTCTTGCAGCTTCAGAGGACTAATTTCACTATGATTGTTTGCTGCCTCGCTAAGCTTCAGTTGAGTCCCGCTTCTCTCCCTGGGTTGTCCTGAGGGGCCTTTGGCACTTTTAGAGCGGAACACTGCATGGGGTGGTTCACTCTCGTTATTCGTTAGTGAGGAGCAGTTGAATTGGTTCCACAAAAACTCCGACCAGCTCTCTTCCAGTATATTTGAAGTTGCTGTGATTTTCATTAGGCCACTTAACTTGTTCACTGTCTTCCAGATTTTCTGATGTATGTTGGTTTTGATGTCATGTAACAGCCTGGCCTGAATTTGTCTTCAGCCTCTCTTTAGCTCCCAGGTGTTTCCTGTGGGCTGCTCTTGCTTTTGCCGCTACAGCTTTAAGGGATTTATCGCCTAGCGGCTTTTGGCATGCCCTTAGCACTTGATTAACTTTGCTTTTTAGGTCTTATTATGCGCGAGGCTGGGGTCCTTATTCTTCCAATCTATTGACCCGGGTTCTACATTGGCACGGTTTTTTGCTCAGCAAACCTTCTGGTGAACTGAGCCCAGTTGGTTAAATCATCCTCCCGTTCAATTATGCATTTCTGCAATGTTATTTTTCAAGCTACAGGAGATTGTGGGCTGAGCCAGTTGACCATTTTATTCTTTTGCTGTTAAATGTATAAACTGAGCCGTGTGTTTCTACGACTGTCATATGATGGGCAAGGTTAATTAGGTAGGCTCAATTCCTGTGGTAGATGATTGCTTTACCCTCTTTCCGCCAATCGAAAGCTATCAAACAAAATGGATCAGAGAGGTTGATAATTGTGAAGTTGATGAGTGAACTACTTCTACAATTGTGGTAAGAGGCTGCTGGTGGGCTATCCAATGGGAAGAGACTATTAATTACTCTTAGGTTAAAATGTTCTAATTTGTTGACAAGTTCTGTGCCCTTTTTGTCCGGTCGGGAAGATGAATGTTTACTTTGAGGTGGGATTGCCTAATATGCATTTTGGGCTGCCAGGATCTCAGTCGATAATGGCAGACTCGCCTTCAGGCACTTGTGCACCTGTTGAGCATTATATTATGAACTCACAAGTGCCATGATCATTTTGGGGAAGAAAGGGTTGGCGTTGCACTCAGAATGTTGGCAAAATGCTGTGCATACATGCCAATGGCAAGAATCAGAAACAACATTTCCCAAGATGTCACAGAGCTCTCACAATGTTAGGAAATGATGGTGGCCATCTTGAAAATATATAGTGTAAATTTACGCTTGGTTCTAAGCATCATTGCATTCTTTGTTACTGCAGCCAGACCTTGTCACTAGACCGTGTAAAAATCTTGGACATTGTTTTACCTTTGAAAAACTGATGTGGAATTTGAAGCTGAATTCAGAGGAAAATTCTGAGGAAGCCGTATCTTGGAAACTAACAGGAGTAGTTTAGGTGAGAGGATGTAGCCTTACGGCTAGAGCGGGCACCTTCGAAGCTGGAGAACCGGGTTCGAGTCTCGGCAACAACGCTCAACATCCTGTGATTCTGGGCAAATCACTTAATCTCCCCGTGCCTAACAAAAATGAATGTGTCCATCTGTAACGAAACTGGTGCTCATGTAAAGCGCTCTGATACCTGGTTTTTCGGGTCTAGTTCGCGCTATATAAAACTCTCAAAACAAAAACAAAGTACTATTTCAGAGATAACCTTAAAGGATCCTCCTCATCTTTGAAGACTTTTGATATTACATTATGCATTTGTTTTGAGTTTAAGGTAGTGATGTGTTTAGGAAAGTGATAATCGGTACTAGTATGAACTACACAATTCTGATGAATGTCTGTTTACATTTCAGTTTAAAAAACAACCTTGAATGTAGAACCAGCGAGCCTGACCTCACAAAAACGTGTTTTTGTTCCAGATAGTCAGATTTTCATCAGTATTCCATAAAGTCTGAGGCACAGAGATAATTTGGAGGTATATTATTTGTCACAGTACATGTTCTATGACATTACGCAGAAATGAGATATTAATTATCTTGTTTTTAGCTATCCACTACGACTTGTAGATGTCAGCGACTACCACGGGGACGAGTCAGAGTGGTATCCAGCGTCTATTTTCTCTCGTATCCCATTCCTTTTTCCCCAGGTCTACTGCTAACCACCACTTTCCTTTTGTGAATGGTATTTCAGGGATGCAGAGAAGAGCAGCACACTTTATTGTCCCAACTGGATCCAGAATTCACATTAGTGCATTCTGACATCTTGTTAGATTATGAAAATTGTATGTGTGTGTTAACATCATCTTTTAGATTAAGGAGATCTCCTAACTTCATGATATACTGCCGTTCACATTAGTCTGAAATGTGAGAAAGTATTATTGATGGTGACTGCTGTAAGAAAAACCTATCTACTGCTAATATAAAGGCACGTTATTAGGATAGCTGGAATATTCCGTTTTAATTTGAAAAGAATGAAAAGCCAGTTCATGAAGTCAGTACTGTAATATAAAAAAATTGTACATCATCTTGCAGTTTTATGTACTCAGGTAGGTGTGAGTGAAAGCAATTTAATGCCATCCTGAAAAGATGCTTTAGGATCATAATATAGTGGTAGGAATGATGGGGCTTAGATTTTCCTGTTTTTTTTAGGTGTAGATTAATAATGTTCTAAGTAAAGAAACTAAATTGATAACATTTTATATCTCTCTTCTGCATGTTCCCAAGGAGTAATCAAACTGTTCTGTTTTGTTGTGGTTGGCTTGTTGTGAAATATACAAAGGAGCCAGGCTTAAAGTTCAGCATCCTTGTTGAATTCAAGGTAATCAACTCAGTACTCTTCTTTTAAACATTAACTGACATATCCCAAGTGCATTTAAAAAAACGTATCCTTCTAACTCTGTAAGTTTTGGAATTATTGAGGTTGCTCCTGGAAACAATCAATACTCATTCCTTTCAGGTCCTCCTCATTGAAGCTAGGCGAAATTATAACAACTCTACCTAAACATTGCACTAGTCCCTTCACTTATTAGACTTACTGAAAGAGTTCCTAGGGTCACCTTTTGTGTGTTTAATATAATACCCCAATTGGCCATGGCTATGCCCAGAGGTGCTCCTATGCCACTGGAACCAAGCTACACCCTATCGAAGAGACCCAATCAGAATGAAACTGGTCTTGGGTTGCTTGTGTTCCAGTTCAGAGACGACCTGGCTCGGCAGTTCAGAATGGACTGTTCCTTTTGGAGCAGGACCAAGACTGATCTGCATATGGCTGGGTCTAGAATGGTTGGAATGCTACCATGAGCAATTGTCAGAGGTTAGACTTATTGCAAGCATTTTTCCTGACACCACATCCATGACAGATTTTTATAATACCCACATTAGACACTTTTACTTACAAATAATCCAAATAGAACGCATTCACACGGTCGGTGGTTTTCTTAGAACTTTGACATGCACCAAGTCGTCCAGAAACTACAATGGACTCTTTGTAGCTGCAAAACCCTGGTGAGAAATTGAGAAATGCTGCAGATTGGGTAGAGCCAGTGGATACAATAAGAGAGGTGGTCTACGGTACTGGACACAGTGCTCCAGATGAAGCCTTCAAAACTGGACAACATAGGCTGGAATAGGCCTCCTGACTGGGCACAAAACCTCTAATGTAGTTTGTCAATTGGACATTTTTTGCCAGAACTAGCACTCAAACTGGTACAATAAGCCAAAGGTGGTCTGCCGAAATGAGTATACCAGTAGTGACCTCTAGAATGCAACACAATAAGCCTGATGTAACCTCTAGAGATAGCTTCAATGCACTGGGTCAGCCAGTGAAAAAAGCACACAGCATTAGAGCTACATGCATTTGTTTCAAGAGGACTGAGAGGGCTTCTGAAATTGGACATAAAATGACACACGTGACCTTGAGAAACGGACACACCGCTCCAGATCTAATTTTAAGTACAGGATTCGAGTGTTCTCTGTTTTCTTTACACCAACCAATGCATCAAGTATCATTTTTCCTGCAATCCTTTTACATTAAACTGTGATGGGTACCTCAATTTGATTCAAGTTAAGGAGCTTCCTCTGCAGCAAACACACCTGTAGCTTTTCATGTGTCGTTGTCTTACTTTTAACCAATTTAAAGTCATCCAGTTAGAGAAATCCAAGTTGCTCAAAGACCAGTGATGCTTGCATAATTGTGCAGTAGTATGGATAGGGGAGTCTGTGGGCAGTAAGATCTTGAAAGTCTGCCCATGCTGGTCCTGTCCTGTGCATGTCTCTCTAAACTAGGCCTGTTCTGTATGTGAAGATTTTTGATCTGATGCTGCCCATGGTGTACCTTGGATGTGTCCGACAGAGAGTCTTGAAAAACACATTTTCACTATACTAAAACCAAAATTATCTGTTTTGTCACTGAACGTTCTCTAGGCAAGGAGTAACTCCTGTAGAGCGCACTGTTGGACATTAGTTAGGGTGTACTACATAAATACAATAAATAAAATAAAGACTGCAACTCGACGATTTGCTTACAAAGCTAAGTTCTTTACTTCCAATGTTAACCTGCAGGCAAAAACACTTTCTTTTTTACACAATGTTGAAAAATAAATACAAATGAAATATGATATTCATGTTTTGGCACAAAGACTTCTTTTATAACATTTAAAACAAATGTAGCTATCCTGGCGACAAAACAAAATAAATGCAGCTTTACTGTAACATGTAACATACTCCTGAAGAAGACTTGGCTATTAACATACATATACATTACAACAAAAAAGTTGTTTACCAAAGTTCACATTATTATTTAATATTACTTCAGTTAACAGAATCAACACGTACACCATAAAAATAATAGGGGAACTCCAGCCAACATTTTTGCTTTTTAAGCTGGAATTCCAAGACCCAACGTCCCTCGTACCACAACTCTAACCTCCCTTGCTTGGGGTTTCTGAGGCACCAGACAGGGTAAATTTCAGCATTCATAATTTGTCATTTTTATCTCAGACCACAACCATATGAAGAAGCGGTATGCAAACTGCTTCATTGTTCACACTTCAGACCAACAGCTTCATTTGAAAAGTAATACTATACAAGTTTATTTGGGGCTCAACCTCCAAATAAAAGGCAGTAAAATGTCATGCATGAAGCCACATCCTTAAAGATGGCATTCATGACGGAAGAGGAACCAGAATCTGGTTTCAACTTCCCATGGATTTACAGAAAAAAAGATTCCACAAGTCATGCAGCTGGGGAATGTTTGTAGTTCCCTTGTACCTGGACATTTTATAAGTTAATACTAAACACAATTTTATGTTCAAACACTGAAATAACTAACATTATTCCAAATCCCAAAAGGATTCCAGCATTTTGTAATAAAAAATATCCCCATCGGCTACAGCCGTGATCGCTGGCGTCATTGTGCAACATTTCCGGTACCTAAATCAAGAAGAAAAAAAAATATGTTGTAAAACATTACTGACATTTGTATTTTTTTAAAACATATTTTACATACATTAGGAAATTTTCAAAGCAAACGCAACCATGTGATTCCAAAAAACAATATAATGGGCAGCAAAATATATTTTTAAACTTCTAATACTTCCTTCACTAAAACAAAGTAGGTTATCTTCCAGTTTAGGGATATGTGGTATATAATGTGGATACCGGATTCTCTGTGGACCACAAAGGCTCCAGGGTCAGCGGCTCCCCACACAAGAGGAGCAGATGCAATGTACAGGAAAGGGTGCAAGCCCACTGCCAAGGGACTTGATCAGAATCACACGTTTTTCTTAATCCACTTATCTTGCGAGCCAACAGGGTGATGGACCTGTACAAAAGGGACAGGGCCAATAAAGAACAAAATAAACCGTTGGTGTAGAGATGGGATGTGTTTGCTAAGCAGAGTCACCACAGAGCTCACCTGCACGTGCAGAAGAAGTTTCTGGAGGGAGCACCCCTCCAGTTTCTGGTGAGGGTTAGTAAAGGCTTCAAGGGGCTGTGTTCAATCTCTGGACTCCTTGCGCTAGAATCGAGGTTTCCTCGGAGGAAAGGTCAGCAGCCGCACTGCACACCAGGAGAGATTCAGCACGGCCTTTAGGCATGTTCTTAGACAAGCGGAAACATGTAACACTTGATCCCACTTTCTGGACGGGTCCAAGCCGGTGTGTATCACAGAAATGTTTAGTAAGCTCGAGGGGTGCCATAAGCTTCTATTTCGCAGTCTTGGCAGCAGCTTATTGCCATTCAGTGGAGGTGGATTCGACAACCTTTCAAAATACAGCCAAGCAGACTGGGCTAGTTTTCCCTCCTCAGTCTATTCAAGGAAGGGCTCCCCTATTACCCCCTAACCAGAATATGCTGCAGGGGTGATAGCCTATGGGGCGGGGCTGACCAGGTACGCTGTCCATGTGTTTACTCTGGTGGGAAGCATGGTTTATTCCCTCTAGACACAAAGAACGGGGAAGTAATCTGTGAAGGGGAATGGGGCTGCCCTAGATGTCATTTGTGGGCGGCATCTATCGTCCATCTTCCTGCTTCCATTTTTACAAACAAATAATTGTTTGCCATTGTAGGAAAGTAGGATCTTTCTGGCATAGATACCCTCACTTTTTTGCCTGGTGTCAGTGGGTTTTGACTGTAGTTCACTGGGATCCTGCTAACCAGGATTCCAGTAGCAGTGCTCTCACCTCTAAATTTGCTGGCAAGTACTTTGTACACCCCACAATTGGAATACTGGGATACCACTGCAAGTCCCTAGTATATGGTACTGAGGTACCAAGGTCATTGTCTCCAGAGGCGGCTGGTGACACTTTAAAGTGGGGGGCGTAAAAGTTTTGGATGAATGGTTGATCGGCATCCGAGTGCTTCAGTGCGTTGGAAGACTGGGGTCAGTGTCTATAATGTAGTACTTTATTCCCATATGTGACGGGAGGAAATAACATTGCTGTAATTGTGTGTGCACATCTCTGCACCTACGGACTATGTCTAATTTGTAAGTACATATCGTATAAGGGGAATTTCTATGGAAAATGAAGTACTTGGCGAAAGTTCCTATATAAACGCCTCCTTTAGATATTGTGTACACGTATGACAGTTTCCTAAACATGCGTAACATAGGGGTAAATTTGCATATTTTTTAATTTGCACAGAAAATAGAGTTTTTATTCAAATACCTGATGCCGTGTGCCAGCCAGATGGCAAGGTAAGTGAAGAAACATGTTCACCAAACCGCATCATTCAAAGCATACTTGGTTGCACCCCAGCCTGCATCTGCATATTCACTGCCCAGCCTTTGTAATTTGTATTTTTTCTATATTAGCATTCGGATACCTAATTGAATTAGCTTGAGTCCCCTGCCAACCTCTGCATCTCCCTTCATCTCACGTTGAAAGTGTTATACTTCAAACGTGTAATTAGCGCTTTAATGCTGAGCTCTTCCTGCTCAAACTGGCGTTTTCATGGCGTCCCCTGGCCCATAAAAAAGCTGCTTTCCTCAGCCTACGTTATGGTAACAGATCTTTACCAACCCCCAAGGCATCCTAGATTCATAACTCATAGCATTTGAATTTAAAACGAACGGACAGACCAAATGACCCAACCAAATATTAGGAGCAAAGGTATCAAAACTTAGACAGATGACGGAAGATGACAGCTGAGTGAATCTACAGGATGCTGTAGCTTCCTGCCATCAAATCGAAATAAAGAACTTGTCTTGAAACCATAATTAGTCCCTGCAAAAAATGTTCAAATTAGCTCAGTGCATGAGGGCATGACGAGAATGTGGGAATGGTGGCTTTTATGGATGGGTCATGGCAGTCCACTCAGCGCCTGTGTGCCATTCCGGCCCCGATCAAGAGAATATCATATTCTGGAGATCCCAGCCGCTGTGCAAAAAGCCCCTGGCAGCACTCATGCAGTTTAATCTACGAATTAGCTCGTGTAAATCTGCTAAACTCCATGTTTAAGTGCCTGCCTTGGCTTTTTCCACTGTGAATATTCCCATTCGGCACACTTTCGTTTCTTGTACATTTTACAAAGCGCGCTCAATAAGAGGCTTATCGCTGCACCACTTTAACACCCTTTAGCAAACTGGATCTAATTTTAATTTCATACTGCAGCATGTGCAAGGGGGTGCGCAATATTTCATTTGCATTTATTTGTTTTAATTACGAGCATGCTCTGCGGTAAAAGGTCTTTCGGATATACACTTTATAGAGATGGAAAATTACATATTAAAAATGTCGAAGGTGAAATCCAATTGCCTGAGAGGTCCCCGAGAAAGAATCCTTTTTAAGAACGCCTGACTGTCACCTTTCTGCCCCCTCCAGATGAGGGGCCTCTTTTCGTGTGTTTGTTCAGTCCGTCTTCGAAAGGTCTGCTAGTGTTTCTGCTGATGATTATCACTGCTTATCCTGCAGGGGACAAGGATTCCTCGTGCCAGGAATGTCTTCTCTTAAACTGATGCTGCCCCACTTCGAAGTTGGTAACGCATTTTAAATGCCTAGGACGGAGTATTTCCCCCCTAGGATTAAAGCATACTTTACATGCAGTCGCGGGCGGCATGACGCGTGGGTGGGAGGGATCGTGTGGGGGGGGTTGCGCGTGGTGGGGTTTATAAAAAAAAAAAAAACCTACCTTCCCCCGGGTCCCGCGTTTTCCTGCTGCCGCAGCTCTCATCGGACAGGAAGCTACCACCCACAGGCAGCCTCCCTCCCCTCCGCCAATCACAACGCTGCAAAGGAAGCGTTGCGATTGGTTTGGCGCAGCGGATAGCGCCCCAGCCGGGAGCCTAATCGGAGGTCCTTAGAGAGAGTGCGCATGACTGCTTTGGTCGGCCTGGGGCCGACCAAAGCAGTCAGGGCCCACAACATTGGGCAAGCCACTTCCCCCCCCTGCCCTCGAGCAGGACCACCCACCGCCCGCCCACAACCAGGCACTTCTGCTTTCTCGCAGTGCGAGAAGCAGAAACATAAAATGGTAGTTTTACCATTTTATGTTTCTGCTTCTCGCAATGCGAGAAAGCAGTGGGGCGACGCCCCCACACCCCTATGGAGGAGCCGCCACTGATTGTCTCCCATGGGCTGCAGCATGCACTCTGCCACCCCTGGGAGTCCATGCAAACTGTGACTGCAGAGCTGCTATTGCAGTCTGCGTGAAATGGTGCATGCACCTTTCACTATACATCTCAGGCTTTCCTTATAACCAGGTTACTGTATTTTAAACCTATCAGTCAACCCTAAGATAGACCGTTCAGTCCAAGGGCAGAGTGCATGATTCTAAGTACGTGGTTACCCCTGCACAATCAAGGTACTCCTACAAACCCTAGACTCCATTCTCTGGGCTTTGTAAGTGCAGGGGAGCCATTTTAAAGGTATGTAGTGGACACTGGCAAGTCGAGATGTCCAACTACATAATGGCTGCTCCGAACCTGGTCATATTTGGTATCAAACATGTTGGAATCATGCAACTAAACAGATTCCAGTGCTAGTTGCAAGATACCATTTACTGGCGGCTCCTTAGAGGATCCCCCAATACCTACCTGTGTAGCCTTGCAGGGTCTCCCTGTCAGCCCGTGCTGCTGCCGGCCTCAGACACCGTTCTGCCCACCTGCTGATGAGCCTAACTCGGGCAGGGGAAGCTGATCGAAGGATTTCCTGTGAAACAGAGGTGTGACCACCTCTCCTTTACAATTAGGTAGGAGGGGGGTGCTTCCGAGCACCACCAGACTGCATTGATGCCCTCCTTGCGTAAACCAATTTTGCCTAGTTCAGGAGCCCTTGCCGACGGTACTGTTGTCAGCGTCTTTTTAAGGATTCTTGTCATTTTAATAGTCATCGATGACAACGGTGATGATGAAATAATTATGGGCATCGCCGCTGTAGTTAACGTTGAAGTTGTGGTGGTCATCGTAGATGCCATCGTTGACAAGGTCATCTACGGAGTCGTCGTTGCAGAGAAGTGGAATTTGGAGACGGAAATGTTTGAGAATGATCCATCGACGAGACTACAGTCGACGCTGCATTACCTCTGAAATCCAACTTGATAAAAACATAATTTTTGCCTTTTTCCGCAATTACTCCATGAAATAAGTCTCCATTAGAAATTTTTCCAGCCCACACCTCACCGAGTAAAGTTTCACCCCTTCCATCAGCACATCTGTTGGACAATGAGGATTCAGAAAAAGACTCAGAGCTTCATGTCAAGTGCCAGGAAGACGAGGAATAGGACGGGCAATATTATGATGAATATTATTAAACTGCTGGACAACTATCTGAACAACACTAGGAGGAATACTCATCTTATGGTCAACAAAAACCCTCCATCGAAATGCCTATATCTTTAGTGAACAGCTTACAAAATGTGCTCCAGGACTATTTTCACAGGTTCCCTGAACCGGCAAACACAGCTCTATCAATGCAGTACCCAACGCCAATACTATCTCCTCAGGTACAAACGCCTCTTTCATAGCTATCGAGACTAGTCACTGCTCCTGCAACCCCACTTCAAAATTTCGCTTCCACGATAGCTGACCCTCCAGCTGACCAGCCACCTTCCACGGATGGAGAGGAAGGAGAAATAAGAGACACTGTCTCAGTCCCTAACAAATGGGTTGACTATCTAATCCCAACTCCAACCCCTCCAGTACCACCATCAACAGTCTCCCCACAAGGGGATATCGCCGGCTTCAATAATCTTATGGAAAGGGCGGCCAAGAGGTGTGAGCTTCTCACCAAATAAGTGGATTAGTTCTTTTAGGATTTTTAAGAGCCCATCAAAACATCTGTTTGGGCTACCCCATCATTGACTTACCGCCACCCTTTTTATGCCCATGTCCAATGTCAACGGGTGTAAGGGGGTGCTCGGTGGAAGATGGGCAATATATATCTCAAAAATGTATTCTCCGATCTAGAGAGCTCATTGATGTTTACAAGGCCCCAGAGTTCAGTCAAGTATAAAGTTGACCCCAGTGCTTTCGATTATTTTATCTGAAGGGGTGGGGCTATTGGTTTAGTGGAAGAAGCCCTATGCTCTTTAAGAATAGCCCCCACTATTTGTGCTGTATAGTTAGCTTACTAACTTGAAATTTCCAGGACATGGAGTCAGCAAGAGTGATTCCCAAGTACACAAGGAGTCCACCCTCTCCAGTGGCACACCATCATGAGCCAGTCTTCATTTAAATGTTTTGTGTGGATTAAAGAACATCAGTTTTGTCTTAGGAGTGTCGCTTTCCAATCCTTGCAAGCAACAGAACTCAACAAAGTGGTTCAGCAGCTTTTGTAAACAGCTCATGGTTTTGGAAATCAGCAAAGTATCGTCTGCAAACAATAAGATTGGAGATTTGTTCTTGGCCAATAGGGCAGCATCCATAGAGGGCAGCGTTAAACAGTTAACAATATCATTAAGGTACAAGGAAAATAAAGTAGGCGCCAGCACACTGCCCTGCTTTAACCCTCTGGATACAGGAATCCTCTCGGTTATCTCGCTCTGGGTTTCCCAGACAACTCTAGCAAAGTTCTGGTCGTGTAACCGGACTATGATAGATAATATATTAGGGGGCATACCCATTTCCCTGAGTACTTGCCATAGCTTGGGGCATGGGACCAGGCCGAAAGCAGATTTCAAATCGACAAAGGCAACGTATAAGCTGCCCTTGCCGATTACAACCGTTTTTCAATAAATCATTAGAAAATAAAACACTTGAATGACAGTGGATAACTTTTTCCTAAATCCAGCCTAGAAGAGGCTTAGGATGTTGTTTGCATCTATCCACTCCTGGAGCTTGGCTAACACACTGACTGAAAACTTTTTGACTGATCAGTAAGACTAATTGACCTATAGTTCCGAGGCTGTGATCTGTCGGCCTTTTTATATATTGGTACTACTATAGGCCCCCTCAGAGTCCGCGATCGGGACTCTTCTAGCGATGGCATTAGCTAGAAAGAGGATATATTTGGACCAGGCGTCAACATCATGTAGAAAGATATCGGCTGGCATGCCATCTGGTCCAGGGGCCCTACCATGTTTAACTGCTTTGAGAGAATTTAGAACATCTGTAATTTCAAACAAAGGTTCAGTACTCGAAGGAAGAATGGCTACTACAGTACCTTCGTCTGTGCTGGTGGTGTTGTCATAATAGAGCTTCTTAAAATCAAACCACTCAGACAAAGAGACGTGATTATTTGGTTCTATGGCTGCTGGGTTACCGTCCTTCAATATTAATGACCAAAATGTAATGCAATCTTTAGCTACGGAGGCATCTTTGAGGTCCTGCCACCTCTGTCTTTCCCAAACCCTTTTGGCAGCACCCAAAGATCGTTTATGCAACTTCCTGCAATTATGGATTTGCTCTAAGTCTTTAGCCTTAATGGCCTGGACCAATGAGGTTTTGAATCTCCGACATTCCCGACTGTACCAGATAAAAGGCTTGTAGGCTGTGCCATTAGACTTCCCACAGGAATTGTGGAGCATGCCAAAATACGCTCAAAGAAATTGCTATGAAGGGTACGAAGAACCTTACAACCTCTTCCACATTGGTTACTTGAAAAATCGTAGCTAGCAGACTCTACAGTTCTTGAGCAATTATAGGGAGAATGTCTAGGGTGGGAAACTATCTGCTGCCATCTTAAATGACGCATATCAGATGCGGTTTCCAGCTCACATGTAATAACTGGGGGACAATTACCTACAGTATCGTTACTACTGAGTGAATGCAGAGAGAGTGATAACGGATTATGGCCACTCTCCTCCCCATGTGTAATGATCATATCTTATACCAGTGGCCACAGCCTTAGATCAACCAAGATCTAGTCAATACAACTGGTAGAGTTAGCGACCTCCCCTCCAGCGTCTGACTTAGTCCGATGGTTGCTCTGACCAAGTTCAATTGAGAGGCCTTTCAATTGGATGGCTGCCTGGGTCCATCTTTTTATTTGGGCAAGTTCCAAACAAGGAACACCCCAGAGTTTACCCTCTTCATAACTAAGCGGAGTATCACCAAAGCCAAAATGCTCAAAGGTTGTATTAAAATCCTCTTCTAGAATTCGTTCATATTCGGTATTTCTCCAGGACTTGGACTGTTTTAGAGTTTTTGAGTGAATGTTAAAAATGGCAACCTGAATTAAAAAAAGAAATGTTAACAGGATCCCCAGTATGTCTGGGCAATATATATTCAGCAGAGTGACCCAGGTGGTTAGACCTCCCGAAGCTCTCCCACTTTTGCTTAGGATGGCAGGAGTAAAAACATTTAAATAACCAATTGTATACACAGGGGCAGTACACCAAGTTTCCTGTAGCAGGCATATATCATGCTCCACTATAAATGTATTCCAGTCAGGTTGGACTAATTTTGACTTAAGGCCTGCTACATTCCAATATAACAATTTAGTCTGCAAAGTCGCCATCACCCTGAGTTCTATACTTAAAATATTCTCTTGAGCCCTAGGTTCTTTGCTTAGAGTATTTTCATGAACGGGGAGCGATTCAAGTGACACGGAGGGAATGCTAACATTTTCTGGGGGCTGGTAATTGTTCTACATGTCCCCATTGACCTCTGATAAGCTTAAAGAGAGTGATAGAGTGGAACTAGGGACAACCACTCTCTGGTAACTAATAGATGGCCCTATACCAGATGGTGGCTCATAGTAACACTGGTACGTTGAAAGCACAAGAAAGTTGGTACATACAGCCAAGGACTTGGTGTTGAAATTTGGTGAGGCTAAATATGTAGCTAAGGTGAAAATTACTGATGCACCTCAAGTCAATCTACCCTGTCCAAGGGTGATAACGGTGTCCCCCTAGTCTGCATAGGGATATTTGTCCTGGCCTATAGTATTTATACTGGATTTTGGAATTATTTGGGTACTAGTTCTCCTATTGAGAGCTACCACATTGTCACCTATTCCCTTAGTTCTTAAGGATAATTCAAACGTGTCGTGTGACAGAAGATATCCTTCTAGCCCTCAAAATGTCATCTCGAATAACCGATTTGCAACCCTTAACATGGCTTATCCAGTGGATCACTTTATTTAAAAGAGTACTCTGCTTCATACCTCACATATGAAGGTAATTTTGGGACTATAATCATTAGAATTTTGTTTGCATCTAAGTTGCGTTCTAGGTTGTATCCTGTGGCTGCTTTTTGATATCCATGTCTAATGGACTGCATGCTATTTAAGTTGTCACTTTGGGTAATTCTTGTTGGCTGCCCTGGTCGAATATTGGCCAATGGGATATTATGCTTAGAAGCAGATGCCAGAACAAGCTTCTGTTGATGGACACCCAGTTCCCTCTGGGGGTCAAGGAGCGACCCTGTAGCTAGCTGTGTGCTGATAGGGGCCAAGGGAACTCTCTTGCTGCTCAAGTGTGTTACTGCCTCGTGGTTGAAAATCCAGACTATTGGGTTTGTAGGCACCTTTACCCCTATGAGTTGTTTTACTACATTTGTCAGTTGACAAATAATGGCTTTAAGCGCCCCCACCTCAGACTTTAGCTCCTCAATCAATGAAGTGCAACTGGCCATATTTTTACAGGATGCAATTGTTAAAACAACAGGAGGGGCAGGATTGTAAGTAGGGGGGTGATGGTTCTTTATGCAAATCAAGCAATGGGAGGAACCTATTAGTACATGGCAGGGCTTCATCAAGGGGCATCAAACTAGATAGAGCCACAAAAGGTGTGATAGGGGCATTACCCGTCTCTCCCACAGGAGGTAGGGATGGTGGTCTATTTAAAGACTTTGCAAACATGCTGGGAATTCAATTTTGTTGGTCATAAGCGCTATTAGTACTGCTGGTCATAAGAGCTATTAGTACTATTAGAACTAACAGGCCCTAAAGATGGTGTAAGGGGGGGCTGGGATCGGAATTTAGTGGCTCTTCACATTTGACCAAAATGCTGTTGATCCGATCTATGACTAAATTACCTCCAGAGGATTTCAAAACTTTTTTAGATTGTGTAGTAATGCTTCTCATCTTGTCACTTCATCCTTCTCAGGTCTTCCTTAGATTCTGGGGTTTATGCATTCTTGCGTAGAATTGTATGTCAATACATAGAATGTCTAGGGTTACCTTGGAGGTTGGAACCCACTTGCAAGGTGGCAGTTGGAGGTTGAGCTGTGTTTGGTGGAGCCTGTGTTGTGTGGGCTCTACAACCATGTAGCCTATGAATAAACATCTTTCACAAGAACCATCTGCCTACGGCCTGATTACTACAGATTTCTTAGATTTTGCAAGGTTCTCTGCCCCTCCACTGCCTTTCTTTTGCCCATGGTCTGTCAACACAAACAGTTGGAAATTAGCAGCAAGACCACCAACAAGACAGTTGTCCAGCCCCTAAGGCAATAAATGTTTAACAGATGATACTTCACAGTCCACCCACGGCTGCATGGGTCTGGCTCAAACAATAATGGCCTAATTTAAAGAAAGCGTAGCAATCTAAGTCCACAGTACCTTTGAGAACAAATATAAAGATGCTAGACAGGTGGCCCAGCCTCCTATTGTCTCCGATGGCACGTCCGCGCGCTTCCCGTGCAGCGGGTCTACTGGCTGTGCTTTGTAGCATGTGACTCTTAGCTGACCCCCTTGCATCGACTCTGCAACAGGGGCACCTGGGGTGGCTGGTCCGTGTGGTCCCCCCTGGTCTCTGGGGTTGGTAGGGGCCAAGGACTCCCTTATGATGCCATTGATGTCCTGCGAAGCCTGTCTGCCAGCGCCCCTTTGTAGCGCATCACTCTTAGCCTAGCCCCCTTGCAGCAACTCTTCAACGGGGCCTCCTGGTGCCACTGATGTCCCCAATTTCATCACCTCCGGACAGGGATGGTCGCAGGCTCGATATCGGGAAGACATTCTCTTCCATGGCAGCCACTAGAGTTAGGGTAGCAAGCTTACTTGCAATATTAGGCCACTACGACTGCCAAATGTGGTCAGATCTCTCTCCATACATTGACCTCTTGCCTTAAGACGCCTAACTAAAAGGCCGTAAGATCCTCCAAGAAAGAGGAAGAATATCGGCTGAGATCATAGACTGTGCTATTGATGTCTCAGCGACGGGATTCAGACATTACGCTGGTCTGACTGCCCTACGTAGGCAAGGATGGCTACAAGCCACGTCTTTCTGTCCGGAAGTCCAAAGTGAAATACTAGACTTACCTTTTGGCGGCGAATCACTGTTTGGTAAGCATGTGGACGATGCGCTCCAGTTCATCAAGACTGATCGGTATACCGCCAAATCCCTGGGAAATCTTCAATTTCTGAAGCAGCCGTTTCGAGGAGCTAGGGGCAGAGGAGCTTACTCCTATAGAAGTGAGTATCAACCCTACAGACACCAATACCAGTCTGGTCAGACTCAGTACCGTCCACAATATTCACAACAGAATTACAGAAAATCCCCAATGGCAGCATATAAACACTCAACCATAGGAATCTTCTCTTCCTGAGGCAGGGATTCCAACAGAAAAGAGTGACCCCTGCATTATGCCGGCTATCTCCCACAATTTGTCTACTCCACTGGCATGTTTGATTTCACATAATTTCCACCAATGGCCCTTTATAACATCTGACAGGTGGGTGCTCGATGTGATCGCATGGGGTCATACCTTGGAGTTAATCAAAACACCACCAACCTCCCGGCCAAAGGGAGCACCCACCTCCACACTTGAAACAACTCCTCAAGCAGTTATCGTCCATGCTAAGAAAAGGAGCTATAGAAGTAGTCCCGAAACCACAGAGAGGCATGGGGTTTTACTCTTGTTTCTTTCTCATTCGCAAGAAGTCAGGAGATTGGCGCCCTGGATTAGACCTAAGCAAATTAAATAAATTCCTGAAGAAACAATCTTCCGCATGGTGACACTCTACGATATACTTCACCTTCTCAATCCAGGAGAAAATATGACCACCTTAGATCTTCAGGACGCATACTCCTACCCATCTACCAATCTACCCAAAGCACCGCAAGTTCCTCTGATTGAAGGTAGCTTGCCAGTTCACAGTCCTACCATTTGTACTAAAATCAGCACTGCGCATTTTCACCAAAGTCTTAGCTCCAGCAGCGGCCTAACTCGGACAGGGTGGAGTTCAGGTCTATACATACCTGGACGACTGGCTGATAAAGGCACACACACATCAGCAAACAGTACAGGGCCACCACAACCTGTCAATCATCTTTCTACAGACTCAGTCTCACAGTCAACAACCAGAAATTTAATTTGAATCAGACAACAACCTTGACATTCTTAGGAGCATTCCTGGATACGGTCCAGAACAAAGCTTTCGCCTCGCAAGACAGACAGATAAAAATTTGACGATTGGCCACAAAAAAGTCTGTTTCTGTCTGGATATACAAATCGCTTCTCAGAATGCTTTCCTCTTCCATTCATCTCATTCCGAACTGTTGTCTACAGATGCGGCCACTTCAAGAGGAATTGGACAAGCAATGGCTGCAGGCCCAAGGCTCGTTCGAGGACATCGTCCAGATCACTGCAACAACACAAGCAATGCTTTGGTGGGCACAGACATCGAATCTATTCAAGGCTCTATCATATGTTATATCAGATGAGTCACTGGAAGGTTGCGGTGCTCAGCCACAAGACCCAACGATCAGCGGAAAATGGGATCCCAAGGAAACAAAACTGCACATAAATCTGCTGGAGCTGAAAGCCATCGCTTTGGCGTTAGGATCTTTCCTCTGCAAGATAGCACAGTCATCGGTGCTCATTCGGATAGACAATACCACTAGCATGTTTTACATCAACAAGCAGGGAGGCACACGCTCACCAGCACGGTCTCATCAAGCACAGGAAATCTGGAACTGGGCCCTGCAACATCAAATAATGCCCACAGCATGTGCCAGGGGTATCCAATATGCTCGCAGACTCATTACGCAAGGCTAATATCACCTGCCTCGAATGGGAGCTCAACCAACACATTCTGGACAACCTATTCCATCGTTGGGGCAAGCCAAATTTAGACCGGTTTGAGACAAAGGAGAACAAAAAATGCCACTTCACAAGTTGGCATGAACAGGAGAAATCGTGGGGGAATGCGTTTTCGATGAGATGGTCAGGAAGCTATGGTTACGCTTTTCCCCAGATCCCAAAGTTTCTTACCAAGATGCAGAGTTCTCCTCTTTGCTCCAAAATGGCCCAGACAGTTTTGGCTCACGGAGCTCCTGATCCTGTCAGAACAGCCTCACGTTCAGCTGAAACCAATACCAATGCTGCGGACGATGAGCCATGGTCAGGTAAGTCATCCCGACCCGACATCGCTACGCTTATCAGCCTGGCTCATGAGTTCAATGAGTTTGCCATATTAGATATTCCTTCAGACTGCAGGGAAATACTTGCGAGAGCAAGGGCAGAGACCACTAACAAAACCTACAAACTCAAATGGAAACGCTTCTGTGTTTGGTGCGCAAAATACAAACTTCACCCTTTCACATCATCGCCCGAGCAAATTCTCCCGTATTTACTTCATTTAGCAAGATCCGGATTAACCCATTTTTCCATCAGAGAGCATTTGGCAGCAATTTCCAGATTCAGACGGTCCAGCAGAATCAAACAATGCCTAAAAACAAATATTCCGATCTTTTCCTCCAGTGAGGAGATCCCTGCCATCGTGGCTCCTTAGCGTGGTTCTAGGTCAGCTCATGAAAGCTCTATTCGAGTCCATTCCCAAAGCAAAATTGCAGTACCTCACTTGGCAAACAGCACTTCTCCTAGCTATCACATCTTCCAAGAGAGTTAGTGACATTCAGGCATTAACCATGAAACAGCCTTTCCTTCAATTCAAATCAGACAGTGTAATTATTCGAACCAATCCAAGATTTATTCCAAAAGTCCCTTAAGGCTTCCACTTGAATGAGCCAGTAGTTCTATTGACATTCTTCCCAAATCCACAAACTGTTGCAGAGAAGTCACTGCATTATTTGGAGGTCAAAAGATGTCTAAAATTTTATTTACACAGAACCCATCATATCCGCAAGGCAGATCAATTATTTGTGGCATACGGAAACCTAAGACAGGGTCGTCCAGTTTCTAAACAGACCATTGCCAGGTGGATCGCATCCTCAATCCAATTTTGTCACACACAAGCAGGAAAACCATTGCAAGGCAAAGTTAAAGACCACTTCACCAGAGCGGTCTCCACCTCCACAGCTCGGTTTGCTGGTATGCCCATCCAACCAATCTGCAGAACAGCAACATGGTCCAGCAGGCCCACCTTTACGAAGCATTATTGCCTAGATGAGACTGAGAAAGCTGATGCGGCTGTGGGACAAGCGGTGTTGCAACATCGGTTTAAAAAAAGTGAGCCTCTCATGCCTTTATTTCTCACCGTCCGCCATATTGTTGTTATTGTGATTTACTGCGGACTATTCTGCTTCAAGCATGTGAATCTATAAAAAGAGCCAATACTGGAGAAGAAAACTGGTTACTTACCTGTAACTGTAGCTCTCCAGTATTGGTATCCTTTATAGATTTGCCTGAGACCCATCCTCCTTCCCCGACAGGCTCCACCCTTCTTCTCTAAGACTACGATAGTACACTTGTGCTCGAAAATCTGAGGGATTCAGCCTCTCTTGGCAGTGTTCTAGAGGGGGCTGTTGCATGACTGGCAAATGTTTATAGTTTGGTCCGGTCTTTAAAAAAAGGATATAGATAGGCTATAGAACCAATGGTTCATTGTCATTATAATCTATTATAGTGACACACATTGGTTTAATATGGTACCGTGGGCCTCTCACTTCGACGACGGGGAATGATTCAAGCATGTGCATCTATAAAATATACCAAAACTGGAAAACTTCAGTAACAGGTAAGTAACCAATTTTCTTTCTCATCATTGGCATTAAAAGAAGTGAAGTGAAGGAAGAAATGCTCAAAATACAATCTCAGTAAGCATGGAAATTGTGGATGTATGTGCCATGAGAGAATTCTTACGGTTGGTGCCGTCATAGGATATTTGCTTTTGAAAGATCAGACTCGCGCACTCTTCAGCATCTGAGCCGCAACTGCGTTCTATGGCTGTTTTTCGGAGCGCACTAACATACTCACATCATCACGGCTGTACGTGATGAGAGGCGACATAACCTTGCGTGACAGCCAGTTTGAATGAGAGTTAATCTGGAAACGCCCAGGCGCTGAGCGCATTCAAAAGGATGTTGTTTTTGGCGGTGTTCAAGTGAAATCCACAGCGTTGTTTTTCATCAGAGTTCAAGAATTAATTGAACTTTCACGGAAGGTGAGGTCAAGATGTATCTTGGGATTGCACTGTTACACTGAGCAGTCTAGATTGAACATTGTGAATAACAGTTGTTTTTTTTTGTATTTCTTGTGGATATACACATAACTGAGGCACATTAGTTAGAATATTGGAACTATGCTGCATTAAAACGGCACAACAGAATTTTTGTATCAGCCCTCCTCATGACTTTTGGTCTTGGGGTCCGAACCTTCTTTAAAATGGATAGACTGTAAGGACCATTCTGTCAACTATATAGAGGCCTTAGACAAAGCTAAAGATAGGTCCGCTGAGCAAAAGAAAATAATTCTATGGCAGGACACGGAGGCGAGGATTAGGCTTAACTTCCTTCGCTTTATTACAATATTCAAGCTCCAGCAGCCCTTTCATAAAGTCAAAAGTGAATAAAAACTCAATTTCCCATGAACCATAGGGAAGAAAACAACAATGTTAAGTCCACCAATCAGGAATCAGCCCGCCGTATATTGTCCCTTGAAGCCTCTCTAGCCCTCTCTTTCTTCGCTGCTCCAGCAGCTTGTCAGTTAAGTGATTCCTTATCTTACTTTTTTTTCATATCGTATGGTAATTATACGGCGCCGTGGGAGCTTTGAAGCTCGTATGCGGGCGCCTGTTGATTTTGGCATTGTGTACTTATTTCTCACGCCGGGGGAGCCTACAAAGGCGCTCCTACGCGGCTCGGTGTTCTTGGCTCGCAGCGCGGTGCGGTCTTCCGACCGACAGAGGGCCTGTGCCTCTCAGGATGCGCGCAGTGTGCGCCTCAACCCCCCAGCAGCCGGAGCTCTCCGACGCGTCAGTTTCCTTTCATCTGACAGCGCGAGTGCTCCGGCTGCGGCTGACAACACGCGGGAAGGTTTTCTGTTACAGCGTAGTAAGCGGTTGTGATTATAGCTTTTTTGCGAGTCGGGTGCCAGAGTCAGAAAGGCTCCGCTCGCGTAGGGTGAATTTTGGTGTATTCTCACCGTCCTGAGAGCGAGCCAGTGCCTGAAGGGAAAACACCCTACGGGGTAAGGCTTAGCAGTTTTTCTGGGACACCCAGGCGCCATTAACCCCTCAATTTACTAGGGGGCAGTCCCAATATCTCCCTAAGGTTATAATCTGGTACTTACCGGTAAATTCCCTCTTTGTTGGTGGACTTCTCTGGTTCACTGTTGTTATGGAGTCCATGGACTACGATGAGTCTGGGGATTACTTGGATGAGGAAGAAGTTACTTACCTCTCCATCGACGACCAGTTCTGTGAGGTAATGGATGCTTCCATCCTCAAGGCTGTGTCGCAGGTGGTAGCCCCCCTGGAGAGGAGAATAGCGGCACTCCAGGCACAGTGCCAGCAACCCTTCAGACCGAGGGAAGATGGTAATGGCCCCCTGGGCCCGCTACCTCCAGGACAGGCTGTAGCTCCACAGGCTACCCCACCCCAGAGCATAGACAAGCGCAACCGCGCGGACGACCCTGGGGTCGATCTCGACGCCTTTGCGCGCCTCAAAAAGGCTTTTTTTGGACGCCCAACCCATCCAGGAACCCCAGACACCAGGCCCTTCGGGGTCGGCACCACTGTCCCCACCACAGGTGGACTGGGGTGAAGGGGATGATTCTCCCAATACTTCCGACGGGGATGGTGACGGGTCTCGCCAGTGGCGTCCGCCTCTCTAGGGGGGTCGGACTCTCCCGTAGACTCTAATCTCATGGCGCAAGGGGATTTGCTAGACCCGGATGACCTTCTGCACCCCAGATCCACGGACTGGTGCCCTGCGCCCAAGGTGGCAGACTACATGGCCAGCCGTTTCAGGAAGCCCCTTGATAAGGAGGTGAGGGGTTGTCTGAAGGCTGAATGCCCCCGGCCTTCTTTGGAGGGGAAAGTGGCTGTTACTCCGGAGATTGACCTCAAAATGGCCACTTTCCTCGCCAAATTTGTGCGTGACCCCAAAAAGGGAATTGATCGGTCCTGGCGTTCATGTCAGGATAAGCTCCTGGATGTCGCCGGACCGCTGGCCAAGATCATGGACATAGCGGAAGACGCTAAGGCCTCGGGTTCCCTGATTTCCCCGGAAGTTTTGTCTAATTGGGCCCAGAGAGCCATCATCTTCCTGGGAAATGCCAATTGCGCGATCTACATAGAGAGGCGCAGGTCATTACTTATTAAGATTGATCCGAAGTTGGGGGAACTGTCCACTTCGGAGGCTGGGATGATTGCGCAGGGAAACCTCTTTGGGGACCCTTTTATAAAAGAGCTTGGGAAGTTCGTTAATACGTTCAATTCCCTGGACGAAGCCCAGTCCTCGATCAAGCGAATCTTTACCCCCATGTTTTTGCCACAGCCGGTCGAGGTAGGGGGCGCTCGTCCAGCCGCCCGGTCCAGTCAGCCTCCAGAGGTGGTGTATCCAGACGGGGACAGTGGCAGGACCCCGAGAAGTTTGGTAACTTCTACCAGACCAAGTCGTACCCCTGTCGTCGCGGAGGCAGAGGAGGCCACAGAGGCAACTTTAACAATTCCCAAGGTAAGAGTGCAGGACCCAAATGGGATTGTGACTGGCGGGCGGCCCATTTTCGGGCGAATTGGGCAAAGCTATCCTCAGACGCATGGGTGATCGATACGGTGGGAGGTTTTCAATATCAAATTCTACGGCACTCCGTCTCAAACCCACCCTCCTGCTCCCTTGTTTTTTCCCCCCCGATCTGAAGGCTTTAGTGAGCCAGGAGGTGGACAGCCTTGTGCGGAAAGGGGCGATCGTGAAGTCAGAGATGCATCCCAGAGGATTTGTAAGCAACCTCTTTGTAGTGGAGAAGAGGGATGGCGGCCACTGTCCGGTCATCAATCTGAAAGATTTCAATTCTTGGCTACTCTACCGTCATTTCAAGATGGAGGGTATTCACCTTTTGCGGGATCTTCTCCAGGTTTCCGACTGAATGGTCCGCCTGGACCTGAAGGACGCCTACCTAGCGGTTCCAATCTTTACCCCGTACAGGCGTTTCCTTCAGTGCCTATGGGAGTCTCAGGTTTTCGAGTTTTCCGCCCTCCCATTCGGCCTGTCGTTGGACCCTTGGTGTTTCACCAAGCTGATGCGGCCAGTGGTGGAACACCTTCGGGCCCGTGGTATAAGACTCATCATTTACCTTGACGACATACTGCTCATGGACCAATGCCCGGTTTGCTTGGCGTCACACTTGCAGCTGGCAGTAGACCTTTTGGAGTCTCTGGGATTCGTAATAAATGTGGAGAAATCGATTCTCACCCCATTGTAGACAATCTAATTCCTGGTTTTTCTAGTGAAGTCAGTCGAGGCGTCCCTCAGTTTACCCCCGCGCAAACTGGCCAAGATACGCCACGAATTACGGAGAACTATCTCCAAATTGCACGGGTCACTACGTCATCTGGCCAGGGTAGTCGGTCTCCTTTCGTCTTCCATTCAGGCGATCTTTCCCGGGCCTCTTCATTACAGAGCCCTCCAACGTTTGAAGATCGAACACCTCAGAAAGGGACTCTCATATTCCCAAGTAGTTCCATCGTCTCCCAAGGCTGTCGAGGAAATGAACTGGTGGCTGGCCCACATGGAGGTGTGGAACGACAGAGCGATTTTCAGCTCTCAACCCGACTTGGTAATCGAATCGGATGCCAGCGGCTCCGGATGGGACGCGCAATGTGGGGAGTTCTCCACCGGCGGAAAATGGCCTTCCACCGAACGATCTCTGCACATAAACTGTCTGGAGTTGATGGCAGGTTCGTTCGCTATCCGTTGCTGGACCAAGGAGAAGGTGAAATGCTCGGTCCTCCTCAAAATGGACAACGTGGCAGGTGTGCGCTACGTCAATCACCTGGGAGGGACTCGGTCGAAGACCTTGTCGGACCTCGCTCGGGCCCTGTGGGAATACTGTTTGGCCAACCAGATATCTTTGTCAGCTGAACATCTACCGGGGAGTTCCAACCAGGTGGCAGATTGGCACTCTCGTCACTGGAGGGACTCCAGCCTTTGGAAATTGGATCCTCGGATCTTCCGGCTGATCCAGGACAGGTGGGGCCCTTTCTCCATAGATCTCTTTGCATCCCGGCTGGATTACCAACTCAACAGGTATTGCAGTTGGAGGCCGGATACTCATGCGACAGCCATGGATGCCTTTCTCCAGGATTGGAGCAAGGAGCAGTCCTATGCCTTTCCCCTGTTCGCAATGATCACAAGGCTGACAGCTCAGGTGCACAGGCAGGGGGCGGAGGTAGTGGGGATCACCCCGATTTGGAGAACACAAGCTTGGTTTCCAGCGATGATGGAACTTTCTTGGGATTTTCCAATCCCTCTACCTCTGTTTCCCGATCTCCTCAGGGATCCTCAGAACAATCTTCACCCGCTGATCCTAGCGGGCTCTCTCCGTCTCATGGCCTTGAGGGTTACAGGCATCGTTGGAAAAGTCCCAGGCCTTACGACAGAGGCTTCCTCCTTGCTCGCAAAGGCCTGGGCAGACAGTACCAATAAGCGTTATGGCTCCGCCTGGTCAAGATGGTTGGGTCGGTGTCTCCAGCTCCAGATTGATCCCTTGGGACCAGACCTTGTCCAGGTAGTAAATTTTTTGGCGGACCTGGCGTCTCAGCGTTTCGCGTACAGTTCGATTAATACCTACAGGTCGGCAATCTCAGCAGGCCACCTCCCGGTGAATGGGCATCAGGTTGGTGAGCACACGTTCGTCAAAAAGCTGATGCGGGGATCAGGCTCTCAGTACCTCCTGAACCCAGATACACGTCTCTTTGGGATGTTAACAAAGTTCTTCTCCTGTTCAATCTTGGCCCTATGATAAGTATCATTCCAGGAAACAGTTGTCGGCGAAACTGGCAATGTTACTCTGTCATCTTGTCGCCGTGTTTCGGATGTTCGATCCCTGGACATAACAGGTAGAGTTTTCACCCCTGAAGGGGTAACCTTTCACATTTCACGCAGAACAAAAAGGGGTTCTCGGTTGGTTTCCTATCCGTCTTTGAGACAGTCCCCGAAGTTGTGTGTGGTTCGCACTATTAAAGCTTATGAGGCTATGACTGACGAACTCCGTCCACATGGGGAAAATCAGTTGTTGATTGCCCTCACAAAACCCCACAAAGCGGTTTCGTCCCCTACGATTGCCAGATGGGTCAGGTGGGTCATGCAAGAGGCTGGAATTGACACCTCCAGATTTGGAGCCCACTCAGTGAGAGGGGCTATGGCTTCTAAAGCTTTCTGTCTTGGTGCTCGCCTAGAGGACATCCTCAAAGCAGCGGACTGGTCGAATGATTCCACCTTTAAGACCTTCTATTTTAAACCAGTTCCCTCTCTGGCAAGCGTAGTGGTGGATAAGCGTTGAACTAGCCTAATCCTCGCCTCCGTGTCCTGCCATAGAATGAAACATTTCCTAGCTAACGAGAAGGAAAGTTTCAATTCTATTAAGGACACAGAGGCGAGGATTAGCCCACCCTCTTGATCGTTTGTCATACTCTCTCCCCTCCCTTTATTGAAGAGGTGGAATTGGCAAGGTTGTTGGTCGACGATTATGGGTTCTCTGACCAGTTGTGATTGTTCTAGAGTTTTGTTTAGAAGTTTGTGCTCCATTGCTGTATTTGACTGTTATGCTATCGTATCGTGTTGTATGCTATGATACGCTTGTCCGTTTTGGTGTCAATAATGTGTTGTTTTGTCCTCAGGGGCGGAATCCAATAAACAGGAGTGATCATGTTAGAAGATGGCAGCCATCGCAGGAAGAAAGAGGAGGCTAGAGAGGCTTCAAGGGACAATATACGTCGGGCTGATTCCTGATTGGTGGACTTAACTCTGTTATTTTCTTCCCTATGGTTCAAGGAAATGGAGTTTTTATTCACTTTTGACTTTATGAAAGGGCTGCTGGAGCTTGAATATTGTAATAAAGAGAAGGAAGTTAAGCCTAATCCTCGCCTCCGTGTCCTTAATAGAATTGAAACTTTCCTTCTCGTTAGCTAGGAAACTTTTCATTCTCTTACACTCATTAGGGCCTCAAGGATTAAAAACTTACAAAATATGCCTAAGGCGACAGTAGTTGGTGATATTAATGTATTTGATGCAGCAAATAAAAACTGGATATATATTTTGCGCCAAAAGTTTGCATAGGCATAATATACATATTGTATTCCTGGGGCTCTCAATTTCATGCAGGTCAGTCAATGGGAGCACATTTAAAGGTGGGGGCGGTGGTGGTGGTAAAAGAAATGTTCACCTGCCGATTAATTTGGCACGGTTTGATGAATGCACACAAAATTTGGGACACATTTAGCAGGTTAAGCTTTCTGTTGCTTTGCTGGGTTCTCAGCAGATTCATCAAGGCACGGGCAAAGATAAAAGGGGGGGGGGCAATAGAAGTTTTAGTCACTAATAACTTCAGTACTGGTTGATGAATATGAGTGAAATTTGGCAGACTTAACAAATTAAGCCCAGTTAAAGATTATCAGGTTTCATGATGATCAGACAGGAGGGAGGAGGTTTGAAGGGGAGGGTCAAAATGGCCACCTACCTCTGTGCATGACCGAAGGCCTTGCATAACTATGGCCATCTGCCTTTTGGGCCTGGGCAGGGCCTGGCTGAAGGCCATGCTCTACAGCTAAACCCTGTTAAGCACAGTTAAAGGTGTGCTCAGGGGAATAACGTCAGGAGGGTGTTTGGGGGTGTTACACCCCCCTAAACGTTTTATTGTTTAGTAAATAGTTGGGTATAAGTGCTTTAAGTCGGGTAAGGTGAAGTGTTCGTCGGATTTCACCTGGGATTAACATGCCCACACTGACACACACATACATTCCTGTTTGGAAGGCCTTAAAAATGTTCATTAGTTTGACAAATGTTGTATTTTAAGTGCCCCTAAAAATCCACCCAGCTCTCTTTCCACCGCCCCTTAGGACCCCTCATGTCCTGCTTCTCATTTTATGTGTTTTAACAAGATACATGAGCGTTATTCGGGAGAAATTTGAAGCTCACCCCCTCATATCTTATTGACCAAGCTACGCCCCTGACCGTGTTAAACACAGTGAATTGGCACATGGTACGTGAATGCAGTATGTCATTAAATAACCCTAATTTAGTGGGGAAATAAACCCACAGTTAGAGATTAGTTATGATCCAGCAAAGGCAAAATTCCTGCAATTAGTCAGTTATGGAATGTAATGCACAATACACAAAATATCTCACGCCTCTTCCATGTTGTGATACAAGAGCCAGAACGCATGACTAGTTGACCATTTTGAAAAATGCTACACTATATAGCAAGATATCTACAATATGTCAAATCAAGAGCTATCCCAGGGGAAAAGATAGAAAAAGAAGACTGCTCAGAACAGACACAACCAAGAAACTGAGTTTCAAAACATATACAACAAGAGATCAACAACCTGTACTGAAGCTTAAACAGTGTTTATCCTATGGTACACTTAACTTTTTTTTTCCGTTCCTACTTTTCTACATTGGATCATATAGTATCCGTTACTCTGTTAGCACCTTGCATCAATGCTTATTTGCTTCCACATTTTTTGTACAACTCAAATTTCGTGATACGCTCCTTCCTACATTATCCGCACACAACACCAGACTCCATTTCCCCTGGTGCAACAAGATCACGCCAGCGTTGCACACCGAAAACGGGATGCTCTGGACCAAAGTATTCCAGCCTTGGCTGTCGCCATTCACCTCATGATCTTAGCGAGCACTTTCACCATCCAGTCACTTTTGCAAAGGAACCTTCCATAACTTATGACTGGTTGCACACATGGGCCAAATAACACTGTACCTCACAAAGAGAGAAACCCCAGTGCCAAAGACATTCCCCCACAGACATTTGCCTCGGCTTTCCACAAGGTAATGTAGATGCCTTGATGCCCGACAACCTTTCACTCGGACATTTCTTAGCCCCTTTACTTACCGCTCTGTCCTTTTTCTGCTTCCAGAATAGCCTCCAGAACTCTAAAGCAGCTCCTAAATAAGCGATAGGATCAGTCTTTGGTATGCTTGACCTCCAGCTTCTCGCAATACTGCATTTTCCTATTTCGCTACAGCCTTCCCACTGACCAATGTGCTTCCTCAGCTAGGAGACTCACCTAAGCCTTCCTTATTATTTTTAGTGGTCCTTTGCCCACCTTTTTTTTATCATATCCATCATCTCTAGGATCCTTTTCCTGACTAACAATCACATAATCTGACCCCCAAATAGAAAAGCAAAGCTTCAACTTCAACACTGGGGATGAACCTCATAGTTGACCACAAGGAAACATTAGCACTAGATTAAGGACACTGGACCATAATGAGGCTGTCTAGGAGACGCCACATGCTTCTTTGAGATGCCGTGACCTCACTAACTTTGCACTCCCAGCAGAACTCCAACAGATGTCCAAAAATGCATAACGGGACTTCAGCTCCTCTGGTCAGGTCCTCCCCCCCCTCAAAAAACCCCACAAACTGGCAATTAAGCCTCTAGGATCATGCTGCAGAAGTTGATCTTACAGTTTTAATATTTTGTTCTCACTTAAGTGCTTCACCTGTGCTGTCAGCATTTGACAGTGAAAGAGTTTGGACACTTTTGTATTTCAATTAACTGTATACCATAGTCTAAAGTTTGAACCTAGATATTATTAAATGATCTTCTAGACCAGGAGTCTCCAACCTTTTCTGAAGTGAGAGTACTTCTGATCAGTGAAATTCATTCTGAGCTACTGAAGGCTAAACAACTTGCGCACAGTTACCAGACACCGCCACAACCAGCTTCATTGACTTTAAGCCCAATGTCCATAGAAGCTATCGTTTGAACAAAATACTTTGACTAGGGGCACTATGACAGGGCTGCCCTGTGTGTCAGTGCGAGCCTGGTCGTTGAGGTTGCATGAACATGTGTGCGCATTAATGGAATACATGTGTGTTTGTGACTGAGAGCCTGGGTAATCTGTGCTTGTGGCACAAGACAAACCTTTCGCCATTTTTTTTTTTTTTTAAATGGGAGAATTTAAAGTAGGGAGGTCGATGACTGAAACAGCAGTGTCTGGCAATAAGACGAAGAATTTTGGAGTGACGTTTTCCAACATGATCGGCTTGAAAGAATAGGAGATTACAACTGACTTTCTTTAACAATGAAATATACATTGCATATTTTATTTGTTTTTTTGTATTTAAATGTTATTTATTTTCTTTTCAACATGTTGAATACTTTAAGCGAATTCATGGATTCATTGTTTAGTAGTAAGAACAGCTTTTTAGATCAGGCATGCAGGTTCACTATTTCCATTATCGGGTTTAGGTACGTGCCGCTTAATGTTAGTTAGATTATGGTGAGAGGCACGCTGGGAGATGCAGTCTTCATACATATGGAAGGGAAAGAAGGAGAGTGAGAAAGGACACGGAATCCATGCCATAGTTTTGGTAATGCAGCCACTTTCGTAATTGACCACCTTGTAACAATCAAAAGGGGAGTTACAGCGCGGAGCGAGCTTGCAGCAGTTGATGAGGGTTCCGTTTCAACAGAGAAGTGTGCTTCGGCACACCGCAGATTTGCAGTGGCATGGTGGGAGTTAAGAGCCTCGCAGATACGATGCAGTGTTGTTAAGAAGTTGGGATTTTATATTTAAACACATGTCACGGTGAGTGGAGGATACATTGTAGGGACAGAGGGGACCATGAATGAAGGGGCACCAGCTGGGTAAGAGGTTATGAAAAGAGGGGATTGAGTGAGGTGGATCGAATTGCAGTCAAGCGGGGGTTGAAGAACAGAGTGGGTATTAATCAAGAGACTTGGTTGACATGTTGGGTTTTAAGCAATTTCAAAGCAATGGCTAAATGGTTTCATATACGCTGATTTTTGTGAATTCGAAATAGTTAATTGATTGTAGTTTAAGTTTTTCTCAAGCAGTTTTGTAACTAATGTCAGTTGAATACTTGTGTACACTGATGGGTGGTGTTTGATTATTATTTCTTGCTTTGTAGATACCCTGACGAAGGGAATAGATATTCCGAAATGCATTGGGTGATACAAAATAAAGTCGTGACATGGAAACGTACACTCCTTTCTTGGTTGCGTCATCTTTTGCGGTACGACTGACGAATGAGTAAAATAAATTGATTAGAAAGCGGATAAAGTGGTTCAAGCAACATGAAATAAACGAGGAGTATAAAGAGGAGGAATAGAACACTTGATTTATTGGACTCATGATAGTCCAGGACATGGCTGTGCAGCCGGAAGGGTTCCCAGAATGTGGTTCCTCTGTGTTGAGAGAATTTAAAGTAGAACATGTATGTGCACTTTAAAATTCTCCTACTCAAAATAATAGCTGTATTTTCAGTTATAAATATGGCACTGTGTCCATCAGCCACTGGGAGCAAGATGCCGGCTGTACGTAAAGACGACTCTTTGAAATGGGAGAAAATTAAACTGAAGAATTAACTTCATATATGGATTCTATACAACTCATCATTAACATTTGCTCCAATTTTCAAGTGTCACATTTACAAACAGCAGGCATCTTGCTCCCAGTGGCCTGTACACACAGTGCCATATTTATAACAGAAAAATACAGCCATTTGTTTAATTTAAACTGAGGAAACATGCTTAATTGAAACATTTAAGATGTAATTGGCTTAATTGAAAATGGAGAAAAAAATGAATACTAAATGCTTTATAGAAATATTTTTCTTCACTTTAAATTTCTCCCATTTAAAACAAGCATTTACAATGCAATAGGTCTTGCATGTTTTTAGAGCTAGAGCTATTGGCATTGTAATGGAAATGTTTTTTACTTATATGTGTAAGACCTCTCGGAAGCTTTGAACACCAGAGTCCATCTATTGTTGAAAAGGTAGAGCTATTGGCATTACTATGAACGAGAGTTAGAGTCATTGGCAGCACCCTGAATGTCACGATTTTATAGAGCTGGATGCTGTGCCTGCCTGTGTTAATTCTGGGGGCACCATACGCATTGACTAGGTGGGCGGTGTGATGCAGCACATGGCACTGCCGGGATGCGAACTGTATGCACACAGAAGTGGGGGCAGCAGACTGGGGCTGCGGGGTGCGTGGAACTGAGAATGTCCTGCACTTACCGGTAGCTGTGGAAGGCAGCGGCAGCCCAGCTACAGTCCTTATGTTCCGGGTGCAGAGCAGCAGCATGCACAGGAGTTGCAGCTTGTTTGCATGGAATGCTGGCGGGGGTGACATCACCCTTTTAATTTTATTAATGAATCAACCACAACCAGTGCTTTAAATGGGGAAAAATAAGTGCAGGTACTCATTAAATTAAGCTAGGGGCGTGGCTGGAGGCGGGGCGAAACATGGTGATAGACATTTCTATCGAGTATTCATTTTGCCCTTACATTTTCGTTGATGGTAGGTTCAAACTTCACATATCTGCAGATTAACATCTGGATATGCTAATAGAGGGTGGTGTGAAGATCTGCTGGGAACAGGCCCTACATGATAATAGAAGGAGCATTTAAATGAATGCAAACCATCAACAGTACTATTCAGGCTAAAATTCAGTGTGCCTCAGAACAAGAGAGACTTTGGAATAGCAGCATTATTAATGAGTTCTACACCAGTTGCAGGACATATGAAAACATGTGAGTAATGTTCAATATAAACAAAACGTGTTAAGTCATTACACAAAATTACGGCCAAACACTATGTTAATCTTTCCTTGTTTTGCAATATCTGCAGCTTCTCACTATCATACTGTTCTTACTTGGTTGCATTTGGCACAATACCTATATATTCTAGAGTACACACACACATTCACACAGAAACAAGCAGACATGCACACACAAAAGCATTCCTCGCAATTTTTTGAAACTACCTCCTGAGAGTGTCCCGATTCTCTTCGTGTGAGCTCCACACACACATGCAGACCGATACTCACAAAAAGGGTTCACTTGGGATTATTCCTGCGTTACTTCACAGCAAGGACAATGTGAATGTGATTGACAAAGTAGGGCCTGAATAGGCCCTGCTCTATCAAACACAGCAGGACAGTGACATTTTCAACACCCGGGCATCCCTTGCATTACGCAAATGAGCCGCTGCTGAATGGTTCAGCAGTGACTCAGGCGCTTTGGCCATCAGAATGCCCTACAGATCTGCTCCGCTCGGATACCCTCGAGCTCAGCATCACTAGCATCAGTGACCTTATCTTCCATGAGTACCGGTACTCTCCTTGGCAGTGGAGAAGTGCCGGTACTCAGAGCGGTAAAAATAAGAAGTGCTGGTACTCAGTACCTGTGAGTACCGGCCTATTTAAAGCACAGACCACAACCATTAAGGAGCATGGCGCTGTGGAGAAATAAAGATGAGTGTGTTGAAGCTCAGCTCTGTCCCTTAAATTTAAAGTGGCGCAGTTGATAAATAAATACATGTGCCCGGCGATACTGTGTGGGGAGGTGAGAGGGATTTTCATTTGAGTAAAGGCATTTTGGAAGTACAGAAGCCAAAAATGATTACGGCTTCGTTAACAAAGGGTCATAACAAGCAACATTTGAAGCAGAGGAGGGCAAAAGTGAAAGCGGCGCTCTTATTAAATAAAGTTGCGCGGCCATGCTGAGTGGGGAGGGGTTTGCATTTGAGTAAAGGCACCATTAATTATTTTAGAAGCACAGAAGCCCAAAGTGATTGCAGCGCCCTTGATAAGTAATAGTCGGACCAAACAACAATTCAAGCAGAAGAGGGCAAAAGTGAAAGCAGCACTCTTATTAAATAAATAAAGGTGCGCGGCCATGCTGTGTGGGGAGGTGGGAGGGGATGGTTTAGGAGGAAAACCATTAAGATGAGCAGTAGAAAACAGGCTTTTTTTCCTCTTCAGACTCGGGCTGTATTAGTGTGCCTTGCAGTTTCTGGTGCGCCGCAGTTCCTCTTTTATCTACCACATTAAAGTTCATCTGGCATTTTCTTAAACCGTGCTTGAATTTCTGTCACAGGACACGTTACAAGTTGGTGCCCATCCATTTGTAATCCTCGACTGTGTTACAAGTAAATTATATCGGCCATTTGTATAAAGAAAAGATCCAGTGACACAGCAAGAATCATGGAGCCTGCTGTTAGTCCTGAAACATAATACGGAATAAACTGTGCACCATCAGAATGAGCTTTCCCACCCACTCCAGCTCGCAGCACGCGATTTCCCTTGTAATAAGATAGCAAATAAAAGTAAAAACACAACTGAGAGTGGGAGGAGGGAGGGAATGCAGATGGGGTACTCGCTCATAAATAAAACAAGTTGTCCGGTTCCAGCTGCGCGTGACCGCGCTGTGTTTAATGATCCACAAAAGGAATGCAGCTGGCACCCTGCGCGCCGCTGCTCGCTCCCGCAAGCTGGAGGCCGTGGGAGTAAACATTCACTGAAAAAGGTGGGGCAGGCACCCGCCTTTGGCCAATTGCGTGCTTTCATTTTTGAATGCCACACGCAAAGGCCAATACAATGTGTGGAAAATCTAAAGCCACACACACGAGTTTACTGAAAAGTCTGGAGTGATTCCAAGAGGCCCTCTCCTAGAGCAACGCATGCGGGCTGCGCTAGGCTCGACCTAAAAATGACTATTTGTTTTAGTTATAAATATGGCCAGTATCTACTTACTGGACAAGGACTTTTATTTAAGAGTTAAATAGCTCAGTACTTCAATTCTTTACCTCTGTGCCCCAGTCCAGGTCAAATCTGACTGAACAGTGCTCATTATCGAGCCCTGCTATCTGCAGGCTAATGTTAATGATGCAAAATAAACACAGCCTTCCCTTAACTTTAAAATGAAAATGTGACCCTGTGCTTATTTAAAAATGAATTTAAAGCTGTGAGCTACTCTGAAAGTTTCAATGCTCCGTCCAACATTTTATTTTGTGATGTTGCTATGTGCGCCCTAAGTGGCTATGGGTATGCCCAGACGTGGGCCCCTTACTGGCTGCACCACTGGATTCAAGCTAGCCTGGCTGATGAGGGGCGACACCCCAAAACCGGTCCCAGGATGCTCGTTTCCGGTCCAGAAAGGACCTGGCTAGGCAGTTCGGTCTGGACTGTTCCCATGGGGAGCAGGGTCAAGACTGATTTGCATATGGCTGGGTCCAAACTGGGGTAACGTGGCCAGCAAATTAACGATGGATTAAACCCAGATATGTGACTGGGGGTGGGGAAGGGAGGTTCAACACTCCATCATTTTATTTGGGGATGTTGCTACTCTGAAGGTCAAACACACAAGATGATGGACGGAATGTTGCACATTGGCAAAACATTCACCCCCAGTCACAGATCTGGGTTTAATCCATCGTTATTTTGCTCACCACGCCACCCCAGTTCAGACATGGCCATATGCAAATCAGTCTTGACCCTGTGCCTCATGGGAACAGTCCAGCCTGAACTGCCAAGCCATGTCTTCCCTGGACCGGAATCAAGCATCCTAGGACCGGTTTCTGGCTATCAGCCGTCATCAGCCAGGATAGCTTGACTCCAGTGGCGTAGTGAGCACGGGACCCACGTCTGGGCATACCCTTCCCACATAGGGCGAACAGCAAAACACACAAGATGATGGACGGAATGTTGCACATTGGCAAAACATTCACCCCCAGTCACAGATCTGGGTTTAATCCATCGTTATTTTGCTCACCACGCCACCCCAGTTCAGACATGGCCATATGCAAATCAGTCTTGACCCTGTGCCTCATGGGAACAGTCCAGCCCGAACTGCCAAGCCATGTCTTCCCTGGACCGGAATCAAGCATCCTAGGACCGGTTTCTGGCTATCAGCCGTCATCAGCCAGGAAAGCTTGACTCCAGTGGCGTAGTGAGCACGGGACACGTCTGGGCATACCCTTCCCACATAGGGCGAACAGCAAAACACACAAGATGATGGACGGAATGTTGCACATTGGCAAAACATTCACCCCCAGTCACAGATCTGGGTTTAATCCATCGTTATTTTGCTCACCACACCACCCCAGTTCAGACATGGCCATATGCAAATCAGTCTTGACCCTGTGCCTCATGGGAACAGTCCAGCCCGAACTGCCAAGCCATGTCTTCCCTGGACCGGAATCAAGCATCCTAGGACCGGTTTCTGGCTATCAGCCGTCATCAGCCAGGATAGCTTGACTCCAGTGGCGTAGTGAGCACGGGACCCACGTCTGGGCATACCCTTCCCACATAGGGCGAACAGCAAAACACACAAGATGATGGACGGAATGTTGCACATTGGCAAAACATTCACCCCCAGTCACAGATCTGGGTTTAATCCATCGTTATTTTGCTCACCACGCCACCCCAGTTCAGACATGGCCATATGCAAATCAGTCTGACCCTGTGCCTCATGGGAACAGTCCAGCCCGAACTGCCAAGCCATGTCTTCCCTGGACCGGAATCAAGCATCAGGGTCAAGACTGATTTGCATATGGCCATGTCTGAACTGGGGTGGCGTGCTCACTACGCCACTGGAGTCAAGCTATCCTGGCTGATGATGGCTGATAGCCAGAAACCGGTCCTAGGATGCTTGATTCCGGTCCAGGGAAGACATGGCTTGGCAGTTCAGGCTGGACTGTTCCCATGAGGCACAGGGTCAAGACTGATTTGCATATGGCCATGTCTGAACTGGGGTGGCGTGGTGAGCAAAATAACGATGGATTAAACCTAGATCTGTGACTGAGGGTGAATGTTTTGCCAATGTGCAACATTCCGTCCATCATCTTGTGTGTTTTGCTGTTCGCCCTATGTGGAAGGGTATGCCCAGACGTGGGTCCCGTGCTCACTACGCCACTGGAGTCAAGCTATCCTGGCTGATGACGGCTGATAGCCAGAAACCGGTCCTAGGATGCTTGATTCCGGTCCAGGAAGACATGGCTTGGCAGTTCAGGCTGGACTGTTCCCATGAGGCACAGGGTCAAGACTGATTTGCATATGGCCATGTCTGAACTGGGGTGGCGTGGTGAGCAAAATAACGATGGATTAAACCCAGATCTGTGACTGAGGTGAATGTTTTGCCAATGTGCAACATTCCGTCCATCATCTTGTGTGTTTTGCTGTTCGCCCTATGTGGGAAGGGTATGCCCAGACGTGGGTCCCGTGCTCACTACGCCACTGGAGTCAAGCTATCCTGGCTGATGACGGCTGATAGCCAGAAACCGGTCCTAGGATGCTTGATTCCGGTCCAGGAAGACATGGCTTGGCAGTTCAGGCTGGACTGTTCCCATGAGGCACAGGGTCAAGACTGATTTGCATATGGCCATGTCTGAACTGGGGTGGCGTGGTGAGCAAAATAACGATGGATTAAACCCAGATCTGTGACTGGGGTGAATGTTTTGCCAATGTGCAACATTCCGTCCATCATCTTGTGTGTTTTGCTGTTCGCCCTATGTGGGAAGGGTATGCCCAGACGTGGGTCCCGTGCTCACTACGCCACTGGAGTCAAGCTATCCTGGCTGATGACGGCTGATAGCCAGAAACCGGTCCTAGGATGCTTGATTCCGGTCCAGGAAGACATGGCTTGGCAGTTCAGGCTGGACTGTTCCCATGAGGCAGGGTCAAGACTGATTTGCATATGGCCATGTCTGAACTGGGGTGGCGTGGTGAGCAAAATAACGATGGATTAAACCCAGATCTGTGACTGGGGGTGAATGTTTTGCCAATGTGCAACATTCCGTCCATCATCTTGTGTGTTTTGCTGTTCGCCCTATGTGGGAAGGGTATGCCCAGACGTGGGTCCCGTGCTCACTACGCCACTGGAGTCAAGCTATCCTGGCTGATGACGGCTGATAGCCAGAAACCGGTCCTAGGATGCTTGATTCCGGTCCAGGAAGACATGGCTTGGCAGTTCAGGCTGGACTGTTCCCATGAGGCACAAGGTCAAGACTGATTTGCATATGGCCATGTCTGAACTGGGGTGGCGTGGTGAGCAAAATAACGATGGATTAAACCCAGATCTGTGACTGGGGGTGAATGTTTTGCCAATGTGCAACATTCCGTCCATCATCTTGTGTGTTTTGCTACTCTGAAGGTGACTGTGAGCTACTGGTAGCTTGCGATCGACTGGTTGGAGACACTTGTCCTAGACAAATACATTTTATGGCATAAAATACACTATGTCTTGTATTTTTCCAATAATAAACTAACTATGCATGAATCATTAACCCAAGGCCATGACTAGCCCATGTTCCCATTTTCCAAACGAATGAATGAACACATTTATTGGTCAGTTAATTAAAACATTTACAATTAAAATCAAATACATCAATCCCATCAGCTAATAGCATAGTAATACCCATCAAACCTTAATATACTGTTACAACAAATATGTTCTGTACAAATGCCCTTAAGGACATTGTTTATGTCCCGATTAACAAGGAGTATGAAAGGCTCTCAGCTTTAAAGCGCTTAGTGGGCGAACACATCTGTCCTGAAAATACGGTTACTACATCAAATGTTAAATAAAGCACCCAATACTTCAACTTAAAATTGGAGAGAGCACAAAATAGTAATTTAGCTGTGCAAAAGACACCTTAAAACATCATAGCGATGCCCTTATTCAGTGCATGCAGCCTAATAAACAGTATATGCGCCATTTTGTAAACGTGTCCTATGCAAATGTGTCATAGGACATTGTGTATCTCCCACTTTATAGGGATTATACTGAGCTCACAGTTTAAGTGCTAAATAGGGAACAAAGTGCTAGATCACAGACAGTAAATTCAAGTCGTGCAGTTCTAAAATTGAATTTAACCATTCTCAAGAAAGAAGACAAAGATAAAAAAATAAAAACGAAAGCTCCATACTAGGAGCATAATCTCTCAAGTGTTAGCAATTTATAGGCTAGATGTAAATTGAAGTATATGCCTTTTTCAAAACAATATACATTGTACAGTCTATGAAAAAAAAGGGGGTCCTTGAGTGTTTCATATTCCTGGCATACCCCCTCTACCACACTAGGCCTAGCCCCATACTGCAGCCATATCCATAGCAATGTCATCAATAATATCACCAGTGATGTCATTGATGTAGTTTGTGATGGCATCAGTCATTCTTTGTGAGAGGAAGAGGTGTGAAATTTTACAAAACGTGTCCTTGTCCAAGGGATGAGATGCTTCTGAAATCCACATGTTCAGTAGCGAGGCGACAAATTATGGCAGAATTCTCATTCTGTCAAAGTTCTAACTATAGCCTCTCTGATTATGCCACAGCTCGTATTATATCAAGGTTTGGAATACAGTAATGCTCTAATTTTGACACCATTCTGCAAATTAACAAACAGGGGCTGGAAGAAGGAGGGAAACGTTAGTACCAGGACTGGAATGCTGCCCTGTGAGTTTGTGCACATCCACAAACATACAAGTTTAAGGATATTCACTTCTCTTCCAACTTCTCCCACACTGAAAAATGTCAACATTTATTTCTGACATGTGCAGGAGTAACTGTTCAAGGGTGGGAATAAAAAGTCAGGATGTAGGGAAACTTTTTTCCACGAGGAACAATATTTTCTACCTGGAGGAAAAGAAAAAATATATATTTTAACACGTGAAGCAGATTTTTGTGTGAGCAAATGCACATCTGTATTTTTGCTCACGTAACAGAAATCACAAATGTTTGCTCGGAGTACCGTTTCCGCTGGAAGCAAATATGGCGGATTGACTCCGCTGGGAGGAGCGCGCTCTCCGGGCTCTCTCTCAAGTGAAGCTGAGTTAACACTACCGAAATTAATTGAACTGTTCGAATTGCTTGAACCCCCGGTGAACCCCCGTTGCCATTCAGATGATAGAAACTCTTTAAGGGGGAAAAAAAACCTTTGTAGCAGCAAATTTAATTTGCCCGAATGCAGTACCTGTCTACTCAGCCTACACGCCGCCTCTGGAGACTCTTTGTAAAACCGCACCAGCTGAGCTGCTTCAGTGCCGGCTTTTCCGCGTTCTTTCTGCCTCCAGTCTGGGGAATGGCTCCTCCTTAAACCGGCTCCCTGAAGGGCGGGCGCTCTGCTCAGAACTCTGTTACTGCTTCTGCTGGAGCTGAGTCGACCGCGTTGATGAGACCGACTGAAGGCGCTAAGACTTGCCCTCCGGAGCTACAGGCTAAAAAGAACGTGTCTGGTATAGGGAGGTCTGCTGCGAGGCTGCTTCAATCTGGTAAAGCGGCTGACTCTTCTCCAGCGGTTCCTGAAACGGATATGGCAGATACTCAACTGGTGGCGAATCATCCAGGAGCAGAAAGGAACTTTAGTGAACAGGTCAGCGAGAGTTCGGATGGCTTAAACGATTTGCCAGCTTCTATAAATTTGAACTCAAAACTTAGCTGTTCTGAAACTGCTCTACATGAGGGTCCGCTGTTATACTCACTACCTCAGCCGCCGTTAGCACTCTCAAAGGCTACTTTGCAACACGCTCCCAATGAAGAGGTCAGTTGTGATGTTACTATTTCTGGCTCTTGTACTACTAGTGCTACATTGTTGCAACAATGCTCCCTTCCATTATTGCCGGCCTCTATGGAAGGGCTGGGCAATTTGGTAAAATGTCATACTCCAAATGCGGATACCGAGACTATTGCTACAATTAATTCGATAGATGGGCCAGCGATAGCTGCTAGAAGGGGAGTCGAGTGGGGGGCCGATATCTTCTTCAAAAAGAGCGGAGCAATTGCATGACACAAGAATTATCCTGTCTAGTGATGCTAACGTTTCCCCTGCTGCATCTTTACTACTGCAGAGTGAGCATTGTCCAACGTCAGATGTATTGGAGGATTCCCACAACCTGATTAGTGTTTCTCCTACAAAAAAACAAAACACACTTTTAAGCTTGCCAAACCTGTACGTAGCTGTAAGATAAATATAGCTTCTCAAAGCCAACCACGACTACAGGGTACCATAGCAGCAGCACGCACGAAGGGAGCGGCAGAAGGGAGCCCTTTGCGTAAATGGGTTACCTCTAAGGGGGAGGTTAAAGTAATAATTACGAGACTTTCAAACTCTGGCTTGCTAGGCAAACCTAATACTAGCTGGAACCTTATCCATTCCCCTGATGCAGGCAATAACAACACTTACCATACACTGCAAGATTCTGTGCCAACTTTCAATCCTCCCCCATCGGCAACTAACCAAGATATTAAGCTTTTGGCATCTAGTGGCGACTTGCCAGAGCCACACGAGCCATCACTTCGGTCTATCTTTCAGGCCTTGCAGGAGCAAAGAGCAGAGGCACAGGAGCATTATACGCAGCTTAGGGCGGACAATCTGTCGATTCAGCAATCACTCTCGGAAGTGCCCTGCAAGGTGGCTTCTCTTACTACCGACATTGTTGAATTACAGCAGCGTCTCGCAGATAATGAAGAAGCTCTGACAGCCACCACTAACCTAACACGCTCTTATGATGATCAGCTAGCTGTCATACAGGGGAAAATTGAGGACATGAAAAACCGACAGCGCTGGAACAATTTAAGGCTGTTTGGAGTGCCCGAGGGAAAGGAGGGCTCGGATCCAAGAGCATTCGTTGTACAGTTGTTTCAGACGGCCTTCCCAGACTTGGCAGATTGGGACTGGGACTCCCAAATACAACGGGCGCATAGACTACCTATTTTTATGAACCAAAAGGACCTTGCTAATTCTAACTCACGGAGACCACGTCCAATCTTCATCTTCTTTGGCAACTTCCTTCTGGGACAGGCAGTCTCTATTAAAGCCCGGCCTTCAACACCAGTGGTGGCCGATTCAATTTCTTTTGCGGTGAGGTCAGATCTGTGCAAGAGAACAATGGAAAAAAGATGGAGGATGCGACAGCTTATTGATCCATTGAAGGCTACCAGTGCACAGGTGTTTTTGCAGGAACCGGCTCGTTTGAAGGTTATGAAAGATGGACAGGCCCAGTATTTCCATTCGGATTTGGATGCTAGACAAGCTTTAACCCGCTGGCAAAAATACTCCCAAAAATAACTGATATGTCTTTTTTTTTGTAACGAAAGTCCCTTTAAGAGTGCGCAACGGGGGGCACGGAAAGGCAATAGAAGGGTTAGAAAAAATGGGGGGGGGGACTTTAAAATTAAAGGTGGGGTAGCAGGGAAGAAATAGGGATGGGGCAATGAAATATTATTGAATAGCATCAATCATTCTAGAATCACCTAAAAACTTCCCTCTTTTCTCTCCCTGCTTAAAAATGTTTTTTGTTTGATTGTATATAGCACTGACGCTGCTTAAGGGGGGGCTTGGGATGCTGGGCTCCTTGGTGGCTGTCATTCATCGACAGCCATAAAGGGGGCGATTCCTTTCCTAGAAAACTGGGAGAGAGGGTACCAAGTAAATATGATATAACTAATACACAAATAAATAGTTGGGATATGGGGTATTTTTTTCTTCTAGATTCTTTTGTAGAGTACTATTACAGAGAACTGGATGAGGGTCTAGACGATGCTCTACTATATTTTTTGTATTTTTTAAAAATTAATAACGTTTACTGATGGGGCAATTAAATGTATGTGTTGGAACGTAGCTGGGCTGAATGCAGCAACTAAGTGGCAACTAGTAATGGAGGAGCTCAAACTATATAAGCCGCATATTGTGCTTCTTACGGAAACGCACCTGGCTTACAAAGAAAGGGGGCTGTATAAGCAGTTGGGTCTTGAGTTAGTGGATTGTACATCCCAGGGCGCCACAATCAGAGGGGTAGCTATTTTAAACGGTAAACGACTAGGATGTAATGTTTTTAAGGTTTCTTCTGATCCATGTGGCAGATGGGTAATTTTACAAATCGAAATTAGTAATATATCATATGTATTTTGTGCAGTGTATGGGCCTAATGCCGATGATCCCACTCTTTTTAATAATATAATGTTGGAATTATTAGATTGGCAGGGTGAATTAATAATCATGGGGGATTTCAACTGTACCATGAACTATAGTATTGATTCCACAAATAGGGCAGCTTTTCCAAGAATGGCAAAAGTTAGAAGTTCAATTCTGGAGATGGCCCGGTTGCACTGTTTAGTCGATGTATGGCGGACACTATATCCTACATTACCTGGGTATACTTACTACTCTGCCCCACACAAGCAATACTCCAGAATAGATTTGGCTTTTGTCAATAGTAATTTTCTAACAGCTGTTAAAATTGAGGTATGCCCCCGGATTACTTCAGATCACAACCCTATATTGCTTAGCCTTCAACTAGCGAACACAGATAAGAGTAAACGGTCTTTTACGTTTCCTAGGTACCTGCTGACCGACGAGGGGTTTATTTTATTTATTCAAACTTCTCTAACTGAGTTTTTACATTCTAACATGGGCTCAGCTTCTCCCTTTGTGGTTTGGGATACAATGAAGGCTTATGTACGGGGGATTAACCAGCAATACATCTATCGCCAAAATAAAACAAACAATATTGACCTGAAGGTAGCTTGCCAGGCTTTAACGCAGCTAGAAGCCTGTCATGCTGAGGAGATTAGGCTTGGGGGCCCAAATCAGGAGCAGATATATATATCATTAATAGATAAACGTCTATCTATGAGCAGGCTGCTAAAAGAAAAGATTGCAGTTGCTTTTAATAAAAATCGATCTATGCAATATGAATAAGGGGATCAAGTTGGGAAAGTACTGGCATACCAAATAGCAAATAGGAAATCAAAAGGACAGATAAAAGCTGTCAGGGGAGAGGATGGAAGTAGGTATACATCTACTCATCTGATAATAGACCAATTTTCCCAATTCTATCAGAGACTTTATACCCTGCCCTGCTCACCTGATAAAATAGAGCTCGATAATTACTTAAAAAGCTGCAATCTCCCACGCCTGAGGGAGGAAGAAGCTGCTCTTCTTCATAGTGCAATCATTAACAAAGAGATTTTGACAGCTTTGGCTGCTCTCCCCTCGGGCAAAGCCCCAGGGGATGATACTTTGCCCATTGAGTTCTATAAAACTTTTAAGAACCTTGTCTTACCATTGATAAGCGATGTCAAGCATCAGATTGGGATTTGAATGGAGGTGCCTAACACCTGGGATATGACAAACATTGTCTTTAAAAAAAAAAAAAAAAAAAAAGGGGCAAGCCAGCTGATGAGTGTGGATCATACCGTCCCATCTCTCTTATTAACTCTAATGCTAAAAACATTTCTAAGGTCCTGGCTAATCGGCTAGCCCCTCTTATGCCTGGCTTAGTCTCAGTCCAGCAACATGGTTTTATACTAGTCAGAGATACTACCTCTCATGTAAATACCGCTATTACTGCTTTTGATGTCGCGAACAAAACTGCACTTAAGGTAGGGATGGTTTTAATAGATGCTGAGAAAGCATTTGGTATGGGAAGGGCTATGAGCCACATTAACGGCTAACGGGCTCAATGGCAGATACAGCAAATGGATTTGTGCATTATATAGGAACCCACAAGCCAAATTAATGTATAATAACCTCTGCTCCTTTTCAGATACAGCGTGGCACTCGGCAGGGGTGTCCTCTGGCCCCATTATTATTCGCATTGTATATTGAGCCTTTTATTAGATCACTTAGTTCAAACACACACACATTCCTCCATTTATTGTTGCATCATGCGAATTAAAGGTCACTGCTTATTGCTGACGATATCGCGTTTTTTTCCTCTGACCCGGCGACGGCACTTAGCTAAATCCAAGAGGAGGCAGAAAAATGTGTTCGCTTTTCAGGCTACAAACTTAATGCTCACAAAACCCAGGTTCTTATTAATTATCACTCAAATGTACCTATAGCAGGGGGATGCACATCTGCAACTTACCTTGGGGTATGTGTTTCCTCTCGGGGTGAAGATATATGGAGGCTTAATTATGAGCCATTGTTGCAGTCCGTTATCCAAAGTTTGAAAAACTGGAATAAACTTCCAATTACAATAATTGGCAGATGCATTATCATTAAAATGGCCATTCTACCTAAGTTTGTATATTTGTTTCGGTCTATTCCCTTACGCGTTCCTAATTTTTTTTTAAAGAAATTGGAAGGTGCGATTAATAGCTTTCTATGGGTGTATAAGCAAGTACGTCGAGCTATTCGATCACTTAAACTTCCCTATAAACTAGGAGGACTTCAGCTCCCTGATTTTAAGCTATATTATTGGGCAGCATTTACTGGACGCCTTCAGAGTCTTTTGCTCACTAAGAATCATCATTATTTTTGTTTTTATCTTGCACTTGGGTTGGACGCTAATATGCTTTTGTACAAAACTAATGACCCGAACTATTACAAAAGAGTTCGATTTCAGACCATTAGGGACATAGTGCGTATATGGCACGAAATTTTAAACTTTTGTTCGTTGTCCCCAAACAATTTATTGTGGGACTCTAACTTTCCTCTATGGGACAACTCTATCCTGCCAGAAGTATTCCATGATGCTGTTGGACGGCATTGGGCAGGTTATGGCTTTGAACGACTTGGGCAACTATACGATCCTAATGGCTTCCATACTTTTGCTAGCTTACAGTCTGTATATAACCTCCCACAACATTTAAAAATTTTTTTTTTAAGTACTTACAGTTAAGAGACTATTTTTTTAAAACGACAAATGACTCCGATACCGCATAACTCTGATTTAATGGCATGTTTACTACATACTAATCAAAAATCACGAATCAGAGCAATGTATTTGTTATTTTGTCAATATAGGGGGATGATAGCCAGCAAATGGCCAATAAGTGGAGCCAAGCTCTAGGGCTAGACATTACACCTGCAGAAATAACCTCTGCTTTAGATAGTGCGAAATTGCTGTAGTTTTAAATTGTTAGAATGAATAGCCTCATCCAAACTATCTGCATGTTGTACTATACTCCTGAAAAGATTGCAAAATGGGCACAAACGGTATGGGGAGACTGTGGAGATAGGAAGCTCTGTCCGAAATGTGGAATGGCAGCTGCTAACATCGTACATATGTTTTGTACCTGCCCTATGCTTGTTAACTTTTGGGAGGAAATGGTTAAAATTGAGAATTGTTTGGGGTTGGATTTCTCTCCCACTGTTAAAGAAATTATGTTAGGCTACAAAGAGTGCGCTAACAGGGGATTGAGATCTTTCTTCTCTATTATTTTGGTGGCTGCCCGCCTCTGCATTGCAAGAGTATGGATCTCGCCGAATCCTCCTGTTGCATTTGTATGGTGGGCCATTATGAAGGATCTATATGAGAGGGAGTTTGCAACAGCTAAAACTAGAGGTACGCGCTCACTCCAGAAATTTCCCTGCATATGGAACAGATTTGCTTGATTTCATGTATAGGATCTAGATTTAAAACTGAATTGATGATTTCTCTTTTCCTTTTCTTCTTTAATTATTTTTTTTTTCTTATCACTATGCGCCTCCTGACCCTTTCTTTTTTTTCTCTTCTTTTTCTTTTCCTCTATCTCTACAAGTTTAAGCAATGTATAAATGCAATGTATATTGTATGTACTAAACGTTTGGTTTTCTTTCTTTTTATCTTCTCTGTACCCTTTGAATAAAATTAATATAATTTTTTTTTTTTTTTTTAAAAAGAGTACCGTTTCCAGGTCTACTTCTGTACAGTTTGTGATCTCATCAAATTCGTGGATCTGCACCAAAGCAAAGTTATAGAATTTTGGTTGCACTTTTATGATGTTCTTCAGGAATGGGGCCCTTACACTGGGGTTGGTGTTGGGCTGATGGCTGGTTCTTAAGCTGTCTTTGATTACTGTCTACATACTGTTGAGGAGATGAACATATGCAGCTCAGCGGAATATACTGGCAAGACTGGGTTCTCTAAAGGGAAAAATTAGACCCTCTGGTATTTCAGATCTACAATAAAGGATTCGTCAGAAACAAGGTAGCGGATTTACAATCCTGAACTACTTATTTTATACCCCTCATAAAAAAAACTTAGGTCCAGTATTTGTACAAATTTGTTGGCTAGGTTTGTGTACATTTCTAATTTCCTTCTCTAAAGACTCGCTTTAGTTTGGTCTGATCTGATTTATTTGGCCAATGTATACGACTGTTGGTATATTTGTATTGAGAAAAACAATATAGAATTTTAAGAAAATGGGGCCTCTAATTTATTTTCATGTTGCCCAAAATGGCTTTTCACAGATAGTCGAATACATAAAACACTTTTTCTTAAAGGATCCCTCAGAGAAATTATATTTAAAGTTGCACAATAGTTTAGCAAAACTTTGTTTCCCAATTCACCTATTTTTTTTATTTGGAAAGAAAATAATCACTTATTGTACTTTCATAGTTCTGCATATATTCACTTATAACCAGGGAGCATTCTGGCAGCTTTAAAAAGTGCAGCAAGTTGTTGATTTTACAAATGTGCATATGTTTTTATACTGCAATACATACGGAGATTACAGTTCACTGCATTTCCTTAAGAATTATCACCCTAATAGTAAAAGCTTTGTAGTGATAAATCATAAACCGAACTCTGAACAACTTGTATATCTCTCCCACAACCATACTGTGGTACTACAAACTGGCAGCAAAGGGTTTTTGCTGTGGGTCTGACCTACTTGTTCATTAGACAAAGGACATATTAAACTTGTCATTGACCCCCAAACAATATGTCCTGGGCTTTCGGCTATAGGAATTCCCGTGTGAGATCATGAGCAGTTTTTGGGAGAGTTCTAGAAATCACAGCAAAGCACCATAACTGGCAAATTTCAGGAGTTTTTATGTAGAAAAATATCACTTTTACTGACTTACCATATCAACAAGTGCCACATACAGGAACAACCCAGCAGTAAGTGCAAATATCCACATTGAAACATTTTCAGCATAGTGGCCAATAAGAATGCCAGTTATCATGCCAAGATATGCAAGCATGGCAGAGAGTGCGTTATAAAGAAGAGCTTGTTTGACTGTCATTCCAGCTGTCAGCAGTATAGCAAAATCACCTGGAAAATAAAAGTACATAAATCTTAGACGTTAACTTCCTTAAATGTTCATGGATGTGTACAAGACAATTCTCTACCAATGCAATTCAGGAGCCAATGTGGCCATGACATGGACACGCAAAAGCCTCCGAACATATGACCGGTTGTTTTCATCTCCATGCTTACAGTTGCCACAGAGTCGTCACACACACAAACACACCAAACACAACTTACACTTATCATGCTTTATTCTGCACAGGTTCCAAAAATGTCCCCCAAACACAAACTTTCTACATGAAGACTGACCCTTTATTTTCCTCACTTGTATACAATGGCAGCTTCTACTCCCACTGTTAACTATATTAATGCTCTAGAAGGGTAAGAGGAAAACATGTATACCCACTCGTTTCAAAAGGCCAGATCAAGAGTGCAAGCTCTTATTTAAAGAACCATGCGTCCTAGCTTTCGAGGCTGATCTTCCTAGTTTAAAAAATAACCAAAATAAACAGATAAGCACAAAATAGCACCTCTTCCAATCATGCACCCCAATTGTAATGTTATACAAATTTCCAAGAAGCAAGGCATAAAGTTGGATAGCCAAACACATGTCATTCCTCAAACCTTAGAGCTCCTTTCTTCTCTAAAAATAGGGGGCTGCAACAGAAAAAAATAACTTTAATTACAAAGATAAGGCTGTAATGGATGCTTTGGTGGATCCTTATTTTCCCTATGGTGGCAGTTACTTCACCGTTCACCACTGTCAGGTTACAAAATCTCAAATAAAAGTTTTGCAACACTTCTGCATTCTGTAGCCCATCGGACTATCTCATCTTTTTCCTGCCCTTCAATTCAGATATATACATAATCAGCACAATAAGTAGTGGCGGACAACAGCGCATTCATATTCAGGTAAAGGACAGGTACTTGTTTTGATGATATTGCAGCTTGTACACATTTAAGAGAAGACAAAAATAATTGAAAATTAATGTTTCAAGTTTTGAAGAAACATATGCCCTACAGTGTTTACCGTAGATGCATGCAAGTCCCCATCATTTCTTCACCACCATTCATGCATACATCAACATTCATCAGTGTTAGCATTACGCTGTTTTATCTTTCAGTTTACAGCAGCAAAAAATCCATACAGAAGATCCAATTACTTACATTTAGTAATGCTCTTTCTGGGAGACACTTATCAAACTACAGACTCCTCACCTTTTCAATACTCCCCAGTCCTCGAGACCGGATCTGGAAATATTTAAAGCAGTACCCCTGCACGCTGGCGTCGCACGGCTTCCGCAAATGTCATTCTGCTTCAAAAGTGAAATGTGGAACCACATATTGGCCGTCTGCATCCCTAGATGCAGAGCCAAACATCAAATTGGCTTTGGCCAGTGTGCAGATCTCTATACTTTGGACCGTTTTAGGTGGAAGTCCAGTTCACAGAATGGGGAGGATGGGAGAATTGTTGAGGAATCTGCAGTTAAGAGTATCTACCAGAAAGAGTGTCACCGAAGGTAACTTGTTCTGATTTATATTTCTAATCACAGATTCCTCACCTTTTGAATAGACACCAAAGCAGTACCTCCCGGCTGGTGAATCTGAAAAAGTGCCTCAAAACAAAAAGTCCTGCAGGACCGAGCGGGCAAAATGCCCATCTGGATGGACCAGGCAGTCCAGACTGTAGTGCTTTGCGAACGTTTGGAGTGACGCCCACATAGCAGCCTGGCAAATATCCAGAACATAGCAACACAAAAAGATGATGGAAGGAATGCTGAACATTGTCAAACATTCACCCCTAGTCACAGATCTGGGTTAAATCCAAGGTTTTTTTGCTCACCGTGCCACCTCAGTTTGGACCCAGCCATATGCAAATCAGTCCTGACCCTGTCCCCTCCATGGGAACAGTTCAGCCCGAACAGCCAGGCAAGGTCCTCCCTGGACCGGAAAACAAGCATCATGGGACTGGTTTTAGGGCATCACCCCTCAGCAGCCAGGCTAGCTTAAATCCAGTGACATAGCGAGCACCAGACCCACGTCTGGACATAGCCTTGCCACTAAGGGTGACTATAGCAACACAAAAAGATGATGGATGGAATGCTGAACATTGTCAAACATTCACCCCAAGTCACAGATCTTGGTTAAATCCATTGTTCACATATCCAGAACAGGCACTCCGTGTGTTAAAGCAGTGGTAACAGCTTTAGCTCTGGTGGAATGAGCCCCCAAATCTTTTGGGGGCTGCTTTGCAGTCCGTGTGTAACAGATTTTATTGCAGAACACAATCCACTGAGAGATGGTCCTCTTCTGAACTGCCTTGCTCACTCACTCCAGCAAATCCCGCAAAGAGCCGATCGTCCACACAATGGTTCAATGGTACGATCGATTAAAAGTTCTCCGAGGGCACAGCCGCTGGAATCTCTCCTCCATAGAGGGGTGAGGTGGAGCGAAGAAAGCCGGTAGTGTAATGTTTTACCCAATGTGACCAACATTTTAAGAACAAAGGAAGCTCAGGTTCTCAGGACCAGCTTGTCTGGGAAGAAAGTAGTGTATGGCAGGTTGATGGAGAGGGCTTTAAACTCTCACACACGCTGAGCCAATCTTATGGCGATGAGGTACGTGGTCTTAAGGGTGAGAAACCATAATGGGAAGCTGTTTTGCAGTTCAAAAGGAGCACACATCATGAAGGTGACGACCAAGTTCAGGTCCCACTGAGGCATGATAAAGGGAGAGGGTAGAAGCAAATGTTGCAAACCCTTCAAGAATGCATCACAACGGGCAATTTAAACAAAGAGGGTTGATCCGCATAACACAAAAAATGTCGACAGGTAACCTGTAACTGTGCCAAAGGCAAGTTCTTCCTGGGTTAGGGGCAACACAAAAAGCAATACTTCGGATAGCCTAGCTTGAAGTGGGTTAATCTGAATCTGTAGTCCAAACCGCACCTAGCTACAAACTTGTGTCAACGGCATAGGTATACTGTTTGGTCATGGGACGCCTGGCTGCCAAGATAACATCTACAACTTCGGGAGAGAGTTTGAACACAGTCAGCTGTCCCCGCTCAATCTCCAAGTGTGGAGGTGAAGACTGAGCAGGCCCAGCTGCAGGATCCTGGCCTGCAGCAGCGACAGAAAATCCTCCCAAAGTGGCAGCCTTATCGGAGGACAGATGCTCATGTCCAGGAGTTCTGGATACCACACTCTCTCTGCCAAATCTGGTGCCCCAAGGATGAGATTGGCCTGGTCATTCGTGATCTTTTTCAGAACACTGGGCAGGAGAGATATCATCGGGAAGGCGTACAGTAGCCCAGAGTTTGACTCTAGGCAATAAGCATCTCTGAGAGAAAGATGCAGTGGAAACTCCAACGCTTAACAGTGCTGACATTGTGCGTTCTCAGTGATGGCAACAAGAAAGAAAAAGGTATCCTCTAAAAAAAAAAAAAATTCTAGGTCTGGTAAAAGGGGGAAAGGAAGACACCATGAAACAACATTTCCCACATTACTCCCATTACTTCAATAATGGCTCAAAGTGCCCAATGTCCCGACAACCAGCTACTACAGGAACAACAACATGGAATTGGTTTATTTAACTTTTTATTAGTTTTTTGCTTAAGGGTAATCGTACCACATTACTCAACTAACATATTAAATACATCATATGTAATCATATCAGCCATATACATTTCTAATAAAATGTTTCTCAAAATATTTTTCAAAATTACACACACATATATATATATATATATATACACACACACACACATACAAAAACCAAAACACATGACCTCATACATTTATATACATGCTTTTTCATTTTGATTTGCACCAATAAATTTATGTGCACTGCCCCATATACTAATTCACTCACTTCTTCAGTCACCAAGCAAACACATTCTCCCTTCAGCCACTCATTCATGCCCCAGCCTCCTACCACGTACACCATAGATTACAAATAGGAGAAATCTACCATTTCTTTTGTTGTTGTGTTGTGGACTGGGGTTTCCTAAACATACATTCAACACACGTTTCGGTGGAAAATGGATAGTATCAAACCACCTACATCAGGACTACACGATCAACACCATATCCTATGGAGAAATCAAAATTTCTAATCTGTCTTTGTCTTTTACTGGATGAGTCTCCTCCTCATGTGCTATAGCAGGGTTCACATGGATAGAGGTGTCTATCCACCAACGGATGTTCAAATCGTGATATTAATTATCCTGAATGCAAACACTGTTGCTTTGCAGAATTATGCACTGTGTGCCATCTATGAGGTACAACTGATTCCACAAAACTTGTTGAAAATAGGGGTGCAGACCTCAAATAAAACAACTTGAATGCCGGTCCTTCGAGGAGAACGCTTGCCAGCCAGGCTGGGCTCCCGCTACCTATGGAGCCCGCGAGTCTGCGTTCTCAGTGGTGGCAAACAGAGCAAGCCAAGGTTCTCCCTCCTTCATGGAAGAGACCTTGGGCCACCTCCGGTTGGAGCCGCCATTCGTGATCCACTAGGTGCCGGAGTACGTCCGCCATGGCATTCAGAGATCCTGCCAGGAGGTATCCCACCAGGAAAAACCACTCCCAGAGGCATAGTGCCTCTTGACACAGGGTCTACGACCCAAAGAGGCCCGGTTTGTTGCACTACCACATGGTAGTGGTATGGTCCGTGAGAACCTGCACTAGCCTCCCTTTAATGGATGGTAGGAAGACCTTCAACACCAAGCGAAGGGCCGTAGCTCCAGAAGGCTCATGTGAAGCTGGGACTCTGCTTGCTACCAGATGCCTTTAATGTTCACCTCTCCCAAGTCACCAACCCAACCCAGAAGCGACACAATCACCACTTGTGTGGGGTAGGAAGAGGGATCTGCCGCTGATCCAAATGTGGTCCAGCAACCACCACTACAAGTTTTTTGCAGTCTCCTCCAAAATCTGGACAAGATCAGAATGGTCCCCCTGATGCTGTGTCCACTGGGACTTCAGATCCCATTGCATAGGCCAGCTGGCATGCTTCAACAACAGGATGCAGGAGGCCATCAGTCCCAGCATCCTGAGTCATCTTCATTGAGATCCATAATAGAGGCTGAAACATTGGGATCATAGCCAACATTTCCTGGACTCTGTTCTTGGGGGAAGGCATGAAACTGCACAATGTCTAGAATGGCTTCAAAGAAGGGGTATGACTTTGGCATATTGATTTCGAACCCCACCGAAGTGAGGAGGTTCGCTGTAGTTTGGAGGAGGGTGACGACTGCTGGAGGCGAACCCGCTTTAAACAGCCAGTTGTTGAGGTATAGGAAGACTGGAATCCCCGACCTAAGGAGTTCCGCAACCACCACAATCACTTTCCTGAATACCTAAGGTGAGGTCAAAGGGCAGCGCAGCGAACTAGAAATGCTCCTGCCCCACTGTGGACTGCAGATAATGTCTGAGGGTCTGCAAGACCAGGATGTGGAAATAAGCTTCCTGCAAGTTCAAAGATACCATCCAGTCTCATGGGTCTAGGGCAGACAAAACTTGGGCCAGGGTGAACATCCTGAATTTGTCTTTCCACAGAAAGACATTGAGAACGAAGGTCTAAAAGGCCTCCATCCTTCTTCAGCACCAGAAAGTAGTGGGAGTAACAACCACAGCCTGCTTATGAAGCCAGCACCCTCTCAATGGCTCCTTTTTTCCAGAGGAGCTTCCACTTCCTGCTGCAAGTGGAGCAGGTGGTCCTCTGTCAGCCATTCTGAGGATGATGGAAGGTGCGGCTAGATGACAAAAAATGATAGGGTGTAACCTCGATGGACAATCTGTAGGATCCACTTGTCTGAAGTTATCGCCTGCCACTCTAGCAGAAAATGTCAGATCCTGCCACCAACACAGTGACTGTGCACCTCTAGGATCCACTACAGAGGTTTTGAGGCTGCGGCAGCCGGAGGGGCGGAAGACTGTGCTGCAAGCTACCCCCGTTTTCCATGTGGTTTGTGAGTACTGCAGTCTCTGCCACAAAGGGTGAAGGGTTTGCTAGGCAGGTTGCACTTGATTGGGATATTGGAAGCCCCTACCATGGTGCCAGACTGGGCATTTGGGGGTTGAAAAACTGTTGGTCTTGCCGACATGGTGAGGGGGACAGGCCCAAGGAGCATGCCACGGCCCTACTCTCATTAAGGCACTCAAGGGCAGAGTCACCAAAAAGGCGAGAGAAATTGAAAAGCATCGCCAGAGAAGCCCGTGGACCTCATTCAGGTGTGCCGCCACCAGCCCCCCTCCTCCTGGCACAACCTGCAGTGTCCAAGCCGCAATGGAAAGTAAATTTAGCTGCATCACAGCCATCCTGAATAGACAGTGGAAGGATGGGACACAAATCATCAGGCACAGACAGTAAGACCTGAGCAACAGAGTCCCAGAGGGCGCGAGTATAACACCCTAATAGGCAACTGGTGTTTAAAAAAAAACATAGTGCTAAACTGGTTTAATGAAAATACTCACTTTCCGATGGAGCTTTTGTTTCCTGTCTGTAGGTGTGATAGAGAATGCATTAGAATTGACCTTGCTCATTGAGACCTCACGATTAGACGTCCTGGTCACCCGGGGCTGGATGAAGACTTGATCCATCTACCTGTTCACTGGAGGTCCAGAACAGGGTTTTGAACAAATCTTTAGAAGGGGGTCTGTGAGGGGTCCCTTGAATGGAAGCAGGGGTTCAGTATTTGTTTGCCCAGGCTGAAGCACCTCAGTGAGGACATTTTTCTTCACCTCCATAGTCAAGAACCTCAGCCACCCTTCTTGCGACTATGGCGAAGGGGGCACTTTCTTCCATGGCAGGGCCCAGAGGTGAAACTAGCCCAGTGCCTGGCGAGGTGTCCTGACCACTGGCATCCTGAAGGTCCTCATACCAATTGTCATCCGTGTATGGTTGAGCAAATTCATCCCCAGCATCATACGCATCATTGTCAGAGCCGGTTCCAAATACAGTGTAAAGAGTTTGGGCCGTTTATTGAGACAGCTGCAAAGTATCTGAAGGTTGTCCAAAGGTTGACCCCAGCCGGCCACCATCCCTGTAATGGCAGCAAATTCTAGTGGGTCACAAATTGCATATTCATGAAGTAGGTCTATTTGCAACCCACGTTAAATCGCTATTTAGGGAATAAGGGCTAGATAACACCTTTGTACATTAGTAATGGCGGATACCAAATAGCAATTCGCCCCCCCCAAAAAAAAATCAACAAAAATAAATCGCTATTTGGTAATAACTAACTATTACTTCAAGGCGGGCAATATTAGCAAAAACCACTCAGTCAACAAGGACAAATGTAATTAAGACTTACTATTTGGAACAGCTGAGTAGCATTAAAGGTCACAGAGGACGGAGAGAAGGAAACAGCCTTATCTTGGCACCAGCATGTGCAAATTAATGCATAATTAATGGATGCATAGCCTAGAAAACTACCCAAGATCCGATTACCACGTGTAACAAATAACCTCCTGCTTTTGACATGTACAAAACTAAAAGGAGGCACAATTAATTTATAAGATCAGGTTAACCAATGCATGCAAACAACATCTTGGCCAGGTTTGGGTGGGAGAAATGTAGCCATACCTAACTCGTGGGGTAGTTCATGGCAAAACACAGCAACAGAAGTACTTAAACCACTTGATATGCCTTCAGTGAATGCAGCTCCTGAAAGAAATTATACATGTAAGCATTAGAAAAATATACTCAGCCCAGGAGACTTAACATATTTAGTACAGAACAACTTGGGACAAATGGAGTTAAAATACTTTGTGGGGCGGTTCTGAAGGTCACTATTATAAAACTGTACAAACACATGCAACCAGGTAACTGGCCTTATAGGGAGGGCATCTACTATTGCTACATCAAGTGTTATACCTCAATGCTAAAGAAAATCAGCATCTGAAAAACTTATTTAAAAAGAAAATCTAGAGAGAACACATTCAGTCTAAACAAAACTGTGGAAACACAAATAAATTAGGTCCAGAGCACACTGTCAGTCCTGTTCCTTCAGTAATGACATTTGATTAAAAATGGATATCTTGAACTTCTCCTTCGAAAAGTTGTTCCAGCTTGAGAGACATAAAACCTTCAAGTTATGTTGTGTAGCTAAAAAGAAATAAAACTCTGGAAGACACAGCAAGAGTATGAGTGACTTAATCCCCCTTGTAAAAAAATAAGACTATCTAAGTTCGAATATCTTATAGTAAAGCCCAGTAGAATACTCGATTTAGCAGCACTGTTTTTTTCCATGTAAATATGGATTTGTCACATATCCCACCATGTACTCCAAGAGTTACCTCGTGGTTATTAATCACTTTGACATTAAGCATTGGCAATTAATGTCAGAGCCGAATTTGTTTTTTATTGAGTGAAAAAACACATATATGCAAAGCAGAGAACCATAAAATTCAAGATACAAAAACCACATGAACAATATTTAAATTGTTACATTCAATTCATACATTTGACAATCCCCCAGCTGAAAAAATAAATATGCTTTCTATTTATGCCAGAGTCAAACTGATCCAGTTCTCTTTTGGATCACATATCGATTGGCCTTCTTTACGATTGTTTCACCTCTTCGCCTATGAAGAAAGTTCTCCATATAAAAACATACCGCATATCTTGACCAGAGTGTAGGTCGGAGGATCCAGATTAAGCTAGGCTGCAGCAATGCAGAGTCCAGCATACTATAGCAATGAATATAGATTTGAGATATCCCTTGAGGTCATTTTGACTTAACATTGCCTAACATTATTTGTTGACTACAGAACTGAACTTGTGTTTGTAATATTTCACTTAGTATGTAGAATATCTGTCTCCAATATTCTCGCAGCCGGGAACATTGTTAAAACATGCATAGAATATCAGTACCTTCCTGCTGTCACTACGGACAATCAGAGCACTACTCATTGACTTAATTTAATTAATCTTTTGTGGGTATAATCTAAGTGAAATATAGTTTTATAATGCTACATATTAAAGTTCAATGACAACAACAGATTATCCAACAAATGTATCGATTGCTGCAGGGAATACAACATTAACACCCATTTTCCACTTAGCTATCTGGTACTTAGTTTACAACTCTAGATCATCTGCACAATCTTCAAAGAAAATACTGTAATAAACCCAAAGTCTTATTTATAATTTATTTGAAGATTTTGCCCAAAAGTTGGTTTTGTGTTAAGCTTGTTTTAGCCATATCTAGCCTTTGGAAAAAATCCTGATCTGAAAATACTTAATGAATGAATGCTTAGTTACATAAAACCTTTCTTGGCTCTGGGTAAAGGTAAGAATTGAGCCGTCACAGAAAATGTGCCCATGTTGCTTTATTCCTAAGCTTTCCCATATCCTGTAGTGTTGATCGTGAAAGATGTTTGGAAGAATAGCAGGTTTCCGTAGCGGAGTATACTTATTAAGTTGGGTAATACTTAAGTTACCGTATCCATATTTTCCTAACACTAATTGCAGATCGCAATGTCTTAAAGCAAGCCTTTTTTATATTAACATGGCTCTGCAAATTAAGTAAATATGCTTCCACCTCTTCTCCTAGGCTTAGCTTATAAAAAGATGGGGGTCTTGTATCTCCTGACATTGCACTGACGGAACTATTTATCAGGAAACCAATGTTACATCATAGTTGTAAAATAACATTTTAAGTTAGGAAGAGGCCAGCCCCATCTCTTGTAAGGAAGCCTGAGAAACTTCAGTGCTTCTCTGGAACGCCTTTACCTCCAAATAAAGCTGACAATTGCTGTATTGGTTTTGCTGAAACAAATATTTGTTAAAAACAAAAGTATAGCCTTGAATAAAGTATGGAGATTTTGGTAAAACTGACATTATGACAATGTTACATTGACCAATGAGACATATCTGTATAAAATGGCAATTTTTATATCCTTTCGTACCTTCTGAAATAGAGGGTCGTAATGTAATGGTATCAAATCGCAGATTTTATAATTTTATAAGACAGTGTAGCCTCTAGATACTTGGCAGATTCAACTATTCACTGATCTTGTGTGCTGCAACAGGCGTTTGCAATGATCTGCATTTCATGCTGATTTAGCTAGTATCAAAATATTTGTCCAAAGAATATTGCTTCAGATTCAATTGTCTGTATTGCTGTATCAACTACTGGTGTACAAATAATGTCTGATTAAACTAAGACTTTAGTTGGGTAACCTCTGTTGCTTACAGACATCCTTATTTCTGACCCTAAACACAATGGGTTGTAATGCTACAAAAAGCGATTGCCAGTAGTTAGCCTGTTTGCAAGCATTCTTTCCATCACCTTTTGTGTGATTGATGTAATGCCATAAGTGGCCTCGGGTATGCGTGGGTCCCGTGCGCACTAGGACATTGAAACCAAGCTGCACCCGACTAAAGAGGCCCACAGAGCTGAACCCGATCTTGGGTTGCTTGTGTTTCGGTTCAGAGAAGTCCTAGCTTGGCAGTTCAGGCTGGACTATTCTTACTGGAGCAGGACCAAGGCTGATTTGCATACAGCTGGGTCTAATCTTAGGAGGCATGATGGACAAAAAAACAATAAGTTGGAATCATTCCCTAATCAATTGCCAGTGGTTAGACTTAGACTATTTGCAAGCATTCCTCCCATCACTGGTTGTGTGTTTGTCATTATTGAGAATAGCCTGCACATGATTATATTTAATTTCTATGGACACAAGTGCAACTTTTGGATTTGATCTTGTAGTATTTTTCTTTCCTTACATAATAATTTAATGTAGCATCTCAAATCCTAGCTTTAAAAGCATCCCATACAACACGAGGGGCTGCCATACCAATACTATGTTGCATGAAGTCTACAACCCATTGCTGCATCATTGGTATATACTGAGAATCAATCTAACAGCATGGATCTATCAAAAACCATCTAGAACAATGGTTCTTAACCTGGGGTATGTGGCCCCCCTGAGGGTCCACAGCGCATAATCATGAGGTCCATAACTGTTTAGAAAATAAAAAATTAGCAGACTGATAAAGTGCTCACATAAAAAAACAAAATATAAAAATGAAAACTAAAGTTCTGAAATGTGAAGTAATTTGCAATTGGAAACTAAAAATTAAGTTGGTATCCTTAGCTTGACTTGTGAGAGCAGCAAAAGTATAAATAACAAACTCTAGTATGGGTGACTTCAACTGAAGCATTGGTATGCACTGCCAGAAAGATAGCATGCATTAGGGATAAAAAAAGAAAAGAAAAAGTGATATCCTGGAGACAAGCATATCGCTTTGTTTTTTAGAAATAAAACCAAATTTTAAAAAGTTTGGTTGGTGTATAATATTGTCTGCACTTGTATGTGGCCTGTTTTGAGATTCAAATCGTAGAAATTGCTTGGGCTGGGGCCCCTTGCTCAAAGTAGTGATTCAGTGGCAGTCCGCAGAAGTCAAAAGGTTAAGAACCGCTGATCGAGGATGACCTTTACAAGTTCTTAACTTCTTAACTTTAAACATTAGCATAAGAGGGCTCCAACCAAATAGGACTTTGAAATAGTTTTATTTGTGGGTTAAGCAATAACTATTTATCTACCAACAATAAGTTGATGCTTCAATATTTTTTATGTGGATAGGAGCAAAATGTGCAGAAAGGATATTCGGTCCTCGCAGTGCAAAAGCTAGACCATGTATTTCCTAAAGCCTCAAAATGTATGAACTATTTTTTAACATAGTCTGTGTCCAGATGACTCTGACCACACCTCTAATCCCATCCACAGGGCAGCTTAAATCAACTAAGGCAATCGATGGTTATCCCCATTCGGTCAATTCGAATGCTAAAAGACTGAACACCTGAGTAGAGTGCCGTACAGACATGCTAGCCAGCTGGCATCTTTCTCTAGCAAATGGAGTGCCCTAAGTTTTAAAAAATGTATTCATGAACTCTGAGAGAATTGAGTTTCATTACAATTTTTTTAAAATTATTTTTCTTACCTTTTTGTATCCTGAAGAAATTAAAGAATAGCATGTCATCAAAAAGTATTTCTAGTTAAAAAAAAATTATACATTTTAAAAATAAATAAATCAAAGCTTACTAAACACGAAAATATTGCCACTAACAGTTTCCATATATTAAATGCTTAACCTGTGCTTTTTGATTGCTGTTTTCAGGCACAAAGGAAGTGAGAATTTCATCTAGATTTTGTTTATATCCTTATTGGATGGATTTGTAGAAGAGTTTTTGTCTACAGCAGCAAACAGAAACACTTACATATAGCGATTCATTTAATATCAATAACGTTTCAATTCTAGGTAAAATTACTATATTATCCAAGCTCAATGGGGCACTTAGATTTTAGAATATGATGCAATTAATGGAAGAGTCTTATGTTTTAAATTTATTAATTATTCTCCAGGCATTTCTGTGGAGAATCCTGACTTAAATTGGGAATTTTATTTTATTTTTAACACCTTATAATTAATAATAGTGTTTCTGCAGGACCAAGATTATTAGCAGTTATGAAATACATTTTTGTAAAATGGATATAGTAACCTTTTGGAAAAAAAATGCTTTCTTTAAGGGACTGTGTCCTAGTTTTTCATTATCACTTAAATGTCGCAGTCAGCTGAAAGGAGTCACTCCATATGTAGGCTCACCCAGAGTCCTGCAAAAATATTAAAAATAATGGCAGACCATGCCTCTAACTCTAAAGAATAAAACTGCACGCCCGTTCTCAAAGAACAGCTAGAAGAAAAAGTGTTGGAGGCCACAAACAGTCGATGGGTACGAAGCACAGGATCTCCAGCCACAGTACATTGTGAAATTCAGGATCACTTTGTAATGCTGGCTCAGGTGCGGAAGGCAGGAACTGCAACCCAATATAGCAATTCATATAGAAGTATTATACAGTGGTATGTTAACCTCCAAGGACGTCTCTTAACATTTTATCAACTTGGGAAGGATGAAATGCTGTGGGATTCAAACCTGTGATCACGGAGGTCAAAGAATGGAATGGCTGCATTAGTCCACTGAGCCACAAGACCTAGCTTGCCCATGTCAACCTCTATCTCCCCATCGGTCAGCAACAGCTGTGACCATTTTATTTTTTTATTAGATACCTTAGCAGGGATAAGACCACCTGCACTGCAAGGTGTAATGGGAAAAACAGACTGCTGTGCCCCAGTGGTGATGAAACAAAGGGACTTGAAAGATGACAATCACTCAAGGTGGTAGGAGAAGTAGAGAGCAGGCTGGCATCTAGGGGCAGTCTGCTGAGGTCCATGGGGTAAACGAGGCAGCCCAAATTAGGAAGCAGTGCAGGCAAAGAGGGAGTAACCAATGACAGGAAAGCTGTGAAACAAGCCATATAAATATGGATGCTGAAAACTGTTAACTGATTACCAGGAGGCTCAGTCATGTCTAAGAAGACAAGTGGAGGAGGGGGGGCGGGGGGGCTAGGTAAAACCTGTGGATCCCCATCTGAACAGCAGACAGATGTTCAGTCCAGTATGGAAGGTTGGTGACTACGAAGGTAGGTATCTTTAAGTATCAAAGCAAACACAAGTCGATGATGAATGGAGCGCTGAAACTTTTCAGACACTCACCCCCAGTCACAGATCTGGGTTGAATCCATCATCGTTCTTTAGCTCACTTCGCCACCCCAGTTCAGACACAGCTATTTTCAAATCAGTCTTGACCCTGTGCCTCATGGGAACAGTCTAGCCTGAACTGCCAAGCCAGGTCTTCCCTGGACCGGAAACAAGCAGCCTGGGACCGGTTTCGGGCTAACAGCCCTCATCAGCCAGGCTAGCTTGAATCCAGTGGCAAAGTAAGGAAGGGACCCACATCGGGGCATACCCTGCCTACTTAGGGCGAACAAAGCAAACACAAGGAGATGATGGACAGAGCGCTGAAACTTTTCAGACACTCACCCCCAGTCACAGATCTGGGTTGAATCCATAATCGTTCTTTAGCTCACTTCGCCACCCCAGTTCAGACACAGCTATATGCAAATCAGTCTTGACCCTGTGCCTCATGGGAACAGTCCAGCCCGAACTGCCAAGCCATGTCTTCCAAGGACCGGAAACAAGCATCCTGGGACTGGTTTCGGGCTAACAGCCGTCATCAGCCAGGCTAGCTTGAATCCAGTGGCAAAGTGAGCAAGGGAATCAAACAAGAAAGAGTATGCAGTTCCTAACAGTCACCAAAGAGAGAGGACGAAAAGGTTGGTTATATGTGGGACAATGTCCACTAAATGGCGGGAGGAAAAAAGGGGAATTCCTCCTTTCGGAATTAGTGCCCTCATACACCCAGCCAGCTAGCTAGGTGTCATGCTTCATCATAGGGCTTGCTCCTCATCAGGTCGGCGCTGCAATACCTGATGGGCACCCTATGAGGGGCTCTTTGGCGGAGATCTTTTATTCCATGCCGTTTGGTGCAGTGGGTGTGAGGGACCTAAAAAGTGTAGATGCGTGGAATGTAGGTCAATAGACCATGTGAGATTTAAAACAGGAATAGAAGTCCGATCAAGACAATTTTAATGAAACTGGCTTCTATCCTGATTAAAAATGACAATGTGGTGTATCCCTGTTGTAAAGCAAACACAAGGAGATGATGGACGGAGCGCTGAAACTTTTGAGACACTCGCCCCCAGTCACAGATCTGTGTTGAATCCATAATCGTTATTTAGCTCACTTCGCCACCCCAGTTCAGACACAGCTATATGCAAATCAGTCTTGACCCTGTGCCTCATGGGAACAGTCCAGCCGGAACTGCCAAGCCCTCATCAAAAGTGTTGTCTGCATCAGACAACATAGCACAAATAAGCAGATGCTTCCATAACACAGGAGAACTTGAAACCGTGTCCTGTCAAGTTCATTGTAATGCGGAAAAGATCCTTAAGGAACTGATGTTAGTCGAGGAATTCAGAATTGCTCATATCTATGGGCCAGTACATGCTTGCAGAGAAGAACGAGTTACCTTAGGTAACTCCTTTCCTGGTAGAGACTGACTGTAAAATCCTCACATTGTGAATTCCCCCCAGGCGAGAGACTGGATCCAGATAATTTTGATAGCAATTCCCTCATGCGGCAGTGGGTGGCATCGAGCATGTCCGTCCCACCCCAGATGTGACGTCGGGCCACTGCACCTGCAGTACTTATAAGCGTTCACGTCAGTTTTCATCTGATCTGTCTGCGCTGTTGGACACGGAGCCCAGTGAATTCAGAATATGCCAGTATGCCTATCTCTAGGCTGCGATCCTATTAATGCACTGTATGAATCCATCCACAGAACTGGGAGGAGGGTGGGTCGGTGAGCAGTCTGTGGTTAGATAGAGTTTCTACCAGAAAAAGCATTACTGAAGGTAAGTACCTTGTTCTTCTGAAAAAGACTTCTAAACACATATTCCTCACTTTGTGAATAGATACCAAAGCAGTACCTCCCCAGGTGGTAGGTCTGTGAAATATCTCAGACCAGGAAATCTCACAGGAGAGATCAGGAAAAGTGCCTGTTCCGCCTGACTGGACCATCCAGCAGTAGTACTTAGTGTATGTGTGGAGGGATGCCCATGTAGAAGCCTGGCAGATGTCCGAGACTGGCACACTGCACGTCAGCGCAGTGATGTAGCCTTCGCTCTGGTGGAATAGGAGTGCAAGCTTCTAAGGGTTGCTTTTTAGCTAGCCCCCAGCAGATCCTAATACATATGACAATCCAGGATACGGTTCCCTTTTGCATTGCTTTTCCCTTTTTTGCAGTGGAGAAGCTCACAAACAGTTGAGCATCTAAACCATAGTCTCTGGTGCTATCAATGTAAAAACTGAGGGCTTTCTTAGGGTCAAGGCAGTGGAGCCGTTCCTCCTCCTTAGAGGGGTGAGGTGGAGCATAGAATGCTGGCAGGATGATGAATTGTCCAATGTGGAGGGGCGTACTACCCTCTGCAGTGATTCCGGTTTCACTTGGAGGATAAACTAGTCAGGGAAGAATGAGGTGTATAGCTGTTGGACGGACAGCCAGGAGTTCACCCACTCGCCTTGCAGATGTAATGGCGATGAGAAACTCTGCCTTGATGGTCAGTAGGCACATTGGACAGCTGCACATTGGTTCAAAGAGTGCACAACAGTTAAGTGAGAACCAAATTAAGGTCCCACTGCAGCATCACAAAGGGTGTTGGCGGAAACATGTGGATTAGCCCTTTCAAGAAACGCATCACAACAGGTGATTTGAAAAGCAATGGCTGATCTGGCAAATGTAAAAAGGCCGAAAGATTACCCTTCAATCGATAAATTAATCAACCAATTAAGATTCGTAGACGGCGACTAATCACCCATGAGGGTCGCCAGGCGCTGGGTTCTTGCTGGGATCAGTTGAACAGCCAGGTCTTGAGTCCTTTTCTGAACTCAGGGAGAGAGGATGATGTTTGGAGGTGCTTGAGGAGGTCGTTCCAGGACTTGTCAGCAAGGTCAGAGAAGGAGAACCTCTAATGTTGCTTTGGTGGATGCAGGGAGTGGAGCGAGGGTGAGGGAGGCGGAGCGCAGGTGTCTGGAGGGTTGGTGGAAGTTCAGGCAGTGGTTGATGTGTGCTGGTCCTTGGTTGTGGAGGGCCTTGTAGGTGCGTGTCAACATCTTGAATTGGCATCTTTTCTGGATGGGGAGCCAGCAGAGGTTCCTGAGATGGGGTGTGATGTAGGTTTGTATGGGGGGGTTGAGGATTAGTCTGGCAGCTGAGTTCTGTATCTTCTGGAGTCTCTTTAGGAGTTGGGTGCAGAGTCCTGCGTAGAATGCGTTGCCGTAGTCCAGCCGTCTGGTGACTAGGGCTTGAGTGACAGCTTTCCTTGTGTTGACAGGGAGCCATCTTAAAATCTTTCGGAGCATGCGGAGGGTGTGGAAGCAGGCGGGAGAGACTGCATTGATCTGGCGTTTCATGGTGAGTTTGCTGTCCAGGATCATTCTGAGGTTGCAGGCGTGGTCTAACAGTGTTGGTCCGAGTTCGGAGTGCCACCAGGTGTTGTTCTACGGGGAGATGTTGTTCCAAAAAATCTGTAATTCTGTCTTGTCAGTGTTGAGCTTCAGGCAGTTGGTTTTCATCCAGTCGTGGATGCTCGTCATGCAGTTGTGGAAGTTGGTACTTGTGGTGGAGGGGTCTTCTGAGAGCGAGAGGATGAGCTGGGTGTTGTCTGTGTACGATATGATGTTGCGGCCGAGTGTTCTGACAATGTCAGGTAGAAGCCTCATGTTTAACAGAGTGGGGATGAGGAATGAGCCTTGAGGGACACCGCAGATGATGTTCTTGGGTTCTGAAGTGAAGGGCGTTAGGCGAATATTTTGGGTTTTTCCTGTGAGGAAGGATGCGATCTATCGGAGGGCGCCTTCCTGGATCCCGATGTGGCAAATACTTTTGATTAGGGCGTGGTGGGATACGGTGTTGAACACTGCTGAGAGGTAGGAGGAGGATCAGGGCCGCTGTCTCCCCACGGTCAAGGAGGGACCTAATGTCGGTGGCGGCGATCAGGGCGGTCTTGGTGCTGTGGTTGGCACGGAAGTGGGTTTGGGAGGTGTCCAGCAGATTGTTGCTCTCCAGGTGTTCGGTGAGTTGGTAGTCTATGGCCATCGAGGACTTTGGCGGGGAAGGGGAGGAGAGGGATCGGGCGGTAGTTTTTGAGCTCACTAGGGTCGGCGGGTGGTTTCTTGAGGAGGGGGCTGACCTCTGCACATTTTCATTGATCGGGAAAGGTGGCTGTTGTAATGGATGCGTGGAGAATGGAGGTGAATTTGCAGCTGATTTCCTTGCTCCTGAAGTTGAAGAGGTGGTGGGGACAAGGGTCCGTGGGTACTTCAGAGTGAATCGAGTTTATAACGGATGTGGTGCTGTGTGTGGTGAGTGGTGTCCAGGAGGTGATCGGATGGTTATGGGTGGTGTCAGTTGGCGCGATGAGGCTGTAGAGGTCGGTGGGTTGGGGTTTGAAGTTGCTGTAGATGGTTGTGGAAGTAGTCAGCCAGGGTGTTGCAGAGTTCCTGGGAAGGGGGCGATGGTGTTCTCGATGGCTGAAGGGCAGGAGAACTCGGACGATGTTGAAGAGTTCCTTACTGTGGTTGGAGCTGGCTTCGATGCGGTCTGCCAGGGCACATCTTTTCGTGTCTTTCAGGCGTTGATGTTATTTGTTGAGGACGGACTTGAAGGTGGCTCAATTTGTGGGATCTTTGTTCATGGACCAGAGTTCTGGTTTATACCAGTTGGCTTGTTTGGTGGATCTCTTGGTCTTGGTGGGCTTGATAGGGGAGACTGTCGGCACAGTTGGTGATCCAGGCGAAGTTCTAGATGGCCTGTTCTAGGTTAGTTGCGGAGTCAAGATGGGTGGTGTTGAGGGTGTCCGCCCTTGGATCTCTGTAACTTTGTTCCAGCTGCAGTGGGAGGCTTGGTGGTGGTGCTGCTTGTGAATCTTTCGATGCTGAAGTGGAATATGGCATGGTCGGTCCAGGTAAGCTCGGTGACATGACAGTACTTGATTCGGTCACTGGTGGTGAAGATCGGGTCAAGCATGTGTGCTACGCTGTGTGTGGGATTGGTGACCAGTTGGGTGAGGCCAATGTTGCTCATGCTTTCCAGGAGGTTGGCGGTGTTGGTCTCTTTGGGGTAACTGAGGTGGAAGTTGAGGTCACCGAGGAAGATGTAGTGCTTGGAATCAATGGTGAGTGGGGCGTTGCAGAAGCCGGGGCGTGGTCCTGGGGGACTGTAGGCGAAGGTGCCTCTGATGGTGTTTCTGCTGTCAGTTTTGGAGTTGAAAGTGGAGATGCTCCATGAATGGTATAGTGTCATCTTCGGTGGTGGTGCAGTGGATGGGTTCTTTGTGGGTGATGGCGATGCCACGTCCGGGTTTGTTTGTGCGGTCCAAGTGTCTCATCTTGTAGCCATTGTGCATCGTGGTGGCGATGTTGGGGGTGGAGGAGGGGTTGAGCCAGGTCTCTGTGATGAAGATCATGTCGGGGTGAGGGTGGTGATTATGTCCTAGACTTTGGTGGCATGTTTGCAGAGCGATTGGGTGTTGAGCAGGAGGCAGTGGAGTAGTTCTGGGGTGGTCATGGTCAATAAGGTGGGTGTGGTTATGGTTTCAGTGAGGGAGGGAGGTCCTGAGTTGCAGGTGAAGAGGCAGTGGTGGCAGGTGAAGGGTCCTAACGTTGACTGAGGAAATGTGAGGCAGCAGTCCAGGGTTCAGAGCTCAGAGGCGTAGTATCTCTGGGTGGCCGGAGGGGCAGGGTTCCTGTTGCAGGGCACGATCCAGGTGTGGACTGCCGCTGACGGGCTTGGCTTTGGTGTGCTGGTGGTGGGTACACGATGCAGCCGTGCTGCGGCCTCCATTAAGTAGGTGCTGAGAGGATGGAGGGATGCGGAGATGGAGAGGGCAGGGCTAGGCAGGAAAAACGGGTGGCAATGCAGGAAAAACAGGGAGGAAAGTAATGAAAGCAAGGGTAAAGCAAGGAGAAGGTACTCAAAAAAAGTGTGCGAAAAGGAAGGAGAAAGCAGTGAAACTAGGGAAAAGCAGGGTGAAGCCACTCATAAAATAGGGAGGAAAAAGGAAGGAGAAAGCAGTGAAAACAGGGAAAAAGCAAGGAGAGGACCGGAGCAAGAGAGATGCAGCAGCACAGGGAGAGCTTGGCCTGGGACCTACTCAATGGGATTGCGCTGCAGCCTCCATTAAGTAGGTTCTGTGAGGAGGGAGGTGCACTGGGAGGCAGTGGGCAGGGCTAGGCGGGAAAAACAGGCAGCAGGCAATGAGGGAAAAACGAGGAGAAAAGCAGCAAAAATGAGGAAAAAGCAAGGAGCAGGCACTCAAACAAATTAGGAAAAAAGCAAGGAGAAATCAGTAAAAACAAGAAGACAGCAAGAGCGATGCAGCAGCACAGGGAGAGCTGGGCCTGGGAACCCTTAACCGTTGCAACCACAAGGCCTTACTGGGCTAAAGACAGACAAAACAACAATATGCCAGACAAATGTGTATATAAGGATTGGATGCTATGGTGGGGTGGGGGTGTAACACCAGTCAATAAACTTCTCCCAGCATCCTGGGTACACCGTATTGGTGGATGGACGCCATGCTGCCAAGATGACATCAAGCACTTCAGGAGGGAGAGTAAAGGTCATCAACTGTCACCATGCAATCTTCAGGCTCGGAGGTGCAGGTTGTGCAGGCTCTGATGCAGGACCCAGCCCTGCTGCTGCGACAGGATGTCTTCACAAAGGGGCAACTGGATCGGAGGACAAATGCTCATGGCCAGAAGTTCCAGATACCACACTCTCCTTGCCCAGTCTTGCACCACTAGGGCGACTTTGGCCCGGTCTTTCTGTATCTTTTACAGCACTCTGGGCAGGAGGATTACAGGGGAAAGGGCATACAGGAGTCGGAGCCCCAGTTGAGATGGAAGGCATTTCCGAGGGAGACCTGCCTTGGAAACTCAAACGTGCAAAAGCTTTGACACTGCGTGTTCTCTGTGGTGACAAATGGATCGAGCCAGGGTTCTCCCCAGCGCTGGAAGATACCATGTGCCATGTAACTGCCATTTGTGATCCGCTAGGCAACAGCAGTGGAGTTAGTCCTCCCTGGTGTTTAAAGATCCTGCCAGGTGCAGGGCAGTCATGGAAATGCCGCGAGCGGTCAGCCATTTCCAGAGACAAAGCTTCCTGGCACATGACCCACAACCCCACTCCACCCTGTTTGTTGCAATACCACATGGCGTTGTTTTATCTGTCAGTAATTGTATCCATTCCCCCTTGATGGTCAAGAGGAACACCATCAGAGGCAAGCAAATTGCTTGCAACTCCAGCTGGTTGATGTGGAGGCCGGCCTTTGCCAGGGAACAAGAGCCCTCTGAACTCAACCTCTCTCAGATAACCTCCTCAACCCAGCAGCGAATGCATTCATCACCAATGTCAGTTCGGGCTGGGATAGGGAGAGGGGCCTGCCGTCAGTCCATCTGTGGTTGCACCTACCACTACATGTCTTTCAGTCTGCTTAGACACCCGGATGGACTTCTTGGTGCTGAGCCCAGTGAGACTTCAGATCCCACTGCAGAGCATGCATATGCCACCTGGAGTGGTACACGAGCAGGATGCAGAAGACCAAGAGGCCCAGAAGCCTCAGAGCTGCTCTTACCGAGACCCAGATCAAAGGTTGAAATATCAGGATCATAGCCAGTGTGTCTTGGACTCATTTAGGCGGAGGAAAGGCTTAGAAAAACACCATATCCAGGATGGCTCAGATGAAGGGGAACAGTTATGAAGGAGTGAGTTGTGACTCCAACACGTTCATAGAAAACCTCAACGCGGTGACTTATGACTGATCGTGTGAGCCCACTTTCAGTAGCCAGTCGTCAAGGTAGGGGAAGACTGGAATTCCCAACCTCTGCAGATGGAGTGCACCATCATCTTTGTGAACACCCGAGGTGCACTGGTCAGGTCAAATGAGAGCATGGAGAACTGGAATTGCTCTTGGACTACCTGAAACTGGAGGCAGTGTCTAGCATCTGTGGGACTGCAGGACTGGAATGTGGAAATAGGCGTCCTGCAAATCCAATGCCACCATCCAGTCTCCTGAATCCAGGGCAGACAGAACTTAGGCCAGGATGAGCATTTTGAACTTTCTTCTGGAGGAAGAAGTACAGAAGGCGAAGATTTACTATGAGACAAAGGCCTCCGTCCTCCTTCGGCCCCCACAAATAATGAGAGTAACAACTAGTCCCGATCTCTGGTGCCGGCACCCTTCCAATGTTTCCCTTTTTCAAGAGAGTTTGACTTATTACTTGGAGTAAGGACAAATGGTCCTCCAGGAGGTATTTCAGTGCAGGTGGCTTATCTGGGGGATGGGACAGGAAAGGTAAGGAGTAACAGTGGCCCACAATCTTGAAGACCCATTGGTCAGATGTGCTGCTCGTCCACCCAGGGTGGTAAAAGGTGATGCAGTCTGCCATTGGGCGATCATGTGCTGCAGAGACTGACAAAGCAGTTTTGCACCAACTGTGAAAGGGCGGGGGGGGGGCGGATCTTTGGGTAGAAGGCTGCCTCTGGCCAGGACACTTGGCTTGATCTCAGGTCTCTACACCGAAAGGACTCAGAGGTATTTTGCTGCTGAGGCACATATTGATGATGCCTCTGCTTGAATCCCCTGACGAAGTCTCGAAAGGGGCGGACTTGCTGGGGGAACTGCCAAACAGGCAGAGCTAGGCCAAGAAAGCGAGCAGTGGCTTTGGTCTCCTTAAATCTAAGGCTGAGTTTACCTTTGCTCCAAACAGACTCCAGCTGTCGAAAGGCATGCCCCTCAAGGATTGTTGGACGCTGGAAGTAAAGTCCATGGAGTGAATCCAGGCGTGGCGCCGAAGAACTGCTCTACCCAGACAGTTGGCAACATTAAAACCTGAATGAATGGAGTACTTTGCAGCGTCCTGGCCATCTGTAATGAGGTGCTGCAGGTTGGCCGTATGGCATCTGGGACAGCTGGCAAGATATCTGCCACTCTGAATCACAACACATGTAAGCATCTTCCCAGGAGGCACATAGTATTGACAGACCTGAGGGCAAGGCACATACACTTGACAAGAGTTTTGATTCTGTCAGGAGTTTTAGGGAATTATTTTGGAATAAGGCAACTAGTAGACACCTGTACTAACAAGCTCTCCGGAGTGGGGTGCTGCAGGAGAAAATCCAGATCTCTGGAAGCAGGTCTGTGCCGCCTTGCCACTTGCCTATTAATTTGGGGGCAAGACTGTTGCTTCATCCAAGTGTAGACCAGTACATCCGTAAAGGTCTCACTGAAAGGAAGCAGAGGATTTTGGTTCGTTTGGCCTGGACTGAGAACTTTCATCAAAACATTAGTCTTCACCTGTTCTGGGCAGGGTGAGATCCAAAACGTCTGTCGCCGTCCTAACCACTGTAGCGAAGGAGGCTGACTCTTCTGTTGCCATAGTCGGTTTCAGAGAGGAAAGGCCAATGCCTGGAGAGGTGTTGAGCATACTGGCATCCTTCCGGTCCAGAAATATGTTTATCATCTAAAGGGGTATCATCATCAATCATTATTATAGTCAGCATGAGATTGGGAGATTTCTGGGTCAGGGTAGGCGTACATGTGTGACGCTTGTGACCTTCGGGGTGGTAGTAAATGGGTTTCAGAGTCCAATAAAACTATTGGCTCTGTGACCGGCGTTGGAGCTGAAATCAGTGCAGTCAGGTACAGATTCTGTCTGGCAGCAGGTCAAGTGGTGCAGTCTGCTTTGGGAAAAGATCCACCAGTGGTAACCTAAATGGAGGCCTCCTTGGATCCTTAGGGCCCAAAGGCGCTCCAGAGGGATTTAGAGGGGTACTAAATATTCTGTCCAAGGCCAATTTAAATTCATGAAGTTGCCGAGGTGTCGCCGATGGCACGGAAAGTCTGGTGCATTGGGATCTGTTGCGGAATTGTTTTCGAAAAGGGGGTGGGGGAGGAAGGGAGGGGGGTCAACAACTCTGTGGCCTGGGAGTATTCAGGGTGTGGAACGACTCAGAATGGTAGGAGTGAATGGACGAACAGGATCCATGTTTCACCTTCTTGTGCTTTTTTGAGTCACCTGAACTCCTGGACTTGGAAGATGAGCAGTCTCAAGAGGTCCTGGGAACGAGGGCACGTTTGTGCCTTCGAACTCGAGTGAGACCGGATCGGACCATCTTTAACTTCCTCCGATGATATTCTGCAAAGGCAAGTTTGCCTTTGTGTTTGCAGATGCAATTATTATTCATCTTTGCACAGCATTTGCACAACGCAGAGTCATGCCTGGAGTCGAAACACCAGGGAAACTCCAAGGCAGTATTGGGTGGACTCTAAGTCTGCAGAATCAACTACTGCACTTATCACCTGGAGACCAGCTGAACCTCTTGAATGACCTCTAAAAAATATTACCTGTGGTCTTTAGGTAACTACTCTGCAAAAATGACAATGCTTCCCAGAGTGATCTCTTGTATTTAGCAAGCAATGCAGAGTCACTGGTTGTTTTTTACAAACCTTTCTGGAGCAGCATCTACTCTTTTGCTTTATTGGTCAGTCAGTACCGAGGTCTAAGGTGCAGATGCGTTATATTTCCTCAATGCTGAAAGGATCACCAAGTCAGACTTTGGTTTCTGTCCGAGTTAAGCAAGATCCTGATCTGAAGACATATTTTTTTAAGCCGAAGTATAAAGACATCGCATTGACAACAATGACAGAAGCTCCTTTAGAAAATTTTAACAGAGTAAAAGGAGTTCATGTTGTAGGGGGTCGACGGCGTTTCGAACTCAGTTATTTGAGTTCAGCTTCAGGACATACATAGGTGAGCAAGCTGAATTAAAAGGAATCCTGTGAATGAAAGTATCCGGGTTTCCAAAGCGTTTCTAAGAACTCAAGGCTCCTAAGTGATTTAAGCCTCAGAGACTAATGTTTAGGGAGTGGATCGGAAAGGCAGCTGGCCGCCATGTGGCATTGCGCAGTGCCGGGGAGTTGTTACTGTAGATAACAGGGCAATGAATGGGAGCCTGTGGACAGAGAGCAGATCGAGTCCTGCTGCTTCTTTCGTCCGAGCTTCTGTCATTGTTGTCAATGCGATGTCTTTATTTTAACTTCACCCTCACTTATCACGTCACGCCTACTGTCACTTAAAGTGTGAGCACCTGAATACTATTGTTGTGGAATAAAAACCTGTCATATACTGACCTACATGTCCCTGCTTATATTGCTTACCGCTCTCATTTAAGAATTAAGTTCTTAACCTCTACCTTTAGTGCCCCCACAGGGTCACTTCGGCTTAAAAAATATGAAATGTAGAATAGACATTTCCAAATTTTTTGCTCTATACGTACTTGCAACTTGTGGGGAAACTAGTGTGCAAATCACAGATCCAAAAAAGCTACAGACTGCTAAAGTTGACAAAATGCAGAATTCAGCAAGTGGCCACTTGTGTAACTTGTTCAAGGATTTCCCAAAGAAACTAATTATTGAAATAAAGAAATAGTGAATTCAAGTGAGGAAACAAATAGGCAAAAGACAGCCTTTTGTAGGGAAGGCAGATACACAAAACTAATATACCATTACGTTCATCAGACTCTTCCTGTTGCAGACTTGCGTTCTGTTAAAAAGTCCACAATACCCAAAGCCAGTAATCGAACCATAGTTTGCTATATTTTTATACTAGGTACACATCATGCATCACTAGATAATCAGAAATCTAACGTTCAAAAATCGGAGGTGAATTAAACTATGTATTTTTTAAACGGACCCAGAAATCTGAGTTTAATGATGAGGCATATTTGTTGCACTACACATTCTGAATTACTCCAGTTGTCAGGTGATTCTGAGGAGGTTTCTGAGGAAGTTCTTTTGTGGATGGCGACTTAAAACAGGAAGCAAAGATAGATACATTCAATAGATAATAGCAAATCTCCTCCCAGCTTGCTTTCCCACACATCTTCTGATTAACGTGGAACCACACAACTGAGGTTCACATGTAGGTATTGAATCATGAGATGCATGGGCAGTTTGTTGGTCACGTCGCCCCAGTGGCGCCCAAGCATGGCAAGCAATGCACAGTGCAGTAAAAATTGTCCTGGAGGTAGGCCATCTTCTTCCATTAGCACCTCAAATGTTGTCAATGTAACATCCTTGTATAGGTAACCCCGTTGTGTGTATGCCTGCTTCATGCCATATCGCCATTTTAGCCATCAATGTGGGCCCACCAGTCCTAGGCATATCCAGCAGAGCCAACCCTGGGGCATAGGGGATCATATGTTCAGTGATACGAAGGCATCTGCGAAAGCACTTGAACGCAACCCTCAGCAATAGGGAGTCAGGCACATGCGTCCATGTGCAGAGGTGAAAGACATGCAGATCCCAGCCAGGGGAGAGTGTGGCAGTGTCCGACAGGTAGAATCCCGCTAAATACTTTGCTATCCATTGAACTTGGGCGGCAAGATCATATTGCTCAAGGTGCGGGGCAGCCATGCCCCCCCCCGCAGCCAATTCCCCCCCCCTCCCCCCCAGCCCTCCTCTTGTCTGTGGGTAAATAAAGTTTCACCAAGGCCACCCTACATCTAAACTTGTTCCGGATGAATTTGAGAATATGTTGTTCTAACACACAAAATTACGCACTAGGGATGTGTATGGGTAGATTCAGAAAGAAATACAGAAGGCGGGGCAAAACTACCATCTTCAGCAACGCCACTCTGCCCGTTACGGCCAGCAGCAGTGTGCGCCAGAAGGCCATCTGCGGTCGTAATGATGTGACCGCCCAAACGACATTGCCTTCAGCTTACCAGTCCTGCACATAGAATTCCATAACATCAGTGAACAAGGATATTTGTGATCCCAACCAGAACATTGTATAACGGCTCCTGAACTAGGGTGAGGACCAAGATCTCCCAATACACAAACCAAAACTTCCATTATCAGGCTAAGGATGTAGGGGAATAATGGAGAGACCTGCACTGGGCCCCCTTTTGGTATGTTGTTATGTTATGTTAGGGGATATTTATAGAGCGCACATACACCAACAGGTCTCTTGGCACTTTTATTTGTAATGGCTCTGAAACAATATCACCTGCTTGGCCCATGGCTGTTAATTTGGTATAAAGTAGTTCAACCTCCAAAACAGTCATAGCTTTCTCAACATTTAAAAGACCACCTCAGTGATGGCCTTCCCTGTCTCACATGTTATGTTATGTTATGTTATCCGAGTTTATAAAGCGCACAGCTGCCCCAGCAAAGAGGCGTCCCGGCGCTACCAGCGTCAGAAGGAACAAGGCCAAGAACACAACAAGTAGGCAAAGGGAACAGACAGAACCAAGAAGGACTAGACAGAAGGAAAGAGAAACGTTTTGATTGCTATAATGTTAAAAAGGCATTTTAAGGACTGGTTGTTTTTTCCTATCCTTGAATAAATCTACATCAGTGAGGAATTCCTATCCCTCAACGTCCAGGACATATTGATTTAGGGTCAAGGACAGCAAGCTTGCATGCTTATTTGGTCCCTGGACAAGAAGACTTAATCCACTGCTGCAACAACTCTTTGGCTGCCAGTTTACAATACCACATTACGGCCTTTTGAAAGGGTATTGTCTGCCATTAAAGGTAAGCTGTAAATAGATATTGATAACTTGTTCAAACTTGTATACTTGTTCGATTAATACTAAAGCATTTACTATTTGAGCAAGCACACTTAGGAAATGCAGTGAGCTTTGGGTTCAGCTTGCATTATTGGCAGTGGTTTCGGTATAAAAACTTGTACATGTGTGTAAAATTTATTATGAGGCTATCTGTATTGCCTCCAGAGTGCACCCAGATTATATGCAAATACATGAAGCATGAAAGCTACATTAAATATTGTTTGCTTCCAAAACATAATACACAATCTTTGCAACTTGAAATAAATGTTTTACTAAACTATTGCACAACTTTAAATATCATTTCTCAGTGGCATCATTTAGTAACACTTTTGATGCAAGTCAATATTTAAAAGAAGATTAATAATGGAGAATCAGTCTAAATCCATTATGGGCAACATGAAAATAAATTAAGGGTCCAATTCTTAAAGTCACAAAAGAGCAAATCATGTTCTTGCATGGTGCAGGTTTATGATTTTCAGGAATTCACGCCAAATTACAGAAGTAGCCTTGAAAATCATACTCTTAGCAAACATGTGTGATTTCTGTTTGCACATCAGCAAATATACAAATATAAAAATCTGGTAAGCAATTCCAAATTCACTCTCCCTCCACTGCCTTTTTTTCCCCATGCTGCAAAAGGTTTTACTCCTACCCATGTCTGGAGTAAATTTCTAACCTGTTCCAATGCAGGAAGAGATTGGAGACGAGTTGCAAGTTGTGGGTGTGCAGAGACTCACAGGGCATTCCAATCCTGGATCTACAGTTTCTGACCTATTTTCTATTACTAGGCCTTGCATGTAGATTTGCTGAAAGGTGGCAAAATCAGAAAGGGTATTAGCAGAGCTTCGATATAATGCGAATGCTGCTATACTTTGTCCCATACTGCATGGCGCCAACAGGAACTGCGGCTGCTCAGAGGGTGCTGTTGCAGATATCAGAGGATGAACAGACCCAAAGCAAAAGCATCCCTCCTAAACAAGTAAAACCTCATCTTCTGGTCCTGGAAAATCTTCTTGGATCCTTCAACTCATGGCCAGTAAGCAGAGGATATCGACGAAAATCTTTGGAGGGGGTGAACGTGGTCACCTTTTCTTGCTCTTCCCTTTCTCTTTGGTTGGCGCAGCATACCAGTTGAGGCAGGTCGACAGACCCACTCAAGCATGGTCAGGTCCTGCACTGCGTCCTTTCCTTTTTGAATGCAGCATGCCAATAGTGATTTCCCACAGACTGGGGAACAAGAGAGCCCAGCATTCTGGTAAAATCCTCTGTCACTCCCTCTCTTGGTCCCTTCTACTCAGGCAAGTCGCTACACTTCTCAGGGCAGTCTTCTCCTGCTGGGGTATCTTCCACCCCCTCTCTCACAGGCCAGATAGGGTCCAGTCCCGAAGCAGTCCAACAGCTCCTCCAGCAGCTCCTTGAAGACTTTCCAGGTAATATCTGGTCAAATCCTAGAGACCGACTGTCAGCGACACCAGCTCTGGATCTCAGTAATCCCTTTGGTAGTCTGCAGATACAATAAACCAATCCATTTCTTGCATATGGCGGAGGACAAATGTGAGCTAACATACATATATGTCTTAGACATGATCAATATGAAATACATTTGGACTTTTGGATTTATAACCCTCATTGCATGGATGCCAGTCACATATGTTATTTCGTTATCAGACTGGAGTTAATTTGACTATGGGTCATCAGCACCTGGAGAGGAAGTCATACCTATGTAGTGACAAATGCGGACGAAATCAACCCTCAACATTGCAATTCAGGTGAACAGGTACAGCAAAATATTTCAAACATTTCATCTCAATGTTTTGAGACCTGCAACTTGAATGTGGGGTAGTCCACTGATTTTATGATCTTGAACCGAGACAATGATGTTGTAGTGTTTTGCTAATCACAGATATGCAATGATTGGGCAATACTCACCTATTGCTAGCCCATCACTGAAGTTGTGCAATCCATCACCCATTATCACCATCCAAGCCAAAGTGGTGATGCCAGCATCTTTCAATTCTTCCCGAGAGTAGCGCTGGCTATGACTATGAGGATGGTGGTTCTGATGATGATGATGGTGCAGAATATGATGATAGTCATGATGATGATGAAGGTGATCATCAGACTGGCCTAATGTGTCATGAAAGTGTGAATGGCATTTGTTTTCGCAACCTCTTGATACATATTCATTGTAGTTTTCCTCCACATGAGAGTGGGCAATCATGAATTCTTCCTCCTCTTCCTCCAGTGCAATGGGCTGCTGCGCATGGAGTCTCAACTGATCTGGCATCTCCGCTGCTGGAAATCCTTCAGCTTTCAAAAAGAAGTAAATGATCAAGGTAAACAGGGGGACAAACATTATTAAAAATCAAAGAATTGTACAAGCATATGAACACATCAAGATATGCAAAAGTATAATCAGCAATTTCAGTTATGAAACCACATTTTGGCAAATGTAACAGATGGCTCTGTGGGTGGAAGAGTCTATCCCACATCACATCTAGACCTGAAGTGTTGATGAAGCTCACAGGCATGGTGTTGAGCCACATCAAAACCGAACCCTAAGCCAATCAGAAGATTGTGCTTCATCAACGCAGCATCTGCAAAAAAGCATGTCTAGGACACACTGGAAGTCTTAGTTGAATAAAATCAGAAAGGAATATACTAAGATATGGTTTAACAACCACCGTATACCATTATGGATGAGCTTATCAACAAGGCTAGAGAATTTCAGCGCGGTGGTGGCATGGCACTTATACTGTAGGCCACTGAGATGAATGGAAACTCGAGACCTGTACTTCTCCTTCAAGTAAACAGTTACACAGTGTGGCCTCAAAGCGAACCGTTTCTTCACCACAACTGCTATCTATCAACCTTCATGTTACAGTCCCACTTTCTTGGATTAAATACTTGAGCTGGGAGGGCAACTACAATCCACTGCACAGAAAAACAGTATAATGGAAGATTTGAATTTGTGAGTGGGTAGTAAAATGGAAAAGCTCCGTCAGAATTGATCAAAAATATTTATTTGTGAGGAGTTTGGCTTGCGACAGTCACTTCATAGTTCTGATGACTTGGAAAAGCAGATCTTGCAAATCGCAAACCTTTCACAAGTAGCTGAAGGTATATATGAGAAAACTAGGGGATATCTTGGTGCAAGTAAGCTTTTAGACCGTGGCAAAGTTCCAGCTGCAAGCACAGGGGCTCTGTCCTTGTAAAAATGGCAGACAGGCAGGGCAGGTGAGGGGGATAGTGCCAGTTGCTTTTACATTCGGATGTGAAAGCCGCAGTGAAGAGATTTGAGATTTGTATTGAGTTTTGGAAGACTTCTCAATTTTGGTAACAAAAAAAAAAGAAGAAAAAAAAATGGAGTATCGGAGTTGGGTGACCACAAATCGAACTGTTCTCCCTTCAAGGACTTGTGTTCACATCTGGAGGGGATGATCAGGTCTGCCTTGTTGGATCTTGGTTGGAGTATGGATATGTTTATTGGTAATGGGGCAAGTGGGTTAATCAGGCCCTGACATTACCGCGCTATAAAGACATTGTAGAGTAATTTTACTGTTTTTCTTTGACCATTGAGAAGAAAATTAAAACGTCTGTGTGCGGTTATAATGTTGGCTGTACTGATTTATAGGATTACATAGTCTGGCTGTTTAATTTTGCAGTCATTTCAAGATCTATTTGTTAGTTACTCCGGCATAAGCAAGTTTACAATGGCAAAATCTTAAAAGAACCAAAACCCTGGTCAGTTCAATACAGTAACTTAAGTAGTAGGGAGGTGAATAGGCAACAACATGAAGTTGACACAGGTATTTTTGACTCCATGGACATTTGGAGGCCGAAGGTTAGATTGGCATCAATACAATACTCCAAGATTCATTACTGCATGACTAGGAGTAGGAGTAGTTCCTACTGCAACTAAAACAGTAGGATAACATCTAAAGGAGTTCCATTTCTGAGACTTTCAAGCATTGGCAGTAATCTGTCACTAGAGATGCAAAGTTCCAAGATATTGGCAATGCTCTTAGTCAGGTCCTTTGTGCAGACATAACTGCAGGTACTAGTCATCTGCATATATTTGGAACTGTAAGAGGAACTGCAAAAGAACGCCACTAAACAGCTGTGCAACTCAGAATAACATTTGAAACACTACATAGGGGGTAAATGTCCTGGTTACTGCCTGGTCACATCTACATCCAGGACATCACTGTTGGCTTCCTCTGAACAGATGCAACAATGCTCCTTCAAGAAAATAAAACACCCTGGATGATTCTTTGGAGTAAAGGGATTGAAATTCCGAAACACCCTCAGTTGACAGTTAGAGGCACCTTTCTGCAATTCAGGAAATGTCTAAAAAATGAACTGTTTTATGCAGTGCTCAAATAGAACCATCTGTACCAAGGAAGTGACTGAAGAATGCCGTATATATGTTCTTCCCTTACACCAAGCTAGACACCTAGGAAAGTGTTACTTACCCTGTAAGCATCGGTCGTGGCAAGTAATGCTGTAGATTCACATGCTGTGCATACTACTGCCATTTAGTGTTGGGTCGTATATGTGTGCAAGCTGCTTTTCTTTGAAGAATTCTTCTTGAGTCATGAGGTACTCTGACTCTACCTCTTGTTTTCCATGGGCATGGTCATCTGCTCCATAGTTCGATTGTTTTCTGAACGGCGGATGAGGATGGAGCTGGAGCAAAGAGATACAGGAGAGCGAGAGGTAGAGAGATGACAAAGCAAGAGAAGTAAGAAGGAATGATAACTGCAACAGCCAGAGGCATTCGGGGGAGGAGGGTGGTAGCATGTGAATTTACACAAACACAAGGAGATGATGGACGGAGCGCTGAAACTTTTCAGACACTCACCCCCAGTCACAGATCTGGGTTGAATCCATCATCGTTCTTTAGCTCACTTCACCACCCCAGTTCAGAGCATGTGAATTTACAGCACTACATACCACAAACAGATGGTTACAGAGTAAGTAACATTTTCCATTCGAGGCATGTGTGGCTGTAGTTACACATACTGCGCAGAGTGTAAAACAGTCCTCCCCTCAGCAACATCTAGCCTGTGGATGTTGCAGAAGACTAAAAAAGGGAACCAAGTACAGCCTGGCCAACACTGGCAGGCTAACACATCTACACAGCATTGTTTAGTAAAAGTATGTGGTGTAGACCAAGTAGCTGTTTTACAAATGTGTGCTATGGGGATGTTCCCAAGCAAGGCCATAGAGTCCCCTTTCTTCCTAGTAGAGTGGGTTCTAGGAGGAGCAGGCAAAACCCTTTTAGCTTTTGCGTAACAGGTTGCGATGCAGCCATCCATTTGGCTATGTCCAATTATGATAAGGCCTTCCCCTTACACGTTCAGAAAAAGTAACAAACAGTTGTTGAGTTTTTCATAAGGGCTTCGTTCTATTCACATACTACATTGAGGCTCATTTAACGTCTAAGGTATGAAGAGCGCTTTCTGCAACTGAGTCAGGTTGAGGAAAGAAGACCAGTTGTTCTATAGACTGGTTAATAGTAGAAATTTAGGGTTAGTGTAAAGGATGACCCTATCTTTATGAACCTTAAAAAAGGTTCTTCCAAAGGCAAAGCTTGGAGCCCACGGATGTTTCAATGATGTGATAGCCACCAGGAAAGCCACTTTCCAAGAGAGAAATTGTAGGGAACATGACTTAAGGGGCTCAAAAGGGGACCCATAAGTTTAGTAAGGACAATGTTAAGATACGACACTGGGGAGGAATGACTCGCAAGTCCTTCCATAAAAACTTTAATGACTGGAATCCTAAAGAGGGAGACATGCTGTCTATTTTGGAGATAAGGAGCCACAGCGGACAAGTGTATCCAAATGGAGGTGAATGCTAGGTTACACGTTTGAAGTAGTAGTTAACAAACAATGTTCTAAATGCTGGCTGCTAAGGAGTCAATCTGGTTTGGAAGGCAGCAGCAGACAAACCTTTTCCATTTGACAGCATAGCAGGCACGAGTAGTAGACCTGTGTGCTTCTTAAGAATATTCATGCATTCAGGAGGTAGCTGAGGTAATCAAACTCTTAAGGCTTCAGAAGCCAGATCACAAGCCTTCATCTCTATGATTCTATGCGAGAAGGTCTGGCCTGTTGGGGAGCCTCTTGTGCGGAAGTTCGATGAGTGGTGAACCAGGGTTGTCTGGCCTAAGTGGGAGTCACTAGGATGAAGGGTGTGGGAGGTTTGCTGCAGGCTTCAAACCATGAACGGAAGGAGGGGTAGAGGTGGAAAAGCATACGCAAATATCCCTGACCACTTCATCCATAGTGCATTACCCACGGAATGTGGATATCTGGAGGCAAAGTTTGGGCACTTTGCGTTTTCTGCCGTGGCTAAGAGGTCCACGTCTGGAAACCCCTAGCACTGGAATTACTGAAGGAGGACTCTTAGGTGGAGTTTCCACTAGTGGACTTGTTACCAGATGCTGCTGAGGAGGTCAGCAAAGCCTTTGTCCACCCCCAGGAGGTACTCTGCCAGTAGGTGGATTCTGTGGTGGGGAGCCCGCGTGAGATGGACTGAGCAAGCTGAGAAAGTTGGGGTGAGCGAGTGCCTCGGTCATTCTGTATGTAATACATGACTGTCATGTTGTCCATCTGAATGAGGACCACCAAGCCCTCTATGTGGCGAAGGAAGGTTTTGACCATTAGAACAACTCCAGATAGTTGATGTTGAGGAATCTGTGTTTGAGATCCCACTGATCCTGGATAGTCCAGTTTTGTAGATGAGCCGCTCCCCGCATAACCGTCTGGACTGGATATGCTTTGCTGACCTCTGCATAGAGAATGGCTCCTAGATAGGGTTGGATTTAAAGGGGTTGAGATGGAAATTTACAGCATGGAGCAGGTTTATAGTGGCTGGGCTGTGTACACGACACTGATGTTCTTTTGCGCTCTTCATCAGCCAATCGTCCAGTTATGGAAATACACGGAAGCCCTGCCTTCGCAGGTGCAGGACTACTACTGTAAGGCATTTTGTAAAAACTCAAGGTGCATTGGTGACCCCAAAGGGTAGCACTTTGAAGTGATAGTGTTTGCCACTTACCACAAACCGGAGGTAGCGCCAATGCCCTGGCTAAATCAGGATGTGGAAGTAGGTGTCTCTGAGGCCGAGTGCAGCCATGAAATCGCCTTGCTGTAGATCGGTGGAATAACATCTGGAAGAGTTACCATGTGGAAATGTTCTAACAGGATGTACTGGTTTAGGGGGTCTGAGGTCCAGAATGTGCCTGCGGGTCCCGTCCTTCTTGGGAATGAGGAAGTACACCCCAGAGCCCTGTAGATTTTGCGGCATGGGCTCTATGGCCCCTGTGAGAAGGAGCGATTGAACTCTTCACGAAGCAGATGTTGAAGTTCCAGGGAGAGAACGTGTCTGCGGGGTGGTATGGAAATGAGCTCCAAGCAGTAACCGTGTTGAATTAGGTCTAGCACCCACTGGTCTGAGGTGGCGTGTTGCCAGGTGATGAAGAACATCTGAAGTGATCCCCCAACAGGTGTTTTGTGGGGAGGGGGGTGAGGGGAGTGGCAGCTCGTTTGGGGGAGCCACGTTTGCCTCTACCTTTGGTGCTATTCCGTAGGGTAGGCATCCCTGAAGTAGCCTCTTGTGGAGGTTTGTTGGGCTGGCTGATGTTGAAAAGACATGGAGGCGTCGGGGGAGGTGGTCTTGGAGCCTCCACAATACGTTGAGCAGCGAAAGGCCCCATGAGGAGTAGGCGTCAGTAGGGTGTCCCCGGCCTTTGCCATCTCCGTGTCTTTTTTACATTTTCTCCCACATCTCATCAACCTGGGGCCCGCAGAGATGTTCCCTGACAAAGGGCAGGTTAAGGAGATGCTGTTAATCATCTGGCATGAAGCCGGAGACACGGAGCCAGGCATGTCTGCGAAGGAGCACGCTAGAGTTGATGATCCAAGCCGCTATGCCAGCAGCATCTAAGGCACACCTAATGGTGTTGAGGATCAGCTTGCTTTCGGAGACCAGCTCGTGCCCTCTCTTATGGTGCTCCTCTGGGAGATGTTGGAGGAGCTCCTTCATCTCGTCTCAGTGGGCATGGTCGTACCTGGAAAGCAGGCCAATAGAGTTGGTGATTCACCAATAATTAGAAGACTACGCCACAATGCACTTGCCAGCAGCATATATGCGTTTACTTTCTTTGTCAGGTGGAGGGGCATTGCCAGTACCTTGTGTGTTTGCACATTTACGGGCAGTATGCACCACCAGGAAATCGGGGGAGCCTAATGTAGATGACGTCTGAAGGGAGAGCCTTGTATTTATCGACTTTGGGTGATAACTAAGCCTTAAACGGCTCCATGAAAATATCAGGAGCGGGTTTGAGCATCCCTTTTAACATGAGCAGGTACTGAGTGGAACAATGGGCAGAGGAAAGAGTTTTGAAGAGGAAATTCTCTTCGACAGGTTCCTTGGGCATTTCCACTCTGACATGCTGCTGCCCTACCCAAGACCTTGTGGTAGGAGATGGTGTTGTCTGGGGCGGGCAGGGTTAAGGTCAGGATCACGTGGGGGCATGCTGTATGGCTCGCCCCCTCCTGCTGTGTTCACCCAGATCAGAATGTGGTGACCCCTGTTATGTGTATGAAAGTCAGAGAAGGAGTTGGGATGGAGATGCCGGAGGCCTGGGTGGTGTGGTGGAGCGGAGAGGCAGGACAGGCTCAGAAAGAGGACTGGTGGCTTTGTCTTGCTTCTTCCACTGCTTGGTTGGTGGTGGGGGCTCTAGAGCTTCCTCGAAGTTGAGCTGTCTCTTTGAGGGGTGACTGCCTGGTGACGGAGGCTGTGTGAGACTTTGGCCTGTCTAGGGGTGGATGACAATCTGCCTCTGGAGAGTGTGGAGGTCATCCTGCAGTTTCTGGAGGACTGGTTCGACGGGCTTGACAGCTGATCTTCCTTATGACACTGAATGTTTCGACGCTGACCTGGGTTGCAACACCGATAGTTTCAGATCCGACGGCCGGTTTGGAGCCGAGTTGGGAGCAGGCTTTGCGAGTAGGTTTCAAGGTTTTCTTCAACGCCAAACTTAAGCTGGGCATAAGGTGCAAAGTCTAGGGTTGGTGCCGACATGGCATGAAGGCAGTGGCGGCCCAAAAGCCGGTCTCTGTGGGTCCAGAGAGGCTGAATGCTCCTTGTGGGGAGGAAGCTTGGAGCGGTGTCGAAGAGGAGCGGGAGCTGTACTCACGACCTACTGAGCTGGCGGGAGGTCTTCAATTTAGAGGTCAGAGCCAGAACTCTCTTTAGGTGAAAACTCCTCCTCCTCGTCGGCAGCAGACACCAAAGAGGTCCAGGGTGTCTTCGCCGCTCTTGCATGACATCTCGAGTCGACAGGCCTGGCCAACTCAAAGAATTTTTTTCGTCCAGAATGACCGGCACACGTCACAAGAGGCCTCGTCGCACTGGGGTGAGAGGCAAAGATTGCAGATCTGGTTGAGTTCAGCTCAGGGTTATTTCACGGTACACCAAGGGCAAAATCAAAAAGACATCCATTTCATCACAGGCGAGGCATAGTGAGAGCAGACAGAGTAGAAGGGAAAGAGGCCCCAATGGGCGAAGCCCCACAGGGGGATAGGTCGACCAGATATCCACCCCGGATGAAACTACAGGCGTTGACCCCATACGAGAAAGGGGAAGCACGATTGAATTCAATACCGATGGAGGGAGAAGACCCGTGAAGGCTGCAAAGAACACTGCAAAGGCATCGATCCAGAGCACAGGAGTACACAAACAAGAGAAAACAATCTAATAATGGAGCCGATGACCATGCCCATTGCGAGCAAGAGATGGAGTCACAGTAACTCGTAACATGAGAGGAATGCTTTCAAGAAAACTACTTGCACACATCCAGGCCCAACACTAGATGGCTTGAGTATGCACATCATGTGTATCTACAGCCACACATGCCTCGAACATACAGTTTTTATTGCAAGTTTCTGTACTGACCAAAGAGAAATGTCAGCACTCTAGAAAAACATTTTTAAAGCTTTATAAAAATTTGAAAAACCTGAAAGTCACCCACTTGTATTCTATGTGACCGACTTTGTATGTCAACGGCAACCTAGGAGTGATTAAATACTAAGACAGTTTTGTTTGGGCAATTGTGCAAAGATGATGCCAAAAGAAACATGTCAATCTGACATTGCTCCAAATCTATGTTCCCCCCCCAAAATTGTAAGTGTTGCAGTGTGATGGGGGGCGCTAGAGGGCGCGCTGCGGTATGGCTGCACGTTAGTGCTGCTCCGCCGGTCGGGGACATAATCCGACAAGTATTTAGCATTTTTGGCGGACACCGAATGCTGAAAAAGACAGAATATCGCATCGGAACTACAGCGCAACCAGAAGCCAGCGCTGAATATCCAAACAACTGTGCCAAAGTGACGAAAACCGCCTCTGAAAGAGAGACATATCGGGCCTTCACGCTGGGACAAAATGGGGGCGACAGGCATGGAAAGCTAGCGGAAAGCGCAACTACACGCTCAGCAAGGTACCTGATCGTAGCTAGTGTCCCAACAAGCTAGTGGGAGACCTCGGTGCACGACTACAGGCAAATTCCGGTGAAGGTGACTTTCATTAATGCCGAGTTGAAATATGAACTGCACCGGCTGATATTGCTTGGGAGAAGGAGAAAATGGCGGCGGAGGCGAACGAAGATTAACCCACAGAGGTGCCGCGCTTAACGAAAGGGTATCGCGATGCCTGGAAACTCACTGGCGGCATCATAGAGTAACAGAGATCAAATGGGATGACCTCGGCGATGGAGAACGCTGCGCAGAAGAGTCCCGCGAGGTAACAACTCTCCGGTGCTGGGCGATCTAAGCTGCCGCATCTCGTAGCACCGCTCTCCAGAACACGGTGGCTGAGAAGACGGGCGACACCATCCTCTGACTGCTGGCTACTAATGGTGAGCGGGCGGAACGGGGACTGTAGCGATCGAGGAGGAGGGGCCCGACCTGCGGGGTCCGAACTGCGAGGACTGCGTCCTTTCCCCACCGGAGGATATTGCGGATCACTACCGGTGAGCGCGCTCGGCGGGAGGATATGAGCGGCGGGCTCGCCTGCTCCCGAACAAACGCCATGAAAGGATATTATCAAGTTGTCCAACTGAGGCCCCATACACCGCTCCCTTACTGTTGCCCAAAATTTACGAGTTCCCCGCCTAGTTGAGGTGCTTCCTCCAACACAGGGCGCCAAGATATAGCAGAGCAGACACAGCTACTATAGTGTAGAAGGCCCATGTAAAGAAGTGCGGACTGAGTACCAGATTCTACTAAGTAACTTGAGGCACCGATCTACAGCACAGTACTTTATAGACAATTTGTGGAGGGGCTGGAAAATAGCGTTGCTCCTAAATACCTGGCGGGAAGCTGGGTGAGGCAGCCCGGTGTGAGCCGGGGCACCGAGTGAGGCAGCCCTCTCCGTGCCTATACATGGACACACTGATGACAACAGTGCGGATTGGACACGACCGCCGGAGCGGAGACCATGCTAATTAGTGAATGCGGCCTATGAATCGGACACTAGCTGAGGGGCTACACTTCAATACCACACCGGTTTGTTAAAGCCACCATAGGGAGCGTGTTCAAAGTAGACAAATAAGCTGTGGTTGACACGACTGCTCCCAACTGGGCTCAGCAGCACAGCAAGGCCTCTGACCGTGACGCCTGGAGGCCTGGGTGGCGGGCAGGTGCATACGATCGCACACTTCACATCGAACTGCTATCACAAGATTGACAATACCATGGGTAAAACGGATAAACAACAACCAAAGCTCTCTTTCGATACTCGCCGTACCTCTAAAGCAACAACGGCGCACTCAGACACCGAACTGGATGTGGATCACACGACAAACTCCACTATGGAATCTGCCCTGCAGGCCATACAGCACAGTCTGCAGGCCATCAATGGCAAACTGGACACACTCACCTATAGAGTTGATAATATTTCTGCTTAACTGGATAAGCAGGGTGCAAGGCTAGACGCAGCAGAAACACGTATATCTACAGTGGAAGATGAATCCGCCACTACGGCACGGAAATGCACAGAACTAGAAAGGATCCTGGAAGTCATCAAGAATAAAAGCGAAGATTTGGAAGCGAGATCGCGTCGCAATAACGTACGCATCATGGGCGTACCGGAAAGTACCAATACAGGTAGACTGGAGACATATGTGGAGGACATGTTGCGTGAGATTTTTGGTGCAGAAAGCTTTTCCCCTATGCTAATCGTGGAGCGTGCACACCGCTCGCTGGCACCTGCACCCCCGCCAGGCGCAACGCCGAGACCCATCATTTCACGTGTTCTCAATTACAGGGATCGGGATGCGATCTTACGATTGGCAAGAGAGAAACAACAAATCACCTACCAGGGCAACAACATCTCGTTCTACCCAGATTTTACAGTAACGGTACAAGCGGCACGTAAGGAATTCAACCCAGCGAAGAAAAAGCTGAAAGAAATGGGTATTGAATACGCGATGCTCTACCCGGCGAAACTACGAGTGACCCACAAGGGTCGAGTGAAAATGCTACCGACACCAAAGGCAGCCCATGACTTTATAAAGCACGCACTCGCCAGCAGAAAGACACAAGGCCATGTGAACACCGACCCGGAGTCTGACTGAGAGGACTCATGATGGTGGTAATGTATATGGCGTAGACTAGACCACCAGCTGTCGTGAAAGGCTGCATCTCACTGCATATGGGTATGCTTTATTATATGTTTTACCGGTAGCAGATTGCCTAGATGTGCATGTAGACTGCTGCATGCCTGGACACCGGGACTATATACAGAACTAAGGGAATAAGCCCGTTGTGGGAATGATGAGATTGATGCTACCCCCGTTGGGCAGGGAGTGGATGGAGATGGCTTATATACCTAGATAGGCATTCATAAATAGCCTAATGATGTAGAGACACAATGTGCGGGGGGGCTGTAGGAGCTACGTGCACTGTTGAACGGCGAACTGGCAACGAGAAAAAGAGAAACAGGGCTCAGGTTGTAATTAATGTGCTACTCACACTTATTCTCTTACATATATGGAGCCAAACCACTCAGGTAATACCCGACCGCATCCGTTTATATGGATGTTGATGCGAGCACTCAGCGGTCCCCCCCCCGAGGGTGCTCCCCGTAACTGTTCTTGCACTGTTAATGTTGTTTCTAAGGGTATGTCTTTGGCATAATTGGGATGCTGAAGTGAGTGGGGGGTTGGAGGGACTTTTTGTTTTTGAGTTTAAGCAGGCAGCTAGATGCACAGTACACTACAAACACCCATATCAAAATAACCATCTATGTACAACCATACTGTTGGTATATGCGACACGAACTATGCATATGAAGAGAAGGTATATCGGCCATATGGAAATACTCCACGCTAAAACATGGCGAACAGACTAAAACCATCGCCAATTAAGCTATTGTCCTGGAAACTCAGGGGATTAAACAACCCTAAAAAGATACGTCAGATCTTTGCCTACCTCGACCGACTTCACGTTGACATAGCCCTATTACAAGAGTCTCATCTGGCCAAAGCAACCAAGTGTAGATTAGGAGGCAAATGGGCTGAGACTGTTATAACTTCCTCATACTCTAGAGTAATACTACTTGTGAAGAAGGGAACACAATTCCATATAGATCGCACCATAACAGATGACCTAGGTCGTTATATAATTGTTACTGGTCATATTAGGGGACATTACATAGGTCTGATTAATACATACGGGCCAAACATCGACGATCCGGAATTTTTCAAGACCATATGGCGGAAACTGGGAGAACTGCCTGAAATGGAATTACCTAAATGTAACCCTCAATGAGGACTTGGATAGATCGGGGGTAACTAAGGAACCACACAGGCGGGCGGTGAGAGCAATGATAGACATTATGATAGAGTCCAAAATGGTAGATATCTGGAGACTGCGACACCCTCATCAAATGGAGGCCACGCATACCTCTACAATCCACAACAGTTGGTCACGCATTGACTACTGGTTGGGGACGGAGGGAGCTGCGTCACGGACAAGACACATACAGCACTTGCCAAAAAATGATCGGACCATAAACCAGTCCTGCTGACTATTGAATTCCCACATTACACGCCCCCACCATATAACTGGCGCTTTAACGCCAAAGCACTGTTGGACTCCTCATATAACGACGCCATTAGACAGGCCATTATAGAATATTTTCAACTTAACCAGTCCTCAGTAGACGACCCTAGCCTATTATGGGAAGCGTTTAAAGCAACCGTCCGTGGAGTTTGCATTAGCACAAATGCAGGCATCCTCAAAGATATCCGCAACCAGCTTACACAACGCAAGTCTAAGTTGCAAACCTTAGAACAGGACTATGAGCGCACACAAAACACAGCTCTACTAAGTGATATAAGGAAGTTAATGACCGAATATCAGGAATTTGCAGAAGACGAACTTAAATATATCTCGAAGAGACACATTGCTCGTACATATGGCGAAGGGGGTAGGCCGGGACGGGTATTGGCACATAAAATATGCACTGGACATACTGTACATTCTGTGCTTAAAATAAAAGACAATAATGATACCCTACATTATGATACAGAAGGCATATTAAACGCCTTCATGAACACATATGGTGACCTATATGCATCACGGGACACAGCTACTCCACCAGAGATCCTCATATACCTAGAAGACATTGTGATAACCTGGCTTTCAGATAATCAAAGAGAATACCTAGCACAGCCAGTGACAGTGGAAGAAGTTACAGAAGTGGTCAAAACACTACCGAATGGTAAAGCTCCTGGACCGGACGGATTCACCAGTGAGTTTTATAAGGAATATGTCGACTTGCTAGCTCCTCACCTTGTAGAAATGTATGGCGATGCCCATAGCAAGCAGCTACTACCCCCCACACTGAGAGAAGCCATGCTCATTGCTCTCTTAAAACCAGACAAGGACCCCGAGAAATGTGAATCTTACAGGCCCTTATCTTTAATAAACACGAACACTAAAATACTAGCCAAACTGCTTGCTAAACGCTTACAACCGCTAATGCCCAATATTATACTCCCGGACAAATCGGGATTTATACCTCACCGCTCTACTGCACATAACATTCGTACCCTGTTTGCACTGTCACATTATCTAACCCCAGAATTCCAGGCAGCTGCTGTCCTATTGGACGCAGCAAAAGCGTTCGACTCGATCGAATGGCCATATCTCTTCACAGTGCTACAGAAAATGGGCTTCCCCCCGATCTTTCTGCAATGGATCAAGATACTTTACACAGCACCTATAGCGCGGATAGGAGTGAATCAATATGTATCAGATACGATAAACATTAAGAGGCACACGACAGGGATGTCCCCTCTCCCCCCTCCTATTTGCAATTGCCCTTGAGCCATTGGCATGCAAAATACGGCAATGCCATAAATATGCAGCTCTGCAATTCCCCCAACGACCCTTGAATATATCGCTATACGCAGATGACATTGTGCTTTATGTCAGAAATCCCACTGAAAATCTCCCCCCCCCCCTACTGCGAGAATATACTAAATTTGGACGACACTCGGGCCTCCAAATTAACTGGAGTAAATCTACCATTATTCCCTTAACAGAAAACACCCAACCATACCCTGCAGAGTTACCGCTTGAATGGCAAACAGACCTGATTAAATATCTAGGTGTCTGGTATCATCGAGACCCCGAAGTGGTCATCCGCACTAACTATGGGACGGCTATCAGTAAACTCGATGAGAAAGTGGAAAGATGGATCCAGTTGCCACTATCCCTAGCGGATCGTATGGCCATTGTCAAAATGGTCATTCTGCCCAAATTTCTCTATCTCTTTAATAACATCCCTATAACCCCACCAGGGACTGTATTCCAGAGACTAACAGCTAGCGTTACACGTCTCATAGGGGCAGGTAAACAGGCGCGCATCGAATTACGGGCTTTGACATTACCATATTCTTAAGGCGGTTTTAAGGTACCAGATTTCCTCCTATATTACCTATGCGCTCAAGCGCAATATGCGCACTAGTGGTATCATCCCATTCGCTACCTGCCCCATATGGCAGTTGAAGACGGAGATGCGCATCCAATTCCACTACGAAGTATATTACCACACCAGCGCTCCCACATACCTAAGCACGAAATAAATATGATACGCACTATCAACGTAGCGTGGATGCGAATGGGAAAATTAGCACATAAATTACCACTGTACGCACCAGCAATGCCTCTACAACACCACCCAGCATTATCAGTCACTCAAGAAAAGGTCGGAATGGAGTTACTGCAGCGGGTGGGTATTGATAAAATGGAAGATCTATAGGACAACGGCACTTTCATAGAAGACGAGGATCTTGCTTATATTAATAACCAAACACTGCTTTTTAAATTCACATATCATAGACTGAAAGGGGCCATAAAAAGGTTATACCCTACATTTCCTAATGAACCACCTCAGATGAACACGTTGCAAATGATCATTACTAATCCACATAGCATTCACTTGGTAACGAAACTGTATGTACAGCTCCAAGAAGATATAGGAGAAAAGACACATAAAGCACTAGAACGGTGGAACACCTTGCTGGATGTACACCTCACAGAAGATGAGTGGTCTACCTGTTGTGCCTTGACTAGTATGCTTCCTCCTAATGGCAATTTGGGCATATTACATTATAAATATTTGCACCAAACCTATCTTACGCCTACCAAGCTACACAAATGCGGGCTCCGACCTGATGCACGCGGTCAAAGATGCGGCATGGACAATGCTGATTTTATTCACCTAGCATGGCAGTGCTCTCATATTAGAGGTTACTGGACGGAAATCACTAAGACATTGAATGAGATATTGGGAACCACAATAGACTGTACAATTCGGATATGTCTCCTGGGCCTAGTAACCACTCTACGATCTACCAAGCTTAAATTCTGTATGATAGCGCTCTTATTGGCAAAGAGAAGAGTATCAATGTGTTCGGGGAGTAAGCAATATCCACAGGGTAAACAGTGGCTTAGAGATATGCCATATTGTAAGGATACACTGAAGACGTATGAGGAGGAGCTTCCTACTGGGTCTAAACCCAGGGACTACTGGTTACCTCTGGTTGACTACCTTCAATCTCACCAAACTGTATAGATATGATCTACTGTATAAGTTATTGCACTATGGTTGGTGATAATGCAAACGTGTTGTACTGTACTGTATCAATTACCAATGCCTACTGGAAGCCTGTATGGTTGTTGTAAAATTGTAAGACTTTAATAAAATACTAACAAAAAAAAAAAAAAAGTGTTGCAGTGTGATGTTAATACTGCATGCAAGCCACCACATCTATTCAGTGACAGCCTACAGGTGCTCCTGTGAGGATCAGCAACAAGAAGAGTATCATTTATGTTTTTTATGCATTGCTGTGGGTGAAAGTAGTTCGAAGGTCCTCTAAACTTGCCACCAAAGAGGTAATCCATTAAAAAAAAAAAAAATTCTCATCGCGATTAATTTTCCTAAACCTGCTGGACAATAGCAGGCTAAACCACCTCTATTGTACTTAATTTAAATCTTAAGAATCCATGTCCACTTTCCCCCTTCCCCAGTGCTTAACTTGAGATGGTAGTGGCAGGTAGGGCACACCGGCACTTATCTGATCTCAACATACTTTGATCCAGAGAGAGAAACACAAAACGAGTAAAGGAGGAGGAATAGAAAGATGGAAAAAAATTGTGAGTAAGGAGGGATGAAAATGTACCGGAAAGAGTGGGCTAAACCAGCAGGGAGTATCTGGTGGTGGATTAAAAAGGCATGAAGTGGAATCAATAATATGAAGACTTGGAAATTCAGCACCCAGACCTTAGAGAGCGCTGATCGCAGGCTTTTGAGAAAAACTTTGGGTCTTGGCACTTGTTCTTTTACAAATTAAGCACTGCACTTCCCATTCCAATATTCCAGCAGTATTTCAAAAACAGAAGAATGGGAAGCTCAGAAGTGCTGGCTTATACAGTGCTTACTTTTTAAGGACATTAGCAACTATGATGCAATAACAGGAACGGTGATCAGAAAGGTCTGCTGTCCAGACATAAGCCCTGAATGCTCACTGTGTTCCTCTTTATAGACAATACCCTCTGACTCTCTAAGAAGGCTCAAACACCCCAACCCACAGAAGAGGGTTTGCTGGATGCAATCAATCACCAGCAAACACTAGCTTCCTCTTACCTGCAGTCAGAACAGACTTAAGCAAGAGCCTTCATTACTGTGTCAGTTGCTAACTTGTAGGATAACGTACGCAAGAGCCTTTACCATAGTACTTGTTTGGCCCTAAAGCCCTTTCCCTGCCTAGGTCTTAGATGGTCCACAAAGGTGAATTTCTTCTGACAGAACCAGAGTTTCAGAGTTTGCTCCTATTGCTCTTTACTCAACAAAAGCTCAGACTGCAAGCCAAGCAAATAAAGGATTAAGGAAGGAATATGTTACTTACCTTGTGTAAGCATCTGTTTGTAGAGTGCATTGCTGTAGATTCACATGCTCTGCATAGTCCTGCCATCTAATGTTAGGCTCGGACATTCGAAAATTGCGTTTCTTTGAAGAAAGTCTTTCAAGTAATGAGATGCTCTGTGACTCCTCTTAGTTGGCAATGCACATGGGCACCAACTCCATGTTAGACTGTTTTCCGTACAGTGGTTGACAGAAATATGGAATGGGGAGTAAAGAAAGTATGGTGAACATATGCATTGGTATTGGAAGTCAATTAGTAAAGGATGAGATCTGTGAACAGAGCAACATTCTTCCTTTGAGAAGGGAGGGCACATGTGAATCTACAGCACTATACGCTACAAAAAGATGCATACAGGGTAAGTAACATTTTCAGTTCATAACATATGTTGCTGTAGATAATCATGCTCTGAGTCGACTGTAAAGCAGCACCCCTCTACAAGCAGTGACTAGATAATGCAGATGCCTGAAATAGTGCCCCGAGGACCATTTGGCTAACCAGTGCCTATTATCTGGTTAGGATATCCATATAATAATGGTTAGTAAAAACATGTGGGGTTGATCAAGTGGTTGTTTTGCATATGTCAGCTATTGGAATGTTTCCTAAAAATGCCATAGTTACTGCTTTTTGGTGTGTAAAGGGTTCTCTGGGAGTAACAAGGAGGGGTCTTTTGGCTTTATGATAGCAAGTTTGGATGACTTAACTATTCATCTGACAGCGATTTTTAAGGGGTCCAAATATTTGGGGATGCAGTAATGGACAAATCTTTTCCACTTTGATGCACAGCCGGCTCGTGTGGTAGGCCTACAGGACCGCCATACTATAGCCTTGCATTCTTGCAGAAGTAGGCAGTCAAACTCTAGGACCTTTGGTGGCAAATCCTTTTATTGAGCTGTTTGGGGTCTGGATGTGTTATTTGGTCTCGACCCCTGGTGAGAAGATCCGGCCTGTTGCGAAGCCTCTTGCGGGGGCTGACTGATATCTCAAGTAGTGTGAGTACCAGGGCTGTCATGCTCAGTTGGGGGTTACGATGATGAGTCAGAGAGGTTTTCCGCATCTTCAGGACAATGAGCGGAAGGAGTGGGAGAGAAAAAAGTGTAAGCCAAGATCCCTGACAAGTTCATCCATAGTGCATCGCCAATGGACTGAGGGGGCGGGTACTTGGAGGTAAAATTTGGGCATTTTGTGTTTTTGGGGCCGGTGAACAGGTCCAACAAGTGTGCTCCAGCGCTGGAAGTAGTGGAATAGGACTTGCAGCTGGAGTTCCCACTTGTGGACTTATTGATGCGTTCTGCTGAGCAGGTCGGCCAAGTTGTTGTCTTGCCCCAGAAGGTACTCCACCATTAGGTGAATATGGTGGTGAACTACCAATACCAAGTCTTTTGTGCCAGTAATGACAGGGGGAGTGAGTAGGTATTGCCCTGTTTTTGGAGGTAGTACTTGGCTATTTTTATTAGAACTACTTTGCCCTGAATGATGGAAAGGGAGGCTTTCAAGGCATGACATATGGCAAAGAACTTAAGGTAGTTGATGTAGTGCACCTAGTCATGAAGAGCCACACAGCTTGTATGGTGTCCTGGGTTCAGATGTGCTTCTCAACCGACTTGAGAGATGTCCTTTAAGACCCTTTTCAGTGGCGACTCCAAAGGGGAGTACACTGAGCTGGTATAGATGACTACTTACCATGAAACGGAGTTAGTGATAGGGGGCGGAATAGAGGGGGATGTGGAAGTAGGAGTCCTTGAGGTCTAGGGGTGCCATGCAATCGCTTTGCTGCAGAAGAGGTATGACATTATGGATAGTTATCATTTGAAAGTGTTCGGACAGGATGTAGCAATTTAGTGGCCGGAGGTCCAACTTGGGCCTGTGGAAGCCATCCTTCTTGGGGATGAAAAAAGTAAACTCTCTTGCTCTGGTGGCGAGCGGGCACTGGCTCTATGGCCCCTCTGTAACTTGCAAACATCTGAGCCCAACACTAGATGGCATGAGCATGCACAGCTGGTGTATCTACAGCAACACATGCTACGAACATAGGTGATGGGTCTAAGGTTAAGGTAGTCGGAACAGGTCAGAAAAGATCCAGCAGACCTACACAGCAGACCTAAAGCGGTATTCAAGAAGGCACTGATTCACTCACCAATAATGGTGGGACAGACAGTCCAGGCACACACTTAAACCATTTGGCTTGTGGAATCAAAGGATAGAAGTAAGAGCTAGCGCCTAGGAGAAAGGAACGGCCAAGACAGACAGAGTGTTTGCCCCTACTGCTCTAGCTTGTCTAGCACTCATGCTTTCCCTCCGCCGAAAAGTGCTCTTCAGTGCCATGAAACTGTGTTAAACAGGACTGTGAAAATACACAAATATAATAGCACTTGTTCTTTCATTCATCACACCGTCAATCTCTTCTCACATTATTCAAACCAAATGTGCTCCAAAGTCTGAAAACTAAGTGTGCTTCACACTCAGTCTTGGTGGCAGGATCCCATGTTCGCAATCCAGGGTTTTCGTTTGACAACCTAATGCTTTAGACCTGGATCACAACTGCACTAAAACAACAAAATGATTTGCCAAAGAAAAGCACAGGGCTGAAAACCTGATGTTCTTCTGGCATGGGCCAATCTGCAAGCTTAAAAAAGAAAAGTTAAAAAATGAGCCACCGTCACTGCGGTCTTAATTGCTCGACATACATCTCGGCTGCCCTCAAAATTAAAACAGGGGATGACAATGCAGCGCGCGCAAGGTAAATAGTTTTATTTATTTAATTACTTACCTTACTCCTGTCCGTCGTATGTCGGACTCCACTACCCCCCAACCCTGCCCCTCCCCCGCCCTACCGCCCCGCAGCACTCCCTCGGCGAGCCGCCACTGGGCTTCTGCCTCCAAAAGATGGGTTTCCTGGTGGAAAGCGATGCGTACCCCCATCCTTCTAAGATATGTATGCGTCCTATATAGTTTGACGAAATAATTAAATCCCCAGACATTTCATGTGAGCATATACAGTAAATCAGTCACCCCAAGAGTGACTAAATCATGGCTATCCCCCCTTGTACCCCCTCCCCACCCACTCATTCATTCCCCCCAGCCCCCGCAAAATGTGATATGCAATTGTTGCTTCATAAACTTTAACTGTATCCGTTAAACAGCTCCCCATCAATCCCCCCCTCCCCCGGAAAACACCCCAGAACACAACTAGTGTCTTCTCTGTCATTAGAACTAACCCTCCCTCCCAATCTAATAACGTCCGTAGAATTTCAGTGTGTGTGGGAGATAGTTTAGGGCATTGAACTTGAACCATCTCTAAGGAGTAGGGACGTTCAAGCTACTAACCCCTGCGACAAGTGTCCTGTTCGCCGTTCCGCTCCTGTGTGCCCTATGATCACTACTGCTGGTCTCACACTACACAAGAAAGGACAAGAAAAACAATAAAAACAAAGGACAGATTAACAGAAAGGGGGGTGGAGAGGAGGAGGAGGTCAGGCCAACTAGTGTGTTCCTCCAGGCCCCATGAATGAGGCCACCCCCAAGTTCCTTTTCGTCTCTGTCTGCCTGTCCCAACAGAGGGCAAGCGACCCCCAGAACCCCAACAATCCCAGTCGAACACTCAGTGCCACAGCAGGGTGGCAAGTGCCCTTTTTGTTACACAGTAAACTGTCAGCGCCCATGCCCACACAAGTCGGGTCGGGTCAGCGTCTCTCTCAGAAGACTGCGGTGGGGGTACTCCCATCAAGACCCAGGAACTGAATCACCTCACCCCATAGGCAGCGGCATTATCTTTGGCTGTTCGGCCAGTATAGTCCAACAAATCTGGTTCTGTACCGGAGGACGCAGCCAAGGTGACAGTCTCGACCAGCGCCCTGGCCTCCTCCCTTTCCTGGCGCCGAGTCTCCAGGTCCAGGGCCCCATCTGGTTACACCATCACCATCACGCTGGACCGCGAACGTCATCTGCTTCTCCTTCCGAAGCAAGTCCTCCCCACCCCCACCCACTGAACCCATTGGGGGATATCCCGATGCAGTCTCGATGGTATTGCAGGAATGCGATTGCTGCCTCGGATCTCCAACCAATCCACGTCTCCTCGGGTGTTGCAAAGAAGTGAGAGTGGCCGTCTAGGATCACTTTCAACTTGGCGGGATACAGCAGCATGTACTTTAATCCCATTGCTCTAAGCTTTTGCTTAATGCCGCTAGAGGATTGTCGGTGCAGCTGTACAGCCCTGGTGTAAATCCGGGAAGGTGCGGATGACATGGTATTTACATTTCGGGTCCTCCTTCTTTCGAATAGTCTGTAGAACTTTGTCGCGGTCTCTGTAGTTGAGGAATTTAGCAATTACAGCGCTGGGCGTAGCCCCTAGCTGCAGTGATGGGGCCAAGGACCTGTGTGCCCTCTCCACTGCAAAGAATTTCAATAGGTTTCTGTGTGGGAGCGCCGTCGCAATCCACTCCAGGAAGAAGTCTGATTTACCTCCCTCTGGGCCTTCAGGGAATCCCACGAATCTGAGATTACACCTACAGAAGTGCCACTCCGCATCTCAAGAGCAGTAACCACAGACTCCAGCTGGAAAAGCAACTTCTGCATTTCCGCGACTTGGTTCTCTGTTTCCACTGGTCTTTCAGCCACATTGCACAGGTCAATTCGGAACAAAGTCACGTTGAACGCCATGGCCTCCTTTTTTTGCCTGCACTGCGAGACCCCGAAGCTTCAATGGTTGCCAGAATTTGAGCCCCTGACAGCTCAGTGGGGCCCAGGGGGCCTCACCCTCCATAGTCAGCGGTCCTCCCGTACCCGGGACGGTAAATTGATCCATTTAGTTTATAGGGTGCTCCTCATCCGACTGTTCTTGCCCATACTGTGCTGGGGAAGAGACCCGTCGTATGCAGGAGCGATCGAGCCCGAACACCCCCCCCCACCCGGGCTTCTCCATCCAGGATCCCAAGCGAATAGGTGAACTGTATAGTGTACGTAGAATAAGCGCCTAGGAGTCAGCAGCAGGCAACTATGCAGTTTTTAGGATCTCATTCCTAACCGATAGTACTCTAAGGGGGGGGGGGGCAGGGGTAGACCAACAACCCCTGCCCACAGTCTGCCACAAGAGCAGAAGACTTGTACACCCCTCAGCTGCCATTTCTCAGAGACCATCCAGCACAGCAGCAAAATAAAGCACACCCGGCATCGTATAAAAGGGTAGTGCAGACAATTCAGGCACCTGGTGGTTCAGACTCGTTTATAGTGGGTTACAAAAAAGGGGTAAACCCAATAAAGCCGCTGGGACCTGGGTAGAGAACAGTACATTAGAGACATGGTCCCAGAGGAGCAATTCTTAAGAGTAAACAAACTTGTAGTACACTAGGCATTAATACACTAATACACTCTGGATATGTATAGAACAATGTTATTTAATCACATTGCACATTCTTAGCTATTAAATCAGCAAATAACACTACATGAATGTATTCAATAGTAGTACCAAAAGCAGTGCCCCACGTTGCGGGGAGAAAGAAGGGGGAGAAGGTAATGTGCATCAAGTGAGGGTTAGAAAAAGTGTAAAGGGAAAGTTGTGACATTCAATTCATCACATGAATATTTACAATGGATCACAGCTTATTTCAGCCACACATTTCAGTAATAAACAATACATAGCCATGATTTGGAAAATTATATCACAGCGGTAAATCACTGTTGATCCAACTGGCATGAAACAATGATACAGTCGACGTTTGACCCCAGTAAACAGAGAAGGCTGCTAAAGGCCTTTCGACTGGGTCTTCCTCAGGACAGAAAAGGGAGGGGGCACCTGGGAAATTAACAAAGAAGTCCTTAGTATCACTATACTGGACATTCTAATTACAAAACGCAAACGCGGTGAAATAAATCTAAAAATGTGATTACCATGAACCACCCTGGACTGGATGGTATTGACGTTGTGGATGGGCCCTTAGGCTCCAATGGACAAAGAACGGATTGATGGCACCTAAAAGGCAAGGTGAAACCTATCAGAATGAAATTGAAATATTCCTAATATAACTAAAGGACGCAATCAATCAAACTTACTTGGGGCATTCAATGTAAAAATTATCCCTGTGAAACATCCATTACATCAGGGAAGGTTGCTAAAATCCCGTGTCCAAAATGGACCGACGCGTTCCAATTGAACTGTTGATAGATCTGAAAAGTGAAAGAAAAAGAGCAGGACCAAAGGTCAATCACCACAAAGGCCATAAAGGAAACTCTGCTAAATGTAAACGAAAGCCACGTTATTTAGTGTACCTGTAATACAGATCAGGTTCGCCAATTTGGGTCAAGCACGATTTCAACTTGCGTGCAGTCCTCTATCTATAAGGGGAAGAAAACGACAAACAAAGAGCTGCTATTAGCCCCAAAGCACTGGCTGCCTGTATGTGTCCTAATGTAACAGAAAACGGAGTGACTTCTCCATTCATAGTTCAAAGAGCTGAAACTGACCTGAAGTGATCGAGCGCATCCGTCTCCTGTCGAAGAACAGGTGCTCTGCCTGGTCTGCCTTTAAATAGCTTTGGTTTTCATCTTACATGCACGTCTGCCACGACGCGCAGCGCTCGATCACTTCTGGTCAGTTTCAGCTCTTTGAACTATGAATGGAGAAGTCACTCCATTTTCTGTTACATTAGAGCACATACAGGCAGCCAGTGCTTTGGGGCTAATAGCAGCTCTGTGTTTGTCGTTTTCTTCCCCTTATAGATAGAGGACTGCACGCAAGTTGTAATCGTGCTTGACCCAAATTGGCGAACCTGATCTGTATTACAGTAAATAATGTGGCTTTCGTTTACATTTAGCAGAGTTTCCTTTATGGCCTTTGTGTGGTGGTTGACCTTTGGTCCTGCTCTTTTTCTTTCACTTTTCAGATTTATCAACAGTTCAATTGGAACGCGTCGGTCCATTTTGGACACGTGATTTTAGCAACCTTCCCTGATGTAATAGATGTTTCACAGGGATCATTTTTACATTGAATGCCCCAAGTAAGTTTGATTAATTGCGTCCTTTAGTTATATTAGGAATATTTCAATTTCATTCTGATAGGTTTCACCTTGCCTTTTAGGTGCCATCAATCCGCTCTTTGTCCATTGGAGCCTAAGGGCCCATCCACAACGTCAATACCATCCAGTCCAGGGTGGTTCATGGTAATCACATTTTTAGATTTATTTCACCGCGCATGCGTTTTGTAATTAGAATGTCCGGTATAGTGATACTAAGGACTTCTTTGTTAATTTCCCAGGTGCCCCCTCCCTTTTTCTGTCCTGAGGAAGACCCCGTCGAAAGGACTTTAGCAGCCTTCTCTGTTTACTGGGGGTCGAAACGTCGACTGTATCATTGTTTCATGCCAGTTGGATCAACAGTGATTTACCGCTGTGATATAATTTTCCAAATCATGGCTATGTATTGTTTATTGCTGAAATAAGCTGTGATCCATTGTAAATATTCATGTGATGAATTGAATGTCACAACTTTCCCTTTACACTTTTTCTAACCCTCACTTGATGCACATTACCTTCTCCCCCTTCTTTCTCCCCCCCAACTTGGGGCACTGCTTTTGGTACTACTTTTGAATACATTCATGTAGTGTTATTTGCTGATTTAATAGCAAGAATGTTCAATGTGATTAAATAACATTGTTCTATACATATCCAGAGTGTATTAGTGTATTAATGCCTAGTGTACTACAAGTTTGCTTACTCTTAAGAATTGCTCCTCTGGGACCGTTTCTCTAATGCACTGTTCTCTACCCAGGTCCCTCGGCTTTATTGGGTTTACCCTTTTTGTAACTACGTCTGAGCAGGTGAACACCTGCGAGGTTTATATTTGATTTATTCCACTTTTTGATCATGACAGAGAGCGAGACTGTCTTACTCTGAAGACTATATTAATCAATTGTTACAGGACCCTTCGAACAATTTTCTTCCAACCACCACTCCCACCATTGATTTTACACTTAATGATAAGGTTGCGCGCCTGGAACGTCTTGAAAAGAAATTAGTGCGTACCCGCCTACATGGTCACTTACTTACAAAATACTTACAGGCAAACATAATCCCAGTCGGTCTGCAAGTAAGAAACTAACCGGCCATTTTTGTGGATTTACCAAAATTTAAAGAAGGTTTTAGTTTTGTTGCTAATAATTGCTCCCGGCATTGGATGGTGCTGGGGGTGGAGACAGCTTCAGAACAGGTACAGCTCCTCATGCGAGAGATTGCTGCACTAAAATTGGAGATCTCTGGAGATTCAACTTTGACAAACGCTAAAGAGGCCATAGAACACTTGGGAAAAACTTTAAAGGATTCTGAAATTAGCACTCAAACGAAGAAATTGGATAAACTATCCAGAGACATTCGCTATTACGACAAGAAGAATACCTACCCATACCTACAAGAGGATTATTTCAAACAGGATAACCAGGGACGGTTTTCGAACAGAGGAAGAGGGGATACAGAGGTCCGGAGACAAAATACCACATTCTCTGAGTCATAAGGCTCCAACAGCACTGATAGTGAAAACGAACAACCTGGCACGAGTTCAGAATACAGATACCAGGATAGTTGGTACCCTCCCCAAGGACCTCCTCCTTTTTTAGGCGAGGGACAATGGTGACCACCAAGGGGAAGGAGCAGCAACTGGCCCCAAGGACCTCAACGGGGTCATCCGCAGTTCAGCGGGAACTGGGAGAGGGGACGCAGCAGAACACAGAAACAGGTGCGTTTCCAGCCAGAGAACCACGGAGAGATACAGACCCGGCGCAGGGTCTACAGATGGCAAAAAAATCTGACAACCCTATAATCAATATCTCATCCTATGTTTTGAAAGAGGAAGAGACCAAGGTGCTAAGCAAAGGCCTATCCTTCGTACCGACTGCCCATCCCAATCACTTTACCATCAAAACAGAGCTCCACCGTTTCTTTAGGAAGATCCGCCTACGCTATTTCTTCAGACAATCTCCTGGAATACATACATCTTCCCAGACAGGATTGAGGATACCTTCAATTTTTGTACCACCAGCACACGCTATGACCCATAAGATCCTTGCATACGAGAGCCTGGTCCTCAGGGATGTCTCCAAAGTACTAAAGGACAAAAAATACATCGATCATAACGTTACCAGAATCGAACGCGAAGCTCTCCTGTCACTCAAGCAGAACAAGGAAATTGTGATAAAACCTGCAGACAAAGGCGGAGCCATTGTGGTCCAAGATGTTACGAAGTATAAGACTGAGATCCTCAACCAACTACAAGACGGGATCAGCTATATGAAACTACGAACAGATCCAACAAGAGAATTGGCGAAGGTAATTCTTGGCATTACAAAAGAAGGTTTGGAACAAGGTTTTCTATCCAATCTTGAATATCTATATTTGAACCAAAAGCAGCCCCGCCTTCCAACTATCTATACGTTGCCGAAAATCCACAAGGACATGCTGAACCCTCCCGGACGACCCATCGTCTCGGGGTGCGGATCCCTACTGGAGCCCCTATGTAAATACATAGACTTCTTCCTGAAGCCAATAGCAGAGGTGACAAAGGCATACTTGAGGGATAGCATGGAAACAAACTTGGTGGATCAACAACACTTTGACCCTACTTCACAACTCCTAGTGACCCTGGACATCGTGTCACTTTACACAAGTATACCCCAGGAATTGGCCCTCGAAGTGATGGAGACAGCCCTTGACCGCCGAACAGCACCAGTGATGGTACCCACAGAATTTATCATTAGCTTACTTCGTATCGCTATGATGAAAAACTTCTTCTTCTTTCAGGGCAACTATTATTTGCAAACCAAGGGCGTAGCAATGGGGGCGGCCTTTGCCCCAGATCTGGCAATTATCTTCATGGACCACTTTGAGAATTCATATGTTTTCAGCACCATCAACCCCTACAACACTCAGGTCACAATGTGGAGGAGATACAAAGACGATATTCTGATGATCTGGACTGGCGATCCTGTGCAGTTGGGCCTCTTTCATGCCTGGTTGAATCTCAGAAATAAAGATATACAGTTCACCATACATTTTGACCCACAAGAGATCGACTTCCTTGATCTTACCATTAAAAATGAGGACAACATACTGTATACTACACTATACCGGAAGCCTGCTGAACGGAATTCATTACTTCGTTACAATAGCCTTCATCCCAGGGGCCTCAGGGACAACTTGCCCTTCGGGCAGTTCCTGCGTATCCGTCGGAACTGCTCAAGGAAAGTAGACTTTATGTCTGAATCAGAAGATTTGTGCGATCGACTTCTTCAAAGAGGTTATCCCAAAAGATTGGTGAAAAGAGCAGGCAAGAGGGCCTGGTTCAGCCCTAGAGACACACTGCTGACACCAAGAGAAAGGGGACGTGATCCTACACAGAGGATGATCTGCGTCACCACTTTTTCCACTCACAGCAATGCAATCAAAAAGGTGATTAACCAACACTGGGGCCTCATATCAGATGAGATGGAACAGCCAGATCTACCAATGCATTCCTTCAGGAAAGCCAAGAGCGTGAAGGACCATGTGGTGCGGTCACTACTGGACACTCCAGTGGAACCAACTCTTCAATCTTTATGGAGTTTACCCCCCACTTTAGGCCATCATAAGTGTGGACACTGCAAGGCCTGTAAAAATACGATCCAAACAAAAGTTTGTCTACAAACATCACAAGATAGACCTCCATTCTTTCTCTAATTGCAATACCTCCAATGTAATTTATGGAATCGTTTGCCCATGTGATCAAATCTATGTGGGTCAAACACAGCAGAAGGTGAAAGCTTGCATACTGCAGCATTGCAGCAGAATACGGTGTGGAGTACAGGGTGCGTCGTTGGTGGAGCACTTCACAGATGCCAAACATGGACCAGAAGAGTTTAAGTGGTTAGTATTGGAGAAAGCCACACTTGGAGCAAGAGGGGGCAACATTGAGACTATCCTTACTGTAAGGGAATGTAAATGGATGCATCGTTTTGATTCTATACAAAATGGCCTCAACAAACTGGACGCAAGTCATGCGCAGCTGTCCTGTCTGCTATTAGAATAAATGCTTACTCTTGCAACTGTCCCTCCACTTTTACATGCTGTAATAGGTGAATGCTAGCAGAGCAATATTCCTTTTACATTTGTCCTGAACTGTTAGCACACAGACTTTTGCATTTTTTATTCCACCACGCACAACATGGATAACATGTGTCTGGCCTGTAGGCATTTCATGCCTGCTAGGCACCACCAAATGTAAATGCTGTATTAGGTGAATGCAAACAGAGCAACATTCCTTTTACATTTGTCCTGAACTGTTAGTATACAGACTTTTGCATTTTTATTCCACCACGTACACCATGGAGAACATGTTATGCCTACTATGCACCACCAATGTGTAAATGTTCCCGTTTTTTGGTTGTTTTGAATAGGATGTATTTTGCCTGTATTTATGCTCGTAATTCATTGTTTCATATTTAAGAATATGTATTTACTCTCTTTTTAGGCATGAGCTCTACCATATTCGCCTTTCTTTAAAATAATGGAGCTATGTTTTAATTTCGCAGTTAGGAGCTACTAATTGTAGGAGAGAGCCCCCCATCACTGCACTCATGTAATACATACATATTGTTATCCGACACTACAAAAGTGCGGATGACTCATCATCATTTATTTCCCCCAGAATTAATCGCATTCAAGTCCAATTCTGTTTTCTAAAAATCTTCGAACAACTACCACTCCATGGAGTCTTTCCTCCATGGCCACAACGTGATGCCTTGTCATTCTCCGACAAGCATCCAACGTCTGCCAAGACGCGCAGCGCGAGTGTAAGATGAAAACCAAAGCTATTTAAAGGCAGACCAGAGCACCTGTTCTTCGACAGGAGACGGATGCGCTCGATCACTTCAGGTCAGTTTCAGCTCTTTGAACTATGAATGGAGAAGTCACTCCATTTTCTGTTACATTAGAGCACATACAGGCAGCCAGTGCTTTGGGGCTAATAGCAGCTCTTTGTTTGTCGTTTTCTTCCCCTTATAGATAGAGGACTGCACGCAAGTTGTAATCGTGCTTGACCCAAATTGGCGAACCTGATCTGTATTACAGGTACACTAAATAACGTGGCTTTCGTTTACATTTAGCAGAGTTTCTTTTATGGCCTTTGTGGTGGTTGACCTTTGGTCCTGCTCTTTTTCTTTCACTTTTCAGATCTATCAACAGTTCAATTGGAACGCGTCGGTCCATTTTGGACACGGGATTTTAGCAACCTTCCCTGATGTAATGGATGTTTCACAGGGATCATTTTTACATTGAATGCCCCAAGTAAGTTTGATTGATTGCGTCCTTTAGTTATATTAGGAATATTTCAATTTCATTCTGATAGGTTTCACCTTGCCTTTTAGGTACCATCAATCCGCTCTTTGTCCATTGGAGCCTAAGGGCCCATCCACAACGTCAATACCATCCAGTCCAGGGTGGTTCATGGTAATCACATTTTTAGATTTATTTCACTGCGTTTGCGTTTTGTAATTAGAATGTCCAGTATAGTGATACTAAGGACTTCTTTGTTAATTTCCCAGGTGCCCCCTCCCTTTTTCTGTCCTGAGGAAGACCCCGTCGAAAGGACTTTAGCAGCCTTCTCTGTTTACTGGGGGTCGAAACGTCGACTGTATCATTGTTTCATGCCAGTTGGATCAACAGTGATTTACCGCTGTGATATAATTTTCCAAATTATGGCTATGTATTGTTTATTACTGAAATGTGTGGCTGAAATAAGCCGTGATCCATTGTAAATATTCATGTGATGAATTGAATGTCACAACTTTCCCTTTACACTTTTTCTAACCCTCACTTGATGCACATTACCTTCTCCCCCTTCTTTCTCCCCGCAACCTGGGGCACTGCTTTTGGTACTACTTTTGAATACATTCATGTAGTGTTATTTGCCGATTTAATAGCAAGAATGTTCAATGTGATTAAATAACATTGTTCTATACATATCCAGAGTGTATTAGTATATTAATGCCTAGTGTACTACAAGTTTGTTTACTCTTAAGAATTGCTCCTCTGGGACCATTTCTCTAATGTATCGTTTATAGTGGGGGTGTGTGGGAAGGAAAGTCCACACCGAGTTTGCAAACGGTATATACCCCAGCGGGAGAGCTCTCCCGAGTCACGCAGCACCCCTGGGGCCTCAGTCTCTACAATCCTGTGCGTCTCATCCCAATACTAACTGCCCTTTGTGACTGTATCTCGTTTTCAGTCCACCGTCGACTGCACATTCGCCATGGCCGCAGGGACCAGGCGCCACGGGCCGGTGCACAGCTCAACGGCGCAGCCTGGGCACACTCCAGGGCCACCAATGTCACAGGCCTCTCCCCATGTGAGATCACCGGCCGGCCCCTACATAGTCTTGTCAGTTTCGGAGCTCCTCTTGCAGCAAATGTTATGAGCCAGCAACCCCAAGTGTGGGGCACGCCACATCCTGACTGCGCCACCAGCCAGGATGAGTAAAAAAGGGGGGGGGGAATCTCCAGCCCCCCACGATGTCACTGGGCCCATGCCCCCTTCACAGGTATGAAGAGTGGGCCCCCGTGCCCTGCTATCGTTTCAAGGGGGGGCCCCCCTCACCTCGCCAAGCCCCACTGGGGCGATCCGCGTCCCAGCTCACACAGTCTTTTTTCACCTTGGGGCAGCAGGATCGGCGGCCAGTGTGCCCACGTGGGCACATAGCTCCAGCACCAACCACCTCTGATCCAAGGGCCAGGTCGGGCCCACAGCACTTCTCCCTCTGCAAGGGGAGATGGAGGTTGGAACGAGTCCCACAATGCTGCACCTCTCACCGTGCTCGCCGGACCAGCCCCAATCTTATTCAACTGGATCACGCGGCGTGGCGCAGGGCCTCGGGCGTCTCAGCGCTCAGCACAGAGTGGCAGGCACGGATTTCCGCTCCGGCTTCTCTGGCGCTTGTTTCCGCTCGGGGTGGGGGCGACAGCGGCCCCCACACCACACCAAGTCCGTAGCCGCAGCTCACCTCCAGCACACCGGGTCTCATCTCAGACCTCTGCTCTCATCCGAGCCGCCATCAGTCAGGGATGGCCAGCCCGCACACTTCGGCCGCAGCAGATCGCGCGCGCACCCCAATCATCGCAGGGGCCAGCAACACCACCTCCCTATGTGCACACCCATAAGCTAACACAGTTTTAGGCACTGTGGGGCTCAAGGGCAGCAGGATCTTGCTTTTGGGGCCGGAGAAAGTGTTTAGTGCTGCTGCTCGGCCATCTTGCTGGCAACGCCCGAGGCACACGATTTAACAATATCTGGAGACTTTAATTCAAACTTGCTCCATCCGGGAACTCAAGATGAGATTATAATCAGTCTACTCTGAAATATCCCAGCTCAGTCAATACCGGCACCAAGTTGTAGAGACCACAGAAGCCTGAAAATCTCAGGTTCACTTGAAAGCTCCGGGCTCCGTATCTGGAACAGGAGATACGTAGAGGATCAGCCTCCATCCTGAACCAATATCTCACATAGGTCAACATCCATAATTAACTACACAGCCGCAACTCTTTTGCTCTTCAAATATATTGGTTGCTCTGGGATCGACTAACGCGAGTACAGTGACCATAATGTTCAGATAATATCACGAAATATTTTTCCATGCCTACATCATCTCGCCAACATATTTGTTGCCAACCCCACCACACCTAATTTGAGACGAATAAGGTGGCTAGGCCCTCCTCAGGACTAACTTGGGCGATCATGCATTGAGCTTCCAGAGAGGCAAAATGTTTGGCGCTGGGCATTTCCAAACATTCCCCAATCCTCACTAAGATAGTGCTTGATACCTCACCCAGACGATCAGTTCTCACACTTAACCCAGGATACTTGAGAATTCTGCAGGTTAAAAAAAGAACTACTGAAAAATACAGACCTATACTTTAGTGACAATGTGGGCTCAGTGGAGATGACGCAAACCCTGTGGGAAGCATTCAAAACAGTGATCAAGGGCCATGCCCTGGCACTCTTAGTAGGGCACAAAAGAGAACAGAAAGCAAGGATAGAAACGCTGGAAAGGGAGATCCTAGAGGAAGAAGCTAGGCTAACAGATAACGAGGCTGATAGACATGCACTAAACATCAAGAGATTACACTACTTACAGTTGGTGGAGGGGGCAGCCAGGGCCACACAGAAGACAACACAAAATACATGAACTGGGTGACAGGGCAGGCAAACTGCTGGCCTGGCTCGAAAGGCGGGACCAGGGTCAACGCTGGGTGCCGCTGCTGAAGGGGAAACTGGTGGGGGGAAGAGCTGAGGGACCCTCAGTAGATAGCGGAGGCCTTCGCGACCTACTTCACTAAGATATACACACCCGCTACCACAGCAACTGCAGATGACTCCCAGGATTTATTAGTTCATATCCCTCTGCCCGCCCTGACCCCAGAAGACAGGGATTCTCTAGAGGGCGGCCTCACTGAGGAAGAAATACAGGCAGCAATTAGAAGCGTGCAGCCAGGGAAGGCCATGGGGACGAGCGGCCTACCTATAGAATTCTTCAAACTAACCGCTCCCAGAATAACACCCTTCCTTCGTAACATGTACATGGAAAGCTGTCAGAAGGGCTCTCTACCAAGTGACCAGAGATTGGCCACACTAGTGATGATTCATAAACGGGGCAAACCGGCGGAGGAATGTAGCTCATACCGGCCTATATCATTGCTAAATGCATTGGCGGCCCGCTTGACCCCCATCAGAACCAAAATTGTTCACCCGGATCAATCCGGAGTCATTCCAGGGCACAATATGGCCCTTAATATCCGTTGCTTACAGGGAGTGATGGGAAGAATAGGAACAACTCAAGAAGATGCAGCTATAATGTCCCTAGATACCAGAATGACATTTAACACTATAGAATGATCTTATTTATTTGCGGTCCTGGAACGGATGGGCTTCGGCCCTAATTATAGAAAATGAGTCAAACTCCTCTATGCAGATCCAATGGCGCAGGTAACCGTCAACTGTCACACGTCCCGGCGGTTCCAACTGGGGAGCGGAACCCGGCAGGGATGCCCCCGGTTGCCGCTAATATTTGCTCTGATGTTGGAGCCCCTGGCAACTTGGGTTAGAGGGGACCCTATGATCAGAGGGTTAAAGTGGACCGAGGAACACAAAGACAAAATATTGCTGTAAGCAGATGATATATTATTATACGTAGCAAATCAGACTGCTTCCATTAACAGAGTCATCCACATCTTCTCCATCTTCGGCCAACACTCGGGCTACACCATAAATTGGCCCAAAAGCATAATTTACATCATCCACGGTCATGGCCCAAAACTGCCACCAGACTGTAAAGCGGCGGTGACGAAGGAGGGTTTCCATTATTTAGCGATCTTAATAACAGCAGACTCGCTTCTCTTCTACAACAACAACCTTCTGGGGCCCCTGAACCGCCTGTGGGGCAGTGAGCAAGGGAACCACGTCTGGGCATACCCATCCCACTTAGGGCGAAAAGTGTTACAGCAAACAAATGATGGACGGAATGCTGACAATGCAAACATCCCGTGCTCTCCATGCCACTGGAATCAAGCTATCCTGGCTGAAGAGGGGTGAAACCCCGAAACCGGTCCTAGGATGCTTGTTTCCAGTCCAGGGAGGACCTGGCTTGGCAGTTCGGGCTGGACTGTTCCCATGAGGCACAGGGTCAAGACTGATTTGCATATGGCTGGGTTCAAACTGGAATGGCATGGTGAGCAAAAAAACGTTGGATTTAGGCCCAGATCTCTGTACTGGGGTGAATGTATGACATTGTTCTGCATTCTGTCCATCAACTGTTGTTTTTGCATTTACAAAAAAATATACGCCACTGGTAAACACTTCCTCTGACACTTCTGGGTTGCGCTGCCCTGTTTCAGATGCTAGATCTTCCTCGGTTTTGATACGCACTGCGAAATACACCTTACAGAATTCCCGACTCATATTTCAATAACATCGAGAGTTCAGTGAGAACCCTTTTATGGGAGGGGAAACCCCCACGAATAGCGATGAACAAGCTAATGAGGGGCTGGTTCGACGGGGGGGATCGCTCTACCCAACACGAAGTTATATTACTGGGCCTCTCAACTAGTGGTGGTAAACCAATGTGTATATTGCAATAATACAGAACCGGGATAGCTGATGGACAGTTGGCTAATGGGCCCAGGAGGATATTAAAGAGCCCTCTACACAACTCCCATCCGTCAAAACTTAACAGGCCCCACAACCCACACAATAGAAATTTGGCACCAAGTGACTAAGAAGCTAGGCTAGCACAAAAAAATAACGCAAGCAACACCTCTGTGGGAAGCACAACTAATAGGCAGATTGAGTATCTGCCCAGGCTTCGATAAGTGGGATACCATTGGCATCTCGACAGTAGGAGATCTCTGGACTAGAGAGAGGGTTGTTCCATTCGCCAGGTTGCAATCAAAATATAATACGGCAAGCACCGAACACTTTCGTTATTTACAAATACGACATGCCTTGATGTCGGCAATCCCCGATAGGGAGTCCCTTCCCAAGGCGTCGCCACTGGAGGACAGGCTCCTGCCGGAACCATTGAAGCGGAAGGCCATATCCATGACATACCAAAAACTTGTAAATAACCTACCAGATCCACTTTCACGGCTGAGAGGCCTCTGGCAGGCGGATCTGTGCAACTTGGATGATGAGGAATGGCAGGAGGCCCTGGCCTCCCCACGGGAAGTAGCTAGCTATCCCACTGAAACTTAGACTTATCCTACTCAGACTCCTACACAGGTCTTACTTATCGGCAGGGACGTTGGTTAAAATGGGGAAAAGAGAGGACTCTGAGTGCCTCTGCCATTGCACCCCGGAGGGCTCGTTCCACCACATAATTTGGGATTGTCCGGCTATCAGACCATACTGAGAAGCTAGAACATCAAAGTTGCAAAGAGTGTGCAGTAAGGAGATAGTCCATACCCCTAAACTTTGCCTACTTGACATATGGGAGGCCACGGACTTAACCCACACAGAACAATCTTGGGTCTCCTTGGGGATGATCCTAGCTAAGCGTAATATCGCCCAGAAATGGGGGGCAGAGGACACACCAACATTGGGTTGATGGGAGAAGGACATGGACCGATCCATGATCGATGAAAAAGATGTATTCAAGAATAGAGGATGTCCAGGAAAAAGTGGAATGCATACAGGGGCGGGATCTGTATCTCCCCGACGGAAGGAACTAAAAAGGTCGGCGGGGAGGACGCTTCACCAGGTGCAGGGCGTTGAACATATGCACAGATTGTAATTGAAATGTATGACCCAACTAGACTGTAGAGAAATGTATATTCACAATGCGTGTCTGCATACGCCCTGTTCTAAAGTTGTAAGACTGACATTGTTCAATAAAAAGATTTAATTAAAAAAAAGAAGGGCTTGAAACACTGAATGTCATCTAGGGAAAATTCTCTTGCCAATAAAGGTCTTGTTTCTGAAAGTCTCACAAATCTCACTTTCATCTGCCACAAGGCCAGATTTGTGAAAGGAAAGAAGGCATTTGTTGTGAAGCTCATTGTGATACATCATTTGTGTTCCAGATGAGGAACAAGGGCCTAGACTTGGAAGGGGAGATAGCAATGAGGAGGCTCCAAAGGTTCAGTGTCCTGAATACAAAAGAGACAGACTGCTTACTTTCTGTAGATGGGGATAAGAGAGGTCCAAAAATGAGCTGGAGGAAGAAAATCAAGTCTGAAGAGGAATGTACAGAACTCAGAGGATTACCATCAAATCAGTTTGACTGTGGTAAAGAATTCGGGGCAGATCACCCCCTGCTGGAAGATGGAGCTAGATGTTTATCCATGGAACTGGCCAGAGTTCGGTTCATTAAAGGAGAAGGATAGACAACATATTATCCATGGTAAGTTTCAATGTTAGTTGATCACTTCTGTATTAACACCGACTACTACGAATTCCCAGCCAAACGAGTGAGAACATCCACGCATGTAAATCTATGAAACAGTCAATGTTTGAGAACTTAAAGTTCCTCCTAAGCCCCACTCATCCAAATGATTGGAAATAACATCAAGAAATCCAGATATGGACTGGAAGCTAATCTCTACTAGCAAATAGTCTAGCACAAAATATTTATAAAAAACACAGCATGAACAAGCTGGCAACTAGAGTGGATTTTCAGCGCAGTGAGAAAATGCACCTTTTTGGTGGTCACCCCCCATTTTTGTGAATGTTTTTGCTGGTTTTTTGATTATGCACAGTAGAGCGCTCCTGTTCAGTGCCCAGTGTAAATGCTGTGATGCCTAAAACATGTAAAAATTGGCTGATCCTGACTGGCATATTTAATTCTCCCGTAAACCCATAGTATATGGAGTAGAAGCTACACCAGTGGCATGGAAAGTTAAATGTGGATTGCAGCATGTATGGTGCAATCCACTAATATGACAAGGAAAACATGGCTTCAGACCTACCATTGTAGCACGACTGTTGCAGTTTGAAACCTGCAGTTCAACCTGTCAAACTAACCCTTTTGACAGGAAACCCACCTATTAAATATTAATAAGTCACCACTATGTAGGTCTTGTACCCTACAAGGTAGGGTGGCTTGTATTTAAAAGTGGAACATTCAGAACTTTTATGTTACCATCTCCTTACGGTGACAAGCCTCCAAAAGCTATTTTCACTGTGGAAGGCTCTGGCTGTCTTATGAGGAAAACTCGAGAGCAGATTAATATACTAATTGTGCTACACTAGGTTTGGGACGAGCTAGAAAAATAGTTCCATCGCTATTTTTAATATTTATTAAACCAATTCAATGGTGATGTTAGAATTTTAATTAATATTGAGGAAAAGTTAACTTTTAGAAAGTTACCATTTCCTCTGCCTGAAGCTCCTGGGTGCTAATTTGCACAAGTGCACCAGCTGCTGCCCTGTCAGTGCTTGACCTTAATTGCATGATAACTACTCCCACAGCAGGACAATGGCTTAGGCCTGGTGATCGACAGTGTATGGGGCACATTATCCCTATAAGTCCAGGAAGGGCAGCTAGAGAGGTCCCAGAAACTGCATTAACTTGAAAGGAGCAAAGGTGAGGCCTGCCCATTCATAGTTTAGTGTAAGGAGAGACCCATGAAGGGGAAACTCTAGCGTCCAGGTCACAAGGTAGTCAGCCAGACTCCGTCCCTGTGGGAAGGGGAGTTGTTCCCAGAACCAACTTGGGAGGAGGGGGGCTGCACATTTCTCTAAACACACCCCTAACTGGCACACATGTTCCCTCCAAAAGCAAAAGGCCTCTGCCATCTTGGATTCCCCCTAGAATAGTGCATCCTAGCCCAGTCTGCAGTAAAGCAAACCGGATGTGCTGAAAAAAGTGGTTAGGTTTGCCACATGAACCTTTTCCTCATTTTGGTTAGGGAGTGTCGAGGAGCCTCCCCTACACACTGACTGTTCAATTGAACAAAAGTAGACCTCATCTCCAGCCCCTCAAAACACTTTCTGGACCCATGGAAGAACCTGCTGTTTGAGACCTGTTAGGAGACCTGAAGGGCTGGACCCTCTCCCAATTGTACCTAGGACAAAGAAATGAACTCTATGGGTAGATTGGTTGGCCTCCTAAGTGACTAGCGGGACATCAAAAGCTGCAAGAGTCATTTTTCCAAGAGTGGCCAGCAGCAACTGGAAGGTTACCCGACCCTGCTGGCGGCCTCTGTTGGAGTGTTGATCCCCAGGTTTTGTTGCTAAGGTCCTGGAAGCCAAGCCTTAGTGGTGTCCAGAAGGACTTATTCTGAAATATTTGAAAAATCTGGATTCGGAAAAATGTTAGACTTTCAGACCTTTAGAGGACTGGGACCAAACATCCAAGTCAATCCACCCAAGACGCATGAAAATCATGTTGGTCCTTGCTGCTCGAAAAACCTTTTCAACTGACCCTGGCTGCAAGAGTATTTAACTGAAGTGTGACCTTCCTGGATCCAGCCAACAGTCTTGCTCCACTAGAAGGATTCTGAGCACTAAAAAAAGAGACTTGGGGCCCAATTTAGATGTTGATGGTATGTATATTCCGTTGCAGCAACATGCTGCTAAGAAAAAGGACCGTCCACCCAATTTAGATGAGAGTGGCCCATAGGTTGAATAGCAGAGGAGACTACTCTATTTCCACTGGGATTAAAACCCTCCAAATGCCCTGTGGAGTCAAGGACCTCTGAGGCAGACCTCTAATTCCGCCCACCTAATTTAGATGGGTGAAATTAGAGGTCAGTTTTAACTGTCCATCATTGGCAGGATAACCCTTGCGATACGGGGCAGTGAAAAGTAGAGCATTTTATTTTTTATTTTCAAAAAGAAAATCCTGCTTTAGAATAAAAAAAAGAAAACAATTTGTTGCAGGGCTCCATAAGCTTGGTGGTCATTTCTAAATTTGGTCATTTCTAAGTTTGGCGGTCGCACCTCCGTCAGGTGTGATGAAATATTTTATGAAATATTTTACTCCATCTCCCCGATGTAGAAACAGGCCTCACGCCAGAGTATAAATTATGCACTAAAATAGAATGTAGAAATCTTGACAGGGCAAAGGTTCCAAAAGTATCCAACATATGTGAGAGTTTCCCTGGGCGTATAATTTGATCTTTTTCAACTCGGAGCTTTTCCCACAAAAACCAACAGCTTCAGTGGGCCTTGTCCAACAGCCAGCCAGCTTCAAAAAATACTTCCTCGGAAGCAGTCTGCAACCTTGTCCCGCTGGTGGAGTTCAACTTCCATTTCAGAGCCTAAGTTAGAAGATAAAATCCTTGACTTGGAGGTATCTGTTTGGCATATCCGACCTGTGTTCTATCGCCGTTACCTGAAATGGTGCATACGTCCAAATCACATGCCAACAGTAATTTCTAATGGCGTTTTGCTTTTCATTGACGCTTTTTGCCTTAAATCCTTAAAATGTCATACCTCAGGTTCCCTTTACTGGATTTCTGTCATTTTGATGTCATTTTGTTTATTACATTTTTCTCTATTTATATAAATTAAAGTGAGATTTTATATTGTTGTTTTAGACTTTTGAACTGTTTTGGTACTTCTAAATAATTTGCACATTTTCTCTATATTAGGCTTGTCTGCTCTGTGCCATAGTTAACAGAAGATGAGCTCAGGTTTAAACGGCTGAAACATTTGCCTGGACTTAAAAGGTTAGGGACTTTATTATTTGAGGTGGACTACCAATCACCTCAATTATTAAATCACGCTGTTACAAACAACTTGTATTTTGAAAAAGCATTGGGCTTCACTGGTTACAGTAGAAGTGGTTGCTTTATAGATTGCGACCAACGGAATGTGCCACTGAAATAAAACATAAGAACTGCCCAGTCCCAAGATACAGAAGCAAGCACACAATCCAGTAGAGGATACCCTGGAACCATGAAATACTCCATGGCGCAGAAGACTAGTCTCCAAGCAGAAGAAACACTTCAAAGGCCATTATATCTTTGATAAAGTCAGCATACGCCTTGTGATGGCAATGTTGAGAGGACTGTCAATGAATGGCGCAAATCAGAAGGCTAGCTTTGGCATACGTTTACATCAGTTCCAAGGCCTTCTGGAACAGCCAACCTACAGAGGAGAGGCTTCAGGTAAAACCACTTTTGCATGAGCTGTAATGGTACCATCAAGGTGCTCTGTAAAAGCTTCAATAAAGCAGAGGTTCTGGGATGACCGGATTGGGCCTTGTTCATTTTCAAGCCCAAATTGGAAATCTATCTATTATCATTTAAAATGATCAAGAAACCCTCAACAGCCAGGCATCCAGATGGAGGAAGGTAATGTGGAGTGTGCATCCCAAAGATAAGTGGATTGTGCACACCAAAGATAACACTACGAGCGTCATGACCTTAATGGAAACTTTAGGGGCCAAGCTTACACCAAAAGGTACTGTACTTGGAGGGCACCACACCAGCCACACACAGAAGAATCTGCATGTTTGTCAGATGGGGATGAAAAAGAGCATTACATTCAACTATACTGCATACAGACCCTGTCCCAACTGACCTGTGCCACTGTGGTCATGATAACCAAGACAACTTGGGGAAGGAAAATATTGATCAGAAGAAGGAAATTCAGAATGGCATCACGACCCTGCACCCCAAACTCATGTCTTGTCCACTTCAAACAAACCATTTTTATTAAGTTATTACTCTATGGCTAGTGGCTAGTAGTGTCTGAGGCTTCTTGGCCACATGCACATGGTTAAGGGAGAGGGAACCCTGTCAAACCTCAGAGTGCCAAGAATCCAGGGTGATTTTTCTACCATGCCTGAGACAATATGGAGATAAATTTTCTCTGGAGTGGGATATTGGGACAATGTAGTTAGTTTTACTTCCGTTTCTCAGCACAGGAAGCGAAAACCCACTTGTAAGTTGTGTAATATCTTCAACTTGATTGCTTGCCGAAATGTTCTGATATTATCTGTGACCAAGGTGTATGACTTCGAACACCTGGGTAGCTTAGGCCTAGGAACAATGATCCTCCAATTTACTGCTCTAGTGTATCATGGAATGATTGGTGTCCCTGCACCCTGTCACATGTCCTGTCTTGTACCACTAAATGATTGGCAGCCGAGCACCACTGATCTAATACCACTGACTGAATAGGCTCAGTCACAACGTTGCACTGTGAATTCGACAAGTGATAGTGAATCCTGTTGCTGTATGAATGCCTGTGTCCCTTGCCAACCACCCACACCTAATCATCTGTATGATCCACAAACTGCACGCAGGAACATCCCAATTGCAGATTCCAATCTTCCTCCAGGTCAGCACTCGCCATGTTACTCCTGATCCACCAGTACATGTCACTTCACAGCGTCACTGACCTATTGAACCGCTTCTAGTCTGGCCATCCAGATCCACCTCCTACAATGAACAGCCCCCTTGCTTCATACGTTGCACCCCGTAATCACCTGCGAAGTCTCTCCACCAGCAGCTAATAACACTCATCTCAAGAGACAAAAATCAATGGGATTGCCTTCACAGTATATCTCCATCAAGTGGCTCTATACTTTCTTTCAAAGATTCTCAACATCATGGCCAACATTAGCAGCAATTGGTGCCCCTCCAAATCATTACCTCACTTACCAATAACAGTACTGTTTCCCAGCTACACTTTTTCTATAATCTCTTTGAACGCCATGTGTTTATTAGACTTACAAAACTACTTTTCCGCAACAACCGACTTGATCACTTACAGTTTGACTCTCAATCACTTCTCCCCATTGAGAAGTTCAACTATAGGTTTCTAATTTTAGGACCTTGGGCTCAAAAAATGCACCAGGTATCCATACTAATTCAAATTGATCTATTGTGTGTTTGATGTGGCTGTCTGCTCGATTCTAATAAATAAGCTTCTTTTTGTCAGACTTGAAGGTATGGCAGGATTAGCACTCATTTGGTACCTACATTTTCTTTTACTTGACCACAACTTTATCATCAACTGTTCCCCTGCAAGTGGGTGTCCTCAGAGCTCAGTCCTGGAACCATTACTTTTCTTGCTTTACAGCACCTAGTTAGATCAACATATCCTCACTCACATCTCCCACTGCATCAAACATTGAAGAGAATCTACGCTTATGCTCAACCCAATGGCAGAAATCTTCTACATTCCTGCTTCCTCCAACACTCTCTTCCCCATTAATTCATCTCCCCCCAACTCTTCCTGCCCTTCTGATACTCCTGCTCCCCTCCAACTGCTAGAAACAGTGGAGGTTTTGATGTCACTTGTAGAACGGGACACTCAAGTGACAAGACACGATGAGGAGGCTATCTACCGAACCACACAAAGTGGAGACTACATATACCGCAGTCTGTGAATGTGTGGTTGAGGGTCTCCGAGACAAAAAGTTCGGAGACTCTGGTACTGAGACTTATGTGGTTCATTCCCCCCCATTCTGATAAACAATACCTCTTGGAAGCTGAATGAACCTCTGCTTCTTCCTTCCTCCTTCACTTTTTCTGATCTGTACTCTTATCAAATAACACCAACAAGTAATCATCAACTATTGAACATTAGAAATATTTGCTTACCTCTTGCCTCTAACACTTCCAAGTTCCCCATTATTTCTATATTTGTGTTCCTATTGAACTATTGTAATAGCCTACTGTTTGGAATTCCAAAGCACACTGCCTCACCAACAAGGTTAACAATTTTGCAAGGCATTTACTCTTCTCTCTATCGTATCCTCATTCCACTTTTATTCATTGTATACTGAGTGACTATCAGCAGCGGCAGAGCTCAATTTAAGCAGCTCATCATGTTTTTAATGCCATCCATAGTATATCTCTTCACCCCCCCCCTTCAATAGGGCAGAAAAATATCATGACACCCCATCCACCTCCAAATATGCCATACACACTACCACCTTTCAGTGGCAACACTCCATTTTGCCCAATATTGCGTCCACTCATTCCACTTCTGCCCTGTTCAATGGAATGCACTCATCTAAATACAAGGATATAACCTCTTATACAGCACCTCCTGGAGCTAAACTCTTCAAGGAAACCACAAACTCTGCTTCATTTCCCTTTCTCACTTATCCTTGCAGGTGTGCAAACACATATCACCTCTAAGCTACTTTATCTGCTATCCTCTAGTTTTTAGCCTTATTCCACATATTACATGTACTCCTCAACCAATGTTTATCAGTCCTGCAATTTAAAAATGTAGTACTGACCTATACACTATCTTTTTGATTCTCGATAGAGACTTTCTGTTCGAAAAGCTTGAGTTTTCTATTCAAAGTTAAGAAAAACCAAAGCATAACAGGGCAAAAAGTCATACTTTCACGCAACTGTAAAAGTTAATAAGTTGTTTTCAGGGTTTGAAAGTGTTGGGAGACTCACAGGCAGCAGCTTCTACGTCCAATTTTTCTTCATTATTTGATGGATGAGTTTCGCAGTTTGCTAGTTGCTTTTTAACTTCCACTTCTTCATCATTTTCGGTTTTTTTCTGCTGCTGAAAAAGAAACAGTGAAACGTTTTTTTAATGCCATCCACAAATTATAACGTTTTTAAACTTAACAGAAACCCGAAGGCAGACACATGTAATCAACTTTTAACAAACGTTGTGATTTGGTGGGCAATAACTCGTGATTAAAAGAAAATAAGTTCAAGCTACAAATTACTTCTAGCTGAGGCTATAATGAGTGACCCAGTCTTGACAGCTATTTTTTAGGTCGAGCCTACAGCGCTTGCGCTGTCTGCAAGACCTGCTGTAATCAATAAAATCACTTTATTCCCTCCTCCTACTTACCATTGGTTCACTCCAGTGTCCATTTTGTTTGCTGCTTCCAAACTAGGTCGCTGTGCCGATACGTCACTTCCCTGCAATGCCGAGGAGCACCGGGCAAGTACAGATTCCCTACATGGGCATTCCGTATCTGTCCTTTGGGAGAACTCTTTTTGTATTTAAAATATTGCTTTCTGCCGGTTGCAGACTTCAATAGGCACCGCCACCCCCTCTTCTTTTTGTTACTTTACCACAGCTGCACAGAAGAGCCTCGCATTTTCCCCTTTAACTTTTTTTGTTGACTTTTGCACCCCCGACCCCCTCGGAAGCTATCAGACCGCTGGCTCGAACCCAGTTCCCCAGCATCAAATTGCCGCTCCAACCATTACACCATATCCTCTTCAGAACTTTCTTTTTTTTCAATTATTGCTTTCTGCCGCTGGCAGACTTCAATCGGCACACCCACCCAGTCTTCTTTTGATTTGTTACTTTACCACAGCTGCACAGAAGAGCCTCGCATTCTCCCCTTTAACTTTTTTTGTTGACTTTTGTACCCTCTCCCCCCATGTTTATTCAAGATTAGCTTTTACAGTTCACAGTCACGTGTTTTTAACCTGCAGGGGGTGTTTAAATGGACTGATTTTACCTACGCTAGTAAGAGTGGGTTTATAAACGACCAGTGGGTCTGGAGGACATTCGGTTGGCTTCATTCTGATTAAGTATACATGGCTATGCTGCTGATTTCAACATGAAAGAATGTCTATGTTTCTTTGATGCACAATTGGGGCATGCACATGGTGGCATTCAGCATGGTGTTTATTGTTTACATGGGGTTAAAATATGTATATTTCAGCACTACATTTTTTAATACAGTTTAGGTTTAAAACATCACTTGGGGTTCTTTGGTGAAAGCACACTTTTTTGAGGTGTAAATATTAGCGGCATTTCTCCCCTTTCGTTTATCCTCCTTTTTTCATTCTTTCCTGATTTCATCTCTCACTTTAACTCTATCCTGTTCTGTTTTTCTCTCTTGGTATCTCTATTCTTCTCTCTTATTCCCACTTTCTTTCTCTCTAGTCTGTAATTGTTGTTCTGAAAATTTCTATTTTAGTGATTAGTTAATAGTAAGTGCTGCATACGTGACTAAAATATGAAATTTTAAGAAAAAGGTTCACCGTATAGCTTTCATGTGCTAATGGGAATGTAGTGATCCTTTACATAAAAAAATGCACAACATAACATACTTACAGAACAAAAAGACATGAGAAGTCAGAATGTAAACGTTGTTCACCGTCAAACAATGGGCAACTGCCCTCAGCCAAACTAAAGGTCTGTATATATCCATCGGGTCTACTCAGCAGTCTAAATGCATTAAAAAAAAAAAAAAGTATGGGAACGGTGATGTTGCATGCAAAGGGAGCGGGGTCACTGAGCGTCAGGGGCAGAGTCAAAGGCGTAGCTTCAAACAAAATATTCTGCAAGCTTTTTTGGTCTTTCACCTTCAGATAAATATATATAAAATAACGCCCAGCTTAAATGAAAGATAAATGCAAGTTAAGTTAATTAATGGGAAATTCACTTAAGTACATTATGAAACCTCTGTTAGTTAATGCACTGCAGAGGACTGTGTGTGTAACCAAAGAGCCATAGAATTGAATCCTGGTTAGTGCAGTGGAGAATAGTGACTTGTGTATTTTTAGTGCTACGAGGTCTCAGCCTATAACAGAAAGCACTGTGATTAAGTAAGGGCCTGATTTAGATTTCGGCGGATAATCCCATAGGATATTATGTGATTTATATTTCAGTGAACGGGATATCCGTCACCGTTGTGACGGAGTAACCCATCTGCCGAAATCTAAATCAGGCCCAAAGTCATTATTTTACACTTTCAATACACACAGTATATATAACATGTGCTGCTATAAAATGTGTGTGCAAAAATGTTCAAGATAAAAAGGTCCCTCCAAAATATAGATTTTAACTAATACCCAGTCTACCCATAGTGTTAAGTTTGCTATATAACTGTATCAACACACACTTCACAGCTCAGCTGGTAACTCCCTTGCACTACTACCACTAAAAAACAAAAATATGTGTAATCAGAAAGTTTCAAGTGATTCCTTCAATTAAAGCTAATTGCAGCTTCCAAGCAAACTTTATATTTGCAAATTAACCTGTTGGGCACATTTACATTTCTTTCAGGCAAGTATGGCAACCTGGCAAGAAGGCTTGTTTCTTGTTCATCTGTCTGCCACGCCTTCCGTTTCACAGCACAGGAGGCTCCTTGCTTTACACTTCAGTTGAAGCATTTACATTTTCGGAATTAACAGTCCCAGGACGTTTGTCTTTTCACAAAACGTAGGGGGAACCGTTTAAAAAAAAAAAAAAAAAAAAAAAAAAGTATGGTAACGTTGTGTCCCTCTGATCCCGCTCACTTCAACCTCTGGGTCTACTTATTACTTGTGCTATTTGTGCATTTCCAGCATGGTACACTGAACACTGTAAAGATTTATTAGCTGGACAATGGGACCAAACAGGGACTGACTACTTATAGGGCAATCAGGCAGTGCCAGAGGGGCCAGTCTGATAGGTCACTGTGCGGGCTGGTGTTTTTAGAGGTTTGGGGACCTGTTTTACAGTCTAGTGGCCAGTTTTTACTGTTAATTTCCATGATATTACTATAAACAATGCCTGTAGCATGCACAAATGAATGCGGTCTCCCATACCATACAAAAAATCTTATCACTGAGTCTTTACAAGTTCAAAACTGCCCTATTTGTAAATGTGTTCTACTTTTTTTTAGCCATCTTATTCGCTAATGGGGGCCACTTTTATTATGGCGCCTAGGTCTATTGTCTGTCCCAGTCCGCCCCCGAGGCCAAACCACAACGCCACAGATAGGATTTACAAGGAGGTGCTACTAATTATTCTGAACTACCGGGGTATTTTCACATTTTGGGTCTCTTGCGCTCTAGCGGTTAGGACCGGCTTCATTTCCTCATTTTCCTGTCATTTAAATTTGGGCCATGCAGCGGGCACGCCCATCCGAGTGCGGATCACGTCATGCGCCTACCATGCCGCCGACGAGCCCTCACAACGCCCCCTTATGTATGTATATTCACGGCTGACTTGCTTAAACTCCGTACGCTACTGTGCTGCCATGCATTTGACCTCGATACAGTTTTAGGTTGTGCACCTAGCTGGCCCCTCGTGCTCCTTTTTTTGTGCCCAAGAATTCCAGTACAGATCATTTTTCTACTTGCACTTTAAATTCTAGTTCTACCCCAGCTCATTTGGCTGCGAATCAGCGGAATGGATTTAAGGGCACTACTTTCTCTGCCTGTGTGGTCACTTGTAGGTCACTAACTAAGCATGCCTTAGATATTGTTAACATACTTTTTGGAGGACAAGAGGGATTTAATGTTTTTAACGGAAACCTGGATGAAGGATTCTTTTGGTCCAGACTTGGTTCTTAGCCATTCCCCCTGGCTTTTTAATCCAATAAAATAATCGGGCTGACAGAATAGGGGGAGGTATTGAAGTTATTTATCGATCTACTTTTACTTGTTCAATTTCTAAACTTTTGAACACTGGCTCTATTGCAGGCCTTTCTTTTTCCATTGCTCTAGGACCTTATATCACGCTTTCAGGTTCTCTAATATCCAGACCTCCTGAGGGTCCTAATGATTTGATTTTTCAACTTTCTGATCTGCTGTGCCAACTATCATTACTGCACCCAATTTTATAGTTCTTGGTGATTTAATCTACATGCAAACAAGACTAATTGCCCTATAGCCTTGCCGTTTTTGACTCCGTTAGAGGGTTGCAACTTAGACCAGATTGTGAAGGAACCTACACACGGGGCCATCATACCCTAGATCTTATTTTCTCCGGTCCTCTAAATCTCTCAGTTAGGCCAGTTTTGCACCTAACCTGTTCTGATCATTTTTTTATTCCTTTTATGAACCCCACTCCCTTGGTGTGTAAGCAGCAAAATATTGCTAATAAAACATCTAGAGCATTGCATTAAGTTTCCGAATCTACTCTAATCTAATACATGCCAACCAATACCATTGGAACCATCGGTCTCTGTGGAGCTGGACATCGAAAGCTTTAATGGCTGGCTTGCCAAGGCGTTTGATCTTATTACTCCTAAAAAAAAAATCTCATTTAGTAGAAGATCTACGCCAGCCGCTCCGTGGTTCTCGAATTTAAAAAAAGAAAGTCTCAGTGTAAATGGTTCGAACGTATATGGCTGAAATCTTACGATGCAGAGGCCAAGAGTACATATAAGACAGCTCTGAAAAGCTATTGTAAATCTATCTGAAGAGCCCATAAGGAGTTAATCTCCTCCTCCATCGCTGCTGCCGTTAATAAACCTTGGGAGCTTTTTAAAATGATAAACTCCCTTCTCTCCCAGAGTCCTCTTTAGAACAAGCCTACTCCATCCGCAAACTTATACGAAGAACTCTCCGAGTTATTGTATAACATTTGCGCTAGTTCAGACCAGTTCCCTATGAACACTGCAGTTTCGCTTGTTTTGGAGTCTAATTCAATGTATCCCCTTTTTTCCAAACTATTTGTATATCCATGGTAGACTCTTTAGTGGAACTGGGCAAATTTAATTCGGCCCCCCCTTGACCAATGTACACCTGACATTTTAAAAATGGCGTCCACTATTGTGAACCCAATTTTGAATAAACTGATGAATTCCTCCCATGAATTAGCTCATGTTCTTAAATGCTGGAAACTAGCTCTCCTCCTTCCCTTACTTAAGGAACCTAATGCAGACCCTAGTATCTTGAGTAATTACAGACCCATCTCTTTTGCCTGCTGGGGCATAGATGCTTAAGAAGCTAGGGAACACACAATTGTCTGATTTCTTGGAGTTGAACCCTCTTTTACACAATTCTCAATCTGGTCTTAGGTCAGGATTCAGCACTGAATCAGCCTTGCTGGAAGTATCAGTTTATTAAGGAAAATCTCAATCAAAACTCTGCAGCAATGGTGGTGCTCCTCTACTTATCCTCGGCTTTTGACTCGGTTTTCCATGAGATTCTCCTGTTCAGGCCCAGGAAACTGGGGATCCAAGTTGGGGCTTTATCCTGGTTCAAATCTTTTTTGAAGGACAGGACATAATCTGTTTTGACATTGTCCTTTTAATACTCCTCAAAACATTTGGATTGTCGAGTGCTAAATGGCTCAGCACTGTGCCCCACTCTTTTTTAATATCTACCTGCAGCCTATGGCGAGCTTAGTTGAATCCCTAAGCCTCAGGGTGACTTCCTACACAGATGATACCCAGATTCTCCTATATTTCCATTGTGTTTAAATTCAGTGGCCATTTAGACGAGCAATAATAGTCTTAAGCTTAACTCTGATAAAACGGAGGTCCTCTTTTTTGGAACTAAGCATAACCCTGACTCATGTAACTGGTGGCCATCGGACGTGTGGCCTTTTCCCTCCCCTGCCTCAACTGCTAGGAACTTGGGGATTATATTTGATTCAGAGCTTTTATTTGCCCCCCAATTTAAAGCTGTATCAGCCAGCTGTTTTGCTACTGTTAAATCTCTATGGAGAATGCTCCACCTTGTGCCAGAGGACACACCTGTAAGCCAATTGTTCACCCTTTAGTGGCATCTAAAATGGACTACACAAACTGTTTATACCTGGGTCTGCCTGCCTATTCATCACTGTGTTTGCAGATTGTGCAAAATGCTGCAGTTTTCCCGATTCAGAAAATTCCAGTAAATCAGACCACTTGCAACAGCTTTATTGGCTGCCTGTTACCAAGCAAGTCTAACTCAACACCCTTACCATTGCCTTTAGAGCCCTTGATCATAAAGACCCTGTATATCTAAGGAAAAGAATCAAGGGTATTCTCAATCTAGATCCCGGAGCCAAAAACTTCCTCAGATTCCTCGGGTGCACAAAGCAAGAAGGGTTGGAAGATCTAGTGTACCTGATGGCTCAGCTCTAGAATGGAATGCCTTTCTGCTTAGCCTCCAGCTAGCTTCTTCAGAATCTATTTCCAGAAAAAATCTGAAAATTTTCTTTAACTACTCTCTCTAATTCCCCATCTGTGCAGACTTAGGTGCTAGCGCCAGGGCACTCCTTCGGAAGCAGCTGTGCGCTTTGCTTTATAAACTTTTTATTTATATTTGTATCAGATTATTTTTTCACAACTTTCGGCCCATTACAACTATGATAAATGAATCGGTACCTGCAAAATCTTTGCTGGTTTTACATGACAGACAAAAACTCTGAGGTCATCAGATAGTGGTAAGAACGTCTATTTCTTTGTGTTGCCAGAAAATGGTTATTAACAATGACAACAGTTAGCACTTCTGCACCTTCATCAACTTATTACACAGGTATTTAACTTAGGTCAGGTTATTTACTCTCCAGTAATTGATGGAGTCTGCACTCATTCCTTCAACAGAGGCAACTTGGATTCTTTCTTCATTCAGCTCAGTGCCCCCTGCATCTGCCCCTTCAAAGTGGATCAAAGGCAATGTTGGAGGAGTACAAGTAAACAATTATTTCTTCTCCAGCACTGGATCCTTCACTGACAGACATGCACTTACAACCAGAATGTAAATTAGGGTTCTCAAGGAACCAAATAGGAATGAGGGATATGGGCTACATAGTACCACCAAACATTGCACCATATTCCATGGAGGACATATGCAAAATAAGAAAAAAGATTTGTAATTTTACAACACCCAAAGAGGAAAGAACTCAAAAGTCCTTTGATATTGAAGATTTAGCATAAAAGGCTCACCAGAAAGAGCACTATATTCTGTAATTTTACTAATAAGAACATGCTGTGCACTTCAAGGGTTTCAAATTTCACTACATTAAACTGCTGCCCAGTTATTAAACTAAATTTCTATAAACTGGCGAAAATTTAGGCACCCCTATAAAGTACTCTGCTAATTTATACATTGTGACAATATAGTATACAGACCTCTTCTGTAAAGAGAAGCGTTACAAGCCCTACAGTATGCAATTGAAAACTTCACCTCAAAACTGGAGCCGATTTCACATATCCCCACCAGTTTCATCTGCCATTCAATATCTCTGCATTTTCACCGGTTTCTTGTTCCCAGTATGTGTTGAACTGGAATGACTTCTTCCACACTCAAACCTACTGCATGTCGCTTCAGGCTCCCAGAAAGGATACATATCACTAAGTTGTAAACAACTACTTCGCCAAGGACTACATCACCAACATCTTGGGTCACTATTTTTTTTTATGTACCTACTATATAATAAGTACTACATCATGCACAAATGTATTGCTTTTTTTAATCAACCCACTTAACCTTTTTTAAAATTTCTAATTTATTTTTATATTCTTTAATAGCCTAATCCTAACCTATTTAACTTATATTTAACCTAATTAAACATAACATTTTGAAATATATTTTTTATTCAAACTGACCCGTAACTTTTAATTTACTAAATCGGTAACCGATTTAATAAACTAAACCTATTCTTTCTAAATATTTAAATATTAATTTAATTCAATAGTCTATCCTTAATAAAGTACTTTGTTTTAGAATTTAATGCAACATACATCCAACTTTTAAAAATAGTTTTTTTTTTAATGAATGCAATTCATTAACCCAACACATACTTGAATGCATTTAATATATGTGTATTTTAATAACTTTAAAATCACCCGTATGAAGATTTAATTGGCAATTTATTTACCAACCTAACCCTACCCATTTAATATACATTGGTATATCTCAAATAATTTAGTTCCAAATAACACTAACATTTTAATTTACTTAACTGTTAATAGCAATAGCCTGTCAAGGTAAATTATAATACTACTTTTTGCAATTATTGCCACTTTTTACTTTTTATAAACGTTAAGATTAAGTATACGAGTAGTATATCTTGGGCAAGGCTACTCACCTGAATACCCCGCCCCCCCCCCTTTAATTTTTTCTTACTTTCACTAATTGAATGTCACTTTTTTTTCTCCAAATTTACCCTCAATTTAATTATGTTATTTGCTTGGACATGTAGTGTAACTCAGTCTAGTAGTTATCAATTTATTGATCACAGTAATGCGGTATCCACAAAGTAGCAGTGTTGATGGAGTGGAGATACATTCTCAGAAGACTGGCTGAATGTGTAGTTGGACCAGCACTTTATCATGTCAGAAGGCGACAACACCAACCTAGGTTTAAAACATTGATGTGCCCTTCCACTCCTAATGTTTATCCTCTATACAGAAGAGTTGGGGAAGGAATTGAACACAATTTGCTCCTTCCCCCTAAACCTGGTTCACAGAATATTGCTGTTCTGCAATGTCTTGAATGGTATTATTATCCTGGACCACACCATGGTCAGAGTTCCAAGATCCTTACAGGCACTTGAAGGATAGAAAAATCACACATAAATTGACAATAATTCAAAAGCAAAGGTTCTATAGTAGTCATTGCTACTTTGTTTTGGTACATGAACACATGTAAATTAGATCATACATCCCGCTATACCCATTTACCAATTTGCTTCAATAAACAATGAAAGTTTGGTACTACTCTTTCTCATCTTAAAAATAAATCTACAATATTGTTTACACTTAGGAATGTCTGGTCCAATCTCCTGAGCCCCTCAATTATCCTATTACTCTTTGCAAGAGGCATTCCCTAGGACCATAAATGCACAACTTTGCACCGTGCTGAATTTATAGATCTTCTTGGTTTGCCTCAATCTACTCTCCAGGTACAAATATCTCTGGAATTTGAAGCTTTGAGACAGAATGGCCTGTGAAGCCCGCTTTATTAAACTTTGCTTTCAGGCACGCAAAGGTGCGTTGAATTCAATCAACATTTAGTTTGGGAAGAGGTTTATTTATGGACTTCATATTTATTAGCTTCACTGAGTGAGCTACAGCTGTTGCAAGACAGGCTAGTATTACTTCCTATTCAAGCTTAAAGAATATCTAAAGCAGAGGGTGAAGGAGAAATCTCACAGTATAGACTTAGGGGTCGATTCCGATTCGGGCCGGAAATTTCCCCGACCGAGCCGGACCCGGAGAGATTTCCGACCGAATCGGACACTAGCAGTCCGACCGAACGAGTCCGATGCGTCCGTATGTTATCGGACACGAGTCGGTCGGACTCCCATTGAACTCAATGGGAGCCGGTCGTACAACGCGTACGCGGGCTCCCATTGCCTCAATGGGTGCGAGGCGGACAAGGGCGCCCCCTACAGCGAGTACGCCGCGAAGCGCTCGCGGCGTACACGCACAGGTAGGGGGGACCCTTGGGTCCCCCTGTGTGCGCCTCGCACGGGTACGCGTGACAGGGGGTCCGACACGGACCCCCAAAGTACGGCTCCGACAGCGAGTTCGAGTCGGACGGCGCGAGTCGGTCGGAGCGGTCGAGGTGCGCATCGTACTTACCCGGCCGGAAAACGTCTCCATTGCGCGGTGCGAACCGGGTCCGACCGAGTCGGTCGGAGCGGTACGGTCCGGGTACGAGTCGGTCGGAGCGGTCGGGTCGCCCGGACGAGTCGGTCGGCGACTCGCATCGTACTCGCTCGGCCGGACTCGCGTACGGTTCGGTCGGGTAACAGGCTTTCGCATGGCTTTTTTCCCGACCGAATGGTATTGGGTGCGCCTCCGACCGAGATCGGAATCGGCCCCTATATGTTCTAATGTTAAGTTACTCTGGGCTCTTGGTGGAGTCTTACTTATATGGCTCTTAGCAGGAGTACCTGTATAAAGCATGATCACCATAGATTAAAGGGAAATATCTCTGAATGCAAATCATTCAGTTTAAGCTCCTAGACTTCACAAAATACAATAGGAAAATAGCGACTGAGAATGATTTGATTCTTGAACATTGTTATGATAAAAATGAATATCTTTCGTAATCTATGCATCTCTCATGCTGCGCTCTGAAAGCAAATTCGGGTTTAGGAAGGAAGTTAACTTGGCCAAGGGTCATTCTTGCAATGAGGTTGAATATTTTTGCTTCAGTTTACAGTTAATTCCAGAAATCAAATGATTTGAAATTAAATTAAAGGTATAATGTGTGGACCCCGGATTGTTTTTTGTTCTGCCTGCCGGGCTGTTTTACACATTTGAATACAGCAACATTTCTTCACTTTGGGACATATTTTAGATTGTGATTGCTTTAACTAACACTTCAATAGTTTTTCCAGACAAGAATTAGCCTCAAACCTTCATCAATTTTCCAGGAAAAATAAAGCCAGCCTATGTCTACAGTTGCTGAAAGTTGTTTTTTATTAGCACCAACTATTATTCTCATGATCCAACACTTACTAACACCTGGTATTAAGCAGATGTACCTGTCTTCATATGAAAGCTCTCTGTTCCTCCTCAATGCTAAGTCTATCGCTCTCACCATTGAGCTTACAAAGAGTAGACATGTGGGTTATTTTATCACTTAGGACTCCTCTCATCCCTGAACTTTACCAGATGGCTGTGGACCAGCTGAAATGGAGTCAATCAATATGCTTTCCAAAAGCCAATCCTAGATAAACTGTGTGGTGTTTTGGTCTTCAAGTTCCACGGAGAAACTAAGCCAACTTAGCATGAATACCACCTGATTATTTTCAAGTTGTTCCAGTTTACGCTCTAGTAACCAGCAACTTCCCTAAGGTTTTTGCAGATCATTTTGGTACAGTTCAAGTCTGCCTCTCTTTGGAATAGCCTATTACAAAAGTGTGCACACTAGAAGGCATGTGTCATTGCAGCCCTACTGTAAACTGCCATGCTAATGCTACCCATGCTTATGAAAACAATAACCATTTCCTGAATGGAGTCTTTGACCTCTTGGTCTGACTGCACTCCCTTGTCATTCAGCAATGCTAAGGAGATGCTCCACCGAGCAACTCTTAGCTGCTGGCAACAGATGACACAAAGAAAAGACATCTGCTACTGGGAGCAAGTGGAAGGAGGTAATTTTTGTAGAAAATGTAAACCTAATTTTATTTGGAAATGAAGACATAATACAGCAGTATTGTTGATTGTATAGCATATATCAATGCACCTAGGAAAACAAAGATCAACAAATAAAATAGTATCTGTTGAGGGTGATAAAAACCATCAAGACAAAACAAATTAATATCCCCTTAACAAGAAGATATGAGTGTAAACGACATATCAGCTCAGCATTGAATGAGGTTACAAAACGACGGATACCTGACATTTTCAAAACTGGAAATACATGGTAAATTGTGTATGTTGAAAGTGGGAATAACTGCTACAGGCACATGATAAGCAGGGAATAAGTTAGTGGGCATGAGTTAAATGGTAATTACATGCTCACAGCAGGCTAGTCAGTGCTTGCACAACCACTTTTATGTGCATCTCTCTCGGGAAAAAAGGAGGTGCGCGCCTAGAGTACAGGTAACACTCAGCTCAGCGGACTGAGCCCGACGCCCTGTTCCTCCCTTCTAACCCGATACACTTGTTGGGGGCATGCTTTCTTCATTTACATCATATGGGGGCATGTTTTACTTGTTTAAGTAACTGGAATCGGACATCGTACGGGGGGATGATTCCTTGGTGACGGATTATTGGAGCCTGAAAGTTTGGTGGGACACGACCCAACTACTCGGTGGTAGGCAAGATCTTTTTGAGGATACCAGGACATTTGTACCCCGTGGGATTCAGGACAAAGACTGCATCCCGGAGCCTGGCCCACTGTGCATCTGAGGAAGCAGAGGCGCAGCACAGCCTGGGAGCCGCACCCGCTCCCTGCACTGCCGGGGGCGTGAGCCGGAGGTGCGAGGACTGAAGACACCCTGCAGGAGGAAGCACTAGCAGGAAGGAGTACCGCGCGCCTTGCGCCGCGCAAACCCCACGCATCACTGAGAGCACAACGGACTCCCGCACAGGCTGTGAGTACGGACCGCTCTCGGGGCAGGAGGAAGGAGCGCAGACGGCAGTACGAGGCACCCCCCCCCTCCCGCCCCCCAAGAGAAACACCGGCAGCACCGCGGGAGCAGTGAGGGACTTCAAGTCCCAGGAAGCCTTGCTCTCTGGTTGACTGAGTTCAATCTATCCTGATTCTGACTCTAATTTTGACTTTTTTTTTGGCCCCCTTTAGCTGCCACACCAGTCGAACATCTGGGCCATTTGCTCAGTTGGGTTGTTTTTTTGGGTACCTTGGGCTGTTTGATGCTAGCTTGTTGTCTATTTATTGTCTAACTAACGGCCCACGCCTATACTTTATTGCAGACATATTTTAGAATTGACATTTTATTGACATTTTATTAAGCGGGTACAGCGACACGCAAACGTTGGCCAGTTACAGCAGCTCCTGTTGGTTATTGCAGTTGTGATCTTTGTGTTCCCTAGGCTGCATGCTGGGTATAGTTGCTTTAACTCCCAGCAGCAAGTAAGGGCTCGGGGGAGTAACTCTGGCAACACTCCAGATTTGTAACATACAAAGCCCACACAAAATCTCCATGGGGGAAAAGGAAGTCCAGAGACCTAGAAAATGGGGACGGAGGGGTACAACCGAAACTAAAATCCAATAAAACTAGCAAAGTACTAAAATCGGCAGGAAGTAATTGCGTTCTTGATCGCATAGATGATCTTGTTGAATGCGAAGATATTTTAACTCCATCAGCAGACTTACCCTTGACCCCTTGTCACCCTTGCCCCCCCGCTTACCCAATAACGCAATCAATGCTAATTCTTGCCAGCCTAAACGTATACCATCTATGTTTAGTAAGCCTAAAACACGCAGCGCAAAAAACTGTTCTCCTAACCACTCATTATTGTCTCACATTCCAAACGATGTTGTAGAAGAGGTTGAGGAGGCGATAAGTTCCGAACTCCCTCCTAGGGTTTCGGACAACGCTTCAGTTGATACTAGTTTAGCTACTGATCTTACCCTTTCAAATAGGTTTCTCCCACTCCAGCACATACATGAGCCTCCGGTGATAGTGGGGATGGGCTTAGGTGAGTCCCACAGAATACATGATGGGAGTCAAGAATCGAGAGTTGACCTAGGGCCCCGAGATACTCTAGCACGGTCCATTTGCGAGATTGCCACCACTGATCAGGTTTTGAAGGGTCAAGATTCTCTTAAGATCATAGTTGATCTGAGGTCCGAGGTGGACTTTCTGAAAAAGGCCGTCCAAGAGCTAACTGATCAAATTAAATTGCTAATAAATAAAGGTGCTACTGAAGCCCAACCTTTTAAGCAGCCCCCGCAAAATCTAAAACCTGTACTACTACTTCTGATAGCCCGATGGCTCCAACTCCCGGACTGGTTGTAAACCCCACCTGTAAGAAGCCCTCTGACCCTATGCCTAGGAATATTACGTCCGATGTTAATATTGCCCGCAGACGCACACCTGGCCTGTTGCAAACCAGTGGTCTCCCAATTCTCTCTCTCACCCCCCCCCCCCCCCCCAATTGATGCTCGCTTCCGTCGAGACATACCTGGCAGGCAAGTTGCACCACAAGGGCCCCCCCCAAGAGAATTTTTCTGACCAACGTTCCCAGATTATCGCCACCCATGTGTCATGAAAATGTAGACTCCCTTATCAATAATAGTATACATTGGATATGCCATGCGAGGGGGTGTCGTTCAACAATCCGAGAGGACATCTATAGGGCCAAAAGGATTAATGGAGTTAATTCCTTGACAGACTCTATAGAGCTGCTTTTTGGTGATGCGAACCTTGCCCACGATTTAATTGCATTGGAAGCTAGGTTCAATCCTTCTACTCACACAAGGATACAGATTAAATATCGCCCGTTAACGCGCCCACTGTTGCCACCTATTCACAGCCTAGCACACCAGCAGAGCCCCGGATCGATTCTCGATGCAAAAGATTGACTTGTATACCAAACTTCGCCATCAGGCTCTAGATCACATCCTTCCACTCTATTCTCTTATCCTCTTGAGACCACCTACCCTGATGTTTCAATCTTACCTTTAGTCACTGCCCTGCGCACTGCGACCGGAGAAGGGTGCTCGACCACATCAAGTGGCCACAGTGAGGGTGGCAGTCCCCCGGGACTCCGGATTGGATCTCAGGGAGGAGTTATGGGAGTGGATGTAAATCCCGTAGTTTTAGGTAATAGAGATCATGCAATTAAACTCACCCTACTGTCATGGAATGTTGCCCGGGGGAGAACAAAACTCGCACTTGCCCATTGGACCCAATACGTAGAAAAGCACGACATCTGCATTCTACAAGAAACGTGGTCCCCTTCGCCCATCTTTATCCCTGGGTACATCACATTCCATCGTCCTGCGATCACTAACAAATCTGGGCGCCCAGCTGGGGGTTTACTGATTCTAATCAAAATCGATCTTCACTGTTCTGTTAAAGAACTCAAGACTAACAACCCAGATATACTAGCTGTCCAGATAAGGGTGGAGGATGGGTTGGGGGTGGATCTTTTTAACGTGTACGCCAGAGGGACAAAAGCGGGAAGCACATCATCCACCCTCCAGGAGTTGGAGAACCTTTTAGACACTAGAAATACCAAATTACCATTAATAGTCGCAGGAGACTTTAATGTCACCTTGGAACCACTTGGGCAGGAGGACCTGTGTGTAGTAGGGAGGAGGAGGAGTTATGGCTTATTCCCCCTTTGGACCTTACTCCTATTAAGAAATGGTCCCAAACGGCTCTGCAGCTCAAAGCAATAACCCTCGAATTTGGTTTGAGGGCTACTAATGGACGAACCAACTCTGATAAGTCAGGAGCAAATACTTTTAACCGGACCACCAATATGAGCCAAATTGATTATTTTCTGTTAGATTTGAGACTATGGCCCAAAGTCATTGACATGGTTGTAGGGTCCACTACGGACAGCGATCACAATCCCCTCGAGCTAACTCTAATCTCTCCTTGGGCCAGACGCCCAAATTCTATTGTTACTACTCTCGTCACCAGGGTGGTTCATTCTACCAACGATAACAGGCGTCTTAAATGGGCACGTGTAGCAATGGACCCGGATAAGTTGGACCTAATTAACACCAACTTGAAGGCTAGCACTAGACTGATGCTCAGTCTGCTTAAACCTCCGGGTGATCTCGCCAAGATTGCTGACTGTCACACTAACTTTTTTAACTTGTTGGCTACTCATTTTAAAATCCAAAGACGCTCACGGGGGGGGGGGGGGAGCCCAAAATCGCAGTTTGCTAGGTTCACGCGAGAGTGCGGGGACATTAGAAGCCAACTGGCCGCTGCAATTCGTTCGAAGAATGTGATCCAAGTGAGGGAAACCAGGTGATCCTACAAGAAAGCGATTTCTAAGGCCAAAAAGGATTGGGAAGTGGAGCGTTGGTCACTGTTCAGCGACACTTGCGCGAAAAAAGATACGCAACGTTTCTGGCTTTTAGTAACTAGGGGAGAGTAAAATAGGTCCCAGACACCTGACAATAATATTGCTGTCGAGGAATGGCATCGACATTTCTCGTCTCTGTATACTGAGGAGCCTGTCCATGCTAACAATGACCCGACAGTCGTTTATGATTGTTCTGAGATTGATGGGATTTTCACCCTAACTGAAATAAGATCCAGTATTAATGCAATTATTACAGCTAAAGCCCCCGGACCGGACGCCATCTCTGGCGACTTATTTCTCAGCAACGTTGAGAATTGGTCATTGTATAGTCTGGCCCTGGCCAACGGAATAGCCGCTGGTTCTGCAATTCCGCCCTCATGGAAAGGGGCGGAGGTAATTCCAGTGTTTAAGAAGGGTGATCGCACACTGCCTTCGAATTACAGACCCATTAGCCTGATCGACAGTGCCCAAAAGGTCTTTGCCCGAGCACTTCTTATGAAAATTCAAACTTGGATAGAAGACAACAACATTCTGTCCCCCTTTCAAGCCGGGTTTAGACAGAGTCAGCACTGTCGATCAGGTCTTCCGCTTCCTATTACTAACTTGGAAGACAGTGATAATCTCTCGGGGAAGCTTATACGTAGCTTTGATTGATTTACGGTCTGCATTCAACCTTATTTTCAGACACAAACTTTGGTGTGTCTTGAAGGATATGGGCATCCCTCCTGAAATCTTAGCACCGACTGTGAGAAGTTGGCCTGGTATATGCTGTCCACTAATTAAAGTGGGCACCTTGCACCAGTCCAAACGACCTTTATTGATGATTAGGTTAAAGACAACCTTTATTGAAAGCTAACCTAGTGGTAGCTATGGAGAGCAGCCTTCAGGCTAAGTCTCGAAGGAATGTAAAGCAGCTTGTTTTACCAGTATACAACCTCCTGAATGACCAAATGAAAGGAGAACCACACAAGGTATATATAAAATATATGTATTTATTACTAAACACTCTCTACTAACCTCTTTATGCGATTAGAGAACAAAGCACACAATATTAAATCACTAGAACATCAGTAAATAGCACAATACACAGCGGGCTCCAGGGGGAGACCAAACCATATACTAAGAAAGTGGTATAACAACCACGACTTGACTAGACACAGTGCCTAGAGCACGTAGAATCGCTGGGACCCCAAGGAACCACCCAAGGTAGTGACACAGGGGACCCACGGAGGACGGGTGCAGTGTGGGAACACAGACGCGAGCTCCGTACAACTCTATGGGAAAGTCGGGGTTGGGAATTTAAAGATTAAGGACACTTAGGAGAGGACTTTCAGCAAACCCAGCTAAACATAGAAGGTACTAAGGCCAGCACCCTTGAGAGTACCGAGGTACCCGTGTTACCTATCCCAGAGGAGCCGGGTGCATAGGGGTCAAGTGGTCTCGGAAACCCTCGTCGTTTTCAATGGCGTGATGCGAAAAAATACTGCTGCCGTGGAGAAGAAAAGTGCCCGGTGAGATCCAAGCCTGGATCGGAGATGAGAAGAACCTGAAAGCAGAGGGGACAAAGTCTGGGTCACTTCACGTGACCAGGAGCGGAGCAATCGAATGCCCACCGATGTCGGGTGCTTCAGGTGAGATGAGGTGAAGCTGGACTCTGCAGCCACGGGGACCAGGAGACGTCTACGACGACCACAGTCCGGATTCGAGCTGTCCCACGAAGGATGTCGAGTGCCGGGGGGGGTCAGTGTCCGGATTGAGCACCAACAAGCCTTGGCAACGGCAACCCACGCGGTCAGAGGGAAGATGCTTCTGTGAGGACCAGCAAGGTCCTGGGGACTCTCCAAGCGATGGAGAGTCAGGGCACGTCTGGAGCAACCAGGAAAGCCCACTGAAAGTTAAAGTTGCCTTCACAGGGACCCACAGGCCAACGGACCAGGGATCGCGAAGGGACCTCTAGCTGAATCACCAAATACCTGCCCACAGAACACTCGTGGAATGTAGGCCGGAAATCTTCGGTGGAATTACTGCTCGGGTCAGGACTACAAGTAGCCCAAAGCACAGCTTCAGGGATCGCCGAAAAGCATATGCTGCTGCAAATGTACACGGTGCCCAGGGGTACAGGTTTCACGGTCCCCACGATGGATACGGGCCTCAGGATTGCTGAGAGCGCAGATCGACCTCGGAGACCTCGGGAACCCACCTCTTGTGTTGCAGAAATCTTCGGAGTCCTTCAGGAGCTTCGTAGCTGCAAACCGGTCAGATGCGTTTAGGTGCCTGCTCAGCAGGGGAGTAACTTCTTTACTCCAAGGGAGATTCTTCTGTCGTCCAACGAAGTGTAGACCGTCAAAAGTACTTGGTTTCTGTAGCAGAGTTTAGTCCAGGTAAATCCAAAGTCCTGTAGTCAGGGGTTCCTACTTTATACCCAAGGAAGGGGTGGGACAAACTCTGGGGACCCACCCATGGGAGGGTCAGGACAGAGGGGTGGCTACACCCATGTCCTTTGTCCAGTTTCGCGCCAGAGCAGGAGCAAATGGCTCCTGCAACCGATTCGAGCTGGAATATGCACAGGGACACCAAATGTGCCCCCAGTGCAGACATCAAAGCACTCTCAGAGTGCACCCACCCAGCCCCAATACACTAAAGCCTGTCTGGGAGGTGGTCACACCTCCCTGTGACAGGAAACCTATTGTCAAACTTTCCGCTGCCGGAGTTTCGTCCAGCAGCAAGAGGGCAGACTTGTGTCTGTGGCTGGCAGCATCCATTTTGTGATGCCAGGGTCAAGAAAGCTGGTACCGGGTGTACCGGTGCTGTCATATTTCTCCCTCTAGGAGGGTGGGATCATACCTCCCACACCAGTTACTGGTGTGGAGGTATGATTCCAAGGTGTTTGACACCAAACACGACATTTTTCCATGCAGCCGTATTAAAGTTAGCATTTACTGCGAGGTTATAATGCACTTAAGTATATATGGTTGGCTGCATCACAAACAACCCCGGAATATGGGTTCCGAAGGCTGCAGAGGGGCTCTGCTCATGCATGGGCACCCTCTCACATAAAACCCAGCACCCTGCCTTCAGGATTGAGAAGGCCTGCTATAGGGGTGACTGATAGGTTTATATGTGCAGTGATTAGGATAGATATAGTGAACCTATATCTAAGTAAGGGGTGCGTGCACCACCTTACACAGGCTGCTGTAGCAGACCTGTTGTGTCATTTTGACTGGTCTCTCAGGGGTGGCATAATACATGCTGCAGCCCCTGGGAGGCCTCTGGGGTACCTTGGCCCTGGGTACATAGTATACCATATACTAGGGACTTATAAGGGTACCCCAGAATCCAATCTGGAGTGTACCTAAAGTACAGGTAATCAATTTAGAGGAGAAAGCAGATAGACTGGTGTCCTGAATAGCAGGATCCCAGTCAGACTAAGTCGAAAACAGTGAAACATCAGCAAAAAGTGGGGGTAACTATAAGAAGCAGATCCTACTCTCCTACACAACCCCCCACCCCCCCCCCAAACGTCAGGACATTAAAACTAACCTTGACCAGTTGAGTCTTCATGTTCTAAGTGGAAATATCTGGAGAGTCCATCTGCATTGGCATGGTTACTCCCAGGTCTATGTTCCACTGTATAGTCCATCCCCTGTAGGGAAATGGACCACCTCAAAAGTTTGGGGTTTTCACCCTTCATCTGTTTTAGCCATAAGAGGGGCTTATGGTCTGTCTGAACAATGAAGTGAGTGCCAAACAAGTATGGCCTCAGCTTCTTCAGAGACCAAACCACAGCAAAGGCTTCCCTCTCAATGGCTGACCAACGTTTCTCTCTGGGAGTCAGCCTTCTGCTAATAAAAGCTACTGGCTGATCCTGACCTTC